>CM048750.1:102629296-103900796 GCA_026315105.1 Locusta migratoria | reverse complement strand
CCTCCTCCATCCTCAGCTATCCATTATCCCTTCCTTACCTTTCTCTCTCTCTCTCTCTCTCTCTCTCTCTCTCTCTCTCTGTATGTGTGTCATTCCATCTATCTCCGTTAATCAGAAACATTTTGAACACCCCCCCCCCCTTCCTAGACCCCTCAGCATCATTCAGTTTACTCATCTTTTCTTCTCTTTACTGCTTGATCTTTCCTCTCTGGTTATATTAGGTAAGTCAAAAATCTTTATTTTATACCATTTATATATATATATATATATATATATATATATATATATATATATATATATATATATAATATTATAGAAGGAGACCTTCCAGGTAGGAAAATGGTATAAAATAAAGATTTTTGACTTACCTAAAGTACAGGCTGGTCGATAGGAACACTAAACACACACACAACACACACACACACACACTAAACACACACACTAAGTGTGTCTTTGTGTGTGTTTAGTGTTCCTATCGACCAGCCTGTACTTTAGGTAAGTCAAAAATCTTTACCATCCTCATGACCTACATTTTGAATTACCTTTCCCCTTCCCTTCCCCCCCCCTATCCCCCTTTTCTCTCTTACCTGAAGAAGGAACACAGTTCCGAAACCTTGTTTTATTTTTGTCCTTTTTTTTCTGTGTGTAACTATCAGCAGTACAACAAAAAGGTAAGTACTGGCCAGCCAATCTATCTCTTTTGACACATAATTTATCATCTCTGTGGAGCACTTCCATCATTGATCAAAGACAAGGAAAATACTGATCAATTTTAACTGTAACAAACAAACATGAATTAAAAAGCCTAAGATGAAAGTAAATTAAAGGAAATTATACAAATTGATTTTAAGAAAGTAAATAAATTAATTCATTAAATGTACTTAAATTTCTTCATTCACACATATGATAAATTTTTATAGTGATCATCTCTGTGTAGTATACAAGGTGTCCATGGCCTCAAAAAGTAGCTTTAAGGAAAATAAAAAATCGCAAAATGAGCATGTAATTTTTTTTATTAAGGAAAATGCTATTTTATTTTATCAATGATGAATCTTGGAAACTACATGGTCATTAAAGATAGTTGGTGATAAAAGTAAGCAACCACCAATACTTTGAACTTTCTTTTATTTCAGAGTTGTAACCAGTTACAGTGAATTATTCCCATTTTCAGAATGTCGGATGGTTAACATATTCAATTTTATGTACAGTGTCATGGTGGAGCTTTAACTGGTAACAGAAAAGCAATGAAACAAGATAGAATGTGAAATCTTCATCAAATGAAAGAAAACTCTCCAACTTTACATACCTGGTCAGAGCATTTTGAATAGGATTTGTCACTCAACACAAATCTAGAAAATATTCTATAGCATTTAATACATGTTGAAGGACATCAGGTGTAAGAGAGTGAATACTCCATTAAATGGTCAATGTCAGTGATATGAACACTGTATACATAATGTTTCACATAACTCCGGAGGAAGAAGTCCAGGGGCATCAAGGGTATTGTGGAGGCCATGTCTTAAATTGCCTTCTTCGTATCCATCATTGTATCCAGAAACTGTTGAACAATTCTGGCCTAGTGTGGAGGAGCATTGTATCGTTGGAAGATGGCATCTTCATATTGTATTTGTGAGATTGCATGCAATTGAAGCATGTCTAGGTAGTTGTTTGACATCACAGTTTGCTTCACAACAAATTATGGACCAATAATTTAATCATTCATGAGGGCACACCAACTTTCACCTCAGGGGCATTATGTTGGTAGGCAAGACCATTTTTGGCAGGCCATATTCTGGCATTAGAGCAATGATCATGATCACAGACATCAAAAGTAACCTCACCACTAAACAATTGCCCACTTCAGGAATGTTCAACATTGTCCATCCCGTGAAGCAGCTGTGCAGCAAATTCAAATCTGATTTCTAACAACTACAGTCTTGGTTGTAATAATTTATTTTCATTTACACATTGCACATTTTTGAGACATAATCAGAATCTAGAAATAAGTTTGTGGAAACTTTACAGGCATGTCTTATTATCCACAGTGATAATTAGAAATAGATTAGTACTGATCTTATAATAATGTTTTACATCAGTCAGCTGTGAAAGGATTTTGTGCCAAAGTCTGGCAGCATCAGTATATAAAGATAGCACTGGGTACACTGGCTGCCAAGCTTTGGCACAAAATCCTATCACAGCTGACTGATGTAAAACATTATTACAAGTTCAGTACTAATCTATTTCTAATTATCACTGAGCATGATAAGACATGGTCTCTAAAGTTTTCCCAAAATTATTTTCCAGATTCTGATGATGCCCCAAAAAGGCGAAATGAATAACTAAAAATAAATTACCTCAACCAAGATTGTACTTATTGAATTTAGATTGCACTGATAGCTCTACCAAATGACCTCATGGAGTGGAAGATATTTTACAAAATCAAATCATTTGGGCCTATCAGAAGTGTGGAGAGTGTATAATAACTGTATTGCACAAAATGGAGATGTCACTTTACGTGTAGTTCTTGAGCACATCTACACTCATATATCTTGGGTTTCCTTGGGTAGATGCCCCATAAAGCTTCTACAATTATGTCAGTAACTGTGGCCTCCCAGAACATTTTTAGTCCAACCCAAACTGACAGTTTTGTTCAATTGTTGATCCCCCATCTAATGTTATTTATATGAGGTGGATCTTCCTTGTATATATGAATATATTTGCACTGAATACATGTCACAGATTCAAATTTAGCAAAGCACAGAATACACTTCATCTCTATCGACCATGTCGTTACTCAGACATTAAACCATGATCTTTCTTTCTTCCAGAACACACTGAACTTCCCAAGCACCTTCCATATTTTGACTGAAATGGCTTGATCTGCTGCAGCAGCTATGTGATTTGCTTCATTTGACTGTTGCATCATTTCTTTCTTCGACACAATGAAAATTACATAGGATAAACTTTGAGTGTTTCCTTCATTTGTTGAAGGTTTCACAATTTCATCTTGCCTTTCTGTGACCAGTTAAAACTGCACCACAGGTTTACTGACTCTTCTGAAATAACATGTCTTAATGATCACTTATATACCACAAATAACAGTGTTTCTTTAAGTAACTGTGCGGTTGTTTCTCTTATCAACTCAACAGTATATTAAACACTAACCTCCCTTCATATATTATTAACAAACTACATGACTTTGAAATTTTAAATAACAATAATAATAAATAAATAAAAATATATTAGTCACATATTGTACTCACCGTTGCTAATCATGCCAGCAGTTCCAAATGGTGGCGCTGGAAACAGAGGTGCCGAATAGGGGCCAGACGTAGCGACACGTTGGAAAGCCTGTCCAAAGTTAGGGCGGTAGGCAGTGGCAGGTGTCGTCGTCGGCGTGATAGGGCTTGCACCGTTCACAACTCCGACAGTACTTGCTACCTTTGCAGTGGAGTCTGTCACTGGGGACGGAACTGAACTCTTCAGACCAGAACTCACAGTAACTGGACCAAACGTTGGGGGCATACTGGGGCTTCCATCTGGCAAATCACTTGACCCTCGGGTGTGGGCGGGCCGTACATCATTGCCTGATGTGGTGGCTGGGAAGTCCAATGCGAGTGGCCTGCCCTCTGCCTGTAACAATATCTAAGATCATAACAGTCTGTCAATAACATTGTAGCTTTAATTACCCCCTTATAAAAGACTAAACACTCTTCGAACAAATATGGATCAATACCCAAATAAAAAGTGACTCTTGCTATAGTCTTTAATGCTAAGCAAGAAAAATTAAATACTTGTTAAATCAGAAGCAGAACTTTATACAATGGAGCAACTGCATTTTGGGCTAATGCACAACTTTTTATTAGCTTAGAAAATTAGTGAAAAACTTAAAGTACTTGATTAAATTAAGAATTACTTTGTTCAGGGTGATTTACAATCATCTTGCCCTAGCCATTTATTCACTTCATCCAGCTATTTAAGTGGAAAGCAAGACTTCACAAGACACTGAATCACAAAAATATTTTCCATTTTTCAAATTTGCTATGTAAAGCAAAGTGAAACTCATTATTAAAAGTGAGAGACAAATTCTAACACCAGCCAATGATTGTATCTAAAAAAAAAAAATGGATTTAGAGATAAACTCTTATCTACAAAGCCACATAGCTGCTCATTTCAGCACTGGAGAACTGGTGACAGGTGCTATGTCATAAACTCTTTCAAGCCCAGTGCATGTCTTGGTCAAGAGGTACATTGTTGTGCAAGAGCTCAACAAAACAGGATCTTTTGTGATAGTGGAAGGAACTTCGGAAATGAACCACACAAATGTTGGGCTGCTACCCATTTTCACGTGGAAAGATCAGCCCCAGTTGAGGTAATCTGTAAGGAGGGTCAATATCGAATTAAGTGCTTAGGACGACTACTGGTTTCACCACGGTTTGGTTCCTGTTAATGCTATACGAAGGTGGGATTTCACTGAAAGCCTATGGCACTGACTGAGATGAGGTGTACTGTGAACCTGATACTTATTTAAAATATAACTTATTTTATGATAAATTTTAAGTGTAACTGAAAAATGTTTCCCCAAGAAATCAGTTAAATAACCATAGCTTACTAAAGGAATAAAAATATATTGTAACTGGAGAAGGAAAATGTATCTAATGGCAAGAAAGAGTAATGACCCCAGAAATAGTCAAATATTTTAAAAACTAGTTACTACATTAAGAAATGTCATCAAATTGACTGAGACTAGCATTAGAGATAATTAAATTGAAACAATTTGGAATATTACTGAAAAGAAAACAGGGCAACCAAGAGTCCAAACAGAATGAAAAGCTTTCTAACAAAAATAATGAATTTGAAAATATATTAAAAATCATTTTAATGTTATGAAGAAAATAGATATTGATTAGATGATGAAGGCTATTAATGGAAGTGGCCATGCAATTTCATACAAATGAAATTCAATCTTCCTTTCCATTTAAAATTAGGGAAATAAGAAACTGTTTCAAAAGAAAAAGCTTGGATGGAACTGGTGGCATTTCCAGCAGAATACTAAAAGCTTGTTCCCAGGCACACATGTAATATATACTGAACTTTGATATTATTATACCATTGCATAAAAAAGGGGATATGTTTGGTGTTAATGACTACCACCGAGTCTCACGTCAGCTTTATCGAAAATTCTTCAAAAAGTATTCTATTGTAGTTCCACATTATCTGAAAAATATTTGTACTGTACTAACAAAATGTTAATTTCTCTGAGTAATCAGGCATCGCCAATGGGGATTTTTTTATCTCTCAGGCTTTTGATTGTGTAAATCATAGAACACTTCTAGATAAGCTTAGTACTGTAGCATGATTGGGACAGTGCACAAATGGGTTTTAATAAATACTCGACTGAATGAGTGTAGAGAGTTGAAGTAAGTGCTTCATATAATGCGCAAAAATCAGCAGATTCTTCATATTGAGGATCTATCAAGAATAAGATCCCACAGTGTTTGGTCTTGGGTTCTTTGCTATGCTTAATACATGCTCTATTAATGACTTGGCATTCTATATTCATAAAAACACAAAGTTAGTTGTCTTATATACAGTTCTGTACAGTAACTTTGAACAGAAGTCCGTAGCTAGGGTAGCATAATCAAAAAATTTTGGTGCATGCAGTGATGAGAGATTAAAGTGGAAGAAACACATTAATGATCTGCTGAAATATACAGGGTGAAGCGAAATTCACACACTCAGGCTTTGTAGTATGATTCCTCACATACCAGTGATAAAAAAAAAGATGTTTCTCACAAAATTTTGTCCTGTGCACATTTTGTAGTGTAACAGGTTACACTGTATGTCCTACATTCAACCCAAGATATCAAATAAATTTGTCTTGTGGTGACTGTCAGCTAATGGAGGCAGTTACTGTCCCCAGAACTCTGTTTGTACAGGTTTTGGACCACCTCCTGCACAGTAGTTGACCGTCATGGGGAAGTATATTGGCAAGTAGCAGTCAAATTCCAGAGAAGAACCATATTTTTCTAACAATATATAATATAGCTTTCTTTTGTCTACTTTGGGAATTATTCATTTCAGATACTGATCATCCTACTCTAATTATCAGTTATGTATTCCTTGGATTAAGAGTTGCAATAAACTCTTCAGTAATTTAAAGATTTCGCTGAATCATTTAAACAAATTTAGTATTTATCTCCATGTGGAGCAATTCGGACTCAGAAGTTCAATCAAAATTATAAAAAGGATAACTTGTAACTCCAATATGGGCACAGCATAGCTGGATCCATAAATTCGGAGTTAACTTAAATATACATATATAAAGAAAAAGAAGAACCTGCAAATAAATGAAAAGGGAAATATGTATTGATATCAGAAACATATTGAGATACACAGTTACAATACGATTTCCAACAGTAAATGGATGTTGAAGACTGAGATGGGTGTGTTTTTCATATGCCACTGTGTTTCAGAATAACAAAATTACACCAGCAAACATCCAGGGGGCATTGTAGGTGTCTTGAAGAACAAATTGAATGTAGAAACCCTTGCCTGAGAACATCATCCAATGAGGCTACAGAGTGTTGAAGTTGTTGGAGAGGATGTCTATTGGCAGGTACCAGTTTTGAAACTTGGACTCTCCATAGCATCTTTGAATGGCATTTTTGGTCACGGGTCTCCATGCTCATTTTATTCCTCAAGAAACCTTCACCAACCCCTACAAGTTTGTTGGAGTAATTGTGTAATTCTAAAACGCACTACATATTGAACACACACCCATCTCAATCTTCAACTTCCTTTTACTGCCAGAAATATGGGCAGGAGGAAATTATGTGAGATATATATATATATATATATAATTTTTTTTTTTTTTTTTTTTTTTTTTTTTTTTTTTTTTTTTTTTTTTTTTTTTTTTTTTTTTTTAGCTAGCAAGTGAGGAAACACGCTTCAAAGCCCAAGTGTGCAAATTTCGCTTCACCCTGTATCAGTTCAGCTTCTTATGCCATTAGAGGTAATGGACGTTTTGGTGATAAGTTGTTGTTGTTGTTGTGGTCTTCAGTCCGGAGACTGGTTTGATGCAGCTCTCCACAATACCCTATCCTGAGCAAGCCTCTTCATCTCCACATAAGAACGGCAACCTACATCTGTCTGAATCTGCTTACTGTATCCATCTCTTGGTCTTCCTCTGTGGTTTTTACCCCACACACTTCCTTCCAACGCTAAATTC
This sequence comes from Locusta migratoria, assembly GCA_026315105.1. Classification (NCBI taxonomy): domain Eukaryota; kingdom Metazoa; phylum Arthropoda; class Insecta; order Orthoptera; family Acrididae; genus Locusta; species Locusta migratoria. The sequence continues at coordinate 103,893,565 of CM048750.1, read as the reverse complement.
ACAATTCCTTGATGTCTAAGAATGTGCCCTACAAATCTATCCCTTCTTTTAGTCAAGGTATGCCAGAAATTTCTTTTCTCCCCAATTCTGTTCAGTACCTCCTCATTAGTTACGTGATCCACCCACCTAATCTTCAGCATTCTTCTGTAACACCATATTTCAAAAGCCTCAATCCTCTTCCTGTCCGCACTGTTTATCGTCCATGTTTCACTCCCATACCAGCCAACACTAGCTTACTATGCCTATTTTCAGTCACAGTGATATAATTCATCAATGAGCGGACTTTTATTTAAGGATCTAGATATCTTCAGAGCAGCTACAACACACACACACACACACACAACACACACACAGACAGAGAGAGAGAGAGAGAGAGAGAGAGAGAGAGAGAGAGAGAGAGAGAGAGAGCACTACGAGAAAAGATTGTCTTCACTTTTCATAGTTAAATCTAACTTTAGCACAGAAAGGTGTGAATTATGGTATCTCAAAAGACTTTGGTCACATACCAAATAGCATCCAAAGTCTGACAGATAGCCAACCAGCATTTAGAAAGGAATTTAAAATAGTTCTGGGAACCCCTTCTCCCCAATACATATATTTAGACATAATTTTACAACAAAAAATGTATAGAAACCTTTTATTAAAATGACATGTTCCCCTTTGTTTCAAAATATTATATTCATGATCTATGAAACAGGCATTAAAATCTAATAGTGAAGCAGAGGACATATAAGTTTTTAGTTACATGTGTCAGAAATTGCAGGAAGAGAATGTAACATACAAAATTAATATTTCCAGTTAAGCTGTAGTGTCTGTATCAAACAACATGAAGAATATTTGAGAGTTAATTATCTTACTGCTAGATAAATTGAGTTTATTTGTTTTTAGTTTTATCTATTAAAAGATAACAAGGAACCCTTCTCATACATATGACAGAGTATAAATAAACTTAAAATTCAGACATATCCCTCTAAATGAAACCAAAGAGACATGTTTATCTAATCATTAAATCCATCTATGTAGCATTCATTACTCATGTACAAGTAACTGATTACTCATCCCCAAGCTTTATTTTTCTCCAGATTGCAGTTGCCATTGTTGCAATATGTATGTCCTATGACTTTTTTTTTTTTTTTTTTCTTTCTGGAAAACGACCCAATCATTACCAAAGGAGATCTATATAAAGTCTGGTGAGAATTACAGACATAATTAAATATAATGGAAAAAAAACACATAAACCACTTTACTGTGTCAGAGAACCCATATTGAAACATTAGAGTGATTAAACCCACAGACAAACTAGTACAGTACCACACATTCACCACCAAACTATGAAGAAAATTTGCAAAAACAATTAGATACTTCCTAATATAGCAGACTTGTAACCATGCTTACTGTCTCTTAAGCAGTCAAATCTGTAAAGCAAGAGGGTAGACTTTTTCATTTCTGGTAATAGTTGAAAAGATTCTATAAACTTACCAAGTAAGGTGGTGCAATGGTTAGCACAGTGGACTTGCATTTGGGAGGACATCAGTTCAAATATATCTCCACAGAAAGACAGGGTTTAACATACTGTTGACAGTGTGGCAGAATTACCACTTTCTGCAGTCTTCCAGTTAAATACAAATTAAACCATTTGTGCACTATTCCACTCACAGCACAATACTTAAGCTTATCTAGAATAATCTCACTACTTAAACAACCAAAAGCCTTACAGAGACAACAAAAAAAAACCATGAATAATGCCTTATTTATTCATTAGATGCAGAGACCAAGCTCAGATTGTTTTATTGAGGATGGCAAAGGAAACTGGTCATGCCCTTTCAATGCCTCCTGGCATTTGCATAGAGTGATTGCAAGAAATTACAGAAAGCCTAAACCTGAAGACCCCAAATGAGAATCCAGTGTGCTAAACAGTATGCCATCTTGCTTGGTCTCGGCCCATCCAGATTTGGGTTTCCTGTGATTTCCCTAAACTGATCAAGGCTAATACCAGGATGATTCCTTTCAAAACACACAGACAGTTTCCTTCTCCAACCTTTACTATGACAACAAAAGAAAAGAAAACAAGGAAGCTTGTGACCCATCTCTAATAAACCAGTGTGGATGGGATGTTAAATCCTCATCTTTCTTCCTTCTGGAAAGTTGTTTCTCGATCATCACGTAACCTCTGGTAGATAAATGCTTAAAAACAGTTATAACAAACAATGTTGTAAGACATTTTAATTATGGAAAATCCTAATGGAATGTCAATAATTTAGGATAGATAACAATTCACTGTAAGGAGGCTCGCTGAGCTGCTGACAGGCATGAAAATAGATAATCACATTCATACAACTTAAATTTTTGGTCATGGCCTTCATCAGAAAAAGAAACACATACATTCGAGCAATCACTCAGACAACTATACATACACAATCACCATGTCCGGCCACACCAGCACCACAAGCATCTAGACTGTAAGTGCGGTGGGGAGTGGAGGAGGGGGGGGGGGAGCATGATGGGTAAAGGTGAGTTTGAAAAGTATTGCATTGCATGATGGATTGTAAAGGGTCTTATATGTGGGTATTTGAATTGCAGCAATGAATATAGTGAAGAGAAGAGGCAGGAAAGGATAAAAGGGAGGTGTAGAGGAGTGTGGAAGGGGTAGTGGGGGGGGGATTTGAAATGATAAAAATAATAAGGAAAAAATAAAAATAGGAAAAAGATAGGAAAAATAAATAAATAAAAAGTAATTAATTAAGGGCATATTGTAAGTGGCAACACAGTTGCAAAGAAGACATGAGATACAGGATAATAAGTGGGGAAGGAAGAGTAAGGGAAAGACGTTAGCATAGGTGCAGGGATGGGGCGTTACCTTAAGTTGAGGCCAGGATGGTTGTGGGACTGTAGAATGTGTTGGATGGATAAGTCCCATATGCATAGTTCTGAAGAGTTGGTGGTGGAGGGGAGGATCCAGGTGGCTCAGGTATTGTTGTAAGATATTGTATCTCTCTACTGTCAACACCTGCTCCAGATACAATCCTCAGCAGAATCCAAGAACATAAATTTCAGTTGTGAACAATAAAAATCATGAATTCTGAAGTCAGAACACTTCGAATGTAGGGGAAAAAAAAAAGAAGGAAGAACATAGAAAATAAATAAAATGGCTAATGAGAAGGCATTATGTCATTTGAAAAGAAGTAAAGAAACTTTACTTGTTATGTGGGCTGAATTGGTCAAAACCGAACTATAAATAAATAAAATGTTAACTGCAAAGCACTTACAGGTTGTGGTGTAAGAGGCAAAGGCTGACTGACAGGATCCAGACCAAGTCGCATTCGTTTTGCATTGTGACTCTCATTCTCACAGGCCTGTGCCAAAATCTGCTCAGCTTGAACTGACGTCAGATGTGCAGGGGTGGGTCGTGTCTGTAAAAAACAGTAAATCTATATCAAGCATATGCTATATTAGTATTACTATGTAATTACAGATACACATGCAACAGATAATGTTTCAGAAATTACATTTTACAACTAGATTCCTGTCTTAGGAAAAATAACAGTACATACACAGTGAACATTGATTGAAATACTCTTACAGAAAATAAATTTCATAAGCTTTATACATGATCCAGAGGTAATAAAACATGCAAAGAGACTGAGTCCCCTTGTGAGATCTCTATTTTAATGAGAAAATATAACTGTTAAGAGTTAATTTTATCAAATAATGGGGACTCATGGAAAGTGATCCTCACAGTCCTTACAGCTTCCCATGCTCCATTTCCATCCCGAGAACGTTTGTTGCGGCGGCACGACTTAAGGTAAGTCCTGATCCTCTTGCGTGCTCTCTCGGCAAACTCGGGAAACTGCCGTGTGCAGGAGTCAATTATAGCCTGTATTTTCTCCTTGGGTTGCTTTGATATTGGTACTATACGATCTAGATTCTCATCCACAAAAAGACGTACAAACATCTGAAATTAAAAAAATATGTTTGTAATTACCATGTATATGTGAACAATAGTCATATATGGTCAAAACAATAAAGCAAAACCCAGTATGATTAATAACTGTAATGAAACTCTAAAATAGTGTCTGTATTATATGAACAATAATTACATTGAAGGCTTTGAGCCTCTCAGGATCATATTGCTGGGGGTCAATCTTGTCCTCAGTGTCGTCATCATCATCATCTTCATCTTCCTTGTTGCCACTTGATGATGTCTCATCATGCACAGAACCTGTTTCCTGGGTAAGACTACGATCACTTAACAGCAGAGGGCTCTGCAGAAAGAAAAAAAAATATTTTGATCTGTAAGTGTGTTTCAAAGTACAGTAATATTATTATCAGCATATTAAACTGGTTTGCCTCTAAATTGTAAAGCATGTACTTAACATGACACATTTATTCGTTTAAGACAGACTGAATATTTTACACCTTTTTTGCAGGATGGCAGCAAAAGAAAGAAATTGTATTTGTTTTGTTGTTTCCAAAGAATGGGGAAATATTCTGTAATATGAAAACCATGTAATGGCTAAATAAAAACTTTCAAAATAATCAAATTTCCACATAAGTAAGATACTTGAAAACAAAATTCATCAATAAAATTTCTTGTTTCTGAAAAAAGGCAAACAACTCAAGAAAAAAATACTTTGAAAGAATTTCTACATAAGAGATACATTTAAAATGTACTTACTGACTGTTCTCGCTGCGCAGACTTCTTAAGACCAAGGGCATTGTGGTATCCGCTCCACAAGACCTCATCAGTGACTCCATCTCTCTCTTCATGTAGACGAAGGTCACCGTTACGACCTGTAGAATAAAGATATTAGTTACTATGTACATACACACAAATGAGAAAGTGATGAAGCCAGGAAATTTATTTTCTCCAGTTTCAGCACACATACATATGAATGAAATTGTCATCATCATCTTAAATCACAGGAACAGTAATGCAGACAGGGACACTTTCTTTATACCTGTGTGTTATCTATGAACCTTTCATATGAGAAACGTCTTTCGAAAATAAATGGCACAGCTGTACACGTCGCTGAAATACTATCAACTAATCTCACTGTAGTAACCGGTATATTTCACACATAATCAATACATACATCTGATGAAAAATTTATTCAGTTCTGTTTTAATAAAGTATTTATTTGCACCTTTGGCTGTATTATCATTGCACAGTCATTTTATTTAAAGTCCACTTGCCTTCACCACCAACATCATTACTCATAGGACCTTCATTACCAAAGAACATTCAAGCTGTTTACAGCCAGAAAGTAATAAACGAAAATAACTAGCTCAGTTATCGGTATTTGGATATTGCCGGGAGTATCTTTTACTGAAACTGAGAAGGCTTCTCTTTGGATCGGGTACGAACTGAATATGTCTGCCTTCAACTGGTTGTTTCTCCACTCCCTCAACAGAGACTTCCATATGATCAGTACTATTCTCTTGGGCCCCATTTGATACAGTGCTCAACCTATTTTGGAGCAATTTTTCTGAGTGTGAAGCCTCAGCCCCTCTAAAATCGCCACATTTTCCAGAAGCTGTAATTTGTTCTCGTGAGGCTCCCTGCCCACAAACTTTCTGAGTGTTTGTTATCAGAATGTTGTTGTTCAGATCCTGCTCCTTAGTACTACAACCTGGCTGAGAAGGGAAAGAGATTGTGACAGCAACACCACTGGTACCATCTGCACATCGATGTGTTACACTCACACTTCCTGTATGAAGAGTGTGTTCGTCGACTTTCTCTGCACCGGCAATTTCCATGTTTGTCTCACCAGAAGCGACAGACAGATGATTAACTTTAGATTGGGGGTGACTTAGCACAGTCTTGTCATTTACCCAATCTCTGCTAGAATTATTGTCGCATGCCTCATTAGTTGATGATGGGTCAGCATCACTATACACAGTTTGCCAATTGTACCCTGTGGTAGAGGATACAGATTGTTCGCTGGACTGACGACTTTGCTCACGCATGAGCTGGGCTTCTCTATTTCCTGTATCCAAGTAGGATGACGGTTGATTTGTAACTCGAGGGAGACTGAAGTCGAGAGGCTGTGCAGCACTGCCGGGGTCCTTGGTCGGCTGTTGGGGTGATTTGGCAGGCATCTCACAAGACACAGGTGTCACCGTCACACCACCTGCTGCCAAGCGGCGAGCCCATTCCGGTGTGGTGTCATTGACAGAACTGTTCAATTCAGTGTCCGGGTCGGGGCCTCGACATCCCCCTCGGTCACTTTCAGCACGGGCACATGTGGTGTTCAAGGTGTTACACTTAGAGTTGGTAAACTGTTCGTTCAAGGAAGGAAAGAAAGTGAACGGGTTGATGCCGACTTGTGGATAACTGTGTGAACCGTTCACAGAGTTGTACGAACTTTCAGCACTTGTTAAAGGAGTGTTGTATGGAGAGTAGGAGTTCGTAGAGCTGTACTGCATCCAGCTCAGTGGCGGAACGAGATACGGTGACAGGTACGGATATCCTTCTGCTGACGGATACGGATGGATCATACCAGTCTGTGATCTATAATGTGCAGGATCAGTTTCCACGCCGCTTTGGTTTCCATTGTGGACATTAGTGCTAGTGGAAGAAGGCTGTGAAGCTGCCGTTCTGTCAATGTCCATCCAGCTGTGGAGACGATCCTGACTGACAACTGGTTCCTTCTTAGCAGATCCAGCAGTTGCAACAGTCATCTGAATTGCAGACCCAATAGTTGCGAGACCTGCTAACAGTTCTGCATTTCTGGGATCTATATAGCCACTGCCACTAGCTCTGCCCGATTGTGCGTAGCCGTGAAGAGCTTCCACCGGAGCAGAATGGTACGAAACCCCATTGCTACATACAGATGAACTCCCAGAAGGATACTGGTAGCCTGGTTCTTGTTTAGGTACTACTGGCTGCACGGAAACAGCACCAAACTGAGGCGGTTTTGGCGTCTTCGCCTCATTCCTCTCCTCGTTTAAGTTGCTGTTAAGTTTTGAGTGGGGCGTTAACGGAGATTGTCCTTGGTAGCTTCCATCTTGTGCAAGTTGCCAGGGTGCTGGTGTGGCCGCACGTGGCAACTGAGTGTGTGCTCCAATAGTACTACCAAAGGTCGATTGTTGAGTTGCCGGGTACTGCCCGGCACCAGAGGAAGCTCCAGGACTATCTGTGTACTGCCCACTGTTCCAGTCAAAGTAAGAAAAATTTCCAGGAGTTAATGTCTTCGCTTGTTGCTGTTGCAGTAGTTGTAACTGTTGCTGTTGTTGTTGTTGTTCCTGTTGTTGTTGTTGCTGCTGCTGTTGCTGCTGCTGTAGTAGTAGTTGCAGATGTTGTTGTTGTTGAAGTTCCTGTTGCTCCTGCTGCTGCTGCTGTAGCAGTAGTTGCAAATGATGTTGTTGCTGTTGTTGTTGTTGTTGTTGTTTTTGCCTTTGCTGTTTCTGCTGCTGTTGCTTCTGCTGTATCTGCCTTTGCTTTTGCTGCCTTTGCTGCTGCTGCCTTTGCTTTTGCTGCTGCTGCTTTTTCTGTTGCTGCTGCTGCTTCTGCTGCTCCCGTATCCATTGCTGCTGCTCCAGTATCCGCTGTTGCTGCTGCTCCAGCATCTGTTGTTGCTGCATAGCCAGAAGAGACGGCCCCGTCGAGATGCGCGTCGCCCGACCCCTGCGGCGAAGAACCGGAGGTTCCGGTACGGCCTGGTTCGAATCGGTCGGGGGGCTGTCGTCGGTTTCGTCACCATAGTTTTGGTCGCTCACAGCCTCCATGTCGAAGCCGTCCTCGGGATACGCGTAGCCCTCGAAAACTATGCGGCATTCGTCGTCGCCTTCTGGCAGTGGCCCTCTACGCCGTCTAGGTATCGGCCTCGTTTCCTCGATAGTCACTGTGGCGTCGTCGTTTTTCGGCGGGTCCGGCACCTTCTCGTCGACGAGCTCTATCTTGCAATAATCGACGCGTATACTCTTCCATTGCTCCGGATCGTACGCGCTGAGGAGTTCGATGTGGCGCTTGGCGGTGTTGACGTGCACATTGTACTTGGCGGCCACCTGCTTGTACGAGAGGCCGTGGTTGACGAAATCGGCGCACATTCGCCACCGGGTGAGGAACGGGATCCTCCTGGGTCTGCGCCTTCCGTCTGGCGGCTTGTCCGCCGCCATCGCGACAGCTCCCGCGGAGGCCATGCGCAGCACTTGTTCGCCCTTCCGGAGCGCGCACTAGACTGCAGCGCGCAGCTTCTGCCATCCTCCTATAATGCACCGCTCTCCCCGCTAGGGCTGCCAACCGACGCCGGCGGAATGTCCCCAGGGGGACGCGCCGCTCGCGGCGGCGGCGCGCTGCCCGACCTGTTGCTCTGCGCCCCTTCCTTCTGAACACTCGACTCGTCTTTTTATCTTCGTGATGCCTTTCCCTAGCACTGCGTTTTGAATCCGTGTGCCACGTGTTTGTGTGAAAATACTGCACGCGACTGCACCCTCGTATGCTTACATTATGACAATCGTTCTCTTACTAATTTTTTTTTTTTTTCGATTGCTCTACCCTTGTTGTTTTATTTGTTTGTCTTTAGTCCTGATAGAAACTGAAATTCTCGCACCACAAACCCGTACTAGGCTGGTCAAGAGGGCATATGAAGATCTATTTTTAATCGTATAAAACAAAAGTGGCGTGTTTCATCTACAGCATTCACCCCAGATCAGGTTGGCTATATCAGTCATTACAGAATTTGACAGTGAAACAGCTAGAAAATGTATTTACCGAGTACTGATTTGTTACATATAACACAATCATTTTCGCTACTGTTTGCTACACTATTTTCTTCGTTTCTCCCGTCTGATCTCAACACGCACACATCATGTCATTTTACCACTATTTAAAAGATTGTAACGGTATGAAATGTGCACTGAGTACACATGTGTATATATGTTTTTATTATATAACAAGGCCATCCACAACAATGTAACATCAATGTATGTTTCACAAGTGAGCGTCTGAAAAAGAAGCAAGCAGTGCTCTGATACGATCTGAAAATGGGGATTAAACTTCGCCGAAATCAGTCATCAAAAGGCATGTAAAAGCGATACAGGCAGATAAATCTTCTTTAAAGGGAAGCGCAAAAGACTTCACAGTATTATCTCCACTCTAAGGAGTTGGCAACACTGAAGATAATCGATATTCTAACGAAGTACTGAAGAACTAACAATGTTTTCGTAAAGTTGGCAACAGACAGAAAGTGTGCTAGAGTGCATAAATAAATTAAGAAATTCATTAGTTGAAGGCGTCATGGGGCAATAAGAAATTCATGGCAAATGTGGATCCGACTTCGAAGATAATATTTAAAAAGGCAGTTAGTTATCACACATCTACATCTGTTGAAACAAAACAAACTTGTATTTTTCCCATAACACTGGAAGTATTTTAAATGAATAAAGCGACACATGTATAGTAAAATAAATGGGCTTTTTAGTAGTTGCATATAAGTTTGAAAATGCCTTACGTAATTACACAGCTATCGTGAACACTATGACCACACAAATAATTGATTCGGTAAGCCCCTATTTAATAAAGTACAGAAATTTGGTCAACGCGTTGAAAATTACTCACCAAGAGATTTGAACAGTTTTGAACAAATTGTGTTATGCCAAATTTCTCTAAATCAAATCGTGCTTATGTTAGGGGATGGCAGGACTCGAAATAATGCAAATTCCTAGTAGTCAAGCTACTTTTTTGTATGACTTCGTAATTTAAAATTACTTTATTCGTAATAAATGGGACTGTTTCCTTTAGCTAATTCACAGAAAACCATAGATGTGATATGAATAAAATCGCTAAATAACTTCAATTATTTGACGACCACTAAATGAATGAGACTAAATGCTGGGTCTGGTGCAAAGAACCATTTACGTAATTGGTGAAGCCAAAGAACCAATGTAATTGACACGTACAGAGAAGCACGTAATTTTATTCTTCCGAGATTTTGAGGCAAACATGTTTATTTTATTTCATTTTATTTATTTATTTTAATGGAATTATATAACTTTGAATGGCGTCGAAAGCTCGTTAAAAGAAGGTAAAGTGATATAGCACTCGTTAATATTTCACTGAAACTCTTCACAAAAGTATTCCACATATGTGCTCAAGTTGAAAGACATGGAAACCAGAATCGGCTATTGCGGCGTAAATTCCGTCAAGTGGGGGGCTCTTATGCCCTCGTCTGTAATACGCGTGTGTATAGTGTAGTCATGTTTGTAATGATGAGCGAAGAGAGAGAATTATGAAACTGCCAATGGACTTCAGAACTGTATTTTTAATAGATCTCTACAGTCAATGTCAGGACTGCACCTATTCGTTCAGTTATTTATACTATAACTGAACACTGTCGGAAGCTGTACTGCGTATTACGACAGCCGGCAGAAACGGAAAAAGAACGTTGAATTAATGAAAGAGATATGTACACAATACTGCGGTAATGTTAACTGGTATTTCTGAGACACAGTGAGTTCGATTCCAGAATGCCAAACCTAGGAGAGCACCGACATATATGAGTGATATTGCTGCACGCCTGCGTGGAAATACTGCGCTCCGGAAACATAAGAAAAAGGTGTGTAGCAGGAAATCAGTAGCTGGCTCCGTGCCGTTGCTATAGCAACCGATCGATCGGTGCCAGCGCTACCTGACAAGTGAGGCTTCAGAGAGAACCGCACCTGTTCTCCGACACAGCACGCACCAACTGCCCATGCTCGGTACACGCTGCGCCCTAAGTAGTTCATAACAGGCCACCCACCTATGCATAATTAACGGCCTGATGAATAACTAAAAGGACTTTCTAGAAGTGCGGTGCTCGGAGTAATCACAGACAGGGATGTTCGATTATCCATAAACATTTACAACACAGCAATTTCTGCGAGTTAAAAAATCGATGTTTCGATAGCGATATTTTGAAATATCGGAACATATATGACTAATTATCAATCTGTCAACAATATTTTGCTCTATATATTCCTGACATTGTGTCAGTTTTTGGGGGCAATCTGTTTCATAATCTCAGAAGTCTGAGAAATCTGGCTTTCCCAAGTTATTTTAACTGATTTCGGCAGATCTCTGCACATGTTACCGGAAGTTTACGAGTCGGCTGGTCAAACGGACATACGCATAAAGGCACACATCTTTATGTATAAACCAGTGTCCGTATGTTTGTGTGTTTGTTTGTGTGTATGTATTGCATACAAATCTACAGTTTTCTTCCAATGTTTATGAAATTTTGCTCGCGTGAGCTTCAATCCATGAGGACGGTCGCCCTAAGTGTTAGGATCACGTACAACACATTGCTCACGAAATATGACGGCATAAACAATGAGATGCGCGAAAAACTGATGCATCAAACGACAGTGTCGCACATTTCCTCTTAAACCACTGGACCGATTTCAACCAAATTTGGTGCACATATTCCTTAGCGTGCGGTAACAATGCACTCGGGGTAACAACCACATACGACACATGGTTCAAGAGATACAACGTCATAAACAATATAGATGCAAGAAACTGCCACATAATGCGACGAGACTTTATTCACATAGTATATGAGAATAACAGTACTTGCAACCAATTTTAAACATAATTTCATATCTTTATTGAACTTTTTCTCACTGAGAACCGTAGCAAAATTATGAAAGGAAAAAAGGTTTCTCGCTTACTACTTTTCCGCCGTTCATGGACTAAAACTACGGCATTCGGTATGACGTTACAATTTATAATTTCTACACTACAAATTGTAGCCACAGGAAATTTTGCAGACAGAATATACAAATATAGCTGAATGTACCTGCGAAATGGTATCACAGTACGACACGTAGTTCATGAGATATGAACATATAAACAGAAACGTTCATGGAAACCGCCCTATTACTTCTTTACAACTAATTGTATTCGCTACAGATTTTACAGACATACAGCATTTATACAAATGAATATATACATGATAAATTATACAGCTGTACAACATACAACTCAATAAATATGAGATAATGCGAATTTTATAAGCCATTTGTATTTTGATTGCTATCTTTCTTTGTTTGGTTACTACATGTATAATTTTGTACATTTTGCAAGACAGCCTTATATATTCTCCGATAAATATAACATTTTTTATCGAAAAAAAAAGAGATGGGCAGAGAGAGAAGGGATAGGAGAAGTACTAACTCAAGGCAGGAATAAATAAATACCCGAGCAACGCCAGGTTTTTAGCTAGTATAAAATACTAATCATATTTCTGCTTTCCTCCTAGCACACTTTCGCACTTAATATCACAATTTTTTAATCAAACACAAGACAATTACGTTATATTCTACAGTATTTTTATACTTTGACGAACCGGTTTTCGGTATTCGTGCCATCGTCAGCTAGTGACTACAGAGGTAGCATTTCTACAGTCACTACCTGATAGCGTAAAGATACCCAACAGGCTCGTCAAACAATAAAAACATTGTAGAATATTTCACAACTGTCTTGTGTTTCGTCCAAAATGAATCAGATATTCAGTCAAGAACCGACGGAACAGTCAGTTAATGAGCATAGTGTCTTTTTATGTATGGCATGCTGATGTTTCTGGCAACCTGTTATTTTAGGATGACCCAATATGACCTACGAAATCGTAATCTCCTGGTAATATATGCAAGACCTGATGATAGCAGCACAGAGCTCTCGAAACCGATAGTAATTTTTTTTTAAATTCTTAACATTATGAATATTTTATTCTTTCAACAGGTCTTTTTCTGAACATGCCATAACACACAGTGTTGTTTGGATTTTTTCTTAACATTAAAAAGATAATTAGCGTTGTGTAAGTCGATTATCATCGGCCATCGCTGTTTCAGGTAGATGATGAAATGAAAATAAGTATCGATGATACGCCTTCTGTACATCTCTGGTAACAGACGGCTGAACGAACTGTTCTCATATCGCTGGGACGTACGTGGACTTATAGAGAGTTTTCTGCATTTATCGTCATGGCCGCGCCGAAGAGAGGACTTGTGTAAACGACGGGTTGTGAATAACTATCAGCTAAATTAGCAGAGTTTGCGAAGCACTCCAAACGATCATACACTGGTACAGGATGGAACGTCACTACGTTTACGTGGGACACGTCTTCCGGAAGACGAAAACCGTATTTCGTAAGTCGTGTTAATATGTAAGAACACGATGAGAATTTGCTAGGCCAGTCAAATGTCGTTGGAAAACAGTTGTTGAAGTGTTGCTGACACAGTCAGCGCGTTTTTGTAGCGGTTAAAGTGCAGCGTGGAGTCTTGCACCATCCGACAGAAATATGCCCCTCGTTCGCTGGTCATGAAAGATACGAGGTCAGAGTTTAACAGGCCGCGGCGAAGTGGCCGAGCGGATTGAAGAGCTATTCTCCGATGCGCGAGGCCGTTTCCCGTCGGGGGGCTCAAATCCCTCCTCCCCCTCGGGCATGGATGTTTGTGCTTAGTATAAGTTAGTTTATAAGTAGTTTGTAAGTTTAGGGACTGATGACCCCGGAATTAAGTCCCAGAAGCTTAACAAACAGTTGAACATTAAGAGTTTAACATTCTCGCCACTTACTGACGAGCATACAGCTTCTCTTCTACATCTACATCTACATACATACTCCGCAATCCACCGTAAGGTGCGTGGCGTAGGATACACTGTACCACAACTAGGCATTTCCTTTCCTATTCCACTCCCAAATAGAACGAGGAAAAAAAAGGAATGCCTACATGCCTCCGTACGAGTCCTAATTTCTCTTATCTTGTCTCTTTGATCACTACGCGAAATGTAAGTAGGCGGCAGCAAGATCGTACTACACTCAGTTACAAATTCCGGGCCTCTAAACTTCCTCAAAAAATTCACGAAAAGAACGTCGTCTTTCCTCCAGCGATTCACAAATGAGTTGCCCGCTGCGGGTCCCAAACACTTGAGCAATACTCAAGACGTGGTCGTACAAGCGTTTTATATGCGTTCTCCTTTACAAATGGAGTACATCTTCCCAAAATTCTCCCAATAAACAGAAGTTTGCCGGCCGCGGTGGCCGAGGGGACTGAGGCGCACCAGTCACGGTCTGCACGGCCACTACGGTCGGGGGTTCGAATCCCCCCTCGGGCATGGATATTTGTGCCGTCCTTAGGATTAGCTAGTTCATAAGTAGTTTGTAAGTTTAGGGGCTGATGACCACGTAGTTCAGTCCTCTAAGCTATACAAACATTTGAACATTTGAAACCGAAGTCGTCTGTCCGTCTTACTCACAACTGTCCTTACATGTTCGTTCCATTTCATATCACTCTGCAATGTTACTCCTAGATATTTGAACGACGCGACAGCATCAAGAAGCTCACTACTAATGCTGCATTCGAACATTATGGGATTGTTTTTCCTCCTTATGCGCATCACCTTACATTTTTCTACATTGAGAGCTAGCTGCCATTCTTCGCACCAACTAGAAATTTTTTCTAAGTCATCCTGTATGCTATTACAGTCAGTTAAAGACGACACCCTCCCATACACAACATCATCATCAGTAAACAGTAAGTTTGTCCATCAGATCATTTATATAGATAGAAAATAATAGCGATCCTATCACACTCCCCTGGGGCACGCCTGACGATACACTCTTCTCTGATGAACACTCGCCGTCGAGCAACGTACTGGGTTCTATTACTTAGGAAGTCTTCCAGCCAGTCACAAATCTGTGAACCTATTCCATAAGCTCGTATCTTCGTTAGCAGTCTGCAGTGCGGCACCGTGTCGAACGCCTTTTTGAAGTCGAGAAAAACCCAATCCGCCTGCTGCCCTTCATACGTGGCTAGCAGATGTCATGTGAGAAAAGGGCAAGCTGAGTTTCACATGAACGATGTTGCCTTCAGCAATTACAGTATCAGTCCTGCTGTCGGAGCGAGGTGGCGCAGTGGTAACGCACGGACTGGCATTCGGGATGATGGTCGTTCAGATCCACGTCAGGCCAACCTGATTTACGTTTTCCGTGATTTCCCTAAATCACTCCAGGCAAATACTGGGATGGTTGTTTTAAAAGGATACGATTTCCTTCCCCATCCGTACCCAAAACTCTGACCGTTAGCTCCGTCTATAATGACTAAGCTGTCTCTGGACGCTAAACCCTAAGCTTTCTCCCGTCCTTCCTCCTTCTATCAGTCCTGCTGTTCTATCCGTTAATTCCTCACACCATGATTTCACTAAAACCTCTACGCATACGCCGCCGCTTTCGTTGTATGCTCGTCAGTAAGTGGCTAGAATGTTAAACTCTGTCCTCTTACTCTTCATGACCAGCGAACAAGTGGCATATTCCTGTTGGGTGGTGCAAGATTCCACTCTGCAGGTCACATCGCTTCACGAGAAACGCGCTGACTGTATCAGCAACACTTAACAGCTGTTTCCCCAACGATATTTCACTGGGCTATCAAATATTCTTCGTGTTCTTACGTACTAAGATGTGAAGAATGACTTACGAAATTCGGTTTTCGTCTTATGGAAGACGCGTCCCATGTAAACGTATTGCACACTGTCGGCGACTGAGCTGTCCATGGTAGAGATCTCGCTACACTCTTGGCACTGTCGTTCTCGGAATATGGAATGCCCTAACGATTTCCGAAACGGAATGCCCCATTCCTTTAGATTCAACTACACCATTCCACATTGAAAGTCTGTTAATTCCTGTCGTACGGCCGTGATCACTGGAGTAACAATAACTGCCCTGCTAATACACTGTTTTATACTTTGTGTGCGAGTTACTGTCGCCATCTGTATGTGAGCATAGCGCCATCCCATCATTTTTGTCACCTCGGAATAGATGTAGATTTAATGTGGAGCAGTAGTTCTACAATGCAGACGAATCCTGTTATATCCGTAGTAAAGTGTGTGTGTGTGTGTGTGTGTGTGTGTGTGTGTGTGCCGAAACGATTTCTGCCACTAAATTGTGTTTACATATAACTGGCGGAAATGAGGACGATGGTGTTAAGAGATGGAGGTGAAGGGTACGGTGCTAGTAGCAGCGGTCTTGGAGGGCTGCTGTAGCCATAACAGACTGCATACACTTCCGCTACCTCAGAATAGCTTTCTATGATGTGTGCACGCCCCGTAAGCTAAACATTGCTCCGTTTGTGACGTCTGTCGTTTGTGGCACAGGAGAGGAACGCAGCCATGTCAGCTTCCCTGCAGAGAATGGCTTCAGATACGCAGCTGTTTCTCGACATCAGCTGTTGTTGTTGTTGTGGTCTTCAGTCCGTAGACTGGTTTGATACAGCTCTCCACGCCATCCTGTCCTGTGAAAGTCTCCTCATCTAAGAATACGTTCGGCAACTGTGTTTACTGCGTTTGAATCAGCTTACTATATTCGTCCCTCGGTCTCCCTCTACGATTTTTACCCCACACGCTTCCTTCTAATGCTAAGCTGACAATTCCTTGATGTCTCAGAATGTGTCCAACCAATCTGTCCCTTCTCTTAGTCAGGATATGCCAGAAACTCCTTTTCTCCCCGATACGGTTAAGCACCTTCTCATTAGTTACGTGATCTGCCCATCTAATTTTCAACTTTCGTCTGCAGCACCACATTTCAAAAGCTTCTATCATCTTTTTATCTGAACTCCTTATCGTCCACGTTTCACTCCCACACAATGCTACACTCCAGACAAATGCTTTCAGAAACGACTCTTTATTCATCGACTATTCGAGAATGACAGCACTTGGAACTAAAAACACATAATTTCAAACATCTATGAGACGTTTTCTCGCTGACAGCCACAGCAAATTGATGAAAGAAAAGATTATCGCTTACTGCTTTTCCGCCGTTCATACATTATAAGTACAGCTTTCGACGTATCGTTACAATATTACACAGGGGCGGATCCAGGACGGCATGTTGGGGGGGGGGGGGGGGGGGGCGAGGAAAAATTTTTCAACTTTGCTAAACTCTCGCTTTTTACCTCACGCCCAATCAAACAAAAGTCTCACAGTTTTGAAAACTCAATGCAGAGATAGCACGCTAGATTAAAAAAAAAAAAAATAAATAAATAAAAAAAATAGAAGAGAATAAAATAAAAAAGCACTGTTGGGAGGGGGGGCAGCGAGCGACCCCTCCCCCCCCCCCGGTATCCGCCTATGACAATATAGTAGTTCTATGCCACAAACTGTATTCCCAAAACATATTACAGACAGCATTAATGTGCACCATTGAATCTATCATAGTAGGACACATAGTTCAGGAGATATGTGCTCAAAGACAATAAGGTTCATGAAAAACCGCCCCATCACAGATGACGCATTGATTTATCATGCATTCACTACTAACTCTACTTACAACAGATTTCGCAAACAGTTTCCTAATGTTGTGTTATATATACCAGGAAAATTGGATTAAATGTTTCAATGTTTGTATAGCTTATGGGACTTAACTACGGGATTATCAGTCCCTAAACTTACAAACTACTTATGAACTAGCTAACACTAAGGATGGCACAAATGTTCATGCCCGAAGGGGGATTCGAACTCCCGACCGTAGTGGCCGTGCAGATCGTGATTGGCGCGCCGCAGTCCCCTCGGCCACCGCGGCCGGCAAAATTGGATTACCGTAGGGACACAATATTCAGGAGATGTAACGCCATGAGCATTGAGCTACGCTACGTGACAGCAAAAGTACGGACCAAAATTATATCCGTCGTGCGCATTGTAACTTTCGTGCAAGCTGAAAAATAGGTCAGTGTCGGCTGCACTAACAGATGTCACGTTGTTAGGTTCGTGTGTAGTAGCAATATGTAGGTGGAGTAATAAATCAGAGAAATATCCACAGTGCATAAACGTTGTCAGTAGTTCATGTTGCATTGTCAAACCGTAGTTACAAATTTCGTGTCAGATTAACGGTTTATTTGCAATTAAAATTACATTACAAACGGCTTTTTTTAGTATCACTAACGTATTTCTTGTCCAAAATATTTCAAACAGCGAGGTTCTGGTCTCTGGTAGCCAACAATTATGTCTGTAAAATTTTGTGCCGATCGGTTGAACGGTTCGACCTAAAAAGTGGGAAAACGTTACAGCCAGACAGACATCGTCAAATCGAAACGGCTTTTTTTTTTTTTTTTTTTTTTTTTTTTTTTTTTTTTTTTTTTTTTTTTTTTGTATTACTACCGTATTTTTTGTCCGAAAAATTTGAAAAATGGATGTTCTGGTCTCTGGCGGCCTACATTCATGTCTGTAAAATTTAGTGCTGATCGGTTGAACGGTTCGCCTTAAAAACAGGGAACACGTTACGGACAGAGTGACAGACAGACAGACATCCCAAAATCGCCGTTATTTTTGCAAATATCTCTGAAACGATACAAGATATGAAAAAAACATAAGCGAGCAAAGTTGTTGAGAATTTTCTCCTATACAATTTCGGTTATTCCATTTCGGTGTCAGATGAATGGTTAAGCCGTTATTTTCATTTAAATTTCGAGCCGTGAAAAGACGATCGCAAAGGCCCACTTTTAGTGTTACTACCGTAACCTAAAGTGGGCCAATAAGCTGTTTTACCCAGGAGGATTTGTCAAATAGGCTAGATTTCAGGCTATAAGCATTTTGTGTGGCTGAACGCTACTCTAAATATGCTAGATTTAGCCATAAAATGGCTAGCAATACCGCAGTGCATCATGTTAATAGGTTTACGTGAAGCAGTACGTAGTTCCAGGTAAGTACGCGTGGGGTGTTGTTGCACAGGTGTACGTCTCGGGTGTATCGTGTAATACGACCTGTAAAGAGGGCAAGTGTCCTGGGCGCATGCGCAACTCCATCCACAAATCCCAGCGGAATACACTGACAGCCTCGATAAGAGTGGCAAGTGGGCGAACGTCGGCGGTTCAGACTGTAGCGCCGGCGCCATCAGACACGCCTGCGTGCCGCTGCAAATTAACGGCTCGCGGATGGCACTGCCAATACTAATTTATTGATGTCTCCCCCACTCCCGGGGAGCGGCCGCATAGTGTGTGGTCCGCAGCCCGCGCGCTGAATTTTCACGAACTGCGTCCCCTGATGTTCCGACACCTAGTAATGAGATTCAGCGGCAACACAACATTCTGCGAGATAAGCCGGTTTACAGAGTATCGAACGGCTCTGCGGAGCAGCTACAGGGGAAAATTAAAATGGAACCCGCGAAATTACACACCAATATTATCAACATAAGTTTGCTGCAGAATTCTTGAACATATTCTCAATTCGAATATAATAAATTTCAATGCGATGGAAAAGGTTTTGTCCATGCATCAGCATCTAGCTTTCGAAAGCATCGCTCGTGTGCTTGCTCTAGATTACCCTTTTCTTATATATCTTGCCAACCACGGATAAAGGACAACAAGATATTTCACGATTTCCGAAAGGCGTTTTCACAGTGCCGCAATGCACACTGCTAACAAATATGTGAGCATATGGAAATCCCAAATATTTAAGGGCTCGAAGACTTGTAAAGTAATAGAGGGTGAGTGTTCATCAAAGACAAGGATATCTTCAGGAGTGCCCAAGGGAAGTATTATAGGGCGCTACTATTTTCTATCTACATAAAAGATCTGACGGATCATCTTTTGATGTTGCTGTTTTTCTTTCTTCCGTGCTTGCTTGGATAAATGGTTTGGATTTTCCTCCGTATGCAAGACACCTGATTTTAATTTTTCCCAAACATGTTTCAGCACATTTTGTGCTATCATCAGTGGGATGGTTTATTTTTGGTTCTGAAAAATTATTGTTGCTGTACTATAGTCTTTTCAGTTACTTCTAAAATGTTTTTTGTAGGTTCATTCGTTTTTTAATTTTACTTAGGTTACCTGACTATATAACTATTTCAGTTTAGTGAATATTAGGCCTAGATATACGCGTATCCATTTTCTTACATACCTTTTACATTAGGCTACATAAAACTCGTTAGGTAGCCTACTTATTTGTTGTTTTGGTACAAAATTGTCTTCTGCAAACACAGCAAACAGTTTAAAGTTCTGTTTTAAATTTTTGTAATTAAAAATGTTTGTTTTAATTTCTTGTTTTAAATTTTTTTAATTAAAAATTTTTTATTTTTTTAATTAAAAAAATTTAAACTGTTTGTTATGTTTGCATATGACAAGTTTGTACCAAAACAACAAATAAGTAGGCTACCTAACGAGTTTTATGTAGCCTAATGTAAAAGGTATGTAAGAAAGTGGATACGCGTATATCTAGGCCTAATATTCACTAAACTGAAATAGTTATATAGTCAGGTAACCTAAGTAAAATTAAAAACGAATGAACCTACAAAAAACATTTTAGAAGTAACTGAAAAGACTATTGGTCAGTAACTATAATTTTTCAGAACAAAAAATAAACCATCCTACTGATGATAGTACAAAATGTGCTGAAACATGTTTGGGAAAAATTAAAAACCATTTAGGTCTGACGGATATGGTCAGTAGCAATTAGCGGTTGTTTGCTGATTATGTTATGCTACACGGGAAGGTGACTGTAGTACGGTATAAGATAGACAAAATTGCTAGTTGATGCGATGAATGCCAGTTAGCTCTAAATCTAGAACAAATGTAAGGCACTGCAGATGAGTATGAAAAACAAACCCGTAATGTTCTGACACAGCAGCTTGACATGGTCCTGTCGATTAAATATGTAGGCCCAACACTGCAGTCGATATGCAATGGAAGGAGCTTGTAAGGACAGTTATGGTGGATGGTACATATATATACGAGACCGCTTGCAGAGCACCAGTGCTTAAGTGTTTGAGATCCCCAGCAGACAAGTTTACAGGAGGACGTAGAAGCAATTCACAGGCTATTAGATAAGGTTGCTACTTTTAGGTATGATCCAACAGGTGAGTATTAGAGAGACACTTCAGGAAACGAAATGGGTATCCCCGGAGAGAAGGAGGCGTTCTTTCCGAGTACACTATTGAGGTAATTTAGAGGGTCAGCATTCGAAGCTGACAACAGAATGATTCTACTACCTCCAACTTCCATACATTAATGACGACAAGAGAGATTAGGGCACTACGGAGCCTAATCAGTAGTTTTTTCTCGATGTATTTGGAAGTGGAACAGGAAAGGAACGCACTACATCTATGGAAATGAACAAAATAATGCATTGCTAAATTCAAGGATATGTATTAGCTGGAACATTATCCAGGAAGAAACACCTCAGTATTGCGATTTTCCAATGTCGCGGGTATTTACGAGAAAGTGGTTAGAAGATTCGATGTGTCAGTATCAACAGGAAAAGCTTTTAAAAATCGTATCATCGTTGCTGAATAGATAAATATTGACGTCGAAATTGACAAGAAAACCCATTTCTTTCCATTGGGAATAATTTTTTTGATATCGAATCTCTTTGTAAACAAGTCTCGACACCGATGTAACGTGTCATGTGTGTCCAAGTAGGGAGGGATGAGGAAGGATGAGCAATATATTTGAACAAACTGACGATGGAACATGGGTTATGATTGTAGCTAGCAGCGTTCGCGCTTCATTCAGCTCACGATTTCGCAGTGTTAAATAGACTTCGCCTTTTTTTATTACTTTTAACTATTAAAATGATAATTTGGGTTATGTAAGTACATTTTGCATTCCTGGTAACTCAAGGTCGCACTTGATCCACGTAGGAAAAGTAACAGTTTAATTCCTGGAGTGTTGATTAATGTAACACTGCTATTCGGAATTTCCACGTGTGTAAAGTCGTCCCAGAAGCACTATACGTAAGCCGAGGATTTTTGGATTAAACCTATTCTTTTCCTTAGTTCCTTACTGCAGATAAAATTGTACTTAAAGGTTTCATGACTATTCAAAACCGAAACCACTAATTTTATAACACCTGAAATAAACTATTTCGAAGTTAACGCCTATTTTTGCCTATTTCAGATTTCTTCTATTTTCAAAAGATTTAACTTGCTTTATCTAGTTTCGGGTGACCAAAAATAAAAGTTAACAGAGAATAGATATGAATTAACAGAGCATAGATATGGAGTGTCACACAAGGAAAATGTTGGACGACAACCAAAATTTGAACAAACGCTATTAACGAAGGCATCTGATGAATCCACCAAAAGGTATCAATTCTGCAGTGACTTGTGCCAATCTACAGTGGTAGCAAACATAACTTTTCAAAAATCTGAGAAAGTAACTGGAAATCTGCTGGAGGTTGCCGCTTGTGTAACTTGAGAAACACAATTGCCCTAGGATCCCTCAGTACGAAGGACTTGCTTGTTTAGAGCCGACTAAACATTTGTGGCTATTGTGAATCCAACTATAGTCTAAATGTTTGAAATCAGTGGTTTATTCAACGTTTGTTCAATTATATATTACAAGTATTTCAAGATAAGGCGTCTAAATTGTATGTTCATCGTCCAAAAGCTATACAATTTGGTGTTAGTTTGAACATTAACGCTCTGTAATGTTTGTTGTGCTGTACAACTGGCCATGTTTACATTTTTTTTTAATTTTTAACGAACTAAAACTTGCTCGTACGTCAACTCTGAGTATTTCACATTATGTTTATTTATTCTGTACTAGCTGAAAACCCGGCGTTTCCCAGGTATTTATTTATTTATTCCAGCCATTTTTCAGTATATATTCATTTGTATAAGGGCTGTATCTCTGTAAAATCGCTTGGGAATACAATTGGTAGTAAATTAGTAATAGATTAAAACTTGGTACGTTATTGGTCCGTTTTCATGAACGTTACTGTTTATGTGCTCATATCTCATGAACTACGTGTCGTACTGTGGTACCATTTAGAAAGAACATTCAACTATATGTGTGTATACTGTCTGTAAAATGTCCTGCGGCTACAATGTGTAGTGTAAAAATTATAAATTGTAACGTCATACCACATACCGTAGTTTTACTTCATAAACAGCGGAAAGTAGTATGCGAGAAACTTTTTTCCTTTCATCATTTTGCTAAAGTTGTCAGCGAGAAAAAGTTTAATAAAGGTTTGAAATTATGTTTAAGGTTTGTTGGAAATCGCTAAGTACTCTTCATTCTCATCTAGCTTATTTATAAAGTCTCGCCGCATTATGTGGCAGTTTTTTTGCGATTACTATTGTTTATGACGTCATATCTTATGAAACAGGTGTCGTATGTGATTCTTAACCCTGCTGAAATTGTAACCTCACGATAAGGAATGTGTGTACCAAATTTGGTTGAAATCGTTCGAGTAGTTTAGAAGAAAATAAGCAGCATTGTCGCTAAATGCAGCAGTTTTTCGCGCATCTCATTGTTTATGACGCCATATCTCGTGAAGTATGTATCGTACGTGATTCTTACACTTACGGCGACCGTCCTCATGGACCGAAGCACAAAATTTCATAAATATTGGGACAAAACTGTAGATCTGTATGCAACACGTACAAACATACGGACACTCTGCTTTATATATTAGAGAGAAGCCAATAGTATTACGGCTATTTTAGATTTATTTGGTCTAAATGAGGTAATGAAAGAGCCTATTTTGGGCGCCTAAAAATTCACTTTTTACGACTCAAAAATTCGCGGTCTACTCAAGTTGTTGTGGTCTTCAGTCCGGAGACTGGTTTGATGCAGCTCTCCACAATACCCTATCCTGAGCAAGCCTCTTCATCTCCACATAAGAACGGCAACCTACATCTGTCTGAATCTGCTTACTGTATCCACCTCTTGGTCTTCCTCTGCGGCTTTTACCCCACACACTTCCCTCCAACGCTAAATTCACAATTCCTTGGTGTCTAAGAATGTGTCCTACCAATCTATCCCTTCTTTTAGTCAAGGTATGCCAGAAATTTCTTTTCTCCCCAATTCTGTTCAGTACCTCCTCATTAGTTACGCGATCCACCCACCTAATCTTCAGCATTCGCCTACAGCACCACATTTCAAAAGCCTCAATCCTCTTCCTGTCCGAACTGTTTATCGTCCATGTCTCACTCCCATACAAGGCAACACTCCAAACAAATGCCTTCAGAAAGGACTTCCTTAGGCTTAAATCAATATTCGATGTTAACAAATTTCTCTTTTTCAAGAACGCTTCTCTACCCATTGCCATCCTGCATTTTATATCCTCTGTACTGCGACCATCATTTGTTATTTTACTGCCCAAGTAACAAAACTCATCTACCTCCTTTATTGCTTCGTTTCCCAATCTAATTCCTTCAACATCACCTGATTTTCTTACACTGCACTCCATTACCCTAGTTTTTCCATTGTTAATGTTCATCTTTTATGCACCTTTCAGCACACTGTACATTCCGTTCAATTGATCTTCCAGGTCCTTTGCTGTATCTGACAGAATTACTATGTCGTCGGCAAAACGCAATGTTTTTAATTCTTCACCATGAACTTTAATTCCTTCTCCAAATTTCTCCTTGCTTTCCTTTATAGCTTGCTCAATGTACAAATTGAATAACAATGGAGAAAGACTACAACCCTGCTTACTCCCTTTCCAGTCTACTCATAACTATGACAAAATACTTCTACTTGTGCTTATTATCTGATGTTCGCAGTTACTTAGTTACATTCCAGTTTCCCGCAACAAAGATAAATACGAAGGGTCTGGAAAATACTATGTTTGATGTCAGCACTCGTCTCACTTGCTTGGCCTGTTCTAATTGTGCGATGAAGCTGCAGCGTACCGCTGTTAGAGCCTGAGGACGGGTAGTGCTGTACGAAATGACTGTTCCGCAGTGGAGTCCGCGGTTTTGACGACAGAAGGTAAAGCAATGCGGGAGCAGATAAAACCAACAATAACCCACTCCGCTGCGGCCTCAGACTGCGACGCGACGAATCCAACACACTGCCTGCGGTCCACCACGCTTCGAAAAAACACCTACTCGCAGGCAGAGGGCAGTAAATCATGTACGTAGCACGCCACGCGGTTTTACTGCGCAGTTCCTCAGCAACCGTAAAATGCATCGTGGACCGGGCGCCGGGTCCTTTCAACCGTAAGGAACCAGAGCAGCAAGGAATGGAGAAACTAGCGCAGTCACCAGCGTTTATCCTATCGCACAAATACCACTGTTTACATGATTTCGGAAATTTGTTATTAGTAGAATTCAAATGTTTGTATAGTGTATGGGACTTAACTACGGGGTCATCAGTCCCTAAACTTACAAACTACTTATGAACTACTTACGAACTAGGACGGCACAAATATCCATGCCCGAGGGGGGATACGAACCCCCGACCGTAGTGGCCGTGGAGACCGTGACTGGAGCGTCTTAGTCCCCTCGGCCACCGCGGCCGGCTGTTATTAGTAGAGTCTGATCGAAACATAATTTGCAGCCGAAACTGTAACCGAGTATTCGGCACCTCTTCTAGTTTCGGCCGAAACCCCAACCGAAACTTAAGAAATTAAATTCAAATTTCGGTAAAGTAACGTTACACTACAAACCACTAGTTTTCCCACATTTTGCTAGATACCCTCCCTGTACTAAGCCATCTTGAGAGTGTATAAGACTAAGGAGGCGTACAAGTTTAGACAAATCGACGGTACTTTTATTAAAGATCTTCCAAATTGGATTAGGCAATAAGTTCAAAAATGTTCAATTGTTTGTGAATTTATCGGACCAAACTGCGTGGTCATCAGTCCGTAGCTTACAAACTACTTAAACCTAGGTAAACTAACCAAAGGACAACACACACACCCATGCCTCAGGGAGGACTCGAACCTCCACGGCGAGCAACCGCGCGCTCCGCAGCGAGACGCTACTCCACCGCGGCTACGGTATAAGTAAGTTGAACCTAATACAGTGGTAATAATAATAATTTCGTGTGGCTCATTGGACTGGTACAAGTCTTTTGACTTGACGCCAGCCGGCCGCGGTGGCCAAGCGGTCTGGGGTGCGCCAGTCACGGCCTGCACGGCCACTACGGTCGGGGATTCGAATCCCCCCTCGGGGATGGATATTTGTGCCGACAGTGGTATTAGCTAGTTCATAAGTAGTTTGTAAGTAGTTAACTCCCATAAGCTCTACAAACATTTGAACTTGACGCCACATTGGCGACTTGCATGTCCCCAGCATACTCCAGTTATCCAACTGGAGAAAGGGGATCTACAGCTTAAAGTGGAATCCGAACCACGTGTCGTTTCTGGAGACTCCTCACATCGTTGAGAGGTGAAGGGTGGGTTAAAACGCAAACTGAAAAAACTTCTGCGACCCTTCGGTTTCCAATTGAGCGCTTTACTCCCAAGACCAACGTGCCAACACGGTATTTCGAGTTTCCATAAATCCGAGCGTCATAAAATAAACAAAAACCACGGGTACACACTACCTGTAACGAAAAAAAAATGAAAGAACATAAAACATTAAAAAACACTCCACCATTGTACCGCGAAGTAAATAGTTAAAAGGCTTTAATGCCATTAGCCTGCCATTGTAAATACTTTGTTTCTAAAAAGTTCATATTTTTTGGCACAGGTTTTCTTTTCAAGGTTGACTTACTTAATTTTCGCACATATATTTCGAGGTGCTCCCGGTCCCGTTTGCCTCGAATTAACGAGACTCTACTGTATAGGTAACACAAAAAATTCCACGGTCCTGCATATCTTCTTGTAGGATGCTATTCTTCAGCTACACAACAAACATGCAAAGTAGATACTACGAAATGCTAGAGGCAGGACATGACTACCACTATATAAAATACGCAGAAATTAAAAATATTATTGCTTCCATAAGCAGCCTTTACATTTTTTTCTCCTTAGGAGCGCCAGCTTTATATTTCCATCTTCACTTCCGCTTTTGCAAACGACAAACAACATATTTCCTTTTTGGCATTCCCAAACACACAAGCCATATATGTTACAGCTACAAGTATTTAGAAAAATAACCTCACAGTTCTGATTAGCAGAATGATGTTGTCAGCATAAATATACGGAAACTGAACAGTAAAAGCTGTGTACCACACGATCAACGTTCCCTTAACCCATATTTGTTATTAAGAGAGCTACTCGCTTTCAAGGAAACACATTAATAAAACTTTTCTCCATAACAATATTGTAACCCGGTCCATTACGTTCAATACTGAGTAAGTTAAACTGATACCAACATAGCACAAGAATATACTATAAGACACTATTGCGTTATTTGTGATCAACAACAAAACAGAATTTTTACACGCGAGGAAAGACTCCTACTAGTTGAACGGAGCTCCGTCAACTGATATAAAGCGTTATTGTTGACTGAATCCATCCCGAGCGTAGTTTGTTGACATGGAATTGCAAGTACAAGCCCGGAACGACCACCATGCGGAACTAGGTCTATGGCTCAACATTAGGAAAACATGTTACATCCCCATTGATCTAATGGACTCGAATACCGTCATAGTCAGTGGTGTCAACCTCCCAAAAAAAAAATGACGTTCATGTATCTGCTATACGCGAAATCTCAGCACATAAATCTCTAACCTCCTGATCAGTATATTTCTCAAACAACGTCATGTGACTGGCGAACTCTGTGACAGGGAAATTCCAGTCTCAAACCTAAAATATACCGATGGGTAAACTGTTCAATTGGGCTGCAAGAGGTCGAATGCGGGCGTACTAAAGTGGAGATCTGGATTAACACTGCACAATCACGTCACAAATAGCGAAGTTTGAATGTTGTACGTAGTAGAATCGGTAGTATGGAATAAGGGACAGAGAGAGGCACCTACATAAGTACGCATTTTCTTACATCAGACGTAATCACGGTGACATAGTCTGGTTTTAGTTTGATAGTAAATGTGAAACGGTCAATGGGACGATAAACACAGCAATGGCTGAAATATTTATAATCTCAGGATTTCAAAAGAGGCAAAAGATCATAACAAATGGCGACAGAGAGCCAAAATAGCGGTCCCGCCAGCAAAGAAGGCGGAGGAAGAGACAACGACACAGCTAACGCAGAATTTTTTCTCAACTAGATGACCCGGTGAACTTCGTTATCACTTACCTCTTAATATAAATCATACTATCGTATGTATTTTAGACCCAGTAGCTTTATAAAAAGGCATTTCGTTTGAACGTCAAATGTGCAAAATTTTATTGCAATCAGATGAATGGTATTGATATTTCATGGAAAAATCTCTTTCTATTTTTTCTGTATTTTCCAGGAAAAGTTTCCAAATTTTTATTTCATAAGGACGTTACTCTTGCTTTGAACGTCAAATGATCAAGCGGATGAGCGATTCTCAGCGTATAGTATTGAGTAAATTTAGAAACACAGTGAAAAAGAAACTTGGTTCGAATTTTGCGACTTTTTTAACTGTCTCTATTTTTTTATTTTTTTTTTTTTTTTTGGAAACTTTTCCAAGACCATAATGAACAAAACAACAATTACCCCTTTATCCGCAGTGCGAATAGTCAGTTATAGTGCTGAATTCAATCAAAAACATTGAAAAACGCACTTTCAGTTTGTCTCAAAATTTCCAATTTTCCGGTAGATTTTCCAAAAAAATTTATTTCATACAAACCTCGTCCTGTCACGCCATATTCAAGTGATGCTCTTACAATTATGTGGCAATTTATTTTATTCGTAGAAAAAGTCGCTTTCGGTTTTTCCTCAATTTTCCTTCTTTCCGGACGACTTTTCCAAATTTTTATTTGATGCAAACCTTCACGTTGCTTTCAACATGAAATGTACAAAGTTTTATCGCAATTGGACGAACGGTATTGATAGTTCACTGGAAAAAACTGTTACAGTATATATATATATATATATATATATATATATATATATATATATATATATATATATATATATATTATCACTAGCATAGGCGAAGAGCGTGGAAAAGTAGAACGCCACTTTCATTTGTCAATGGTTGGCACAGTTCGAGGTTGTAAGAGATAGGCATCTAAACTCCCGTCCATGATTTCATCATTGAAAACCGAACACACTCTCGAATTACATAAGAGGGATCAGAAAATCATGACTCTCTTGTCAGAGGACGAAGTGGTGCTGGGGAAAAGCTCACTTCGAGGAACGCAATGTCAGACAATGCACAAAGTATTTCAAACGGTGGCGTTCAAACAGACCATCAGCGGAACGGGTCGTCAACGTGAACGATTCTTGGAAGACAATTTAGACGTAGACAGACGTACAGGATGGAAGGCGGATAGTGCGTGGGAAGTTAACGTATTCTGGCCACGCTTACACAAGTCCTGGTTTCCGCGACAGTTTCCAAAGATTGCAGTCTACCCACGAGTGTTCTTCTGCAAAAGGGGCAAAATAGACGACGCAAACGAAAAATGACGTATGTTTTACAATACGTGCTCTCTCTCCACAACTATTAACAGGTTAAACCATTTCCATAAAAAAAAAAAAAAAATAAATAAATAAATAAATAAATAAAAATAAAAAAAAAACTTTTCGAAACAGAGAAAAAATTAGATCCAACGTAAAGAAAGAGCTAATTTCTGGCGTTACTGAGCACTGAGGAAAAAAAAAAAAAAAAAAAAGAGAAAGAGAGAGAGAGAGAGAGAGAGAGAAACAAAGAGAATAAAGACGATATGTGTTTCTTCCTAAATATTATTTGCCGTTTTGGATGTAAATCTTGCCTCCATCAAAGAAATGTTGCTGTTCTGAAATGTTTGTCCGATACGTTCCCTAGTCTTTTTTTCTCCAGTCGCGTGGATCAAGTAACATACTACCTTCGTCAAGAATATCCGTTATCAATTTTGCTTCGGCCGGCACCGATATTGTTTTTTACTCCGATTATCGTTTTATTTTTCAAATAAATGCGACTGCGAGTAAACTGGGATGTGTGCTATGTTTCAAAGCTTTTATTTATTCATTTACTTTACATTTTTAATTCCTGACAATTCTGAAGACAGGTAGACTATTGGACACCAGTCTGTTCAGACCTAGATGGTGGTGTGCTTTTGTCAATGAATTCATCTACGATATTTTGGATGATTTGCAAAATTTCTTTATTTTCTCCTTCCTGAATCCATTTCGAATCTGAGGAACAAACTGAGAGTCGTCGATAGCGTTGCCCTTCAAATCTAACACGCCTTCCGTGGCCTTACGCAAGAACTTTTATTGCAGACTTTAACAACCGACATTTCAATATGCTCCTCTTTTTAAGGTCCCTAGAAGGCCATTACAAATCCGCAGTTTCTTCACTAACCCTGTAGATATGAACCAGTTACGATCATTGGTCCACAAAACAAGATACATACCCATTTTCATACTGTCACGAGTAGTAAAGATTTACACTACATGTAGGAATTATGAGCACGCTGACATAATTGAAAAGAAGCGAAATAAACAGCAAAATAGGTGGCAGATTGGCGGACTAGTCCAACTACAAGGTGAACGATAATAAGGTTCTGGGAACTACAGAATAGCTGCATGGAAATATAAGAAACAAAAGAGTATTATACGACTTGGCTGGGGGCTATGATAGGTTAACATCCGTCTTACACAAGAGGTTATTACCTCTCGCACACTGATATCGTCACTTCTCAATCTGTGGCCGCTGCATGTTAATATGCTTGCAAGAGGCTTTACAATCAGCAGATTAGTTTTTTAATGAACAATAATTACAGTATGTCATAAGACTGAATTTAAGAAAATGTTCAAATGTTTGTATAGCTTATGGGACTTAACTACGGGGTCATCAGTCCCTAAACTTACAAACTACTTATGAACTACTTACGAACTAGGACGGCACAAATATCCATGCCCGAGGGGGGATTCGAACCCCCGACCGTAGTGGCCGTGCAGACCGTGACTGGAGCGTCTTAGTCCCCTCGGCCACCGCGGCCGGCTGAATTTAAGAGCAGCATCAACGAAGCACTCCCACAATTCCACCATAACACACCACTGTAAAGGAATTACCTACAATCAAATACCAAGGTCATTGAAGCACTGTAAATCAAAGCGAGAACACAAGACATAAACACCAGAGGAACATAGTTTGAATGGGTTTATCATTGCTGCCGAAGTATCTAGCAGTCCCCAAGAAACTGAAACTCAGACATAACAACGTCTGTTCTATAGGCTTCCGAGAGTCTCGTAATGATCAGGAAAGGCAAGGCGGGAAAAGTCTAAACTTCTTGGACCAAACTGCTATGGTCATCAGTCCATAGACTTCCAAAGTACTTAAACTTACACTAAAGACAACACACTCCCTATGCCCGAGAGAGGACTCGATTCTCCGGCGGGAGCGACCGTCCAGTCCATAGCATGATGCTAGAAGACGCGTCCACTCCCACGCGTCCCAGACGATTTCAGTGGGTGGAGCAAATGAAACGTTCAACTGTTTGTAAACAAACAACTATGGTCATCAGTTCCTAGACTAACGAACTAAGGACAACACCCATTCCCGACGGAGGACTCGAATCTAGGGTGGGGCCGCGGTGAGCAGCCGAGCGGTCTAAGGCGCCTCGCCGCGGAGCGCGCGGTTGCTCGCCGTCGGAGGTTCGAGTCCTCCCTGTGGCATGGGTGTGTGTGTTTTGTCCTTAGGTTAGTTTGACTTAGTTTAAGTAGTTTGTAAGAGTAGGGACTGATGACCAACGTAGTTTGGTCCCATAGGATTAGAAACGTTTCAACATCTTTGAATTGTAGAGTACGGTAGGACGGCAAAATCCGAATGCCCACTGGCGCCAAATGTGAGAGTCCACCACTGGCCATCCTTATATAGATGCTGTCTGTTTTTTCGCACATGTTTGGTCTGAAATGCCGCGGCTGGTTAGCCGCGCGCATTGGAGCGCCGTGCTGCGGTGCGCGCGGCCGACCGCCGTCGGGGGTTCGACTTCCCCCTCGGGCATGGATGTTTGTGTTGTCCCTTGACTAAAAGAAGGGATTGCTTGGTAGGGCAAAATACGGCGCTCCAGTACGCGCGGCTAATCCTCCGCGGCGTGGAGGGAAGTTCAAATGTTTGTATAGCTTATAGGACTTAAATATGGGGTCATCAGTCTACTCATGAACTAACTAATGCTAAAGACGGCACAAATATCCATGCCCGAGGGGGGATTCGAACCCCCGACTGTAGTACCGTGACTGTAGCGCCTCAGTCCCCTCGGCCACCGCGGCCGGCCCCGCGGCTTGGAGGGAAGTGTTGGGGGTAAAAACCTCAGAGGAAGACCAAGAGATTATTACAGTAAGCAGATTCAGACAGATGTAGTTTGCCGCTCTTATGTGGAGTTGAAGAGGCTTGCTCAGGATAGGGTATTGTGTTGAGCTGCGTCAAACCAGTCTCCGGACTGAAGACCACAGCCGGCCGCGGTGGCCGAGGGGACTGAGACGATCCAGTCATGGTCTTCACGGCCACTACCGTCGGGGGTTGGAAATGTTCAAATGTTTGTAAATCTATCGGACCAAATTGCGTGGTCATCAGTCTGTAGCTTACAAACTACTTAAACATAGGTAAACTAACCTACGGACAAACACACACACCCATGCTCAGGGGAGGACTCTAACGTCCACGGCGAGCAACCGCGCGCTCCGCAACGAGGTGCTTTAGACCGCTCGACTACTCCACCGCGGCTAGTCTATTGTGGAGAGGTACATCAAACCAGTCTTCGGACTGAAGACCACAACAATAACAACAACAACATAGGTTAGTTTACCTTAGTTTAACGCGTTCGCTGCCGTTCACGTTCTGGCGCGTGTAAACGTTACTTGAGTCAGGTGCCGATCACGCTGTGGCGCGTGCTGCGACCTAGCATCCTATTATGGGTTGTTGTAAACTGGCACCGTCGAATAAATCTGTATACTCTGGGAGGCACTCAGGGAAGAGTATAAGTGATAAGCACACGTAAGTGGTTCCAGATTTCCCCGTTTGCATTACCGGCTACGAGCCACACACGCTTCTCATGGTGTCATGATAGATTTATTGGATTCTTATGTAAACAAGCAAGTAAGCTTTTGATTATTTTAATTTTATTTCGATTAATTACCAGTTTATAAAAGAAATACTTCTTAGTTTGGATATTATTCATACTTATATTGCTGATGATACAGAAAGAAGCATATGTTTTATAAAATACCTTGTATGTGCTGTTTATATTGTTCATTTGTTGTTTTCACAAAAATAGAAATGCAAATAAAAAACCATATCAAAAAAACTGAAAAATAAAACCAAAACATTCAGTGGCTCAAAACTATGACAAGATACTGTCAAAATACGATCACGCGCCAGAGCGTGAAGTGGCACCTTGTATCATCGCGCCAGAGCGTGAACGGCAGCGAACGTGTTAAATAGTTTGTAAGCTACGGAGTGATGACCACGCAGTTAAGTCCGATAGATTTACAAACGCCGGCCGCGGTGGCCGAGGAGACTGAGGCGCTCCAGTCACGGTCTGCACGGCCACTACGGTCGGGGGTTCGAATCCCCCCTCGGGCATGGATATTTGTGCCGTCCTTAGTATAAGGTAGTTGATAAGTAGTTTGTAAGTTTAGGGATTGATGACCCCGTAGTTAAGTCCCATAAGCTATACAAACATTTACAAACATTTGAACATTTTGAATTGGCCTGACATGACAGCACCCCCCCCCCCCACACGCACACACTAACGCGCGCGCGCGCGCACACACACACGTACACATATACACACACACACACGACGGCCGCGGTGGTCGAGGGGAATGAAGCGCGTCAGTCATGGTCTGCACGGCCACTACGGTCGGAAGTTCGAATCCCCCCTCGGGGATGGATATTTGTGCCGTCCTTAGTGTTAGCTAGTTCATAAGTAGTTTGTAAGTTTAGGGACTGATGACCCCGTAGTTAAGTCCCATAAGCTATACAAACATTTGAACATTTTTTGAAGACCACAACAACAGAAACATCAACAGTGGTTAGTTTACCTTGGTTTAAGTAGTTTGTAAGCTACGGACTGATGACCACACAGTTAAGTCCGATAGATTTACAAACATTTGAACATTTTGAAATGGTCTGAAATGACACCCCCCTCCCACACACATGCACGCACACAGACACAGACACACACACACACACACACACACACACACACACACGCACGCACGCACGCACACACAAACACACACACATACGCACGCACGGACAGACACACACACACACACACACACACACACACACACACACACACACACACATACGCACACAGACACAGACAGACAGACACACACACACACACACACACACACACACACACACACACACGCACGCACACGCACGCACGCACGCACACATCCATACACACACGCACGCACACACAAACACACACACATACGCACGCACGGACACACACACACACACACACACACGCGCGCACGCGCACACAAACACACACACATACGCACGCACGCACACAGACACACACACGCACGCACGCAGACAGACACACGCACGCACACAGACACACACACACATATATACGCACGCACGTACGCACGGACCCACACACACACACACACACACACACACACACACACACAGAGACAGAGAGCGAGAGCTGGGGTGCACCACTTGGT
Source organism: Locusta migratoria (assembly GCA_026315105.1). NCBI lineage: Eukaryota > Metazoa > Arthropoda > Insecta > Orthoptera > Acrididae > Locusta > Locusta migratoria. The sequence goes on along the minus strand of CM048750.1, from coordinate 103,859,159 downwards.
GAAGTGCGCGGCCAGCGGAGTGTTGGCAGAGAGGGCAGGTGAGTCGCGCTGTTTATCGACTGGCTGTGCGCGAGCCCCGGCCGCCGGATATGAATAGTGCCTCCCGCTGCCTGCCCCAGCGCCCGCACAACGCGCGGCCGCGTATTTCCGAGAAATCCGACCGCCCTTCCCACACGACAGCCAGATCGATGGAGGCAACAGCGGCCGGGTCGCGCCAAACACCGCTTCTGCCTCCGAGTGGAACGGCCGCAGCCCGCCTGCCGCCGCCGCCGCCGCCGCCGGGCACAGTGTCGCCACCACCGCTCTTCTTCTGTTTTCACAACGAGGAGCACGGGTTCATTTAGTACTTGCGATAGTTTCGCGGAAATGGTCGGCAAACTACAACTGCTGGCACTACAGCACAGACATTCTGTATCAGTTATGGATAACTGTTCCAAGAACACTATTACATTTCTTGAATAGTCGAAAAGTGGGTTGCTCCCTTCTACGTACACCTCGCGAAAATTAAGAATCCACACGCAGCCATAACGGCAAACTCTTTCTTTCTTTCCCCCCCCCCCCCCCCAGCGAACCATACGCGACTGGAATAGGAAAATGAGGAAGCGACTGTTGCAAGCGTTCGTTCAGAAACGCATTCTCGTGCGCAGGATGAGTCCATTCCTTTATTTCGGAGGAGCGCCGCCTCAGTTGCACGTTGGCTTCTGAGCAGTCAACTGCGCCTCGCCTACCTACCCGCGATCAGCCAAGGCCTCACAAGTGGCAGTACCTACGTCCAACACCGCCTAGATACAAGGCCTCACAACAAGTCCGTGTCACGTCACACCGACAGGCTGCCATCGCCAGCTGAGTGGCTGGCCGTTGGGGCACAGCCCAGTGTCTTGTAGTGCCATCCAGTGAGTTTGAAATGGCGGCCTATCGGTGTGACGTCACACCGAGACGCTGTGAACGCAAGCAGACTGGGCGGCCGCTACGAGGCGGTGGGCGTGCCACGGCGGCCAGCCAGTCAGCTGGCGGCCGCGGCCTCTCGATGTGACGTCACACCGATAGGCCGCTATCTCAAGCTCACTGTATGGCGCTAAGAGTCAGTGGACTGTGCCCCAGCTGCCAGCCACTCAGCTAACGATGACAGCCTGTCGGTGTGACGTGACACGGACTTGTCGTGAGGCCTTGTATCTAGGCGGTGTTGGACGTAGGCACGGCCAGTTGTGAGATTTTTAGAGATTGTCGGACCCGGTGACCTTGGGGTAAAGCGCTCGACTGGAAACCGAAAGGTCGCGGATCCGAAACCCGGTCAGTCCACGGATTTTTTCAGTCTGCGTTTTAACCCATCCTTCACCTCTGAACGAAGTGTTGGGTCGCCAGTAACGACACGTGGTTCGGATTCCACATTAAGCTAGAGGTCCCCTTTCGCCGGTTTGCACGCAAGTCGCCAAAGTGGCGTCCAATTGAAGGACTTGCACCAGGCCAATGAGCCACATGAAATTCTTCTTCTATACTACCTTCACCGAAACGAGAGGCGGACAGTAAACGCACCGAGGCGCGTGACCAGGGGTGAACAAAAAGGGGTCGCTCGCTCAGTGTCGCCTCATCTGTTTCAGGTGTAAAGTCGTTCTGTTATATAGCAGTGATATGAGAAGCTGTACATACTTAAAAAAAACATTTTTTAATAACCTATAAAATGTCGGCTTCTGAAAATTGCCTAAATCTCCATATTTGTTTACGACAAAAAGCACTTCGCTAATTGTTGGCCGCCGGTCGCGCTGGCCGAGCGATATGCGGCGTGTCAATCACGGTCTGCACGGCCGCTGCGGTCGGGGGTTCGAATCCCCCTCGGGCATGGATGTGTTTGAGTCGTCTTTAGTATAAGCTAGTTCATTAGTAGTTTGTAAGTTAAGGGACTGATGACCCCCATAGTTAAGTCGCATGAGCTCTACAAACATTTGAACATTTAATTGTTGGCCATTCGTTACGAAAGAAACATGCATGTACTTTTCTTCGCATCACATTCCTTTCAAAATCATCATCACTTTCTAGAAACCTCTGTCGTGATTATTTATTTATTGCAGACCTCAAAGAGTGTATGGCTTTGTACTGATTCGACACCCGATTCACTGAGAACGTCCAGTGGTGATAGATGCAGCTGTTTTTCACAACGGTATCGGTCATTGTCTGTTCTGGACACCATAGCTCCGTTTTATACATACTGAGAACTAGCGTTTCTCTGAAAAAAGTAATGACTTCTTCTTTGACCGCTTCTTAGGTGGACTCAGAATGGAGGATGACATAATGAATTTACTTTTACTTGAAACTAATGAGAAAGAAAGAGAGATCTACGATTGCAACTGGCCCTTCAAGATGAATTTTACAGTCATCATCATACAACACACACAGTGGCTTTACAACTGAAGCGGATGGGGCGATACTAAGAAAGCGCCCCCATTTTGTCCACCCCTAGTCACGCGCCTCGGTGTGTTTACAGTCCGCATCTCGTTTCGGCGAACGAAGTATCCGCGTTGTTGGATCAGCAGGCAAAATGCAACTGAGGCGGCCGCCTCTCCAAATCAAAGGAATACACTTCTTCTGCGTAGAAGCCACAACTTCCTCTACACAAAGTATTCGCCGCACATCATGAGGTGACTTGCGGAGTATGGATGTAAATCTTTCAACGCAACTATCTGTCCAGACAACGCCATCTATAAAAATGTGTGTATGTATCTTCCATATTGACTCCAAAGACGGCTGGAGCGATTTTGATGCAGTCTTCTTCACATTAGCCAAGAGTATGATTCTCTGAAATTTGATAGCGATCGGGACAAGATATTTATTACGTAAAAGTTTACGTTCACCAGGTGTTTGTGTTGTTCTTAGCATAAGTTAGAAGTAGTTTGTAAGCCTATCCCTTTCCACCCGAACCTCACGATCGTGCGGGTTCGGATTTTACTTTCTTACCCCGACGTCAATCTTCTGGTATGGTTCCAACCAACATGCTCTTCGCCTACACGATCGTTTGAATCGTATCAGAAGACTGATTGAGAAGGAAAAGAGAAAATCAGAACTTGCACAATCGTGTAGATTCTGGTGGAAAGGACTAGGGCCTAATGACCAACGTAGTTAAGTTCCTTTGATTTACAAACATTTGAATTTGCATTTGCACTCGCTGGAGGATATCCGCGGAAATGCTTCTTCAGTGCGTTGCTCGAGATGATGTCTGTTTTTTTATTTTTTTATTTTTTTTTTCCCTCTGCATACACGATTTGCTTTTAAATGGCGCCACTGATAATAAGTCAAGTGGTTTGAGTTCAGGTGAAGTGGGTGACCATTCCACAGAACCGCATCGGCCAATCCAATGAGTAGGAAGTTGGCCATCCAGCCAGGTTGTGGAGCGCCATCCTGTTGAAAGTAAAAGGGAAAGCTGCCATTTCCATTCATAACTGCGGGAAACAGCACATCTTGCAACATTTACAGGTAGCTTTGAGCATTTAGGTTCTGCTCAATAAAAACTGTTCTAATTACACGGGCAGCCCGTATTCCACACAACGGCCCATACATCACCAATACTTCTGAGAATTCAAAATGTTCAAATGTTTGTACAACTTACGGGACTTAACTACGGGGTCATCAGTCCCTAAGCTTACAAACTACTTATGAACTAGCTAAGACTAAAGACGGCACAAATATCCATGCCCGAGGGGGGATTCGAACCCCCGACCGTAGTGGCCGTGCTGACCGTGACTGAAGCGCCTCAGTCACCTCGGCCACCGCGGCCGGCTCTGAGAATTCCATCCAATGCTAATTATGGTCACTCCAGTACTGAAGAAGGTACCTTTTCCAAAAGAGGGATCTTGATGTAACTCCATAACGTCGAATTATTTATTTATTTATTATTATTATTTTATGGCAAGAGGTTTGTTATCTGCCGAGTGACAAATCGAAGAATAAAGACGGAAGGAGAATAAGGGTTTAACGTTCCATCGGCAGTAGGAGCAAGGTCTGACAGCTTTTGTAAGGGATGCTAAAGGAATGACTGCAGTGGTAGTTCTCTTAGTTCATTATTAGCGTTGTGGGCAAAATCATCCGAGATATTGTTGAAAGGAGAATGCGAATATTAGTTGAAGTTGGATGAAAATCATTGTGGGTTTAATGTGAATATTAGTTAAATTGGATGAAAATCATTGTGGGTGTAATGTGAATATTAGTTGACGTTGGATGAAAATCATTGTGGGTTTAGGCCTCTTACAGGCCATCAGGACTTGATCTTTAGCTTGCAGCAGATACTGGAGATGTGGTATGAATGCAACTGCGAGTTGTATTTCTGTTTGATATACCTAGAAAAGACTAATGACCGTGTTCCTAGGGGTATGTTATTGTCAGTTCTACGAGTTTATGGACTAGAAGGAAAACTTTTGCAAGCAAATAAAGGTCTTTGAGTTGATAATCAGATCTTTACATAAACTGCCAGGCGGCAGTTGTTCATGGTTCAGGTTAGTTTCAGGAGCAAAATAACGATGTAACCTGTCATCACTGTTGTTCATATTAGTGATAAATATTATAATGAAAAATATGCAGACTTCATAAAAGTAGGTTGTAAACTAATATTTCAGAGCTAGATGAGAGATGTAAGAATTATGGTATGAAGATCAGCATCTCCAAAACGACAGTAATGTCTGTGAGAAAGAGATTTAACAATGCGCTCGGCCGCTCCGCCTCGGCTGTATAGGAGTGAAAAGTTGGCAGATGCAGATTACCTTATGAATAATGTGGGAAATTCGTTTCTTTTATATATACGATAAGGATGAGGTTAGAGATATGAAAGGATGCCTACAGGTACTAATCCATGCCAACAATGGCAGGAGGATGTCCATAATGAGAAAATCAAAGATAACTTGGATATGACTACCAAAGATGAAGCAGTTAAAGCGAACAGGCTTAGATGGCGGTGTCATGTTATACGCATGGAAGGAAGAAGGAAGGTTACCTAAAATAGACTCATGGGTTCGGCAGTATAAGGAAGTAGGTAGAACGAGGAGAATGTACTTAGATTCGGTCAAGAATGATTTTGAAGTAACAGACGCAACATTGGACGGCGCATCAGGCGCAAGAGGGTCTATTCTTCCAGACAGAAGGCTGCAACGCATAGTTAAACTTGGAAATTTGTGTAACTAAGGCACCACACTGAAGGGTAACTAGTCCCTAGACATACACACTGCCGCTAGACTTATACAGTACTTATAATAAACTAGTTGACCCGTGAGAATAATTCGCACTCTATTCTGATCAGTTACAGATAGGTAAGATAGTAATAGAGAAAAGGCAGATGCAGGTACAATACGTATAAAAATAAACTTTGAATAGTAGTAACAAATATTAGTCTCATTGTAAGAATTTTTTATAAATAAATTCGATGTGATTAATTGTGAAACATATAAACAGATATTGACTTTTTCGTGTTTATTTTTTGTAAACTTGTTTATTTTAAAAACTTCTTTGAAAACGATGTTAGTAGTTATAATGTGATCATCATTTGCTTTTGGCTGTATGTGTCTAGCACAAACATAAGTATCCCTGAATGAGCGAACTCGTGAAAAAGCCACGTATAACTGTCCATGCGAAAAAACAGGTTCTAGTAAATAAAATCCTGCCCTTTGAAGCGTCTGACCTTGTGCTTTATTTATGGTCATAGCGAAGGTAATTCAGTTCATTCCTACAGTACATAACGCTTGCTTGCACAAAGTGAACAATTCCAACAGCTGTTGTGCATCGACGTGTGTCGTAGACATATCGTGATAAACTACGCTTGTGTAAAGAATCTAAACAACTGCAAGAGCTGTCGTGCATGTTAGTTAAAGAGATTGTTAATAGATGGCTACTTCTACCTTGCTTTTATACCGGCCGCGCAAACTACGGTGATACTATGTGCGGTGGCTGATGATGGGAGCAACCGTAAATACTTGTCCCACTTGCGATCGTTCGCCGGGTATCAACGATTGTAAGAATAGTACAATTTTCTTTTTCAAAATAATTTTCTTTGTTAAAACATTATATTTAAACTATATGTGTATTTTTCGTCATTAGCGGGGAACGAAACCTTGAAAATGATACCTCAATCCTTAATTTTGGATAAGTAATACGGGAGATATGGCGTACACACGAAAAAACAGCGATGAGAAATAATATAAGTGATTATGCAACACACACGCCAATGCCGAAGGGAGGACTTGAACTTCCACGGGAGCGGCCGCACAATCCGTGACGTGGCGCCTGAGACCGCGCGGTCATTCCAGCACAGCGAAGGCGAAAGTGATAATTAGTTTTAGAATGACTAGCTGAACCCTCGCTGCTTCGCATGCGTAGGCTGGTTGGTCTGCACCAGTTGTCTCTTTTTAATCCTGATGAAGAATCCATATCTTAAGTTTCATAGTTATATCTTGAAATTTGAGTTAACAGCACCATATTTTTGAAATTCAATTTCTGCATCTCGTATTTCACCCCGAATCCAAATCCTAAAATTTGTAGTTCTAACATCAAAATTGCCTAAATAGCAACAGATTTTCGAAAAACATCCGCTCTCAAATTTAACCCCCTTGATGGTTGAATTTCCAAAAATACCGAAACACGTATTTTTTAAATCATAACGAACAATACAAATACCAATTTTTGCAGCTATACCTTCAAAATTGTCTTGACAACAAAGAGTTTTCGAAAAGAATTTTTGATCTCCTCTTTTACCCCCTTAGTTTTTTAATTTCCAAAAATATCGAAACTCGTGCCTTTTTTAATCCTGATCAAGAGTTCATATCCTAAGTTTCGTAGTTATAGCTTGAAATTTGAGTTAACAACAACATATTTTTGAAAATCAAATTTTTGCGTCCTCTATTTTACCCCCTTATTGGTTGAATTTCAAAAAATTCCGGAACACGTGTCTTCTAAAATTCGAACCCGAATCCAAATCCGAAAATTTTGTAGTTCTAACTTCAAAATTGCCTAAATAGCAATAGATTTTCGAAAAACACCCCCTCTCCAATTTAACCCCGTTGATGGTTGAATTTCTAAAAATACCGAAAAACATATCTTTTAACGTCTAACCAACTATACAAACATCAATTTTTGCAGCTCTAGCTTCAAAATTGTATCAATAGCAACGTGTTTTCAAAAAGAATTTTTGATCCTCTATTTAACCCTCTTACTTGTTGAATTTCCTAAAACACAAAAAATCATGGATTTTTAATCTTGACCAAGATTCCAGATCCGAAGTTTCGTAGTTGTAGTTTAAAATCTGAGTTAACAGCGACATATTTTTGAAAATCAATTTTTTTGCGTTACCTATTTTACCCCCTTATTTGTCGAATTTCAAAAAATGCCGAAACACGTGTGTTATGAATTCGAACCCTGAATTAAAATCCGAAATTTTGTAGTCCTAACTTCAAAATTGCCTAAATAGCTACGTATTTTTTAAAAAAACGTTTCATCCCCTATTTCACCCCCTTACGGACGGAATATCGAAAAATCGCTTCTTAAATGACGCCTACAGAGTAAGGTCAACACCCTCCATAAATTTCAAGTTTCTATCTTCAGTGGTTTAGGATACTTCCTTTTATATATAGAGATGAAGATGATGATGGAGAAGGAAATCGGCCGTCCCCTTTGAGAGGAACCGTCTCGGAATTTGCCTGGAGTGGTTTAGGGGAATTACCGAAAACGCAAATCAGGGTGGTCGAAGGTGGGTTTGAACCGCCGTTCTCCCGTATGTGAGTCCAGTGTGTTACACCTCACTCGGTGGCAAATTAGGCGACGCAAGTAGTCCACTGTTATAGGTCACAAGAGTAAGGAACTGTGCTGGTCCCGGGTGTGTGGCTGCACGTTATGAGCTCTACTCAAGGTAGGGGAACAAGGGCAATCAGGGAGGCCGCTAATTACGAATGCAGATCTGGCGCGGAGCAACAGGCGGCCGCGCGAGGCGCCGCCCACAATCGATACACGCGCCATCAACAAGTGGCCCGGTGTTGCTTCGCTGTCCGCTAAAAATTTTAACGCCAGCGGATGCGTGCCATAGATGGGGCGTCGACGTGGCGCCAGTGGCCTAATTTCTTCTGCACACTACAACGTAACACCTTAGAACAGTGTTTACAACCTTTTTGAATACGCGAGCCCGCTCCAACTAAAAATATTTTGGCGACCCCCCATCCCCCAAACCATAACACAACTACGTGCGTATTTGCAAAGCAAAAAATAAAAAAAGGATAAAAAATATATTATAATAATAATAATGCAGTATTTTACCTTGTAGGATAAAATTTTAGTACATCTCTCTGAATGGAACACATCCTGTTATTACGTGAATATCGACAGAAAATTTGCGTTTTAGGTATGGTCCGCCTTGAGCAAACACAATTGTTTTTAGTTTCTCCCAAACATGTTTCGCTGGCATTGCATCATCATCAGTGGGATATTTATTTTATACTGTTTTAGTACCACATGTAGTTGTGTTTGTGTATTACAAACGAAACGGAAATATGTTTCGATTCTGCACTGACGTGAGTCTGTTTGTTCATATATTGACATAAATTCCAAATCCAGAGGTAATCTAGCAATTATTTGTCACGTATTAACTGATGTAAATTCGTTTGACTGATTACAACATGGCTGACAATGCAAATTCGTGTGCAAAACATATGAATATGCAGGCACGCTACAGTTCTATGCTCAGACACCAGAGTTATACATCCAGCTCATATAGAGATCACTGATAGCGCCTCAATGCGCTGGCTCGGCCGCTCCGCCGCGGCCAGACATCCATGCCGCGGTGGAGTAGCCGAGCGGTCTAAAGCGTCTCGCTGCGGAGCGCGCGGTTGCTCGCCGGGGAGGTTCGAGTCCTCCCTGGGGCATGGGTGTGTGTGTTTGTCCTTAGGTTACTTTACCTAGGTTTAAGTAGTTTGTCAGCTACAGATTGATGAGAACGCAGCTTGGTCCGATAGATTTAGAGATATTTGAACATTTGAACAGACATCCAGCTTCATTCAGCTCTGTAAGTAACACTCTAAAACTATTTTGTCTTGCATTCATCTTCATGTAATTGTTTGTGTTCTAAAGTTCTTCATATTTCCAAAACTTACCCAAAACTTTTAACATAAAATGATTTCCCGTCCATGGTATACAGCAATCAGCGAGAATAAATATTCCTTCAATAAAAGACAATCTGCAATCAAAACAGTCTTTCATTGGAGGAAAATTTTAACATTTCTTTGCCTGACTATTTGCACACATTTGCTTCGTCCTTTTCCATTACGACGACAATGAATAATCTCCTATGATTGCCACGTACGATGACGAAAGCGCGACTAGCGATTCAGTTGTTACATGACGTGTAAACAGCGCTTCCTAGCGGTGACTAGGTCTCATAATGGCCGTTCGCGGCTACTACATGGAATACACTCAATTCCAGTCGCCGCTACGTTTTAGTAGTTGCTATTCGACCTAGTTTTTGTACTATGTCACACAAAGCAATTTCTATTCCAGTAGCAGGGACAACAAACAATCCTCTCGTGTGTCCGTGCCTTAAGATCTCCCTGCCCCTCCAAACCGCGCTTCGGCGAGCGGTCTTTTCAAACATATCAGTTACATCAAAATGCTTCTCTATGACTATCAAAGCTGCACACTGTTGATGGAGGCTTGACAGCGCTTAAAAGCTATGGTAACATGATTATCACGATGACTAACGACGACCAGCTGAAGGCAAAGGTCATGCCATACAGACGTTTGGAATGGAAACAACGAGGGAAGAAATGGCATAATAACTGTCCAAAATAGGAAAAGGCACTTTTCGAACATTTCATTTATTTAGAAACATTAAGTTCGTAAGAAATGAACTGGAACGAAAATTATTGGGAACGAAAGCAAACGTACGCCACGGTAGGAAATAGGAAATCGGTGAATATAACAGACATCGAAACCGTAAAGAAATGAAGAGAACAGCATCAACGAGAGAAGAGTAGATGCAGCGACCACAAGCAAACTTCAGAAGCTGATCGATTGGCCAGGAGAGAATCTACCCGTTTGTCTAGAGCGCGAAACGCTTTTGCTAATTGGACCACGCCTCACAGGCCTACACAAAGCGCCATTCTCCAATTAACTCTCTCTTGTTCTACCAGGCGAGCATTTCCGAAAGAAAGGATACAGCAAAGAGTGGTTCAGCTACAACCCAAGAGCTCTTTTTGAATCTTTTTCGCCTTAGAAGAAAGTAAGATACAATAAATGTTCTTGGCAAATTAAACCAGAGTGCCAGGCCACGTCTTGAACCAAAACCACTATCTTTTGAAGACAATATTCCTACCATCCGAGGCATTCATGTACGCTTCGAGCCCAACAATGTTTCGATTGCCAAGTACACGTCTGTTGTTAAAAATTCATACCTTTTCCCAAAAACCAGATTTTGAATCTATGTAGAACGAAAACTTTTAATCTTTCAGTAACGTTCATTACAGTGTAAGCACATCCGGAAATGAGTAGCCAATTCAAGCAAATAGCACCCTTTCTATCCCTGATAATGACGTCAGTTCGACGAGGAAGAGTCTCTTGTTATATCTAGTTGAAAAACCCCACTCAAGATTAGGTACCCAACAATGATGGGCAACACCTGATCACCGACACCGGTGATACTGTTCCGCATTCAAAGACGGGCACAAGTTATGGTAGGAAAAACATTCCCCAAAAATCACAGCATGACATCTGGTGTGAGCTATACCCTCCAAACAGACACATTAAAGTCCAGCGTTCACAGACCAAAGAAAACCATGTGCTGCCTTCACAAATCGCCACCATTCCTTTCTATTTTGCGCTCAGTGCCACCACGTTTTTTCGGTCAGTAGGGGTAACAGGTTGTCCAGCCAGCGCTGCCTTGGATGACCCAAGGAACAGCTGGTGTTTGACTCCCTTCTCAAGTACCTTCTTCAATTTTCTTCCTTCTGAGATGCGGACTGCATAATCTACCCACTGGATCCTCCTGCTCTTCAGCTACTGCTGAAGATTGCTGCTGGCCGGCCGCGGTGGCCGAGGGGTCTGAGGCGCTTCAGTCACGGTCTGCACTGCCACTACGGTCGGGGGTTCGAATCCCCCCTCGGGTATGGATATTTGTGCCGTCCTTAGGATAAGTTAGTTGATTTTTTAAATTTTTTATTTATTTTTTTTATTGCTGCTAATGCAACAAAAGGTACTTTTCCAACAGAACGGATCACTGACTGTAAATAGTCATGATCGACAACTGAGACTTTTTAATCTGGTTTTCTTGCGAAGTTGGTATCGTACTTGGTGATCCTCGAGTTCGGGTCTCAGATTGTTCTATTAGAAAGAGCATCAATCCGTCTCAATTGAACTATCCTAAACACGCCTCACCGCTCGTCCTCTGCTGTAATTCCGCACAGTGCCTCGCCTCCAACCTTCCAAACGTTATTCTGCGAACGTCGCGGGACTAGCGCTCTTGTAGAAAAGGATATTATGGAGTCATGGCCTAGCCACAGCATAGAGGATGTTTGCGGAACGATGTGTTCACTCTGATGCGGAATCTGCGCTGATGTGAACTGAAAGGTAAGAAGCGAGGCACTGGCCGAATTAAATATGTGAGGAGCGGTCGTGAGGCGAGCTGGAATAGCTCAGTCATGTAGCGCATGCCTGCCAAAAACCAAAATGCCCAGTTTTAATCTGGCAGGACGATTGATAGAAAAGATTACTCCGGTTTCAATAGTTACGGACGTACAGACTTCACTAGTGTGGAAAGTTGCACCGATTAGTCTTAGGACCAGGGTGACCAACTTAGCGATTTTGTCGCTAGATGTAGCGATTTTTAGTTCTATCTAGCGACGATACTTTTGGTTTTGAGACGTTTCCTCATTCTTCGTTAGCAGCAACAAAATATCAGTGTTGGGTCCGATTCACGCGGTAGGCAGCATCATGTCAGCTTGGTTTTGGGTGTTAACATGGCTGTTTTTCATTCACAGCTTCCTATTTAAAAAGTATTTTGTTACTGAGCTGGGCTATACCTGTATTAGAAAATGAACGACGAAATATTAACTGAGTTTGTTCACCACCATGTGCCATGTGGTAGTGTATATAAATATTTCAGACTGTATTATTATAGTAGAAACGTATCTATGTGAGACGAAATGTAGCTATAGGCTTATGTATCATTACTACTTACTGTTGTTTTACATCACTATTTATGGTATATTAATTTAAGAAGCTATTATTTTATAAAACCGAACCAATGTTTACAGATCAGTTTTTGATAGTGTATGGTTTTTTATGGCGTGCAGTAAGTAGAAAGAGAAAAACCGTAAAGGACTTGGTAAAGCTGAAACACCAGACACCACCACTTTAATTTTGGGAGAAACTGCGTGGCTCATATTTGTGTCTGCTTTCTTGATCTTCCCGCTTGTCAGAGACATTTAATTGAAAAATTGTACCGCCATTTTAAGGTTTTTGTGAAATGTAGTCCTTAAGTTTTCTACACAGTATGTGAAATCTGGTTTCATATATTTTCTTCAAAAGCATTTTTAACCCCTATTCTGTTTGCTTGCCTTATGCGAACTTCTGCTCTCTTTTCTCGTCATCTAAGGCATTGCAGTTGTAATTAGTGCTTCAACAATAAATTTAATGTTGACGTTCTCTTTTGCGAACAAATACCAACGCTATTGCGTGTTTAGAACTATTACGTGCAAACGATGCTATATTTTTGATGTCTCTTGACGTTCCGTGCAGTGCGAATGCATATGGATGCTTGGCAGTATGTGACGTCAGTGACGTTGACGTGACGTTACCCACCGTGTGAATCCAACCTAAGTATTCCCCTCCCCCTCCACCTGTAATTTATTGAACTAGTATTGCCTGTAGTCGAAATTCGACCCGTTGTGTTTGTCTTTATAAATGGAAAAAGCATAATGCAGAGCACTGGTGATGTCTTTTATATGTTTGAGCGGGCGAGTCGACTGTTTACATTTTTATTTTTTATTTTTTTATTTTCACGAGATGGCGCGTGAGGTACTCAATACACCACCTTCTACCGTAAATTACAATTCCCTTACGATCCAGGTAAATATTTATATTCTGCAGTAACATTGTTATGCTGCAGCACTACGAAATTCCCCTGTGGCCTATGGGGTACTCAATACCCCAGCACACCCGCTCGAGGGTTAAGTCTTCACTCAAATTTGTACTTGCGATGTTTTCAAATGTTCAAATGTTTGTTAAGCTTAAGGGACTTAACTGCGGGATCATCAGTCCCTAAACTTACAAACTACTTATGAGCTAGCTAAGACTAAGGACCAAACATACATCCGTGCCCGAGGGGGGGGGGATTCGAAACCCCGACAGGGAACGGCCAAGCACATCGGAGCATAGCGCCTCAATGCGCTTGGCTACTCAGCCGCGGCGCGATGTTTCCAACACTCACTTCACTATTAGAAAATCCTTGTTGGGTTACCATTTTTCAATAAGACTATGTTCTTATGGAAAATCAACGGGAACATTTGCTCTTTAAACACATTAATTGAAATTATTTTAATGAATCTGAATGAAATGATACTGCGTCGATAAACTAAAACTGAATTGTTTAATTATATTTAAAAGTTAAGAACTGAACATTACGAAGAATTTTAAAAAAAATATGGGGCATTTTTGTTTTGCACCCTGACTGTAATTTATGATATCCAAATGGGTTTTTTACATCAATCAGTCATTATGTGTACGAAAATGCTTTATTTTGCAAATCTAGATATCGGCAAGTGACCTGCCATTTATCAATACTAAAATAACAAGAAGTCACCGTCAGTATAAATACAATGCATGAAATATAACATTGACAAATTAGAAAAGAGTCAACAAGATGTAATTTACATACCATACATTTTTTGTATATAAACTACATCTTGTTGTCTCTTTTCTAATTTGTCAATGTTATATTTCATGTAATGTATTTATACTAACGGCGACTTGTTATTTTAGCATTGATAATTGCAAGACACTTGCCGAAAACTAGATTTGAAAAATAAAGCATTTTCGTACAAATAACGACTGATTGCTGCAAAACGCAAAGGTCGCGGGTTCGATCCCCGCCAGGTCCAAAGATTTTTATCTGTCACTTTCCACTTCTTTCACCACTGGCAGTTATTGCTCTTGTGAAAAATACCGAGTAGCACCGTGGTTTGGAACCCACGTTGAACTGTAGGTCCCCCTATAACAGGCTGGGTAAGTCATTTCGAAGGTCGGAGGAAGGCAACGGCATACCACCTCCAAACAGGACCATGCCTAGTAAAGAACTTTGGTGTTCAAACCAATCTTCGGATTGTTGACTGCTTTACCTTTTACCTGCTGCAAAACATCCATTTGAGCTAATTTTACCTGTACCAATATGCCACCTACAAGGGGTTATAATATATTGGCAAAACCTATTTACGGCTACGTGCACACATAATTTTTATATTCGCAACAGCTATGAAAAATGACCTTTTGAATTATGTACGTTTTACTGGCCTTCTTGTATGATTAAATTAAAAATCTGTACCCTCAGTTTGGTGTATTTATACAAGGTGTTACAAAAAGGTACGGCCAAACTTTCAGGAAACATTCCTCACACACAAAGAATGAAAATATGTTACGTGGACATGTGTCCGGAAACGCTTAATTTCCATGTTAGAGCTCATTTTAGTATTTCTCTTTGAATGTAAATTGAAATAATTCGTGCAAACGACTGTCAAAATTCTCAATTGTTTCGTTAGTATGTACTGTACTTCCTCTATTCACGCCATCAACACAGATTTTCTGTGAACGTTTGGGCAGGAATTGTTGGTGATGTCTTGATTGGGCCTCATGTTCTTCCACCTGCGCTCACTGGAGCACGTTATCATGATTTCATACGGGATACTCTTCCTGTGCTGCTAGAACATGTGCCTTTACAACTACGACACAACAAGTGGTTCATGCACGATGGAGTTCCTGCACATTTCAATCGACGTGTTCGTACGCTTCTCAACAAGAGATTCGGTGACCGATGGATTGGTAGAGGCGGACCAATTCCTGACCTCAACCCTCTTGACTTTCATTTATGGGGGCATTTGAAAGCTCCTGTTCTACGCAACCCCGGTACCAAATGTAGAGACTCTTCGCGCTCGTATTGTGGACGGCTGTGATACAATACGCCATTCTGCAGGGCTGCATCAGCGCATGAGGGATTCCATGCGACGGAGGGTGGATGCATGTATCCTCGCTAACGGAGGACATTTTGAACATTTCCTGTAACAAAGTGTTTGAAGTCACGCTGGTCCGTCCTGTTGCTGTGTGATTCCATTCCATGATTAATGTAATTTGAAGAGAAGTAATAAAATGAGCTCTATCATTGAAATTAAGCGTTTCCGGACACATGTCCACATAACGTATTTTCTTTTTTTGTGTGTGAGGAATGTTTCCTGAAAGTTTGGCCGTACCTTTTTGTAACACCCTGTATAATGATGTGTCGGAAATCTAGCGACTTTCTAGGGGTTTTTGATATTCAAACTAGCGACAGTTTAAGCTGTCAAGTTGGTCTCCCTGTTTATCACCTGAAGACAAAAATAAAGTTGTTATTTGAAAAACCATGCATGTATCGTCGCTAACGGAGGACATTTTGAACATTTCCTGTAACAAAGTGTTTGAAGTCACGGTGGTACGTCATGTTGCTGTGTATTTCCATTCCACGATTAATGTGATGTGAAGCGAAGAAATAAAATGAGCTCTAACATGGAAATTAAGCGTTTCCGGACACATGTCCACATAAGATATTTTCTTTATTTGTGTGTGAGGAATGTTTCCTGAAAGTTTGGCTGTACCTTTTTGTAACACCCTTATATATATATATATATATATAAAGCAGTTAACACTCCGAAGATTGGTTTGAACACCACAGTACTTCAGTAGGCATGGTCCTGTTTGGAGGTGGTATGCCGTTGCCTCCCTCCGACCTTCGAACTGACTTACCCAGTCAGTTATAGGGGGATCTACAGTTTAACGTGGGTTCCGAACCACGTTGCTACTCGGTATTTTTCACATGGGCAATACTGCCAGAGGTGAAAGAAGTGGAAAGTGACAGATAAAAATCCTAGGACCTGGCGGGGATCGAATCCGCGACCTTTGGCACTCTCCCACTGTGCAACCGAGGCGCACCAACCCTGTATAATGATGTCGGAAATCTAGCGCCTTTCTAGGGATTTTTGATATTCAAACTAGCGACAGTTTAAGCTCTCAAGTTGGTCACCCTGTTTAGCACCCAAAGACAAAAATAACGTGGTCATCTGAAAAACACTTAACGGTGCCATTCGTATTGCACAGTTCGCTGCAACGCGCGTTACAAGCAGAGGCGTTTTGAAGCCCGCAGGCGGCAGCGCGGCCCCGCAATCTCTGCGCGGCATGACCTGTATTGGCAGGCGGCGTGGGGACGCCTGTTGTCAGGGGAACGGCTGCAGCCGACGCGGTCCACGTCAACGCAGTTGCTGGTGTATCGATTGCCTACTTGATGCCACCGGCGTGGGCGGGGTGGCGCGGGGGCGGGGGCGGGGCGGACACACAGTTCCGCTCGTTTGGTCAGCGCACGCCTGCCGCCGCTATCATCACTGTCCGGCCGAGGTTCTGTGCCCTGCCTCCACAGCGCTAGCTCGCATGTACTTCCATAGGGTAGTGTTATCGGTCCTCTGCTATTCCTTATTTACATAAACGATTTAGGGGAAAATCTAAGTAGCTCTCTTATGTTGCCAGCTGTGGAGTAGCCGAGCGGTGTAAAGCGCCTCGCTGCGGTTGCTCGCCGTGGAAGTTCGAGTCCTACCTGTGCATTGAAGTGTGTGTGTGTTGTCCTTAGGTTAATTTACCTTAGTTTAATTAGTTTGTAAGCTACGGACTGATGACCACGCAGTTTGGTCCGATAGATTCACAAATATTTGAACTTAAACTGCAAAAAACATAAACTGAGGTGATATCGGGCGTTCCACAAGGTAGTGTTATTGGCCCTCTGCTGTTCCTTATTTACATAAACGATTTAGGGGAAAATCTAAGTAGCTCTCTTAGGTTGCCCGCGGTGGAGTAGCCGAGCGGTCTAAACCGCCTGGCTGCGGAGCGCGCGGTTGCTCGCCGTGGAGGTTCGAGTCCCTCCTGGGGCATGGGTGTGTGTGTTGTCCTTAGTTTACCTTAGTTTAAGTACTTTGTAAGCTACGGAATGATGACCACGCAGTTTGGTCCAATAGATTCACAAACGTTTGAACTTAAACTGGAAAGAACACAATGTCGTAGGTAAGCCGGCTAAAACTGAGGTGATATCGGGCGTTCCACAGGGTAGTGTTATTGGCCCTCTGCTGTTCCGTATTTATATAAACGATTTAGGGGAAAAATCTAAGTAGCTCTCTTAGGTTGTTTGCAGATGACGCCGTCATTTACCATCTAGTAAAATCATCTGAAGATCGAATGTACAAATGTCTGTAAATCTATCGGACCAAACTGCGTCGTCATCAGTCCATAGCTTACAAACTACTTAAACTTAGGTAAACTAACCTACGAACAAACACACACACTCATGCCCCAGTGAGGACTCGAACCTCCACGGCGAGAAACAGCGCGCTCAGCAGCGAGGTGCTTTAGACCGCTCGGCTACTCGACCGCGGCCATCTGAAGATCAAAACCAACTGCAGAGCGATCTGCGGTCGGGGGTTCGAATCCCTCCTCGGGCATGGATATTTGTGCCGTCCTTAGTATAAGGTCGTTCGTAAGTAGTTTGTAAGTTTAGGGACTGATGACCCCGTAGTTAAGTCCCATAAGCTTAACAAACATTTGAACATTTGAGCCTGTCACATAACTGTTTCTTCATTAATGTGTACTTCAAATTTAGCTTCACTATTCACCACCAGATACTCTGTTTTTGTTAGACTCATTTGTAGTCCCCAACTGTTATATTCGTGATATAATCGTCGTATCATGAACTCAGGATCATAATTATTCTGTGCTATAATAGCTTGATCTTCAGCAAAACTTAATGAAATATCTGTACATCGCTGTACATTCCTCTGCAGCTGTTCTTCCAATTTAGGAGAGCCACTTCTACATATACAGGGTGTTACAAAAAGGTACGGCCAAACTTTCAGGAAACATTCCTCACACACAAAGAAAGAAAATATGTTATATGGACATGTGTCCGGAAACGCTTAATTTCCATGTTAGAGCTCATTTTAGTATTTAGTATTTACGGATGAGGCTTCATTCCAACGTGATCAAATTGTAAATTTTCAGAATCAACATGTGTGGGCTGACGAGAATCCGCACACAATTGTTCAATCACGTCATCAACACAGATTTTCTGTGAACGTTTGGGCAGGAACTGTTGGTGATGTCTTGATTGGGCCTCATGTTCTTCCACCTACGCTCACTGGAGCACGTTATCATTATTTCATACGGGATACTCTACCTGTGCTGCTAGAACATGTGCCTTTACAAGTACGAAACAACATGTGGTTCATGCACGATGGAGCTCCTGCACATTTCAGTCGACGCGTTCGTAAGCTTCTCAACAACAGATTCGGTGACCGATGGGATTGGTAGAGGCGGACCAATTCCATAGCCTCCACGCTCTCCTGATGTCAACCCTCTTGACTTTCATTTATGGGGGCATTTGAAAGCTCTTGTCTACGCAACCCCGGTACCAAATGCAGAGACTCTTCGTGCTCGTATTGTGAACGGCTGTGATACAATACGCCATTCTCCAGGGTTGCATCAGCGCATCAGGGATTCTATGCGACGGAGGGTGGATGCATGTATCCTCGCTAACGGAGGACATTTTGAACATTTCCTGTAACAAAGTGTTTGAAGTCACGCTGGTACGTTCTGTTGCTGTGTGTTTCCATTCCATGATTAATGTGATTTGAAAATAAGTAATAAAATGAGCTCTAACATGGAAATTAAGCGTTTCCGGACACATGTCCACATAACATATTTTCTTTCTTCGTGTGTGAGGAATGTTTCCTGAAAGTTTGGCCGTACCTTTTTGTAACACCCTGTATATTGAAAAAGATGAGTGACATACTGCAACCTTGTCGCAAACCTTTAGTGACATTGATAGGTTCTGAAACTTTGAACCCTTTTAATCTGTACCACATTATCTCTGTACATTTCAATAATAATTTGTAAACACATCGTTTAATCGGTACCACATTATCTCTGTACATTTCAATAATAATTTGTATATCTTTCATAGCTTCCCACAGCTCAGATCTAGGGACTGTATCGTAAGCTTTTGTTAAATCTACAAAGGCAATGTGTAGCTCCTTCCATACTGCTATAAATTTCTCCATTAGTTGATGTAAAATAAATAGGTTATCTGTACATGATCTGTTCTGCCAAAAGCTGCTCCGGTCTTCCCCAATATGGTAGCCAACATTTTGTTTAATTCTGAAAATAAATAAATAAGTAAATAAAGGGCCACGCTTTTTTTAATTTTTTTTTCCTTAGTTGATAATAGTGGGACGATGTACCATCTGTCATGCACGGTTCAAGGCTTGCGGAATATTTATACAGATGTACAAGATATTTGAACGGTAAGGACAGTGTGCTGAAAGGTTCATATAAGATGAATATTAACAAGAGCAAAATTAGGGTAATGAAGTGCAGTCTAACAAAATCATATGATGCTGAAGGAATTAGATTAGGTAACGAAACAATAAAGGAGGTAGATGAGTTTTGTTACTTCGGCAATAAAATAACAAATAATGGTCGCAGTACAGAGAATATAAAAATCAGAATGGCAATGGGTAGAAAAACATTCTTGAAAAAGAGAAATTTGTTAACATCTAATATTGATTTAAGCCTAAGGAAGTCCTTTCTGAAGGCATTTGTGTGGAGTGTTGCCTTGTGTGGGAATGAAACATGGACGATAAACAGTGCGGACAGGAAGAGAATAGAGGTTTTTGAAATGTGGTGATACAGAAGAATGCTGAAGATTAGGTGGGTGGATCGCATAACTAATGAGGTGGTACTGAGCAGTATTGGGGAGAAAAGGAATTTCTGGCATACCTTGACTAAAAGAAGGGATCGATTGGTAGGACACATTCTTAGACATCGAGGAATTGTGAATTTAGCGTTGGAGGGAAGTGTGTCGGGTAAAAACCGCAGAGGAAGACCAAGAGATGGATACAGTAAGCAGATTCAAACAGATGTAGGTTGCCGGTCTTATGTGGAGTTGAAGAGGCTTGCTCAGGATAGAGTATTGTGGAGAGCTGCATGAAACCAGTCTCCGGACTGAAGACCACAACAACACACAAGATATTTTTAATAGTCTGGAACAGGATGTCGAATCGTTTTTCCCTTGAAGTTCTCGTGAGAGCGACCGCAGAGAGCGGGCCGCCTGTGAATGTGTCACGTAGTTTTTGTGCAGTAACGAAGTGTTGCTTACCGCCGATCCGCGCTTATCTGTAATATATGGCCCGGGGAGAATTCCTACGCGGCTGACGCAGCCCCTCAAAGGCGGCAGTAGCAGCTGCAAGGGTAATTTTGAGGAATGCGCGTGCGGCCTGACGACGCAGAGAGACCTCGTGATTCACACACAGCGGGCCCTTTTGTTCGTCGACATCCGGCGGCAGTCGCTGGGCGCCAGATTACGACACGTGACAATCCTGCGAGCACAAAAGCGCTGCGCCGCATCTGAGTCACGGTGGTGCGAACGGTTTCCGGCTAAGGAAACTGCCTTATGCAGGAAAGGGAAGACTGCAGCAGGTCTCAGAATTACGTTTTAAAATTAGCAGCAATGTAGAGATAAAGTTTATAACGTTATCCAACAACGCTCTGAGTAGAAAGGATCTTTAGTATTTAAAGTTAAAAATAGCCTTCGAGTAGCGCATCTGTCACTATCAGTGGCGGCGCTAGACGAAAACTGGGCGTCGACGAACTCGTCTTTGCGAGGCCCCTATCATTTTTCCAGTAAGGAAGAAAATGTTAAATAAAATGAGCTGAATTATACATCAATAATCATTATACTAAAATTTTATTAGTATAATATGCAAGTCTTATTGCAATGGCAAAAATTACAAAAATCATAACACAAATTAAAACAGAGAAACTTTTCGGCTTTTCGTCCCACTGAATTTTTTCAAGATCAACTAAATCTTAATCAATGTTAACTTTGTGAAGCTCCTCTCGGCCGAACCTGTACTGACTGGAACTGTGAGCGTGATTCTGATTGTTATATAAACATTTGGATATACTTCTTCCAAATCGTTTTCTAATTTTGCAAGTCTTTAACTAAAAATTACTTCATTGCTGCACTCATACGGAAATAAACACGGAGAACTAAATAGCTGCCGACCGCGAATGGCTGAGCGCACTAAGGCGTCATATCACGATGAGCCAGATCGCTCCCGTCGGGGGTCGAATCCTATCCTTGGTTACAGATGTTGTGTTCGTCCTTTCGTTAAGCTAGTGTAAGTTAGATGCAAGTCGTCGCTACATAACCTAGCAGTTGTAAAGTGCCGTTAAACATCAAATGTAAAAAAAAGAAAGAAAAACTGAAATGTTAACCATGTTTTGCGAGGCCCTCACAGGCGCGAGGCCGTCGGCGATCGCCGACTTCGCCGACGCCTAGCGCCGCCACTGCTAACTATACATATTGAACGTGGTTTTCATAACAAGAAAAAGACTGGTATATATTTATATACCTTTCACAAGGAAAGTACTTGGGCTCGAACAAACACATATACAACTAAATCGTATGAGAGATAATGTAAAGATCCCTTATTGCACCAGTGATACTCCCGCATCTGCAAAACTCTGCAGTCGTCCGTTAGACGCCTCTGCGTGTGCCTTGCCACATTGCACTTTGACCTGTCGGTTCGCCATTAAGGACGGTGCAGTGTGCCTCCGAAGCTGCGTTTTGTGGCGTTATTTGTGTGGTGAAGCGTCAGATTGGGCGGCGATTGGTAATCAATCCTGCTAATGTATTGCGATTGGTAGAGATGAAGTTACGAAGAACCCTTCTTCCAAAAGATGGTATTAGTGTAGAAGATGAATCATTCGCATGCTTTCTCGTATCTGTTATGGTACAGAAATATGAGCGTAAGTTGTAACACTAACACATAATGATGATAATAGGGATGCTCATTGCAAGTGGTAGTGCTACGGTAAGTGCGGGAAGAGGCGGTGGAAGCAGTGGCAGTGAATACCAACAGTCTTCCGAGAAGAAGGTTAAAGTTACAACTATCATCACGGCTTTTGATGACAATACGCTAGGAACATGTATGATTATAATTACATAAGTTATAGTTGAGATATCTGCATTACGTATGACGTCTACAATTACATCTACAGTGCTATCAAGAGCATGATAGCAGAGTTATGCATAAAACGACACCCACTAGTACATTGAGGTGTACGTAGAGATCCTGTAAGCAAACGTTCATACAGATATGTTTGTTCGAGCCCAAGTACTTTCATTGTCAGTTGTATAAGACACAATATGCCTTAAGGGATTATTGTATAAGCTTGCTACAGTAGTCAAATTTAAGAAGTCATTAAAGCTCTTCTGTAATATGCTATACACAAGGAAGTAGACAGAACATCTTCACGGAAAAACAGGCACAGCCCGAATCGTCAATAATGGACTCCCACAAGGCTCTGTGCTAGCTCCTTTATTGTTTAATTTGTACATCTCTGATATGCCGGAACTCAAATCACCGAAGTTCGCATATGCCGATGATCTGGCTATCGCTCTGCAGGGTGAGTCATTCGAACAATTGGAATTAGTCCTAAATTCTTCATAACTACTACAGGACCTGGCAACTGAACCTTAACCCTTTAAGTCACGTAAATACTTTTGGATATGGTAGGCATTGAAATTTAGTTTTATCCTTCTTTATTGCCTTACTGGAGCACATTGCAATTTTTTTTAATAATGAAGTTTTTATAAAAATGGTTTCACTGTGAAACCACTGTGACAAGGGATATTTCAATGTCTTTCAAAGACTCCACTAATTTCGAATTTTTAGATTTATTATTACACTACTATCATAATTTTCTTTTATATATATATTTTTTCAAACTAAAGTCTAATTTTTTTATATGATGCAAAATTTTTAAGTACCTTGCATACAGTACTTATATTTCTCATGATATTCCCAAAAACATTTTTTTTTCGTTAGGGAAAATCTGACATCACACACTTTGCATGACCATCTCGTCCTATGTGACTTCGTTTTTGAACTACGATTTGCACATCGTTCCGATTTGCTATGAAGAAGCAAATGCGGTTCGTTGGACTGTCTTTTCTCCACAGAGACTTTCATTCTAAAAGTATTTTTCGAGCTTTGGGGTTTCACAGTGAGACACCTATGCCACAACGGGATACGGCACAGCAAGACGTGGTTTCGCAGTGAAACCACTGTGACGCAAAGGGTTAATGCATCAAATACAGCAACCACAGTGATGCACCTGAACAGCAAACAAGCAGAAAGGAAGCTGCGCTTAAATATAGCAGGCTATGTTATAAGACACGAAAGAGCACCGAAATACTTGGGTGTTAAACTGGACTGCAGCCTAACATTCAAAGAAAACATGCATGATGTCAGCCAAAAACTCAAGAGGCAGAGTCAACATCATCCGGAATCTCGCAAGCTGGGAAAGCAATGCTACGACACTTCGCACTTCATCCATGGCTCTAGTCTACAGTGTTGCAGAATACTGTACGCCTGTATGGGCTAACAGTTCGCACGTCAACAAAGTAGATGTTCGCCTAAATGACACCTTGTGAACAATAACTGGAACGGTGAGGCCGATCCCAACACCATGGCTCTCTGTGCTGATAAATATTGAACCTCCGTCTCTCCACAGACATATAAAAGAGGAGAGAAGAGAAAGAGAAATGCAAAAAGTTGCTGCTGACACCACACTTCCAATACACGCTGATCTGCATGGCACGACTCGATTAAAGTCAAGAAATCCTTTCTGGAACCACTCCACGAACCAGAACACCGTAGCAGAATGGAAACACCTATGGCAACAAGCAAATGTTAACAATGGCCACCTCATTAAGAACCCGGTGGCGGAGGAGACTAAGGCGCTCCAGTCACGGTCTGCACGACCACTACGGTCGGGGGTTCGAATCCCCCCTCGGGTATGGATATTTGTGCCGTCCTAGTTCGTAAGTAGTTCATAAGTAGTTTGTAAGTTTAGGAACTTATGACCCCGTAGTTAAGTCCCATAGACTTTACAAACATTTGAACATTTGAAGAACCCGGCTTCAACCTACCTAGAAGAACCTTGGTGGCATTAAACAGAATGAGAACTGGTTTTGGACGGTGCAACGAACTGATGGCCAAGTGGGGCTACGTGGACGATCCTAACTGTGACTGCGACGATATACAGACGATGTAGCACATAACCGAGTGTGAAACTCATGGTTTACCGGATGGTTCACCGGAGGATCTGCATACACTCACAAACACTGCCATTTCTACATCACAATCAAGTGCCTGGCAGAGGGTTCATCGAACCACCTTTATACTATTTATCTCCCATTCCATTCTCTCGAATAGCGCGCGGGATGAAAGAACACCTGAATCTCTGCGTTCGAGATCTAATTTCTAGTATTTTATTCCGATTTTTCTACCTATGTAAGTGGGAATCAACAATATATTTTCGCATTCGGAGGAGAATGCTGGCGACTGTAGTTTCGTAAGTACCTACGCCGCAGCGATAAGCGCCTTTGTTGTAATGATTCCCAACCCAGATCCTGTATCATTTCCGTAACGAGCTGCCCTTCTTTGGACTCCTTCGATGTCCTCCGTCAAACCCACCTGATAAGTCTCACACATTGGGCAGCAATACTCCACAAAAGGACTGACAAGCGTAGTGTATGCAGTTTCTTTAGTAGTTCTGTTGCATCTTTTAAGGGTTCTACCAATAAAACGCAGTCTCTGGTTCGCCTTCCCCACGACATTATCTACGTGTTCTTTCCAGTTTAAATTTGAAGTAATAGTAACTCCCAGGTAATTTGTGGTGTTTACGGCCTTCACTTTTGATTGATTTCTCTTAAAACAAAGTTTAACGTATTTCTCTTCGTACTCTTGTGGACGACTTCAGACTTCTCATTATTTAGAGTCAATTGCCAATTTTTACACCATAGTGATATCTTATTCAGATTGTTCTGCAGTTTGTTGTGATCTTCAGATGATTTTACGAGACGGAAAATGATTTTACGAGACGGTAAATAACGGCGTCATCTGCAAACAACCTAAGAGAGCTACTTAGATTTTCTCGCAAATCATTTATGTAATTAAGGAACAGCAGAGGACCATTAACACTATCCTGTGGAACGCCCGATATCACCTCAGTTTTAGTCGATGCTTTACCATCGATTACTACAAACTGTGTCCTCTCTGACAGGAAATTCCTTATCCAGTCGCAAATTTGGGGCGATATACCATATCCACGCCATTTCTAGGCTTTTTAATTGAATGGGACGTATTAACAATCAGCACACTGAAACACGCGTGTTGTAGGACCTACATCCTCATAATGACCGACTCCACAGGTAACCTATCACGCAATTAGCGTTACCAAAGCAAAACAAAAGAAAGGAACAAACAACCGGGATAAAATAAGAGCTACAGCAAAATTATCGGTCACAAAATGTATTTTTGAACTCGGGCATCTGTCTATCTATGCTATTATGTTACCGAGATATCATTTGCAAAATTGTTAGGTATTTGATGAAGATATTTCCGAGCGTATGATTGTCAATGGCAGACTGCGGGAAAAACGGGAATCGAATCTTTTCAGATGACGCTTTATGGACTGTTGCTGAACATTACAAATTAGAAATTTTCGTTGAAAAGAGTGGAAAACTGAAGGACGGGCACGTTAACAGTCAGGTACCGTAAAAACAACTAAAAGTGCAGAGTATAGGGTTGGCTCAATAAATGAAGTGGCCGCCGCATCAAAGCTGTTGGAAAACCAACAACAATCAAAACATAGCATGATATAGACAGCGTTGAAATAGGACGTATTTAGCCTTATACTATAAAAGGTAAAGCAGTCAACAATCCGAAGATTGGTTTGAACACCACAGTGCTTTACTAGGCATGGTCCTATTTGGAGGTGGAATGCCGTTGCCTTCCTCCGACCTTCGTACTGACTTACCCAGCCAGTTATAGGGGGACCTACAGTTTAACGTGGGTTCCGAACCACGGTGTTACTCGGTATTTTTCACATGAGCAATACTGCCAGAGGTGAAAGAAGTGGAAAGTGACAGATAAAAATCCTAGGACCTGGCGGGGATCGAACCCGAGACCTTGGGATTCGTAGTCTGGCACTCTACCACTGTGCAACCGAGGCGCACTCCTTATACTATAGATAGAACATAACACACGTGTTTTATTTATATAGGCCTATTTTAAATGTAGAGTGTCGTGGCACTCACTTGTTTGTAGTTCTAGGTAACGTAAAAAAAAGTTACACTTTTGTTGTGACTTAGTAGACCCACTGAGCGTGAATACGAAATTTAAGCAGTTGAAAAGGAAAAACAGTCAACAATACAAAGATTGGTTTGAACACCACAGTGCTTTACTAAGCATAGTCCAGTTTGTAGGTGGTGTGCCGTTGCCTTCCCCCGACGTTCCAATTGCCTTACTCAGTCATTTACAGGGGGACCTACAGTTTAACGTTGATTCCGAACCACGGTGTTACTCGACAATTTTGACATCAGCGACATTGCCATAGGTGAAATAAGTGGAAAGTGGAAGATAAATATCCTAGGACCTGGCGGGGATCGGATCTGCGACCTTTGTATTTGGTCTGGCACTCTGCCACAGTGCTACCTAGCCACACGTTGGCAGTGAGGTCATATTAATTTGTAGTGTGGCCCGAGCTCTAGGATACTGTGGAACATAACAGCAAATAAGGAACTGGTATCGATGGCTTTAGTTAACTGCGAGTAGACGACTTTAGTAAGATATTTTGGTGCACAGGCCAGCCTTCGACTAGACGACAATTCCTTTTTTTAATACTTGCATATATGTAGCTCCCAAAGAAAGGATTTTAAAATTTTTAGAATCACAGACACTAATTGTTCAGTTCTTCCAACATACCGGCAGTGGCGCAGTGGTTAATACACTGGACTCGAATTCAAATTCAAATTTAGGTTTTCCTTGATTTTCCTAAATCACTCCGGCAAATGTCCGGATGTTTGCTTTAAAAAGGGACGACCTATTTCCTTCCCTATCCTATCCGAGAGTAAGCTCTGTCTCTAATGACCCCGCTGTCGACAGGACGTTACATCCCAGATCATGTACTCTGGGGTTAAACCGTAAGCTTCCTTCCATCCAATTCCTACAACATAGGGTAAGCTTAGTTGACAGTTTCCATATAAGGCGCCTGACACTAATTACGTATATTGTTGAAATTATTTTTTTGCATTATAAATGCGACCACGATAGTTTTAGAGAATAACAAATATCTTACAACCAAAATCTAACTAGAGGAGAAAAATAAAATTGCCCTTACAGCAGTTGTTAATATCATACAGGAAGCGTCTAGACACGCTTTTAGAATTATATTCGTAACAGTGATTTTCGAGCGCCAAACGAACGTTATTCGCTATTCAACAGGTATGGTTGGTAACTAAAGTAGTATGGTATCTCTTAGAAACGCCCACCAAGTTGTGTTCATGAGAGACTTAATAATGGCAACAACAACAGCAATCAGGTAGTATTAAAATAAGAAATATGCACCCATTTTTGAAATGTCACTTTTGGGAATGTTTGAAAACTAAACGAAAAGCTATTTTACATTAACGTATTTAAGGTAGCTAAAATGAAATTGGGAGAACAATAAGTTTAAAGCACATTTATACAATGGATTTTTCATTATTTCGTCATATGCCTTAACAGCGTGGGATTCTCCTAGATTAAAATCAGGCAGCGGAAAAGTAATTCCACTTGTTCTAACGAGTCGCAAAGCTGTCAACACTGATCGCGAACGGGGCGTGGCCGTTTGCGATGTATGGTCCGCTACGATCGATGTTTGGCTATTATGACATCGGTTGTCCGCCGATGGCAAACGAAGAGGCTCGAAGGCACAAAACAAGCGCTTTCCCGCGCAGCCAACTTCCGAATCTAACAAGTATGGCGTCGGTAGGCTCTCTTACTTTCTGATCGTGGTGTATTTGTCGTTTTGTTGATTACTCGTGTTTAGGAATGAATTAACTAATTATTGCGGATAATTTTTAAAGTTCCTTTCCAATAACATTTTTTTTATATGCAGGAGTTTCTTTACCAACTTTCGTTGCTGACCACAGCAAAAACACACACACACACTTGTATGACTAGCGAAACTCAAAGGAGATTACTTATTTAGAAATTGTTCACCAATTCGACCATAATAAAGAATCAATTCTTTGAATA
The DNA here is from genome assembly GCA_026315105.1 of Locusta migratoria. NCBI lineage: Eukaryota > Metazoa > Arthropoda > Insecta > Orthoptera > Acrididae > Locusta > Locusta migratoria. The sequence continues at coordinate 103,830,720 of CM048750.1, read as the reverse complement.
AGAAAATACTGCATAGGTAGTTCGTAACATTTTAGTTTTGCTAAGATGCAAACGGCACCGAGTTTGAAAATGTTAGTGCGCGATTCATTCTTCACAGATTTTAAAAGCAAGTTCGATTTATTTTTTTATTATTTTGTTTTATTGTTTATATTACATTTGAAGTGCACAAAATGATCTCGCGTAAGTCGTAATTTATTTATATACGAGGATTATCGATACAATTTTCGAAGTATATCCGCATTTGTGTTATATTCCGCGTTAACAGGACTCGTGGCAAAATTTACCTGTTTATGTAAGTGAGTTACATTTGTTACCATTTCAACTACTGAATGTAGTTCGGTATTTCTCCGCCAGATGCCCTGATATCGCGGGCAGACAGCCGTAGCTCGGCGTTTGGCCGCCAGAGGGCAGCTGCGTGCAGGATCCAGGCGACACAGCAGTTCGCCACCTTGCCAGCAGAGGGCAGCACACACCACGCCATTACCAATAGTGAGTGAGCCGCGCAAATTAAACGCTGTGCCTGTGTACAACAGAAGCTGTTTCAAGGAACAAACTGTAAGTAGAAATAACTTTACTTAAACTGATATACAGTCATTACTCGTAACATATGACGATTAAGTTCACTTTGGTTGTCGAAATATACGCCAAATGGTTAGCCTAAAGAAAATTGTAGTTCCGTTTGGCATATCTAGACTCTAGAACAATTGCGGAAGAGGGCAGAGTGCGGAAAATTAATGAGAATTGCATTTCAATTGTTTTAAATTAAACTTACTTTCAACTTTCGGTGTTGTGAAATAAAGCTAGCAACGCAACCGACGAAAGCAAGCATTACTCTATAGTTTCTGATAATGTTAGGAATGGGATTTGTTTGTTTAAAATTTATAGTTCTCCTCATCCTTTTAGCCATAAATGTTTCAGTTCATCTAAGTTTACAGAAGAATGTCTTTTTTAACTATAACAGTAATTATGATGAATTTTGTATATATAATTTTACGTTACACTATGATTTTTAATAATATAGATGTTTTATTTAGCGTTAAAATACGTATTTGCTTTAGATCGGTGTAGCCGTTTTTAATGTGATAAAATATTTTTCAAAAACACTGTTCTTCATAAATTAAGCTTCATAATCTAAGCTCCGAATTTAAGTTCTTCATAAATTACGCCTCTTCATAAGAAAATTAATTTTTATTATTACTATTATTATATTATTATTACACGGCGCGTTCGCAAAGCCTGTTAGAGTTGCATTTGACTGACAAACGTTGTTTGCGCTTCCACTGTGACAAAAGCAAGGAAATGAAGCTACAGTAGCAGAAAAGCTTTCAGCTCAAGTATATGCACTGAACTACTGTCGTTAAAGAGCTCACAGTGTAATGGAAAACTGTTCTGTCATTGGCAATAGTTGGACAGGAAGTTAGATATTCTTTACTGTACATTTTGAGGTAGGAAAACTGCAGCCTTTGAAGTCATTTTAAGAATTAGTAGACTTAAATTAATGATTGCTCGTCTGATTTATTTCCATTTTATTTATTTATTTTAATTTTTTTAGGTGAACACTGATGTACTATTTTAGTATAACAAATTAGCGCCTTTCGCATTTGTGTGCAAGTATCAGTTGCTACCAAATCATCATATGTTTTTAAGCAACAACTTTATTTCAAACCTAAAAAAATAGTACTAGAAATATGCCTGAAAATTTGAAAGCTACGTCGTAACCCCTATGTTACCCATACCAAACGTTCTACCTAAGTTTTCGTACGGTGTTTGGCATGGCATTGCAACAGACTTTGACTCCAATCTTGACGAAATTTTCCACACCTGACCTCGAAACAAGAGGAAGGGTACTATCGAGATAAAAATTTGTACGGTGCATGGCGGAAGGTACTTTTACAACCGACTTCGACACCAGTAACAGGTTTACTCCGATCTTGTTGAAATTTTGCAAACTTTACCTACAAACCAAGAGGAAGATCGCTGTGCACTTTAGATTTCATGTTGTGCTTGATGGAGCGTACAACAGACTTCGACTTCATTTGACCGTTCACCATAAAAGTTGGCACACGTTTGTGTGTTTTTACAGAGAAACCTTGCAATAAAAGTACACACCGATCACCATGAAAGTTTGTTGATAAAAAGATGGGAAAACTGGAACATCTGACGGTTTCGGAACAATTGAAATCGTACTGTTTGAGGTTTCGAAACCATGAAACAGTGTGTGTATTGTAATATTATGGGCCTGTTTATTGTACCATCGTCATTTGCATTGTATAAGTATTGCTATAGAAGCGCAAACATAGAGCGAGGGCAGCAACTATAGGGGAAAAAATTGAGCATTTATTTAGATGCCCCAGCAGTTTTGTTTTTCCTGCACCGGTTAAATTTCACTTACGGTCCTGGGCGGTCACTAGTGATAATGTTGGCAAGCATTTGACGATGGCAAGTCTATCGCATGGCAATGCTAATGTTTTGTCGTGGAAACTTCCTTTTACGAGGACAATTATTTTTACTGAGTGGATAAGGGTACATATAAGAACTTGTCAACTGTAGAACAGGAACAACATTATTTATTTACTTCATTGTCTGCATGAAACATCAATCAAATCATTCTAGGTGGATTTCTGAGAATATTAACATCCTGGCAAAACAATTTTGCCGTTTTGTTGATGTTGTCAACATAATCACACGAGGCCGTCGGGATAGTAGGCAAAATTTTACCCCTGTACCAAACAAACTGCTTTCGCATTAAGTGACATTCCTGCTATCCAATTAGCTGAGGACTGGCGTTTTTATGTCTATTATAATGGTTTTTATCAAGATAGCTGTAATTAACAGATTTTGCTTTACTCTAGTGCCTAATTTCATTAAGTGTTGTGTGTGCTAACCTACATGTTATATGGAAAAAGTCATATTATAATATTAAATTTATTGAGCTAACATTTTATACATCTTTTCGCAATGCTCGATACTTCACTAAAATAAACCTTATTTTAAAAATTCAAGTTTTGTAAATATCTTTAATTCGCGGTTTCATTTACCGTCCAAACTTTCGCAATATGCAAATATAAAAACGAAATACGTCAAATGCGGCACATTAAGTTAATTTTATCATATGTCATTTCAGGCTCTATGTTGTTCCTTTTAAGTTGTACGTAGGTTTGGTCGTACGTTTTTAATACGATTACCGCAAATGGACAGAGAAACCGAAAATTTTACTGGATATTTCAATGCATCTAGTGGGCATTGTTTTATTGTAATTTGCATTTATAAAGCATAAATTATGTCATTTCGGAATACAGCAGTTACTTTAGAAACGAAACTTTATTTTAGTAATCTTAAGCAGCAGACTCACGTCTATCCATTAGTTTTTGTCAGTCTTAAAACTGTTCACATAGTAGTAACTTAAATGTGTATAAGTGCCGAAAATCAGCAAAACGAAAAATCACTGGATCCATTTCGTCGGTCCCGCCTTCTTGCATTATTGGTCTGAAACACCGCTGTTTTGAAACATCGACGAAGTAAGTTTCAGTATCGACCACGAATGTGATCGAAACGGAGCAGAAAGAAACACGATGGTTTGGAAATAGAGAAACATGTCGGTTTTGAAACACTGAAACATTTCCGCGTATCGAAACATTGTTTCGAAACAGTGTACGTCTCTAATATAGACAATTTTTCATAAAGGGAGGGAGGAGTAGATGACCTGAGAGACGGGGGACCGCGGCGGAGCGGCTTCCTCTTTCAATTCCTTTTTCCACGTCCATATTCACCTACTACTTTTCGTTCCCTTCCTTTTCCTGCTACCGAATGCCAGTCCCCAATAACTATCAAGTTTTCCTCTCCCTTAACTATCTGAATAATGTCATCTGTCTCCTCATACACTTCTTCGATCTCATCATCGGCAGAGCTAGTTGGCACATAAACTTTTACTACTGTGGTCGGTGTTGGCTTCGTAACTATCTTGACTACGATAATGCGATCACTGCGCTACTTCACTGTAGTTTACCCGCATTCCTATTTTCTTATTCACTATTAGATCTCCTGTAAACACCCAACTGATTTTGTATTTATAATCCTATACTCGCCTGAACAGAAATCCTGTACCTCTTTACAGCGAACTTCATTAATCCCCACCAAATATAACTTCAGCCTATCCATTTCCCTTTTCACCCCAGAGCTTAACATTTTTCGTGACGTTGTAACATGAACACAAGATCTCAGCTACATGTATTCTACCTGTGTCCGCTTATAATACAAAATATTTTCAAACTCTTTCGCTGTCGCTGCCGTCCGCCTCTGAAACAAACTGTCATGTTCTCGTCGCAACAGTTTGGTGCCCAGCAACGTTTAACAAAAACTCCAAACACTTTCCTCCGACATCATCGTAACTTCCCCAAAATAGCGTATACGGACAACTTTCCTTCTGTTAAATATGAGACGCATACATAAAATACGTTACCTTTTTAAAACGAAGACTACATAGTGACATGAAGAACTTTACTGACAACAGGTACACCATAGTTTGATTTATTTTTCTACATACTTACCAAAAGAACTGAAAGACGTGTTACTTCGTAGCGTCTTGTATTTCTTCATAGTAGAATTCTGCCGCCTGTGCATGGTACCAGGATGCCACAGTCGTCTTCAGCTTGCAACACTACCAGTTTCCTAATTTCCATAATAACCGCCAATTTTTCATCTGTGCCCGTTTCAACAGTAATACTATGAGTAATTCACAAGAGTTTAGTGCAGAAACTGAGGTTACATAAACGACTTGCAAACCTTGTGCTAACAAATTAATGTTATTGAGTATTAAAGTTATTGTGGTCTCAGTGTCATTTTCGCCGAAACGAGGTGTTCCAGGTTTTATGGTTTTATAGAAACTGGTAATGAAAATGCCAGCAAACGAGTTAGTTATTTTCACCGTATAATTTTACTGACTTCGTAGCACAAATATGACAACACTAAAACCAGGTGCCATCTTGGGCAAAGCTCATAAGCAAAGAAAACTGTGATATCTGTATAGTGAGTGCTTTGGTCACGTATATCTGATTGTTTACTAAGCAGATTAATACTTCCTCTTCAAATAACATCAAATAAGCAACGTCAATCCGGGAAATTTCTTTTATAAGATCGTCAAAAATTAGTCTGTCATCTTTGGGTTTTTCGCTAAACTTACGTATTAATTACAAAATAAAATCATGAAATTACAAAATTAGCTGTGATCTAATATATAAAGCAGAGTTTCCATACGTTTGTGGGTTTGTGTGTACGTGTTGCATACAAATCTACAGTTTTGTACCAATATTTATAAAATTTTGTACACCATGAGAACGGTCGTCGTAAGTGTAAGAATCACGTACGATACATCGTTCACGAGATACGACTTCATAAACAATGAGATGCGCAGAAAATTATTGCATTTAGCGAAATTGATGCTCATTTTCTCCTAAACCACAGGACCGATTTCGGTATTTCCAATAAATGTTATCACATGAAAAGATAAAGTTATAGACAGCAGTGAAATGAAATGTGTGTGTGAAAATGCTCTATTCGGCAACTCGACAAAACGTTGCACTTGGTTTATTTTGTACATCCGCTCATATTAATAAAAGTGTAATTAGATAAAATTACGTGTGAAATATTCCAAAACAATAATGAAATCAGTATGCATCCACCCTAAGTGTCGAAGTGAAATAATAGGTTTTGATAATTTCAATTTATCTGTTCAGATCACATAAGGTATGTAACATCATGATTACTTTCGTATTTTCCTCCGTGCAAGTGTTTTCGTAATTGATTCTGTCTCTTAAAGTACCTTTGAATAATGTAAGCAATTTTCTGAGCTACTTTCTAGATCGAAATATAGTGTCTGTAAAACTCATGACAATTCACAAAAAGATAAGTTCAAAATACCTCTTTATGATGTAATAATATACTGATCTATCACTTCTTAATACAGTATCGAATAGTTCAGTTAGCAGTTGAGGTCTTATGGGCTGTTATTAGTTCTTCTTCGTTGTCAGAACGCTGACCGGAGAAAAGAATATCTTGAGGAGCAAGAAAAACTGCAAATAGCTGGGAGCAGGATCAGGACTGACAGCCGAACTGGACTCTCAGGAGGACGGTGGTTCAAATCCACCTCCGGCCATACAAATGGACGTTTTCAGTGATTTCTCTAAATCACTCCAGGTAAATTATCGACAAAACGATAAACTTTGATTTCTTTTTTTCCTACCATCTGCATAACAACAGGCAGACAAGCATTGCCATGAAACAGCACAACACCTATAGTAAGAATTCTACGCCTCTTGTGAACGACCGTCCAGCGATTTGAAATCGACGAAGAGTTAAAGACGACTATCACACGATGGACTTGTACTTCACGGGAATAAAAAAGGCCATCGCAAGATATTCTTTTGGCAACAATGTCAAAAAGTAGCTTAAACATCGGTGTACATGTTGCCAATAAAGTTTTTCGTATAACTACGTTGTCTTTGTTTTAAAAAAAATGTTCAAATGTTTGTTAAGCTTATGGGACTTAACTACGGGGTCATCAGTCCCTAAACTTACAAACTACTTATGAACTACTTACGAACTAGGACGGCACAAATATCCATGCCCGAGGGGGGATTCGAACCCCCGACCGTAGTGGCCGTGCTGACCGTGACTGGAGCGCCTCAGTCACCTCGGCCACCGCGGCCGGCTGTCTTTGTTTTAAAAATGGGGAATTTACTTTCTGGATGCGCCTCGTAGTAAAGCCAATGCTTCATTGTTCTTCCCCATCTACTTTCTCTTTGAGTGTCGCCACTTCCCTTCCCATACATTCTTTATCCGTTTATTCTCACACTAACTTATCCCTCCCTCTTCCGACCCTTTCATCATGGCCGTCGCTGCTAGCACTTATAATTAAAAACCAACGTTATTGTAAACGTGATATTTGTTTTGTTATTTATGAAGTATTTAGATAATACGACTACGATAATGTAAGCAATTTCGAATGGTGTAAGAGAAGGCGTGAAGGCCTTACTCTTACCAGTTTCAATAAATGACTAAATAAATAAATGCGCGGTTATTTGGCGACGTCAAATTGCCTGCCACCAGCAGAGCGGATTGCTCATTGCCAAAATTTGTTATTTCTATGAGATAGCAAACGATCTGAACAACTGAATAGAATGGACAGCGTCTTGAAAGGAGGGTATAAGGAGAACATTGACAACGGCAACACAAGTGTATGGAATGTATAATAAATAAATATTCGTATTTCTGCTACCAGTCACTTTATTTGTTAGTGTTTAACCTAGTACAACGCGTTTTGGACTTGTTTTTCTCCTCATCAGGCGCCTTTTATACATACAGAAATGCTTAAGAAACCTATAATTTACTTTTCGAAAGTCTGTTACTGTTGGTGGTTGGGGGTAGTTGGGACAGGGGGGAAAGAGGACAGCTTGGATGGTCATAAACTAAGATGTATTGCTGTCTTCTGCTGGTCTTTCTGTATGGTGTGATTTGTTTGTGTGGGATGTAGACAGGAATACATCAGGTGTTGTGGTGGAATGGTCGTGTGATTCACCTACGTTGATAGTTGCACACACGATTTTCGTGTTCCAGGGTTTCTTCTGCATCTCCTGTACATTGATGGAACTGCTGCAATTGATTCACTTATACAATGCTTCTTTTACAATGATTATTTTTGCCATCATGGCTACCATTAATAATGAAATCTACTTTTAAAAAATCGGGCAAAGCTCGAGGAATTGCGAGTAGATTAGGGACCGAGGCAATAAAAGTGGTAGACGAGTTTTGTTATTAGGTTAGTTAAGTGACTTAGGTTGGCCGAAGTAAAGTAGATAAAATGCATAATGGTAATCGGAAGAAAAGCATTTCTGAAGAACAGAAAATTCTTGACGTTCAATGTCACATGTTAGGAAGTCTTTCGTGAAGGGAAGAGTGAAACGTGGACGATAAGGATTTCAGATACAAAAATTGTAGACGAAAGAAGAAAGCTTAGGGTTTAACGTCCCGTTGACATCGTGGTCATTATAGACGGAGCTCACGCGCGGAAATTTGGGGAAACTTGGGGAAGAAAATCGACTGTGCCCTTTCAAAGGAACCATCCCGGCATTTCAAATGTTCAAATGTTTGTAAAGCTTATGAGACTTAACTGCGGGGTCATCAGTACCTAAACTTACAAACTACTTATGCACTACTTTATAATAAAGACAGCACAAACATCCATGCCCGAGGGAGGATTCGAATCTCCGACGCGGGAGGTCCCGGCATTTGCCTGGAGTGATTTAAGGAAATCACGGAAAGCTTAAATCTGGAGGCCGGGGGTGGATTTGAACCTTCCGAATGCAAGTGCACAGCGTTACCATTGTGTTATCTCGCTCGGGAAATGATGAAAACTTTTGAAATTTGATGCTACAGGAGAATGCTGAAGATTCAAAAATGTTCAAATGTTAGTAAAGCTTATGGGACTTAACTACGGGGTCATCAGTCCCTAAACTTACAAACTACTTCTGAACTAACTACTACTAAGGCCGGCACAAATATCCATGCCCGAGGGGTGATTAAAACCCCCGACAGTAGTGGCCGCGCAGACCGTGACTGGAGCGCCTCAGTCTCCTCGGCCACCGCGGCCGGCATGCTGTAGATTAGATTGGTAGCTCGCGTAACTGCTGAGGAGATACTGAACAACACTGGAGAAGAAAATAAATTTCTGGCATGCCTTGGCTAAAAAAAGGAATCGATAGGTAGGACAAATTCTAAGACATGTAGGAATTGTTAGTTTAGCATTGGAAGGAAGCGTGGGGGCTACAAAATCGCAGAGGGAGACCGAGAGACGAATGTGGAAAGCAGGTTCAAAGAGATGTAGCAAGCCTTTCTTATGCAGAGATGTAGACGCTTGTGCAAGACAGGGTAGCGTGGAGAGGTGCATTAAACTGAAGACAACAATAACAGCAACAACAATGAACTTCCATGCTGACAGTTATGTGGCATTTGCGACTGGATAGGGGATTTCCTCTCAGGGAGGACACAGTTCGTAATAATCGATGGTAAGGCAACGACTAAAACTGAGGTGATATCGGGCGTTACACAGGGTAGTGTTATAGGTCCTCTGCTGTTCCTTATTTACATACACGATTTAGGGGAAAATCTAAGTAGCTCTCTTAGGTTGTTTGCAGATGACGCCGTCATTTACCATCTAGTAAAATCATCTGAAGATCAAAACCAACTGCAGAGCGATCTGAATAAGATATCAGTATAGTGTAAAAATTGTCAATTGACTCTAAATAATGAGAAGTGTGAAGTCGTCCACATGAGTACGAAAAGAAATCCGTTAAACTTTGTTTACATGATAAATCAATCAAAAGTGAAGACCATGAACTCCACAAAATACCTAGGAATTACAATTACTTCTGACTTAAATTGAAAAGAACACGTAGATGATGTCGTGGAAAAGGCGAACTAGAGACTGCGTTTTATTGGCAGAACCCTTAAAAGATGCAACAGAACTGCTAAAGAAACTGCATACACTACGCTTGTCCGTCCTTTTATGGAGTATTGGTGCCCAGTGTGGGATCCTTATCAGGTGGGTTTGACGGAGGACATCGAAAGAGTCCAAAGAAGGGCAGCTCGTTTCGTATTGTCACGATACAGGAGAGAGAGCGTTACGGAAATGATACAGTATCTGGGATGGGAATCATTACGGTAACGGCGCTTATCGCTGCGGCGTGGGCTACTTACGAAACTCCAATCGCCAACATTCTCCTCCGAATGCGAAAATATATTGTTGACTCCCACTTACATAGATAGAAATTATCATCAGAATAAAATACGAGAAATCAGAGCCCGAACGGAGACAAATATAATACGAGAAATCAGAGCCCGAACGGAGACATTCAGGTGTTCATTCTTCCCGCGCGCTATTCGAGAATGAATTGGGAGATAAAATAGTATAACGGTAGTTCGATGAACCCTCTACCAGGCACTTCAATGTGATTTGCAGAGTACCCGATGTAGATGTTGATGTGGCGATGAAGTAAAAAGAATTGCCGCGTCTGTGTGACGAGTTTGAATATTTTCTAAGGAGCATAAGGAAGATAAGGAAGGATGAGCTCCTGCCCCCCTCCTTCCCGCCACTAACTGGGTGCACCCTTGTGTCACAAATTCCTCCCACACAATGTAAGATATCTTGCGCAGTACAGTTGCATCACGCAATGAAAATACACCATTGAAGAGAGCCTAAACGGATATCATGCTAATAAGGACTTCCGTCGAGAGACGCGGTCCCGTAAACTCAGCAGCCCCTTCCACTGGCTTTCCCCATGCCCCTACCCACAGCTCCCCAACCCCTCCTACGCCACGCAGCAATCCGCCAGAGGTTCGCGAAACGGTCGCACAGCTCCCTCCGCGCCAGCGAGGCCCCCTTCGCAACTTTCATTATTCATGCGGAGGAAGATATGTGCGAAAAGACATCCCCCGCTACACGCCGCTCCGCGATGTGCGAAAACTGGGCTGGAATATATTACCGCAGGAGGGGCGGGGAGGTTCTCCCCCCGGTTTCGCAAACACAAGCCCGGAGGCCGGGCAGGGGCCTCCACAGCTCATTGCGAACGTGCAACGCATAGCGACCACCCGTACCCCACGGGCGGGGCGAAATGCATCTCCACACACGTGCATGCACGCACACACGCGCACCTCTCAAACACGTGCATGCACCGGTTGCAGTACACGCTTCCGCCCTTTCCACTGATCCTCCCACCCTCCCCGCGCCTCCCGACAACCCCAAAACCTACCAGAGGTCGAAGCACTCGGCTATATTTGCGGTTCTCTGTACACAGTTGAAATGTTTCGGCGAAACAAAAGATTTGTGCGGTAACTGCGGTCGCCCGCTGCGAGCGGCTCCTTTCCATTTTGCGAGGGAAATTACCGCCTACTTTTGTATTAATCGCTCTGTCATCTGCCGAACGTGATTAAATATTGAAGCTGCTATTAATATTTGACGGGTAAGCTTTGCGCTCACCGCCAGCAGCATGCGAAGAAGCGTGTATTTGGGGCGACCAAAAGCGCAGTTGTTCACATAATCCGCGGAAATTGGGTTTGCCATTGTACGTGCTTCGCCCCAGAGAAGGTCAAACTTGAGTAAAAACGTGTGATTACACACAGACTGTTTTACTGTATTTCGTGCACGCTTTGGTGAGATACACTAAAGTAATCTCAGTGAATTGCTCTATATCAATGGAGCAAATTTTATATATATATATATATATATATATATATATATATATATATATATATATATATATATTGGCTTCTCCACATCCTGGATAGCACCGGTGTAGGCTAGCTATAAATTTAATTACCTCCATCTCAAGTAATGTACGTAACTGACATCACTGAACAAAACTGTATGGTACATAATTTAATGTAGGCCTGTCTACATTACCGAAAAATATGTTCATCACATAGTTCAAACTATAAAAACCGGCGGGGTATTACGAAAACAATATACATGCTGTTTCAGGAGGAATAGTAAATATTTTAGGAGGTGGTAGTATAGATGAGTTACAACAAAATGCTGTATAACAAGTGTCCAACTTTTACTGACTACAGAGATACTGCTGCTATTATGAAACCCAAACAAACTTAAAGCAAAAGGAAATGAGGACATTTCCACCGATTTTCTGCGGTCTTTAGTATATCATCGTCAGGTTATTTTTATTTGATTGTTTTCGGCTTTCAAGGGTACCCTCACAGGTAAAAAAATTAAAATATACTTGTACAACATACGAATAATTGTGCTTTTAATTCAATATGATGATGGTGTCAAAGAACCAACGGAAGAATAGGTGAAAAGTCCTCATTTGTCTTTAAGTTTGTTTATGATGCATATTAACAGCTGTATCTATGTAGTCAATAAAAATTGCACACACGTTATATGGCATTTTGTTGCAATTCCTCTATACTACCAGCTCCTAAAATATAATTCCTCCCTAAACATCCTGTATATACGCTGCTCTACAAGTCCGGAACCAAAGAGTGACAAGTTAGACGATTGCTGAAGGAAAAAAGCAGTAGTTGTTTACCTAATGTAGAATATCGAGAAATTTGTATGTAGTACATACTTAGAGACAGGGAAACGGCACGACTGTATACGAAAGATTGAAATCGACACTGTACTTTTGGGAAGATAGATGAGAAAAAGGAATTCCAGTATAACACATAAAGTATGTTTAAATAAAATAGTGCGAACCACGTAACAACAAAACCGGTTGAATCTGCATAATCCGCTTTAGGCTAACGAAGTGGGACACATCGGGACATGGAAGCATGCGTGCCTAGCCCCTCCCCTCTAAAAAAGATTCGAAGCTAAGCACTCAGCAGAAAACGTGATGTTTACCGTCTCTCTCGACGTCGAATTTCTCGAGCAAGTAAATAACCGTCAGTAATAACGAATACTGTGACAGAAACACTCCGTAGGCTACCTCAAATCCACCAAGTTTGGCAAGCGTTTTAACTCGTACGACGAACGGAAGGACAAAGTGGAGGAATGGCAACTGTCACAGCCACAGTAATTCTGAGAACTGGAAATCCTTCGGCTGGCGATAAGTGGGATAGTTGTGCCCATAACTCTGGTGATTACTTTTGAACGAAGACTTCAACTTTGCCCACAATATCCTTGTGTACCTTTTCATTTGAATACCCTCCTCATATACGAAACAAATTCGTGAATTAGTACCATATTCAGTTTCATTTCGAATCATGTGAAGTTAATAATGACCTTCGTAACGTAAGTAAGATGGAATTTTCAGTGCAATATTTTGGAAGATAATTTTGCAAGTGATTTTTTTAAAGAGTCTAAGCACTGTCATTTGTTCTCTTTCGGTTGTTACTTGTACGGTCTGTGGTTGATGGCGAATGAGACACACTACTGCTGGTTAAATGTTTCAAATGTTTGTATAGCTTATGGGACTTAACTACCGGGTCATCAGTCCCTAAACTTACAAACTACTTAGGAAGTACCTTACACTAAGGACGGCACAAATATCCATGCCCGAGGGGGGATTCGAACCCCCGAGCGTAGTGGCCGTGTAGACCGTGACTGGAGCGCCTCAGTCCCCTCGACCACCGCGGCCGGCGGTTAAATGTTTCGTAGCAATTTCTGCACTGTTCACAATACATACACCATTCCACTGGCTCAATCGCTATGTTTACAAACGATTTTGTAAACCGATTTCTCAATTTCATTATAGGTTGTCACGCAGACACTTCAAAATCGATTCTTCAAATCCGCTGCCAGTTGTGTTTTTCACTTCCGCGAAGATTTTGAAATGATTCTTAACCCTTAACTACTATGGACATTGACAGGAACACAATTACTATGGAGGGGTCTCTCATACCTCATTTTTATTTCTCATATGTCATACTAGTGGTTTGCTGAATGTACAGTTTCATGACTTTCTGTTGTTCATTAGACTTCTTGCAAATAGACTAAATTGAAACTTGACTTTTTAAACAATACATTATTTATAAAATGGCGACAAATAAAACGCTGCGAAATGTGATGTGTATTTTTATTTTACGTGTTACGAAAGTAACATCAAATAGTCAGTTCTCTACTTAACCACAGACTATCATCAGAGAGATTACATTACAGATTCGAAACATAATTAGATGGAAAAATCCAATTTCAGTTAAGATAAATTGTACGCAGAGTTATCTGTAAGTTTACTATTAATTTTTTTTTTCAGTGTAAAGCGACTACCACATTTTGTAAGTTAGTGAAGGGATAAATTTTGTAAATTTTACTTCTGCAATATCAATTAAAAAGTAATTATGTCCTCTATGATTGCAGAATCAAATTTCAGTCTGTTTAAACCTGCGTACACTTCACGCTCTGAATTAGTATTATGATCACTAAATATCTCAAAATCTGGGGCCATATCGCTGTCATCAAATTCTTTATCCGAGGATTCGCCAAAGCGTTCTTGGACATCCACAACTGTCTCGCGTAAAACACGTCGTATAGAAGATGCAGTTTTCGCCGCCATAAAGAAGACAGTAACGTTTAGTAAAACCATGAGATGCAAATACTGCGGTAGGTCTGTGAGACCTCTCATGGCTGATAAATATGAAACAAAGAGCAGCAACAATGCAAGAATGCTGGCATGTGTAGCTTGTCAGCCAATAGGAAGAGTCTATTTCTGTCTACCTGTAATATTTAATTACAGAGTAACGGCCATTGTCCTGGCTGTATTAGTAAGTGGAACAGCTGTTTTCCAAATGCCATGTTTCACTATGGATGGAAAATCCGCCTCTGGCCTTAACATGTGAACACGACTGTGAAAAACTGTTTGCAAAATTTGATTTCGGGGTAGAGTAAACGTAGAGTTCCTAGCAGTCTGCACAACTGATATTCCAGCTGCCTTCCCTCCCACCCCTCCCCCTCCAACAAGCAACCGATTCCCCCACCTCTCCGTTGCAACCTACGCAGTTCACACACACACACACACACACACACACACACAAGCGCGCCCACCCTCCCCTCTTTCATAGCCTTCGCTAATGAGCACACCGTCGACCAAGCGTCAAGCTCTATTAATCTTGCTTCTCGCTGCACCAGGCGGTTCTCTTATAAATAACTCCGCAGTTACTATAATTAGTGGCGTTTCAAAGACAACTAATGTAGCAATAATTTATACATTTTATCGGTGACTTAGCTTCGTATTTTACGAAATTCAGCGAGTCATGTTTTAAGTATTTTTATTTATGTCAATATACGCTTAGAGTTTTCACTCACCTGAAATTGAGGTAATACATATTTCATTCAGTAACACATACTTTAGTATACAGTTAGAAAATCGTTGAAAATTCTCGTTCATTTAGATACTGCAACTGGGTTTCTAGTTTCTACAATAACAACGACAGTGTAGAAAGCCAGCTACAGTATCCAAATTTCTGTTAATATTTAAATCATATACTGAATGAAGATAGAAGAATGTATTATCTAATTGAAGATGGGTAAATAACCGAAATGCGTATTTAATGTCCTCCTATTAAGTAGGAGGAGCTACTTTTACATTTCAATTAAGAGAAGACAACTTTTTAGCCATGACTGTAATATTTTTATTTATTTATACGACCGATTTCAGTAATCAGTATTCTAACCTAATTGAAATTATCCAACTGTTTCCTTGGAGCTGTTATGTAGCACTGTCACAGATCCAGGCAATGAGATCAGAAAATGGTAAACATCAACGCAGGCACAGAGAGACATTACAGATCCATGTGTTACACAATCTGTACTTTCTTTTACGCGTTAAAGTCCCTTTTACACATCTGATTGCTCGAGACGAATGGGTCTATTGCAACGACTCTGGCGTGCCATTCCCGTACTGAGTGATGTCTGTTTTGAGTGGTCGAGTTCGTTTAGACATTTCAGCATTCTACTAGCACCAAGTGTGTAGAGCTGCCTGATGTATATATATACAGCTCAACGGTGAAATGAGATGATGAGGAACCTTTTTACATAGCAACAATGAATGAAAATAGTTTTTTAATAACTGTAGGAAAATACATAGTGGATGTTCCTTATCAACGTGCAGGTGGTAAACTTTTATACTTCTAAGAAATAAAAAAAAGTGTCATCCAAACATTTTTAGAACATATGATCGAGAAAATATATACCTAAAAACACATCAAGCAATATCGAAATGCAGTAAATACCACCTGGCGCCTTTTTACTTTGTTTTTCTTATACTGTTTCAAGTCACAAGTAATTTCGAAAAGTATTTTTCTTTAAATAATTGTGTAAAATATATATTTGTTACACAATAATATTTATTTTGTTGTGAACTAGCTTTCGGCTTCTTAGGCTATCTTCAGACAACTTAATACTGCAAATTATCCAGTTGCCTGAAGATAGCCTAAGAAGCCGAAAGGTAGTTCACAACAAAATAAATATTATTGTGCAACAAATAAATAGTGCACACAGTTATTTAATATGACTATGTTCCATCACGAACCGACGGAAGAGTCCATAAATAGTATTTTTCTTTTCTGACAATTCTGATTTATTTGGTGTTACAATTTTTATTAAAACTCGTATATCTATTTCCGTTGGTATCTGTGTTTAGGTCGTTTCTTTGTAAAAAGTAAATACCCTTTTGCTTTCGTCTTTTTTGTAGGTGAATGCTGGTAAAAAACAGTGCTAGGGTCTGGTACAAGCTTTTGAACGTGTAGATAAAGCAAACATCAGCATAAAATTGTAGAAGATTCGAAAACATTTTTATAGTAGGAATGAGAGGCTAATGTACGTTAACATCCGGTGTTAGCAGACGCCACGACAGTAAATGTCCCTTCCTACCGTCGTATCGTATCTAGAACTACGTTTTGCAAAGTCGCAGCAGTATGTAGCACGTATCCTGACTCTATAGATACGTACTCTTCAAACAGTACTATGAGCAGTTTTGTGTAGTTCGCGAACGAACTAGTTCGGAAGAGCGCTCCCACAGGCGAACCACGCGAACTAGTTCGCAGGTCCCTCGCCTCTTACTTCGTCCGCACCTATTCCGAAAACTGACGGGGAACGGCGAGAGCGCGCAGAATCGCGTGATTCACTTCTGCCAGTTATCGTCATTTCGAGCTGAGATGCAGCTCAGCTGTAGTTTCATAGTTCACTGCCACAAATTTTCTTTTCTAAGGTATTCAGCAGTGTCTAAATATAACCCTCATTCCATACTGTAAAGAAGTAAAGAGAACTCAAAACTTAACATTTTATAAAAGTGCATTTTTATTCACGAAAATAGATGCATTTAGCATATTTTGTAGGTAACGTTCCTTCACTCACCTATTGAATAAATAAAGAAATCCATTTTAAAAATAAAATGCTACGAGTATTCTGCATGCAAAGTAGTTGGATACCATTGTATCACCCATTCGTGTAAATAACATGCTCATTTTCTTAAGTATTTGATGTCTAATTGCCGAAAAATACCGGTAATAACACACGCTTGTGCAACAATGATCATTATATAAAAAAGCTGTCATAACAAAAGAAAGAGCTGTTTTAGTATCGGTAGCAAAAGCCCAAAAGAGCGGACGAACTAAAAAGAGCGACCTACTTCGCGGCCGAGCTAAAAGGAGAGCTACCGGACGCGAACTAAAATATGCGCGATCGCTCGCGAACTAAAATTGCGCAATCGGTCGCGAACTAAAATATGTGCAGTCGGTCACGAACTAAAATATGTAGAATCGGTGGCGATCTAAAACATGCGTTACCGGTGGCGAACTATTATGCCAAACGTATCTCGCTTCTTAGTTCGTCGCATTCTTTTCCGAAGACCGACGGGCAATAGCGAGAGGGCGCGCAGCAGAATTAAAAATCACGTGTTTGCCTTCTGCTGATGAGAGCCATTTCGAGGTGAGCGTTTGCCTGTTAGATTACATAGTGCAGTGCTACAATTGAAGTATTCTGCACTCTGTAATGTCTAATAAATTCCATAATGCCAAGATATAGAGATAACTCAAAATTTAAACGCGAGAAATTATCCACAAACTGTTTCCTTCGGTTTGCGTGATGTTAGTGGCTCAAGCAGCAAGCGCATGAAGCAGCTAGGTGGGGGAACTTTTCCCTCCACCTGCATGCGCAGACAACGCCGCTCAGCCGTCACTGGGAGCTGACGAACTAAAGTGAGCGCTCCCGATCTCGAACTATTATGCGCAAGTCTAACTATGAGCTACGATTTTAACCACAACTTCGTATTTGCCACACAGAGCACGTCCTGCAGTGAGCGATCAGAAATACGCAGCGACGCTACGTATGCAGGTACAGTTGGAGGCAGACGTGTTATGTACCGCGGCTGCGCGCGACTGCTGTCTGCCCCATTTGACTACGTCACGAGATACGTCACGAGATACGTCCGCTGCGCCTTCAGAGATACGCTACACCTGTGTGGAAAGACGTGACTATTGGTCCAGTGAGGTGAGCCGGACTGACCTTGATCGGCGGGTGCGTCGGCGTCGGCTTCGGCGTCCGCTGCGACTGCAGCAGAAGAGCGCAGGCGCTTGCGCGTTCTTGTGGTGGCCATGAGCGACGCAGCTGCCTCCTCGCAGGGCGCGGCGCGCACACTGAAGGGTTGCTGGCCGGCTACCTGACCCCCTCCCCTGCCCACGCTACCTGCCCCAGCAGACAGCAGTTACGGCAGAAGGCCGGCCTGCACCGCGGTGTGACACACACCTGTCGAAACGCGCTTCCCCAGCCGCCCCTCCACCAGTAGCCAGTGGCCGACACCTACACATTCCTGCGACAAGCGGGCACCCCTGCATTGCGCAGCTGGAGCACCGTTATAGTGTGTCACTGGAGGGGGAGTGACCTAAAAATGACGACAATACGTGTCTTATACAAGGGTATCCAGTCGTCCCGTTTTTCCCCGGACAGGCCCGTTTTTTTTCCATAAAGGCTAGTCTACACTATACCCGGTCCGCTGAAACATTGCACTTGACGTTTCGCGTTACGGCGAGTTAAGTTGGCTACACTGCTTTAGAGACGTTGCAACACGTGCCTTTATTCGTAGAACCGTTTTGGAGGGTTACTTCGGCTCTCAAAGACATACTTTGGAGGCAACGATAAATATATCTCTGTAGTTGTCAAGTCTGCGGTAGCCATTCTAGCAGACGAATGAAACCAGTTGTTCATTACTTGTTCAGTTGTGTAATCGGAAAGTTTTACCTGCATTTCCGTACCTGTTATGTATTTATATTCCGAGTTGAAAGTAAAATGTTGTTTATACTTTCCGATTCCGAAACTACAATCCACTGCCAGAATGCTGCATTTGACTCGCGATTATTTGGAAAAGTGGAAGTTTCGCGTTTGAATTCCAAGACACGTAGCTCGCGTATCATTGAACAATGCAATTTCACTGCTTTAACGTGCATTAAATAATTACGACAAATACTTTATTTTTTACAGTTAAACGCCTTTGTTTACGTTTTAAAATCTTAAAGAGGACAACAAACACAATTGTCTATAGGCCTGAAGACTACCCATTAAAGGCACGTATAGAGAGATGCCAGCAGACGACGTTGTTCTGAATATTCTGTATGTACTTGCAACAGAAATTAAATTTATCTTGTTAGGATCTTAGTTAACCACACACGATGTAATCCTGACATTTTCAGAAAAAAGTTACCAAATACTGGTGACAAGGAATATCGGTGTAAGCACACTCTCGGAAATCACGATATATTCGAAACTAAGCGGCAAAATATTCGCAAATAAATAGCCACATCTTTCTGACTAGCGAATGGTGTAGGCCTAAATGTCATTGATACTCATTTCACTTACTGTACCAGCAATTTTAACGTTCCCCTAGTTTTGTCTCCAACCATATTCTCGAAAATCGCAACATAGTTGAAACAAAGTCAAATATTTGTGAGAATGAAAAACATAAATGTCATTGCTGATCGTACCAATTGTAGCAGCAATTTCATTCTCCGTTCTTCAGTCACACATAAAAATCACCAAATCGATGTTATTAAACTCCTGAGACAACATAGAAGAGTACTCGATAACATAATTCTGTTATGTGAATAAGAAAATTCCGCAAATTATTGTGGATAAGTGACTCCCACAATGTGTTGCAAACGTTATTAAAAAAAAAAAAAAAAAAAATGCATTGAACGAATTTCGTTCAGAGGACCTCTTGCTTGGAAGTCGAGCACGCTCTCCATTACACCACAGCAATTTGATGTTGTTAGTACCTTCAAATTTTATATACTCGTTCCCACAAGTTTGTTTATTAATGTTAATTTGATTTTAATTACAATTAGTTATAATAAATTCATCCAGAGATGATTTGTAATTAGTCGTTAATTCGCTGTTGCCCTGAAACGGTTTACTACGAGTTATAAAACCAAAACTGTGATATATATGGCAAATCAAAATGGCGTCTGTGATATGGAAGGAACGAGTGAATGTTGCCTCCAAAGTACGTCTTCGAGAGCCGAAGAGCCGAAGTACCACTCGAAAACGGTTCTACGAATAAAGGCACGTCGTTGCAACACTAGTCTCTATACACACAGCAGACGAAACGGTTTTCAGTTGCATCTCGTAAATGTAAGCTATTGAGTTATGAAAGTGCATATAATAATTCGTTCTTGAACAGCAATTAATTAACGGCATATAAACGAAGATCAGAGCACAACAAGGCACACGCTTTCAATAACGGAGCAAAGCAAGATAGAAAATAAGCATTGGATCACGACAGATACGATATAAACAATAATAAAGATTGTAACTTCTCTCTCTGCGTTTTATACTTAATGATTTTCACTCGCCAATTTACGGCGACAATGGTGCAATTACATCCAGCTCACCATCTTCACTGATGTCGTCGCAGCCAAAATCGCCGTCATCACCAAGACAAATCATTAACTGTTCATGATCCTTTCCATTGTTTGCACAGCCCGAATCAGTTTTTCAACGTGCTCGACCTTTTTTTCCCCAAGATGCAGCATCCACATAGGCAACAGCATCATCAAACAGCTTTTCCACCTCTGTTAATGTGAAATACTTATTGTTCCTTAAATAATTCTTCACGTCACTCCATACCAATTTTGTAGGGTTAAAACGGCAGTGAAATGGGGGCAGATTTATTATATTGTGACGTTGCTCCTTTGAGATTTCGTCTACTGCATATGTGGGTGTAACAGGCTTATTTTGTTTCAGGAGTGATTATAAAAGAAGCTTTGACATTCACGTATATGCAGGAATATTTCTTTCTTGTAACCACTGCACCATAACTTCTTTCCGATCGTTTGAAGCAAGAATGAACTTCCTGCTCAGAGCATAAGCTTCGTAGTTTTTATTCATACGAAATTAAGAAGTTAGAAAACGTCACTAGACAAACGTCTTTTCGGTGACATTATGCAATTACTTGAACTCGGATAGTCAAGTTAAACCACTCACAGTAAAACAAATTGCAGCGGAAAAAGCACAAACAACATAAACACGCAATAAACGCGATACACAACTTTGTTTACAGTAGCACTGAACAAAGCCGGCAACGCGGTAACGTTGACGTCACGGCACGTGACCACTGGAAGTGTTCACCGCGCTGTGATTGGATCGTTCCTACGACTAGCGCCTCGAACTTCTTGCTCTTCACTTGTTATTTGTAAACGTCAAGTGCAAAGTTTCAGCGGTCCGGGTATACACGACGACACTAGGTTGTGACACTCGTTGCGTGAAATGAATTGCGCGCAACTGGTTTCGTGTATGTCTGTAGCAGTCTTGCCACACGTAGGAAATTTTCCCTACACGTAGGTATTTTAAGCATTAAAATCATGTAGGGAATTTTCATCCAAAAGTCCCCAACGCGTAGATACTTTAGTAAAATTTTACAATCGCCAATACAGGCCTAGCGGGTAATGTTGGTAACAGAACAGTTCTTACCACGCGGGAATGAAGCCGACCAATTGTGGCAAAGTTTGAAGTAGCCAATGACATTTTAGACGGCATAGTTGTTTTTTGTTCATAGTAAAAAAGGTAAAGCAATCAACAGTCCGAAGATTGGTTTGAACACCACAGTGCTTTACTAGGCATGGTCCTATTTGGAGGTGGAATGCCGTTGCCTTCCTCCGACCTTCGTACTGACTTACCCAGCCAGTTATAGGGGGACCTACAGTTTAACGTGGATTCCGAACCACGGTGTTACTCGGTATTTTTCACATGAGCAATACTGCCAGAGGTGAAAGAAGTGGAAAGTGAGAGATAAAAATCCTAGGACCTGGCGGGGATCGAACCCGCGACCTTTGGATTAGTAGTCTGGCACTCTACCACTGTGCAACCGAGGCGCACCTTTTCATAGTAAACATTATTAATTTGAAAATATAGTTTCAGACACATTAAAATTGATGCGAATTACTATGATTTCAATGTATATCAGTGGAATGGAGAGTCGGTTCGGAAATAGTGTTAGAAAATGTCGGCACAAGAATAATTCATTGTTTCCATGAACGAAACACGTTTTATTACCTTGACGATACTGTTATGTGTTTACGACAGGACGATATACTAGTAAGTACTTGTAAATGAGAAGATGCTGACAAGACAAAACGCTAGGAAGACATAGAGGCGGTTCAGAGGCGAGCAGCTAGATTTGTTACCGGTAGGTTCGACCAATGCGCGAGTGTCACGGAAATGCTCCGGCAATTCAATTGGGGATCGCTGGAAGAAAGACGTTCTTTTCGTGAATTTCTGTTAAGTAAATTTAGAGGGCCGGAATTTGAAGCTGAGTGTAGTACGATCTTGCTGCCGCCTACTTACATTTCGCGTAAAGATCACAAAGACAAGATAAGAGAAATTAGGTCTCGTACGGAGGCATATAGGCATTCTTTTTTTCCTCGTTCAATTTGGGAGTGGAATAGGAAAGGAAATGCCTAGTAGTGGTACAGTGTACCCTCCGCCACGCACCTTACGGTGAATTGCGGAGTATGTATGTAGATGTAGATGTAGATGTAAAACATTTGCGACACCCAACGTTATAATGAACAAAGCGTCGTTGTCTCAACATAGCATTACTCTTTGAAAATAGAATCATGCAGAGTGACGAACTTCCTTTTTTGTGCTGACTGTGAACTAAATAATTACTATTGTTCCTACTCTATGGATGACAGCGTCTCGATGCATCCTTGTGCGGTCAATAAATCTGTTATCCTCGTGTAACAGTGCACTCCGAATTAGCGGCATATTTGGGGAAACTAATTAATACTGTTCCTCTCTTTGGTTGCCAGGTTCTTGATGTACCCTTGTCCGATCGATAGATCAGTAATCTTCTTGTTACAGAGCACTTGGAATTCGCGGCATAATATACACTTGACTCCATCAGCAACGATCAGTCACTGGAAAACATATCTAGCAAGTGAAGCATGATGCTAAATATTTATAGTTTTTCAGAACTGTAACATGTCACATTAATCAACTGGTTAACGTCTGCTGGCCGGACTCCTGGATTCAGCCCCTCCCAGACCCAAATCCTGGCCACGACCCTGATGTAGGGACATTAATGAGGTGGTAGGGAGAAAGTAGGGAAAACGTAGGTACATTTTGTGAGACTGTAGGTATTTTCTCTGTCTGCCATCTGGCAACACTGGTCTGTAGACACGGCGCCAATGCTATGCACTTCACTTTCGTTGTTTTGTGAGTGCCGTAGTCGCCGTAGAATGAAAGTTTTGGTAGCTGTAAGAGTTGTGACAGAACTATTGCTTCTCCGTGTGAAGTTGCTGCATAAGACTAAACATAAAAAGAATAAGAAACGTGTTTAGGGTTCGTGACTGGATTAAAAAAAAGACGTCAGCTCGGTTGCTCAGCGACCTTGCTGCAAGAAATTGTGATTAAAGACCCTAGAAGTTATTTTAATCAACTTAGAATGTCACCAGAGCAGTTCACGTTCCTTTTAAACAGAGTTAGCAATGTAATAAAGAAACAAGATACTGTTATGCGTGAAGCATTGTTACCAGAACTGAAATTACAAATTGCATTACGTTTCTTTTCAATTATATTCGTCTCTGGTACCTATACCGTGTTCCCAAATCCACAATTGCCATAGTTCCTTTGTATAGGTATTTCAAATTGAATGTATTTTAGTCTGCTATTCACAAATGTCAACCCATCAATATTTAATTGACGAATAATTGTTTCAGGAGCACTAAACGCCACTACTTATTCTGTAAGTTTCATCGTTAAAATCGCACAAAAACCTATGCATCGCATATATGTTCAAAAACCGAATTATTTCTTCCGTTGTATTTTGTTCTGTATTGGTTATAACCAAACCTAAAAACACGCGCAATCTGTTTCGCCAAAGTTGGAAGGTGCCGAAACTGTTTAGTTTCGCCAACGAGTTGCGCGAACGCCTGCCGCGCATGCGCACTAGCCAGTAGCGCAGTTTCATGAAACGTAATGTCGTCGTGTAAATTAGCCTTAATGTCCCGCTGTCCCGAAAGTTTTTGTGGGGACGCTCAAATGTCCCGTTTTTTATGGTTCCGATTGGCTAAAGTATTTTATGCTATCATATGTTTAATCCGAATTATTTTATTTTATTGTGATGATCATGTCTCTCTGTGTAGCTGGATGCTAACAAAATACGTTCGCATTCGGAAGAGAAAGTTGGTGAAAGAAACTTGGCCAATAAATCTCGCCGCAACGATTAACGTCTTTCCTTTAATAATTTCCACACCACTCCGCGCATCATTTCCGTGACTCTTCCCCCTATATCGCGATGATGCAAAACGAGCTGCCCTTCTCTGAATTTCCTCTATATCCTCCGTCATAGGCCAGACAAGTATAGTGTATGCAGTTTCTTTAGTATAAGTGTTGCATCTTCTGTTCTGCCACTGAAACGTAGCCTTTGGTTCGCCTTCCCTACAATATTTTCTGTGTGTTCTTTCCAATTTACGTTGTTCGTAATCGTTATTCCTAGGTAATTAGCTGAATTCACTGCAGTAGATTTTATTTTATCATTTTTTTGTTTGAAAACACCGCAGCTGCTTACGTAATAATACTGTAGAAAATAAAGATTGCAACCAACCACAAGATTTTTGTAAATCAATTTATTTCACCGTTACTATTTTCGGTCCTTAGTCCATCATCAAACGGTAATGTTGATTTCAGATTTACGTTGGTGTCACATAATAACAAAGTTATGTGAAACCATAGATTACAAAGTTTATGTTTAAGTCAGTATAAACTTGAAAACTTAATAAATCACGGAATAATGTAGATAGAGAGGTAAAAATTACATGCTTGGAATGACATGGGATTTTATTAGAACGAAAAAAAAAGGTCGGACAGATGGCGTTTTATCTGATCAAAGAAGCAATAATTAGCATAACAAATTAAGACAAAGCAAAGATGATGTTCTTTACAGGAAATGCTCAATATGTTCACCATCATTCCTCAACAATAGCTGTAGTCAAGGAATAATGTTGTGAACAACACTGTAAAGCACGTCCGGAGTTATGATGAGGCATTGGCGTCGGATGTTGTCTTTCAGCATCCCTAGAGATGTTGGTCGATCACTATACAACTGCGGCTTCAGGCAACCGCAAAGCCAATAATCACATGGACTGAGGTCTAGGGACCTGCGAGGCCAAGCATGACGAAAGTGGCGGATGAGCATACGATCATTACCAAACGACGCGCGCAAGAGATATTTCAAGCGTCTAGCAATACTTTTATTTTATTTTATTTTTTGGTATAATAAAACCCCATGTCATACCAAGCATGTGTGTCAATTTTTATCTCTCTATCTACATTATTCCGTGATTTACTAAGTTTTCAAATTTATACTGACTATTTGGTCACCCAGTATTTCTATTCTAAATACAACAAAGTTTTATGCTTGTATTGTTTTCACATGAATTAAGACTACATCTGTACTTATACACTGAACTTACTTAAGAGCAAGGCGTTGATTTTAAGTAAGTTCAGTGTACAAGCACAGATGTAATCTTAATTCATGTGAAAACAACACAAGCAAGAAAACTTTGTTGCATTTAGAATAGAAATTTCTAAATTTTATAACCTATGGATTCAAATAACTTTGTTATTATACGACACTAATGTAGATCTGAAATCAACATTTCCGTCTGATGATGGGATCAGAACCAGAAATAGTAACTGTGAAATTGATTTACAAAAATCTCGTGGCTGTTTACAGTATTATAGCCTGTAGATCTGACTGATTTATCATGTTAATGAAGTTTAACAGATTTCTTTTAGTGATCATATGAATGATTTCTCACTTACCATTATTTAGGGTCAACTGCTAGTTTTTGCACCATACAGATATCTTACAGTTCCTTTTTATTTTATCTTCATTTTTAGGCTGACGTGCTGGAAAGCAAAATCGGTAAATAAACATGTCCGTCAGGACGTAAATATTTGGATACATGATATCGGACGATACCCAGCAACGATATGTAAAGACAGATTTATCTTTGCAGACCTAACAAAAGCAGATTCATCTTTCAAAACCGGGTGACTCCAAGCTAAATATGTGTACATTACGTGCATTGTGTTTGCCAGTATTTCCGAAGATAAATCAGCTTGCTGATAAATCGTGTGTGAGGACATACTGAGCGAAAATGTCGAAGGATAATATTAATCAAAATAAACGATTCTTTAAAAGAAGTTGTACTTCCCTTCATGTATTTTGCTGAAAGCACTTCACACAGAATATTGCATGTCTTTAAGAATCAGGTAGCTTAATGTTTGTTCTGCTATTGCAAATGAAAACCATAAAGAATTGTAATATGATCCACTAGCGAGAAATCTGTTATTATGGGACACTCTTCTGTTGGGATAACTTGATGCAGTACAGATCTTTGAAGTTATTAGGCTTATTTTGTTCTAAGTACTTTAGCAACCTCATGTGACTAAATTCATCGCTATGTAACCACGTTCTTGCCCACTTTTCTTCTCTTTAGAATTATTACCACAGTAACGCTCTAATAACGGCTGCAGCTATTTCGTTGTCCATTTCTGCAATTAGGTAACGTTACAGAACTAACTTTACGTTCAGCTCGTTTAAATTCGTCAGCAAAGTCAACCAACCAGTAATGAACGATATATCGGTGGAATACAACGATTTATCTGTGACTACGACCACTAACGATAGGGAAAGTCACTTAGCGACGATATCAACTGGTTTCGTTTATGGCTTTTCAAAGATAAATCTGTAAAATTTACCGTTACTAACATTTTATTTTATTCTAGTAACTATCAAACCACTCACTTTTCAAGCTAATTACTGGAATGAAATAAAATGCTGGCAACGCTCACAGTGTAAACAAAAACGTCCATCGCAAATAGGCTGACCCCAGCCAACAAAACATGAAACGCAGCAGTAGCATGTAAAGAAGAGGCACTAACACCAACCACAGAAAATTCTTCATAAATAAAAAAGTGAAAAGAGTTTGGAGTTCAAAATTGTACTAATTGCAGTTAGCAAAAGACACAAAACGGGAAACCTATCATTATTAACAGCTGCTGTGCCACACAACCCAACATACGGAAAGAAGGAAGCAAGCTTAGGATTTAACATCCTGTCGACAGCATGGTCATTACAGGCGGAGCTCAATCTCGGATATTTGGTTAAGGATGAAAAACTAAATCGGCCGCACCCTTTCAAAGAAACCATGCCGGCTTTTGCCTGGAGAGATATAGGAAAATAACGGAAAACCTAAATCTGGATGGGACACCGTCCTCCCGAATACGAGTCAAGTGTGTTACCACTGCGCCAACACGCTCGGTAATCAAACATAGTATTCAGGTAAGACTTGTTTGTTGTTCCGAAACCAAGAAATTTAAATCTGATCGTGCCATCTTCTTTATAGTCTTCCGATTGTTTTTTTTTTTTTACCCTTGATTCTGAAGCCAATGGTATCTCGTGGTCTTCAGTAGGAAGATTGGTTTGATGCACCTCTCCGCGCTACTCTAACCTGTGCCAAGTCCCTACGTCTCTGAATCAAAACGGTAACCTACATCCATTTGAACCTGCAAGGAATACAGGAAAACTGCATCGTGACACTTTTTGAAATACGTTTATTTCAGGGACCGGTCGTCGGACCTTCCAGATTCATCATCAGAAGGCGCAGGGAATGTTCCATCTGCCAGGCACTTAAATGTGATTTGCAGAGTATCCCGTGTAGATGTAGATCAGTATTTTGTTTGTTGCGAAGATGTTCAGACGAAGGTATGCATACTTGTTTATAGATGGTGTTATTTTTCGTCTGCATATTGTACATACAGTCCATTATGCAGATACTTCGATTAGATCTGTTGTTAACACGAATACTCAGAATAAATAAATTAATGTATTTAAAACATTTGTAAGGGATTGCAGCTGTTTATACATACATATTACTTTATATTTAAAAGTTGTGTTGTTGTTGTAGTCTTCAGTCCGCAGACTGGTTTGATGCAGCTCTCCACGCATACAGTAGAGCTGCTTGTCCTCGGAAGAAGAAACGACTTTAGTTTCCCCTTGCTTTCAGCCGTTCGTAGTAGCTGCATGGTAAAGCCATGTTAGCTGATGTTACAAGGCCAGCTCAATCATCCAGACTCTTGCCCCTGTAACTACTGAAAAGGCTGCTGCCCCTCTTCAGGAACCACACATTTGTCTGGCCTCTCCACAGATACCCCTCCACTGTGGTTGCACCTATGATACGGCTATCTGCATCGTTGAGGCACACAAGCCATCCCACCTCGGCAGTGTCTGTGGTACATGGGGATGGATATATTTAAAAGACAGAACCAAAACTGTTCGATGAACAGAAATGAGTAGGCAGACCATTTGAAGTCTATTTTATGTGAATTTTCTGTAAATATTTCTGTAATATAAGAACAGAAATGAGAAAGTGGAACTTTGAAGTTTTGTCTTTTAAAGTACTTTTATATACAAAAAGCTACAATCTCTGACAAAAACTGCATTTACATATTTATTCTATGCATTGTGTTAGCATTAATTCTGATCGAAGTATCTGCCCACGCTTCAACTCTATCACACATCGAAGAAAAACAAATATGTCTTTGAACAAAGTGTTGTGGTATTCTGTCCGCAGACTGGTTTGATGCAGCTCTCCACGCTACCCTGTCCTGTGCAAGCCTCTTCATCTGAGAATAAGTTCGGCAACCAACATCCTTTTGAATCTGCTTACTGTATTTGTCCCTCGGTCTCCCTCTACGATTTTTACCCCACACAGTTCCTTCTAATGATAAGTTGACGATTCCTTGATGTCTCAAAATGTGTCCAACCAATCTATCCCTTCTCTTGGTCACGATATGCCAGAAACTCCTTTCTCCCCGATTCGGTTAAGCACCTCCTCATTAGTTACGTGATCTACCGATCTAATTTTCATCATTCGTCTGTAGCACCACATTTCAAAAGCTTCTATCGTCTTTTTATCTGAACTCCTTATCGTCCACGTTTCACTCCAATACACTGATACACTCCAGACTAATGCTTTCAGAAAGGACTTCCCAACATTTAAATTAATATTGGATGTTAACACGTTTCGCTTCTTAAGAAACGCTTTCCTTCCCATAGCCAGTCTGCATTTTATATCTTCTTTACTTCGGCCATCAGAAATTATCTTGCTACCCAAATAACAAAACTCAACTACTGCTTTTATTGTCTCATTACCTAATCTAATTCCTTCAGCATCACCTGATTTTCTGACACTCCATTCCATTACCCTCGTTTTACTCTTGTTAATGTTCATTTTATGTCTTCCTTTCAAGACACTGACCATTCCATTCAGTTGCTCTTCCAGATCTTTTGCTGTCTCTGACAAAATTACTATGTCGGCAAACCGCAAACTTTTTATTTTTTCTCCCTGAATTTTAATTCCCTCTCCAAATTTTTCCTTCAATTCCTTCACTACTTGCTCAATATACAGATTAAACAACACTGGGGAAAGGCTACAACCCTGTCTTACTCCCTTCCCAACCTCTGCGGCCCTTTCTTGCCCTTCGACTCTAATAACTGCTGTCTGGTTTTTTTATAGCTTGAACGTAACTCTTCGCTCCCTATATGCATCACTTTGTCTGAAGACCTATGTTACAAACAAAATACCGTTGTATCATCTACATCTACATCTACATACATACTCCGCAATTCACCGTAAAGGTGCGTGGCGGAGGGTACACTGTACCACTACTAGGCATTTCTTTTCCAATTCCACTCCCAAATTGAACGAGGAAAAAAAGAATGCCTATATGCCTCCGTACGAGCCCTAATTTCTCTTATCTTGTCTTTGTGATCTTTACGCGAAACGTAAGTAGGCGGCAGCAAGATCGTACCACACTCAGCTTCAAATTCCGGCCCTCTAAATTTCCTCAACAGAAATTCACGAAAAGAACGTCGTCTTTCTTCCAGCGATCCCCAATTGAGTTGCCGGAGCATTTCTGTGACACTCGCGCATTGGTCGAACCTACCGGTAACAAATCTAGCTGCTCATCTCTGAACCGCCTCTATGTCTTCCTTTAAACTGATCTGCTGCGGGTCCCAAACACTTGAGCAATACTCAAGACGTGGTCGCACAAGCGTTTTATACGCGGCCTCCTTTACAGGTGAAGTACATCTTCCCAAAATTCTCCCAATAAACCGAAGTCGGCTGTCCGCCCTACTCACAACTGTCCTTACATGCTCGTTCCATTTCATATCGCTCTGCAATGTTACGCCTAGATATTTGAACGACGCGACAGCATCAAGAAAGGTTCGAAAACCAGTTTACGGAGACGAATTTGTAAGTGTGTTGCAGGCAGCGTGCTGCGGAAGGTGGAAGTGTAAATAATGATGCACAAACAGAGGGGGCAGCATTTGGATGTAAAAATAAGCGGGGGTCCAAATTGGGCGCCGTGGCTGCGCGCTGAACGGCGCTCGTACCCGCGAGTGGGATTTTTTAATTTTTTTAAAAACTTTCAGCTGAAATATTCGTCACGCAATTTTAATTCGGGATGCAGGGCTGGGCGGTTTAATTAAAAAAAGCGGGGCACGCGCCCCTGACGAGTGAATCGCGGTCGCAGAGGACGCGGAAGGCAGCCCTGCTGCCGGCAGGTGCACGGCGCAGAACCGACCAAGGACACCCGCCGCTCTCGCTCCATTCAGCTCCCAGTTTCGCTAGTGAACACGTAGCCAATCGAATCGTGCTATTTTTCTTTTTCTTTTTAAAGGCTATTTCGAAATCCCTGTCCAGCTTCGGCTTGTTGCTGGCGAGAAGGTCGTTACAGATTCCACAATTACGTAATAAGATGGACATTGTCTTGAAAGGAGGGTATAACATGAACACTGTACTGAGGAGAACAAGGGCAATGGAATGTGCTCTAAGAAAATCAGTAAATACTGAATGAATCAGTTCAGGTAACGAGACATTAGAAGAAGTAGTTGAGTTTTGGTGTTAAATTCGCAAAATAAAACTTATTTTTGCCGAAGAAGAGAAAATATTTACTCTAAAATAACAATGACAAGTAAAGCATTTATGAATAAGAGAAATTTGTTAACATCCAATATTGATTTGAGGATTTATTTATTTCCACATAAGTAATGATAAGGACATCCTCTAGTACAGTTATGTAAGCAAGTTGGCAAAAGCAACTATACAAACATCAAAGATGTGACATAAAACAAAAACAGAAAGATCAGATTCAAGTAACATGACAAACATTAAAGATATGACACTATACAGTAATTAATCATGGTTTTATCTTCTACATAACAGTTCATAACTCTTTATTCGCCGCCGTTAGAAAGGAGATAAGTTATTTGTACACTCCAAAGTCTTTGGTTGCCAATAATGTTGATACAGATACTGGTAACTGATAGTCCCTTCTCATATAACTTATCAAATGTTCAAATATTTGTATAGCTTATGGGACTTAACTACGGGGTCATCAGTCCCTAAACTT
This sequence comes from Locusta migratoria, assembly GCA_026315105.1. NCBI lineage: Eukaryota > Metazoa > Arthropoda > Insecta > Orthoptera > Acrididae > Locusta > Locusta migratoria. The sequence continues at coordinate 103,799,243 of CM048750.1, read as the reverse complement.
ACAAACTACTAAATGAACTAGCTAACACTAAGGACGGCACAAATATCCATGCCCGAGGGGGGATTCGAACCCCCGACCGTAGTGGCCGTGCAGACCGTGACTGACGCGCCTCAGTCCCCTCGGCCACCGCGGCCGGCTATAAGTTGGCAACTTTGATGTGAGCTCCCACCTGTTCATGCATAAAAAAAATGTGATTTGTGTCTTCTGCTTCGCCGCAGTAACAAAGTGGAGATGTCACTATGCCGATGCGATGTAGGTGCTGCGCAGTTCGACAGTGGTTGGACTTCAGCCTCGCTATGGTGACTGCCAGCTTCCGAGAACACCTCAGTCCCTTGTACCAAGGTCTGGTTGGTAGCACTGGTGTTATTTGTGCATAGTATTTCCATTTAGTTGACTGGGAAGCTTGCCATTCTTTGTCCCACTCAGTCCGAATTTTCCTTCTGTAAACAGGTAAAAGATCTTCCGCTGGAACCTGAGTACGAGATCGCTGACACACTTGCCAAGGAAGCGGTTACCACTGGTATGGAAGATTTAAGGGTTAGGAAGTCGTTTTTGAAGGAGTACAGTACGGTAGTGAAACTTGGATGATAAGGAAATCAGACAAAAATGATAGATGCTTTTGGAATTTGATGCTAAAGGACAATGCTGACGATTAGATGGGTAGATCGCGTAACTGCGGAACTGAACAGAACTGGGAGGAAAGAAATTTCTGGAATATGACTAAAAGAAGGGACCGATTGGTAGGACACATTTTCTGAGACATCAAGGAGTCGTCAGTTTAGTTCGGATGTTTACACACCTGTTGGACCAAACTGGTATGGCCATCAGTCCCTAGACTTACAAACTACTTAAACTAACTTACACCAAAGGCGGCCACACACGTAACAACATGCTTGAAATGTTCAAATGTTTGTTAAGCTTATGGGACTTAACTACGGGGTCATCAGTCCCTAAACTTACAAACTACTCATCAACTACCTTATACTAAAGACAGCACAAATATCCATGCCCGAGGGGGGATTCGAACCCCCGACCGTAGTGGCCGTGCAGACCGTGACTGGAGCGCCTCAGTCTCCTCGGTCACCCCGGCCGGCAACATGCTTGACAAGCACGCTTGATAGTGTGTGGGATAAATTTCATCAATCATCAGGCTTGTACAAGCAGCTTGATGCTGAATCGTATTTCGATTATGCATGCTTGTGCAAGCGTTCAAGCGCATGCGTGCTTGAGCGTGTGTGGACAATACACATGCTTGTGCAAGCAATTTGACAGTCTGAGTGAGGCTGCATCCTTTGCTTTCGATTAGTTTCATTTAGTGCTGCAATAGCAATGTCTGAATTAAGAAACATAAACCACGACCTCTTGGGTGAATTTATTAGACTGTGTGAAACGCTTCCCTGCTTGTAGAATATTAAATGTAAGGACTATCATGATAAAAATAAGAGAGACGCTGCATATGACATACTACTCGCGAAATATCTCACCAAGTGTCTTTGCGAAATAATAGTAGCATAATAGTAGCATAATAAGAGTGTCTGAAACCCTTTTAGGAAAAAATGATTTAGGTACTGGTGGGTTCCGAACCACTGACCTTCAGCGTGACATTCCAACGCATTGCCCACTACGCTACGGCCAACAGTTAAAAATTCCGCTCTTTAATCTCATATTATTGATGGCCGTTGTTAACTGATGCTAATATGGCATTTGTAGACACTAGATTATCATTTATCGTACGAAGAACGACGTATTTTTGTTAATTATTCAGTGCGCCATTGCTTTGAAATGATAACGTGTAAGTTACAAATACGCAACGCAAGATGGCTCATGCCAGAGAGAGTTCTGGGCGAGGAATTTCACGTGACATCTGCGAACGGGTGGTATTCGTTAATTCAGTGGAGAGTGTCAAAACTCTGTTATTTTTGCAAATATCTCTCAAACGATACGAGATATGAAAAAAACATAAGGGAACAAAGTTGTAGAGAATCTTCTCCACTACAAATTCTTTTATTCAATTTTCGCGTCAGATGAACGGTTTATATGCAATTAAAATTACATTACAAACGGCCTTTTTTTGGTGTTACTAACGTATTTCGTGCCCGAAATATTTGAAACAGCGAGGTTCTGGTCTCTGGTAGCCAACAATTATGTCTGTAAAATTTGGTGCCGATCGGTTCGACCTAAAAAGTGGGAACACGTTACAGCCAGAGAAACATCGTCAAATCGCCGTTATTTTTGCAAATATCTCTGCAACAATGCAAGATATGAAAAAAACATAATAGAGCGAAATTGTAGAGAATTTCTCCTCTACCAATTACGCTATTCAATTTTCGTGTCAGATGAACGGTTCGTTTGCAGTTACAATTATTTTACAAACGGCTATTTTTGGTATTACTACCGTATTTTTTGTCCGAAAAATTGAAAAAGGGAGGTTCTGGTCTCTGGTAGCCAACAATTATGTGTATAAAATTTGGCGCTGATCGGCTGAACGGTTCGTCTTAAAAACAGGGAACACGTTACGGACAGACAGACGGACAGACCGACATCCCAAAATCGCTGTTATTTTTGCAAATATCTCTGATACTATACGAGATATGAAAAAAACATAAGAGAGCAAAGTTGTAGAGAATTTTCTCCTCTACAAATTCGGTTATTTAATTTTCGTGTCAGATGAATGGTTAAGCCGTTATTTTCATTTAAATTTCGAGCTGTCAAAAGACGATCGCAAAGGCCCACTTTTAGTGTTACTACCGTAACCTAAAGTGAGCCAAAAAAGGTGGTATTCTTGTTAGTTACTATTAAAATTACTACTTCATTTTTCTCATTAGCATCTTACTATTATGATTGCCTGGAATTTTTACGCCTTGGTACTTGCAGAGGCACAGTGACAGATATTTCCCTCTTGCTAATTACGCGAATGATCGGCAAAGAGAATGGAAAATACCGTTAGAAAGTACCGTACATAAAACTTGTAAATTGGTACTGCGAGGTGTACGGTAAGCGGCTGAGAGTCGTCCTCGGCCTAGGGCAGGCGGGGTCAGCGTCCACGCGTGGCCTACCTCGGCCGACGTGACCGCGGCCACGAAATTTCGCGACACGGCCGACGGCGCTCGGCTGGCTCGGAAATAGAGCCGGGCGTCGGCGTCGGCGTCGCGCGGGGCGTGGGCCGCCAAGGCGGGGCCGCAAATATTTACCACTGGCCGCACATCCGCCGCGCCACCTTTCGAAATAAACGCATCGCCGCCGCCGCCGCAGCCGCTGCTCCCGCTCTTGCCCAACGACCCGCTGTTCTGCGCCACGCAACACCAAAACGCCTCCTCCTCATCTCCCTGCTGCTACAGTACTCTATCCCACTCTTTAATCATCTTATTCCTCTTACCATCTTCTTCACCTGTCGTCACTTCGTTTTCCCCCACTTAGTCCTTTCTTAGACAGCGTGACACTGTTATGACAGACACACGTCCATCCAATGGGTAACAATTACTCTGTAAACGTAAGGAACCAAAATACTGAGGTCATACTGTGATATTCCTGGCCTGTGGCCACTTCATATTTCTGGCCGCTGGCCGTTTCTTTGCTAACATCGTACGTGTCTTAAACGCGGAAGGAGACAGAAGTGCAGCATATGTTGACATGTGGGGTGAGGAGCAGTAGCACATGGCACAGTAGGTGCTGGTTCCAGTGGGAAAGCCCGCCTATGCTACCGGTACTCTCCTCGCATTGCCTGCTGCATTTCACGTCACGTGATTTCGATTGAAATTAGTTTTGTTTATTATATACTAAAGATTAATTATTCAGAGTTGAGAATTTGTAATAAGTATCTCTCAAGGACAGGCTAGATTTTGACAGTTTAAAAAGTTTAAGGTGCCTTCTCTTATTGTAACAAGAGAAGAGCGATTTTGCAGAAGGCGCGCGACGGCCCTGTTTTGGCGTGAAATAGAGCGTCAGGTGCCCTCTCGCAACGCGCCGCAGTTTGTCTCGAGCTGACCACTATACCCGCCGGACCGCGCCGGTCATGAGTAAAGATTTGTGCAATAGTGATAACAGTCGAGCCGGCCGCGGTGGCCGAAGGGACTGAGGCGCTCCAGTCACGGTCTGCACGGCCACTACGGTCGGGAGTTCGAATCCCCCCTCGGGCATGGATATTTGGCCGTCCTTAGCGTTAGTTAGTTCATAAGTAGTTTGTAAGTTTAGAGACTGATGACCCCGTAGTTAAGTCCCATAAGCTATACAAACATTTGAACATTTTGATAACAGTCGAGGTCTCAACATGAGCTATGGGCAACATAGGCCGTGTCGTATTAACAAAAGTTGTTCATATTTAATTATTTATTTAATAAAGGGTATCCCTGACAAATAAAAATCTCGCGAGTCGCTTCTTATGCTTCCATCCTACAGAACATATTTTAGCGTCACTTGTATGCTGTACAAGAACCAACGACCTGTGTGCTGTCTTCTGCGCTGGGGACACAACTATAGAAGACAACAGGTTAGTCAGAATGCTTTTCATAAAGACTTGGACAGCAACTACGGCACCTCGTGCGTACTGTAGGGCAGTACAAACGCACACTGCTACGCGACAGCATCCGCAAGGATGTGGAGGTTTAGGGGACTTGTGGTAGGAAGCAGTACTAACTTCTCCGTCCGCAAATAAAACCCTAGGAAGCTTGTAATACTACATAATCTGAAGGATTTGAGTAAAAACAAGGCCCCTGTAGTAGATAATGTTCCGTCTGAACTGCTGATATCGTTAGGAGAGCCAGTCATAAAAAAAATGTTCCACCTAGTATGCAAGGTGTATGAGACAGGGGAAATAACCTCCGACTTCAAGAAGAATATCGTAATTCCAATTCCAAAGAAAGCAAGTGCAGACAAGTGTGAAAATTACAGAACTATCAGTTTAATAAGTCACGTAATAAGTTACAGACGAATGGGAAACTTGTGGAATCCAACCTCGAGGAAGATCAGTTCGGATTTAGAAGAAATGTAGGAACACTCACCTTACGGCTTTCTTAGAAGATAGGCTAAGGAAGGGCAAACCTACATTTTTGTGCGTTTGTAGATTTGGAGAAAGCTTTTGACAATGTCGACTGAAATACTCTCTTTAAAAATCCGAAGGTAGCAGGGGTAAAATATAGGGTACGAAGAGTTATATTCAACCTACACAAAAACCAGACAGCGGTTGTTAGAGGCAAAGGGCAAGAAAGGGACGCACAGGTTGAGAAGGGAATAAGACAGGATTGTAGCCTTTCCCCAATGTTGTTCAATTTGTACATTGAGCGAGCAGTGAAGGAGAAATATGGAGAGGGAATTGAAGTTCAGGGAGAAGAAATAAAACGTTTGCGGTTTCCCGATGACATAGTAATTTTGTCAGAGACTGCAAAGGATCTGGAAGATAAATTGAATGGAATGGACAGTGTCTTTAAAAAAAGGTATAAGATGAACATTAACAATAGTAAAACGAGGGTAATGTAATGTCAGAAAGTCAGGTGATGCTGAAGGAATTAGATTAGGTAATCAGACAATAAAAGTAGTAGATGAGTTTTGTTATTTGGGTAGCAAGATAACTTCTGATGGCCGAAGTAAAGGAGATATAAAATACAGAATGCCTAAGGGAAGAAAAGCGTTTTTAAAGAAGCGAAATTTGCTGAAATCCAATATTAATTTAAATTTTAGCAAGTCCTTTCTGAAAACATTTGTCTGGAGTGTAGCATTGTATGGGAGTAAAATGGGGACGATAAGGAGTACGGACAAAAAGATGATAGAAGCTTTCGAAATGTGCTGCTATAGACGAATAATGAAATTTAGATGGGTAAATCACGTAACAAATGAGAAGGTACTTAACCGAATTGGGAAGAAAAGAAGTTTCTGGCATATCCTGACTAAGAGAAGGGATAGATTGGTTGGACACATTCTGAGACATCAAGGAATCGTCAACTTAGTATTAGAAGGAAGTGTGTGGAGTAAAAATCGTAGAGGTACACCGAGGGACGAATACAGTGAGCAGATTCAAAAGGATGTAGGTTGCCGAACGTATTCTCAGATGAAGAGACTTGCCCAAGACAGGGCAGCGTGGAGTGCTGCATCAAAACATTCTGCGGACTGAAGACCACAACAACAACTATCGTATGCTAAGGACAAAACACACAACTATGTCCGAAGGAGGACTCGAACCTCACCTCATCGTCTACAACACCTACATCCATTCTTCGCTGGCCACGTCAAGTTTTGTGGTGGGGAGTATTCTGTGTACCATTGTCACTTCCTCCTCCTATTCAAGTCGCATATGGTTCGCGAAAGAAATAATAATAAATAAATTTATTTAATTTAATTAAAAAACCGATTGCTGGTACGCCCGCGTGTGCGCTCTTATCCCACTAATTTTACGTTTGTGCTCTTTTCGCGAGATTTACTTAGGCAGAAGCACTACATTGGTTGACTCCTGGAGAAACGTGAGATTTCGGAACTTTAACAGGAGCCAGTACCGCGATACAGAACGTCTGCATGCAATTTCATGATCAGAGTAATCAGAAATACAGTAACCAGCCTCCTACTTTAGTATTTATTCACCACAACCGGTTTCGAACTGCCTGGTAGTACACGCAATAGCAGGACAGACACTGAGAACAATTACTGTAGGCATAAGGAGCGATTTGAAATGGAACAACCATACGTAAAATTAATCGTGGGTAAGACAGATTCATCGGATAAATCCTCGGAAGTGTAGCCCGTCAAACTACTTCGCTAGCCACATCGAGTTGTGTGGTGGAGGGTATTCAAATGTTGTTTGTAATTCTATCGGACCAAACTGCGTGGTCATCAGGCCGTAGCTTACAAACTACTTAAACCTAGATAAACTAACCTAAGGACAAACACACACACCCATGTCCGAGGGAGGACTCGAACCTCCACGGCGAGCAACCGCGCGCTCCGCAGCGAGACGCTTTAGACCGCTCGGCTACTCCACCGCGGCGGAGGGTATTCCGTAGACTGCATTGCATACCATCATCAGGTGCAATGTTTGTATAGCTTATGGGACTTAACTACGGGGTCATCAGTCCCTAAACTTACAAACTACTTATGAACTAGCTAATCCTAAGGACGGCAAAAATGTCCATGTCCAAGGGTGGATTCGAACCCCCGACCGTAGTGGTCGTGCAGACCGTGACTGGAGTGCTTCAGTCCACTCGGCCACCGCGGTCGGCTCATCAGGTGCTACACATTTTATAGGTTGCTCATAATATGGTGGAACTCGTTTGGAGTTGGTTCACTCTGCTGTTTGATGACCGGTGTTTGGTCATCCACACGTGGAAAGCGAGTGCTGTGGTGAAGTGTGTGTTGTGGCCAGTTTTTTAGCACTTCAAAACATCTGAAATGCCCGAAAAACCAACGATCATCAAACAGCAGAGGGAGGACTCGAACCTCCGACGGCGAACGGCACCTCGGTGCGCCTAGGTGCGCACGGCTATTCCGCTGCTGCAGTGAGCGAAAACACGTGGAGAGCGGTGAAAGGCTTCAGAATAGTTCATGATGATAGTGTGGCAATTATGGCTGTTAGACCCCAATTGGGGTCGTGTTCATCCTGCCCGGGACAAGTCTTTTAGCTGACGCCACTTCGGCGACTTCTTATAAATGGTGAGGAGGACACAACATCCAGTTCCCGAGCAGAGAAAAATCTCCGACCCGACAGGGAATCGAAGAACATAAGGGGGGCGGGGGTCGGTACCTGTAATTGGCTGGCTTGTGAGGCTGCAGGGTGGGCGTAGGCCCCGGAGCGCAGGTGCGGCGGAGCCGCGTGTGAGCGTTGCGCTGACGGCTGGCGGTATTCTGGGCGGCCCGGTTTTAACCGGCGCGGCTAGGCGGGCAGCATTCTTGCCGCGGTGGCGATAGGCATCTCGCAGGCGGCCCGCTGCCGCTGCCGCGCTACGCACCCCGGCGCGCACTATTTCTGGCGTGAAAGTCGGCGCACTGCGCCTAGCGGCAACCGCGCCACCCCGGCAACGGGACCAAGCCACGCGCCACGAGGCCCTGTGTACAGGACACGACTCCTGCCTCCAGGTGCCTGGTCGCTGGCCTGCTGTTGGTTTTGAAGTTATTGGTAGTGTGTTAAAGACTAGTCTGAAACTGTAGACAACCTAGCTTTCGCGGGCCGTGGTGGCCGAGGGGACTGAGGCGCTCCAGTCACGGTCTGCACGGCCACTACGGCCGGGGGTTCGAATCCCCCCTCGGGCTTGGATATTTGTGCCGTCCTTAGTATTAGTTCAAATGTTTGTATAGCTTATGGGACTTAACTACGGGGTCATCAATCCCTAAACTTACAAACTACTTATGAATTAGCTAATCCTAAGGACGGCATAAATATCCATGCCCGGGGGGGGGGGGGATTCGAACCCCCGATCGTAGTGGCCGTGCAGACCGTGACTGGAGAGCCTCAGTCCCCTCGGCCACCGCGGCTGGCTAGTATTAGTTAATTCATAAGTCGTTTGTAAGTTTAGGGACTGATGACCCCGTAGTCAAGTCCCATAAGCTATAAAAACATTTTGAAACAACCTAGCTTTCACTTAAACATTTTATCTGTAGCGTAGCCTTAACCCTTTCAGACCTGATTTTTTTTTCTGGAGGAAGGAAATTATTCTTTTTGCTGTATTCCTCTTAATGCAGCCATTTACATACTACAAAATTGCATATGCTGAAAAGCAAGGCTCTTTTTTATGGACTAAAATAATTAATTTTGTAGAACTAGCTTTTGTACTAAATAAAGTAATCATTCAGTAGTTGCCATGCAGAATAATTACTACTACTTTCCAGTTGTACCATGGAATACAAGTAACCCACAACCTGCGTGTTCCTTGGAGTTCACAAGCTGGTGCGCAGTGCAGCACTGACTACTTGCTATTTTTATAGTGATCTTCCGCAGTTGACAGTAAGTGTGCACGATGAAAAGGTTGAACAGTCATAGTCATATACATGTTGTTTCAATTGAAAAAATCTGTTTCTGATCTATCTTAGACACTGTAAAAGTTATGTACACAATTGTAGCCAGAGGGTCTGAAAGGGTTAAGAACTTTAGGTAAAGGTAGAACAAGGTCTTTTCTTAGTCGTGTAACATACATATAATACTAACGATGGTTGAGGGCCGAGGACTTGATGGGAATGCCAAGTCCTCGACCCTTAATCATCACGAGGTGTGCTGGCCGCAGTGGCCGAGCGGTCTGCGGCGCGCCAGTCACAGTCTGCACGGCCGCTACGGTCGGAGGTTCGAATCCCTCCTCCGGCATGGATGTTGGTGTCGTCTTTAGTATAAGGTAGTTCATAAGTAATTTGTAAGTTTAGGGACTGATGACCCCGCAGTTAAGTTCCTTAAGCTTAACAAACATTTGAATTTGATCACGAGGTCTCGGACTCCATCTTCTCATAACTTCTCTCTCCTATCATCTTCTTCTCAGTTATTCTTTCACTACCTTTTTCAAAATAAGCGTCTGTACTTGCCCTTATTCTTTACTTCTTCTTCTTCTTCTACTTCTTAAGTGGATATGTATTGGGTTGCTTGGTTGGGATTGGGGGACTAAGCTACTGACGTTATCTGTCCCCCGGTGGCTAGGAGAAGGGGTGGGGATAGGAAAATAGGGGATGGGGCAAAGGAAATGCATTCGGGAAGTAAAGAAGGAAGGAAGACTGCAGTAGCTCGGGCTCCGTGCTCGCCACGCACGTACTCGAGAAAGAACCGTGAGCCCCCTGGGGGGGATATGTATTATTTAATTAATTTTTCTAATTGTTACTTATAGTTTTGTTTCATATGTTAGTTAACCTGTATATTCTTAAATTTAACTGCATATAGGAATAAATTATTCAGTGTAAAAAAAAACTGAGCAAAATACGACCTGTTTTATTATCCAGACAACAGGTCATTGTAAATGGCGCGTAGCGCCCGAATCTCCCGTTCAGAAATACGCTACGTTCAATTCGGCGGGTTCAAAAATGGCGAAAATTACAAAAAGTAGACACAGGCGGGGAAAGAGCGGTGGTAACGTGACCGACTACGCACCGGGAGCCATGCCCTAGGGGGATTCGAACCCCAGACGGTCGCGGCGGAGCGGCCGAGCGCATTGAGGCGCTGTGCTACGATGCGCGAGGTCGTTCCCTGTCGGGGGTTCGAATCCCCCCTCGGGCATGGATGTTTGTGTCGTCTTTAGTATAAGTTAGTTCATCAGTAGTTTGTAAGTTTAGGGACTGATGACCATCAACTCCGTCCTAGGACATTTATCGAGAATGAAAACAGTGGAGGGCGAACTTTTGAACATGTATGTGCCATTAGAAAATGCACTTAGTGTGCTCAATACATGTCTTAATACAAGGCGTCTACAATATATATCGTGTTTACATATTTATCTTAATCTTAATATATATAAAAATTGAGGTGTTTGTGCCTATATTTCACTTTGCAGCCCAAACTACACATCGCAAACGAATAGTGTTTGTATGTGGTAGTAGGTATCAGTTTCCCATAGTGCACTATGGTGGTGGAGGGTTGATAACGATAAGGAAGTGGAAGATATGGGAGTTTAAAGTTACAGACTTATATAAAATTCTACGCGTGGGTGTCAATATTTTGCTCTTCAGCAAAAACTACTCAATGGAGACGAACGATCTCTCTGTGTTGTTGTAGTGCAAAGTCTCCCGTTACACACCATAGCAGTTCTGTGTCGATAGCTATGAGAGGGTGGAAGATACAGTGGTTGAAAGGCGTCAGCTTATATAAAATTCGGACTGAAGACCAGCGATGACTTTTGACACTGTAATAGCTAAGAGGTTATGTACAGCGAAACGTGATACACATTCTTCAGTTGTTTTTCTGCAACAAGCGTACGAATAAAGAAAAATAATTTGATGTTGCAGTCTGAAAAGTAAAACTATCAAGAAAGATGCCAAAGCGCACCAAAGAAATTTCGCGCTCTCGATCCGTTTCCAAAAGGTAGAAAACGTTACTGAGAAGTGAATCTATAGACGACAGAAACTTGAAATTTGTAGACCTTGTTTATCTTACACTGTAGGCATCAGCGATTTTTCGATATTCCCATCCCTAAGGGTTTTTTTTTCTTAATACTTTGCTACTAAGGCAATTTTGAAGCAAGAAATACAAAACTTTTATTTTAGATTTTAAAAACACGTGTTTCGATATTTTTGGACATTCAGTCATTAAGCGGATTAAATAAGGAAAATTTTTTAAGGATACTACTAAGACTATTTTGATGCCAGAAATGCGAAAATTTCGATTTGAAACCATGGTTAGAATTTTTAAATATGTGTTTTGGGATGTACTGAATTCTGTCTCAATGGTGCAATAGGGTGTGGCACGTTGTATCATAATACTTGATTAAGAAAGCATTTTTAAAGCTAAATCTATGAAAATATATATTGAGAAGTAGAAACAACCAATGCAGACTTTCCAGTATACGCGTGCGAAGCAGCGGGAATTAAGCTAGTTAGTGATATTAATTGATGACGAACTTTGGTCCTAGTCTCAAATGTAGATGTACAAATTAGCAATTAGGCACGTAAAATGTCAAAATTTATGTCATATCCAAATTATTGATTTTCGTACCACTAATGGGACGCCTACCACTGGTTCGCCATCCTTGACCTAGGATAAGACACTTCGTTGGGGAACTGCACAAGATATAACACTTTTGTCGATTATTTTCCATGGAGAAATACTGTTGAGGGGAAGGTACTGATAGGTCACTAATTTCAAAAGTGTTCAAATGTTCGTATAGCTTATGGGACTTAACTACGGGGTCATCAGTCCCTAAACTTAAAAACTACTTATGATCTAGGTTATACTAAAGACGGCACAAACATCCATGCCCGAGGGGGGATTCGAACCCCCGACGGGGAACGGCCTCGCGCATCGTATCATAGCGCCACATTGCACTCGGCCGTTTCGCGCCGCGGCGTCACTAATTTCTAACTATGAAATGCTTAGTACTGATAATAATGACACCTGCTGTAAAGACTGTATAGCCCTCCCCCATATATATATATATATATATATATATATATATATATATATAGAGAGAGAGAGAGAGAGAGAGAGAGAGAGAGAGAGAGAAAAGGTAGAAAACTTCGGCTAAAGTCTCGCTCAGCGGCATGAGAAGCGTCTCGGTGCGTCCGTAGCAGCGTTAGGTTGGCAACATATGATCTGTACGAAACAGTACTGAAGTGAGTTTTAACCTTCCTTTTACGAGGCCAAGTACTTTTACTGACTGGACAGGAGTACATCGAAAAATATTATTATTTTTACGAATATGTCATGATTTTCAAGGTTGTGGTAAGGCAAGAACCTAAGAGTACAGCTTAAATTGTTGCGACTGAACAAACGAATGGACAAGGGTACATCGACGAATATTATTATTTTTACGAATATGTCACGATTCTCGAGGTTGTGGTTAGGCAGGAACCTAAGAGTACAGTTTAAATTGTTGCGAGTGAACCAGCGAATGTTATGTTTTTACGAATAGGTCATGATATTAAAGGATGTGGTTAGACAGGAACCTAAGAGTACGGCTTCACTTTATGTGAGCGAATGTTATGATTTTTACGAACATGTCGTGATTGTAACGGATGTGATGAGGCAGGAATCGAAGAGTACAGATAGATTACATTGTTGCTTTCGGTCTACCAAATTATGACATTTAAAAAAACATTGTAATTCGTATCATTTTAGAGATAGGCATACGCATTTCGATTTACGTAACTACTAAGTGTTACATCTGAACAGAAAGACATTGCATGTGGAGAAGCGTAGTAATATAGTGTGCAATGTTCTACATTCCAGTGCTGTGATTCAAAAATAAAATCACAGAAACGTGATATTAACACTTTAACTGCCAATCCCGTCAATTGACGGGATGCAAAAATTTCCGTAGGCTGCCGATCCTGTCAATTGACGGAACTCGATTTTTCATGTTTGTAAATACGAAATCCCGTCCATTGACGGTCTCAGCATCTCATAATTGTGCCGCAAGGGGTAAGTAGAATGTTAGAAAAGGGGAAGACAAGTCTTGTTCGAAATGTAATGAAAAACAGGAAGGGAATGCCTTAGGCTTTGAAATCACCAAACATACGAAGAAGGGAACAGATATTCCAGAGGAGTGGAAATCTTTGGCTGTGTGCTTGAAAAACAAAAGATATGTATATACGCTAAGTACAAGACACAGGGCAGAAACGATATAATTATAAAGACAGAAGATGTAAACAAAAAAAACAATAACCTGCTTGTGTTGTGGAGCACAACAAAAAGAAGGTAGGGGTTGATCTGTTCGATCAAAGGATGTCATACAGGGCTTTCGAACATAGAACAGTGAAATGGTGGAAGAAACTTGCATTTCACTGTCTCCTTATGGTGCCTGGTATATGCATCTATTCTCCATAACAAAATAAAAGCTGAGGAGATGCCTCTATCCAAGTTCATAAAGATGTTGTGTGCAGAATTGCCAATGTGTGAAGACGGTACTCCTAAACCAACTTCCACCTGAGCAGGTTATCTGCAGGAAAGCATTTTCTACAAAAAATTCCACCTCTCACAGGTGAAAGTAGAATTCAAAGGATGTGCAAAGTATGCTCAACCAGAGGAAAAAAGCAAACTGGAAAGGCAGTAAGAAAAGACACATCATACCAGTGCAGTGAGTGCAAAATCGCAATGTGCAAAGAACCATGTTTTACATTGTATCGCCGGCCGCGGTGGCCGAGGAGACTGAGGCGCTTCAGTCACGGTCTGCACGGCCACTACGGTCGGGGTTCGAACCCCCCCTCGGGCATGGATTTTGTGCCGTCCGTAGTTGTAGCTAGTTCATAAGTAGTTTGTAAGTTTAGGGACTGATGACCCCGTAGTTAAGTCCCATAAGCTTAACAAACATTTGAACATTTTTTACATTGTATCATACGAAATAAAAAACATAAAAATTTACATTGTGTGAAAATAATGTGTGTGTATAAGTAATAAGTGTTTTTATCAGTGTTTTATTATTGAAAGTGGAATAAAAACTTTTCTACTACGACAAGCATGATGTAAAAACTTTATGATTTCCGTAAACTTTTTTCTTTTTCCCAAAAAATGACATTGTTTGAAAATATGTGGAAAAGAAAGTAAACATTCAAAGAAATCTTTCAGAAAATGTTATTACAACATTTAAATGTTGTCTAGTTTTTCTAATACAAAATACTAAATACTGCTAGAAACACCTGGCATACTTAGAAATGGCAAAGTTTCAAATGTTTGTTAAGCTTATGGGACTTAACTACGGGGTCATCAGTCCCTAAACTTACAAACTACTTATCAACTACCTTATACTAAGGACGGTACAAATATCCATGACCGAGGGGGGATTCGAACCCCCGACCGTAGTGGCCGTGCAGACCGTGACTGGAGCGCCTCAGTCTCCTCGGCCACCACGGCCGGCAGTCAAAGTGTTAACACATTCATTTTCACATCTTGTAAACATTGTGTGCCACCATTCATCCCAGTATCCACAGCGACTGTTGCCAACACTAGCACGCTAGGTCAAGTAAGTACATTAAGGCTAGTTTACACAACGACACTAGGTTTCATGAAACTGCGATACTGGCCAGTGCGCATGCGCGGCAGGTGTTCGCGCAACTCGTTCGCGAAAGTAAATGGTTCCGGCACCTTCCAACTTCGGCTAAACTCATTGCGCGTGTTTTTAGGTTAGGGGGGAACGGGGGAACGGAAGAAATAATTCGGGTTTTGAACATATATGCGTTGGGTTGGTGTTTGTGCGATTTTAACGGCGTATTAGTGCTCTTCTAGCAATTATTTGTGAAATTAAATATTGATGGGTTGACGATTAGTGAATTGCAGACTAAAATACATCCAATTCGAAATACCTATATAAACGAAGTATGGCAACTGTGCATTTCGGAACACGGTACAAGTACTGCAGAGACGAATATCCCCTTCACAAGAAACGTAATGCAATTTGTAATTTCAGTTCTGGTAACAATGCTTCACGCATAACAGTATCTTGTTTCTTTATTGCATTACTAACTCTGTTTAAAAGGAACGTAAACTGCTCTGGTGACGTTCTGAGTTGATTAAAATAGCTTCTAGGATCTTCGATCACAATTTCTTTCAGGAAGGTCGCTGAGCAACACACCTGATGTCTTTTTTTAATCCATTCACGAACCCAAACACGTTTCTTATCCTTTTTATGTTTAGTGTCATGTAGCGACTTCACACACACAAGCAATAGATTCGCCACAACTTTTACAGCTACCAAAACTTTCAGTTTACGGCGACTGCGGCACTCACAAAACAACGAAACTGTAGTGTGTGGTATTGGCGCCGTGTCTACAGACATACACGAAACCATTTGCGCGCAATTCATTTCATGCAGCGAGTTTCGCAACCTAGTGTCGTCGTGTAGACTAGCCTTTAGGCCATGCCGCCGGTCGAGACTTTTACCGAAAATTTCTACTGCGCCGAGTACACCGTTTCTGATCTCTCGCGCGACAGTTTCTAAAGGGGCGGCGGCGATATGGCACCGGCATAGGTGACACTGTGCCAAATACCGCAGTCATTTCAGGCGTGGAAATCCAAGCGCGAGAGCGCGGCGTGTCGAATTTAATTAAGAGCGAGCGCGGAGCGGCGAGCGATTTGAAACGTCCGGGTCAGCTCCGGGCGAGGGCGTGGCGGGTGGGGGCCGCGGCCAGGGGGTTCCCGCGGCCGCCGCTGATCGAAGCGAGCGCTGGCGTCGCGCGGCCGTCGCAGTTCGTCGCACTCTGCGGTCGGCGCCGGCGCCGGCGCCGGCGTCGGCGTCGTGTGTACAGAGGGCGGCCGTCGCCTGGCAACCGCCGCAAACAAAAAACAGGCGCGCCGCGGGTCGCGCCCGGCCATTCCGGAGGGCCACGCCGGCTCAGGCGCGACACTTATCGCCGTTATTCCCTCCTAGCCTCATTAGCGAGCGCGTCTCTGCCGGGAGAAAAAAATGCGCAGAATCACTGCCTTTGTACGGCACGTCCGGCAAGGGCGAGTCCCGTGCAGAAAGAAACGTCAAAAATGGAGCTACTGTTCTGCTTCTGGTCACTTGAATAAAAAGGCTACTCTTATCTATACTGCGTTCGCCATAAGAATAAATCTGACGCAAGCATTAAGCTATGTATTATACCGCGTCTGCTGGAATTTCATCGAGCGAGGTGACGCAGTGGTAACACACTAGACTCTCATTCGGGAGGACTGTGGTTCGAATCCTTCCTTGGGCAGGGTTGTATGTGTATTGTTCTGAGCATAAGTTCATTTGATTTGATTTGATTCTTTCAGGAAAGCCAAAACAGTCTTGGTCCAACCCGCCACTGCCCGCACCGAAACTAAGTTTATTGTGCGGTATCGCTCCCTGTATGTCTAGTAAAGCCAACCAATGCCCTTGAACAGTGCAAGGAGTCCCTTTACCAGTTCTTTATTAGACACAATTTCTTCGGGTCTGGTTGTCCCAAATGTTCTGTGTCTTTTACTCTCCAATGCAATGCATTCGAAGATCAGATGTGATGCAGTTTCATCACCGTCATCACAGACCTACATTTAGGGTCCTCTTCTGTTATTCCCATTGTATGTAGGTGTTTTTTGAAATTCCCATGGCCTGTCAGCAATCCAACCATGAGTCTAATCTCTCTCCTGTTCAGACCCAGGATTGCAGAGCTTCTTTTAAAACAAGGCTTTGGCATCATTACCTTGCCATGTTTTTGTTGATGGACTTTGGTCCAATATTCTACGTTAAGTAGTAAGTTACTTATGAAGTTTGTAACTCTAGGGACCGGCGACGTTAGCAGTTTCGCCCCTTACAAATATATGGAGAGTTTTATTGATGGACGGCCGCGGTGGCCAAGCGGTCTGCGGCGAGACAGTCACGGTTTGCAGGGCCACTACGGTCGGGGGTTCGAATCCCCCCTCGGGCATGGATATTTGTGCCGTCCTTAGTATTACCTAGTTCATAAGTAGTTTGTAAGTTTAGGGACTGATGACCCTGTAGTTAAGTCCCATAAGCTCTACAAACATTTGAACATTTTTCATTGATGAATAAGATTATCTACTTTAGAGTTTTGAAATAATTACATGGCTACAAGTGATAATTTGTTCCTGATCGCGATTTTGACCTAGTTTTCCTGCTTTGGACCAGCGATAGTGTTAATTCCGGGTAAATTAATTCTTTGCGGTCGTGGGATCGTATTTTTCGTTATTTATCGACGAGTCTTCGCTCCTTTTTCTTTTTTTCTTTCTTTATTACATAGGGCGACCAGCTCAGCTACCCTGCGGTAGCCACTTGGCTACCCGGACAAGTCTCCCGTTCCATCCCAAATTCCCACAAGTCGCAGATTACGAACCACAGTCCTCTTCCGGTAGCCGTTACAGTTTCCAGCACAAGATCGAATTGTATTACCGTATCTGTGGTGAATAAATTAACCTACCGCCACAATGCAAAGACATTCATGTATGTGTTACTGACTGGTGGACCCAACAAGGAGGGAAATGATTTTGGGACCGCACCAGAAACTAATTAGGTTGACCGAACGGGAACCCCACTCCTCCCGATTAGATTCAAATGTTCAAATGTTTGTAACTCTAAGGGACTTAACTACGTTGGTCATCAGTCCATAGGCTTACACTTACAAACTACTTAAACTAACTTTTACTAAGAGAAACACAAACACCCGTGCCCGAGGGAGAACTCGAACCTCCGACGTGAAATGGCCGCGCGCACCATAACAGGGCGCGTCAGTGCGCACGGCTATTTCGCCGCGGCTCCCGATTAGAGATAGCAACTGCATCATCTCATTGTCACTGTTCAACAGTGTCCACGAAGAGACATATATAATTTCCGTTTATCGAGACGCTTGGAACTTGTTTTCGGCTGATAAATGGAGCCACTCACGTCACTGCAACGTTATCCAATTCATCGGAATATCAAAGAGTATAAAAATTTTCAAGTGATTGTAAAGTTATGGTACCTACCTGCAGCAGTCATCGGTACCTAAGCTTACAAACTAATTAAACTAAATAATTCTAAGGATAACACACACGCCCATGCCCGAGGGAAGACTCGAACCTGCGACAGCGAACGACCGCCATCACCGCAACAAGACGCCTCAGCGAGCACGGCCATTCTGCCACGGCGCAAAGAGTATATTGAGTGTTTATTATTTCGTTCAAATGTTCAAATGCCTGTAAATCTATCGGACCAAACTGCGTGGTCATCAGTCTGTAGCTGACAAACTACTTAAACCTAGGTAAACTAACCTACGGACAAACACACACACACCTATGCCCCAGGGAGGTCTCGAACCTCCACGGCGAACAACCGCGCTCTCCGCAGCGAGGTGCTTTAGACCGCTCGGCTACTCCACCGCGGCTATTATTTCGTGGTTTATGTCTTTGTACTGATAACATACAATGAAAAAGGAATCGTGTTATTGCTGCAAGCAATGCAACATTGAACTGCTATTTTGAGAGGTATCTTTATAAAATGAACTATTGAAAAGTATATATTTACTTCGTAGTAATGTCATTTTGGTCTCAATAAACGAATAAACAGGGTAAAAGCCGCTGAAGACTGCATAGAAACGGGAGAGGCTGATGAGAGCGAAGGATACAGGGAGGGGGCAGAAGCAAAGTCGAAGTTTGCCATGATCGCCAGTTAGCCTTAGCACTGCCTCGCACACACTGATTACAGTAAATTAGAGAAAAATTAGGAAAACAGCTGGGAAAGGATAGCTGCTATTCTTAAAGGTTTACTACGCCCAACTATATAAAAGCGCTGCGATACTCTTCCATCCATGCTTGTGAAAAGTTGTGCGTGTGTATGTATGTGTATGTGTGTGTGTGTGTGTGTGTGTGTGTGTGTGTGGAGAAAGAGAGAGAGAGACAGACTACGAAAGCCTACGCTTTCGAACAAAGTGAAGCCGTCGAACTGCGAAGGGCCATTAACAAATTGGAGACTGTTCGAATGAAAGTGGTGTGCTGTTTAAATATTGTTCACTCCCGTACTTGTACACAGCAGCAACAATTTGCAACACGAGTTTTGGCACCCACAAGAATTTTTTATTTATTTTTTTTTTATTTTTTTATTTTTCATTTTTTATTTTTTATTTTATTTTTTTTTTTTATTTTTTTGTTTTTTTTTTTTTGTTTTTGTTTGTTTGTTTGTTAGATCCTCAAAGGGACTGGTTCAATTAAGGCCCGGCCATGCCAAAGCCATCGTAAGGGTAAAAAAGTAAAGTCGTATGGCATGAAAGGCTGGGAGACCTGGAAGGGCAGGTTCAGCCCCCTAACTGGAAAGGATTTCCGTATCCTGCACGCCCACATGCACCTTTCCTTCGCGAAGTGTGAGAACTGTGTGCTGAAGTGTCTATGTTAAGTGCAGGTGACTGTAATGGCGTGTGTAGTGTAGTGTCGTGTTGGAGACGATAGGAGAAGGGAGAGGGCGAAACCCGGTGCCGGTACACAATCTACTCGTCTCGAAAAGCAGCAAGGGAGCCGCCGAGCTTAACGTCCCCATCCGACGGACGGATCATGCCCTCACTCCATGAGACACAGCGGAGAGGTTTGGACTTTGCACCACCGTTGACATCGTAAGGGTGATATAACCAAGAATATACAGGGTGTTACAAAAAGGTACGGCCAAACTTTCAGGAATCATTCCACACACACAGAGAAAGAAAATATGTTATGTCGACATGTGTCCGGAAACGCTTAATTTCCATGTTAGAGCTCATTTTAGTATTTCTCTTTGAATGTAAATTGAAATAATTCGTGCAGACAATTGTCAAAATACCCAATTGTTTCGTTAGTATGTACTCTACTTCCTCGCAATTGTGCAATCACGTCATCAATACAGATTTTCTGTGAACGTTTGGCCAGGAATTGTTAGTGATGTCTTGATTGGGTCTCATGTTCTTCCACCTAGGCTTACTGGAGCACATTAACATGATTTCATAGGGGATTCTCTACCTGTGCTGCTAGAACATGTACATTTACAAGTATGACACAACATGTGGTTCATGCACGATGGAGCTCCTGCACATTTCAGTCGACGTGTTCGTACGCTTCTCAACCTCAGATTCGGTGACCGATGGATTGGTAGAGGCGGACCAATTCCATGGCCTCCACGCTCTCCTGACCTCAACCCTCTTGACTTTCATTTATGGGGGCATTTGAAAGCTCTTGTCTACGCAACCCCGGTACCAAATGTAGAGACTCTTCGTGCTCGTATTGTGGACGGCTGTGATACAATACGCCATCCTCCAGGACTGCATCAGCGCATCAGGGATTCCATGCGACGGAGGGGGGGATGCATGTATTCTCGCTAACGGAGGACATTTTGAACATTTCCTGTAACAAAGTGTTTGAAGTCACGCTGGTACGTTCTGTTGCTGTGTGTTTCCATGATTAATGTGATTTTTAGAGAAGTAATAAAATGAGCTCTAACATGGAAATTAAGCGTTTCCGGACACATGTCCACATAATATATTTTCTTTCTTCGTGTGTGAGAAATGTTTCCTGAAAGTTTGGCCTTACCTTTTTGTAACATCCTGTAGATGGTTTCGCGAACGTGTTCAGGGTGACCACCGTTACCTTTACCGTTCCCCGCGTGTTGGTAGATAGCGTTTGCCGTGGACGATACACACTGTACTCACGTTTCATACAGGCCAACTTGTAGACTGGTAGATCTTCGTTCACGTGGATAAATTTGAACACTAAAATATTTTCTGCCACCTAAGTGTTTATTTATGATGTAATTGTGATTGGCCAGTTTTAATTCCTTTCGACGAAACACTTTTAAACAATCGTTATTATTTTCCTTCAGTAAGGGACCATTAACTTGACCCACCCGACTGCTCGTGCTATTTAAGGTTCCGCTTTCTGGGACGGGGAGGGGTGCCGACCCCGGTTCGAATCAAGCCAGTTCATTAACGACGTTGGTAGGTGTGCCGGCCTGCCTGGATAGAGTTTTAGGCGGTTCCCTATATCGTATTATTGAATATCGGGCTGTTACCCAAGTTCCTTAAGTTTCCCGATTTCGCTCACTTACACATGTATAAAAATTTACGAAGATACGTGCTTCTACCCGGGAGGGGGGGGTGTTAACAGAGTGGAGACAGGAAATAAACACGCGCTCACTTCGGACCAAAATAATAATCTAAATAATAAAAAATTAATAAGAGTGTCTTAAATCCTTTTAGGAAAAAAAAAATTGATAGTGGCGGGTTCCGAACCACTGACCCTTACAGTCAAAGTCCAAAGCATTGCCCACTACGCTACGGTTACCCGTTAGGAGCGGCGTTCTTTAATCTCATACTATTGATGGCCGTTGTTAACTGATGCTAATATGGCATTTGTAGACAGTAGATTATCATTTATCGTACGAAGAACGACGTTTTTGTTAATTCTTCAGTGCGCCATTGCTTTAAAATGACAACGTGTAAGTTAAAATAAGAAAATCATCAAATACGCAACGCAAGATGGCGTATGCCACAGAGAGTTCTGAGCGAGGAATGTCACGTGACATCTGCGAATGGCTGGTTTTCGTTAATTCAATGGGGGGTGTCAGAACTCCGTTATTTTTGGAAATATCTCTCAAACGATTAGAGATATGAAAAAAAAAAAAAACCCCGGCTCACATTCTCACTTGTCGCCATTGTCCTAATGCAGCCACTGTCAATAATTTCCTTCCCAGTCATTTATCCTTCACTTCCTTCACCAATAACCTGCAAATGGAATATAGCCGCCGCGGTGGAGTAGCCAAGCGGTGTAAGGCGTCTCGCTGCGGACCGCGCGGTTGCTCACTGTCAAGAGGTTCATGTCCTCTCTGGGGCATGTGTGTGTGTGTGTGTGTGTGTGTGTGTGTGTGTGTGTTTCTCCTTAGGTTAACTTATCTTGGTTTAAGTAGTTTGTGAGATACGTACTGATTACCATGCAGTTTGGTAAAAATGTGTATATATATTTAATATGGCTGCGAGCAGATGTGGTGTCTGTGTGTTCCGACATGTCCGAAAGAACAGTTCTCGGGCATGTGTGTGTGTGTGTGTGTGTGTGTGTGTGTGTGTGTGTGTGTGTGTGTGTGTGTGTGTTACCGTTAGTCTGACAACCTTAGTAGATAGATTTACAAACATTTGATTTTGAAGACGTCATAAACAATTTAGAGAAATCGCTACATAGTAATGGTGTGCTTTTGCGGAAAACCAGTATAGGCTGCGAGCAAGTGGGATCAATGGGCACGGGACACTAAAATCGTAGTGTGCTATAAGGTGAGAATTTGGGTTGGGTTGGTTAAGGCGACCGCTGGCCCAAAGCGGGAAATCCGTGTTCGAATCCCGATCCAGCACAGGCTTAATATGAGCTGAAGTGTCAACGATAACATTGAGTAGAAGTACTCTGATCCAGACTGAACGCTGAAATGCATGATCAGATGCTCGAGGATGATGAGCAGGACAAAGTCATTGATGAAGGAGTGGTCGAAAGTAGGTACAATGGGGGAAACAACAGGAGTGGCAGAGGCAGAGCGGCAGACACACGCAGGAATTGGAGATGGGCGTACAGCGGAGCGCGGTCGACTGCTTCTCACATTTCTGAAGCGGAGCGGCCGTGTACCGCCCGCGTCGCAGATTATTTGGGCGGGCGCACGCGCAGCGACTGGCGTAATGAAGGCGCGTGTCCGCGGCGGCCGTTATCAGATCCGCACACAATCCCGCGGCCCGCGACAAACACGCCGCCGTTTTTCAGCCCCGCGGGCTGCGGGGGCGGGGGTGGGGGGAGGGGAGGCAGCGAGCGGCTGTGACGGGCGCGATAATTGCTAGCGGGCGGCAGCGAACCCGGGCCATACGGGCGCGCTCGATGCGACATCGATTGCGGCCGCGCCGCCGGCCTGCGCGCCCGTCTGGCCCAAAAACCACGCCTGCACGCCAACGGCTTCTCGTCCTGCCACACGACACCAAACATTTCTGTTCGCTTTCTACAGAAACCTGCCGCGGCGACTATCGACAGTGGCTCTTTCGATTTAATAGTTGCTGCTAGAACTTCCGGGTTATAAGGCCGTGGTCCATAAAACTTTTCAATTTCACCTAACGTTGCGTCCAGAGCTGCGCCGGACATCTTCAGAGGCCATCTTACTTGCGTTGAGTCTTGCCGACTGATGAGTCGGGTGTCTGAGAGCGCCATATATACCGTGAAAAGTGGGCGTGGTCAAGCTGACGCCCACTTTTCATAGTATATACGGCGCTCTCCAATCCCGCCTGAGTAGCGGAAGCCTCGGGAAGTGCCACGTCTCCAGCTCTTCGGGGAAGCGATTGAATGGACGAATTCCGTCACTTATTTGGGGGTCATACTTGACCACAAACTCATCTGGCAAGAACAGATCACCCCGGTACACCATAAGGTTGACCAACGACTTGGGGCACTATACCCCCTACTGAATCAACGCTCTGCCTTGTCTGAGGAAAATGGACTGCTCCTCTACCGATGTACGTCCGCCCTGTGATGGACTATGGTGGCAATGCCGCTGCCCGCCACATGCATCGCATGCAACAGTTGCAGAATAAGGCCTTAAGAAGAGTCTACCATGTACATCCTCACTTCCCCTCACGATATCTCCATGAGGCAGCTAACGAACCTCAAGTGATTGACCGCCTCCAAGCTGCAGCCAGGAAGATGTACGAGAAGGCCTCAGCTTCTGTCAATAACCTCATCAGGAATCTTGGAGTCCCAAGTGACGAAAGGGACAAATATAAAAAGCCCGTTGCCCTCCTGTTTAGGTAACCTCAGGAAGGGCACTCCGATGACTCCTCACATTGAAGGCAATACAGATACACCACAAATAAAGATGACACACATCCAACCCTGCAGTTCCTTTCTACGCAACACACAGCTTTAGTAGTCAATGCTCCTTCGGTAAATACTACGTTCAGCACGACTGCATGTCATGAAGTTGTGGACCGGCCTGAGTAGCGGTGGAGTGCGCATCGCTGCTACTCGCTCGCTACCGATCTCGTCACCATGTGTGGACGCGGAAAGGGACACATGGGGAAGGGAAAGTCGAAGTCTGGCTTCCCTTCTACCTTTATGCAGCAACTCGCTCCCGAGGTGCTGCGCACGGCGATGCCACGGAAGAAGCAGAAGAAGAGGCCTCTCCAATGCTTCCGATGTCAGAAGCTTGGCCATCAGGCCAAGTCATGTCAGAGGACATATGCGTGTCAGAAATGCGCTGAGGCGCACGATACACGCACGTGCAAGATGCCGCCTGGTACAACGAAGTGCGCCAACTGGGGCGGACCTCACGCCGCCAACTTCCGTCGTTGTAGCTACCTCAAAAGCCTCAACGGCGGTAAGAAGGCGAACGTACCAGAGGCTTCAGCGGAGAGGAAGAAGGCGCCACAAGAGAAGAAGACCGACGATCGCAAACCACAAGAGTTTCGCGAGACGATCAACGACGCGGTGGCCTACCTCAAGGTCGCAATGGCGGAAGAGAGGGCGGCCCTCCGCGCCGAAATCGACGCGATTCACTTCCAGGTGGTGGAGCTGAAAAAGGAGCTGCGTGCCGCAAGAGAAGAAGCGGCCGCTCCTAACGTTTCTGCCCCATGCGGACGGGAACTGAGGGCGGACGCGGGCACACAGTGGGACGACGACGACTCTGCAGCTACTGAGGCGGACGTCCAAGACCCGCAGGTGGACGAGTCTCCGGCCCCTGCAGCAATGCAGGACGCCGAACAGACGACAAAGGAGACGGAGACTTCTCCGCCAGAAGCCACCAAAGAAGAGACAACGGTCGCACAAGCAGCGACCGGAGAAGCAGACCGCGAGAAAACCCTTCCTCATAAGTACCACTTCAAAGACTGGCAGATGAAGGTCTTGGAACTGGAACTGAAAGGGAAGGAAGAAGAAAATGTCTGGGTCTACTTGGAGACGATGTACGACCTCCACACACGCGATGAATGGGACGCCATAATCAAGAACGTTGCCAATAAGCAGGAAGAAGACGCCAAGAAGCGCAAGTTCCTGAGAAGAGGTCCAGTCAGCGGCCGCGGAAGTAGCGGCAACCCTAGAAGTCCGGACAACACAAGGCCACTCAGAGAGTGACGCAGGCTAAGTGACGAGGTAGTAGATCTGAAAGATCCCGACCCGCTCCATCATCATCCTCATTATTATCACCAATCATCACCCATCGCCAGCAACAAGCTAGCAGTCCTAGTAAAAAAACAAAGCTCACCGTACCAGAAAATTCCTAAACTGTCCCCAGTATCGCCCAAACCATTCCTAGTGGAGTAAATGTCTAAGGACAAAGACTTAAAAACAGTCATCCTCAAGAGAGAATACTAACTGAGCTGAACGACGATGGCACCCTCAGACACCCGACTCATCAGTCGGTAAGACTCAAAGCAAGTAAGACGACCTCTGAAGATGTCCGGCGCAGCTCTGGACGAAACGTTAGGTGAAACTGAAAAGTTTTATGGATCACGGCCTTATAACCCGGAAGTTCTACCAGCAACTATGACATCCGGTCGTGAAAGCCTTCACTGCATGATCTTTCGATTTAAGTCGAATGGTCTCTCTACAAAGAAAATGTCTAGTTTTCGAGTAAATAATTCATGAGCAACATGCCCATTTTTGCAGACTGTTTCTCTTTTCTTTATAAAGCGTGCAACGCTACCGTTTGACTGCAATATTAACAGTGGCCTATCAATTCATGACTTTATTCCTTTAAAACCATGTACGAGGCGCGTCCGAAAGTAAGTTCCGTTTTGTAATAAAATAAAAATTTTTACACAGATACAGAAGAAATTTTTATTGCACAAAATTCTGCAACTCTTAAACTACGGCTCCACATAAGTGCCGAAATTTTGCAGGCATTTGTCATAGCGTGGCACCAGGTTTTGTATAACTTCTTCATAGAAATCTGCCGCCTGTGTCTTCAACCAATTGGAAACAGTTTCTTTCAGCTCGTCGTCATTGTTGAAGTGATGACCGCCAAGGAAATTGTAAACTTACTGTTTTCCTGGATCTTGTCATCAATCGCGTGAACCAGTTCTTCTGTAACCAAAGGTGGACGCCCACTTCGTTCTTCATTGTGCACATCATTACGCCCGCAACTGAACTGTCGGATCCATCTTCTCACTATCGAATCACTCATCGCATTTAGTCCGTAAACATCGCAAATTTGCCGATAAATTTCACTTGGCTTCACTTACCTCGCATTCAGAAACCGAATTACCGACCTGATTTCACAGGCGGCGGGATTTTCAGTCAACGCCGACATTTCAAACAAGCACAACAAAGCACGTTCTTCTCCTTGATATACATCGTCTACAGCGGATATGCGGAACTGCAGTCGCAGCGCTGCAGCGGAGATAAATTGAAACGGAACTTACTTTCTGAAAGCGCCTCGTATTTCGTTAATTGTGGATGGTGATCGCTACAATCACTGACTCGAAGTGAGCCTGATACGAGTTTCACCTAAATACAACTTCATTCAACTGATGTTCTGTAATTGACTATTGTTGAAAGATTCCGATATAACTCGAAAGACTGTGTGTCATTCACTTGTTTTCGATCGCTACCAACCACACGAAAGCGTTAAGTAAAAAGACTTCCACTAGGCGACTTCATTTTACAGATCTAAATACAGTTCAATATAAAAAGTTTAGCTGATTCTCTGTACAAAGTGATGTTGACTCGTCTGCTTTTGCAGGGACACATGATCATCATCATAAAATAAGAGAAATCATATGGAAAACTGAAAGATTTAGATGTTCCTTTCGCCCGCACGCTATTACAGAATGGAACGCCAGTGAAATACCAAAACAATGGCTGGATTAACCTTCAGCCAAGCATTTAATTGTGATTCGCGGATTATTTATGTAATTCGTAGAAGGCATTTATTGGCCGGGTAATTCCCAACTGGGGTTCGGCCGCCAATAGGTTAAAAAGAATAACAGTTTGAAATTTTGTGCCTTTCGCTTACCATACTTCAGCACAGGTTGGAAATGTGTTGGCGACCTACACTGTGTGACGTCATACGAGGGAGCCACGACCTTGTCTTTCGGTGTTGTTGGCTGGCTACTCCGAAACAGATATCGGTTAACGACTTTAATTCGCCGACTCGAAAAGAACCTGATACACCCGTTTCACACAATTGTAACTGCTCCCTTGCTAGTAAAATATTCTAGAAACCTAATCAGCAACGCTAGAAGCTTTGAATATTTTGTGAAAGAACGCTCGCTTTCCTCCTACGCGACTTCAGGTCACACCTTAGAATAAATGTGACGTGACTATGGCGAAGAGTATAAGAAGAATTAGTTCGGATTTTTTTGGTAATGAATTAGCTGAATTTATTCTAGTTTATCCTGAGGTGTTTTATGGACAGTCCTCGAAACAACTTCGTATGAACAACTGCAAAATGAATGATCATAAAGTATCATTGGTCGGGAGATACCATGTGGGATTGTTCGGTTGCCAGCGACAATGCCGACTTTTTTTCCGGATATAATAAAGATAAATATCGTTGCTTTCATGTAGCACGCCCATACTGTGATTCATGAGTGCAGCATGTTTTATTTTTGTCAACTCTTGTAGAACCTCAGAATGTAATTTTTGTGAAGTGGCGAAATATCATCTTCATATTATATATATAAATGTGAATGTCTGTTCGGTGTACGTTTATCACGTCTGAACCAGAAGACATAAAGAGCTAAAAATTTGTACAGTTACTAATGTGTACCCGGGGAAGGCTTTAGGCACTGTTTTATGGCGATCGGACAGCTACTTGTCTATATATATAATAATGTGAATGTCTGTTCGTTGTACGCTTATATTTGTACAGTTACTAATTTATACCTGAGGAAGGTTTTAGGCACGATTTTATAGCGATATGGTAGATATTTAGTAATTTGAAGAATATAACGCGAAATGCGGAACAATAACTACTCTTTGAAAATTATATTTACTCTTTGAAAATGGTTTTATTGGTTGCATTGTTGCTTGAGGGTTGATAATGATAAAAGGGTGGAGTATATTGGGATACAAAGTTGTCGGTGTATATAAAACTCTACGTGTGTGTGTGTGTGTGTGTGTGTGTGCGTGCGTGCGTGTGTGTGTGTGTGTGTGTTAATATTTCGCTCTGCAGCAAAAACTACAGAACGCAAACGAATGGTCTGTGTTTAATTATTGTCCGAAGTCTCCCGTTATACACCATAGCAGTTCAATGTCGATAGCTATAAGGGGTGGAAGATATTGTGATTGAAAATCGTCAAATTATAAAAAATTCTGACTGAAGGCCAGCGATGACGTTAGCGACTCTATAGGTTACATACAGCGAAACGTGATACCACAGACCATACCTTTGGTCTATGCGTGCTACAATGTCTTCAGCTCTTTCTCTGTAAGGATAAGCAAACGAATAAGGAAATATAAGAATAAATAAATAAAGCAGTAAAAAAGATATTTCTTTTAACACATCTCTTTAAAAAATCGATTTGACGTTTCACGCATTATGTATCATAATCAACCAACACGAGAGCGGAGCCGCGGGTTTAAACTAGTATGTAATATATAAGTATTCGAAGATATGAATAATGACGACGGAGAATGGTCGAATACTTTCTTTACAGAGTTCAATAAATGAGTTTTTCTTTAAGCAATCTTTTTAAGCGGATTTTCGTTTTAAACAATGAAATAGCTCTCCGGACTTTTATACTGTCAAGCAGGTGCACTCCGTGTGTAGTCGTTAACGTGTTACCCACGTTAGTCGGTGTTTGCGCGGTGGCATGGCAAGTCCAGGCCTTTCTGCTGACGCAGTCTCATGAGGTGCGGGCTATACTCGGAGCGAGAAGCACGGGTAAATGTAGGAAGCGTCCACCGCAAATGAGACAAGTGAACGCGCCGGGCTTGTCACACTCTGCGGAAGGTAAAGAGTCAGAGAGTGGAAGGGAGGGGAGCGCGGAAGGGGGGGGGGGAAGGGAGGAAAGGAGTAGGAAAGCGTGCGAAGTAGGACGGAAGAGGCGCGGCCCGATAAATCGTGCAGCTGGGACTCGCTAACGAGCTGCACCCCTGCCTAACACCTTCCCCCCCCCGCCCCACTTCCTTGCAGACACTCGCGGGCAAAAATAAATGAATGCGAGTCTGTCCGCGCCGTGCGCAGCGCCTCTGCTGGCTGCTGGCGGCATTAACGCGCGTCCTGGCCGCCGGGCCGATGCGAGCGAGCGAGCGAGGGTGGTGAAAAATGTTTCAAGGCGAGGCGGAGGGCCCGCACAGCCCCCGGCGTCAGCAGGGGCCGCGGGGGGGAGGAGGGGGGAGGCTTCCGGGAGGTCGCCGCGTGGGAGGAGCAGCCCCAGAAGGACGCGAAGAGGGGCGGGAGAACCCGAGTAACAGGCGGACGCTCGGGAAAGAAAGGAAGGAGAAAAAAATTAATTACCAGGCTAGGTAGTGGGGAGGGGGGGAGACCGTCTTTGTAGGGTCCCTGAGGACATGATTGAAGACGTTCCCTCCGCCGTCGTCGTCGGCGGCGGTGGCGCTAGGGGCTGAGCCGGCACCCGGGCCCTTCCGCAGGGCTGGGGTGAGGGATGATTACGACTGGCAGGAGGGGGTGGGAGGGGGGGCAGCGCCGGGCTGCCGCTTCGCCTCCCCGGCGAAAAACAAAACTGTTCCTCCAGTTGCCTCCGCGCCGGCGGGGGCGGCAGCGGCAGCGCGCCCTATCTCTCCGCCGCCCGGGAGATGTCCTGCTGCCGAAAACAACGCAGGGACAGCCAGCCGACGCGCCCCAGCCCTCGCCCCAAGAAGGCTTCACAATTCTCATTAGAGGGCGGGGGGGGGGGGGGAGAGGAATTCACTGTCACGCAATCGCGAAACAAAGTACTTCAATTAAATTAGGAAATTCAGTGATGACCGCCCGAAGAATAAGCGGCACTCGTGGGTAGGTTGCTGACAACGCCGATAGGATGATGTATTCACTCTGAAGACTGGTTTGATGGTAATTTGATGAGCCGGCCGCGGTGGCCGAGCATCCTGCGGCGCGCCAGTCATATTTGTGCCATCCTTAGTATTAGCTAGTCCTTTAGTAGTTTGTAAGTTTAGGGACTGATGACCCCGTACTTAAGTCCCATAAGTTGGTTGGTTGCTGTTGGGTGTTTAAAGGGGACTAAACTCTAAACTGTTTGGTCATCAGCCCCCTGTTCCCAGCGAAGAGATCACAGTATTTCATTTACGGTTAAAAATAAGCACCCCGCATCCAGTACACAAGATGTACAGGAAGACAGTGTGGGCGAAAATTACAACATAAAAAGAAAAAGGAAACCACAATAGAGGTGGACCAAATAATCAACTATGCTAAAAATCACAGCACAGGTTTTTGACTGGCTGATCACTAGGATAATAATGTATGGGCCAGCCACTCTGCGCTCTACGAACATTTGAACATTTTAATTTGATGACTTTTAACTTGCGTTTTCAATGTGACGAAATAAAATTTCTGCTAAACACTTTGAAGCCCTTCACGTAGAATTCGGAGTTTGTTTTTTTAATCAAATGTTCTTGTAATCCACACAACACATTACATCATAACAGCAATATTCCTCAATATATTACCTGTGATCAGAGTACTCTCAGAAAGGCACTAGAAGAAACGAACAAAATGTAAACTGACAACTAAATACAACTATACAAATAAATTACGAGGGGCGTTTAAAAAGTCCGTGAAACAATAAAAACTACTAACATCTTTGGGGAAACCATTTTTATTTTTCGATATATTCTCATTTTATACTTATACACTTGACCCAACACTGTTTTAATTTGTTGATCCCTTTCGAATAACAGGAATTGTCGAAACCTGCAAAATAGCTATTAGTTTCTGCAATCACCTCCTCGTTTGAATGAAATCTTCGTCCCGTCAGCCATTTCTTCAAATTGGGGAACAAATAGTAATCCGAGGGAGCCAAACCTGGAAAATAGGGGGAGGGGGGGGGGAGATGTGAAACGAATCCTGTTTCCAATAATTTATCCGTCAACTGCTGGGATTCCTGCTGGTGCATTGTCGTCATGGAAAAGGACTTTTTTGCAGACAAATCGCCGACGTTTTTCTCGCAGCTTGGGTTTCAGACGGTCCAGTAACCATGAATAATATGCACTTCTAATAGTTTTATCCTGTTCCAGATAGTAAATGAGGATTATCCCTTGCGAGTCCCAAAAGACCGTCGCCATAACGTTTCCGCCCGGTCTTCGCCTTTTTTGGCACAGATTCTCCCTTGGTAACCCATTTTTTAGACTGTTCTTTTGTCTCAGAAGTATAGTAACGTATCCATCTTCCATCCACAGTGACGAAACGACGCTTAAAGTCTTGCGGATTCTTCCTGAACTGCTGCAAACCTTCCTTACAGCACTTCACACGATTCCATTTTTGGTCAAGCTTGAGCAATCGTGGCACCCATCTTGCGGATAGCATTCTCATGTCCAAATGTTTATGAAAAATATTATGTACCCGTTCATTCTAAATGCCCACAGCACTAGCAATCTCACGCACCTTAACTGTTCTGTCACCCATCACCATATCATGGATTATATCAATGATTTCTGGAGTCATAACTTCCACAGGGCGTCCAGAACGTTGAGCGTCACTTGTACCCATATGGCCACTCCGAAAATTTTGAAACTACTTATAAACTGTTCTAATCAAAGGTGCAGAGTCATCACAATGTTTACCAAGCTTCTCTTAGTCTCCTGAGGCGTTTTGCCTTTCATAATATAATATAATATATATAATATAATATTTAATCACCACACGATATTGTTTTTCGTCCATTCCTTGACAATCACTCGACATCGTTGATTCACACGAATACCAAACACAAAGAAATAGATCAATATGCCTGAAACTTGATGTGCGTTCGTTCCAAAGATGCTACTAACTAAAAATGACCTCGATACGCACCGGACTTTGCAAGGATTTTTCAAACGCCCCTCGTAACTGTTTTGCCCTGTCGTCCTTACATTATGATCTCTTGTAAACATCATAACTACTGAAGAATTCTCTTGTTTCTCCTTCCTTTTCCTGTCCTGCGTGAACGTCTGTCTGCGACATAACTTGTTGTTGCTAGTGACATTACTCAAAGCATATTGTGTAACCATTACATCCTTCATTACTTAAGAAAATATCTTACATTCTTTTTTTTCCCTCGTTACCTGCGTGCACTGTATTTCTGTTTTCGAAGTCGAAATGTTGAATATGGATCTTTGTACGTTTGTGAGAATGTTAGTTAAACCATCTGTTTTGTATTGAATAGCAAAATACTAGTAAATTTTTAAACCGGTTCCCTTGGCGATAAGTTAATTATAGACATCTTTGTCAAGGCTTTCTTTCAATTTCTGCCCTAGCATTGAGATAATAAAAAAGCTGATGAATAATTTTAAACAACCCCATCCCCAGTAATCAACAGACCAACCTTTGATACCTTCTTCCGGAAAACACAGCTGCAGGTAAATCGCGAGAAGTAAGGTTGCAGTCGCAGAGCAATGAATTTGTGGGATTCCACCGACGACCGACATCGGCAGAACGCGGTCTGTGTACACCCGATCTCAGCGTTCGAATGTAGACTTCGGACAATGCCGGCATTTCAGATTAGTTTGTTTCCTTCCGTTGAATCAGCTGACCTCCCACATCCTGAGGTTGTGAAGTGCGATAGCGATATGTCTCCGAATATATGGTTCGAAATCGCTACTTTATTGGAAAGTATAATTTCGAACAACTTACAGAAATTCAACAATTTATTACAGTATCTATAACACTAGCTGAAAATCCGGCGTTGCCCGTGTATTTGTTTATTTATTCAAGCGTTGAGTTAGTACTTCTCATATCTCTCTCTCTCTGCCCATCTCCTTCTTTTAAATAACATTTAATATTTATTATAGGAGAGTATTCAAGAAATAAGACTGTCATGCATAATGCACAAAATAATAATTGCAGTACCCAAACAAAGAAAGGAAGTCAACAAGTTGCAAATGATATGTAACCTTAATACATTCATTTAATTCAAAACTTGATTATAAAAAATATTTCTGTTTATTTGTCCAAAATCTAAAATGAATACATTCTTTGGGGAGCCCACCCTCGAGCAAGCGACATGTAGTTGTCCGTGTGAGAAATATGGAAATGTCAAAACCACTCTGCAGCATTTAATAGGTAGTTGTGTGATTTATTAATTGTAATAGAAAATGCAAGTCTCACTGGAAACTACAGCCTCTTAAATTTAAAAGGAAGATATGCCGCAAATAATGGGTATTCGTTGGCTATAAACTGTTTCATTCTCTTCCTTTCCCTGTAGCTCTACAGAAGTCTCTTGCTTTCGCCTACAGCCAAGTACATTTCACAGTTTTCAACACAACTGTCTGCTTTCAGGAGTTTCTTTAAACTGATTGGAATATAGGAGTGTCTTAGAAGTAATACGTAAATGTATTAAAACGTGGTGCATGGTGTGAAAGGTTTTTTCCCCATTGCAGTATATAGGATCTCATATTTATTGAATTATATGTTGTAAAATTGTACGTATATTTTGTAGGTTTATATTCATTTGTGTAAGGGCTGTATGTCGGTAAAAATCTGTTAAGAATATAGTATTAAAGAAGTAACAGATTAAAACATGGTGCGTGATAGGGAGGTTTTCTATGAACGTGACTGTCTATGTCCTTATATCTCATGTACTGCGTGTCGTACTGTGATACAATTTCAGCTATTTGTGTTTATACTGTCGGTAAAATTTCCTGCGGCTACAATTTGTAGTGTAGAAATTATAAATTGTAACGTCATACCGAATGCCGTAGTTTAGTCCTTGAACAGCGGCAAAGTACTAAGCGAGAAATATTTTTCCTTTCATCATTTTGCTGTTACTGTCAGCGAGAGAAAGTGTAATAAAGGTTTGAAATTTTGTTAAATGCGTTGCAAGTCCCTACGTACTCTCATTCACATTCAGTGTATGAATAAAGTTTCATCGTGTGATTTCTATTGTTTATGTCGTCGCATCTCCTGGACCATATGTGTATGTGGTTCTTATCCCGACAGAAATTGTTAACACACGGTAAGGAACATGTGTACCAAATTTGGTTGAAATCGGTCTAGTGGTTTAGGAGAAAATAAGCAACATTGACGCTTAATGCAGCAATTTTTGGCGCATCTCATTGTTTATGACGTCATATCTCGTGAACTAAGTGTTGTAAGTGGATTGTTTCACTTAAGGCGACCGTCCTTACGGATTGAAGCTTACGTGTATTAAATTTAATAAGGATTGGAACAAAACAGTAGATTTGTAAGCAATACGTACACACAAACACACGGACGCTCTGCTTTATATATAAAGATGGATGACAAGTAGTTAAAGCGTAATGACTTACGGAATGCAGTATTTAAAAAAATAGTTACTTGGTTAAACGTCTGATACATGTGCTACGTGTGATTCTTGAGTTTCTCCCGGCGTATTTGATAATCAAAATATCCACGGGTGTACTGCCGGTCTACAGTGTCCAACGGGAACAATATTTCGGCGATCATACATGTCGCCATCATCAGGTGAACTGACGGCCTGAGCTCCTGGAAACGCGCCGGCACGGAGATCCACACGCTACCATGGCTCGAAGGGAACTGGGTTCTAGCCCGGTGGCCCGTTGGACACTGTAGACCTTCAGTACATCCGTGGATATTTTGATTATCATGTGCTACGTGTTTCTCCTGCACATTATCGAACTCTTGCTGAAAGTAAATTACGTTAATTATGCTTTGATGCAGTCC
This sequence comes from Locusta migratoria, assembly GCA_026315105.1. NCBI lineage: Eukaryota > Metazoa > Arthropoda > Insecta > Orthoptera > Acrididae > Locusta > Locusta migratoria. The sequence goes on along the minus strand of CM048750.1, from coordinate 103,764,420 downwards.
CTTCTCCACTTCCGCACTGAATACGAATAAGTACAGTAGTTTTTTTTTATTTAGAGATGCAAATGTTAATTCATTAATTTAAGACAATATCAGCAAAATTTTAAATGTCTTAGGTCACTGGTAAATTGTGTGGTAATATGGTCTCGAGATGCACGAAGCGCATTGGAAACATATCTGGCCCTTAAACTTACATGAAGTATCTGTAGGTAATTTATTTGCTTCCACTGGTATCTGACCTTTATTCAAATATAGCGCTCTTAAATCGTAATAATCTTGTCAACACTTGAGAGGTCGCGACAGCGCACAAGCAGCCAAATCGCGTGGCCATGTAGTTCGGCCCGCGGGCCAGAGAGGGCAGGTGCAGCGCCGATGGGCGTCGCGCCAATCGGCAGCGCTCCTGGCGGCAGAATCTGCAGTCGCACTAGACAGCTTCCAGACAGCTGCGGCCAGATGCCGGGCCGCTTTGGGTGGGCCTGGGGTACACCTTCTCTCTCTCTCTCTCTCTCTCTCTCTAGCGTGCTTTCGAGGTGTTCTCCTCCCGAGTTCCGCGCGGTTAAACACGCGCCGGTGTTTAGAGGAAACTGTTCGTAAGTGGGTGGAACGAAGGAAAGAATAAGTATTTCTGAACATTTTACCCGCGAGCCTGCTAATATACTGGCGATTGTTGTTGAAGAATATGACCCGTGTCTAACGCTGTGCAGTGGGCAATAACGAAAAAATATGACGCGCGAGAACACAAAGGAATTTCTATGCTGCCGTCATACTGAATCAGTGGTGGCTGCGAGGATCAGGTGAGACAAGATTTAGCTCATTAAATGAGAGGACAATTGTTTTAATAAGACCAAGTCCAGACAATTCGTGGATAATAAAAACACAAAACTTTTTATTCATTTTGTTGTAATAGTCTACAGTGCGCAAACTGGTTTGATGCAGCATTTCATGTTGGTCCATCCTGTACAAAGAAATTCAAATCTACGCAGCTATTACAACCTTTAGCCATTTAAACAGATTGCTGCGGTCAAACTTTGGCTTCCCTCAACAGTGTTTACACCGCCTCCCTTGTTTCCCCACCACGCTTCCAGTAATACTTTTATGCCTACAGACGTATCCTGTTAACCAATGTCTCCTTTCCTTTCTCTCCAATTTCATTCAGCTCCTTACAGTGGCGTCTGGTGCCTAAAATAGGTGTGGGAAGGGTTTCATTTTCCTTCCAACTTTAAAGCTGAGAATTTGTTTATTCTTCTTTGAAAATAAACTGCCGTAGTGGAATGACCGAGCGCTCTAAGGCGCCTTGGTGCGGACCGCGCGGTTACTTCCCATCGGAGGTTAGAGTCTTCCCTTAGGCATGTGGTGTGTGTGTGTGTGTTTGTTTTATCCTTAAGTTAAAGTAGTTCGTAAGCCTACGGACTGATAAACCCACAGTAGTAAAAGTCCCATAAATTTGCAAAAATTTGAAAATAATCTTCAAGAACGGATGAATATGCACTAAAGCATAGCAAATAACTTAATACACAGTTCAGCGATTGTAAGAAAATAATCTACATCTACATAGATACTCTGCAAATCACATTTAAGTGCCTTGCAGAGGTTCATTAACCACTTTCATAACTTTTCTCTACCGTTCCATTCTCTAATAGCTCGCGGGAAAAAAGAACACCTAAATCGTTCCGTTTTCGATCTGGTTTCTCTTATTTTATTGGGATGGTCATGTCTCCCTAAGTAGGTGGATACTAACAAAATATTTTCACACTCAGAAATAAAAGTCGGTGATTGAACTTCGCAAACAGATCACGCCGCAATGAATAACGTCGTTCTTTTAATGATTTCCACCCCAATTCGTGCAACATTTCCGTGACGCTTCCCCCCCGGTAACGTGATAAAACAAAACGAACTGCCCATCTCTGAACCTTCTCAATATCTTCCGTCAGCTCCACCTGGTGAGGGTCTCACAATGGGCAACAGTACTCCAGGACAGGACGCACAAGTGTGATGAAGGCAGTCTCTTTGGTGGAGTTGATTCATCTTCGAAGCGTTCTGCCAATGAAACGTAATCTTTGGTTCGCCTTCCCCACAATATTTTCTGTGTGTCCTCTTCAGTCTAAGTTGTTCGTAATTGTAACTCCTAGATATTTGGTAGAATTTACGACCTTGAGGTTTGACTGATTTACCGCATAATTAAAGTTCAGCGGATTTCTTTTAGTGGTCATGCGTATTACTTCACACTGAAGGGAACGCTATTTTTGAGTCACGAGACACTGTAAACTTACGCATGTTCAAAGGCTGCTCTCCCCCACCTCTTCTCAGACAGTTAAATATGACAACAAAGAATATAAACGGCACTGACCCTCGAAATCGCGACATGTTCGGATAAACGACGAAATATCTATGGCAAGTAACAACGCTAAAGTCACTGTTGATTCCAGAATCTGTTATAGCCTAAACGCGAAGACGAAGGAAGAAAATCGTAACATGTGGCCATATGCGATCTCACTTCTTTTAACTCCACAACGTCATGTCTTTAGCCACATTCTTTTTGTTTTTAACCTCTCGGCCATTCTTACTAACATATTATCAATTTTAATACCTTCTGAAGGATTTTACAGCTGTTGCGTCGTCAGTTGATATATATGCGTTTTCTGATTAATCTTCAAAGCGAGGTGCGGGAACTAGCAAGACAGTCGTGCGTTCGGGCCAATTCGTGTGTTTCTGTCAGAGTTCGGCAAGCATAGGAGCTGGTGCCTTGAATAACGTAAAAGCGCATGTTACTACCGACGTTTCCCCTACCCGTTTCCTGCCAAACGAGCGTCCACAGACAGTCTCAGGTGTTTCAGGAGAGAATTTGAACTTCAGCAGTGCCGGGGCAACGCTGTGTTATTTACGCGTACTATCTGGAAGACTAAAATTCTTCATGCTATAAAAAATACTTAGAAGATGCGGATGCGTGATCGAAACTAAGAATGATAGTTTAACCTTTCAACAGAGTTTTGTACGAGCAAGGGTGCTTTTTTTTCTCATTTTGTCTGGAAGTTCACTGAACCAGTGAACGTATCTATGTAACCATGGCTTGTATGTAATTCGACAGTTTACCCTCAGAATATAGAGGTAGTGTATGAACCATAAAATGGAAGCCTTAGCATCCTGTTGTCCCTCACTCTGGACCGGTTGCAGGTCGCCTGCCTCACAAACTACAGAAGACAACATTTTGTCGAAGGTAACCAAAGTGCATTTCTACCACAGATATTTTGATTGCAGTAGTCGTGTCAAATATCTGGTGAGATATAAGGGATAGATCGTCGTACGGTAACGAGAGGTGATAATCATTGTCCATGAATTAAAAATGTGTGTTGGACAAGGTCATTGTCTCCCAGTTTCAAAACGGCGAATAGTCAGCCTCACATTCGTTCTTTAAGTCATTATATTGTTTCTGGATGTGTAATGCGATGCAAAACTGTGGAAGGACCGTGTGAACAATATACTGCTGCCGAGTTCAGATTCGCTGCTGACATCGAAAACTCGTTAAAAGTCAAGAAGTGTTAAAAACTACTATACTAGCCACTGTAAGAGACCAAACTAATCCGGTGATCCGTCGCTAGACTTAAGAACGAACTAGAAGTGTTATAGAACTTCCTGAATGGAATGGTCTAATGGGTACTAAATATGCGTTAAGACTAAACCATAATAATACGAATATTAACATTTTAAACGTTATTATCTCATTGCTCCGGCTGCTAATGATTAAAATTTTTCTGCGCCGACAGCCAGTGTGCTAATAAGATTTTTTTTTTAAACCGTTTATTCATTCAGCTGAATATTGCTACGCTCATACCTCCGTAATATGTGAAACTACTTTTGTTTGATTATGACGCTTTTAATCATTGTTCTTTAGCGTTTTTACTACTTGTGTTGCTTCCGTGATCGTACTTGGCGTTTATCGGGAAAGATACACGTAGTAGCAGCAGCAGCAGCAGCAGGAGAACGTACAAGGCCACAAAGCGTGACGAATACGGTGTTCAAATTTACACAGTGTCACGGCACGACAGTAGCCTGGAGCAAATACCTCCCAACTTTTTCGATTCTGAACCTCTGCATTAACAAATATTAATATCAGAGGCCACCCGCTGAAAAAAAAAATCGCTATGAACGTTGGAATGTGAGTTCGTGCGTGTAAAATGGAAATAAATACAAATGAAACATACGCAAATTTGTGCAGTTCAGTATGCTACTGATGTAGAACCTGGGGCATGGCGGGAACACTGTGCGGAATAACATATAATGTAAATGACAGGGGGATGGAATTCGTGAAAGAGGCGCGAGTGACGTGACGCACATCAGAGGAGAGGAGAGGTGGAGCCAGAGAGTCGACATGCCTGTGCGCGTTGGGGTACAGTTTTCAAGCTGACTTTTGTGGAGCAAACGTGAGCTGCATAAAAGAAGGGCGCTGATCTGAGATTGAGGTTGGCTTCAAAGTTCTGCCAAACATACACTACTGGCCATTAAAATTGCTACACCAAGAAGAAATGCAGATGATTAACGGGTTTCATTGGACAAATATATTATACTAGAACTGACATGTGATTACATATTTACGCAATTTGGGTGCATAGATCCTGAGAAATCAGTACCCGGAACAATCAGCTCTGGCCGTAATAACGGCCTTGATACGCCTGGGCATTGAGTCAAACAGAGCTTGGATGGCGTGTACAGGTACAGATGCCCATGCAGCTTCAACACGATACCACACTTCATCAAGAGTAGTGACCGGCGTATTATGACGAGCCAGTTGCTCGGCCACCATTGACCAAACGTTTTCAGTTACTGAGAGATCTGGAGAATGTGCTGGCCAGGGCAGCAGTCGAACATTTTCGGTACCCAGAAAGGCCCGTGGAAGACCTGCAACATGCGGTCTTGCATTATCCTGCTGAAAGGTAGGGTTTCGTAGGGATCGAATGAAGGGTATAGCTACGGGTCGTATTAATTCTGAAATGTAACGGCCGCTGTTCAAAGTGCCGTCGATGCGAACAAGAGGTGACAGAGACGTGTAACCAATGGCACCCCATACCATCACGCCGGGCGATGACGAATACACGCTTCCAATGTGCGGTCACCGCGATGTCGCCAAATACGGATTCGACCATCATGACGCTGTAAAGAGAACCTGGATTCATCCGAAAAAATGACGTTTTGTCCTTCGTGCACCCAGGTTCGTCGTTGCGTAGACCATAGCAGGCGCTCCGTCTGTGATGCTGCGTCAAGATGGTCCATGCTGCTGCAAACGTCGTCGAACTGTTCGTGAAGATGGTTGTTGTCTTGCAAACGTCCCCATCTGTTGTCTCAGGGAGCGAGTCGTGGCTCCAGCCATGCAGATGCCGGTCATCTCGACTGCTAGTGATACGAGGCCGTTGGAATCCACCACGGCGTTCCCTATTGCCCTCCTGAACCCACCGATTCCATATTCTGCAAACAGTCATTGGATCGCGACCAACGCGAGCAGCAATGTCGCGACACGATAAACCGCAATCGCGACCATTATCAAAGTTGAAAACTTTCCTCATGTTAGCTTGTTGTAGGCGTCGCCACCGGCGCCAACCTTGTGTGAATGCTCTGAAAAGCTAATCATTTGCATATCACAGCATCTTCTGCCTGTCTGTTAAATTTCGCGTCTGTAGCACGTCATCTTCGTGGTGTAACGATTTTAATGGCCAGGAGTGTAGTTTAACCCATTCCTGCCCAAGCTATCAAATATTCGAGCCCATAACTTCATATTTGGTTATTTTGCTACCAAAGTAAATAGAAGCACATTAGTGCATTGATACATTTTTGTTTTACTTATTTGACACAAAAATATTAAATAAAAAAATTAAAAATGGGAATTTAAATTTCAAGAGGATATAATGCAATTTGGAGCATTATGCAGTGCTTATCTCTGTTAACATAAAGATTTACCAGCAACCAAGAGATAGCAAAATTTTTGTATCAAAATGTTATTTTAGGTATCGATCTGAACGAAGGAAATAAAGCAAAATGTAGTGATCCCTAAACCGTATTCGTATTTCATAATTAATAAACAAAAGAAATCAAAACTACAACCATTTGTTAGTGACACCTAGCAACAAAGACAAGTACGTAAATAACATGCACAAAATGCCTTTGACACACTGTCAGTACCAAACATTTCCAGTCACGGTTTTGAATGCTATATAAATGAAAAGGGTGCTATTCATTGAATAATATCAGTTTCCATTAGCTAAAACAATACAAAACCAAATTACCAATGTGAGAACAAACAACAGCATCTTTTTATGACAGCAAAACTCGCTTGACGAAATTGTACACAAAGACATAAAACAATCTGTTGTTTTCTGTTCTTTGTGAGCAGATATATAGAGTAAGCTTGGTCAGTGAGTGTTTCATATGACACATCAGAGGGACACTAACGTCCCGTGAGGAACACAAGTGAGAAATCATTTTACACTTTGTTTTATATCACTGGAAATTGGCTAGGACTTTTAAGTCCCGTCGGCAAGGAAAGGGTTAAGAGACGATATGACCATAAGGAATATAATTATCGTAATTCGCAGGCTACTAATATGTTCTAAACGCCACATGTAATAATGCGATCATACTTGGGGCCGTATCTCGAGTTCTGCTGATCGCAGAGATAAAACTGAAGAATTCGGACAAAGTAGTCCAGAAGAGGAGCAATCTGTGATGACGATACCTTCAACGACTGCTTTCGGTGCTGTCAATACCTCCAAAAACGCCGGCCGCGGTGGTCGAGGGGACTGAGGCGCTCCAGTCACGGTCTGCACGGCCACTGCGGTCGGGGGTTCGCATTCCCCCTCGGGCATGGATATTTGTGCCGTCCTTAGTCTTAGCTAGTTCATAAGTAGTTTGTAAGCTTAGGGACTGATGACCCCTTAGTCAAGTCCCATAAGTTCTACAAAAATTTGACCATTTGACCTCCAAAAACTTCAAGTAAATGGGGCAGGAGAGCCGCTCTCCAGGTCTTTCAAGGACTCTGTCGATGAATATCAGTCCACCTCCGCGGCATATGAGAAAGTCCTTGTGGGTGGCCAACCTAGCGGGGGAGGGGGACATGAGCAACCAATCATGATATTCTGGCAACTGCAGTGGCAGAGTTCCGACCCACAAACTGAGTAGCCTGAAGTGGCATCAATTCCTAGAACGGGGAAAAACTTGGTTCGAATGGCGATTTCAAACAACGTCTAGGAAACCAAGCTATATTTCACCATCTCGAGCCTTTCCTATATTAATTAAACTGAGAACGTAAAAATTACTATGTCCTCTCTAACCTATGCACTACTATGTAAACAATATGTCAGTCGCATCTGCAGATCTGGGAAAATAAATTTAGTACTGTTTGTGAAGTAATTAAGTTTGGAGAATTATTAATTAATGAATCGATCAGTCTATTCTAAATTTCATTTGGAATGCAAATCTCTGATCAGAATAAAAGGATTACTTTCGTAACTCTTCCTTCGTCGCGAGGACACACACACACACACACACACACACACACACACAGTGCGTTCTAGAAAGGTTACAACTTGGTTAATGGAACTCGTTTTTCTAATGAAGAAAATTAATTTCATATATAAATCCGCGATCTTCAATTTTTTTGCGTCAATATTTTATAAAACCGTCTAGATTGCTAAAATTGTTCAAATGTTTGTTAAGCTTATGGGACTTAACTACTGGGTCATCAGTCCCTAAACTTACAAACTACTTATGAACTACTTACGAACTAGGACGGCACAAATATCCATACCCGAGGAGGGATTCGAACCCCCGACCGTAGTGGCCGTGCAGACCGTAACTGGAACGCCTCAGTCCCCTCGGCCACCGCGGCCGGCGCTAAAATTGTCTTTATTTATGACGGCTCTACTAGGTACAGATTTTATTACTCACACTGAACTTCGCAAGTTCAGACGATTTTAGGTCTGATGATGGCAGATGCGGAAACGACGTTATAAATAAAGAGAATTTTAGCGATATAGTGTGTTTTATTGTTATTGATGCAAGTTTATGACGGTCCTTTCTGGTGCTTGCGGGAAAATCACAGGATGCAGTTACTTCCGTAAAACACATGAGAGTAGGTATAGGGAGAGATTCGAAGTGGAACGACCGCATAAAGTTAGTAAGGCAGATGTCAGACAGAATCATTGGAAGGATTCTCACGAAGTGCATGAAGAAACGAGGTACCTTTCGAAACACTAGATCGACCGAAACAACAATACTGCTGTTTCTGTGAACGACCTGCCCATACAGGTAGATTAAAAGCGAGCGTAGGCTTTCACGGCCATTTTCACTGTCAATAAAATTTTTCCGGGTATGAGACCACTTTCAATTTCAGCCTCACCTCAGAAAACTTCGAGTCTACGACCAGTGTGCTGCTTCTGCATTTGGTACATCTACGAGAGAGAAGACACCAGGTTAGTGAAATATTAAGTGACAAACGCCGACGGGCCTCACGTGCAACGTTCGGTCTATTACAACTAGACAAGTTAGGACGCTGCTCGCGGTAACGTAAGTGAGGTAAACGGAAGTGTCAAGGAAACTGTCACAAGTGGACCTGATAAGATAAACTTTAACCATAACATAGAAAAAAGAAACAATCTGTAAACCTTTCAATCTCCACCCCCGCCGTAAGCGTCAGGCTATGAATCTAATGGTTGCGGGTTAAATTTTGCAAAGTCCCAGGATTTTTATCTGTCACTTTTCACTTCTTTTACCTCTGGCAATGCAGCTGATGTGAAAAATGTCGAGTAGCACCGTGCCTCGGAATCCACGTTAAACTATAGGTCCCCTTCAATTCGAAGGTCTGAGGAAGGCAACGGCATACCACCTCCAAACAGCACCGTGCCTAGTAAAGCATTGTGGTGTTCAATCTTTGGATGGTTCAATGCCTTACCAATGCAGAAATGATGAGACTTGCACAGAGGAGCAGCACGAAACCAGTCTTTACACTGAACAGTAGAGGCAACTACTCGTTACTAGGGATGGGAAAAACCGCCCGGTTAAAACCGATACCGATATTTTAGTTTTGAATAACCGGTTTTTATTTTTGTCGGTTGTAACCGGGGTTTTTTAGTTATTGCCAAGGACCGGGTAAAAAAACCTTCCTGTAGTAGTGGTTCAAAATGTGTTTTTTGTAAATAATTTAAAAAAAATTAAAACTAGTAGACCCTAATTTTTAGGGCTATTCCTGAAATTTCCACTGCTGTGAAATATTAGGTCATCGCAGAAACTAAGAAAAGCGATCAGATAATTTAAGAACAATCCCGGCAGTCAGAAACGCGCCACAAACGCGTGGCATAAGAACTTAAGAACTGGTGCAGCTATTGAGGCACATGTTGCCATGTGGCCTGGCTATTAGACGACGCGCATGCACCGGCAGTGTACAAGACTTGCCTCCGTCAGGTAATGCGGCAGTTCCTTGCTGTCGTCGCCAGACATCGGTTGTGTCTTAAATGGCACCATCCCGAGTGTGGAAGTACTTCACGAAGTACGGGAGCAGTGAGGTACAATGCTCCATTTGCTTTAAAAAGCTGAAAACGGGGGTACTACAAACATGCTGTGTAATTTAAGGAGAAAGCATGCAAAATGTGCCTTGGAAGAGAAAGTAAATCCGATCCATATACCTATTATGTAAGTGATGTACTATAAGCTTGGAATAATAACCGAGCCCCTAATTTTGTGGCTGCTTCAGGGACCAACATTGATAACAACTGAATGTGACGATGTAGGATCTTGTGACCGTACGCTCTCGCCATCAACGTGTCCGTCACCTTCACCTTCGTCATCTTTGCTGGAAACGACGACACCGATTTCCACTACAGCCTCATCTCCATTTCGATCCAGATCTCCTACTCATTCACCTTCATTAAGGCAGATCACCCTGTTCGAAAACAATGAAAGAACTCCTAGCTATCAGTGTAAGTCATAATTTTGTCAATACGATGAGAACAAAAATTATAGATAGACTTTAACCAAATGTTTCAAACGTAAATATCTGAAGATAGTAATAGTATGCAATGTGTAATATATACAAACTCCTGACTAGTCTTACACACACTCAAGAACGCGTAGTATTGGGAGGGGATCTTGCAAAATATGGAAAGACTAGTGATTTGTCGTATAACGTAAATTTACCTAAATTTTAACTAAATTTCCTAAGTTTCGGTTTCGACCGAAACTAGAAGAACCGAAAATTCGATTACGGTTTCTCTTTCGGCCGCAAATTGTTTCGGTCGAACTCTACTGGAAATAATAGCAATAAAAAACGGAAAACCGGGTATTTAAAAAACCGGTTATCTTGAGCAGTTTTTACAGTGCGGTTAAACTGGAGATGAAAAGAACCAGTATAACCGAAAACCGGTTGTTTGAGCGATTGTTCAATAGGACAGAGGAGGTTCCATCTGCCTCCAAGTGTAACCAAATTGTATCATAACAGTTTACTCGCCTCGGTTATGGGCTACGGTGCGAGCTCCTGGGCTCATAGGCTCAGACTGGTCAGGCCCTCGTTGGCTGTCAAAAGAGTGCAATAATTAGATCGGTTGGGGTTTTGGGACCACACCTACGGATGGGCTCATGGTGATTATGGGGCTTTACCCTATTGATTTAATAATCAGGAAAAGGGCGGCGGTCTATTGGTTGAAAAGACACGACTTCATTCAAGTAGAAAGGATAATTGGGAGGGTCTGTAGAAATAAAAAAGAAATTAACGAAGCCATTAACGATATTTGGCAACGGGACTGAGATTCATCTGAAACAGCCAGGTATACTCCTTCCTAACATCAGTGAGAGAAAGGATGAAGTTAAAATTTCTTCCATCCAAAGGATTAGTGCACTTTTTGACTTGGTCACGGACCCTACCCGGTGCACTTGCACCGAATAGGGAAACGGCCTGATGCAGTTTGTGAATGTGGTGCTGAGATAGGCACCCAGGAACACGTAATCTTCGAGTGCCCAGTACAGGCACGAGTTGCCTCTGTAGAGAGGCAAGCCATACCCACCAGGGACATCTATGAAATAATAAGGAACGATGAGTTAGTAGAGATCCTCATTATACTAACTGAGAAAGTATCAACCCACGCGCAGCAGATCTATCGAGGATAGTCTGCTGCGAAACAAAAGGAGAGAAAATCCGTGCATGAGCAAGGTATAAGGGAGAAGTCACTGGAATAAGTTCTCTGGTTTTGGCTGCCTCGCTACCTTCCAAATCCAATCTAGACTAGAAATCCAGTGGTGCAAAGGAGATGGATATGTAAATCAGTGCACCACTAGTAGAAGTAGTGTAATTTACTTTGTTTTGTAAATGTAACAAACTAATAAATTAATACGAGTAGCAGTGGTTACATTAGTAAGTAGGCCCCGCCCACGTCCACGTCGTAGGGATGGGTACTGGCCTCCCTTCAGGAGGCTTGCTAAGAGGCGGGAATTATACTTAGAGTTGTCATTAACTTATTACTAACAACCAAACAATTTGTAATGTATAATAGTTGATTGTAAAGGTCAGTTTTAGTTATCCAGGTAACAGACCTAAATTGTTATTGTAATTGTAAATAAATAAATTGTTTGAGCGATAACCGCCTTACGCCGATTTCTCCGACTCCAGGAGTGTTACCTCAAATTGTCAAATGGGTGTTCGTCTACGAGTTGTATGGTGGTGTGTGGTGAATGTCTGCACGCTCTTACGGAATCGGCGTAAGTGTGGGAGCTTGCTAGACGAACGGGTGGCAGTAGTAAGTGGCTAAGTTTGGGGGTGACATAAGCGGCTGTAAGTTTGTAGGCGGCGCGGCGGGCAGGGTTAGTGGTGATGAAGTTGGAGGACGGTCCGGCGCCGCCGGCGGTCAAAGAAGCCAGGCAGAGGCAGCGGGCAGGCAGCAGGCGCGCGTGCGTGCCTCGGCAGCCCGGGCCATGCATAATTCATGCCGGCCTGGCCGGGGCGCGCCTGCGCCAGCCAGCCAGGTAGCGCACGCCGCCAGCCCAGGACCGGCGCCCGGCACCGCGCGGCCACGAGTCTCTGCACACTAACTCCACTGTAGCCCAGCCTTAGTCTGCACCAGTGGCGGCTGCAGCTTCAGATGACTGGGGGTTCACTTCTTTCAGTGCCGGATCTTAACAGTGCCACCGTAACCCGCCCCCCCCCCTCCACTCGTCGTGCAGGCCGCGGTGGCTGAGCGTTCTGCTCAAATGTTCAAATGTTTGTTAAGCTTATGGGACTTAACTACGGGGTCATCAGTCCCTAAACTTACAAACTACTTATGAACTACGTTATACTAAAGACGGCACAAATATCCATATATACATGTGGCGTCTGTTCCGAAAGAACAGACGTCACTTCTGATCCTGCAGCTGTTATTATTTAATATTCATAGAATACATGACATCAACTGCGATTGGGCAAAGCTGAAAATGTGTACCCAGCCGGGATTCGAACCCGGGTCTCCTGGTTTCCTATCGTTAGTAGGGAGGGGTGGGCAAGTTTGAAGCCCTTACTCCTCCGGGAATTAGTTAAACTACGAGTTTGAGTACTAAGGGCAGGGCGAAGCTGGGAATTTGTATCTGACGGGAGGCGTGCATGGGTAGTCCTTGCAGGTGCGGTGATCACTGTGTCCCCAGTGGTGTAGGGGTCAGCGCAACTGCCTAGAAAGCAGGAGACCCGGGTTCGAATCCCGGCTGGGTACACATTTTCAGCTTTGCCCAATCGCAGTTGATGTCATGTATTCTATGAATATTAAACAAATATCCATGCCCGAGGGGGGATTCTAACCCCCGACCGTAGTGGCCGTGCAGACCGTGACTGAAGCGCCTCTGTCTCCTCGGCCACCGCGGCCGGCGAGAGCGTTCTGCGGCGCGACAGTCTCAGCCTGCACGGCCACTACGGTCGGGGGTTCGATTCCCCCCTCGGGCATGGATATTTGTGACGTCCTTAGTATTAGCTAGTTCATAAGTAGTTTGTAAATTTAGGGGCTGATGACCCCGTAGTTAAGTCCCATAAGCTCTACAACCATCTGAACATCCACTCGTCGCGTCGATGTTTCGACGCGCAACCCTAACCTCCCTTCTAATACGATTTTAAACATGTCTTATCAAAAATTGCAGCAATCGTACTAAATTTACAATAATTGTAGAAGCAGCCCAACAAGTTGCACTTTTTACATACTTGATATAGCTTTGCAGTCGTGGCCGCAGTTGGCTGGCGAGCATTACGGCAGCCCTTTTTGTAAAATCTGACTTACTAGCCTCTGGCTAGTAAGTTTTCCAAATTTAAATATCTTTTGGACTTGAGCATATCGCTCATAAGTTTACGTCTCATGTGAGTAATAATTTTAATCTCCTGATGAAGGCACCCTTAGTGGGTGCATTCGCAAGAGAAAGTTCGTACAACAAATTTCGCAAATAGATCGCGTCGCGACAAATAACGCCTTATTTTAATGGTTTCCACCCCAACTCGTGCATTATTTCCGTGACAATTTCCCCTTACATCGTGATAATACAAAAGGAGCTGCCCTTCTCTACACATCAGTCCTACTTGATGGGGAGCCCACAATACGCAACAATACTCCAAAATACGCACAGTTGTGGTGTAGGCATTTCTTTAGTAGAGCTGTTGCGCCTTCTAAGTGTTCGGCCAAGGAAACGCATCAAGGCGTTTGAGAGTGCACGGCTACTCAAAAATTCAAATATTTGTATAGCTTACGGGACTTAACTACGGGGTCATGAGTCCCTAAACTTACAAAATACTTACTATCTAGCTAACACTAAGGACGACGGAGGGGGGATTCGAACCCCCGACCATAGTAGCCGTGCAGACCGTGACTGGAGCGCCTCAGTCCCCTCGGCCACCGCGGCCGGCGCACGGCTAGTCCTGTGCGCCTATAGGGAGTTATCCCATGACTTTGTCACTACAGTGAATAGCACAACGTGGACAAAATAAGGGTACACGTTGACGCGTGACGATGTAGCTACTTTGATATGGGAAGGAGGTATGTGTGAAGAAGTAGGGTGGAGGCCAGTGCCGCCGCGTCCTATGTATTCACTGGTTCATGAACCTCCAGAGAAAAAAAAAGCACGTCGTGAAAAAAGTAAATAAATACTATCATTCTTCGTTTCGTTCTTCTATCAGATAATTTTATATGTTCATTCAAAGTATTTTTATCGCATGAGGGACGTTTTAAGTCGCGAAGACAGCACATATACGAGTTGTAGCGCGGCCGCAGCGTTCAATGCGCATGCGCGGCTGAGGCTCAGATTTTCTTCTGGCCCCCCTGGAGGTAGTATATGAGCGTTCCCGCGGAAGGGAGGAGCGAGGGGAAACGCCGCCTTCGACATTGGCGTTGGAGCTGGTAGAGACACTAGCTCCCAGGTACTTGAGCTCTAGCGGTTACGCACGAATGGCCCCGAAGCAAGACAATGAAGCTACTGTGCAGTTCGCCTTGCGCATGCGTAAATCCTCCATGAAGGCAACATCCGCCCTTTAAACTTGTTTTTGGCGCATTGAAGATTCATAAAAAACACATTTGGTAAAATATCTTATAATCGTAAATTAAACACGCATCAATTGTGAAAGCCTTCAGAAGATACGATCATGAATATTATTGAAGTCACTGCTCTCCACACAGCAAGACTAGCAATGTGGTTAGCAACATCGCTATGCGCTGTCGAAGGTAGTGGGTTCGAGACAGACTGCAAGCATTTTTCTAAACCGAATCTCTTTTTAACAATGCGGGAGCAATGACTTTTGTAGTGTTACTTGCCACCTGTACTTTGGACGTTTTTGCAAATATGTCGCGATTTTGAGGGTAAATGACATTTATACTCTTCGTTGTAACGGTTAGAAAAGATGTGGTGGAGGGCAGCCTTTGCGCATGCTTAAGGTTACCTCACTTAACAGTGTAACCAGTTACTTACTGTGTTTTAGTGTTCATGTGCACATTCGTATGTTCTTGGTGTTCATCACCAAAGAAAAATGAACAACGTTCAGTATCTCTTAGGAACAAATTACTCAGCTTTAAGCTTGGAAGAGAAGTGTGAAATAAAATAAATCAGAACGAAACCGGAAAGACTTAAATGTCCATTTTTTCCGCGACCTATTAGAGAATGGAACTGTAGAGAAACATCATAAAACCGGTTCGATGAATCCTCTGCCAGGCACTTTAATGTGACTTGCGAAGTATTTGGGTAGATGTAGAACGCGCGTCTGCTCCCCGTCGTAGATTCGAGTCCTCTTTCGGGCATGGATATGTGTGTGTGTGTGATGTCCTAGCATAGTTAGTGGTTTGCAAGTCTAGGGACTGAGGACCACTGCGTTTTAGTCCTATAGCTTTATAAACGTTTATATTTATTTTTAACCTCCCGTCTGGAAAAAAAGACGCAACGGCCGGAAGTGCGAGACGCTGACCACGTCCCCCTCCGTACCGCATCCGGTGACGCCTTTGGTCGGAGGATGACACGGCGGCCGGTCGGTACCCGTTGGGAACTCGAGCGACGTGTGGGATGTAGAGAGAGTTTGCCTCCTAACACCCTAGCAGGCTTCATTATTCCAGCGAAGTTAACCAGTTTAACGTGGCTTCAATTCAAGTCACTGCAGGACGTGTGTGTCATTAGTCACTACAGACTGTTTCAGAAACAACCGTAAATATTTCAGTATGTGGTACACTAATCAAAACAATCAGGACATCGATTGAGATAGCCAGGTTCTGAAGTACTGTCATCGGCAGAATGAACTATAATGGTTCAACATTTTCCTGTCGGTCCTACGTAATGGAGACAACAACATTACGGCAACCGATAACTGGTAATAACATAAAGTTGCTGCAGAGGGAGCTAGTGTTGACTTGCGTTTAATGTACTAAACTAATTACACAAGCAGTTGGGTTCAGATAGTGTGGTGAACAGGTTGTGCAAAGCAACAACAACGTGACTTACCCGAAGATATGGCATGGAGAGCAATAGAAAGGTTGGAAGTGGGACAGAGAAAGAGGGATGTGGGTACAGCTATTGGAGTGTCCCAAAGTGTAATTTCCGGTACCTGGACGCGGTTTCAGACGACAGGAACCGTTAAAAGAAGGCAAGACCAAGGACGTCCACGGGTAACATCACCTAGAGATGAACGCTCTCGCCAATTAACTGCCCGTCTAGACAGGAGGCTGAATGCAACTGAGATGTAAAGCACCATCTAGGCAGCAAAAGGACACGTGATATCAGCACAAACAGTCCGAAATAGCCTTCGGGAATTTGACCTCTATGCAAGGAGACAAAATTGTGGTAGTCCCATTAAAACCACGTCACCGTTTAGCCCGCGAAAAACTGGGCGGAGGAACATCAGAGTCGAAACAGAAGGCGCCTGGTTCTGTTCACAGATGAGTCAAGATTGTGTGTTCTGCCGGACAATCGTCGTTAATCGTCTGGAGACAACGAGGAACTCGGAACAATCCTACTGGTGTGCAGGAAACATCATAATATCATGTTGATGCGCGAACGGTGTGTGCAGAAATCAATATTAGTGGACGTACGGACCTGTATGTCGTTCAGAATGACGCATTGACTGTTCAGAGATATACAGACGAGATCCTTCGACCTTTTGTTGGACGATAAGGCTCCTTGCCACAGAGATGCACTGCAGAAAAAGATGTTTGAAACTGAGGGAATTCTGGAGTGGCCAGCTTGTTCACAGGACTCGATTGGGTATGTCTGGGATGCAGTTGGCAGTTGCACATCCCATAATTGTTACAAAACTTGATGCTGCACTCATGGAAGAATGACCAAATATCGCTCAAGATGTGGTTGATAACCTCATATTGCCCATGTCACGCAGGTGTGCAACTGCACTGGCCTTCCTTAGTGATTACAGACCATTTTAGAGGGCAACGAGAATAACTTTTTCATTATTATGATAGTCCCATGGTGCCTCGTTCTAGGTAAACGGCACGTAAACCTCAAGTAAAGAGTTCAGACAACTCTATCACACAAAAATTACAATTGAAACCAATATCTGAATAAATATTCAAATGTTTGTAAATCTATGGGACTTAATTACTGTGGTTATCAGTCCCTAGGTTTAAAAACTACTTATACCAACTTAAACTAATCGGAGGACAACGCACACACACCCATGTCCGAGAGACGACTCGAATCTCCGACGGGGAGCAATCGCGCACTCCGCATCAAGGCGCCTTAGAGCGCTCGGTCATGGCACCGCGGCTCTGAATATAACACGTTACCCCATGTATCATTTTCACTTGATACCCTAACTGTTTTGAGCAGTGTATTCCTTACAGAGTCAACCTGTACGATAATTTATCCACGGTGTGCCGTACACTGAAGTGACAGTCATGCTAATATCATGTCAGGCCTCATTTATCCCAGCTAAATTCAGCAGTTTGACGTGGCTTCAAGTCACTGGATCCCCCCGCAGGACGTTAGCGCCATTATGTAACTACAGAGTGATTCAGTAAGAATACTAAATTTTTTTGTAGGTGGTACCATAGACGAATTGCAGTGAAAATGCCATCTAGCATGTATGTAACTTTCATTCAGAACACAGGTACAGCTCTTAGGATGTAACCCGAACAAACGTAAAGGCAAGTCAGGACGTACACTGATTTTCTAAAATTCCACTACCAACCTCAGTGCCCTTTTGACTTCTCTAGTTAACAACATGAATGGCTTCTCCGACGTCACCGAGCGAGGTGGCGCAGTGGTAACACACTGGACTCGCATTCGGAAGGACAGTGGTTCAAATCAACCTCCGACCATCCTGATTTACGTTTTCCGTAATTTCCCTAAATCACTCCAGGCACATCCCGGGATGGTTCCATTGAAAGAACACGGCCAATTTCCTGCCCCCTTGCTTATCCAAACATTCGAGAAACTCCGTCTCTAATAACCACGCTATCAATGGGTCGTTAAACTCTAAGCTTCCTTCCTTCTCCGAGCTGGTCTTTGCTTTCTTGCTTGAGGGCTGAACTATTCAAATCCACAACATCAAATCGATTATTGTGTTTACATTTTCCTTATAGATTTGCCCTTCAAGAATCCCCATCGGCGGAAATTCAAAGAGGTAACGTCCTGCGACCTTGGTAACCAAGTAAAGTGCCGATATCTACCGATCCATCTTCCGGGAAATGTTAGGTTTAGGTGATGTATCACTTGGCGACTAGAATGTGCAAAAGCCCCGTCTTGCTAGAAGAACACACGCCTTCTTGTAGTAACAATAACCCCGGAAGCATATTTTCAATAAAGCGTAGTTAACGGGTTCATGTAAGACGATGCGGTAATACAACACGCTGTTTTAACTGATTTTCTATCAAACCACACATTTACAGAGAATCGTTCTTGAAAATGTCTGCACAATGACATGTGCGTTTTCTTCGGACGTCTATACGAATTACGTGTGTAGTTGATGCCGTCATGCGTGGAAGTAGCTTCATCAGTGAAAAGTAAAAAGGTAATTGTTTGTGGATTTTCAAATAATTAATCGTTTATCTACATCTCCTGCTCGAAGGTTCTGAATAAGCTGTAAATGATTCGGATGGAATCCGTGCATACTTATTGCCCGCCATACTCTAATCCGTTGAACACAGACGTGTGCAGAAATAATACGTGTGCTTCTTGAATGACTACGTTATAGTGACTGAATAATGTCTAGTACGTGATCCACAATCTGTTCATTTACATGTCCAGATGCAATATGATTGCTGGACAGTGTACCAGTGTCACCCAGAGTACTGAACACAAGAGTAAATACTTTTGAATCCGGCAGTCTGCGGTTAGCAAATATTAGGCCGTATTACCTACAAGAAGCGTTTCCATTACAAAACTCGTGCAGAAATGCTATTCTGTCGAAAAGCACATTTTCTTTGCAAGAATCAACCTGTATTCCGTACACAAATAGCATATAGACATACTCAGCATATGTAAATAGGTGCGAAATGTTCGTACGCTATAATACAGTATACTAGGGTAACAAATCACAATGAATACTTCAATGTCAACTAAAGAACTACTTCAGAATTTGAACATGAAAACTCTACTGTTAATATTCGATAAATACGCCCGAAGAAACCGGCATAACAACACACTAAACGAAAATGCACTGAACTCAATTGTATCCTGTACACATTAAAAATTGGACACAAGTTATTGCAATTCGTTTATACTAACACCTCCGAAAATTTTCTCTTCCTCCTGAGACACCCTGTACAGCCGCCCA
Organism: Locusta migratoria; assembly: GCA_026315105.1. Taxonomy (NCBI): domain Eukaryota; kingdom Metazoa; phylum Arthropoda; class Insecta; order Orthoptera; family Acrididae; genus Locusta; species Locusta migratoria. The sequence continues at coordinate 103,745,180 of CM048750.1, read as the reverse complement.
CAACAGCGAAAGCGTTAGCAGTTCAGGATGTAGAGCACGAACTGTCCTCTCGATTCTGTGCCATAAATATTGCGCTTACTTTATGTTGGGCGGTCTACATGTCAAATTATTTCTTCGGGTGGCCGACTGGTTAGGGCGACCGCTCGCAATAGGCTCGAGACCCGGGTTCGAGTCTTGGTGAGGTACAAATTTTCAATTGTCGCCAAGTAATAGAGCACCTTCAGGTATGCGAATAAATTCGGCAGAATTCGCAAACTGCGAAGAAGTACTTGACTATTTAATTTTGTATATATACATATATGTGGCTGCGGAGCACCTACAATGTCTGTTACTTTGGAACACTGTTTCATAAAAAAAATTTCACGATGTAAAAACGACCAGTCTTACAAGGAGACCACATGGGTATCGGATTTTAGAATTTTTTGATATTTATGGCACGGTACGTGAAGTACATAACTTAAATAACAATCAGCCAAAGCCATTCGACGCAACTAAAAAAAAAAAAAAAAAAAAAAAAAGAGTATCAAGAAAATCGACTTTGAAATTTTGCAAGTACATGTAAATACCAATAATTGCAACAATTGTAGCGAATCTCATTGTAGCCCAGGAGGTTGCGTTCTCGCATCACAACTATAGAACCGGTGGTCGAATCCCACTGTGACATATATTCGCTGTTTTTGAATTCCACGTTTTGTGTCAGTTTTTGTTCAAAACGTTCAAATATTTTAATTCGTATGGTACTAAACTACTTTGGTCATAAGTCCTTAGACTTACAAACTAAATTAAACTAACCTAAGGACAACACACACCCATGCCCGAGGGGGGGGGGGGGATTTCGAACCCCCGACGCGGAATGCCACGTGATCCATAACGTGGTGCTCCAGACCGCTCGGCTACTCCCGCGCGGCTCAGTTTTTGTTTATGTGTATGTAGACGAGCTGAACACGTCGTCGCCTAAAACTATGGTTGGAAAGCCGTTAGTAGCTACGAAGATAACTTTCCACAAACATCGTCGTAGTTCTTCACAAACTGAACAATCAAAGACTACAGTCGTCAACTAATAGTGAAGCCAATGCTCTGAAAACGTACGTATTTTTATTGAAAAGAAAATTATTAACAATCTTTTAGGAAATAGAGAAAATTACGAATAACAAAAATATGTGCATTTTCCGTACAAAATATCATTAGATATTAAAATTGTGTAAGTATTCGAACACAACAAAAGAAAGGTCTCTCGCGGCCGGTTTCGATCCCTAGAGCATATGGTTGTAAGGCTGGAACGCTACCTCCTGGAATACACAGACATATGCTGCAATTGCTTTAATTCATAAATGTTCAAATGTTTGTAGAGCTTATGGGACTTAACTACAGGGTCATCAGTCCCTAAACTTACAAACTACTTATGAACTAGCGTATTCTAAAGACGGCACAAACATCCATGCCCAAGGGGGGATTCGAACCCCAGACCGCAGCGGCCGTGCAGACCGTGACTGGCACGCCGCAGACCGCTAGGCCACAGCGGTCGGCTGCTTTACTTATTGGTACTTCAGAATACTTGCAAAAGTTCAAAGTCGATTGTAAAATGTAAACTTTCGCCGCCGGAATGGTCAAAATTACTAAAAATTTCCGGGCTATTATGCCGTCGTCTTGTGGATTTATTATGGAAACCCAACGTTTCGTCGCCGACTGCGGAGGACATTTTCAAGGGGGATCGTGGCACTTTTGAATGTCCGATGCACATCCTGGCTGGCTACTTACTAAAGCCAAACTCCGTTTACGAGAAATATGCCTTCCGTCATGGGACGATATTAAAGGACGGCGGCAATTGGCAACGACGAATTGCGCGTGCATATAAAAAACATCTGATGTCACACCTCTGCACGCGAGCCCACGTAAACGGAGTTTGGCTTTAGTCAGTAGCGAGCCAAAGTGTGCATCGGACATTCAAAAGTGCCACGATCCCCCTTGAAAATGTCCTCCGCAGTCGGGGACGAAACGATGGGTTTCCATAATAAATCTACAAGACCACGGCATAATAGCCCGGAAATTTTTAGTAATTTTCAAAGTTCTGGGCGAGGAATGTTACTTGACATCTGCGAACGGCTGGTTTTCGTTAATTCAATGGAGGGTGGCAAATCTCTGTTATTTTTGCAAATATGTCTCAAACAATACGAGATATGAAAAAAAAACATTAGGGAGCTAAGTTGTAGAGAATTTTCTCCTGTACAAATTAGGTTATTCAATTTTCGTGTCAGATGAACGGTTCGTTTGCAAATACAGTTACATTACAAACGACAGTTTTTGGTTTTACTATCGTATTTTTTGTCCGAAAAATTTGAGAAAGGGATGTTCTGGTCTCTGGCGGCCTACAATCATGTCTGTAAAATTTGGTGCTGATCGGTTGAACGGTTCGTCTTAAAAATAGGGTACACGTTACGGACAGACAGAGACAGACATACATCCCAAAATCGCCGTTATTTTTGCAAATATCTTTGAAACGCCACGAGATAGGAAAAAAACGTAACAGAGCAAAGTTGTAGAGAATTTTCTCCTCTACAAATTGGGTTATTCAATTTTCGTGTCAGATGCATAGTTAAGCCGTTATTTTCATTTAAATTTCGAGCTGTCAAAAGACGATCGCAAAGGCCCACTTTTAGAGTCTCTCGCGGCCGGTTTCGATCCCTAGACCATATGGTTGTAAGGCTAGAACGTTGCCACCTGGACTACACCGACATATGCTGCAACTGCTTTAACTATTGGTACTTGAGAATACTTGCAAAACTTCAAAGTCGATGTTTTCGAGAATTTTTAGAGTTTCTTCGAATGGCTTTGGCTTAGTCTTATTTGAGTTACGAATTTCACGTACCATAAACAGAAAAAAATTGTAAAATCCGATAACGATGTGGTCTCCTAGGGAGAAGTCACTGGAATAAGTTCTCTGGTGTTGGCTGCCTCGCTACCTTCCAAATCCAATCTAGACTAGAAATCCAGTGGTGCAAAGGAGATGGATAGTGTAAATCAGTGCACCACTAGTAGAAGTAGTGTAATTTACTTTGTTTTGTAAAAGTAACAATCTAACAAATTAATATGAGTAGCAGTGGTTACGTTCTGTAAGTAGGCCCCGCCCACGTCCAAGTCGTAGGGATGGGTACTGGCCTCCCTTCAGGAGGCCTGCTAAGAGGCGGGAATCATACTTAGAGTTGTTATTAACTTATTACTAACAACCAAACAATTTGTAATGTATAATAATTGATTGTAAAGGTCTGTTTTAGTTATCCAGGTAACAGACCTAAATTGTTATTGTAATTGAAAGAAAAAAAAATGTTAGTGTGTAGATGACAGGTCATTTTTAAGGCCAGTAAATGAAGAAAAAAAAATGTTAATATTAGTCGACTCTTATGGGTGCATCATGAAGAGGTACTGAACAGAATTGGTGAGAAAAGGAAGTTTTGGCAGACCCTGACTAAAAGAAGGGATCGCTTGGTAGGACACATTCTTAGACATCAGGGAATCGTAAATTTAGCATTGGAGGGAAGTGTGTGGGGTAAAAATCGCAGAGGGAGACCAAGAGACGCGTATAGTAAGCAGATTCAAATGGATGTGGGTTGTCGTTCTTATGAGGAGATGAAAAGGCTTGCTCAGGATAGAGTAGGGTGGAGAGCTGCATCAAACCAGTCTCCGGACTGAAGACCATAACAACAAATTTATTTATGATGAATTCATAAATAAATAAATAAATAAAATAGAGCACAAACATCTAAAATGGATCTAATATAGGTGCTGGAAAAATGTACCAGAATAATAATAAATATTTTTATTTGTTTATTTTTTATTTAATTATTATCTTTATTATTTTTTTATCTTTTTTTTGCGAGGCGCTGTATTAGAAGAAGTAAACGTTGCCAGAAATTTAAGGGGTGAACTGTTGTGTCGGTGGTAGTTGGAAGTGTTCCGGGTGGTGGCTGCGGCTGGAATTGGCATTCAGCAGGCAACCCAATCGGGCCGAGTGCGCGGCGGGCTGAGTCCGCGGCGGCGGCGGCGGTGAACTTGTTGCGCCGCGGCGCGACCTTGACTCCATTCCGGCTAGCTGGCGCTCTCTCTCGCTCCGCGGCCGCTGTCGCCGCCGCCGCCGTCCGCGACGGCCTTGCCGCGCCCGACAGCTGCCTGCCGCTCCGCTGCCACTGCCGCTGCCGGACCCACTCCGCCTCATCTCCGCTCTCCCCTCCACTCCCCTCCCCCCCCCCCCACCGCCACGCGCGCGTTTACAAGCCCAGCGCCGCCGCTCCATCCGTCACTGCTCGCTTATCCGCGAGACACTTTTATGTGTGGGGGGCCAATTCCGTGGACAGGTGAAGTGCCTCACAATCGGCGAGCTGTCGAGTGAAAGAACCGAACCAAATAAACAAGCTCCGGGCGGCAGTATCGCAACAGCTGCGAATGCACGTAACAGTTTAATTTGTAAAGGTCAATTTCTAGGACTTTGAAGACGGGGAAGAGAGGGAGAAAGCGACTGGCCAGGAGTAATCCGCGGACTAGAGCAGTGATGGCGAAACTTTGACCGCAGTGGCGTGGCCGAGCGTTCTTAGTCCGTGTTTATAGCCCGCGGTTGCTCAACCGCTGTGATTTTGCGAAGGCACCGCTCGTCACTCACACAGCAGGTGTTTCTGCCGGATATGTGACAATTACACCCAGTGACATTTGCTCCCAACCAAAAATCTGTGACATTTGCACCCAGTCTGACTGGAAACTACCTGTTTACTACGTCACGACCTACCTGCAGCATAAGCCGTTCCTGTGTCCGTGCCACCCTCACACCAGGGAGACCTCGCTCACCGGTAACGCTCTATCGACACCGTCTGCCTGCAGTCCCAAGGTCCTTGTCCACCTCAGCGGACGACTGCTAACTGTCACTACGATTATGAATATCGTAGTGTTCAGTTGGTGCAGCTTGTGTGTTTGTGAGCTTATAGGTTCGATATGGAGATATCAACGACAAACAAGGGAATGCCATGTGGCCACTATGAAGTAACTTCATAAGTGTCTTGTTAGACAAGAGAACATGGAAAAAGGTTAATAAATATAAAATTATAAAAAAAAAGAAAATAAAAACGTATATAGAAATAAAATAAAATAACTGATTTTAAACAAACGAAAAGCACTATTCATCTATGACGTTTACAAAAACATGTACGTAGCAGAAATGGAGATCTGTGTGTTAAAAGTACTTAAAATTTCTTGTCTTCTGTCTCGAATTTTTCCGCCGATGTTTGTTTGATGTTTTAACTGAGGTTTCGACAGCACGATATCAGAGTCTAATTGTGGTAACACTGTTGAAATTTCGATTCCACTGCTGTTGGAAGATGAAATTTCGGCAATGCCAGCCGCCCGTGTGGGCGAAACATCTAATTATCGAACGTCGACATAAAAAAAGGAGACAGACACCAGCAGGCAGTAAGTCAAATAGTATCCATAAAAGCTTTAACAATTTTGTTGCAGATAAGGATTTGGGATTCATCAGCAAAACTTATCACTGATATCCTTTTACCCAGAACTTTTATCACAGTCTTGAACCTCTTATTTATTTCCGACATTATGTCTTCATTGCGCAAGTTAAACAGTAATGGCGACAGTCCACAACTTTTTCTTATATCCTTTTTAATCTTAGAACTTCTTTCTTGACTTTCGACGCTTATTGTATCCATTTTCACAAATCTTATGAATATGTCTTGGTTTTTCTTTAGTATCGCTTCCATTATAAACTGCAGCATTGCTATTGCCGCCATGCATTGCCGTATAGTACGACCCGTGTCAATGCGACCTCACAGCCCTCGGCTCTTCTACCTACCGGGCAGAGACCGGACGGGGAGATTAGCGTACCGCCCTTCGACCAGAACTGGGTGCTAATGTCACTGGGTACATTTGTCACTGGGTGCTTTTGTCAGGACACTGTTTCTGCCGTGAGCATCCTGTTCCCACCTGGCGGCCAGACACCGAACAGCCCTATTAAACGCCGTGTAAGCATTTTGATAGTGCAGCCAGGGCGCCTTGCTGCGGAGCACGCGGTTGCTCATCGTCGCGAGGTTCGAGTCCTTAAGTTGTTGTATTTCGTAAGCGTAGGGAATATTAACCAGAGTAGTTAACCCTTTCCGACCAAGCGGTTTCAGCCAGAAACAACATTTTTACTTTTCCGGTTCAATGGTTCCTTCTTGAAACCACCTCCCCTCATTGATTGCTGCTGACATATAGACTCAGATGCAGCAGAAGTGATCGTTGTCGGGTAAAAGACTAAATTTGTGTAGCGCTACACCGAGTAGAGGTGCCTTGCCGGCCGCGGTGGACGAGGGACTGAGGCACTCCAGTCGCGGTCTGCACGGCCACTACGGTCGGGGGTTCGAATCTCCCCTCGGGCATGGATATTTGTGCCGTCCTTAGTTGTAAGTAGTTCATAAGTAGTTTCTAAGTTTAGGGACTGATGACCCCGTAGTTAAGTCCCGTAGACTCTACAAACATTTGAACATTTTGAACATTTTACACTTTGAGAGGAAACTGGGGCGCACTTTGGGTCCTTAGTTCCTCAATGGGGATGACTTATTGCATTTCTCATGTGGTGTCTTGTAGGCTTTATGTGACATATCGTTTGTTCATTGTGTTTCGGAGACCGATGGTGTGTTGTTTAATGCGTGTGTTTTCAAGGCGGGTGCCAGCGTTCTAGTGAGCGGGGTACCTTATAGTTATGCCAACGTTGCGGCCGTATTGTCCCCACCAGGCGGAATTGCTGTACTTCATCCCGAAGTAAGTCGACCTTAGCAAATAGTTCGGTGGCATAGTCTTCAATCTTATCCTTCAGATAGTGCTCTTGTACTATTTGGCCACAATAACTTGACGATTTTGTTGCTACTGCCACAAGCGGAGAAAATCGACACCAGTTGAAAGTTATTCTTTTATTTACATGACTTGCCAACTTTACAATGGTCCTTCACGCGAAGAATTAATGTACACATTGTTAGGGTAACGGTTCCAGCACTGCAGCAAGCAGCCGATGCTGCTTTCCGTTCGTGCAAGACAAGCTCACAGCAGCCACCGCGCCAATCGTCAAGTTATCGTGGCCAAACAGTAGTGTAGCATTAATTTCTCTTGTCCTCGTCCATCTGGGCGCTCCTAATGTCCATCGGAGGCTTCTATTTTGTATCGGTTGGAGAGACTTGATATTTGTATCGCAAGTGACACCCCATGCTGCACAGCCGTAAAGGAGCTTTGGTTGTACCGCCGATAAAGCTGGTATTTCGTCTTCGCGTTTTTTACTCGTGAAGAAGGGGATTAGAGCGTTCACCATCTTCAGCGTGTCCTTTTTGCGTTGTTGGGCGTGCAAGGTGAAGGTCGAGGACTTGTCTAGCGTTATTACCAAATATTTTGTAGATGTCGACCACGGGACCGAGTGCCCCATGACCCTCAATGGCAAGCGGAGAGCCGGCCGCGGTGGCCGAGGGGACTGAGGCGCTCCAGTCACGGTCTGCACGGCACTACGGTCGGAGGTTCGAATCCCCCCCGGGCATGGATATTTGTGCCGCCCAAAAAATGTTCAAATGTTTGTAAATCTATAGGACCAAACAGCGTGGTCATCAGTCCGTAGCTTACAAACTACTTAAAACTAGGTAAACTAACGTAAGGACAAACACACACACACATGCCCCAGGGAGGACTCGAACCTCCTCGACGAGCAACCGCGCGCTCCGCAGCCAGACGCTTTAAACCGCTCGGCTACTCCACCGCGGCTGTGTCGTCCTTAGTCTTAGCTAGTTCGTAAGTGCTAGTCCTGCGTGTTTGCAGGAGAGCTTCTGTGAAGTTTGGAAAGTAGGAGACGAGGTACTGGCGGAAGTAAAGTTGTGAGGCGGCATCGTGAGTCGTGTCGGGGTAGCACAGTCGGTAGTGCGCTTGCCCGCGAAAGGCAAAGGTCCCAGGTTCGAGTCCCGGTTCCGACAAACAATTTTAGTCTGCCAGGAAGTTTCATATCAGCGCACACTCTGCTGCAGAGTGAAGTTTCATTCTGGAAACATCCCTTACGCTGTGGCTAAGCCATGTCTCCACCATATCCTTTCTTCCAGGAGTGCTAGTCTTGCGTGTTCGCAGGAGAGCTTCTGTGAAGTTTGGAAAGTAGGAGACGAGGTACTGGCGGAAGTAAAGTTGTGGGGCGGCATCGTGAGTCTTGTCAGGGTAGCACAGTCGGTAGTGCGCTTGCCCGCGAAAGCCAAAGGTCCCAGGTTCGAATCCCGGTTCCGGCACACAATTTTAATCTGCCAGGAAGTTTCATATCAGCGCACACACCGCTGCAGAGTGCAGTTTCATTCTGGAGTTCGTAAGTAGTTTGTAAGCTTAGGGACTGATGACCCCGTACTTAAGTCCCATAAGTTCTACAAACATTTGAACATTTTTGGAAGCGGAGAATCGGTAGTCTGTGTTTGGTGAAGAAGACGGCTGCAGGGGCAACTAGGACAAGAACGTGTACCCTGGCGGAGGCTTTCCGCAACGCGCCGAAAAGCTGGAAAGCGGGCCTGGCATTTTGGGCTCGTCGCGTATTCCGCCGCGGCTTTGCTCGGAAACCGCGGGCCCCGTTCCGGCCCGGAATAATTCGCGACCGCGGCCATGCCGGGAAATGCACTCGGCGGCGCACAACAATGCGCGCGCGATGATTGAGTGATTCGGCGTCACGTTCCGGGGGGCCAAATTACTCGGCCTCGTTACGACCGGCTAATGGGGGCCGGCCCGGTTATTCAATAATGGTAATGGGCCCATTAGGCGCCGCCAAAAAACAACAGGCGCGCTCCGCTCCTCCGCGTATTTACGAGTGCGTCCGAGTCGCGGCGGGCGGCGGGCGTTGGGAAACTGTTTACCCCCGGCAAGTGTTTACGTGCAGCCAAATTGGCCCCGCGGCCTACCTGCCGAGCTGTTGACGTTTCCTTAATACGCCGGGCACAGCCGGCTGCCCGGCAAAGCCCAGGAGACAAGTCTTTCCAAAAAAATGTTCAAATGTCTGTAAATCTATCGGACTAAAACTGCGCGGTCATCAGTCCGTAGCTTACAAACTACTTAAACCTAGGTAAACTAACCTAAGGACAAACACTCACACCCATGCCCCAGGGAAGACTCGAACCTTCACGGCGAGCAGCCGCGCGCTCCGCAGCGAGCTGCTTTAGACCGCTTTCCAAAAATGGTCAAATGTTTGTAGATCTTATGAGACTTAACTACGGGGTCATCAGTCCCTAAGCTTACAAACTACTAGCTAAGACTAAAGACGACACAAACATCAATGCCCGAGTGGGAATCGAACCCCCGACCGCAGCGGCCGTGCAGACCGTAACTGGCACGCCGCAGACCGCTCGGTCACCGCGGCCAGCTCATGAGACAAGTCCTTCCAGTTGAGTGTGCAAAAGATTCACACGGCAAGTGCAATCTGCATTACTAAACGGGTTCAAAATATTCAAATGTCCGTGAATCTAAGTGACTTAACTACTCTGGTCATCAGTCCCTAGGCTTAAAAATACGTAAACTTATGCTAAGGACAACAAATATACCCATGCCCGACAGAGGACTCGAACCTCCGACGGCGAACAGCGGCGCGCTCCGCAGCTATAGGCGCACTGGAACGCACGGCCACTCCACCCCGGCTACTAAACGAGGAAAGCGGCCTCACCGATCTACTTGCACTTTAACAACTTACAGTTTCAGGGGTGACTAAAATTTTAAATTTTTCTTTTTTGAATTTATCAATTGGCTTAAAAGATTATCAATTACAAAAAATTGTAATACGTTATATAGTAGAAGAAACACTTTTTTGAAGATTGACTTAAAAATGTCGTCTCATAAAACAACCAATAAATTCTGGAACCGAGTCAGCTGTTTTTATTGAGATTCTTTTTGTATACAGGTCCACTACTGGTTTCGCGTCATTAGAGACGCATCTTCAGGTGTTAAATTTTTTCTCTGTCAAACTTCGTTACTGAGTCCCAACATTCTAGTTGCTTTCATCCGTCAAATGGTTAAAAATTAAATAGGGCCGAATACATGGGTCCAAGTCCAATATGAAATCAGTGTCTTTCAGGATTGAAATTTTAAATGTTGGTAACAGTGACTCACCGAAAAAATACATCATTCAATCAATATGCACCCTGCTAAGCGTACCTGTGGCTGTTTTGAGGTCTTCAGTCCGCAGACCGGTTTGATGCAGGCAGCTCTCCACGCTACCCTGTCCTGTGCAAGCCTCTTCATCTGAGAATAAGTTCGGCAACCTACATCCTTTTGAATTTGCTTACTGTATTTGTCCCTCAGTGTCCCTGTAAGATTTTTATTCCACGCACTTCCTTCTAACGCTAAGTTGACGATTCCTTGATGTCTCAGAATGTATCTCTTAGTCAGCATACGTCAGAAACTCCTTTTCTCCCCAATTCTGTTGAGCACCGCCTCATTAGTTACGTGATCTACCCATCTTATCTTCATCATTCGTCTGTAGCACCACATTTCAAAATCTTGTATCACCTTTTTGTCTGAACTCCTTATTATCCTCATTTCACTCCCCTAAAATGCTACACTCCACGTAAATGCTTTTAGAAAGGACTTCCTAACATTTAAAATTAATATTAGATGTCAACAAATTTCACTTAATTAGAAACGCTTTTCTTTCCTTGGCCATTCCGCATTTTATACCTTCTTTTCTTCGGTCATCACAAGTTATTTTGCTAATCAAATAACAAAACCATCTACTACTTTTATTGTCTCATTACCTAATCTTATTCCTTCAGCATCGCCTGATTTTCTGACACTACATTCCTTTGCATCTTCTTTTACTCTTGTTCATATTACACACTCCTTTCAAGACCTTGTCCATTCCATTCAATTGCTCTTCCAGGCCCTTTGCTTTCTCTGGCATAATTACTACGGCATCGGCAAACCGCAAAGTTCTTACTTATTCTCCCTAAACTTTAGAACCTTCTCTAAATTTCTCATTGCATCCTCTCACAGCTTGCTCATTGTACAAATTGAATAACACTGGAAAAAGGCTACAACCCTGTCTTACTCCTTCCCAACAACTGCGTCCCTTTCATGCCGTTTCACTTTTATAACTGCAGTAAGGTTTTTCTACAAGTTGAATACAAGAGTATATCCTAGTCAACATTCTCAAAGCTTTCTCCACATCTACAAATGCTAAAAAACGTAGGTTTGACTTTCATTGACCTATCTTAGATAAGTGGTCACGCAAAACAGTGGTTTGTACCTTAGATAAGTGAGTACTGCCGTCCGTGTTCTTACATTTCTCCTAAAACCAAAATAATCTTCACCAAGCTCGGATTCCACCAGTTTATCCATTCGTCTGCAAATTATTAATGTTAGCATTTTGCAAGCGTGACTTAAGTGGTACTGTGTGGTTATGTTGAATAAATGGAATTTTCTTAGAAAATGTTTCCAGCCTCTTTATAGCCCTTTGTTCGTATATGGACTTGCCACTGCAGCAAATGCTGATAAGGCCTCAGACACTACAGCAGAAACTTCGTCGCCTGAAATTAAGGGAATACACAAAACAGTGATTCATACCTTTGAAATCAGTCCGCCTACTCTACTTCAATCATCAAACACAAGACCACGAACAGGTAAAGCAGCAGTGTTTGGCGTAATACCTTCTTTAAAAGGCTTTGGACAAGTCCATGGCTAAGGGGAAAAAGAAAGAAAATAACAAGACTACGCCTACAGGAACGACACAAAATCTACTGAAGGAGCTTCATTTGATAACAGTAGTGAAGGTAACTTCAGTCGTTTTGGAGGTGGAGAACGAATATTCAGAATGTTTTTGTCGTGCTATATTGTTGGCTACTGAAAGAGTCTGTGTAGGTGGTTCTTATTTTATGTGACTCACTCTTAAATTATGAGCTCAATGCTTCGTTGCGTTTCTTTATGTGTGTGTATGTAATAATTTATTATACTTGGGAAAAGTTATCGTAGCATTAATAAACTGTTCTGCATTAAAATGTGACAACCAAATTGGAAATTAGGGATCCATCTAACTTATTGACCGAAAACAACACTTACTGCGACACCTCTTCGCATCCATTTACATCCGCTATGTTTTTGAGTACCTGACTCGAGACCTTGCTTCTACTTTCCGTTTAAAAATTGTATAATTACTGTAAAAATCCTAACTACCTTAAATAATTATTTTGATAATTGTCTACGAGGAGTTCACGTTTTCTATTCCTCTTAGTAGCGGCGAATGCAAATTAACAGAAAACTGCGACAAGTGCAGAAACCTCAGTTATTCTGTTTTTGTATCACTCCTTCTTGTTTTGCCGCGGTGGAGTATCCGAGCGGTCTAAGGCGCCTCGCTGCGGAGCGCGCGGCTCTTCGCCGTCGGAGGTTCGAGTCTTCCCTTTGGCATGGGTGTGCGTGTGCGTGCGTGTGCGTGTGCGTGAGCGTGTGCGTGTGTGTGTGTGTGTGTGTGTGTGTGTTGTCCTTAGGTTAGTTTACCTTAGTTTAAGTAGATTGTAAGCTACCGACTGATGAGCACGCAGTTTGGTCCGATCGACTTACAAACATTTGAACATTTTGAACCTTCTTGTTTTCCTCTCCCTAAGCATTATGTTCCTGTTACGAAGAGCAAATACGCAGTGTGTAAATTGCAGAGTAATTACTGAAGCCTACGATACATAATGTGTCGCTAAGTTCTTACCTTGAAAGTGCTCCTCGTCAGGCATCTCGGGTTCCGGTGTCGACACGTTGTCCTGCGAACAGAAAAAAATGATTTAGGTTTACGACTGTAACAGCGTTGGTTATAACACAGTCAAAACCAAAGTACAACAGCTACTTATCTGGAGTGTGTTTTGAGGATCTAGAATTAACCAGTTAACCTTGTAATATATTGTAAGCGAAGTACTTTCTTTCTGAAGACATATAAACTAAATACGAGGCGAGTCCAGAAAGTAAGTTCCGTTTCAGATTTTCTCAGCTACAGCTCTGCGATTGCAGTTCTGCTCATGCGCTGTAGACGATGTGTATCAAGGAGAAGAACCTGTGCCATTTGGAGATCGCTGTCAGTTACGTACGCGTTGTTGTGCTTGTTTCAAATGTCGGCGTTGATTGAAAATCCCGCCGCCTGTGAAATCAGGTCGGTGATTCGGCTTCTGAATCCGAGGAAAGTGAAACCAAGTTAAATTTATCGGCAAATTTGTGATGTTTTCGGACCAAATGCGATGAGTGATTCGATGGTGAGAAGGTGGGTCCGACAGTTCAATTGGCGGGCGTAGTGATGTGCACGATGAAGAACGAAGTGGGCGTCCACCTTTGGTTACAGAAGAACTGGTTCACCCGATTGATGACAAGATGCAGGAAATCCGTAGGTTTACAATTAGTGCTCTCGCTATGGACAACGAGCTGAAAGAAACTGTTTCCAACTGGTTGAGGACACAGACGGCAGATTTCTATGTTCAAATGTTGAAATGTTTGTATAGCTTAAGGGACTTAACTACGGGGTCATCAGTCCCTAAACTTACAAACTACTTATGCACTATCTAAGACTAAGGACGGCACAAATATCCATGCCCGAGGGGGGATTCGAACCCCCGACCGTAGTGGCCGTGTAGACCGTGACTGGAGCGCCTCAGTCCCCTCGGCCACCGCGGCCGGCATTTTTCTATGAAGAAGGTATACAAAACCTGGTGCCACGCTATGACAAATGCCTGCAAAATTTCGGCAGTTATGTGGAAAAGTAGTTTGAGAGTTGTAGAATTTTGTGCAATAAAAATTTCTTCTCTATCTGTGTACAATTTCATGTTATTACCAAACGGAACTTACATTCTGGGCGCGCCTCGTATAATGCCGATAGTATAATGCTGATAGTTGAATATTTTCCGTGCTTTTTGAAGGAACCATCCCGGCATTTGCCTGTAGTGACTTCGAGAAATAACGGTAACCCCCAGGACGGCCGAAGACGAAATCGAACCGCTGTCCACACGAACGCGAATCCAGTGCGTTACCACTGTGCCACCTCGCTCGGTGCGGCTAATACGGTGATTGGCTAAAGAAACCCGAAGAAGCGTGGCGTAGTGCTGTGACGTTTTTATGCTATACTAGAAATTGGCCAGATTTCCTCACAGATGGAAACGTCTCTCATACGCACAATAAAATACCAGCTATGCAAACACGAGAATTTCCCTCTGTGTGTGTGTGTGTGTGTGTGTGTGTGTGTGTGTGTGGAGATCGATGGCTCAGGTCGACTGGCAGCGGCGCGAGTCCGCGAGATGGCCCACCTGTTGCATCTATCAATTTTCCGCGTCTTTAACGGCGGCCGCGAGAGTGTAGGGGGTGGGTGGGGGAGTCCGCGGCTGAGACAATTTATGATTGCGCGGGGGGCGCGCCGAGAGGTGGCCGTAATTGCCAGGCTTATCTGCGCAGCCGGGCCGAAAAGGCCGAATAAATAGGCCGTGCGGTAGCGCTGACCCCACCCCGAGGCCGAGGCCGCGTCACGATCTCTCGCCGCCACGGGCATAGGCCAGGGAGCCTGCTTACGAGCTCCCCTACCTAGCACAATTACGTACGAGTCGAGTTGACGTCATAGCAATAGAGTTAGTTAGAAGGTGTTCAAATGTTTGTAGAACTTATAGGACTTAACTACGGAGTCATCAGTCTCTAAGCTTACAAACTACTTATGAACCATCTAAGACTAAGGACGGCACAAATATCCATGCCCGTGAGGAGATTCGAACCCCCGACCGTAGTGGCCGTGCAGACCGTGACTGGAGCACCTCAGTCCCCTCGCCCACCGCGGCCGGCACTTCAATGTGTGTACTTGCCATAGCAGCATATGGCCCAGACAGGCATCATCATCTTTGTTAAACGTAGTGACCCATCTCTACTTAACACGATTAACTGTCAGTTAATTGGCCTTCTGGATTATATAAATGAACCTATTTTATTTATCCTAAGTCAACACTGAGAACATACGAGAGGGTACTCAAAAAAATTTTTTTTTAATTATATACATATTCAGGGTGTTACAAAAAGGTACGGCCAAACTTTCAGGAAACATTCCTCACACACAAAGAAAGAAAATATATTATGTGGACATGTGTCCGGAAACGCTTAATTTCCATGTTAGAACACATTTTAGTACGGATAAGGCTTCATTATTCCAATGGCCGGCCGCGGTGGCCGAGGGCACTGAGGAGCTCCAGTCACGGTCCGCACGGCCACTACGGTCGGGGGTTCGAATCCCCCCTCGGGCATGGATATTTGTGTCGTCCGTAGTGTTAGCTAGTTCATAAGTAGTTTGTAAATTTAGGGACTGATGACCCCGTAGTTAAGTCCCTTAAGCTCTACAAACATGTGAACATTTTTTATATAAATGGACCGATTTTATTTATCTTAAATCAGCACAGAGAACTACATATGAGGGTGTACTCAAAAAAAGTTTTTTTAATATATATATTATAGAAGGAGACTTTCATGGTGGGAAAAGTATGTATAAAAATATTGTTTGACTTACCCAAAGCACAGGTTCGCCGGTAGACACAAATAAACACTAATAAAAACACATACAAACATTTGAGCTTTCGCAACCGTTGGTCGCTTCTTCAGGAAAAGAGGAAGGAAGGAGGGGAGAAAGGGAAGCATATGGGTTTTAAGGAAGTGGAAAAGGAGTCATTCCAATCCCAGGGGTGGAAGGACTTACCTTAGGGGAAAAAAGGGAAGGTAAACAACTACACACACTCACACATATCCACACGCAAACACACATAGGCGGACAAATGTCCCCTAAGATAAGTTCAATGTTCAATGTTTGTACAGCTTATGGGACTTAATTACAGGGTCATCAGTCCCTACCTAAGATAAGTCCTGGGAGACCGGAATGACTCCTTTTCCACTTCCTTAAAACCCGTATCCTTCCCTTTCTCCCCTCCTTCCTTCCTCTTTTCCTGAAGAAACGACCAACGGTTGCGAAAGCTTGAACGTTTATGTGTGTTTTTATTTATTTATTTTTTCCTTTTGTGTCTATAGGCGAACCTGTGCTTTGGTAAGTCAAACAATCTTTATATATATAACTCTCCGTCAGAACTAGTAAATTTGTCCCACCAGTGCGAAGGAAGGAAACTTAGGGTTTAACGTCCTGTATACAGCAGGGTCATTAGAGATGGAGCTTAAGTTCGGATTTTTGGGGAAAAATGCGGGACGAAATCGGCGATGCCCTTTGAAAGGAACCATCCCGGCATTTGCCTTAAGTGGCTTAGGAAATTCAAGGAAAACGGAAATCTGGATGGACGGAGGTGGTTTTGAACCACCATCCTCCTGAACGCGTCTTATCACTGCGCCACTTCGTTCGGTCTCCACCGGTGCTTTCACTGTCCGAAACGTCTTTTAACTCAAATTTATAAATGGCTGAAGCTCCTAAGTCTTTCGGAACAGACGCCACATGTATATATATAATATGACGGTGACGGGTAATGATCCTTTCATTAGTGGAGAGGGGTAGGCAAGTTTGTGGCCCTTACTCTTACGGGAATTAGCTTCATAACTACGAGTTTGAGTACTGTGGGCAGGGTGAGGCTGGTAATTTGTATCTGACGTGAAACTTAGGTAGTCCTTGCAGGTGCGGAGATTACTGTGTCCCCAGTGGTGCAGGGGTCAGCGCAACTGCCTAGACAGCAGGAGACCCGGGTTCGAGTCCCGGCTGGGTACTCATTTTCAGCTTTGCCTATTCACAGTTGATGTCATATATCCTGTGAATATTAAACAACTAGTTGAAAACCCGGCGTTGCCCGGGTATCTATTTATTTATTCCTGCCATTTTCATGTATGTATTCATTTGTATAAGTGCTGTATGTCTGTAAAATCTCTTGCGAATACAATTAGTAGTAAAGAAGTAATAGATGGTGCGTAATGGGGCGGTTTCCATGAACGTTACTGTTTATGTGGTCATAGCTCATGAACAATGTGTCGTACTGCGATACAACTTAGATGGCACACTCAACTATATAACTGTATACAGTCTGTAAAATTTCCTACGGATACAATTTGTAGTGTTCAAATTATAAATTGTAACGTCATACCGAGAGCCGTAGTTTTACTCCATAAACAGCGGAAAAGTAGTAAGCGAGAGACTTTTTTCCTTTCATCATTTTACTATGGTTGCCAGCGAGAAAAAGTTTAATAAAGGTTTGAAATTATGTTTAAAGTTTGCTGCAAGTCGCTAAGTACTGTCATTCTCAAACAGTGTATTCCGCGCGGTGGCCGAGGGGACTGAGGCGCTCCAGTCACGGTCTGCACGGCCACTACGGTCGGGGGTTCGAATCCCCCCTCGGGCATGGATATTTGTGCTGTCCTTAGTATTAGTTAGTTCATAAGTAGTTTGTAAGTTTAGGGACTGATGACCCCGTAGTTAAGTCCTATAAGCTTAACAAACATTTGAACATTTTGAACATTGAGTGTATTCCGAAAATCTCGCCGCATTATATGGCATTTTTTGCGATTTCTATTGGTTATGACGTAATATCTTTTGAACCATGTGCCGTATGTGGTTCTTCACCATGCAGCAATTGTTACCTCACGGTAAGGAATGTGTGTACCAGATTTGTTGAAATCGGTCCAGTGGTTTAGGAGAAAATGAGCAGCATTGTCGCAATAAGCAGCAGTATGTGATTCCTACACTTACGGCGACCGTCCTCATGGATTGAAGGTTACGTGTACAAAATTTCATATAGATTGGAACAAAACTGTAGATTTGTAAGGAACACGTACAAACATACGGACACTCTGCTTTATGTATTAACTGCAGGATCAGAAGTGACGTCTGTTCTTTCGGAACAGACGCCACATGTATATAGATTATTTAAGTTATTATGATGTCTTTATTTTCGTGTCTGTAAAGCATTTCTGTAAAATCTTCAGCTACAACAGCACAGATACGAGAGTTTGTGAGCCGAGAAATGTCAACACGAACCATTGCGAACCGGTTACTAACAGTGCCACTAGGGGCACGCACACCTCGAAACCGACCTCCAGACTCATGACGGCATTGACGTGCGAGGATCGACTGAGCGTCATTTGGGAGATGAAATAGCGGGCCTTGATCTTCAGGGCAGATTGTGCCTAAGTGCAAGTAATAGTCGTGAGTGCGTACGTCGTAGACGTGGCATTCGCCCAAGACACATTTGGCCCACTGTTGCGATAAGCTACAACACTCGTTCACAATTTGGTGTTTGTGGAGGGAACGCTAACCCTTGCTAGGGAACGTGTTGAATGTTGTAAGACCCGTCCTTTTGCCATACCTGCAACAGGAGGGCGATGTGTTATCCAACAGCATAACAGTCGCCCACACACAGCATGTAAAGTTTAGTGAGCTATGCAGCACGTGCAGCAACGGCCTTAGCAAGCACCATTTCCGGGTATGTCTCCAGTCGCGCAAATGATGGATATGATGGCACAATAAGTTCAAATGTTTGTAAAGTTTATGAAAGTTAACTGCGGAGTTATCAGTCCCTAAACTTACAAACTACTTATGAACTAACGTATACTAAATACTGCACAAACATCCATGCATCTACATCGGATACTCTGCAAATCACATTTAAGTGCCTGGCAGAGGGTTCATCGAACCACCATTATACTATTTATTTCCCATACCATTCTGGAATAGCGCGCGGGAAGCTAATTTCTCGTATTTTATTCTGATGATCTTTTCTACCTATGTAAGTGGCAGTCAGCGATAAGCGCCGCTGTTTGGAGGTGGTATGCCGTTATAAGGGGACCTACAGTTTAACATGGGTTCCGAACCACGGTGCTACTCGATATTTTTCACATTAGCAACACTGCCAGAGGTGAATGAAGTGGAAAGTGACAGATAAAAATCCTAGTACCTGGCGAGGATCGAGCCCGCGACCTTTTTTTTTTTTTTTTTTTCATCTGGTCGTTCGTTCAGTTTGTTCGTGGTTGTTCGGTGAATGGTTGGCTCAGCTTTTTTTTTTTTTTTATTACGGAGTGCGTTCAGCATTGATATTAGCAAGATATAAGATGTACTTTTGAATATATATCGACTGGTTAAGACATGGCGAATTCTGACAGAAGGAAGTGAAGAAAGCTGTACTTGGCGAGAGCAATGGCAGTAGGAGAATATCTGGGAGGAGGAATGGATGTGACTTACCTGGACCGTAGGGTAATAAAGACTGACGTAATTATTGCTTTAGTAGATAATCCATTAACTGTCGTTTGAAGCTGGCAGTGCTATTCAGTTCTCTGATATACTGAGGTAGATTGTTCCAGAGCCTGGTTCCTGCTACTGAAAAGGATTTTGAGAAACCGGCTGAGTGATGGGTAGGGACAGAAAGGGTTTTGCTCTGACAGGAACGAGTAGTTCTGTTATGTTGATCAGATAAGAGTGTTAAGGTCGAGGAAAGATATGAGGGACAGTCTACATCTACATCTAGATCTACATGGGATACTCTGCAAATCACATTTAAGTGCCTGGCAGAGGGTTCATCGAACCACAATTATACTATTTATCTCCCATTCCATTGTCGAATAACGCGCGGGAAGAAAGAACACCTGAATCTCTCTGTTCGAGCTCTGATTTCTCTTATTTTATTCTGATGATCATTTCTACCTATGTAAGTGAGAGTCAACAATATATTTTCGCATTCGGAGGAGAATGTTGGCGATTGGAGTTTCGCAAGTAACCCACGCCTCAGCGATAAGCGCCGTTGTTGTAATGATTCCCATCCCAGATCCTGTATCATTTCCGTAAAGCTGTCTCCCCTGTATCGCGACAATACGAAACGAGCTGCCCTTCTTTGCCCTTCTCTGCCCTACGTTGATAAGAGAGTAGAGGAAACAGAGTGTATGAAAATCTCTGCGCTTGTCAGCACGGAGCCAGGATAGTTGCTTATAAGATGGTGAAATGTGATCAAAGAGACGGATGTTACATATATATCGAACGCAGGCATTCATGATTAGTTCCAGACGTCGTGAGCTTTCCCATAAGTTTCTTTTTAAGATCGAGGGGGAAAAACTTCTTATATCTCTGTAGGGCATGAAGAGATGCTGATGCCTTCCTACACACGGCGGCTGTGTGCTCAGCCCAATTTAGTTTGTCGTCTATTATCACTCCCAGACTTTTTGCCGAGGGCGAAAAAAACCCACATCTAAGAGTCAGATCGGTGGTTTGCCACACCTAACCCCCTTGACCAGGGCAGGGCAGGGCTTCGCTGAAGTGTACTGGAAATGGCGTTAACTGTTGCTGGGTAGATGTCCTAACTGAGAGGCTGGAGAGAAGGAGGTGGCTGGGTTGGGTTTGGCGGCGGCCTTGCGGCGCCGCTGGGCGAGAGATCAGCTGGCGTTCCAGTTGGGAAGTCGTCAGGTGGGAGCGCTCGCTCCGGTCCGCCTGGCGTCTAGTTTTTGCGGCGCTGTCTCCTTGGCCCACAAGCCCGACCACCGGCTCTGGCTGGACCCGTCCACCTCTGCCGCCAACCGAGTGCCGCACTGCCCGAAATATACGCTCTACAGCGTCACTTATCATTTGCTTGCCTCCCGTTGTTTTTCGTCCAACCAAAAACGCGTTGTTGTTGTTGTGGTCTTCAATCCGGAGACTGGTTTGATGCAGCTCTCCACAATACCCTATCCTGAGCAAGCCTCTTCATCTCCACATAAGAACGGCAACCTACATCTGTCTGAATCTGCTTATTGTATCCATCTCTTGGTCTTCCTCTGCGATTTTTACCCCACACACTTCCCTCTAATGCTAAATTCACAATTCCTTGATGTCTAAGAATATGTCCTACCAATCTATCCCTTCTTTTAGTCAAGGTATGCCAAAATTTTTTTCTCCCCAATTCTGTTCAGTACCTCCTCATTAGTTACGCGATCCACCCACCTAATTTTCAGCATTCTTCTGTAGCACCAATTTCAAAAGCCTCAATCCTCTTCCTGACCGCACTGTTTATCGTCTATGTCTCACTCCCATACAAGGCAACACTCCATACAAATGCCCTCAGAAAGGACTTCCTTAGGCTTAAATCAATATTCGATGTTAACAAATTTCTCTTTTTCAAGAACGCTTTTCTACTCATTGCCATTCTGCATTTTATGTCCTCTGTACTGCGGCCATCATTTGTTATTTTCTGCCCAAGTAACAAAACTCATCTACCTCCTTTATTGCTTCGTTTCCCAATCTCATTCCTTCAGCATCACCTGATTTTCTTACACTGCACTCCATTACCCTAGTTTTGCTCTTGTTAATGTTAATCTTATATGCACCTTTCAGCACACTGTCCCTTCCGTTCAATTACTCTTCCAGGTCCTTTGCTGTATCTGACAGAATTACTATGTCGTCGGCAAAACGCAATGTTTTTAATTCTTCCCCCTGAACTTTTATTCCTTCACCAAATTTCTCCTTGCTTTCCTTTATAGCTTGTTCAATATACAAATTGAATAACATTGGAGAACGGCTACAACCCTGTCTCACTCCATTCCCAACCACTGCATCCCTTTCATGCCCTTCAACTCTGACAACCGCTGTCTGGTTTTTGTACAAGTTGTAAATAACCTTATGCTCCCTATATTTTACTCCTGCTTGCTTCAGAACTTGAAAGAGTTTATTCCAATCAACATTGTCAAAAGCCTTCTTCAAATCTACAAAAGCTAGAAATGTAGGTTTGCCTTTTCTTAATCTATCTTCTAGGATAAGCCGTAAAGTGAGTATTGCCTCCCGTGTTCCTACATTTCTCCTGAACCCAAACTGATTTTCCGCGAGGTCGGCTTCTACCAGTTTTTCCATCGCGTACTCTGCCGGAAATAAAAATTATTATGCCCTCTTAGGTTTTTCCAATTCACTCAAGATTTACTGTTGAAAACGGCCATGATTACCCTTTCAGATCAGTAGCTCGAGCGGACTAAAGTACCAGTAGTCGATCCATGCCGAAACACTCGTATTAGTATGTGCTGTAGCCTCCACGGGCGGCGTGCAGGCGCTGATTCTGGGATTATACAGATAGCAAATAATCTCTTGGGATATTTCATGGCTGCTCGAGCTGTTCTCGTAGCCCTGTAAGCGTTGTAGATTGACAAGTAGCACCTGTCAGTTATCGTGCTGCGCCAGGCCGTTCCCCGTCGGGGGTTTGACTCCCCCCCCCCCTCATGCCACTATGGTGTAAAAATTGGCATTTGACTCTAAATAATGAGAAGTGTGAACTAGTCCACATGAGTACGAAAAGAAATCCGTTAAAATTTATTTACAAGATAAATCAATCAAAAGTGAAGGCTGTAAACTCCACAAAATTCCTAGGAATTACTATTACTGCAGACTTAAACTGGAAAGAATACGTAGATAATGGCGTGGGAAAGGCGAACCACAGACTTCTTTTTATTGGCAAAACCCTTAAAAGACTAACAGAACTACTAAAGAAACTGCAGACACTACGCTTGCTGCCCAGTATGGGATCTTTATCAGGTGAGTTTGACGGAGAACATGGAAAGAGTGCAAAGAAGGGCAGCTCGTTTTGTACTGTCACGATACAGGGGAGACAGGGGATTTGGGATGGGAATCATTACAACAACGGCGCTTATCGCTGCGGCGTGGGCTACTTACGAAACTCCAATCGCCAACATTATTCTCCGAATGCGAAAATATGTTGACTCCCACTTACATAGGTAGAAAAGATCATCAGCGTAAAATACGAGAAATCAGAGCTCGAACGGAGAGATTCGGGTGTTCTTTCTTCCCGTGCGCTATTCGAGAATGGAATGGGAGATAAATAGTATAAAGGTGGTTCGATGAACCCTCTGCCAGACACTTAAATGTGATTTGCGGAGTATCCCATGTAGATGTAGATGTAGAATTACGTAGCTGATACAAAAACTTCTATTGTCGATTCATAAAAGTATTTCTTCTCTACTGCAGCTTAGTTGTACCTTTCTCATTAGTAGTCGTAGAATTATGCATATTACGGAATGTGCGAAATATTACCTGAAACGGAAAATAAACCAACACAAAACGTTAAGTAGCCTTTGTTGCCAGTGATGGACAATAAACTGCCGATGGCGGAGGTTTTTCAGCAACAGCACTATGCCTTGTGACGTCACCAGACAAGGTGACGGGAGGGGGTATTTTTGTGGCGCAGGGTTCAGTCTCCGCGCTAGGCGGATGTCTGGCGTTACTTTGGAAGCTCCGGCCCGAGCGTCAACAAGATAAAGCAGATCCTATCGCGGTATCCCCGCAGAGAATTTCAGCTGCGGCCGCCTGGCTAGACACGCCACGTCTAGCTCTCCTAGTCGAAACAAACATCATCCAACACAGAAACAAGTCACTACTGGGAACAACACTGAAGATTACTTTTTCATCTCTACAGATTGATTGACAAGGGGTGAAATTTTGGCATAATTATACGCCAGGCGGTCGTACGAAATTTGATCACGCTTTCCGTGTGCTTTGCCACCCGCATTTTATTGTCATGTTTGTTATACGCAATCCAGTGCCGTCTACATTGATACGTACAAGGCCGGAGAAATAAGAGACGTTCACAGAACAGAGTCCCAGAGTACAAAGAAACGTAGCAGAGGGAAAAATACGGTACTATCCTGACTAAAGCAGAATTTGAAAAAATGTTCAAACGTTTGTAGAGCTTATGGGACTTAACTACGGGGTCATCAGTCCCTAAACTTACAAACTACTTATGAACTAGCTTATACTAAAGACGGCACAAACATCCATGCCCGAGAGGGGATTCGAACCCACGACCGCAGCGGCCGTGGAGACCGTGACTGGCACGCCGCAGACCGCTCGGCCACTGCGGCCGGCTGCAGAATTTGAAAGTGATCACTATCCATCTCTTGACACTTTTGGGCCCTGGTCAGCAAGTTACCAAGGGGGTCAAAACTGCACTGCTGTAATTGCTCCCATTTTATCCGAAATGTTCTAATGCAATTATTGTTTTAAATTTAAATTTCTTAATTTTGAATAGCTACTGGGAAATAGAGGACGGTGATAGGTGAGGAGATAAAAAAAAACGGAAGGAGGATATGGACAGGGGCGGGGGATGGATGAAGGGATGCGGACAGGAGGATGATGAAATATGGGGGGTGGGGTGGGGGGGGGGGGGAAGAAGAACATGGTCATTAGCGGCGGAGCTCATGTTCAAATTATGTTGGACGCACTTTGCGCACAGTTCTTGAACTATGTGCGGACCATCGACGATATACCCGACTGCTACAACGCGCTAATTCAGCTGTGGCTGAACATTTTTATTGGAACAGGCCATAATATGGATTATGGGAATGTTCAGATATTAACGTCTGTATCATCCTTCTGGGATTCGGTTTTTAGGAAGCCATTTAAATTAGGTTGGGGAATCAATTTCATTAATCGGAATGATGGTTTTATTCTTGATAAAATGTGGAACCTGGCACTCACGGCAGTGAGAGCGACATCATTTTGAACAAAATCAAAATTTCAAATGTTTGTAGAGCTTCTGGGACTTAACTAAGGGGTCATCAGTCCCTAAACTTACAAACTACTTACGAACTAGCTAATACTAAGGACGGCACAAATATCCATGCCCGAGGGGGGATTCGAACCCCCGATCGTAGTGGCCGTGCAGAACGTGACTGGCGCGCCGCAGTCCTCTCGCCACCGCGCCCGGCCCATTTTGAACTGACTGAATTGACATGTTGCCATTTTGTAAACAATAACTATTTATCCTCCATTCAAGTTACAGAAATGACATCTACCAGGGGGTTCACGGATCTTTCATGAGAACGTCCGCGGCGAGCACGGTGCCCCGAGCTCATGCAGCCTTTCTCCCTTCTTTCCTCCATAAACTGCATTTCCTTTCCCTTCCCTTCCTTTCCTATTCTCATTTCTTCCTCTTCTTACCGTGGGACTCATGCCTTGGCAACTTGGTCCACCTGTCTCTAACAACCCATCTATCCATCCGATTCAAACAAATATCTAAAACGAGAATAATGTCTGCCGTTTAGCATTTTGCATTCTAGTGGAGAGAACTATTTGAAGGGCGTGTTAGGGACTGACTGGTGCACCCTTTCTCTGAGCTTCCGAGTTTGTGTGCACCTGAGAGACGCCCTGCTAAGATTGTGATCTAGCTCGACCGTGAAGGCGACGGCGTCGGGAAGCTGGTGAAGGCAGTTAAATGGGGGAGCAGGAGGATGTTTTGAAATGTTTGGGCCCAGCTCCCTCCGCTACCTGCGGGCCCGGCCGCTTTCACGCGTCATTAGCGACACGGCCGGGACACCCCGCCTGCCAAGCACCTGCCCGTCTCCTTGCGCAACGCACGACAGCCCGCTCCCTGCTCCCCACCTTTGTTTCCACCAAGACTCAACACTGCCGTACTTGGCTAATTTTGTAACTCATTTTGGGGCGACGCTAATTAAAAATAAAAAGGAAGGAATAAACCTCGGCTCTCAATGACCTTTCACTTAATCTGACGTAATATTCTGGGAATGTTACTGCAGACTACCGAAAGTAAGCGTTTGCCTGTGTCAGTGGTCAAGATCAAACCTGTCTACAAATGTGTGTGCTAACCCTTAACCGGAATCGTGGGTCAATTTGTACCCGCCGACAACAACAAAACTGTCTAACAATGGAAACGCGCGGAGTTTCAGTTCCGTGCACCAGTCTAATCTCAGTACATAGTGAGGTGCTCAAGGGACCAGGAGCTCGCCGCTTGAAATTTACTGAAAGTTGACGTAAGTGCCATCGTTGGGTCCAATCTGACCCGCGATTCCAGACAAGGGATGTTTTTTTAGTCAGTGCAGACTGACTTAGTTTGTAATGTTCCAGGCACTTTATTGCCACAATGACTACTGAAAAAGAAATCTTTGCACTATTATTAGGCGAAGATGTCTCAGACACAGAATATTCGAGCGATTTTCTACCCACGGCAACAAAATTCACCTTCTAATCAAAGTCGCTCACGGAAAAGAGGAAGATGTTATTTATGTGCCCGTAAAACTGACAGCAAACAATCATAAAATGTGACATATTCTTTAAATTCATCTGTAAACGACTCCAGAAAAAAAGGATTGTGTAACAAGTGCTATTCTGAGTTCCGGTACTGATATACAGATAACATTTGGACACATTCATGTTTCGTTGTCATTATTTTTGTTTCTGATTAGTGTCATAAAGAGTCCCCATTTATGTTAAGGGGAAGTTGTGAGAGACCCCAGTGTATATGTAGGTTTTTCAGTCCAAGCTATTTTTTAATCATACAGCATTCCACAGTAAGAAATTACAAATTTTCCATAAAAATTGGAAAAAACACCACAATGTAAAATTTTTGCTCAACACAAGTTAATTTTTATTTCAAATAAAACTTATTTTAATACATACATTGTACATTTACATATTAATTATAACTTTTATAGGAATTATGTGAACTTTTTATTCAAGGGTCCATATGGACCCGCGATTCGAGTTATGTTCGTCAAAATAACAATTCCTGTTAAGAGTTTACAATGATAGAGACAGTCTCTTACATTTTTCTGGCGTGATTGACTCATAATGTGCCTTCGGGTATTCAGCTGACAATGAAAATGTCTGGAAGCTTTAGTTACAGGGACCACTTGTCAATATGCTGTGTCGTTTATCTGCAAGACTGCAAACGCGCTCTAGATGTCACTGTAGATGTAATTGTAAAAGCCAAAATCAGTAAATACTACTTACCTATATGCTTATGCGTTTCTTGTATTTTTTCGGACATTAAAAATATACAACCTAAACCTGGTCACCCTTCGCTGTGGCTCAATCTGAAGTGAAAGGGAAAGAATTCTTCCTCATACAGAAGCGTCGAAAAAATACAGCAGTGAAATTGGCTTACTGTGTGGATTGAAAGGAAATTTAGAAAAGAGTTGATTTCTCAGAAAATCATTATTTATTGTGAAACCAGTGGATTCACTATATTTTGTTTGTCCTAGCTGCTTCATGCGCTTGCTGCTTGAGCAGCTAACGATATCACGCAAACCGAAGGAAACAGTTTGTGGATAATTTCTCGCGTTTAAGTTTACAGTTACCTCTATATCATGGCTTTATCGATTTTATTAGTCAGATATTGCAGAGTGCAGAATACTTCAAAGCAGAAATTTAGTAGCACTGAACTATGTAATCTAGCAGGCAGACGCTCACTTCGAAATGACTCATCAGCAGAAGGCAAACACGTGATTTTTAATTCTGTTAGCGACCTATCGCGCATCTTTTAGTTCGCGAACTATCGCGCATATTTTAGTTCGCAACCTATCGCGCATATTTTAGTTCGCGACCGGTAGCTCTTCTTTTAGTTCGCAGCGAACTAGGTATCTCTTTTTAGTTCGTCCGCTCGTTTTGGCTTTTGCTAAAACTACAGCTGAGCTGCATCTCAGCTCGAAATGACGGCAACTGGCAGAAGGGAATCACGCGATTCTGCGCGCTCTCGCGTCCTCTCGCTGTTACCCGTCGGTCTTCGGAAAAGGAGCGGACGAACTAAGAGGCGAGGGATCTGCGAACTAGTTCAAGTAGTTCGCCGGTGGGAGCGCTCTTCCGAACTAGTTCGTTCGCGAACTACACAAGACTAGTGTAAAGGCCAATTTCCGAAAGCACATTATTAGTCAATACCGCCACGAAAATGTAACAGACTGTTCAAAAGTCCAAATGTTTGTATAGCTTATGGGACTTAACTACGGGGTCGTCAGTCCCTAAACTTACAAACTACTTATGAACTAGCTGTCACTAAGGACGGCACAAATGTCCATGCCCGAGGGGGGATTCGAACCCCCGACCGTAGTGGCCGTGCAGACCGTGACTGGAGCGCAAAAAAAATGTTCAAATGTTTGTTAAGCTTATGGGACTTAACTACGGGGTCATCAGTCCCTAAACTTACAAAGTACTTATGAACTACTTACGAACTAGGACGGCACAAATATCCATGCCCGAGGTGGGATTCTAACCCCCGACCGTAGTGGCCGTGCAGACCGTGACTGGAGCGCCTCAGTCACCTCGGCCACCGCTGCCGGCGACTGGAGCGCCTCAGACCCCGCGGCCACCGCGGCCGGCTCGATCTTTTCGCATAAGTTGCCCATCATCAGCGGACACAGGGGAAAGAAAAATATGGACAAGAGGAGGCAAAAGGAGACTTACCAAAAGAAAATTGAAACAAATAAATAACCGGGTAACTCGGAGGATTCTGCTAGTATTGCAATAAATAATAAGTTACGATTCGATGGTGTTGTCGGTTTACGGTTTCACTGCAGCTCGCAAGGCATGTGGCAGCTGCACGAGGCGAAAAGTTGTGGCAGGCGCCGGGTCGCGAGCTCGGTGTCTGCTGGTGTAACAGGATGAGCGGCGGAGTGGGCGGCGGGGGCGGCGCGATAATTCTGAAATCTGAGGCGGCGCGCTGCTGGCGGGGCGGCGGACCCAGGCCGCCCCACACGAAAGAAACACAATCTGCGCCCGCCGGCTCCTTCCATTTCCGGCCGCTGATGAGAAAACAATGGGTGCGCGCGCGCCCTGGGCGGGGTCGCGGCCACACCGGCGGCCGCTGCAGCCACCGCTGGCCAAGCCTCGTCAGCTCTCCCACCTGCCACACACACAAACACTCAACATCTGACAAGGGGAACACCAAGTATGGTACCAACGAATTTTGATGAGTCGCAGGTATGTTATACGGTAACTCCTCCAGACCACAAAGCTAAAAGGATTTGTTCCAATGCGCCTTAGTTTCCACGAAAATCGCGATCAAAGTGCAGCGCGTAACAGCTATACCTGGCCGGCCGCGGTGGCCGAGGGGACTGAGGCGCTTCAGTCACGGTCTGCACGGCCACTACGGTCGGGGGTTCAAATCCCCCCTCGGGCAAGGATATTTGTGCCGTCCTTAGTTGTAGCAAGTTCATAAGTAGTTTCTAAGTTTAGGGTCTGATGACCCCGTAGTTAAGTCCCACAGACTTTACAAACATTTGAACATTTGAGCTATACCTTTAATGAGTACATTAGGAGCACACGAGCCAGCGTGGTGTAATTAGCAAGGCGCTAGCTAGTCGCGCATACGACCCCAGTTCAAATCCTGCCCGGATTATTATTATTATTATTTTACACTTGTCCGGCGATTGACTGAGTATAATTATATTCCTTATTTCTTACTGCAAAGATAAGGTTATATCGTGTAATTACAGTTACATGTGAACGATACGCTACGAATGAGTACCCACCTGGCCGCAGCATAATAAGCCGCTGGGACGCGTCAAGTGGGCGCACACTGCATTCGACGGTGTAACAACAGTGGGGCCGGGGACTGTAAACGCAGCTAACAAATGCTGCACAAATGTTACAGCTGATAACTACAGACGGTTTACTGATCTTTCAGTCGCCGTAAAAGTATGCTTCGAAATAACGAATAAAATAAAATAATCGTGCACAATACATATTGAGCAATTAACATAAGCCATTATCATGACCAATTACTCAAATGTTCAAATGTCTGTAAATATATCGGACCAAACTGCGTGGTCATCAGTCCGTAGCTTACAAACTACTTAAACCTAGGTAAACCAACCTACGGACAAACACACACACCAATGCCCCAGGAAGGACTCGAACCTCCACGGCGAGCAATGGCGCGCTCAGCAGTGAGGTGCTTTAGACCGCTCGGCTACTCCACCGCGGCACCAATTACTCAAGCATTAACATAAGAGTGGCTATTAAAGCACACAATCAATCCTCATACAAGTGAAAAGAAATTGGTTCCAAGCAGGATTTGAACTGGGGTCGTATGCGCGACAGGCTAGCGCCTTGCTAACTACACCACGCTGGCTCACCTGCTCTTAATGTACTCAGTACAGGTATAACTGTTACGCGCTGGACTTTGATCGCAATTTTCGTGGAAACTAAGGCGCATTGGAACAAATCCTTTTAGCTTGGTGGTCTGGAGGAGTTACCGTACAACATACCTGGGACTCATCAAAATTCGTTGGTACCATACTTGGTGTTCTCCTTGTAAGAGTCGACGCAGAGGCGCACCGACAATCGTTTGTGCTACGAACCGTACGCGACTCGAACAAGAAACACCGGAGTATTGATGATGATCATCGTGTGGCATTTTTGACCGTTAGACCCCAGCTTGGGGTCTGTGATATACTGGACTTCAATTAATATTGAACTTAGACTTTGAAGTACCTCGCTTCAGAACCATTGGAAGATGGATGTATATATTTTATTTGTGACTAGAAATTTTATGTTTGGTGACGCCTCAACCTGGATGCCGCGGTGGGGTAGCCGAGCGGTCTAAAGCGTCTCGCTGCGGAGCGCGCAGTTGCTCGCCGTGGAGGTTCGAGTCCTCCCTGGGGCATGGGTGTGTGTGATGTCCTTAGGTTAGTTTACCTAGGTTTAAGTAGTTTGTAAGCTACGGACTGATGACCACGCAGTTTGGTCCGATAGATTTACAAACATTTGAATTTCAACCTGGATGTACTCTTTTAATATGTAAAAAATGTTGTGAAGTTATGTAAAATACGACATGTCTGATGACGGCGTCGAGCACGCCGAAACCGGTAACATAATAAATGAAAAATGAGATCTTGTCTGCAAAATCATTATTAAACAATTATAGATCGCCCCATTGAACAATGAGTTCCTTATATAAGCCTCTCCTTATGTTTAATACCTTTGGTATAATGAGACAATGTTGTCTCAAGGAATTGCATTATTTGTTGATATTTATTACAGAATACATTCGAAATGTCAATCCTTGGCACTACTGACAGCGAAAGACTAGGTCAGCCTAATAAATGTGGTTGAGAGTACTTGTACGTGTCCCCTGATCTGAAGTAACGCCCCTGCATTTCCGCGGCAGAGGCGCGCGGGATCGATGCCCGCGCGGCCATTGTGTGGCCGGCGGCAGCGGTGGTGGCGAGTGGGCGGCTTCCGCCTTGGGCCAAAGGCCATGGCGCGCTCTCCCGCGACAGAGGTCGCCGCCGCCCACGCTCGCCGCGGCCGGCCGGCGCTTTGTCAAACGCCCGAAATATGGCCGCCAGGGACTATTGCCAAAGCCCGCTCCGGCACCTCTGTTTGTTGTCGAGGCAGGCCGCGTAACTGAAGAGGCGCCGCCGCTCGCTGCATACTGCAGTGCCATCACAGTTGCGATGTGCCGACAACCAGTTGTCGGTGGCACATGGTTGTATGTTTTAAAGTAGAAGGTTTTTAGTGATTTTGTCCATGATGGATGTAGCTGTTATAGGACTGAGACTAAAAACCGCTACAATTGAGAATTTATTTAAAAGACGACAGGTTTTGGACTTGGAATGAGTCCTGTCCCCTGCTGACCTACCTGCCGTAGGGAGGAACGAGACCAGAAAAAACATGTCACACACTTCCGAAATTCGTTCACCAAAGTAGACGAAGTGAACACCCCAGTATTCAATCCAAGAACAGCTGCCAGCATGCGAAACTTAGAAGTAGATGTTCCCGGGGTAGTAAAACATCTTAAGTCACTAAACACAAATCTTCCGGGCCAGATTGTATACCAACTAGATTCCTCTCAGAGTATGCTGATGCAATAGCTCCGTACTTAGCTATCATTTACAACCGATCACTCAGCGAATGATGCGTACCCAAAGACTGGAAAGTTGCCCAAGTTCTCCAATATTCAAGAAAGGCAATAGGAGTCACCCCCAAAATTACAGGCCAATCTCATTGACGTAGATTTGCAGTAGGATTTTGAAACATATACTTTGTTCGAATATTATGAACTACCTCGAAGAGAACGACCTATTAACCAATAGTCAACACGGATTCAGAAACTATCGCTCTTGCGAAACACAGCTTGTCCTTTATTCGCATGAAGTATTAAGTGCCATCGACAAGGGATCTCAAATCGATTCCGTATTTCCGGAAGGATTTTGACACTGTACCCCACAAGAGGCTTCTAATGAAATTGCGTGCTTATGGAATATCTTCCCAATTGTGTGATTGGATTCACGATTTCCTATCAGAAAGGACACAGTTCGTTGTAATTGACGGTGGGTCATCGAGTAAAACAGAGGTGATATCTGGCGTTCCACAGGGAAGCGTTATAGGTTCCCTACTCTTCCTCTTGTTTATAAACGATTTAGGAGACAATCTGAATAGCTACCTTAGATTGTTCGCGAATGATGCTGTCGTTTATCGTTTAGTGAAGTCAACAGAGGATCAAAAGCAACTGCAAAGCGATTTAGACAAAATTTATACATGGTGCGAAAATTGGCAATTGACACTAAATAAAGAAAAGTGTTAAGTAATACACATGACCACTAAAAGAAATCCGCTGAACTTCAATTATGCGATAAATCAGTCAAACTTCAAGGTCGTAAATTATATTAAACACCTAGGAGTTACAATTACGAACAACTTTGATTGGAGAGAACGCACAGAAAATATTGTGGGGAAGGCGAACCAAAGGTTACGTTTCATTGGCAGAACGCTTCGAAGATGCATCAGCTCCACCAAAGAGAATGCCTACGTCACACCTGTGCGTCCTCTCCTGGAGTACTGTTGTCCGTTATGGGACTCTCACCAGGTGGGACTGACGGAAAATATTGAGAAGGTTCAGAGAAGAAAAGCTTGTTTTATCACGTTACGGGGGGGGGGGGGTAGCGTCACGGAAATGTTGTACGAATTGGAGTGGAAATCATTAAAAGAAAGAAGTTATTCATTACGGCGTGATCTGTTTGCGAAGTTTCAGTCACCGACTTTTACTTCTGAATATGAAAATATTTTGCTAGCACCCACCTACTTAGGGAGACATGACCATCCCAATAAAATAAGAGAAATCAGATCGAAAACGGAACGATTTAGGAGTTCTTTCTTCCCGCGCGCTATTAGAGAATGGAACGGTAGAGAAAGTTATGAAAGTGGTTAATGAACCCTCTGCCAGGCACTTAAATGTGATTTGCAGAGTATCTATGTAGATGTAGTGTGTAGTCCTATGGTAGAGGTAGCTGGAAGCGCTTTATATTCTCAACCCTGTAATAATTTATTTTCAAACAGTGATCTGCACCATAAGACTACACTGATCGGCATGCGTAAGCATCTGATGATGGGCACAAGTCGGAAACCGCTCGTGTTTTATACAGGGTGAATCACCTAATACCGTAAATATTGCGGAAACGGAAAGTGCGATTGATGTGCGGTTTTCACCGAATGGATTGGTAGTCAGGGGCTCGTATTTTTAGCCAACAAACAGATTTTACTATTACTTAGAAATTGTATTTTTTATGCAAACTTACAGCTTTTAAATGGAATAATGGTTGTTTCTCTCATGCACTGGAATTTTTGACACCAGCTGTGGACAAAGAATTTTGAATGACATTTTTATCACGTTTAGTTTGGCAGCTACAACCATTCAGAGTTTCGGGAGCGGAGGCTGCGATAACGTAGCTGACTGGCCGAGTGGCTAGCCCCTGGGCCACGGCCACTGTCTCATGAACACCTGCCAGTGAGCTACGCTGTCGTAGCCTCCGCCCCCAAAACTTTGAATGGTTGTAGCTGCCAAAATTCTTTGTACACAGCTTATGTCAAAAATTCCAGTGCATGATAGAAACAACCATTGTTCCATTTAAAAAAACAGAATGTTTGTAAAAATACATAGTAAGTGTATTTTTGTGCAAACATACTGTTTTTCACATCAACAAAACAGAGGTGAGAGAAATGGAAAGTGGCAGATAACAATTATTGAACATAACGGAGATCAAACCCATGACCTTTAGATTTATTTTCTGGCACTCTACCACTGTGGTACCGAACCACACAACCTTACTACGGTATGTGCAATGTGTGTGGCGAATTGTGAAAAGTGAATCACAGATTTTTGACTGGCTGGAAGACTAAGTAATAGAACGCAGTACGTTGTTCTCGACGGCGAGTGTTCATCAGAGACGACTGCATCGTCAGGCGTGCCCCAGGGGAGTGTGATAGGACCGCTATTATTTTCTATCTGTATAAATGATCTGATGGACAGAGTAAGTTGCAATTTGCGGCTGTTTGCTGATGATGCTGTGGTGTATGGGAGGGTGTCGTCTGTAACTGACTGTAATAGCATACAGGATGACTTAGACAAAATTTCTAGTTGGTGCGAAGAATGGCAGCTAGCTGTCAATGTAGAAAAATGTAGTGTGATGCGCATGAGTAGGAAAAACAATCCCATAATGTTCGAATACAGCATTAGTAGTGAGCTTCTTGATGCTGTCGCGTCGTTCAAATATCTCAAATGTTCAAATGTCTGTAAATCTATCGGACCAAACTGCGTGGTCATCAGTCCGTAGCTTACAAACTACTTAAACGTAGGTAAACTAACCTAAGGACAAAAACACACACCCATGCTCCAGGGAGGACTCGAACCTTCACGGCGGGCAACCGCGCGCTCCGCAGCGAGACGCTTTAGACCACTCGGCTACTCCAACGCGGCGTTCAAATATCTAGGCGTAACATTGCAGATCGATATGAAATGGAACGAACATGTAAGGACAGTTGTGAGTAAGGCGGACAGCCAACTTCGGTTTATTGGGAGAATTTTGGGAAGATGTACTTCACCTGTAAAGGAGACCGCGTATAAAACGCTTGTACACCAGGTCTTGAGTATTGCTCAAGTGTTTGGGACCCGCAGCAGATCAGTTTAAAGGAAGGCATAGAGGCGGTTCAGAGGCAAACAGCTAGATTTGTTACCGGTAGGTTCGACCAATGCGCGAGTGTCATGGAAATGCTCCGGCAACTCAATTGGGAATCGCTGGAGGCAAGAAGACGTTCTTTTCGTGAATTTCTGTTGAGGAAGTTTAGAGAGCCGGAATTTGAAGCTGAGTGTAGTAAAATCTTGCTGCCGCCTACTTACATTTCGCGTGGTGATCACAAAGACAACAGAAATTAGGGCTCGTACGGAGGCATATAAGCATTCTTTTTCTCCTCGTTCTGTTTGGGATTGGAATAGGAAAGGAAGTGCCTAGTAGTGGTACAGTGTACCCTCCGCCACGCACCTTACGGTGATTTGCGGAGTATGTATGTAGATGTAGATGTAAGGTTTGTAATTACTTACTACATATGTTTCAAATATGAAAACCTATTTTGTTTAGTTTGTTTGGTTCCAAACATTATTGTAACACAAAATATTCATAACCCACACACTATGTACTAATACTGTAATTTATTGGTATTATGAGTAATATCATGTACATGGAATTCTATTAGAAATGCACTCCTACTCGCTCTCCGTGTCATATGACGAACAATCAGTACACAACACGCTTATACTAGCTTGATCAGTAGTAATGTTCCTACCACTTCCCTTCAGATGATCAGCTAAATCATTTACCACTCGTTTCCCTTGATTCATTTCTCTTCCTTCTGCAGATTTACCCATATACACTTGTGCATTTGTAACATAATCGGTCTCACAATCTACAGCAGCCCAAGCTGAGTGTAGTACGAACTTGCTGCCGCCTACTTACATTTCGCGCAAAGATCACAAAGACAAGATAAGAGAAATTAGGGCTCGTACGGAGAGGCATATAGGCATTCTTTTTTCCTAGTTCCATTTGGGAGTGGAATAGGAAAGGCATGCCTAGTAGTGGTACAGTGTACCCTCCGCCACGCATCTTACGGTGAATTGCGGAGTATGTATGTAGATGTAGATGTAAAAAGAAGTGAGTACCGCAGGGAGAGGAGTTGTTGCCAAGGCTTGGCGCCGCGTCGGCAAGAGGCGCCGGACACCGGGAGACCCTGGGCAGGTGAAAGCGGCTGGCGGCGAGGCGGGGCGCCTAAAAATATGAGCAGGCGGCAGGCGGCTGCCCCGGTGGGCCTGCGTGCGCCTGTTGTCGCAGGGTGGGGCCGAATGTCACAGGGTCAGCCGTTCCCACGTGCACGCGCCGCGGGGACCGGCCGTAACTGTGCTGCGGGCACCATATTACCTGCAAGCTAGCTGCGCAGGCGGCGAGCGAGGGGGCAGGCGAAGTTACTGGCGGTTCAGAGACAGACTTGCGCATAATAGTTCGCGATCGGGAGCGCTCACTTTAGTTCGCGGCTCTGCCGCGAAGTAGTTCGTTATTTCAGTTCGTCCGCTCCCAGTGACGGCTGAGCGGCGGCGTCTGTGCATGCAGGTGGAGGGAGAAGTTCCCCCACATAGCTGCTTCATGCGCTTGCTGCTTGAGCCACTAACGATATCACGCAAACCAAAAGAAACAGTTTATGGATAATTTCTCGCGTTTAAGTTTAGAGTTATCTCTATATCTTGGCATTGTGGAATTTATTTATTAGTCAAGTATTGCAGAGTGCAGGATATTTCAACACAGAAATTTTGTAGGTCGGCCGAGTGGACTGAGGCGCTCCAGTCACGGTCTGCACGGCCACTACGGCCGGGGGTTCGAATCCCCTCTCGGGAATGGATATTTGTGCCGTCCTAGTTCGTAAGTAGTTTGTAAGTTTAGGGACTCATGACCCCGTAGTTAAGTTCCATAAGCTATACAAACATTTGAACATTGATTCCGTGATTCCCTTATCGACTGAAGATGTCCAACTACTCACCGTGCAAACCTTGTTTTCGCCAAAAATGTTTTTTAATAAATTATAAATATTACTACAAATCGACACAAATGCCACATGCTTGGAGACTGCGTTGCCGCGCTGTATACAGTAGCATAATTCTTCCAGATCTGCTGGACTGTAGGCGTCAGTAGACTTTGGGTCTCCACTTGGAACAAAGAATGAACACGGTGCTTTGTACGAAAATTCGACTCTGCAGAATGGCCATCGCATCCTGCGCGGACTTCGGAATCCAAGCTATTAGTCAATAATTATATTGTTACATACACATCTACAGAAAAAAAAGAGTTCAAATGATTGTTTATCAAAGGTATTTAACTTCCGTGGTTATTAGTTGATAGGCTTACAAACTAGTTAAACTAACCTAAGGACAACACACATGCCCGAGGGAGGACTCGAACCTCCGACGGCTAGCAAACGCATGCTCTGCAGCAAGGCACCTCAGAGCGCTCGGTCACTCAACCGCAGCATATGTATAATACTGTTGATTGCGTTCAGAAGTCCGATCGTTGCTGCAGTATATGAAATCAGCAAATTACTATATGTGCTATATATATCGGCAAACTGGAAAGCCGGCTGCGGTGGCCGAAGGGACTGAGGCGCTCCAGTCACGGTCTGCACGGCCACTACGGTCGGGGTTTCGAATCCCCACTCGGGGATGGATATTTGTGCCGTCCTTAGTATTAGCTAGTTCGTAAGTAGTTAGTAAGTTTAGGGACTGATGACCCCGTATTTAAGTCCCATAAGCTCTACAAACATTTAAACATTTCAAACTGGAAATGCGTCAGTAGTTGATTAGTTACTTAAACTAAGGTAAACTAACCTAAGGACAACACAAACACCCATGACCGAGGGGGGATCGAACACCCGACAGTGAATTGCACCGCAGCACGGCGCACCAATGCGGCGCGCCAGTCACAGTCTGCACGGCCGCTACGTTCGGGGGTTCGAATCCCCCCGTTGGGCATGGATGTTTGTGTCGTCTTTAGTGTAAGGTAGTTCGTAAGTTGTTTGTAATTTTAGGGACTGATGACCCCGCATTTAAGACCCTTAAGCTTAACAAACATTTGAACATTTGAAGAGAGAGAGAGAGAGAGAGAGAATAATACGGAAGACAAAAATGTATCGTAACACTTATTATTTGCGAGCTAGACTTAGCTTCATAATCCAGGTGAACTTTGAAGGTAATTTTTCGAACACATACAGTCGGTGCCACAAACATACTCCGAAGAAGACAACGAAGCCAACATAAAAGAGCTGAATTACCAAATTTTATGATTTATGGTGGGCCTCAAAACTTGCAATTTTAGACTCAATGACAAATATCAGCAAATCCGGCACGTCACTGAAAATGTACTAGGTTTCTGAAGAGCCTGACAAAACAGTCTATGTTTAAATGGAGCCCGGTCTTCTCGTTTCCCTTCTTACCATGCACAAAATCCCTCCGCCAACGCAATAACGTGGATGTGATGATGGCAGTCGTCATTTGTCACACACCCCCTGCCCCTCGAGCCATTTGCTTAGCTTAGGCCTGCAGCAGCGGCGCGCAACTTGGGAATCGACTGCAGTTATCTGGTGGCAGATGCGAAATGCGGGGTGCTGTCGCGGAATCACAAACAGGGGGGAGATGTCGGTGACGCGACGCGGAAGGGAGTCGTCGGAAGTCGGCACAAGTGCGAGGTCAGCGGCGGTCGTTTCGCAGACGGCCCAAATGGAGGGGTGGGGAGGGTAGGCGAGGTGACGGGCCGGTTTCTTATTTTCATGCCTCCGGGGGAGGCGGCGCGACATTTCGTGACGGATTGCGGCCAGTCACGCGACCGCCTCCTTACAGCGGGCCCAGCTAATGCCTTCCCGTACAGTCGCGGCGCCCTCACCAAAGTCCACCCTGCCCTTTCTCCCTCCTGCCAGCGCCTCGAACGCGACACTTCACGAATTTGGACATTGTCCGTAGGAGGAGCAGCGATTTGCAATTAATTGTATCGGATCTAATGTACATCATCTACATCTACATGGGATACTCTGCAAATCACATTTAAGTGCCTGACAGAGGGTTCATCGAACCACCATTATACTATTCACCTCCCATTCCATTCTCGAATAGCGCGCGAGAAGAAAAAACACCTGAATCTCTCCGTTCGAGCTCTGATTTCTCGTATTTTATTCTGATGACCATTTCTACGTATGTAAGTGGGAGTCAACAATATATTTTCGTATTCGGAGGAGAATATTGGCGATTGGAGTTTCGTAAGTAGCCCACGCCGCAGCGATAAGCGCCGTTGTTGTAATGATTCCCATCCCAGATCCTGTATCATTTCCGTAACGCTGTCTCCCCTGTATCGTGACAGTACAAAACGAGCTGCCCTTCTTTGGACTCTTTCGATGTCCTCCGTCAAACCCACCTGATTAGGTTCCCACCCTGGGCAGCAACACTCCAAATGAAGACGGTCAAGCGTAGTGTATGCAGTCTCTTTAGTAGTTCTGTTGCATCTTTTAAGGGTTCAGCCAATAAAACGAAGTCTCTGGTTCGCTTGTCCCACGACATTATCTACGTGTTCTTTCCAATTTAAGTCTGAAGAAATAGTAATTCCTAGGTATTTTGTGGAATTTACGGCCTTCGCTTTTGATTGATTTATCTTGTAAACAAAGTTTAACGGATTTCATTTCGTACTCCTGTGGATGACTTCACACTTCTCATTATTTAGAGTCAATTGCCAATTTTTACACCATAGTGATATCTTATTCAGATCGTTCTGCAGTTGGTTTTGATCTTCAAAAAATGTTTGTATAGTTTATGGGACTTAACTACGGGGTCATCAGTCCCTAAACTTACAAACTACTTATGAACTACTTACAAACTAGGACGGCACAAATATCCATGCCCGAGGGGGGATTCGAACCCCCGACCGTAGTGGCCGTGCAGACCGTGACTGGAGCGCCTCAGTCTCCTCGGCCACCGCGGCCGGCGTTTTGATCTTTTACTAGACGGTAAATGACGGCGTCATATGCAAACAACCTAAGAGAGCTGCTTAGATTTCCTCGAATATCTTTCATGCAAATAAGGAACAGCAGACGACCAATAACATTACCCTGTTGAACGCTCGGCATCACCTGTTTTAGTCGATGCCCTACCATCGATTAGTAAGAAGTGTGTCCTCTCTCACAGGAAATCCCGTATCCAGTCGCAAATTTGGGGTGATATACCATAACCACGCAATTTGATTAAAACCGTTTGTGAGATACGGTGTAAAAAGCCTTCTGGAAATCAAGATATGCGGAATCGATTTGCGAGCCCTTGTCGATAGTCAAGATCGCGCGATGTATTCTTTATTTAACTGGTTTCCATTTATAAGGGGGGGGGGATTTTTTCTATGCTGTACGAACTGTTACTATAATCGAGGAGAGGATACTTTATTGCCAGCCATAGGGAACTCCTGTCAGGATGGCAGCACCGCTAACACGATGCCTCGAAAGGACAACATGTACCCTCGTCTGTCGACGATCCAACGTCCACAAACACAGAGCAGGTAAATAAACAAACAGAATATTCGCGATCCTAATAGGTCGGTGTGCAGATCCTTCCACCTTCCCGTGATTGGTCTACGACCACTATATAGGCCTGGTCAGAAGGCTACAGCGGCAGTTCTCCCTTCGCTACGAAGTCAGCACTCAGTGACTACGAAGACGTAGCCTCCGCTATCTTATGTCCGAAAACTTCCCGACGCCGACCAACTAGAGACCATACGCTGGCAAACTTCGGCGGACCTTCTTCAAACAACATTTGAGTATAGTGTAAGAAATCATCATTATATAAATACGCTAACACGAAAATTGTGACACATATTACTAATTTATTCGTACAAGAAGGCCACTGAAAGTTACATAATTCGAAAGATTATTTGTCGTAGATTTCACGAATATAAATATTATGTGTGCATTTAGCCATTAAAAACGACAAAAGGAAGTAGAAATTTTTCTATCTACAGCTTGGATCAAGTTCTACATTCTCCAACAATCAGCTCACTGATTGGCTATTCACCTCGACCAAAGACGCGGTAATGCAGCGCGTCTGCAGTATTAAAATAACGTATTAAAATAAGTGAATATCGACTCATGGAGTGCTCCCAAATCACTTCCTTGTGCCGTTCAAATGCTTCATTTTCGCAGTGATTAAGAGTGGTTAAAGGAAATGGATTTTTTTATATGAATGCCGATTTAAAGGATGATGCGCCGGGAGAGGCATCTAGCAGTGCTCGGGTGGAACTACGAAGTCGACATGTTGTCGGCTCTGGAATTCTGAATATCGCAGTATCGAAATAACATTATTTCTTGGCGTTGTATAAATATACGAACACAGAAATTGTAGTTCCATTTCAAATATTAGGCTAATGAAAGTTATATAATTCGGAAATGGCATTAGAAATATATACTTCCGTTTTTATTCGTTGACATGGTGTCAGGCATTTTCCTTAACACGTAAAAGATACTGTTTCATACCTGCCGTGCCGGTTAAATTTTACCAAATATCCCAGCGGCCTCCTATGATAATGTTGGCTTAATAGTGAGAATCCTGTGAGTCTTCATTTTAGCCAATCGCTTGACAACGCTGATGTTTTCTCATGGAATCTTCGCTTTCAAATCAAATGTTCAAATGTTTGTTTAAGCTAGAGGGACTTAACTACGGGGTCATCAGTCCCTAAACTTACAAACTATTTATGAACTACCTACAACTAAGGACGGCACAAATATCCATGCCCGAGGGGGAATTCGAACCCCCGACCGTAGAGGCCGTGCAGACCGTGACTGAAGCGCCTCAGTCCCCTCGGCCACCGCGGCCGGCAATCTTCGCTTTACGAGGGCAATTATTTGTACTGAGCGGACGAGGGTACATACAAGAACCTGTCAACCATAAAGCAGGAACAGCGTTATTTATTTACTTCATGGTCTGTACGATACACTAATCGAGTCATTCTATGTGGTTCGAAGAAATGGGCAAAGATTTTCTATCGTGTTGTTGATGTGCCAACGTAATCACGCGAGACTGCCGACATGATACGTAAAATTTTACCCCCAGTGACCATTGTAAACACAATTGGTTGATTTTCGACCACAGGCAATATTAGTACAATTAATTGTATCGGATAAAATATACATCTACGTGCGATACTCTGCAAATCACATTTAAGTGCCTGGCAGAGGGTTCATCGAACCACCATTATACTGTTTATCACCCACTCCATTCTCGAATAGCGCGCGGGAATGAAGAATACCTGAATCTCTCCGTTCGAGCTCTGATTTCCCGTATTTTATTCTGATGATGATTTCTACCTATGTAAGTGGGAATCTACAATATATTTTCGTATTCGGAGGAGAATGTTGGCGATTGGAGTTTCCTAAGTAGACCACGCCGCAGCGATAAACGCCGTTATAATGATTCCCATCCCAGATCTTGTATCATTTTCGTAACGCTATCTCCCCTGCATCTGACAATACAAAACTTACTGCCCTTCTTTGGACTCTTTCGCTGTCCTCCGTCAAATTTAACTGATAAGGATCCCACACTGGGCAGCAATACTCCATAAAAGGACGGACAAGCGTAGTCTATGCAGTTTCTTTTGTAGCTCTGTTGCATCTTTTAAGGGTTCTGCCAATAAAACGCAGTCTTTGGTTCGCCTTTCCCACGACATAATCTACGTGTTCTTTCCAATTTAAGTCTGATGTAATAGTATTTCCTAGGTATTTTGTGGAGTTTACGTCCTTCACTTTTGATTGATTTATCTTGTAAACGGATTTCTTTTCGTACTCATTATTTAGAGTCAATTTACAATTTTCACATCATAGTGATATCTTATTCAGATCCCATGTAGATGTAGATCTGCATCACACCATCTGGATCTTTGGTCCAAGTCATTCAATGACGACACCCTCCTTTACACCAAAGCATCATCAGCAATAACGCAACACTCCACACAAATAGCGTCAGAAAAGACTTCAAAACACCTGAATTTATATTAGATGTTGACAAATTCCTTTCTTTCTCTTTTGCTCATAAATCCTTTTCATGTTACGATCTATCTTCATTTTATACCCGCTCTACTTCGATCATAATCTTTTCCATTGATGCCCAAATAGCAAAACGCGTTTACAACTATTATTTCCTCTTTTTCTAATATAATACCTTCCGTATCGCTTGATTGAATTCGACTACTTACTGTTACCCTTAGATTACTTTCGCTGAAGTTAAGATTAATGATCTCTTGTTAAGATACTGTCAATTCAATTCAAATTCTATGCCGGGCCCTTCGGTGTGTGTCTGAAAGAACTGCCATGTCATATGCAATATTCGGATATTTTATTTCTTCTCCCTGAACTTCAACTCATTCTATAAATTTCCGCTTGTTTCTTTTGCGCTTAGTCAGTGCACAGACTGAATACTACCAGGGGTGGATTGCAACCCTGTCTCTCTCTCTTCTTACCACTATGCGTTTCTTCAAAAGTTGTAAACATCCTTACGGCTCTTGTCTCTTATCTACCTCATGATTTACTGTATTCTAGTCACTATAGTCTAAAAATATGTCTATATCTACAAACGTTATAAACGTAAGTTTGTGTTTCTTATATCCAAGTAACAGAATATACACACAAAAGAAATAGTCAACATACATTAAACAAAACAAACTGTTTACCACAGAACTAATATGGATAGAGAGTCGCAAAAACGGTAGTGCAGACATGTGGGATAGGACGACTGGGAAACTGAAAGTACGATAGTAAAATGAGACATTTTAAGGGAACAAATGACTTTTACAACGGTGAGCATGGCCAGTGGCATTTACGATGTAGTGACTCTCAACGAAAGAAAAGCTTTATTTAAATACTTAATGAGGCAGTGGATATAGGCACTTCGCACTAGAGAGCGGCGAATGAATACGCGGGTACAAAGAAACGGCAATTTCTGCGCTGTAAAGCGGTACTGCATGTATCTACACACATCAGCGTGCATGAAGAAGACGTTTACCATCCCGCTACGCGCTCACGCATTAAAATGATCAGATAATTCAGTGAAGACTCATCGAAAAGCAGACATCCGCGCCCATATTTCACCTCATCCAGCAACTCGACGTTACGACGAAAGTTCTTTTTAAAAGCCTTTTTCTCTAATTGAACCGTCGAGAATTCTGACACACAAGTTAAGAGAAGTAAAACAAAATACAGATATGAAAGTCATAATAACCGCAAAAGACGGCGAGATAATGGAATAATACGTTGTTAATGCAGTGATTTTCTTCAGCAGGTATTTATGAATGTTAATATTTATATTTAAATATTGACATTATTTAGAATGTGTAATATTTGTAAACAACATTACGCAAAACCCTGTCCACATTTATGACTGAAACTAGTGTCAACAAGTAACACTGCCTTTTATTCGGAATCAGTAAATAAATACAGAGTAAATATTTTGTACTTTATCCTCATATTTAACTATCTACCTTTGCGCTCCACGACCACATCTCTCTCTCTCCCCTCTACCATGTATTTTACTACATTATTAAAGTGACAAACAAATTTTTTCTGCCGACGCTTCATAAAATAAATTTAACTCACTTGATGAGGGCTTCAATATGAGCCCAACTTGAATAATTGATTAACTGTTAGTAAACAAATAATAATTTTTTAACTGGCGTTTTG
Organism: Locusta migratoria; assembly: GCA_026315105.1. Lineage (NCBI taxonomy): Eukaryota > Metazoa > Arthropoda > Insecta > Orthoptera > Acrididae > Locusta > Locusta migratoria. The sequence goes on along the minus strand of CM048750.1, from coordinate 103,700,923 downwards.
CCGATACTGCTACAGAAAATACAGTTTAGATCACAATCACATAACCGCTTCGCTGGTAAAATAACATCGCTTCTCTGTTTCATGCCGTATCTTGCTTAATTAGCTATTTAATGTAATAAATGCTCTAAAAGATGTCCTTCAGCGTGAATACCTTTGGCAATACGGTTAACGAAATTCCTCTCAACAGCGAGTAGTTCACGTTCAGTAAGTGTATCACAAGCAGTGACAATGCCCTAACACACGTTTTCAGACGTTGTTGGTAAAATACAATAGCAAATATGTTTCAATTTCCCCCCAAAAAAGAAATCTGGAGGTGTAAGATCCGGTGAACGTGCAGACCATGGTATGGTGCTTCTACGACCAATCTAATGTCCAGAATGAAACTTTCACTCTGCATCGGAGTGTGCGTTGATACGAAACTTCCTGGCAGATTAAAATTGTGTGCCGGAACTAAACCTGGGACCTTTGCCTTTAATCTACATGTCATAATTATTCTATTTAATACCACTTCCACTGCACGCATGTTATGTGCCGAGCGTCCATGAAGTTGAAAGTACATCGTCATTCTCTCATGAAGTAAAACATCTTGTAGTAAAATCGGTAAATCATTAATAAAGAAATTCCACTTGTCGAAGCCATCGTGGATTTTCTGTTGCCCAATAGTGCTTATTATGGCGGTTACGTTACCTTTGTGAATGACGCTTCGTCACTAAATAAGACTCTTGAAAAAAATCTTTTATCGTCTTATAATTTATTTTGTGCCCAGCGGCAAAAATTTACATGACGTTAAAAATCATCGCCATGCAAATCCTGGTGCACAAAAATCGAAGTGTTTAAAATTCCCGATTCTCGCTCAGTTTGTCTGCTACTGATGTGCGGATTATCCTTAACTGTAGCCAACACACATATTGGGGCATCTTCATTTGTTGCATTTCTTGGTTGCTTTTTCTTTTTTGGCTGAACACTTCCGGTTTCTTTACAAATTCACTATCCGACGAAAGGTCTGGACACCTGGATGATGTCTTTCAGGATAACGATCAACATACATAACACAAACTTGTTGGGCGTCTTCATCACAAAAGCCATAAATAAAAACCGTATCTGTGATTGTCAAATGTTCCATTTCAACAATTTTATATTTTCCACGTAATAATGACTGGAAAACTTATTATCATAACTAATTCAAGTAATGAAAGTAACAAACTGGTGACGGATGTTTTCTAAATTTGTGAGAACATTACAGCGCCATCCATCCAAATAAAACTTTCATATTCATTTACGTACTATGCGAATGTCATAAAAATTGGAATAACTATTTTTTTAAAATGCAGTTTCTGTCAATTTGAGGTATGGTAGCGCCACCTAGTTGGCTAACGACAGCGCCATCTGTTTTACCCCTTAAAGCTCGAAAAGTTTTGTTCCAATAGGTGTGGTTTTTTTCCGTTTGATGCTAATTTCTTGATATATTTGGCGCAGACACTATTAATTGACCACCTTGTATATTTCAATTCCCGTGCCTCACGCATACGTAGGCTACATGTCTTGGTCATAGTATTGTTCATTATATTAATACGTAGTACTGAGATACCAACGTGTGTTTTGATCAGTGTAAACATCAGTGTGTTTTACTCATAGTCAAATGTTCAAATGTTTGTAGAGATTATGGGACTTAACTACGGAGTCATCAGTGCCTAAACTTACAAACTAGCTTATACTCAAGACGGCACAAACGTCCATGCTCGAGGGGGGCCTCGCGCATCGTAGCATAGTGCCTCAATGCACTCGGCCACTCCGCCGTGGCTTACTCACAGTCGCAGTTTAAACTAAGAATAAGTGTATGCTTCAATCCGCTTTTAATGTCATTTTAACTCACCATTTCTCACCGTTTGTATTTTAAGTTATTCTTTTATCTCACCTTTGTTATAATTTTATTATAATTTTCAGCGGCGCTGAAGCCGCTGCCAGCCTGTTTTAAAATTACCAATAAATTAAAAAAATATATCAACATGTACCGTAGTAGTTAGTGTGGGTTACACTAAAACGCTTTTATTAATAATGGTACTGTATCTTTATTTATGTTTGAGCATTCGTGGTTGGGTGGTTGGTTTGTTAGTAATGAAGGGACCAAACTTCAAGAGTCATCGCTAATGAACATTCGTGTTACTCAATAACATATTAGAGCTGGTCATCGCCGGCAAAAACAAAAGTTGGACAACGTGGTCTACACAAATATTCTTCGGAATGTTGCTTCACGTGTCACGTAGTTGGAGTCTACGAGGTTCTTGTTTAAAATATGTAGTTTATTTCTCGTATTTGTGAGAGTAGACATCATCTTGTTGGCAAGATCCCTTACATTAGTTTACTGGAGATAGCTAGCGTGCGAAGAGGGTAGCAATTCCGTTTTACTTTGAGCAGTGATGTCCGACAGGCTTATTTGTAACTTGACGTGTCGGTTTCAACAGTTTAAATCATACGTTCTTGATGAAACAAATTTTCCCGGCACTCCGAGATTTTCAAGTTTTTTAATCCGTTAGAAAGGATGACTGACTCAATTTGTCAGTCCTCTACTTAAAACACCGATGAATAACTCAATGAGTTATCTCTGCAACTGTTCGTTCGACAATGGACTCAAACCGATGAATTTCCTCCATTCACAAGTTTTACGGAGTTAGTTAAATTAGTTGTTCTCTCCTTCTCTCTTTTTACAATGGGTTACATTTATTGGTAACTAGTATTTGTTTTTTACTGGTAAGAAAAGAGGGTACAGGATGCAAAATAAAGGTAAAAAAGAGACTCTGGAAGTGGAAGTAACTCGTGGGAAAAGTTTTATGACACAACACGTGATCCCAGTTAGCCTTTGCAGACAGACACCTGTTGCGCAGTACGGAAGCATGCAATAAGACGAGAACAACAGGTACAAATAAAAGATTGGCTGCTCCGCCTCTAGCAAATACAATCACTATGTTCCACACGACGGCAGTACTAGCAGTTTTGTTTGCATTGCAATATTCCATAATAGCCTGATTGAGTGTACGGCAGACAAATGAACTCAATAACACAGTTTCGTGTTTTCTTGCCCAATTCGTGTTGCCTGTTGCGAATGGAAATAACAAACTAATGGCGTACATCTAAACGGCGACGTTTGAAGTGTGTCATGGATGCTGGAACCGTGTTACCGAAATGACTGTGTGGCACACAAGCATTAATGAGAATATCCCTTTGTAAAAAAAACACCACTAGTGCCCACTTGTTAAGGGAAGATTTATCCGTTTATCTTACGTTTACTAGACTCACGTTTCCAGATTCTGTCTTCTGCCCTAATCCAAATTTACGAGGGCTGCTCAAACACAGTAATACAGCTCATTTTTCCCCCTTCTTCAGCCGAAAACAATGTTGCGTATGACTTATTTGAAGTTTCCAGAGTGCGCGCGCAAAATTTCTGGCTCTTCCCTCAGATAGTGTAGCTGCAGGACCTAAAATGACGCACATATCGTACGTCACAAGCAACGTGTTGTCTCTGAATTTGTCACTGCAGAGAAAGAAACTGCAGGGAATATACACAAACGTTTGTGCAAAGTGTGGGGAGCACCTGCTATCGACAAGAGTACAGTCACTAGCTGGTCACAGTAGGGGAGGTCATCAGAAGGCGGTTCGGCGGTGCTCCAAGATTTGCAGCGGTCGGCAAGACAGTCCGTGGCTGTCGCACCTGACATGCTGCAGCAAGATGATGTCATTCGCTTCCACTTGTTTAGACCATTAAAAGATGCCATTACTGGAAGGTAATCTGAGGACGACAACGTAGGAATTATCTCAGTGAAGAAATGGCTCATTAAGCACACCAAGGAACCGGTAGGGCATACACGCCCTTGTTTTTGCGCTGGAGGAAGGCCACAGAACTAGACGAAGATTACGTGGTGAAGCAGGGTGTGTGATTCTATTATGTGGAATAAATAATTGTTCAAATTCGTATGTTTGTAAATCTATGGGACTTTACTACTCTGGTTATCAGTCCCTAGGCTTACAAAATACTTAAAATAAAGGCAAACGCACACACCCATGCCGGAGAGAGAATATCCGAAGACGAGCAACGGCGCACTCCGCAGCAAGGCGCCTTAGAGCGCTCGGCCACTCCATCATGTCAATAAATGTTTCAGAAATAATGTGGTTCAGTACTTTTTGGCAACCCACGCATGAAAGAGTCATTTTGCAGTATTTAGAGCATTATTGTATAGCTTACAGATATTAATAATAAATGTTACCCTTTTCCACAACAAAAAAATTAGGCCTTGTCATGGACATGGTTTCTGTCCTGTTATCTGCACATTCCGTCGTCGGACCTGTGGACAAGTGACGGTGAATCCACTTGGCGGAACGCTAACGCTCACGCCAACCGAGAACTCCTTCATTACTGTGTATCTTTCAAAACTAAGAATATATACCTACTGTATACGGTAGCTGTAAGTGAAGAAAAGGATGACGACTCCACTCGCCTTATCTTGACGATCACTTACTGCACCGAGTTTGCCAGAAGTGAAAAATAGCGCGATATGTAAGAACACTTGGACGTGGCCGCGGTGCATTAGCCGTGCGCACTGGGGCGCCGTGCTGCGGTGCGCGCTGCCGATCGATGTCGGACGTTGCAGTCCCCCCCCCCCCCCCCCCGGAATTGGCGTTAGTGTTGTCCTTAGGTTAGTTTACCTTAGTTTAAGTAGTTTATAAGTTACGGACTAATGATCACGTAGTTGAGTGCGATTGATTTACAAACATTTGAACATTTAAAATAACAAAAATAAATAAGAACAATGGCGATACGAAGAAAACCAAAATTAAGTGCCAACGCTGTCAGGTTTTCTCTATCATTACAGATAAACGTTTCGTATCATTACAACTTAAATTTCGTGATTTAAGCATCTCGTTTGGTGCCTTGCGTACAATTTAGGCATCCCTGCGAAGGGGCCCTATTTTGCCAAATACAATAATACGTCGGACAGCACAACAATCGAAATGAAAAAATGCTATCATTCAACGCAACCGCGAATCCCGTATTTCGCTATTTCAAAAGTGGCAGGAAGTGATGAATGCAGACAAATATGCAGTCACGGAAAAGCCAAACGCGTCGCAGTGCACCGATTGGGAACGCACGAGAATAACCGCGGCAAAGGATTACACATTACGAAATGGAACTAGCATTTAGCGGGCCACGGTTCTGCCGGACCGCTGCGCTAATCCCGTTGACTTGCCGCAGCGCGCGTGCATTCGGCATCGCGTAATCCGGTCTCCGATGCGACCTTTTTTCGGTCCATCTTTCGGTATTAGGTGCACCCGAACTGAGACAGAAAATTAAAGAAACGCTGCGCGCACACTAACACAAACCGCCACCGAGCACCGAGCGAACAATAATAATTACGATAATAAAGTTGGCGCCGGTCTATCGGACGAAATTAACGGTTGGGGGGGGGGCGGGGACGGGGTGCACATGTGGTGGCGAGGGTGGCTTTTCTGACCGAAATTTTCGGAGAAAACAATACAGGCAGCTAATTATGTTTGCTCGGCGGACAGGGCATTGTACGCGGGCTAAGGCCACGCCGTTACTAAATCAAATTCGTTCGGAGTAATTAATTAGTGCAATTATCTTTAGGAAAGCCGCCGCGCCGCATCCCCCCCGCCATCCGCGGGGCCCTTTTATTGCGTGCGCACACACACACACGCGCGCGGGCGCGCGCGTGCACGCACGGCCACAGGCGGGCATCGCTGGGGACACACGGGGCTGTGTGGCGTGGCGCGGCGAGGGGGTTCCCGCGCAAGGCCGCCCCTAATTAATTAACTATCCGCAAATAATGACGCGCAAGGCCGCGCTACGCCCCGTGACCTCCCTGTCACCGGGACACCGACAACACCACACGCCTTTTTTCCTCCCCTCTCATCGTGTTGTTTATGCGCCGTGTTGCTCTTCCTGTTTCTATGCACTCCAGGTTACAACTGTATCTACCTGCAGTTTTTTGCCGTCCCGAAACAAATTCATTCCTGAATGAAACTTCACTCTGCAGCGGAGTGTGCGCTGATATGAAACTTCCTGGCAGATTAAAATTGTGTGCCGGAACCGGGACTCGAACCTGGGACCTTTGCCTTTCGCGGGCAAGCGCACTACCGACTGTGCTATCCCGACACGACTCACGATGCCGCCTCTGGAAACATCCCTTAGGCTGTGGCTAAGCCATGTCTCCACCATATCCTTTCTTCCAGGAGTGCTAGTCTTGCGTGTTTGCAGGAGAGTTTCTGTGAAGTTTGGAAAGTAGGAGGCGAGGTACTGGCGGAAGTAAAGTTGTGAGGCGGCATCGTGAGTCGTGTCGGGATAGCACAGTCGGTAGTGCGCTTGCCCGCGAAAGGCAAAGGTCCCAGGTTCGAGTCCCGGTTCCGGCATACAATTTTAATCTGCCAGGAAGTTTCAAATTCATTCCTAGTCGCCGCAGCGGAGTGGCCGAGTGCATTGAGGCGCTATGCTCCAATGCGCAAGGTGGTAAATTCTACTAAATACCTAGGAGTTACAATTACGAAGAACTTAGACTGGAGAGAACACACAGAAAATATTGTAGGAAAGGCGAACCAAAGATTACGTTTCATTGGCAGAACGCTTCGAAGATGTACCAGCTCCACCAAAGAGACTGCCTACATCACACTTGTGCGTCCTCTCCTGGAGTACTGTTGCCCATTGTGAGACCCTCACAGTGTGGGACTGACGGAACATATTGAGAAGATTCAGAGAAGGGCAGCTCGTTTTGTTCTATCACGTTACGGAGGGGAAAGAGTCACGGAAATGTTGCACGAATTGGGATGGAAATCATTAAAAGAAATACGTTATTCATTGCGGCGTGATCTGTTTGCGAAGTTTCAGTCACCGACTTTTACTTCTGAATGTGAAAATATTTTTCTAGCACCCACCTACTTAGGAAGACATGACCATCCCAATAAAATAAGAGAAATCAGCTCGAAAAGGGAACGATTTAGGTGTTCTTTCTTCTCGCGCGCTATTAGAGAATGGACCGGTAGAGAAAAGTTATGAAAGTGGTTAATGAACCCTCTGCCAGGCACTTAAATGTGATTTGCGGAGTATCTGTGTAGATGTAGATGTCATCTTTCCAGATGTACTTTTTTCTGGCAGTACATAATATGAAGTCATTTCTGCCCGAATTCTTTTTGACGTTTACTGTCATGAAATGATTTGGATAGAGTCACGGCTGTACTTTATACTGGCGAAGGGAAATGAATGTTACACGCAGTGCCATGGATGGAAGGCGGAGAGAGAGAGAGAGAGAGAGAGAGAGAGAGAGAGAGAGAGAGCGAACCTCGCGGGCCAGGAGAGAGCTGTTTGTGGAGAGATGGCGTGGCCCGGCGACCAGCGTGGGGTCGGGGGGCGGCACCGCTCAACTGCCGACCCGTCCGCCTTCACCTGCAGCGACAGCGCTAACAGGCCGCACTTACTTGCAGTTCTCACAAATGTCACTGACCTCTACGAAATTGCATGGCGCTATGTAAGTCAAGCAGTACACAGCAGGCAATAGCGACCACCTTCCTTCTATAGCACAGGTAGATTAATGAGAATACATTGGAACCCCCGATATCCGACCTTCACGGGACCGGGCCGTGGTCGGAACGGCCAAAAGGTCGGATACACCGAGGAGAAATAAAACACTTTTTCTCGGGTCGAAACAGCCGTATACTGCACTAAATTATAAGTACTGTACAAAATACACACTCAATACACAGAGTGCTGCTTAATCGTAATTACTGTATTCAATAAAAAATTATTTTACACTACATATTCTAATAAATAGTAACAGTTTTTTTATAAAATGGAAAAGTTTATTTTTATATTAATTAACGAAAACATTAAAAATACAGTACTGTACTGTTTAATGAAAAGGGCAAACAATTAAATAGTGTGTATAGTACCTCATTTGAAGAAGTCCTTAATACTCTTTGGCTTCAATTTACCCAATCTTGATTTCGCTGAAAAATCACACCATTGATTTGCCCACAACACGCCCAAACGTGTGGCTCTCGGGTTCTGCTCCAAATATTTTAACACAATGTCAAATGCAGCGGTGAAACCAACCTTCGCTTGCCTGGAAAGTCTCAACATCTCCTCCCAACTTTTCAAACAGCTTTACGGTTTTTTCTTTCACAAGAGGCCCCGACAAAGGACTCCCTTTGCGCCGTTCTTGGCAAAACCAAACCCATAGAGCTTCATCTACAAGTTCTAGCCTAGGTTTTTTTAAACATTTTCCGATTTTTAAAGCATCTTCCGTTTCAACTGTCATAGAATAACTTTCAAGGTCATCACAGTTTTTTCTCCAGTCTTTGACAGTTGTCACGCCGACCCCTAGCTCTGCGACTAATTAGACTATTGACTCACCACGGTCCAAACGTTGAAGCACTTCAAGTTTTTGTTGAAGGGAAACGCACAATCACTAAAGATACAGTAATCACGAAAACAGAAACAATAAAGTAGAGCAACGTTCACGTCGACAATGAGAACACAACTGGCATTTTAACAGAGAAGCAATACACAGCACTGTTGAGTCAGTTTGACTCGTCGCCGGCAGAAGACAGTGGGGTACATGGTCGGATATCCCGAGGAGTCGGATATCCCGAGGTCGGATATGAGGGGTTGTACTATATGAGTGGCAAATAGTCCACGAGACTCTAATTGAGATTCTTCAAGCCTTACAGAGGATTGCTACACTTTCTGACGGGACATGGGCTCTATCTGACATACTTATGTCGGTTTAGGGTTCAGGCGACACCCGAGTGTGAATGTGGAGCCGAAGTGGGAAGCCTGGAACACATCATTTTCGAGTGCACCATCTTCGACGATGTCGGGAGGGATTTACGGCAGCAACTGCCAAGCGATACTACCTATGATCTCCTAAGATCCGAGCACACCTTCGACAGCCTCAATCGATTAACGGACGAAATCTCCAATAAAGTCAGACAAGATTACACAAGACCAACAAACTAAGACCACAAACATCACCAAAAGACATATCACACCAATCATGACTCATTCAACCAACAACGACCTCTTCAATGAAATAAATCACAATTTGCGATCAGTTATGGCTTCACTGTACTAGATTTAGATGAAATACCGCAGTGCGGCGAATGAAAAGTTTGTGCCCTGCCAGGATTCGAACCCGGGATCTCCTGCTTACTAGGCAGACGCGTTGACCACTCCGCCACCGGGGACACAGTGACCAACACGACTGCAGAGGACTCTTTCCTGCACGTGTCCCTCCACACCCAAATCACCATTCGCCACGCTGTCTCTTTCCTATAAAAGACTTACACACTACTCAAACTAACTTATGCTAAAGACAACACACAAACCGAAACTCGAGAAATTTCTCGAGCCTTTGGCGGGAACAGTCGTGCAATCTGTGCCATGGTTAATGTTACAAAAACAGTCTTGATCGCAAAAAAATTTAACAGCTTTTATTGACCAGTTTCGACCTGATATAGGTCATGTTCGCAACAAAATGTAGCCCACGTGGCCAGTGCTGGACTCGGCTGGGCTGTTCTGGCTGTTCTCCTGCCATCTGGCAACTGTACAGTAGATATTAGAGAAAGCGTGTAATGAAACAGTTACCAGCTGGCAGGAGAACAGCCAGGACAGCCCAGCCCAGTCGAGTCCAGCACTGGCCACATGGGCTACATTTTGTCCCGAACATGATCTGCATCAGATCGAAACCAGTCAATAAAAACAGTTCAATTTTTTTTGCGATCAAGACTGTTTTTGTAATATTCATTATACCAAATAGATCTTTGTTTCTCTCCTTTGACAATGTTGTCTAAATTAACATGCCATGGTGTCCGGGAAAGCGCGGTTATTTCCCGCGAGGCGTTCTCCGTCAGAATTTATTCTCTTCTGTGTTTTTCTTTTTCTTTTTCTTTTTTTTTCATATCTCTTTTGTGTATCCAATCGGTCTCCGTCTGGAGTGAACATCTTCATATACAGAGAGCTCTGGCAATGAATAAGAAAGCGATCAATGATTAGATCAACATAAGTAACAACTCACTGATCAAGCTGGCCTCAAAAACTGTGAAAAAAAGTAATGAAAAAGTAATGAAACCTCCTTCTCCCTCTCGCTCCCCTCCCCCTCTCCTTACTCCCATATTCACAAAAAACTAACACAAATAACAACACACACACACACACACACATATATACAGTCTACACAGACACCAACACAAACAAAAAACAGCTGATACACTCAAGAGACACAAACAAGAGACAGACGAAAAGCGACAGTTGGCAACACTAAACATTGTAAACACACGTTCAGAAACGAGTAAACAGTGAAGTGGTGATGCAAGGGTTTTCATCAAGAACGAAAATACCGTATCCAACTGAAGACCTCACAAACATCTCCATGAAGACACATATGGAATAACACAGAAAGCCGTAAGTAGGGCCAAAAACTGGATAATTAAATTAACTTTGCAAAAGCTAGTGCTACAGCAGTTGTTTCTAACCTAGTAGATCCGAATCTTAGAAATTGTAACAAGATTGTTAACTGTCATACTGTGAAAAAAATTCCTACAATATTATGACTGTACTACAATATTATACAAAAATAACATGTATTACAGGCCACTAATGATGCTTCACAATAAAGAAGCGAAACACGTATGGCACACAAAAAACGCCTTTCATTTAGTTGCTAAAGACGGTAATACACCTCCACCAATCTTACGAACCGTTTGCGAATCGTTTAACTCGGACGGCACGTGGGATCGACTCAGCCCGGTATTCACGTAGTTGGATGTGGAAAACCACATATAGGTAGGTCTCCCATAATCTCAGGAGCGCCCTGATAACATGTATAACAGCACGCATCATATAAACTGCTTTAGATAATACAACTTCAAAATAAAGCATACTCTAAATTAGTAACGAAAATGAAATAAGAAAGAATAAAATGTTGTCCTGATGGAATACAAAAGTAAAAAGTACATTGCATACATTTTACTGGTGCAGCGGAACAGCATATAAAAAAGAATTCAACAGAGCAGACTGTACACAGAGAAAGAATCCCTACAGATGTTTCAGAATGAGTGAAATCAACAGCACGTTATATTGAAGAGCGCCGTGTAAGCGGAACGAGAAACACAGCCGTCAGTGGCCCCTCGAGTGGTGAAAACAAGTGATGGCACGCCGGAGACGGCAGAATGAGTCAGTAGTGCAGGACTTGGGGGACGTGAGTGAATTTATGAGCAACGTGGAATGTCCAATATAAAAGAGGCGTGCAGCCGGGGTTGCGGCCAGCGGGGACAGTGCGCCCCCTGCCCCTCCCCCTCCCCCTGGGGGCCGTAGCGGCAATATCGGCCGGCCTTGGGGCTGCTGCTGCTGCGCCAATAACGAGGGGGCGTCTCGCAGCCGCCCCCGCGCCCGCGCCCGCCCCCACACCGCCTCCACCCCCGCCGCCTAAAATCGGGCCCCGTCGCGGGCGGCTTGCCGGCGCCGACGTCTCTGGCAGCGTGGTGGAATTCCCCACCGGGGGGACTGACGCGATACAAGCCGAAGCATACCGCGCGGATTTGGCCAGTACACTAGCAAACGGCCATTCGCTATATGGTAGCGGCAGCACAGTGTTGCTCAACCGATGGGTCACGACTCCCACGTCTTGTTCAGAGGGCAGTCTACATCTACATCTACATGGGATACTCTGCAAATCACATTTAAGTGCCTGGCAGAGGTTTCATCGAACCACCTTTATACTGAAACTTCCTGGCAGATACTGCCCTACACGTTAGGAAAGCCTCGCACGTTGTGACGTCAGAAACTCGCCACGTTGGCCACACTCGTTCAGGTTACACACTTCGTGGTCGACGGTTTAAGGAAGACAGCAGGACTCACAGGGAAAGTACTTGGGCTCGAACAAACACAAAAATCGTATGAGAGATAATGTAAAGATCCCTTATTGCACTAGTGATACTCCCGCATCTGAAAAACTCCGCAGTCGTCCGTTAGAGGCCTCTGCGTGTGCCATGCCGCATTGCACTTTGACCTGTCGGTTCGCCAATAGTGCAGTGTGCCTCCGAAGCAATGGTGTAACTATGGGGGGCTGAGGGGGATAGAACCCCCTCCCCCCCAGAACCCGAAAATAAAATAAAAGAGAGAGAGAGAGAAATAAGAAAAGAAATCGTATAACAGCAATCTGGTAAAGGTAAAGATTGCAAACTTGGAGTGTTTTACCATAAGCTTTCATTCGAAGGGAGTGAATTAGTTTCTTCAACGGGAGTGGTAGATGGTAGTCTGTCTGGAAACTGACTAAAATTTTGCTCGTCAAGCCGATCTATCCCCCCCCCCTCCCAAAGCCAAGTCCTAGTTACGCCACTGCTCCGAAGCTGCGTTTTGTGACGTTATTTGTGTGGTGAAGCGTCAGATCGGCGGCGATTGCTAATCAATCCTGCTAATCTATTGCGAATAGTTGAGATGAAGTTACGAAGAACCCTTCTTCGTGAAGATGCTATTAGTGTAGAAGATGAATCATTTGCATGCTTTCTCTTATCTGTTATGGCACAGAAATATGAGTTAGATGTTGTTAAAAACTCATAATAATGATAATAGGGATGATAGCAGTGAATACCAAAAGTCTTCCGAGAAGAAGATTAAAGTTGTAACTATCATCATGGCTTTTGATGACAATTCGCTAGAGAACATGTACGATGATTATTACGTAAGTTTAAGTTAAGATATCTGCATGACGTATGGCGTCTAGAGTTACATCTACAGTGCTATCTAGAGCATGGTTGCAGAGCTTTGCAGAAAAACGACACCCACCAGCACATTGAGGTGTACGTAGAGATCCTGTAACCAAACGTTCATACAGATATGTTTGTTCGAGCACACGTACTTTCCTTGTCAGTTGGCAACTGAAAGCTCAAGATCGGAAGAAAAGGAAAAGCCTACTGGGATGCTATGTTACTATCTGAATAGCTCCCTTGGATTGTTCGCGGAATATGCCGTCGTTTATCGGTTAGTGAAGTCAACAGAGGATCAAAAGCAACTGCAAAGCGATTTAGACAAAATTTCTGCATGGTGCGAAAATTGGCAATTGACAATAAATAAAGAAAAGTGTGAAGTAATACACATAGCCACTAAAAGAAATCCGCTGAACTTCAATTACGCGATAAATCAGTCAAACTTTAAGGTCGTAAATTATACCAAATACCTAGGAGTTACAATTACGAGCAAAATAGACTGGAGAGAACACACAGAAAATATTGTGGGGAAGGCGAACCAAAGATTACGTTTCATTGGCAGAACGTTTCGAAGATGCGCCAGCTCCACCAAAGACAGTACCAACATCACACTTGTGTGTCCTGTTTGGAGTATTGTTGCCCACTTTGGGACCCTCAGCGCCGGCCGCGGTGGCCGAGGGGACTGAGGCGCTCCAGTCACTGTTTGCACGGCCACTACGGTCGGGGGTTCGAATCCCCCCTCGGGCATGGATATTTGTGCCGTCCTTAGTCTTAGCTGGTTCATAAGTAGTTTGTAAGTTTAGGGACTGATGACCCCGTAGTTAAGTCCCATAAGCTATACAAACATTTGAACATTTGGACCCTCACCAGATGGAACTGACGGAAGATATTGAGAAGGTTCAAGAAGGGCAGCTCGTTTTGCTTTAACACGTTACGGTGGGGGAAGTGTCACGGAAATGTTGCACGAATTGGGGTGGAAATCATTAAAAGAAAGACGTTATTCATTGCGGTGCGATCTGTTTGCGAAGTTTCAATAACCGACTTTTACTGGTGAATGTGAAAATATTTTGCTAGCAGCCACCTTCTTTAGGGAGACATGACCACCTCAATAAAATAAGAGAAATCAGATCGGCCGGCCGCGGTGGCCGAGGGGACTGAGGCGCTTCAGTCACGGTCTGCACAGCCACTACTGTCGGGGGTTCGAATCCCCCCGCGGGCATGGATATTTGTGCCGTCCTTAGTCTAGGTTAGTTCATAAGTAGTTTGTAAGTTTAGGGACTGATAACCCCGTAGTTAAGTCCCATAGACTTTACAAACATTTGAACATTTTTTGAAATCAGATCGAAAACGGAACGATTTAGGTGTTCTTTCTTCCCGCGCGCTATTAGAGAAAGGAACGGTAGAGAAAAGTTATGAAAGTGGTTAATGAACCCTCTGCCAGGCACTTAAATGTGATTTGCAGAGTATCTATGTAGATGTAGATGTACACGCCGAGTCAAAGAGGCCACAATAAGTGATAGAACTGGCTGATAATATGTAACCGGCCCCCGTAATTTGAGCAGTGTACTTGTGAGTACGCGATACCGTCCCTCGACGTTGGCCACCTCGGCGGAGTGAAAGGTGGTGGTTTGGTAGCGTGTGCAGTGTGCGGTGTGTCGGCAGCTGGTGCCAGCGCGGTGTGGCCAGTGGGCCCCGGTGTCAAGGTCCCCGGGAATAGCCGCAGGCCCGGCCGCCGCCGCCGCCGCCGCCGCCTTGCGACACGCCCGCCTGGCCCACATGCGACGGCGGGCGCTTCTCGCCTCTCCCAGCGGCCTCTATACCCCACCCCACCTGCACGTCTGCCGGCTACACCAGTTCACCACCTGTCGCACCACTGGCCAAGGCTAAAACTGAACCTGACACCAAATGCTTCTCAATATCGTTCGCCATGGTCACTTCCCGCTAATTTCGGCTTAAACTGAGTATCGGCGCACTTACGTTGCGGTCATATATACATCTACATAGATACTCTGCAAATCACATTTAAGTGCCTGGCTGAGGGTTCATTAACCACTTTCATAACTTTTCTCTACCGTTCATTCTCTAATAGCGCGCGGGAAGAAAGAACACCTAAATCGTTCCATTTTCGATCTGATTTCTCTTATTTTATTGGGATGGTCATATCTCCCTAAGTAGGTGGGTGCTAGCAAAATATTTTCACATTTAGAATTAAAAGTCGGTGATTGAAACTACGCAAAAACATCACGCCGCATTGAATAACGTCTTTCTTTGAATGATTTCCACCCCAATTCGTGCAACATTTCCGTGACGCTCCCCCCTCCACCCCTCCGTAACGTGATAAAACAAAACGAGCTGCCCTTCTCTGAACCTTCTGAATATCTTCCGTTAGTCCCACCTGGTGAGGGTCCCACAAGGGGCAACAGTACTCCAGGAGAGGACGCACAAGTGTGATTTAGGCAGTCTCTTTGGTGGAGCTGGTGCATCTTCGAAGCGTTCTGCCAATGAAACGTAACCTTTGGTTCACCTTCCCCACAATATTTTCTATGTGTTCTCTCCAGTCAAAGTTGTTCGTAATTGTAACTCCTAGGTATTTAATAGAATTTACGACCTTAAGGTTTGACTGATTTATCTCGTAATTGAAGTTCAGCGGATTTCTTTTAGTGGCCATGTGTATTAGTTCACACTTTTCTTTGTTAGTGTCAATTGCCAATTTTCGCACCATGTAGAAATTTTGTCTAAATCGCTTTGCAGTTGCTTTTGATCCTCTGTTGACTTCACTAATCGATAAACGACAGCATCATCCGCGAAACAATCTAAGGGAGCTATTCAGATTGCCTCCTAAATCGTTTATAAACACGAGGAAGAGTAGGGGAACTATAACGCTTCCCTGTGGAACGCATATCACTTCTGTTTTACTCGATGACTTACCGTCAATTACAACGAACTGTGTCCTTTCTGAAAGGAAATCGTGAATCCAATCGCACAATTGGGGAGATATTCCATAAGCAAGCAATTTCATTAGATGCCGCTTGTGGGGTACAGTGTCCAAAGCCTTCCGGAAATCCAGAAATATGGAATCGATTTGAGATCCCTTGTCGATGGCATTTAATACTTCATGCGAATAAAGGGCAAGCTGTGTTTCGCGAGAGCGATACTTTCTGAATCCGTGTTGACTATTGGTCAATAAATCGTTCTCTCGAGGTAGTTCACAATATTCGAACAAAATATATGTTCCAAAATCCTACTGCAAATCGACGTCAATGACATTGGCCTGTAATTTTGGGGATCACTCCTATTGCCTTCCTTGAATATTGGAGTAACTTGGGCAACTTTCCAGTTTTTGGGTACGCATATTTCGCTGAGTGATAGGTTGTAAATTATAGCTAAGAACGGAGCTATTGCATCAGCATACTCTGAGAGGAATCTAGTTGGTATACAATTTGGCCCGGAAGATTTGTTTTTGTTTAGTGACTTAAGTTGTTTTACTACTCCAGGAACATCTAGTTCTCAGTTTCGCATGCTGTTAGCTGTTCTTGGAGTGAATACTGGAGGGTTCACTTCGTCTTCTTTGGTGAACGAATTTCGGAAGTGTGTGACATGTTTTTCTCTGGCGCAAGACTCGTTCCTCCCTACGGCAGGTTGGTCAGCAGGGGACAGGACTCATTCCATCCGAACTTACACAATGGACCGTATGAATAAAACAGGTCACGTGCTCCAGAGAAGATTCTCAGAGCAAAAGAACGTTCTCTGAGTGAGTTCTCAGTTTCGTATGAATAAAAACTTCGAAGCATTTGCTCTGAGTAGGAAGTTCATTCTCGCTACCTCCCCTCCTCCTTGAGTAAGTTCTCCGCGTGTCATGTCCAGCACAGAACAGATGTTCAATCGTGTATTTCTTTAAACTAGCCCGATCAGTGAAATTATTAAGTGTACAAATATGGAGTAGGCATCTACGTGTTCAGGAAGAAGTGTACTATGTTTAGATATTACTTTGTTGTGAAAGAGCGAATTGTTAAGACTAAGTGTGCACTTTTTACGAAAATGTATTCTTCTGACGATGTTACAAAATTTTCGGTACATCTACATGGGATACTCTGCAAATCACATTTAAGTGCCTGGCAGAGGGTTCATCGGACCACCTTTACACTATTTATCTTCCATTCCATTCTGGAATAGCGCGCGGGAAGCTAATTTCTCGTATTTTATTCTGATGATCTTTTCTACCTATGTAAGTAGCAGTCAACAATATATTTTCGCATTCGGAGGACAATGTTGGCGATTGGAGTTTCGTAAGTACCCCACGCCGCAACGATAAGCGCTGTTGTTGTAATGATTTCCATCCCAGATCCTCTATCATTTTCGTTATGCTGTCTCCCCTGCATCGTGACAATACAAAGCGAGCTGCCCTTCTTTCGACTCTTTCGATGTCCTCCGTCAAACCCACCTGATAAAGATCCCACACTGGGCGACAATTCTCCAGAAAAGGGCGGACAAGCGTAGTGTATGCAGTCTCTTTAGTAGTTCTTTTCATCTTTTAAGGGTTCTGCCAATAAAACGCATGAAACGCAGTCTCTGGTCCGCCTTTCCCACGACATTATCTTCGTGTTCTTTCCAGTTTAAGTCTGAAGTAATAGTAATTCCTAGGTATTTGCTGGCGTTTACGGCCTTCACTTTTGATTGATTTACCTTGTAAACAAATTTTAACGGATTTCTTTTCGTACTCATGTGGACTACTTCACATTTCTCATTATTTAGAGTCAATTGCCAATTTTTACACCATAGTGATATCTTATTTACATCGATCTGCAGTTGGTTTTGATCTTCAGATGATTTTACTAGACGGTAAATGACGGCGTCCCCTGCAAACAACCTAAGAGAGATACTTAGATTTTCCCCTAAATCGTTTATGTAAATAAGGAACAGCAGAGGACCAATAACACTACCACGTGGAACGCCCGATATCACCTCTGTTTTAGTCGATGCCTTACCATCGATTACTACAAACTGCGTCCTATCTGGCAGGAAGTCCCCTATCCAGTCGCAAATTTGGGGCGATATACCATAACCACGCATCTGTCGAGTGGGGCTTCGGTAGAAAGGGTAATGTCCGTATGGTTTGCTGCCGGGGGGGGGGGGGAGGCGAGGTGCGGAGGAAGACATGTTCTGTGTCTTTCAACTGTTAAGATCGCCGGCTGCAGTGGACGAGCGGTTTGCATTTCACAGGGAACATGAGCCAGAATTAAAGTATTGTGGTGTGGAAAGAGACGTGCTTTAAGACCGTGTAGTCGCTTTGTCTGCAACGCTGTTAGCTGAGTGGTCTAAAGCGCCAACCTAGTACGTAGGAGGTCCCGGGTTCGAATCCCGGCCACAGCACAAACTTTAAATCACGGCCTCTCCTTATGTTTAATTGTCAGTTCACTGATTTGGCCTACTTCCACCCCAGGTGCAACTACAAATAAAATTTGCGCTATTCCTCCCTCGGCTGAGTTGGTACGTCTCCTTGGCGTGTTCGGATGCAGAGCTCCGACCCTGCTGTTTTCTGGAGATGAACACGGGGGACAGACCAGGCGGCATGCCTGTGGAGGGGGTTGAGGGGGGGGGACCCAGGCTTGCGTCAGCCGTGACGGGGCCGCGGGAGTTGTTTGCCTGCGGTTACCCAACGCGGACGTTCCCACTGAGCTGTCAACAGAATTTGGACAGCCGCACGCACTTCTGCTGCCAGCCAAGAGGGACTCGTCCCCGGACAAAGCGACGGACACGTCCACCAAATGGGTCAAACAGCAAAGGTTCTGCAGCTGTCAACTCCTAGAAGGACAGCAACATTCGGCGCGTCCCTGGGAAGCATACTTGTCAGCTTTCGACATTGGAGCTGCTGCTTCTCATTAAAGTATCTCGTAGACTTGCACCGCGATGCTGTCTGCAACCCACTCCCGTTGAATATAGCGTGACGGGAAATTCACACACTCACAGAGGTTCCAACTTTTGAATACAGCAAATAGTAATGCGACGTAATATGTATCAGTGTTAAGGGAGGGTAAGAAGGAGTCCAAGGGGAATAAGTGAATAAGGAATCACCAAAATTGTGAAAACAGTTTCTGTAAGGTTGTAGATGAGATAGGCAGGATGTTACGTCATCCTGATGAGTACATTTGGAATATGTGTGTGTGTGTGGGGGGGGGGGGGGGGGCAAAATTTAATAACTAATTATTTTCTTTCTCGGTGCATAAGTTCTTAGTTTTTTTTATTTCCAGATTAATATTTATTTCGCAGAAATCCTCAAACAAGGATACCCTTACGTTATTGTTGCTCCATAAGTGTTTTTCGCAATGATTCATAAGCATCACTTTTACGAGGATTAGATTAGTTTGCCCCAAACATTCTTCATTATACGAAAAACGATGGAACGAGATAATATTGCCGCGGTGGAGTAGCCGAGCGGTCTAAAGCGTCTCGCTGCGGAGCGCGCGGTTGCACGCCGTGGAGGTTCGAGTCCTCCCTGGGGCATGGGTGTGTGTGTTTGTCCTTAGGTTAGTTTACCTAGGTTTAAGTAGTTTGTAAGCTACGGACTGATGACCACGCAGTTTGGTCCGTTAGATTTACAAACATTTTTTGAGATAACATTTATAGGCGATTTTCTCGTATAACTCTATTTTACAAATAAGAAACGTTCATCACACACTTTGGTACAGCATATCACACACACGAAATCTCTGTATTAGTAGATACGATGCAACAAGAAACAAAACCAAAACAACTTCAACTTCTGAACACACACTAACGATGGAGGATATATGATGAACTATCTTTCATTATTACCCACACCCTTCACGATTTTTCCTGTAGGGGCGCAGCTACGAGTCAAGTGACGTCTGGCATTTCCAATGGTAGATGCTAGATTCTACAATGGCGCGCCTTTGTGTATTCATCTCGTATGCCATATTACGCAGTTTTTCGAGTTCGTAGAAGTCGGTGTCAACACTGGCGATTTCCACAAGAACATGCTAGAAGCTGTTGCTCAAAATCAGTCCACTTTTGTCGAACTAAAAAGGAACCGAGTTTTGCCGTCGCAAAAAATAAAAAAAAAAATAAATAAATAAAAAATAAAATAAAAAAAATGTTATTTAAACCTGAAAATCGGAATTCGAACCACTTCATTCGTAAACTCGTGATTTTAAACAATTTTCGTAACAATTACGATAAAATCGTAATGGTTGGAATCTCTTCACTCAGGCTTCGCAACACGATTCGTCACATGCCAGCAATAAAAAATACTTTTTTTTTTTTTTTTTTTTTTTTTTTTTTTTTTTTTTTTTTTTTTTTTTACAAAATTTCGTCCTGCCCAAATTTCTGGCAGTAAATGGACGTCGAAGACCGAGTCGGGTCTGTGTTCCATACGTCAGTGTGTTTCATAATTACACAATTATACCAACAAACTTCTAGTTGATGTAGAGGGCAAGAGGGCACCTTGAGGAACAAAATAAGCATGCAAACCAGAGACGGCGCGTCGTGTGTGTTCACTGGTTCAGTGAACCTCCCAGAAGAAAGCTCGTCGTGTAAAACAAGTTATACGTGAATAAATATAAAAAAGTGTTTTTAAACTATCATTCTTCGTTTCGTTATTCTATCAGATCATTTTATGTGCATATTCAAAGTAATTTATCGCATGAGAAACGTTTTACGCCGCGGAGACAGCACGTGTACGAGTCGTAGCGCTGCCACCTAATATAGCCGGCAGTGGTCGAAGTGTTGCAATACGCGTGCGCGGCAAAGGTTCAAATTCTCTTGTGAACCCCCTGGAGGCAGCATATGGGCGCTCCCGCGGTAGGGTGGGGCGAGGGGAAACGCCGCTTTTAACACTGGCGTTGGAGCTAGTAGAGACGCCAGCTCCTGGCTACTCGATCCTTGGTGGTTACGCACGAATGGTCCCGAAGCAAAGACAATGGAGCTACTGCGTACCTCGCGTTGCGCATGCGCAAATCCTCCATGAGGGCAATGACCGCCCTTCATATTTGTTTTTGGCGTATTGAAGATTCATGAAAAACACGTCATTTTTGGTAAAATATAACTATAAATTAAAGACGCATCAACAGTAAAAGTCTTCAGAAGATCCGATCATGAATAATAATGAAGTCACTACTCTCCATCTAGCAAGAATAGCCGTGTGGTTAGCGGCATCAATCTGCGCTGTCGAAGGTAGTGGGTTTCAAAGCGACTGCAAGCAATTTTTTTAAACCCACTCTTCTTTTTAACAGATACGGGAACAACAATGACTTTTGTATTGTTACTTGCCACGTATACTTTGGACGTATTTGCAAATTCGTTGCGATTTTGAGGGTAGATGGAATTTATACTCTTTGTTGTAACATATATCGAACTATTTGAAAAGATGTGGGGGAGAGCAGCCTTTGTGCATGAGTAATGTTAACAGGGGGTGTTGCTTACCGTGTCACATGACCTTAAAGTAGCTTGTCTCTTCATCGTAACAGTGTAATCAGTTACTTAATGTGTATTAGTGTTCATGTGCATATTCGTAATGTTCTTGGTGTTTATTATCAAAGAAAAATGAACAACGTTCGGTATCTTTTAGAAACAAATTACTCAGCTTTAAGCTTGGAACAGAAGTCTGAAATAAAGAATTTTGGTAGGTCGACGCCTCAGCTCGAGTTGAAACAAGCGCAAACGACCCGAGGTGAGACGTTCTGCAGATCTTGTAACGAAAATATATCTGAAGGGGGGAGGGGGAGAATCGGGATGGTTTTCCCCCGGTGGCAATGAACTTGCAGGGGAGCGGCAAATTGTGTATTTTGGAGGCCGAGCGGGGGAGGGGAGGGGCAAACATCGACGCGCCGAGTGGGGGGAGGGGGCGCCTCCACTATCAAGAAGTGAACCCTCCAGTCATCTGAAGTATCAACCGCCACTGATGGAAACCCATGCCCAGAAACGACGCTACAGAACTTCGAAGTTGCTGGAGGGGATAGCTAGCGGCAAGCGCTGGTGTCTGTCACTTTCCGTAGCGTCGTTGAATGGCGTTTCTAGGCATGGTTTTTCTATGGTCATGTTATTCCTCAAGACGTCCTCTACATCCCCTAGAAGTTTGTTGGCGTAATCACGTAATTCTGAAACACACTGACGTTAGAACACACACCCATCCCATTTGCTGTCGGAAATATGTGCAGGTTCAAATTTTGTGAGACTTTTATTGCTGGCATGTGAGGAATCGCGTTGCGAAGGCCGAATATGCGAACTGCGCTTCACCCTGTACGTCCCTTACAGTACCTGGAGTTGAAAGCGGGCCCACATCTACCCCCATTCTTGCAAGCCACCGCACAGTGATGGCTTTATTTCCCCTATTCTAGTCGCGTATGGTTCGCGGGGAAAGACGATGGCATTTATGCTTCTGTGAGGTCCCTAATCGTCTAATTTTATCGAGGAAGCCATATGTTGGTCGACCATGAAACGTTCGTCCTCGGACGTTTCAGAGAAGCCCATCCCAGTGGCGTAGCGAGGAGACTGTGGGGTACAAGCTCCACATGGGTGGGGATTGTAAAAATATTTAGATTTCACTCTTGACACATGACGGGAATTGTCGGGCAACTAACCAAATTGGACTGACCCTGACAGTTTGCATGCTGAAATGACCGTAAATAGAGATGGAAAAAGTAGGTTCTTTTACAAAACTGTTCATTTCGGAATAGTTCTTCTTACTGAACTAGTTGAAGGAAATAACTCAAGTAAACTACATAGTTCGCTTTAAGTTGTGCAGTGAACAAGTTCAGATGAACTAATTGGTTCACTTTATTAAAAAAAATCTCCTGTTTTTTTCATCGCGTGCCTTACAGGATGAATTTCCAAAATCTTTTAAATAGCTATTTTTGTCTCATAGAAAAACCATACACGAATTTTCGTAGTTCTAGTTGCAAAATTGCGTTAATAAACACACATTCACCCCTTTTATATATGAACATTAAAAAAATACTCTTCAAAAATGTTCAAATGTTTATTAATCTTAAGGGACCTAACTGCGTGGTCATCAGTCCCTAAACTTACAAACTACTTATTAACTTCACTAAAGACGACACAAACATCCATGTACGAAGGGGGATTCGAACCCCCGACGGGGAACCGCCTCACACATCGCAGCATAGCGCCTAAATGCGCTCGGCAATACACTCTCCTTTTAAGTGAACTAGCAATACTGTTTCGTCCTTCCGATGTGGCGTAGTTAGCGCAGTTCGGCTAGTTGATCAACTGAACTAAGTGAACTGATCTATTTCGGTCCTTTGATAAGACTGTAATTAGGAGACAGTTTTCCTTTACACAGTTTAAAGATCCAATCTTGTTCTATTTACGCACGGAGTTTCGTTATTTTCTGATTAGTCGTTTTGTCCTAATAACGGTAGACGTAGACTGCTGCATTTCGCCTTAATGATGATACGTATTATCAAGACGAAAAGTGTAAATGCAAGCTCTGTCCTTACCTTTGACAGCTGTTAGCTGGTAGAAGCCGACCTAAGGGAAGATCAGTTTGGGTTCAGAAGAAATATAAGTTATTTACAACTTGTACAAAAACCAGACAGAGGTTGTCAGAGTTGAAGGGCATGAAAGGGATGCAGTGGTTGGGAAGAGAGTAGGACACGGTTGTAGCCTTTCTCCAATGTTATTCAATTTGTACATTGAGCAAGCTATAAAGGAAAGAAAGGAGAAATTTGGAGAAGGAATTAATGTTCAGGGTGAAGAATTAAAAACATTCCGTTTTGCCGACGACATAGTAATTCTGACAGAGACAGCAAAGGACCTGGAAGCGCAGTTGAACGGAATGGACAGTGTGCTGAAAGGTGCATATACGATGAACATTAACAAGTGCAATCTAAGAAAATCAGGGATGCTGAAGGAATTAGATTAGGTAACGAAACAATAAAGGAGGTAGATGAGTCTTGTTACTTGGGCAGTAAAATAACAAATGATGGTCCCAGTACAGAGGATATAAAATGCAGAATGGCAATGGGTAGGAAAGCGTTCTTGAAAAAGAGAAATTAGTTAACATCGAATATTGATTTAAGCCTAAGGAAGTTCTTTCTGAAGACATTTGTGTGGAGTGTTGCCTTGTATGGGAGTGAAAAAAAAAAATCAAATGTTTGTAAATCTATCGGACCAAACTCGCGGTCATCAGTTCGTAGCTTACAAACTACTTAAACCTAGGTAAACTAAACGCCCATACCCCAGGGAGGACTCGAACCTCCACGGCGAGCAACCGCGCGTTCCGCAGTGAGGTGCTTTAGACCGCTCGGCTACTCCTAACGCGACGTATGGGAGTGAAACATGGACGATAAGCAGTGCGGACAGGAAGAGGATAGAGGCCTTTAAAATGTGGTGCTACAGAAGAATGCTGAAGATTCGGTGGGTGGGTCGCGTTACTAATGAGAAGGTAATGAACAGAATTGGGGAGAAAAGGAATTTTTGGCATAGCTTGACTAAAAGAAGGGATCGCTTGGTAAGACACATTCTTAGACGTGAAGGAATTGTGAATTTAGCGTTGGAGGGAAGTGTGGGGGGTAAAAACCGCAGAGGAAGACCAAGAATCGGATACAGTAAGCAGATTCAAACAGATGTAGGTTGCCGTTCTTATGTGGAGTTGAAGAGGCTTGCTCAGGATAGGGTATTGTGGAGAGCTGCATCAAACCAGTCTCCGGACTGAAGACCACAACAGCAACAACAACTTTCGCATTTACCAAGTTTCAAAATTATGTTTACTTCACGACCATAAAAAACTAGGCAGAGGACGGATGAATTTGGTGTGTTTTAATGTAATGACACTTTTTTATATAGTGTACATTTGGTAAGTAGCCTAGGTATATGAACTGTAATTAAACTATTCTTTATAGAGATTTCCTTTGAAAAACAAGGAGTTGCTAACCAAATGGGTAACCAGTATGAGGCGTGATAAGTGGCAGCCTACAAAGTATAGTTACATATGCTCTTGTCATTTTGAAGAAGACTTTTGGATGCCACAACCAATCCAATGCGGCTACTTGCAAATGCCATTCCAACACTATTTTCGTTTCCTGAGCACCTACAGAAACCAAAAGCTGTAAGGAAAATACCAAGGAAACGTCATATTGAGGAGAGCTTGATAAATGCGTAATGTACTTCAAAGCATGAAACATCATTTGAACCACAGGCAGAATAAAGGTAATTAAAGATTTTAAAGAAATTCGCCTGTATCATAGCTGCCAACCTTGAGAAGAGACTGTCAGTAATAATTCGACAGACCAATGACGGGGAAGAGGGCTTGGGGGTCATATGCGCATCCCTCCAAGAAAATTTTAAAAATTATAAGCCATATTTAGACCAGTAAATGCTATATTTATGACACTCTCCGTTCATAAATATATTCCTCGAAAAGAAAGAATTCTAAATGAACACGATCACGTTAGGAGGAATAACCCAAAAAATTATTTCTGTAAATACCGAGGTTGACATAGAAACATTCCTGCAATTTTCAAAAACTGGTCTTCAAGAAAAGTTAACAGTTGCAGAAGAAAGAAATAAGTGTGCAATTCCTTGCATTTATGAAGTAACAATATAAAATCCTTAGCAGGTAACACTATATACCAAATGGTTTGGATTTAAAACAACGAATAAACCAACCTACCCCAATTACTGTCACATTTTGCCAAAATATCATAAGTCGTATTTATTTCTAGCGGTACAACACTGCTATAAAAACGAAAACAGGCGGAAAAAGAAAGAAAAAAACAGTGGAAACTTTTCTCTTCGGAAACGAACTGGCTAAGTTCTGACGCCTGATAGAAGACTTGGAGTGTTTGGCTGAGACGGAAGACCAAGTACTAGTTGTAAACGAAGGAATTTACGTAGTTCTTGCCGGGTGGGCGTTTATTGGGTAGCTATGGAGGAGCAGAACAGGCGGGACTTTTTGCAGTGAAAATGCTTTCGTTAACGTTTCCTACAGCTTTGCTACGTACTCAGGAAGAAAATCATTGCGATCAATAAGACTTTCTCCAGCATTATGATTAGCTAAATATAAATAGTACCTATACCGATTTTCTTAAAACAACATATTTAAAATGTCTTAATTCCGTAATTTTTTACGAACTTTCCGTAACTCCGTAAATAAGATGATAGATCCGTAACAATTACGGACAATCCGTAATAGTTGGCAGCTATGCTGTATTTATACGGAAGATATGTCAACAAATACAACGATTATTGACATAGTAACATCAAATAATGCAGCAGTTCGACGGTTGTAAACATTACACTTAGGATGCAGTAATAAACGAGAAATGCTATTCGTAGTGCGAATTACTTTCCGAAATGCGTCGCCCAGAAATTAAGGAAAAATCGGGACTGGCAATGATTAATATAAAAGCTATGATTCAGCGTTAGCAGACGCCCGGCAACATCTGGCGTGACACTCAACCCGTTTACATGGGCTCCCAAAACCGGATTTCGTAAACCGATTTCCCAATTCCGCTTTTGGTTGGTCATGTAAACACTCCAAAATCGATTCTGGAAATCCGCTTCTCTAAAGCGGTTTTCCAGTTCCACAATCGATTTTCGTGCCCATGTAAACGCATCCGTTTTTGAAGCGTTCTTGGCTCGTCAGATAGTGTTTTCTTGTTAAGAATTTTCGGCGAATATGGAAAGAGTAATATTTTCTAATGTTAAATAAAAGTATAAATATTAGAGTGAACATAAATCTATGTATTTAAATAAAGAAAAATAGCGATTGTGCAGACTAAATAAGGAACTGAATCAGCTCTTTTGCAGCCGCCACTTTAAGTGAGGTAGGAAATCCGATTCAGGCTGTGCCATGTAAACACGACAGCGAAAAACGGTTTACGAAAATCGGTTTTCGTCTTCCGGAAGATGTGTTGCATGTAAACGTAGTGACTGACGTTCTCAAAGATGACGGCAACCTTTCCAATTGGCTTCGCCGGCCGCGGTGACCGAGGGGACTGAGGCGCTTCAGTCACGGTCTGCACGGCCACTACGGTCGGGGGTTCGAATCCCCCCTCGGGCATGGATATTTGTGCCGTCCTAGTTAGTAAGTAGTTCATAAGTAGTTTGTAAGTTTAGGGACTGATGACCCCGTAGTTAGGTCCCATAAGACTTACAAAAATACAAACATCCAATTGGCTTCAACTATGGCGACGCTGTGGCCAGTCTACGTTGTTTATATAGGTCTTTTACGGAAACAGTGGGCTCCCTCCGGTAGGTCAGAGCGACGGCCTCCCGCCAGTGAGCGGGGCGGCGCTAGGAGGCCGACGGCCCTTTTGTTTATTTACGCCGCCCACGCGCGGGCGGCGGCGACACGTGGCCAGCCAGCTAGGCTAGACCGGGCCGGGGGCCTGGGCGGCATTCCGTCGCAGGCAGGCAGGCGTCGGCCGCGTGGGCGGCGGGCGGCGGGCGGCGGGCGGCGGGCGGCGGCGCGGGCAATTAGTGGGCGGCGCAATATTTGCGGAGGCCAGGCCGTGACGTCAGCGCAGGGCGCGGCCCACGGCTGCCAACCGGCCGCCGCTAATGTCCCGTGCGGCGCGGCGCGGCGCGGCGCGCGGCACACGCCCACGCCCACGCCCTCGGGGCCGGCGGCCGCCTCCGCGTGCCCTTTGCCATCACACGGATCGCCGCGCGCAGCGCCGCGCCGTGCCGCGGCCGGCGCCGGAAGCTCACGTCGGCGCTCGTAACGACGTCCGGCGCTCACTCGACACCATTACAGAAATTCACCGTAAGTGGAAACACTGCGTTACGTCATGCCATCCGTTTGTTTACGAAGTTTGACGTTTCTGAATGTCATACATTTACATGTGTCTATCTTGACGCAGCGAACCAGACAATGCTTCGCAATTGCTAATGTGTATTGGAATTGCATGTATAACTTAATCTCCAATCGATGTACAGTGCGCGTTTGAAAAGTCCGTCCAAAAATGAAAACTACTAACGTGTTTGAGGAAAACCCTTTTTATTTTTCGCTTTGGTCTCCTAGCTTTTAGTTTTTGCAATCACCTCCTCTTTTGAATGACATCTTCGTCCCCCTAGCCACTTATTCAAATTGGGGAATAAATAATAGTCCAAGGGAGCCTAGTCTGGAGAAAAAGGGGGGGGAGAGGAAAGAGTTTGAATCCTATTTCCAATAATTTTGCGACCACAACTGCTGAGGTTGTCTGCCGGTGCATTGTCGTGGTGGAAAAGGACTTTTTTTGTAGGCCAGTCTCCTAGCTTTTAGTTTTTGCAATCACCTCCTCTTTTGAATGACATCTTCGTCCCCCTAGCCACTTATTCAAATTGGGGAATAAATAATAGTCCAAGGGAGCCTAGTCTGGAGAAAAAGGGGGGGGGGGGAGAGGAAAGAGTTTGAATCCTATTTCCAATAATTTTGCGACCACAACTGCTGAGGTTGTCTGCTGGTGCATTGTCGTGGTGGAAAAGGACTTTTTTTTGTAGGCCAATCTCCTATCTTTTAGTTTTTGCAATCACCTCCTCTTTTGAATAACATCTTCGTCCTGCCAGCCATTTCTTCAAATTGGGGAATAAATAGTAGTCTGAAAGAGCCTAGTCTGGAGAACAAAGGGGGGACGAGTTTGAAGCCTATTTCCAATAATTTTGTGACCTCAACCGCTGAGGTATGTGCTGTGCTGGTGCAAGGAGTTGTTTGTACGCCAGTCTCCTAGCTTTTAGTTTTTGTAATCACCTCCTGTTTTGAATGACATCTTCGTCCCACCAGCCATTTCTTCAAATTGGGGAACAAATAGTAGTCCGATGGAGCCAACTCTGAAACGAGTTTGAATCCTATTTCCAATAATTTTGAGACCACAACTGATGAGGTATGTGCTGGTGCATTGTCGTGATGGAAAAGGACTTGTTTGTAGGCCAGTCTCCTAGCTTTTAGTTTTTGCAATCCCCTCGTCTTCGTCCCGCCTGCCATTTCTTTAAATTGGGGAGGGAGCCAAGTTTGGAGATAGGGTGGGTGCGGGGGGGGGGGGGGGGTGAAACGAGTTTGAATCCTATTTCAAATAATTTTACGACCACAACGGCTGAGGCATGTGCTGGTGCATTGTCGTGATGGAAAAGGACTTGTTTCTAGGCCAGTCTCCTAGCTTTTAGTTTTTGCAATCACCTCCTCTTTTGAATGACATCTTCGTCCCGCCAGCCATTTCTACAAATTGGGGAACAAATAGTAGTCTGAGGGAGCCAGGTCTGGAGAAAAAGAGGGGGGGGGGGGGTGAAACGAGTTTGAATCCTATTTCCAAAAATTTTGCGACCACAAATGCTGAGGTATGTGCTGGTGCATTCTCGTGATGGAAAAGGACTTGATGGTAGGCCAGTCTCTAGCTTTTAGTTTTTGCAATCACCTCCTCTTTTGAATGAAATCTTCGTCCCGCCAGCCATTTCCTAATTTTGCGACTACAACTGCTGAGGTGTGTGCTGGTGCATTGTCGTGATGGAAAAAGACTTTTTCGTGCACCAATCGTCGGCGTTTTTCTTGAAGCTCGGTTTTCAAACGGTCCAATAGCGATGAATAATATGCACATGTAACAATTTTCCACTGTTCCAGATAGTCAATGAGGGTTATCCCTTGCTAATCTCAAAAGTCTGTTGCCATAACCATTCCGGCCGATGACCTGTCTTCGCCTTTATGGTGCAGATTCTCCCTTGGTAACCCATTGTTTAGATTGTTATTTGCTCTGAGGAGTATAGTAATGTATCCATGTTCCATCCACAGTGACAAAACGATTTTTAAAGTCCTGCGGATTCTTCCTGAACAGCTGCAAACCTTTCTTGCAACACTTCACATGACTCCGTTTGTTGTTAGGTATGAGCAATCGCAGCACCCATGTGGCGGATAGCTTTCTCACATCCAAGTGTTTATGCAAAATATTATGTACCCGTTCATTCGAGATGCCCATAGCAATAGAAATCTCACGCACTTTAACTCTTTTGTCGTCCATCAGCATATCACGGATTTTCTCGATGATTTCTGGGTTCGTAACCTCCACAGGGCGTCCAGAACGTTCAGCGTCACTTGTGACCATATGGCCAATCCGATAATTTTGAAACCACTTATAAACTGTTCTAATCGAAGGTGCAGAGTCATCATAATGTTTATCAAGCTTGTCTTTAGCCTCCTGAGGCGTTTTACATTTCATAAAGTGATATTTAATCAACACACGAAATTCTTTTTCGTCTATTCCTTGACAATCACTCGACTTCTTGATTCACTCGAATAACAAACACAAAGAAATAGATCTATATGTCTGAAAAGTGATGTGCGCTTTTTACAAAGATGCTACTAACTAAACATGACCTCGATACGCGCCAGTTGTGCCGTCTCTCGGACTTTGCAGGGATTTTTCAAACGCCCCATGTTATAATGAAATTGGGGCTGCAGCCGAAATTCGTCGAGTGTTCGCAAATGTGTTCAAGAGATGTCAGGCCGCTCTTTCCATAGAGGGACATCATTTTGAACATCTACTGTAAATAAAGGTAAGGTTGCGTTACTCAGATGGCAATGTTTCTTAGACTTTAACTCGGTATATGCGCACGCGGCAAAATAAAGAGTCCGTGAATCGGGCGCTGCCGTGGCCGGCGGATGCGGTTGCGGCGGCCGGAAGCCGTACCGCGCGATCTGCGGACGCCTGGCAGGCGTCTTTCGTGAGACACCCTGTACTACAAGAATATTGTGTGTGTGTGTGTCGTAGTACTCAGCTCGACTGCGGGTTCGAATCCAGGCTGGGCACTAGTTTTTATCTTTTCCAATTGATTAACTGCCGCACAAGACTGACCGTGAGCGCTAAGGCGTCTTGTCGGTAGTACGCGGTTGTTCTCCGTCAGAAGTAAGAGTCCTCCTCAGATATGGGTGTATGTGTTGTCTGGCACAAAGTATATCGCGGCTGTAGACTGCCACGTATAAACAACATGTAGGTGTTAATGAGCATTCAGTTAAATCATGTTTGTAAACCAGCTGGACCAAACTATTATGTCATCAGACCCTAGGCTTACAAACTACTTGAACGACCTTAAACTAAGGACAAAACACACACACACACACACACACACACACACACACACACACACATACATGGGACGCGCGCGCACACGCCCACGCACCAGGGAGGACTCGAACCTCCGACGACGAGTTTCCTTGCGCTCCGTAGTAAGGCGCCTTAGAGCGCTCGGCTACTGCACCGCGGCGGATAACAGTTGTAACGAGCAAAGGTTACTGGAAACGAAAGTAATGCCAGACCATTCAAGAAGAGGCGCGAAGAACAACTACAGCATTAAAACGAAGATCGAATTCTTTCAGCGCTCTTTTCCTCTCGCTGTGTACGACCGGTAGAATGGCAACAGGTTTGAACGAGTTAAATATGAACAAATGTTTTTGCGAGGTGTTAAAATTATTTGCTAAATATCACTGGAATTTGAAAACCCTTGTTTTCTTTAACAGTACGCAAGCAAGAGGGAGGGAGGGGGGGGGGGGAGTATGGAGCATTATTACGGCGATAATGATCGCGACGAGGAGCTTTGGGTTCTAATACGGACCTGGTACAAAATTTTGAATGTCACGACACGTCCATTAATTAACTAATTTAATTAGTATGCGTTCTTTATTACGGCTGTGATATCGCACAGATCGAAACCGCAGACAGGAAAATCCCGACATTACATGGGAGAATATCTGGACCAGCTATTCGTTGAAAATCTCTTATTAAATGTAACTCTCAGCTGACGTGGATTACATGTGATCTACTTTCCGAAATGGAATGACCACGTAACACATCTAAAAATAATTCCGAAGGGCAGCAAAAAAAGAAGAAATCGCTGCCATTCGCTTCTGTAATAGGCCGCGTAGAAGAACTGGAGGAGGAGTAAAAACGCGAGTGCGCGAACACAAGGCAAATGACGCGCTCCCGAGGCCCAGTACAAACTTCGCCGTTTGCTTTTACGCTCTATTACGCGTAATGCCGTACTGCATTATATGGCCGTAATGAAACACGCTTCGCTTTCATTCAGTTTGAATTTCCATTTCATCTTGTTTGTTTGATTGTAGAGGAGCAGCAAAAATTACGCACCTAGCGGGGGATAAAGCACAGAAGGAGGAAAAAAAAAAAAAAAAAAGCAAGCGAGGTGGGCAGCGTACACGGTGGATGGTGTGGGTAGAGGAAGGGGGTACTCGTACGCCGAGAACAAGGAAGCCGCAGAGAGGCGGCGGGAGGGGTGGGGAAGGGGGTCAGCTATTCATAAGCTCGTTACGTTGCCCCCTCCCCTCCCGTCTCCCACGGGGTTTCCCTACCTCATTTTTTGTTTTTTATTGCCCCCACCCAAAAGCAGCCGAGAGCATCGCGAGCGACGGAGAGGGAGGGAGTGAACGGCGAGGACGCGGGCAGGAGGACAGGAAGCGCGGGGGGCCAAATGCAGTGCGTGCACACCTGCCGCGTTGCCTTGGAAACAGGTGCCCGCGGAAACAAACGCCGGTCGCCGCTGCACGGCGCACGCCCGCCGCCGGCTTCCCCCACCCACCGGCCCGGCTGCGCTCCCCCCCCCCCCTAGCCCTCCCACCTCTCCGCCCGTCCCTTCTCCGTCGCTACTGCCCTCCCTCCCGCTTTAACACTATTCCGCTTTGCGCTCTTCCCGTGCGCAACGGGAGGGGGGCGCGTTATCGTGATTTGCGCGTAATGCGGAATGGCTATTATGTAATGGAGTTACACGCTGCGGAAAGAGTACACTGCCCCGCTTTTTCTGTTTGACCGAGTTTCGCCGATCATCGGCTCAGTTCTTTTTGCCTCGGCAACAGACGGACCCTCCGAGCTACACGCACGCAGCAGGGTCTGAAACAACATGTGTACGCGGGTAGCTTCTTTGCGAGGCTTTGCATCCATTGCACGAACTCTTGAGTCCATCTCGTGGTTCGTTGTTCATCTTCCAAATGAACTCACCATTTTTTTGTGTTCCAGGAAAAGTTCTTATTTCCAACTAAAGACGTGTATGGATGTTGCTAGAAATTCAAGCATATTGTTGTTAAACAGTTCGGTCTATTACGAGAACGCCGGCCGCGGTGGCCGTGGGGACTGAGGCGCTCCAGTCACGGTCTGCGCGGCTACTACGGTCGGGAGTTCGGATCCCCCCTCGGGCATGGATATTTTTTGCCGTCCTAAGTCTTAGTTCATTAGTAGTTTGTACATTTAGGGACTGATGACCGGTAATTAAGTCCCATAAGCTATACAAACATTTGAACATTTATTACGAGAACAACTAAGGTATTCTTTTTATGCTCCAACATTTTCCGGTACAGTTGTGCAATCAGCAGTCGGAGCAGGTTCGATTTCTCCCTCGAACATGGGATGAAAGTTAAAAGTTTAATTATGTAATTTGTAAATCTAGGGACCGATGACCGCAGCACTTTGATCCCTTAGATTTACAAACATATCATTTTTTTTTTTTTTTTCTTTCCAGTCAGCAGTCGATAAATTTTATACAGGTTTATTGTTGGGGCAAAATATCGGCCTAAAAACATTTTTTTTTTATTTACAATAATTGTTAATTGAATCACACTTTCAGTAACCTGGAAAATTATGATTGTCCAAGGTCGTTCCAAAATCTTTGTTCACGATCGGTTTCAGAATACCTGAGCTGCCATCACCAATCTTCTGTTAATACGTGCAGGTCTGCCGAAACAGATTGCAAATACCGTTACTGAAGCAACCTTGGGCAATCCAAAGGTATTCAGACCATTGAAACAAAATTGATCGCCCCCAGCAACTGACACCTATGTCAAGAATATATTAAATATACTTGCAGATTACAGACCTGAATAAAAGAGGCGACAAATTTGCCGAAACCTTTTGGGCGTTGAAATACCAATAGTGTTTCCTTAACAGTTTGACATGTAGTCCTACAATTTAATATGCAAACAAGGCTGCTGTTAAGAGGTTCAAAACCAAGAAACGCTTGGGTACTACCGTTAATGTGTGGAATTAGGGACACTTTAAGTGTATTTTTGCTCTATGTATCACGATGACAAAAAAACTCTAAACAGATTATACACATATTTAATTACCACTTACGCTTCCCCATGCTATAATTCACAAAAAGGCACAGAAAGTAATTCCACATATCAGAATATTATCGGATACATCGAAAACAATTTCGAGTTAAAAATAGTTATGACCAAAGTTTGAACTGGGGAAGACAGCTTGATCGTCAACCATCACTTTTTACTAAATAGATCGTCCAGCTTTTCTGAAGCTGTCCATTCGTATATTTGTGTACACGGACATTACATCTACCGATGTCCACCCCTGATAGGCAATTCCTTCGCTATGCTTTTGTCATTGTGTTTTGACCCAGAGGTTTGCTGTGTACACATAGTAAGTCATTTTCTTTTCTTAAGTTCTTTACGGTCACAACTCACAAGACATGCATGAGCTACAACAGTTCACGGACCTGTCTGTTAGTAAATATTATTGCGCCTATACAGTAACCCTATGGTAGAGATTTGACTAGCGTGGAATTATCCGAATGCAACGAGGATCGGAGATAAGAACATTCTACAAAGATAACATGACTAAAAATTCAGCGCTAAGTGAAGTGACGAAGATGATGAAACCATATTGAGTGTTGCGACATTGTTGGTTCTGAGCGGTACTACACTACACGCCTCAGCACTGAATCAGATGTGTTATTGCGGTATAACAGCCATGCTTCCACGTATTTTGCCCAAGTTGATCTTTTTTTTAAACTTGTGTTTAATTCATGTTTGTC
The DNA here is from genome assembly GCA_026315105.1 of Locusta migratoria. Classification (NCBI taxonomy): domain Eukaryota; kingdom Metazoa; phylum Arthropoda; class Insecta; order Orthoptera; family Acrididae; genus Locusta; species Locusta migratoria. Next base: position 103,666,381 of record CM048750.1, on the reverse strand, counting down.
ATTTTTATGTAATAGGCTTTTCTGATGATGCTTCATAACCGAAACCGGTAAAGTTACAAATATAATAAATAGCTGGTAGCTGGCGATATGAGAAAGTAAAATTATGTGCTACTAACATTGTGGATGAACGGCTTTAAACAGTAACTGGAAATTTCGAAACAAGTGATAAGATAAACATTTCGGCAGTCGATATTGACGTTTTGATATCGATATATCGTTAAAACCAATACTGCCGATGTACATCAATATTTTTTGGAAAATACAACGATTTATCGTTATTTTATAAACGGCTTTACAGTATAATAGGAGGGTATGTTAAAATATTTGTAGATCTGAGGAACTTCACCGCTGCGGTTGCAGCCTCGTTGTAATTTGGCAAGAAATATGAACATGTATGTGCATACAATGAGACAGTTGATCAAATGTTTGTAAACCTATGGAAGCAAACTACAAAGGTCATCAGTTCCTATACAAACCACTCGAATGGAATTTAACGTATGCTAATAACAACATACATAGCTATGCCCGAGAGACTATTCGATGATCTATTGCCCCAAGGTCAACACGGATTTAGAAAATATCGTTCATGCGAAACACAACTAGCTCTTTACTCACACGAAGTGATGAGTGATATCGACAAGGGTTCTCAAATTGATTCCGTATTTCTTGATTTCCAGAAGGCTTTTGATACCGTACCTCAGAAACGGCTTGTAATCAAATTGCGTGGTTATTGTATATCGCCCCAAATTTGCGACTGGATAGGGTATTTCCTGTCAGAGAGGATACAGTTTGTAGTAATCGATGGTAAGGCATCGACTAAAACAGAGGTCATATCGGGCGTTCCACAGGATAGTGTTATTGGTCGTCTGCTGTTTCTTATTTACATAAACGATTTAGGGGAAAATCTAAGTAGCACTCTTAGGTTGTTTTTAGATGACACTGTCATTTACCGTCTAGTAAAATCATCTGAAGATCGAAACCAAGTGCAGAACTATCTAAATATGATATCAGTATGATGTAAAACTTGGCAGTTGACTCTAAATAATGCGAAGTGTGAAGTTGTCCACATGAGTACGAAAAGAAATCCGTCAAGCTTTGTTTACAAGATAAATCAATCAAACGTGCAGGTCGAAAACTCCACAAAATACCTAGGAATTACTATTACTTGAGACATAAACTGGAAAGAACACGTAGATAATGTCTTGGGAAAGGCGAACCAAAGTCTGCGTTTTATTGGCAGAACCCTTAAAAGATGCAACAGAACTACTAAAGAAACTGCATACACTACGCTTGTCTGTCCTGATTTGGAGTATTGCTGCCCAGTGAGGGGTCCTTATCAGGTGGGTTTGTCGGAGGACATCGCAAGAGATCAAAGAAGGGCAGCTCGTTTCATATTGTCACGATACAGGGGAGACAGCGTGAAACGTGTCCATAAAAAATTATTTTGTAAGAAAATGTCCAATATTGTGCCTCCTGTTTTGTATCGAGTAACTGCTTGCAAGAAAATGTATAATATCGCTTCTACTGTATGTATCGATATGTGTCCTTTATGAAGTTTCATCTCTGGCAAAGATCATGTATTGCATAGCATTGTAGCTCGCACTGAGAGAGAGTAGCACTAGTGGTTCAGCTCGCTTAGAGAGCGGTTGGGTTGTGTGTATGGCTCCGATGTAGAGCAGAGGCTGCTTTGCCAGCAAGTCAGAAGTTGTATTATGTAGGTAATGTAATGCTGATTATTAATAATAAGTAGCTTAAACTTTCTTTCATGTTTCATTTACGTAGTTAGAAAATTAACCTACTTCCTTCATTTGATAATTAATTATTAGTGGATTTAAAGTGCAGTATTGATGTGAATAATATTGTTGAACGGATTTCATTATTGGTGCCATAGTAAATGATAGTTAATTGACTATGATACTAAATTTCAATAATTAGAAACTGATCTGCATAAAATTCTCACAGTCAAGCATTAAGAAAGTGATTTGTGGTTTTTTTTTTTTTTTTTTAATATCTTTCTCGCAGTCAAAATTTTTGAATATAGTCAGTGTGTGTTTCATGTAGCTCACATGTCATAGTTGCTTCGTTAAAAAATCCGTTGCGCACATAATCAGTTTCATGCACTGTTTCTCACTTAATAGCATATACATCAGTATCAGGGCCATAATTAAACCAAATTGCTGTGTCAAGGAACAATTTGTTGTCTGATCTAACGATAGGTTCAACATCCACAACACACGTACAGCTTTTAAGCGTTACGGAAATTATACAGGATCTGGGATGGGAATCATTACAACAACGGCGCTTATCGCTGCGGCGTGAGCTACTTACGAAACTCCTATCGCCAACACTCTCCTCCGAATGCGAAAATATATTGTTGACTCCCACTTACATAGGTAGAAATGATCATCAGAATAAAATACGAGAAATGAGAGCTCGAACGGAGAGATTCAGGTGCTGTTTCTTCCCGCGCGCTATTAGTGGAATGGGAGATGAATAGTATAAAGGTGGTCCGATGAACCGTCTGCCAGGCACTTAAATGTGATTTGCTGTAGAGTATGCCATGTAGATGTCGAACCTCCGTCGGGAGCGGCCGCGCAGTTTGTAATATGGCGACTGAGCCCGCGCGGTTATTTAGATGAACGAGTAGGTTGTTGCTCAGCTGCAGAATACGCGTGCCCAGTATGGTACAAGTCATGCCACGCTAAACAAGTGGATGCGGCTCTAAACGAAACCTGCCGCATTGTCACAGGATGTCTAAGCCAACGCCAGTTGAAAAACTATACTGCCTGGCTGGTATAGCGCCCACCTGGGATTCGAAGGGAAGTCACAGCCAGAATGGAACGAGCAAAGGCATCGAAATTATCTTCACATCCCCTTTTTGATTATCAGCCAGCCCATAGCAGACTCAAAATGTTCAAATGTTTGTAATTCTATCGGACCAAACTGCGTGGTCATCAGTCCGTAGCTTACAAACTACTTAAACCTAGGTAAACTAACCTAAGGACAAACACACACACACACACACCCATGTCCCAGGGAGGACTCGAACCTCAGCAGCGAGACGCTTTAGAGCCCTCGGCTACTCCACCGCGGCTTTAATTTCGTGAATGGATTCTTCGAAAGAGGCTATAAGGAATAAGGCATGTATTATTTATTGTAAATCATTAAGCAATTCAAATAATGCTATTTTTTTATTTGAATGTTGATTAAAAATGTTTGTTTCTAAAGAAGGTATTGTACTTCATCCTTCAAAACCAGCCTCATAGCACACTACTGAAATATAGCTTGTCTATCATAATCAACCAACACGCGAGCGGAGCCGCGGGTTGAAGCTAGTAAAGAAATAAATAAGTGGTCGACGCGGTCGTCAGTGGCACCTTTGTATATAACACGCGCATGCAGGTGGCGGCCGTGGTGTGCGCGTGCAGTGAAGTGGTGCGAATGCCGGCGGACGCGGTGCCTCCGGCCACGGAGTGGCGGTGTGGTTGTGACACGTGCGGCGCGGCGGGCCAGGCGGGGTCGCGGCGCGGAATTGGGACGGTCGGCTGCTGGTGGCTGGCGGCGAGGACGCCGCCGCGGCCGCGGCCGCCACGCTTGCGTAACCAGGCCCGGCCCAGCCCGGCCGGGCCAGGCGCCGCGCAGCTTTCACGCCGTACCGCGCCGCTCCCCTCACCAGCGCCGACGGCAACGGCTGCACTTTGTGTGCGCCAAGTGCCGGGTTAATGATAAAAGTATCAGCAGTGGTGTAATTTCTTCAACCGTCTAGATCGCTAACATTGTCTATTTATTGCGGCGTTTCGGCATCTGCCATCATCAGATCTAAAAATTCGGAACTTTAACGACATATTCATAAGTGTCTGAAGGAACTGAGATACCAACAGCCGTAAGTATAATGAAATATTTATTCTATTACAACCAGTTTCGGCATTCCACTATGCCATCTTCAGGTCCCTACATCGGAGCATGATATCCAAAAGTAGGGATACTAAAACTGGATACGTGGACTTCGTTTCTTAGTTGGAAACAACAACAGCAACAGCAACTGTAGGGATCTGAAGTTGGCATAGTGGAATGCCGAAACTGGTTGTAATAGAATAAATATTTCGTTATACTTACGGCTGTTGGTACCTCAGTTCCTTCAGACTCTTGACCAGCCGCTGTCCCGTTTCCAACAACCGATGATGGATTCAATAAGAATTATTCATAAATGATACCAAAATGCTGCTTCAGGTGACAAATGTTCAAATGTTTGTATAGTCTATGGGACTTAACTACGGGCTCATCAGTCCCTAAACTTATAAACTACTTATGAACTACTTACGAACTAGGACGGCACAAATATCCATGCCCGAGGGGGGATTCGAACCTCCGACCGTAGTGGCCGTGCAGACCGTGACTGGAGCGCCTTAGTCCCCTCTGCCACCGCGGCCGGCGACAGATGTTATTTATTGCTTAAACATACAGCAACAACGAGTGCCATGACGTCTGATACAAAGAATACTATGTAAACATTACGTAAATAACAGTTTGGACCTTGAATATAATAATATATTTTAACTTGTGTATAATTCATGTTTGTCATTTTTATTTAACAGGCTTTTCAGATGATTCGGCTCTGCGGCCATTTTCACGCTATCTGCGGATAAAGGTTTTCGATTAAAGTGATTATAATATAGTTACTTACAATTTTGGTATATTTTCTTCGTGACAGGGAAGCCAAAACAGTCTTGGTCCAACCCGCCACTGCCCGCACCGAAACCAAGTTTATTTTGCGGTATCGCTCCCTGTATATCTAGTAAAGCCAACCAATGATCTTGGACAGTGCAAGGAGTCCCTTTACCAGTTCTTCATTAGACACAATTTCTTCGGGTCTGGTTGTCCCAAATGTTCTATTACATGTGATGCAGTTTCATCACCGTCATTACAGATCCTACATTTAGGGTCCTCTTCTGTTATTCCCATTATATGTAGCTGTTTTTTGAAATGCCTATGGCCTGTCAGCAATCCAACCATACTACATACTTACGTCCATATTGTATCGCGGAGTTTTAAATCTTTATTTATATAAAAGCGAAAAGACACTCATTCACACACTCACTGACTAAACACGAAATCTCGAAAACTACTTCACCTGCGAACCTGAAATTTGGCAGGAATGTAATTTATAGCTAGAAGATGTCAGCTAAGAAACGATTTTGCGAAAGGGCCGATTGTTCAGGAGATATTAAGTCATAAACAATGAAAACTTCCCCGTCTTGCGGCACGTAATAGTGTGACTTTATCAGTCCACTATTTGAGAAAGAGAGCACTTAGTGACTTGCATCAAACTTTAAACATAATTTCAAACCTTTAGGAAACTTTTTATCGCTGACACCCCCATAAAAATGATAAAAGGAAAAAAGTATGTCGCTTTCTACAATTTCGGCGTTCATGTAGTAAAATTACGGCATTTGGCAAGACGTTACATTTTATTACTCCTACACTATTAATTATATTCGTGAGAAATGTTATAGACGCTATACACACATAACACTGAACGTACGTTCTAAAATTTTATCATAGTACGACTGACAGTTAATAAGATATGAAGTCATAAATAATTAGGTTCATCAAAAACTGCCTCATCATGCTTGACATTTTGATTTATTCCGTCTTTCTTCCTAACTCTACTCGCGACGTATCTTGCAGACATTTTACAAATGCACCACTGGATGTACCTTGGAAATAATATCTTATTACGACATATAGTTCAGGTGCTATGACGTCGAAGACAATGAAATTGATGAAAATTCGCCCTAATAAGCATGAGGCTGTAATTTACAACATCTTTACTATCAACTCCATTTACACCACATTTCGCAGGCAGTTTACTAACATTCCACTCTACGAACCTGGTAAATAATGTTTTTTTCATGTGAAATATCGTGAGAGGGATTGAGTTTCATGAAAATGAAACTACAGGTGCAACACTATCAGATGTATTGGTGTAAAAAAATAAAATAAAAAATAAAAGCGAAAAATACGCATAGTCCTGAAGTGACCTGCAGGCTAGAATGAAAATACCACCATGAATTGACAAAAACGCGCTTAGTGATTTGAAGTAAAAATCCATTAATAATCTTCCGTAAGTAAAACAATTCAACTCTATACGATTTTTTTTACTATCTGTTTTTTGGTATATCAAAACAAAACCTTCATAATTGTAAACCAACTACGGACATGATGGCCCCACAAATGAATATGTTTGGTATTTTGTTTGTATTTATTAAAATATCACTTCTTCTGCATGTAAATGACATAGACCACTGAGTGATGTTCTCAGGACGGTTTCGTACAATTCCCAACATTTTTTTATTTTTTTGTGGTTTTAGGGCGCACAACTTCTATGGTCATTAGCGCCCAAGCATTGGTGAAAGGTGTCTTGAAGCTAAACGTGTTAGCCATATTCATTTTGTACTTTCTCTATCCATTAGTTTTTCACTTCATATCCATATGGAGGCATACAAACTTCGGGTGTTGAAACGAACGTCTACATCTACATCTACATGAGATACTCTGCAAATCACATTTAAGTGCCTGGCAGAGGGTTCATCGAACCACCATTATACCATTTATCTCCCATTCCATTCTCGAATAGCGAGCGGGAAGAAAAAACCCCTGAATGTCTCAGTTCGAGCTCTGATTTCTCGTATTTTATTCGATGTTCATTTCTACCTATGTAAGTGGGAGTCAACAATATATTTTCGCATTCGGAGGAGAATGTTGGCAATTGGAGTTTCGTAAGTAGCCCATGCCGCAGCGATAAGCGCCATTGCTGTAATAATTGCCATTCCAGATCGTGTATCACTTCCGTAACGCTGTCTCCCCTGTATCGTAACAATACGAAACGAGCTGCCCTTCTTTGGACTCTTTCGATGTCCTCCGTCAAACCCACCTGATAAGGATCCCACACTGGGCTGCAATACTCCAAAAATGGACGGACAAGCGTAATGTATGCAGGTTCTTTTGTAGTTCTGTTGCATCTTTTAAGGGTTCTGCCAATAAAACACAGTCTCTGGTTCGCCTTTCCCGCGACATTATCTGCGTGTTCTTTCCAATTTAAGTCTGAATTAATAGTAATTCCTAGGTATTTTGTGAAGTTTACGGCCTTCACTTTTGATTGATTTATCTTGTAAACAAACGGGTTTCTTTTCGTACTCATGTGGACGACTTCACACTTCTCATTATTTAGAGTCAATTGCCAATTTTTACACCATACTGATATCTTATTCAGATCGTTCTGCAGTTGGTTTTGATCTTCAGGTGATTTTACTAGACGGTAAATGACGGCGTCATCTGCAAACAACCTAAGAGAGCTACTTAGATTTTCCCCTAAATCGTTCATGTAAATAAGGAACAGCAGAGGACCAATAACACTATCCTGTGGAACGCCCGATATCACCTCTGTTTTAGTCGATGCCTTACATCGATTACTACGATCTGTGTCCTCTCTGACAGGAAATCTCGTATTCAATCGAAAATTGGGGCCATATACCATGACCACGCAATAAGATTAAAAGTCGTTTGTGAGGTAGGGTGTCAAAAACCTTCTGGAAAAAAAAGAAATACGGAATCGATTTGCGAACCCTTGTCGATAGCACACATCACTTCGTGTGAATAAAGAGCTAGTTGTGTTTCGCAAGAACGATATTTTCTAATTTCGTGTTGACCTTGGGTCAATAGATCGTTCTGTTTGAGATAATTCATAATATTTGAATACAGGATATGTTCCAAATCCCTGCTGCACATTGAAGTCAATGAAATAGGCCTGTAGTTTAGTGGGTTACTCCTACTGCCTTTCTTGAATATAGGTGTGACCTGCGTAACTTTCCAATCTTTTGGTACAGATCCGTCACTAAAATAGGGAGTACGCATTTGCAATCTTGTGTTGAAAGACAAGTGCCAGATATGGTTCACACGGCACGCTTCGCAAAGGCGTGGGCGGTCGTCATTCAGGATATTTGTTACTAACGCGGGGCGCAGCCTTTGACGAATGGTGTGCTGCAGGAACATAGGGCGCACCAAAGAGTGGGCCACCGGCGAGAATGCGGAGCTGGCAGCGGCGCTAGCTTCATTTTTCACTTCCTTCCCTCCCACGTACACGCGCGCGGCGAATATCTCTGGATGCAGGGGGGGGGGGGAGGCGAGGTTCTGGTCGCGGCTAGCGCTTTGGGTACGAGGCCGAGTCAAGCGAAAAATTTCGGGCGCGACCGCACTGGCGGCCGGCGGTGGGCGTTGCGTTGCGTTGCGCGCGGCCTTTGTTCTGCCGGTGCACCCACCCTCTAGCCGCCCCCGACGCTGGCCCCCTGCCACCCCCTACACACTTTTTTTTTTTACTCTGCCGGCCCCAAAACTTCTCTGCAGCCGGAAGAGGCGAAGGGACTCGCGCAACCCTGAGGGAAGGTCGCTGCAAGCGCAGGGGGGGGGGGGGGGGGGTGAGGGAGAGAACGCCAGTAGAGGGTACGGCACCGCCTGGTAGCGGGCGAGGGGGCAAAAGCAGAAAACAAAAAAGGGGAGGGAGAGAGCGCGCGCAGGGGGAGGATCTTGAAAGCTAGGGGAAAAATGAGTTTCTGGGAAAAAAAAGAAGACTTAGGGGAGTGGTGGTGGGGAATCGTTTTCGGTGGGGGCGGGGAAGAGGAGGAGGAGTAGGAGGGGGAGGGGGAGGGTGAGTGGGTTCTGTCGCTGTCGAGGGGAGCAGGCAGGGCCCGCTCGCCCGGGGCGAGGGTGCCGTATAAAGGGTGCGTCCCGAAAATGTGGGCGCTGGCAGCTCGGCGCCGCCCACGCCAGGAGGCGCAGAATTGGCTTTCTGTAGCGGCGAGGCGATGCGACGCCGCGCCGGAAGGAACCGAGAAGTCGGCGGGGGTGCGAAAAAAGCGCTAATGAAATGTGCGGGCTGGTGGTGGCGGCGGAAGCATGGCGCGCGGGGGCGCCTCCCACGTGGGCACGATCTTTTCTTTAAATATACTGCCGACAGCAAACGTCGGCGCCAGTGGTTCGCAGTAGTCTTGTGTAGTTCGCGAACGAACTAGTTCGGAAGAGCGCTCCCACAGGCGAACTAGTTCGCAGATCCATCGCCTCTTGATTTGATTTTCCCGCACCGAAACTAAGTTTATTGTGCGGTATCGCTCCCTGTATATCTAGTAACATCAACCAATGCCCTTGAACAGTGCAAGGAGTCCCTTTACCAGTTCTTCATTAGACACAATTTCTTCGGGTCTGGTTGTCCCAAATGTTCTATTAGATGCGATGCCAGTGGTTCGCAGTGCTCTTGTGTAGTTCGCGAACGAACTAGTTCGGAAGAGCGCTCCCACAGGCGAACTAGTTCGCAGATCCATCGCCTCTTGATTTGATTTTCCCGCACCGAAACTAAGTTTATTGTGCGGTATCGCTCCCTGTATATCTAGTAACATCAACCAATGCCCTTGAACAGTGCAAGGAGTCCCTTTACCAGTTCTTCATTAGACACAATTTCTTCGAGTCTGGTTGTCCCAAATGTTCTATTAGATGCGATGCCAGTGGTTCGCAGTAGTCTTGTGTAGTTCGCGAACGAACTAGTTCGGAAGAGCGCTCCCACAGGCGAACTAGTTAGCAGATCCATCGCCTCTTGATTTGATTTTCCCACACCGAAACTAAGTTTATTGTGCGGTATCGCTCCCTGTATATCTAGTAACATCAACCAATGCCCTTGAACAGTGCAAGGAGTCCCTTTACCAGTTCTTCATTAGACACAATTTCTTCGGGTCTGGTTGTCCCAAATGTTCTATTAGATGCGATGCCAGTGGTTCGCAATAGTCTTGTGTAGTTCGCGAACGAACTAGTTCGGAAGAGCGCTCCCACAGGCGAACTAGTTCGCAGATCCATCGCCTCTTGATTTGATTTTCCCGCACCGAAACTAAGTTTATTGTGCGGTATCGCTCCCTGTATATCTAGTAACATCAACCAATGCCCTTGAACAGTGCAAGGAGTCCCTTTACCAGTTCTTCATTAGACACAATTTCTTCGGGTCTGGTTGTCCCAAATGTTCTATTAGATGCGATGCCAGTGGTTCGCAGTAGTCTTGTGTAGTTCGCGAACGAACTAGTTCGGAAGAGCGCTCCCACAGGCGAACTACGCGAACTAGTTCGCAGATCCCTCGCCTCTTGATTTGATTTGATTTTTCTCAGGGAAGCCAAAGTCTTGGTCCAACCCGCCACTCCCCGCACCGATTGTGCGGTATCCGGTCCCTGTATATCTAGTAAAGCCAACCAATGCTCTTGAACAGTGCAAGGAGTCCCTTTACCAGTTCTTCATTAGACACCGAATTATCTACAGGAGAATGGAAAAGCTGGTAGAAGGAGATCAGTTTGCGTTCAGGAGGAACGTAGGAACCCGGGAGGCAATACTCACTTTCCGTCTTAGAAGATAGATTAAAGAAAGGAAAACCTACGTTTTTAGCTTTTGTAGACTTGGAGAAAGCGTTTGACAATGTTGACTGGAATACACTCTTTCAAATTCTGAAGTCAGCAGGGGTAAAATACAGGGAAAGGAGAGTTATTTACAACTTGTACAAAAGCCAGACCGCAGTAATTAGACTCGAAGGGCATGAAAGGGAAGCATCAGTCGGGAAGGGAGTGTTCATCGAGCAGGTGGTGAAGGAAAGCAAGGAAAAATATGGAATAGGGATTAAAGTTCAGAGGGAAGAAATAAAAGCATTGCGTTTTGCTGATGACATTGTAATTCTGTCAGAGACAGCAAAGGACCTGGACGAGCAGTTGAATGGAATGGACAGTGTGTTGAAGAGAACGTATAAAATGAACATTAACAAGAGCAAAACAAAAATAATGGAATGCGATCTTAGAAAATCAGACGATGCTGAAGGAATTAGATTAGGTAACGAAACAATGAAGGTGGTAGATGAGTTTTGTTACTTGGGTAGTAAAATAACATGCGATGGTCGCAGTACAGAGGATATAAAATGCAGAATGGCAATGAGAAGAAAAGAATTTATGAAAAAGAGAAATTTACTAACATCGAATATTAATTTAAGTGTAAGGAAGTCTTTTCTGAAGGCATTTGTGTGGAGAGTTGCCTTGTACGGGAGTGAAACATGGACGATAAGCAGTGCGGACAGGAAGATAATAGAGGCTTTTGAAATGTGGTGCTATAGAAGAATGCTGAAGATTAGGTGGGTAGATCGCATAACTAATGAAGAGGTACTGAAAAGAATTGGTGAGAAAAGGAATTTTTGACATACCCTGACCAAAAGAAGGGATCGCTTGGTAGGACACGTTCTTAGACATCGAAGAATCGTAAATTTAGCATTGGAGGGAAGTGTGTGGGGTAAAAATCGCAGAGGGAGACCAAGAGACGCGTATAGTAAGCAGATTCAAGTGGATGTGGGTTGCCGTTCTTATGAGGAGATGAAAAGGCTTGCTCAGGATAGACTAGGGTGGGAGAGCTGCATCAAACCAGTCTCCGGACTGAAGACCATAACGAACGAACATTACACACAATTTCTTCGGGTCTGGTTGTCCCAAATGTTCTATTAGATGCAGTTTCATTACCGTCATCACAGATCCTACATTTAGGGTCCTCTTCTGTTATTCCCATTGTATGTAGGTGTTTTTTGAAATTCCCATGGCCTGTCAGCAATCCAACCGTGAGTCTAATCTCTGTCCTGTTCAGGCCCAGGATTTCAGAGCTTCTTTTAAAACATTGCTTTGGCATCATTACCTTGCCATGTTTTTGTTGATAGACTTTCGTCCAATATTATACGTGCTGTCTTCTGAGCCAGTTACGTAGCTCCAATTTGATCATTGCCTTGGTGATTGTCAGGTCCAATAAATGGACTCTCTGCCCCCCTCCTGGCTAATCTGTTGGCATGTTTCTTGCCACTGATTGCTTTCGCCTAGCTCCACCAGAGCCCTGTGACATTCTGCAACAATTTTAGACCTTGTTGCAAGAGCTGCCAGTGATCTCAGGGCTGCCTGGCTGTCTGAATAGATATAGATGCTACCGTCTTTGTAGCACCTACGCAAATTCTCCTCCACACACGCCCTGATAGCAGTGATTTCGGCCTGGAATACTGAGGCCAGTTTCCCTAGAGAGATGACGCCCTCTTTTCTTTAAATATACTGCCACCAGCCAACGTAGGCGCCAGTGGTTCGCAGTAGTCTTGCGTAGTTCGCGAACGAACTAGTTCGTAAGAGCGCTCCCACAGGCGAACTACGGGAACTAGTTCACAGATCCCTCGCTCTTAGTTCGTCCGCTCCTTTTCCGAAAACTGACGGGTAATAGCGAGATGACGCGAGAGCGCGCAGAATAGCGTGATTACCTTCTGCCAGTTGCCGTCATTTCGAGCTGAAGATGCAGCTCAGCTGTAGTTTTAGTAGCGGTAGCAAATCCAAAACGAACTAACTAAAAAGAGCGACCTACTTCGCGACCGAACTGCGAACTAAAAGGAGAGTTACCGGTCGGAAACTAAAATATGCGCAATAGGACGCGAACTAAATTATGCGCGATAGGTCGCGCATTAAAACATGCGCGATGGGTCGTGGAGGGGGTCGCGAACAAAAAGATGTGTGATGTGTCGCGAACTAAAATATGCCTGACAGGTCGCGATAGGTCGCGAACAGAATTAAGAATCACGTGTTTACCTTCTGCTGATGAGAGCCATTTCGAGGTTAGCGTCTGCTTGCTAAATTACATAATTCAGTGCGAAAAATTTCTGCTTTGAAATATTCTGCACTCTGCAACATCTGACTAATAAATTCCATAATGCCAAGATATAGAGATAAATCTAAACTTAAACGCGAGAAATTATACACAAACTTTGAGGAAACGCATACTGTAAACCATTAGCTGTTTATTATTTTTCCAAACTTCTACCGGTTTCGGTTATAAACCATCGTCATGGAAGAGAACTAGACAGACTGATTAAACAGGTGCAATATATGCCTCCTTATACATACTGGCATACATGTCACACAATAAATAAATAAGACGTCACTAGGCATCAAGTCTTGGTTAAAAACATAAAAGCAATGCCAGGCTGTGTGATGGTGAACCAAGGTCTATTACAAGAGGACCTAACACAACTATTGAACACACAAAAAATAGTTGGGGTGCACAACAATATTAAATTGTCCTTATGTTGACTCATTTCCCCTCCACCATTACGTTTATAAAAAGTTCTGAAGTGAAAAACACATCAAGTGTGACGAAAACTTACGTGCCGTGTCCATCTCGTGCAGAGGACGACACGACACGTAAGTTGACCTCGTCATCGCTTAACTGTTTTGTGTCCCTGTGCCTTGTGTTTTGCCGGTTTTCAGTACTTTTTTCCGGTCTGCAATAGATTATTTCAGTAAAGTTGTTTATCATTTTAGTTACATTGTTCGCTAGAAACATACATATTTGGACAACTTTGATAAATCACTTTTAACGTCATTTAATGGTTTTACCTTCACGGTCAGTGGGTGTAGACTTTTTGTTCATACCTGTGTACATATTTATATTGAAATGTTTTATTTGTTGCTGTGTGCTTGTTACAATATGTAATGGAGGCACAACGTTCTATTCTGCTATTTCTTTGGAGACAACTAAAACAGAAAGGGCCTACCTCACATGACGAATGAGCGGAATGATCAATAATTAAAATGTGGAGTGTTTGCCTTCCATATAAAAAGGGAGTGTTTCTGAAATAAAATGATAATATAATAAACCATTTACAAATTTGTAACTGGTGACCTATATCTATTGCACTTAGAGATAGTGGTCCCAGTAACATTGCAATTAATGCTTTAGCGTAGTGAAGTAATTCCCGCCGGCCGCGGTGGCCGAGGGGACTGAGGCGCTCCAGTCACGGTATGCACGGCCACTACGGTCGGGGGTTCGAATCCCCCCTCGGGCATGCATATTTGTGCCGTCCTAGTTCGTAAGTAGTTCATAAGTAGTTTGTAAGTTTAGGGACTGATGAGTCCGTAGTTAAGTCCCATAGACTATACAAACATTTGAACATTTGAAGTAATTCCCTGATATCTTAAGACCTGTCCCCTCATCTTGCCCGTGTTTTCTGTAGATACACTGCTTATCTCGCTTATTCTTCGAAGAACTAACCCGTTTGTTATCTTACCATTCTAATTACTTTTCCAACACCTTGCCGTATCATACCCCAAAACCCTTTGATTCTCCTTTTCCCCGGGTTTCTCATAGATATGTTTCACCACTTGGAAAAGTGGAGCGGAATCTTGTCGTGCTATGATCTCTGCATAGTGTCTTTTCAGTATGAGAAAAATGGGAAAAACGTCACTTTACCAAAAACTGTACAAGCTAACTCATAGCAGCGTTAAGACAATGCGCGGGAGGTTAAATATTAGTGGTTGACTCAAAAAACTTTCACCGCATTAAAAATCTTAAAACTCGGCTAATATGATTGCCATATTTTCCGGTAAGTAAAGTAAGTCCTTCGAAAATTACAGGTCTTGAGAAAAAGTATGCTATGTAGCTCCCTGTAGTTGAATATGTATTACGTCCCACAGATCTGCTGACGCCCCACGAAAACTTAAAAGGAAGACCTAAGTGTCGCAGTTAAATTCTTGTTCAATAAGTTGTTCGCTTACGACAATTTCATTCGCAACTGAATGAATTACAAGTACAGTAGCGTCAGTTGCACAACTTCGGTTACGGGCTTCACTAAAATTCTTCGTTTATTTATATTCACTTGAAGTAATAGATATGCTCAGTTAAAAATAAGGAGTATCACACAGTCCAAAGTGGAAGTCCTTTTTCATAACTATCAATACAAAGCTTAAGTAACAAGAGAATAAAGGGAAAACATTATTCTTAACACTTTCCCTGCATTGGCTTACTTGTCATTCTGCTAGTGGCTACATTTAGAAGCAGAGAACCAAAATCAGGAATTGCTCGTAGTACTACAGACTGAATCTGCTCATGATTTTCTTTCATTAGTTTCTTTCCCATTGTAGGGAGCTCCATACCCTCTTGTTTCATCTCCTATGTCATATTTACTTCTCTCGTTACGTTTTGCTCATCGCGCTTTTTTCTTCCAACTTCAAATTATGCCCAGAGCACGTGCCACTTAATGGTCTGTAACTTAGCATGTCGGTGAACAGCCTAAGAGAAAAACGAAGAAAAGGAAGTAAAAGGTTTAACGTCCAAAAACGTAAGAGAGAAAATTACGATAAGAACAGTTGTGATGTATGTAGTTCTGTATGAAGTGATTGCTTAGTTATAGCAAAGAGTCCCGTCTTCGTAAATCTTTGAGACTCGCTGTTATGTTGTTGCTGTTTTTTTTTTTTTTTTTTGTGAAACAAAAGTCTGTGCGTCTAGCTTTTCGCATTTTACATTCGTATGTAGTTTCAGAGTGGTACTATTAATTCACTAGGCAGATTAAGGGACCTTAGCGCTGGAAACTGTGCGAAACTGTTTCCAGAACAAGAAACGCTAGATCAGGGGCTGGAACACCGACTGGGCCCTGGAACTTTTCAACTGCCTTTTATATTCTTCGCTACTAAACGATGTGCGGGAGACGCTGGCAATGACAATTGTTAGTAATCATCGTTAAAGTGTATGCTTCCCTCTCCGGTTGGATAATTTGTATCGATTAAGGACTGTGGCGTCTAGTTGAAAGTCTTGCATCCGGTGACTGACCACGCGCAGTTATTACGAAAATATATGCACAGTGTTGAAATTATTGAACTTTACCTCTAATTAGTGCACTGAATGACGACTAGATATATAAAAATATTCCTAGTTTTTACTAATAAACAGAAATAATTCTGCGTCGAGAAATCAAGATATAGAGGCTCCTCATCTTTTGTAGGTGATACAGTAAATACATGTCAAAATAAACAAAATATTTGATTCTGGTATCGGTCCTAACGTTATTGTAGCCAAAAATTTTGTCCATTACGAAAAGCACTTGATCCATACATCTTTCTTTTTCCAAGCAGATGACAATTTCGTAGCTACATTGCGAGAAATATTCGATGGATGCGGAAAGACTAATGGTTCACTGAACGACAGACGAGAGGACTACTTGTAATTAGCGCTATGTTTCAGTCCACACTGCCACCGGGCCTATATACTTTCAACCTTTCATTTGTTTGAAAAGGATGAAAATTTGACGAGGAGTATCATGAACGACAAAATGAAAAGCACATGTCTGGGTTGAGCAAGCGCGGTGTAACGATACACGTCTCTTAGTTTTTTACATGCAGACATCGGTTGTATAACATCGCAAATATTTTTATTCGCGTAATAAATGAGATAAGTTTCTTTAATGTCGCGGTGTTACATCATTTAAATCTCGGAGCACTTCTGCCGTGTTCTTTTCTATCATAACGGAACTGTGTATGCCCTACATATCGTGTTTGATTCTTCCGACTACTGGATACGACATGCCGTGGACATGTATTTTTTGGGTGGGTAATAAATTCCGCGATTTGAGTTCTCAGCAACACTGATAGTGAATGCAATTGATAAAATAGGAATGCAATTTTCCTGAGGTCGTAATTCTCCGTCTAGTGCAACACGTAGACATTATTGGTGAGAACTTCAGGTTCCAAGTCAGCTGTCAGAAACACAATTCAGAACTTTGTATCTTAATTAACGTTTCCTTGCTAAGACAGCAACGCTCTATTCTGTTACGCTAAGGAACAGTAAGTAAAAGTAGTAAGAATCTCATCCGGTCTTTCAAGTAGACAAGCGAACGCGGTAAGGTAAAGACACGATTCAGAATTGAATTGGCAAAAGGATAAAATATACAACTGCTTGGGAACTTGTCATAAAAGCGAAGGGAACGAGTGTAGGAAGCTAAATTACATTTATCTCTTTATAACTCCACTACTGTACTTGGCATTCGATTTGTACGCATCAAGTCACTGCGAAAGTGTTTGGCAGAGGGTATTCTGTTGTGTATCATTTACAATACTGACGTTTTCTTTCCCGTGTGAATAGCATATAGCGTATACACTTCTGTATGAGCTATCAAACGAAGAGGGCTGATTAAGGTTCGGTCCTGAAAGTTCTCCCTCGGCGATCATGATTACTGGAAAGTCTCAGTTTGAATGTGTATGGGATTTGGTATTGCTGTATATATGTGAAAGTAGCGATGAAATGATGTTGCAAAATTTCTTCAGATACTTAGAGGATAGTCTAATGAAAACGTGGGCAGACGTAGCCTACAAATTGTTGAAACGTATGTAATATATGAATGCATATGTAAATACATAAGGAGAATGTTGCTACTAAAAGTCTCGAAAAATAACTGACAGAATTACTCAGACTGTTATGTGATACTTTAACGAATATTTGGACGGACACGAACTATACTTTTTTAAAAAAATAAACCTATTGGATCAAACTGCTATGATTATCAGTCTCTAGACTTACAAACTAATTAAACTAACTTACACTAAGGAGAGAACACACACACACAAATGCCCAAGGAAGGTCTCGAACATCCGGCGGGAGCAACCGCTCAGTTCGTTGCACGATGCCTTCAGACCACACGTACAGTCCCTCGTGGCATACAATGTGTAAATGTATATATGTAATATATGCAGGGTAAACAATGTTGCAATAGGTCTCATTAGATTTTTTTAACTTAACTTTCATGTACAATACACTGTGTATGAAATTGAATTTGAAGCTGAGAGTAGTACGATCTTGCTGCCGCCTACTTATATTTCGCGTAGTGATCACAAAGACGAGATAAGAGAAATTAGGGCTCGTACGGAGGCATATAGGCTTTCTTTTATTCCTCGTTCTATTTGGGAGTGGAATAGGAAAGGAAATGCCTAGTAGTGGTACAGTGTACCCTCCGCCACGCACCTTACGGTAGATTGCGGAGTATATATGTAGATGTAGGTGTAGAGTTTTTTGTTGCAGCAGACCCGTCCTTAGTATAAGGTAGTTGATAAGTACTTTGTAAGTTTAGGGACTGATGACCCCGTAGTTAAGTCCCATAAGCTTAACAAACCAACTGGAATCTATCCGTATATACTACCACCTCCTGAAATATTTACTATTCTTCCTCAGACACCTTGTATTCGGCAGTTGCGATGCATTGTCGGGATCGCTAGTACAGCTACACGTTGCACGTGATCGTGGTGGGTACGGCGAAAGTAGTACACGGGTACCACCTCGACGCCGACGGTGGTGTCCTTCGAGCGCACAAAAAAAACTCGGCTGCGGTAGTAGGGGTTACTGCAGGGGGCGCCGAAAAAGCAGCGGTGATTTGTGAAGGGGAGGGTGCCGGTCCGGCCCCGCCCGCCCTCGGGGGAAGGGGAGCGCGATGCAGCGGGAAGAAAGGACGCCCCCGCCGGAGGGTACGGATGCATCACCCCAGAGCCGTAATCAGTCGCCGGCCGGGGGCGTTTTTGTGCCCCCGACCCATCGCTCCAGCTTACCTTCCTCCTCGCGCGGCCGGATTCCAGCCAGACCCTCCTCCACCCCGGCCCACGTCACTCCCCAATTCTTCTGTGAGGGGCTACCGCCCAGGGAGCGCCCAGGACCCGTATCTCCGCTGCTGTCGCCGCGCCGCCTGGACGTGTTCCTACAAAATTGCTGTTTTGTTTCGTTGTCTCTCGACGGGGCTGCGAAAGTCACACGACTGCCACAATACCTCTCTGCGCAGTACTGCACACCGAGGGTACATACGAAGGCGTGTCCATTCTATCTTCCGATCTGTAAATTAAAACCACAGTGAAAATGCGATGTAACTCTGCACAATATCAATGTCCGATCATCGCGTAAAGACGCGCTTGACAGTTCTGGCAAGTTCAAATGTTTGTATATCTTATGGGACTTAACTACGGGGTCATCAGTCCCTAAACTTGCAAATTACTTATGAACTAGCCAGCACTAAGGACGGCACAAATATCCCTGCCCGAGGGGGATTCGAACGCCCGACCGTAGTGGCCGTGCAGACCGTGACTGGAGCGCCTCAGTCCCCTCGGCCACCGCGGCCGGCTTCTGGCAATTAAGACTACGTAATTGCAACTCGCAGATTTCGATGTTGTTGTTGTGGTCTTCGGCCCGGAGACTGGATTGATGCAGCTCTCCACCCTACTCTATCCAGAGCAAGCGTCTTCATCTCCTCATAAGAACGGCAACCTTCATCCATTTGAATTTTTTATTTATTTATTTATTTATTTATTTATTTATTTTTTTTTTTTTTTTACTATATTCATCTCTTGGTCTCCCTCCTCGATTTTACCCCACACATTTCCCTCCAATGCTAAATTCACAATGTAAAATGTAAACTTTCACGGCCGGAATGGTCAAAATTACTAAAACTTTCCGGGCTATTATGCCGTGTTCTAATGGATTTATTGTCGAAACCCAACATTTCGTCCCCGATTGCGGAGGACATTCTCGAGGGGGATCGTGGCACTTTGAATGTCCGATACACACCCTGGCTCGCTACTGACTGTAGCGAGCCAGGGTGTGTATCGGACATTCAAAGTTCCGATACCCCTTGAGAATGTCCTCCGCAGTCGGGGACGAAACGTTGGGTTTCGACAATAAATCCACTGGACCAAGGCATAATAGTCCGGAAAGTTTTAGTAATTTTAAATTCACAATTCCTTGATGTCTAACAATGTGTCCTACCAATCGATCCATTCTTGTAGTCAAGGTATGCCAGAAATTCTTTTGCTTCCCAATTGTTTTGTAAAGCTTATGGGACTTAACTACGGGGTCATCAGTCCCTAAACTTACAAACTACTTATGAACTACTTACGAACTAGGACGGCACAAATATCCATGCCCGAGGGGGGATTCGAACCCCCGACCGTAGTAGTCGTGCAGACCGTGACTGAAGCGCCTCAGTCTCCTCGGCCACCGCGGCCGGCACTTCCCAATTCTGTTCAGTACCTCCTCGTTAGTTACGCGAGCCACCCTCCTAATCTTCAGCATTCTTTTGTAACACCACATTTCAAAGGCATTTGTTCTCTTCCTATGCGCACTGTTTATCGTCCATGTTTCACTCCTATACAGCCCATACGGCCGTGCGGTCTAAGGCGCCTCGCTGCGGAGCGCGCGGTTCCTCGCCGTCGGAGGTTCGAGTCCTCCTTAGGGCTTGGGTGTAAGTGTGTTGTCCTTTGGTTAGTTTACCTTAGTTTAAGGCCACGCAGTTATATGATAGATTTATGAACATTTGAACATTTGATGACTCCCATACAGGGCAACATTCCATACAATTGCCTTCAGGAAGGACTTCCTTATGCTTAAATTAATATTCCATAATAACAAATTTCTCTTTTTCAAAAACGCTTTTCTTCTCAGTGCCATTCTGCATTTTATATCCTCTGTAATGCGACCATCATATTTTATTTTACTGCCCAAGTAACAAAACTCATTTACCACCTTTATAGATTCGTTTCCTAATTTAATTCCTTCAGCATCGCCTGATTTTCTTAGACTGCAATTCATTACCCTAATTTTCCTTTTGTGAATGTTCATCTTATATGCACCTTTCAGCACTGTCCATTCCCTTCAACTGCTCTTCCAGGTACTTTGCTGTCTCTGACAGAATTACACTGTCATCAGTAAAATGCAAGGTTTTCATTTCTTCACCGTGAACTTTAATTCCTTCTCCAAATTTATTCTTGCTTTCTTTTATAGAGTGTACAAATTGAATAGCATTGGGGAAGGCTACAACCCTGTCTTACACCCTTCCCAACCTCTGCATCCCTTTCATGTCCTTCAACTGTGATTTCGATGCACTTCGAATATATTGTAGTCTAGGTCAACATATAGGACTCGTATTTTCTTATAGGAGTCCATACGGCCGGTAAAACCCCTCCCGAACAAAACTGAGTTGTTATCTTTTTGAGCACGTATCTTCGAAACAGTAAAAGATATAAGAATGTCAACGGTTGCTATTGTTATTAACTACTCTGTAATCATCTATCGGAATCAGACGAATGATATTGATATCCCATGAAAAAAAAAAAAAAAGTTCTTTCACTTTCTCGAGAATTTTCAAAATTTACGGGTAACTTTCCAAAATTTTTAGTTCATAAGAATGTTCATCTTTCGTTGAACGTCAAATGATCAAAATTTTATTGTAATTGGATGAATGGCTCTCAACTTGAGTATATTTAGAAACACAATGAAAAAGGAACTTGGTTAGACTTTTGCGACTTTCCTTTTTAACTGTCCCTATTTTTTTTCTGAAAAATTTTCCAAGACCATAATGCACAAAACAAAAAAAGAATTACCCCTCTCCGTCGTGCGAATATTTCAGAAACGCTGTGCCTGTGCGACCTATCCAGCTATTCAGCAGTACTGCGGAATACGGATTGTTTTGATTACGGTCACCTGCCTCCGACCTGATTTTGTGTCGCATTTAGCACAGGGAATAATATTTGGGACATTCCAGAAGTCCACCTCCATGGCTGAACGGTTCAGTCTTCCGGCGGACGTGCTGGAGGTCGGACGAGGCGAGCCGTGCCGTGGTGTGCGCTGCGCCACAGATTGCTCTGGGTGGCAAACCTCTGCACTTGCTGCAGCGTTTGAAAATGTTCACATGTTTGCAGTCATAAGGGACCAAACTGTAAAAGTCATCGTTTCTTAGGCATAGAAATAACAATTTCACACAAACCCTTGCCCGAGGGAGGACTCGAACCTACGGCGGGAGTGGTCATGCAATCCATGACATGTTACCTTAAACCGCACGGCCAGAGTCGCTTAGTTGTCTTTATTCTCCTTATTTAGAAATGTATGCGGTTGAGGACGCCGCAATCGACTACAAAATATACCCATAACTTTATCCGAACTTAAGTAATTTGAGGTTGAACAGTGGTTGGTTAGAAGGACAAAAATGTTCAAATGTTTGTAGAGCTTATGGGACTTAACTACGGGGTTATCAGTCCCTAAACTTACAAACTACTTACGAACTAACTAATCCTAAGGACGGCACAAATATCCATGCCCGAGGGGGATTCGAACCCCCGACCGTAGTGGCCGTGCAGACCGTGACTGAAGCGCCTCAGTCCCCTCGGCCACCGCGGCCGGCGTTAGAAGGACAACTAAAGATAATTAAGGTATTACCGGGATACACCTTCCGATTATTAGTGCTGTTATTTTTGTAAAACGTGTGAGTCCCGAATTATATGACACAATAGTTCAATCTTGTGGCTGAACAAAGAAGTTCAAGCAGTGCAATGGAAATGCTGGAGATTGCCTTTTGTTCATACGAAATATCCGATTATCTGAACTCCCATTCGAAGACAGAAACTGGCCAGATTAATGCACTTATGTATCTACCATCTCTGACAGAGTTCGGTGAATAGTGCTGTACAATTAACGTACATGAACTATGAACCAATGTTATCTTACTGTCCTGCAAAATAGTCACCTCCCGTAGCTATGCACCGCCGAGCTTTGCGATACATGTCCTGCAAATTTTTCACTGATGAATGAACAAAGGACTATTGACCATCGGCGGCGGCGGCGGCAAAAGCTAAAAATCGGGAGAAATAATTGCAAAATCAGGAGGCGGGAGAAAAAGCGAAAAATCAGGACGCTCCCGCCTAAATCGGGAGAGTTGGCAGGTATGTCACTGTGTCCCCCGTGGTGTAGTGGTCAGCGCAACTGCCTAGAAAGCGGGAGACCTGCGTTCGAGTCCCGGCTGGATACACATTTTCAGCTTCGCCCATTCGCAGTTGATGTCATATATTCTGTGAATGTGAAACAATTCTTTAACTTATACTAAGTTCAACAACCACAACCATGCGCGAGGGAAGACTCGAACCTCGGGCGGGAGAGACCGAACGGCCAAGGACACGCGGTGGAAAAAAATGATGAAAATGCACGTTGCGGCTGTGCCTGGGAAATAAGTAAGTAGAGAGTGCCGTTGTTTCCGTTTTGTAGTCATTACATTGTTTCTACTTTCCAGCCGGCCGCGGTGGCCGAGGGGACTAAGGCGCTTCAGTCACGGTCTGCACGGCCACTACGGTCGGGGGTTCGAATCCCCCCTCGGGCATGGATATTTGTGCCGTCCTAGTTCGTAAGTAGTTTGTAAGTTTAGGGACTGATGACCCCGTAGTTAAGTCCCGTAGACTATACAAACATTTCTAACAAAAAAAAAAAAAATTCTACTTTCCAGGCACTTGTTTATACTTTTTGTCAGTAATAATCGCAACCTTGCAGCATTCCCGTTGGTTGCTTTAATTTTGAACACCAATGTACCTGGCGTTGACAGTAGCTCCTGCTGGTGACTAGTGTTTTGAGTGGCAGGCGCAGTGGGCGTGGCGTGCGGCCTTGGGTGGGAGGCGTCCTGTCGCGGAGGCGTGGCCGAGTGGGCGCCGTCTTTGTGGCTTTGTCGCGTAACGAAGCGTTGCCGGCGTTTCTGCGTCTGGCCGGCTGTCGCCTAAGTAGATCAAAGACGGCGGCAGAGCGCTACAGGCGCCGGCGGCACAGCGACAGCGGCTCAGCGCCTCGGGCCGTCGCCTGACTCCGACACTGACGTGAGGGCCAGATAGGTCTCACTAGTCCCCGCAACTTTACCTTAAGGTAGACGCCTGCATAAAAATGTTCAAATGTTTGTTAAGCTTATTGGACTTAACTACGGGGTCAGCAGTCCCTAAACTTATAAACTACTTATCAACTAAGACTAAGGATGGCACAAATATCCATGCCCGAGGGGGGATTCGAACCCCCGACCGTAGTGGTCGAGCAGACCGTGACTGGAGCGCCTCAATCCCCTCGGCCACCGCGGCCGGCGCGCCTGCATAGCTACGGCTTTCTGCCTACAAGGAAAACGTAAAAATCGGGAAATTGTAATATTTCTGGCTTAAAGCCACATATTAACTCTTTCGTGCACAAATTAACAGCCCAAAAAGGAACAAAATTTCTGATACATTATTTGGTAATTTAACACCTATCTGCCGGCCGCGGTGGCTGAGGGGACTGAGGCGCTCCAGTCACTGTCTGCACGGCCACTACGGTCGGGGGTTCGAATCCCCCCTCGGGCATGGATATTTGTGCCGTCCTTAGTTGTAAGTAGTTCATAAGTAGTTTGTAAGTTTAGGGACTGATGACCCCGTAGTTAAGTCCCATAGACTCTACAAACATTTGAACATTTGAAGACCTATCTTGTGCAGAATTCATCATAATTTATCTAAAAAAAAGTAGTTTCATAGACCATTAGGGAGGTGTCCTCGCCGGCCGCGGAGGCCGAGGGGACTGAGGCGCTCTAGTCACGGTCTGCACGGCCACTAAGGTCGGGGGTTCGAATCCCCCCTCGGGCATGGATATTTGTGCCGTCCTTAGTCTTAGCTAGTTCATAAGTAGTTTGTAAGCTTAGGGACTGGTGACCCCGTGGTTCCATAAGTTCTACAAACATTTGAACATTTTTTTTTTTGTAGTGTCCTCAAATAAGTACAGTGAGTACGAAAGCTGCACTAATTTACATGGAAGATCTATTAACAATATCAAACAATACATGTAGTGTGTACACTATTTTGTCTGTCTATCGCACAATCATATTGTTTCAAGCACTCAGGGCACACAGCAAGTTTACACTTTTCTCAAATTAAAACGTGTGTTGTCAGCAGTCCCGATCATGGCACCTCTTGGCATTGGGATCACTATCTGAAGGCCTGCCTCTACTCCTTCTTGTAATCTCTACTTTCCATTTCCATGTTCGCCAAACGATTAACACTGCCGCCTGGGAGACATTCTGGCATTCATTATTAGTCGTCGTATGAGGTACCTTTGCTGTTAGGTCACTTCAGACGTAAAAACTGACGAAATGACACAATATTTAAGTGTCCTCATTTGAGGACCTGAAGCATGAGAGGGTTAAGATCGAAGTATTGCATCAGTGCAGCCGGTTAAGGCCAGTAGGCGACAGATAGTAAAAACTGGTGAGAACCACGACAGGTGGTACAATAGGTCGGGTTCTCATGGGAAAGAGCACTGTCATAAAGAGAACTCAAAACTTAACATTGTTTGTATTTATATGCGATAAATTGTGCATCAACCATTTTCTCTCGCCTGCATGATACTGTCGACGGATCGCGGGGTAGAATGTTGAAAATAACGAAAAAATGTTCAAATGTTTGTAAAGCTTATGGGACTTAACTACGGGGTCATCAGGCCCTAAACTTACTAACTACTTACTAACTACCTTATACTAAGGACAGCACAAATATCTATGCCCGAAGGGGGATTCAAAACCCCGACCGCAGTGGGCGTGCAGACCGTGACTGGAGCGCCTCAGTCCCCGCGGCCACCGCGGCCGGCTGCACGCGCAGACTACGCCGCTCAGCCGTCACTGGGAGCGGACGAACTAAAAGAAGGAACTAGTTCGCGGCAGAGCTGCTAACTAAAGAGAGCGCTCTTGATCGCGAACTATTATGCGCAAGTCTAATTTACACGTACCGTTATTGTTACAGAGTTGGAGTAGTTTCGCGAACAGTGGTGGTCGGGTCTGAAGGATAAGGTTTGTGTCGGTGGCATTCGTTTGAATTAGTAGCCGCTGACGGCCGCGGTGGCCGAGGGGACTGAGGCGCTCCAGTCACGGTCTGCACGGCCACTACGGTCGGAGGTTCGAATCCCCCCTTGGGCATGTTTGTTTGTTTGTATAGTCTATGGGACTTACCTACGGGGTCATCAGTCCCTAAACTTACAAACTAGTTATGAACTACTTACGAACTAGGACGGCACAAATATCCATGCCCGAGGGGGGATTCGAACCCCCGACCGTAGTGGCCGTGCAGACCGTGACTGGAGCGCCTCAGTCCCCTCGGCCACCGCGGCCGGCCCGTCTTTTAGTATAAGCTAGTTGATAAGTAGTTTGTAAGTTTAGGGACTGATGACCCCGTAGCTAAGTCCTATAAGCTATACAAACATTTGAACATTTAGTAGCCGCTGAGGCGGCGAGACGCGGCAGTAGGACGGAGGAGCGAGGTAGCGGAGGGCGGCGTCGGCGGCGCGGCAGACAGGTGGCAGCGGCGTGGGCGCGTGACCTTTCGCAGGGCCAGATAAGGACGCCGCGGCACCCGGACCCCGCGCCGCCGCCGTTGCGACACGCCGAGCAGCGGCCTGCCAGCAGACCCACTGCCGGCGGCGGCGTGCGCGCTGCCCACGTACCGGCCGCGCGCGGGCTGACGAGGATTGTTGTTGTAGTGTAGAGGGGACTACACTGCTCGGTCATCAGTCTATGACGAGGAAGGAAGCAAGCTTCGTGTTCAATGTCCCGTCCACGGCGTGATCATTACAGACGCAGTTCGCGCTCCAGGGTGTATACGCGGAAAATAATAGTATACCACGATTTTTACTGGATTTTCAGATCAAAAATATCACTTTTCCCGGGTGATAATACACTTTTTCCGGCAGACATACATGTTTTCGTAGGAAAAATAAACGTGAAATAAATCGCAATTTGCGATGTTGTAGCTTCACTGTACTAGATTTAGATGGAATACCAAAGTGCGGCGAATGAAAATTTGTGCCCGGCCGTTATTCGAAGCCGGGATCTCCGGCTTACTACGCAGACGCGTTGACCACTCCGCCACCGAGGACACAGTCACCAGCCCGACTGCAGAGGACTCTTCCCTGCACGTCTCCCGCCACACCCAAATCTCCATTCGCCACGCTCTCTCTTTCCTATTACCACAGCCTATTGGTATTCCATCTAAACCCAGTACAGTGAAGCCATAACATCACAAATTGCGATCTATTTCATTAAAATGAACGCTGTAACGTCGTCAAAAATATATAATTGTATACAAGCCGAGGCTGGGCTCCTGACGACAATTAATTGTGTCTCAATACCTCATGGTCTGTTCTCCCTGATGCGGAAATACAGTATTGTGGCTGCGAGCATTACAGAACAAATACGCTGTGTTATAGGAAAGAGAGAGCGTGGCTAATGGAGATTTGGGTGTGGCGGGAGACGTGAAGGGAAGAGTCCTCTGCAGTGGGGCTGGTCACAGTGTATTCCGTGGCGGAGTGGTCAACGCGTCTGCCTAGTAAGCAGGAGATCCCGGGCAGGCACAAATTTTCATTCGCCGCACTTTGGTATTCCATCTAAGCCTAGTACATTGAAGCTATAACATACTAAACATAATATTCGTTACTTTGTTTACTAGTCGGACAAGCATTTAAAAATCCGTCAAACTCGGCCAATGTACTGAGCTCACTATCCATAATTCCCTGAACTAACTCATAAAGCAAAGCATGTCACTGTTAGCCTGCTACTTCTGCTTCTGAGGCACGGATCTTTTCTTTGCATCCAAACAAATCAGAGCCATATTACACGCTAATATTTCTTAGTTTTCCAGTCATTTGAGAAGTTTGTTACTGGGTTTTAGCGCAACAACTCGTTAATATACCATGCCACTGTCTTGCAGGCACGGAAAGATTTGCATCTGTAATAGCTTTTTCAAAGAAAATGTTTTTTATTTTTTATTTATTTATTTTCTTCAAAAGTGTATTACACTAGCAATATCCGTCAAATAATCCGCCAACCGCCTAGCTAAATTTTATCCGTTATACAACTTGAAATTCGTTAAATTTCACAGGGAATCCGTCAAGTTCGCAACGCTGGTTCCGTGATAATACAAGTATTTGATGACGAGCCAACAATAATGTTGGTGGGTAAGTACGTAGGCGTGAATACCTTCAAATGTGCTGACATTCCCTTGACTGGGAGGATGTTCCAACTACTGTGATATGCAGTTCTGTCCACACATGTATATCTGAAGAAGACTGGTTTATATCCGTCGAAACCTTAGTCAAAGTTTATTAAAAGACTATTGTTGTAACTGGTTGGCTGATTATTAATTTGCTATGTTTTTAACAGTATTTATTTGTTATATGATGAATGAAATGAAACATTCGAAGATGACAATTTAATATACCGTACCGATACTCTAAATAAGCGATCTTGGCTATGGACCATAATAAACTGATTGAACGGATCACCCTAGCGTCTAAATATGACAAACATTTATAAGCGGTTTTGGCAGTCAATATAAGGAAATAGCAAAAGCTTTTTCCCGGATCTCCCGGTTGTACTCAGATTATTTGGATAAGGATGGAGGAGGAAATCGGCCACGCCCATTCAGTTGCGTGGAATGATTTAAGGAAATCACGCAGAACCTAAATCTGTATGGCCGAAGGTGAATTTGAAGTACCGTCCTCAGAAATGCGAATACAGTGTGTTACCACTGCATCACCTCGCTCAATCTATATCTATAAATGTGAATGTCTGTTCGGTGTACGTTTATCACGTCTGAACCACAAGACGTGAAGAGCCAAAAATTTGTACAATTACTAATGTCTACCGGGGGAAGGCTTTAGGCACGGTTTTATGGCGATCGGATACCTATTTATCTATATATATTAATGTGAATGTCTGTTCGATGTACGCTTATCACGTCCGAACGACAAGACGCAGTTACTTAAAATATTTGTACAGTTACTAATTTATACCAGAGGTAGGTTTTAGGCACGGTTTTGTAGCGATCTGATACATATTTAGTAATTTTAAGAATATAACGCGAAATGCGGTACAATAATTACTCTTTGAAAATTGTATTTACTCTTTGAAAATGGTTTTGTTGGTTCCATTGTTGCTTGAGGGTTGATAATGATAAAAGGGTGGAGTATATTGGGATGGAAAGTTATAGGTGTATATAAAATTCTATGTGTGTGGGTGTGTGTGTCTGTGTGTGTTAACATTTCGCTCTGCAGCGAAAACTACAGAACGTCAACGAATGGTCTGTGTGTGTAATTATTGTCCAAAGTCTCCCGTTCTACACCATAGCAGTTCCATGCGCATAGGTATAAGGAAGTGGAAGATATGGTGGTTGAAAGTCGTCAAATTATTTAAAAAAAAATTCGGACTGAAGGCCAGCGATGACATTTGCGACTCAATAGCAAGGAGGTTACATACAGCGAAACGTGATGAGACAGACTATATCTTTGGTCTATGTTTTCAGCTCTTTCTCTGTAAGGGTAAGCATGTTGTTGTTATGGTCTTCAGTCCGGAGACTGGTTTGATGCAGCTCTCCACCCTACTCTATCCTGAGCAAGCCTTTTCATCTCCTCATAAGAACGGCAACCCACATCCACTTGAATCTGCTTACTATACGCGTCTCTTGGTCTCCCTCTGCGGTTTACCCCACACACTTCCCTCCAATGCTAAATTTACGATTCCTCGATGTCTAAGAATGTGTCCTACCAAGCGATCCCTTCTTTTGGCCAGGGTATGCCAAAAATTCCTTTTCTCATCAATTCTGTTCAGTAGGGTAAGCATACGAATGAGGAAATGTAAGAATAAATAAATAAAGCAGTGAAAAAGAAATTTATTTTAATACATCTCTTTAAAAAAAAATGGATTTGACGTTTCGCGCATTATCTATCAATCAACCAACACGCGTGCGGAGCCTCGGGTTTAAGCTAGTAGGTGATAAGAAGAGAAAGGGAAAGAGGATGATGGCTAGTGAAAGCCGTGTGGTGATCTGTCATCTGGCTGGGGACACATTTAGTATGGTGTGGGAGAGACCTGTAACACTCGGGAAGACAAGGTACAGCGGGGGCACGATGTGACGGCGAGCCTAACGCGAAGGTGTTGCTGTTAATCGCCGCCTAATGCGTCTGTCAGCGATCAGGTGGCGGCGGCGTTGCCGGCTGCGCGCGCGACCGCGCGGCCGGCGGGCCGGCGGGCTAGGCGCGGGCGGCGGACGCGGCAACGTCGCTAGGCTAGGCCCGCGGTCCGGCGCGCTCCTCTTTTTGTCGCTCGCCGCGGCTACCGGCCAGCCGCCCTGTCAAACACCCGCGCCCCGCGTGTAGGCAACCCTTCCCGCGCATCAGCTATGCGGGCCGGTACCTGCCCCACCGGTCCGATCACGCGCGGGGCCTGTTTTACACGAGCGACTTTCTGGTCAAATTGGACCACTCGTCGTGGGCGCACGTCGCATGCCGGCGTGTAAATCAGCCGACAGCAGACCCGCCCGTGGCTCGATGGCGTCGCCGGTCAACTGATTACGCCGATCATTTAGTTGGAAGGCTGCACGTGCCGACAAGCAGAGCCCGGTGGATAGTCTACTAATATCGAAAACTAGCTATAAACCCGGCGTAGCCAGGGTATTTATTTGTTTATTCCTCCCATTTTTCAGGTATATATTCATTTGTATAAGGGCTGTATATCCGTAAATACTCTTGGGAATACAATTAGTAGTAAAGAAGTAATAGATTAAAACTTGTTGCATGATGGGAAGGTTTTCCATGAACGTTACTGTTTATGTGCTCATACCTCATGAACTACGTGTCGGAATGTGATAAATTGTAGAAGCTACATTCCACTATATATGTGTATACTATCTGTAAAATTTCCTGTCACTACAATTTGTAGTGTTGAAATCATAAATTGTAACGTCATACCGAAAGCCGTAGTTCTACTCCATAAACAGCGGAAAAGTAGTAAGCGAGAGACTTTTTTCCTTTCATAATTTTACTATGGTTGCCAGCGCGAAAAAGTTTAATAAAGGTTTGAAATTACGTTTAAAGTTTATTGCAAGTCGCTAACAAATGTCATTCTCATACAGTGTATTTCGAAAGTCTCGCCGCATTATATGGCATTTTTTGCGATTTCTATTGGTTATAACGTAATATCTTTTTGAACCATGTGCCGTATGTGATTCTTAACCTTGCAGCAATTGTTACCTCACGGTGAGGAATGTGTCTACCAAATTTGGTTGAAAGCGGTCCAATGGTTTAGGAGAAAATTAGCTGCATTGTCGCAAAATGCAGCAGTTTTTCGCGCATCTCATTATTTATGACGTCATATCTCGTGAAGTATATATCGTATGTGAATCTTAAACTTACGGCGACCGTCCTCATGGATAGAAGCTTACGTGTACAAAATTTCATAAAGATTGGAACAAAACTGTAGATTTGTATGCAACACGTACAAACATACGGACACTCTGCATTATATATTAGATTACGTAGTTCATATCACGCTTACGTTCAAGAGCTTTTGGGCTGGGGTGATTGGTGCAGAAACGGAGCGTAAGACCTGGGGGTATGTAGTATTTAGGTTTGTAGTACTTAGGTTTTCCATAAAACGCTTCAGGTAAATGTCGGTATGGGTGCATTGAAACAGAATGTCATCCAGCAGTTCATAAAAAACATTTCGAAATTCCTGTATCTGTTCTGCACACATAAATTTCTGTACTGTTTTTTCTGACATTTCGATGATACGCTGAAAAAATTACTTACTCCTTCTAGATATCTGACTGCAAATTAACGTTCATGTTTGACCTTACGTATTTTATGCTTGTATGTCATGCCTTTTCCTGTGCCACCTCCAACATAGAAAGCTTTTTCAAGCAGGTACTAATTTCGAATTAGTGACACAAGGCATTCTGTACGCTTTACACTGAGGTGTCAAGAAGTATGGAATAGATTTATGCATAACTGATGGTGATAGTATGGTGCACACTAGGAGTAAAACAGCGGAACGATTCCAGAGCTGTTATTTGTGCCCCAATGATTAAAATTCAAATGTTTGTAGAGCTTATGGGGCTTAACTACTCGGTCATCAGCCTCTAAACTTACAAACTACTTATGAACTAGCTAACACTAAGGACGGCACAAATATCCATGCCCCCGACCGTAGTGGCCGTGCAGACCGTGACTGAAGCGCCTCAGTCCCCTCGGCCACCGCGGCCGGCTTTTCGGCCTTCACTTTTGATTGATTTATCTTGTAAACAAAGTTTAACGGATTTCTTTTAGTACTCATGTTGAAGACTTCACACTTATCATTATTTAGAGTCAATTGCCAATTTTCACACCATACTGATATCTTATTCAGATCGTTCTGCAGTTGGTTTTGATCTTCAGATGATTCTACTAGACAGTAAATGACGGCGTCATCTGCAAACAACCTAAGGGAGCTAATTAGATTTTCCCCTAAATCGTTTATGTAAGTAAGGAACAGTTGTTGGAGATAATCACCAAGGCACACATCGAACATCCAAAAAGACGTGGAGTTCCCGAAATGTTCGTGCCGAGCCTTCGGGGTATCACAGGCTGCTCTTGGTCAAACTCCGATAGATCGGTCGCCGTCCCCATTCCACACACGGATAGCACGCTCACTGATACTAAGGCACCGTGCGTCTCTGACTAGCAGTGATTCCTCGTCAGGTGAGGATGTTACCGCCTGGACAGGTTTATATCGATATGAGGCAGGTGATCATAACGTTGTGGCTGATCATTGTAGATGCAGAGGTTCCAACTTCTGAATATGGCAATTAGTAGTGCGACTTAATATGTATTAATATGTGTTAGTGGTGTGGGGGGAGGGGATAGAAGGGGTCCAAGAGGACTAAGTCAATAAGCCAATGATCCAAATTGTGAAAACAGTTTCTGTAAGGTTGCATATGAGGTAGGGGCAGTATATTACTACATTATTCTGATGTGTAAATTTAATTTAATAAACATTTAACAGCTAATTATTTTCTTCCTCAAACTGAACATCTTATATTTTGTGATTTCCAGATTAATAATTTTTATATATGCTATATATCTATTTCTAAAAGAATATACTCATTAAAAATGGCACAAAAACACAGCGTAAAATCGTAACTTTGAGTAAGAGTTCAGGTTAAGATATTTCGGTGAGTGTGCAGGTTAAAAAAAAAAAAAAGTCTCTTTCTTGGCATCACTCAATTGCTTTCCGGTAATTGTTAACTGATGGCATACTTTTTTTGAAGAAAACATAACAATTTTTTCCATTAGTAATGAATTCAACATTGTAGTGCTAAGAACTTGACGGCATTCTGCTTTGTTTTTACGCACAATATTAAAAACTCTTTCAGTGCCCGCATTACTTTGGACAGCAACAGAGTTGGCATAATCACTTTGGACAATTCTGCAAAATTTGTTTCGTCCGAGGAATTCTGCAATTGGGAAATGTTTCTATCGTGTGTTATCTGCTCGTTCATGATCTTCCAAAGGATAAAACTGAAAATTACTGAACTCAAATTCTAGTCCTTCAGTCTCACTAAAGGGAAGATACTTGGAAACTGTTCCAAGATGTATTCCACAGATGCCAAGTTTTGCATCTTCCTTCTGGATATAACAGCTATGTCAACATAAGGCTGTTGCTAGACTCCACAATGGAGTGCCTTTGTGGATTTAGCGCACATGCCGTATTAAACAGTTTTCGAGTTTGTTGAAGTTTCTTTCAATACTGATGATTTCCACAAGGACATGCTAGAAAGTGTTGTTCATAAACAGTTTATTTTTTTTATTTTTTTTTATTTATTTTTTTTTTTTTTTGTATGACAGGAAATTTACCGTCGGTAAACAAAAGACACCGATTTGTTATTTAAACCTGACAATCGGAATTCTAACCACTCCAATCGTAAACTCGTAATTTTAAACAGTTTTCGTAACAATTACGATTAAATCGTAATGGTTGGAACCTCTGTAAATGTAACCCCGAAATTTCAGATCCCGTCGTGGAAAATGCAGCTCCCCATGTCTTGTTACTAAGCTATACTCGCGGAAGCATAATGCATTAAACAAACTTGTCACTGAAGTACTGATGATAGTCTTTGCTGCTCCAGCTCCACAAAGTATAGCTTGGACGACACACACACACACACACACACACACACACAGGCAGGCAGACAGAAGGCAGCTGACCGAGTGTCACCCTCGGACCACATGTACCGGCGCATATATTTACGTAACGCGCTTTGTGTGTTAATGAAGGCCGGCCGGGCGCGTGGTGTATCTCGTTACTCGGCCACCGATTTGAGAGCCAAGGCACGGCCAGTCTCGCCGCAGAGTTCGTGAAACGACGCTGAATTGGAAGGAAGAGTGTGACCTCAAAGGCGTTCCGTGCGACTTATCCCCAACATCCCGACCGGACTTCTAACCAACCGGTAAGCGTCGGTCTTCGTGAAATCTGCAGGTCACCGTACTCCTCATACACTTGCTTTTCGAACACTAGACATATTGATTGGAATTTCCATTGATGTACTTTAGTTTCTTACAAGAGAAACACCAAGTATGGTACAAACGAATATTGATGGATCGCAAGTGTAAGACTACCAAGCTAAAAGGATTTCTTCAGGTAAAAATTTCCGGGCTGATGGGCCGTGGTCCAGATGTAAAACTTCCTCCCGACGTTTCGTCTCCAACTGCGGGAGACATCTTCAAGGGTCTTCCGGCTACTGCCACTGTGGGCCGTACATTAGCAGAATTGCCGATCGAATCGGGAAAGTATTGGCCAAGCATGGCGTCGAAACCATCTACAGACCCACGAAAAAGATCAAAGGATATTTGAGATCAGCAAAAGAGGCACGTCACCCCCTAGCAACACCTGGGGTTTATAAAATTCCTTGCAGCTGTGGTAAAGTATATATTGGAAAAAAAAGGAGCGTCAACACTCGCATATCTGAACATAAAAGGAAGTGTCATCTGGGCCACACGGAAAAATCGGCAGTGGCTGAACATGTTTTTCAAAAAGGAAATCATGTTTCAAATGTTTGTTAAGCTTATGGGACTTAACTACGGGGTCATCAGTCCTTAAACTTACAAACTACTTATGAACTACTTACGAACTAGGACGGCACAAATATCCATGACCGAGGGGCGATTCGAACCCCCGACCGTAGTGACCGTGCAGACCGTGACTGGAGCGCCTCAGGAAATCATGAAATAAAATTTAACTAGACGTGCGTTTTAGCTAGGACATCTCAGTACCATGCACGCATGTATAGAGAAGCAGTAGAGATCCACAAAAACCAGAATAATTTTAATAGGAAATAAGGTCTGAAATTAGATACAATATGAATGTCGACACTGCACCAACAAAATGACAATCGATTATTTTTAATCGAGAATGACGACGTCATCCAGAGATAGTTACAAAGTCAACATCACGTGATGTGTGGTGGTGCCCTCTATAAATGCGACAGCCCCTCGGCCCACAGCGGCAGTAGCCGGAAGACCCTTGAAGATGTCTCCCGCAGTTGGAGATGAAACGTGGGGAGGAAGTTTTACATCTGGACCACGGCCCATCAGCCTGGAAATTTTACCTGAAGACAACGCCGGCCGTGAAAGTTTACATAGTATGCTAAAAGGATTTGTTACAATGCGCCTTGGTTTCCACGAAAATCGAGATCAAAGTCCAGCACTTGAGTATTTAGATATAGTATTTTCTATTGTGAAGATTTCTTGATACAGTTTAATTACTATTTGCTTTTAAATATTCCACTAAATATGTTTAGAAATTGCTTATTTGCTAAATCCGTTTCTTCATTTAGAATGCGGTGTGGTGAGTTTGTGTTATGGATATAAATTTCCAATTCTTCAAGAACACCTCCACCAACACGCTGCACACATAACAAACTGAACGTTTAAGCACCTGAAGATGGCACAAGCCCGAAACCGGTAGTGTCATAAATAAGTAATAAGATCTTTAATGTGCCTGGCAGAGGTATTTATTCTCAACCCTATAGAGTGTGTTACAAAAAGGTACGGCCAAACTTTCAGGAAACATTCCTCACACACAAAGAAAGAAAATATGTTACGTGGACATGGGTCCGGAAACGCTTAATTTCCATGTTAGAGCTCATTTTATTATATCTCTTTAAATGTAAATTGAAATAATTCGTGCAGACAATTGTCAAAATACCCAATTGTTTCGTCAGTATGTACTGTACTTCCTCGATTCACCGTCAGTTGGCCCAATTGAAAGAAGGTAATGTTGACATCAGTGTTTGTGTTGACAGGCGACTGATTGCTCTACAGTACTAGCATCAAGCACATCCGTACGTAGCATCAACTGCTTGCCGCGGTGGAGTAGCCGAGCGGTCTAAGGCACCTCGCCACGAAGCGTGCGGTTGCTCGCCGTCGGAGGTTAGAGTCCTACCTGGGACATGGGTGTGTGTGTGTTGTCCTTAGGTCAGTTGACCTTAGTTTAAGTAGTTTGTAAGCTACGGACTGATGACCACGCAGTTTGCTCCGATAGATTTACAAATATTTGAACAATTTGAACATCAACTGCTTAGAGTTAATCATAAACGTGGTTTTGCAGTCAGTGCAATGTTTCCAAATGCGGAGTTCGCAGATGCCCATTTGATGTATGGATTACTTCGAACGTCTTTCTGTTGGGACACCTTCGTTCTGGAAATGTCTCGATACAAACGTACCGCGCCACGGCTATTGCCCCGTGCTAATCCATACATCAAATGGGCATCTGCCAACTCCGCATTTGTAAACATCGCACTGACTGCAAAACCACGTTCGTGATGAACACTAACCAGTTGATGCTACGTACTGATGTGCTTGATGCTAGTATTGTAGAGCAATGAGTCGCATGTCAACACAAGCACTGAAGTCAATATTACCTTCCTTCAATTGGGCCAACTGGCGGTGAATCGAGAAAGTACAGTACATACTAACGAAACAATTGGGTGTTTTGACAATTGTCAGCACGAATTATTTAAATTTACATTTAAAGAGAATTAGTAAAATGAGCTCTAACATGGAAATTAATCGTTTCTGGACACATGTCCACATAACATATTGTCTTTGTGTGTGAGGAATGTTTCCTGAAAGTTTGGCCGTACCTTTTTGTAACGCACTGTATATTAGAAACAGCCACTGAGTTCAAATACATGCATCACGGATCAAACACAGTTATGAAAGCTGTTCGGCGAACTCTGTCACGCACTGTGGAGCCGTAGATTACCTGAGTGACGGTTGGGCGTTCGCTGAATGCAGGTGTAGCAGTCTTCGGTGCTCTCCTCCGCCAGTGGCAGACGTGCGGGCAGGCTGGCGCGGCGGCCGCGTTTGCACAGCCCTGGCTGTCCCCCCGGCCGGAGGTCGCCCGGTTCGAGGCCCGGGCGGACCCCACTGGTCCGGTCCGGCGCGGCTCTCACGGCCAGCGGCGCGCCGCAGGTGCTGCGCACATCTGGCCGCCCCTCGCACTCAACCACGCGCTACTTGCCCCACACGGCGTAGTCGTACTTAAGATCGTCACGCACCAGACTGAAATCGTCTCTCCCTCTTGTTTTCCTTTACTCTCTACCGTCAGTCGTGACGCAGGAGGGAAAATTACAACTGTTTGTAAATCTATCGGACCAAACTGCGTGGTCATCAGTCCGTAGCTTACAAACTACTTAACTTAAGGTAAACTAACCTAAGGACGACACACACATCCATGCCCCAGAGAGGACTCGAACCTCCGACGACGAGCAACCGCGCGCTTCGCAACGAGGCGCCTTAGACCGCTCGGCTACTCCACCGCGGCGGAAGATTACGGTTTAACGTCCCGTCGACAACGTAGTCATTAGAAAGCGACCACAACGTCGGATTATTATTATTATTAAATACAGCACATCTACATACATACTCCACAATCCACCGTAACGTGCGTGGCGGAGGGTACACTGTACCACTACTAGACATTTCCTTTCCTATTCCACTCGCAAATAGAACGAGGAAAAAACATCAAGCCTATATCTCCGTACGAGCCCTAATTTCTCTTATCTCGTCTTTGTGATCACCTCGCGAAATGTAAGTAGGCGGCAGCAAGATCGTACTACACTCAGCTTCAAATTCCGGCCTGCTAAATTTCTTCAAAAGAAATTCAAGACAAGAACGTCGCCTTCCTCCAGCGATCCTCAACTGACTTGCCGGAGCATTTCCGTGACCCTCGCGCTTTGGTAGAACCTAACAGTAACAAACCTAGCTGATAGCCTCTGAACTGCTTCTATGTCTTCCTTTAAACTGATCTACTGCGCGTCCCAAAATACTCGAGAAATAAGAGTAAACATTTGTTATAGTTATCCTATAGTTGTTTCCTGTAGAATTTGGAGCATATTCTCAATTCGAATATAGTATTCGACGCAATATGAACTATCTGGCTGACATTGTGTGTGTGTGTGTGTGTGTGTGTGTGTGTGTGTGTGTGTGGGTGGGTGGAGCGCACTTGGTGCCTCAAAATGTCGAAAGCTATTTTTCTAGACTGCGCCGTGGCTCTCGTCCTGGTGGGCCTGCAAATCAAAAGTTACTTTAGTAACACACGTACTTCCAAGTGGACGGGGGCCTAGTTTTATTTTGCTGCCACCCGGGGCCTCCGACAGCCTTAATCCGCCACTGCCATACCCTACAATTTTGTGTGCAACAAAATAGGAGAGGGTGCGAAATATAAGGTCGCCAACTCGCCATTGGCGACCGGACATTGGCAGCTAGCGATCTGGGCTTACATGTGTATTCTATTTTCTGAAAACACTGGATCTAGGTTCAGAATGATAGCAGCCTTTAGACATAAGCGGTAATTGTACAGGTGAATAAGGCACGCCTACATTTCCGGCAGTTGTATCAGTATTTTTAATGTTTTCACATCCTTTCTCAGCATCTTTTCGAACGATAGTTTTGTGTTGACATCATACGAATCGTAGCTTCTCCGTACACTTTGTTTGTTCAAACAGCTGTCTGTGTGTTCACGCGCATGCGAAAAGCTGTGTATAAGCTGCACCTTCCCCTACTTAAAGTGCGACTGTTTCCTGTATAAGCAATGACAGCAAGCAACCTGATTAACAGACTCTACTCGGAATTTTTTTTCTGTCACTTCCAAGTTATCTGATTCGCGAATACGCAGACTGTTTTTTTATTTCATAAAATGCATTTTAAGACCATTGGCTGTTTATTATAAACCTTATATATCAACCAGTTTCGCTCACTAGGCCATCTCATAGATAAAAAGGTGTTAAAAGTGAATGGTAAAATGCATCAAATAGAATACATCTAGTTGAGACAAACAGGAGTCAGTATAACTAAAAATGTTAAAAATACAGTGGTCATCTTAGATAAAACCTATTAGTCAACACAACATAAAAGGTAAGAATTGTTCTGAGCTGTTGTGTTGACTAATAGGTTTTATCTAAGATGACCACTAATAATTTGAAAGTTTCTTTTGTCATTTCTTAAGTTTCAAAATTTTTCGTATGTGAGTGTCTTCTCGGGGAATGCGACTTGCTATTCGGTGATGGATATTCCGTGAGTAGAATATTTAAATCTTCTTAATGAGGAAATTGATCCATTCCATGTAAAGTCGTCTAATTCAGCAATGGGTGGTATATATATATATATATATATATATATATATATATATATATATATAAAGGAGACTTATTGGGTAATATAACTTCTTTTTGATTGCAAGCTTACAATCCATCGTGCCATCGTGGGGCGTGCCAGTCACGGCCTGCATGGCCTTTGCGGTCGGGGGTTCGAATCCTTCCTCAGGGATGGATATTTGTGCCGTCTTTAGTAGAAGCTATTTCATATGTAGTTTCTAAGTTTAGGCACTGATGACCCCGTAGTTAAGTCCCATAAGCTCTACAAACATTTCATTTATTCCTAATCGTTGAAATGCAGTTTCTATTGAGATAATTAAAAACCGGGCGCTTCGCACCCGAGACTGTCTGCTTAGCATGCAGGCCTTATAACCATGAAGCCACCGCGACCCAGCTGATGCGGCGATTGCATAGACTGTGGTACATCTGAGGTGCTATTCCTCTGGAAAGCCTCGGTAACGTTGATACAGTGTGTAAACTGTTAGATGGCAGAGATGTGAGAGGGGAGCGGGGAGCAAAGGAAGCAAGCCCCGCCTCACACCCCGGCAGCCGCAGGGGAGAGAGGCGAGCGGGGGAGACAAGCCGCGCCTACGTCCTGCAGTGCTGACACCACAAACTACGCGGCATGCTTCCGCGAAAGTACATGTGTCGCACATCGCTCTAAATGTTGGTGGCCGAGGGGACTGAGGCGCGCTAGTCACGGTCTGCACGGCCACTACGGTCGGGGGTTCGAAACCCCCCTCGGGCATGGGTATTTGTGCCGTCCTTAGTATTAGCTAGTTCACAAGTAGTTTGTAAGTTTAGGGACTGATGACCCCGTAGTTAAGTCCCATAAGCTCTACAAACATTTGAACATTTGAAATGTTGATCATAAATGAAACAAAGCAGCATACTGACAAGAATGGTTGACAACGAAACCAACTACAGGAATCACTCACTTAAGTTACGTGTCACACAAAACGGAACACTCAGAAAACTGTTATGCAAACAATAAGAAAGCAGACGTCTATTGTTGCCTCCCACAGCACAGTAATGCCGGCTACAGCCTCGAAACAAAGACTGCCTGCCGAAGCCGCCCGACGTCTCCCGACTTGTACCGATTCAGGGCTAGGAGAGCTCTGCCATCTAACAGTTAACACACTATACGTATTTATACAGGAGAACATGAGGCTGAATTGTGGAGAGAGACGTGCTTTAAGACAGTCCAAGCAATCGCCGTTTCATTAGGTCGCGGTGTCTTAGTGCTACAGAAATGCGACAACGCCTGGCGATAATCGACCCTACGGTTCCACACACCGTCGACGTCAATGAATTACTCAGACCCGACAAGTTACGATATCCACGAAGGAAAAACAACGCTGCGGTTTGGATGTTAGGTCACACGGCTGTATACGCTCTTGACAAACGTCACGCCACCCTTGACGATTACCGAGCATACCTCGAATACGAACAAAGCGCCATACAAGGACTCCGGGACTAGAAGGACACATATGGTAACATGCTGCAAATTATGGTACAAATGTAACGATAGTAAAACTGAAAAAAAATTGCACAATAGAAACAGAGGGAAAAAAATGTGAAATGTACTACTCATGACCTCGGAAATTTCGGAGCACGGACGCATCAAAGTTAAGAGATGACAAACTGCACACACAACAACACAGGTATGATGTCCTAAGAGTTACGTATAGAAGACACGGAATATTAACCCATCTTATCGAGAAGACGAGGTTTGAAGCACTGTGCAGACGAAACTACCGTGGGAGAAGGATTTTTATTTTATTCAATTTAACTTTTCTCTTCGGTTTTTCTTACGTTTTATTTATTTATTTATGGAGGACCCCAACATTTCTTTTGATTTTCTTATCGGGCAGGAGCCCAATTATTTCGTCAGAAGTATACGACCATCTGTTGTGGAAATAAATAAATGTATTGGAGACGAAACTGTAACAAATCCTTTTGTCCGAATGGAAAACATTTATTTACTTTAAATCCAAGGAGATGGATTTCAGTTCCAGGCAATGAAGCCTCGCCAATGAAGGCGATCATGGAAAGCGAAAGGCTGGGCTAGAAGGGGAGGTTTGGAGGCCCAAAAAAAGTGCTTATAGCGCTTGCCTAGTAAGCAGGAGGTCTCGGGTTCGAATCCCGACCGCGACACAAATTTTAATTCAATGCATCACCTCCAATTCAGTAGTATTGACATATATTCAGTAACAATTACCGG
This sequence comes from Locusta migratoria, assembly GCA_026315105.1. Classification (NCBI taxonomy): domain Eukaryota; kingdom Metazoa; phylum Arthropoda; class Insecta; order Orthoptera; family Acrididae; genus Locusta; species Locusta migratoria. The sequence goes on along the minus strand of CM048750.1, from coordinate 103,624,987 downwards.
TATCGAGATGAGAGTAGTGGAGAGCAGAAAGTAGGCGCGCCTCCTCGGTGTCCCAGTTGCGGCCCGGCTGTCACCAGCGCACACAGCACAGAGCGGGGGCGTGAGGCGGCGATAAGCCGGCGGCGTGAGTCAGTTTTTGTGCCGCAGCCGCGGCTGCGGCTGAGTCACCGCCGAGCCGCCACCCTCGCCAGAATAGCGGGGGGGGGGGGGAGAGAGGGGGGAGTAGGGGGGGAGCCGCAACAATCGGCGCGTCATTCACCGCCGCGGCCCACAATGGCAGCTCGCGCCTCGCGCCGCGCAGCGCCAGGTAAGCGCAGCATTATTACGCGCAGCCTGGCCGGGCCGCCGATTCTAACGAGTCACCTTTTGTTCCGATCCGCCGCGCCGCCCTATCTTTTATTCCCCCCTTCCTTCCGCTCCTCGCCGCTAGCCGTTCGATCTTCCACGCAATTACAGTGGCGCGTTATACCCGTCGCATTCAACTACAAACAGCCCGGCGCCCAACTACACCTGTAGCCCGCCAGTGACAATGGCCAGGCGCCGCACTGACAGTTTTTATCCCCACTTCCTTTCTTCCGCCGTCAACTGGAACTCCCGCCGTGAGCTTTTGTGCCACACTTCCGTATCTCGTGCGCCCATTGCCAATTTCCAGATGGAGCGCGTCTGTAAATTGATAAACTGAAATTTAAAACATTAACACGTTGTTGTCTGTAGGTATTGCCGAATATTTAATAAGACGCCGTAAATTGAATTCGTGCAGCGTACTGAATTCGATGAGCTGTGAGGGATTTTCGTTCGAAGGGCTGTTAGAGTTCACTCTTTTGTTCGAAAGGGTAAGTCTCACGCCGCCCGGGAATGGCCCTGCCCGCTTTGCAAAAAATATTCAAATGTTTGTATAGCTTATGGGACTTAACTACGGGGTCATCAGTCCCTAAACTTACAAACTACTTATGAACTGGCTAACACTAAGGTCGGCACAAATATCCATGCCCGAGGGGGGATTCGAACCCCCAACCGTAGTGGCCGTGCAGACCGTGACTGACGCGGCGCAGTCCCCTCGGCCACCGCGGCTGGCCACTTTGCAGTTTCGGGCGCAAAGCAGCACACTGCAGGGACACTCTAGCTCAAGACTGATCTATAATGTGCAGACACTTTGTAAAAAAGCAAGTTATACACATCCTTTTTTTTTTAATTTTCAGCATTGTGATATGTTGTTATAACCACCAGTTTATGTCCTGCTGGGGCTTAAGAATGATCTAACACCGTAACTGGTAGCATTGGACTAAATTGCTGCGGTGGAGTAGCCGAGCGGTCTAAAGCGTCTCGCTGCGGAGCGCGCGGTTGCTCGCCGTGGATGTTCCAGTCCTCCCTTGGGCATGCATGTGTGTGTTGCCCTTAGGTTAGTTTACCTAGGTTTAAGTAGTTTGTAAGCTACGGACTGATGACCACACAGTTTGGTCCGATAGATTTACAAACATTTGAACTAAATCAATGAACAGACTCACACGACTCACGATGCCGCCTCACAACTTTACTTCCGCCAGTACCTCGCCTCCTACTTTCCAAACTTCACAGAAGCTCTCCTGCGAACAATGCAAGATTAGCACTCCTGGAAGAAAGGATATGGTGGAGACATGGCTTAGCCACAGCCTAAGGGATGTTTCCAGAATGAATCTTTCACTATGCAGCGGAGTGTGCGATGTTATGAAACTTCTTGACAGAGTGAAAGTTTCATTCTGAAAACATCCCTTAGGTTGTGGCAAGCCGTGTCTCCACCATATCCTTTCTTCTAGAAGTACTAGTTCTTCAAGGTTCGCATGAGAACTTCTGTGCAGTTTGGAAAGTAGGAGGCGAGGTACTGTCAGAAGTAAAAGTTGTGAGGACGGAGCGTGTCTCGTGTCGGGATAGCTCAGTGGCAGAGCGCTTGCTCGCGTAAGGCAAAGGTCCCAGGTTCGACTCCCGGTTCCAGCACACAATTTTAATCTGCCAGGAACTTTCAATAAACACCTGTTGGACAACCACAATGACGTACATATTAAGGCTATCGCGGCGGGGTGTTGTCATCTTGGAGAATCGAGTTTCTGCCGGTAATTCGCGTCGTACTAGCACGATATGGCATTTCCAAGACCAAGAGCCAGAGAGCAATGCGGCAGGCGCTTCTAGCAGGCGCGGACCTCATAGGCAGCACTTGACTCGGCCGGCTACGGAAACCGCACAGTATAGGGCACAAGAAAGCTTAAATTACGGCAATCAGCAGATTGAACGCCCAGAACAACTTGGAGATGAAACAGAAGGTAATATAACGAAATTATTAAACAGCCACACCTAGTGAATGCTAGTTTTGCGGCTAATGAGCGGCGCGGACGTCGGATGGAGCGCCGACCAATGCCAGAACGCCTTGCCATCGCAGAAAGGCAAAAATACTAGACGCGTTCCGCACTGGATTCAACTTCAGGAAGCACCTGATGATGATCGCGAGTAACGCGATCGAAATATCGTGCTAGTAAGACGCGAATTACCGGCAGAAAGCAGATTCTCCAAGATGACAATCACAATGACGTTTCACGATTAATTTCATAAACAAAATTTCGAGCTGTATTGAGGCAACCGGGCGGTTATCCCCGATAGTTATTTTACACCATTACAAAATGAAACTTTTTTAACCTCCTGTCCACCAGAACTGCCTAAAGTAGCTAGTTTTTAAGAGCTACCAGTGTTGTAAAAGTCTATGATTTATTTTATTCAGAAACCTATATTCTCATGACTAACAACCTGTTAAAGCGAGCGTTACATCTATGGACACAAACTAGTGGGCCTATTTGTATTGCTCATCACCATTACCATCATCATCATCATCATCATCATTAGAGATCTTATTGTGCTTTTCAGCGTTCAGTCTGGAGCACAGTCCCACTTGTATTCCTGCGAAATATAACGCTGTTGTGATGCCTCGTGTAAGGAGGAGAAATGCGTACCATCACGTTTCCGTCTTTGATAAAGGTCGGATTGTAACCTATCGCGATTGCGGTTTATCGCATCGCGACATTGCTGCTCGCGTTGGTCGTGATTAGCAGAATATGGGTTCACGAGGGCAATACGGAACGCCGTGCTGAATCCCAACGGCCTCGTATCACTAGCAGTCGAGATAACAGGCATCTTATCCGCATAGCTGTAACGGATCGTGCAGCCATGTCTCGATCCCAGAGTCAACAGATGGGGACATTTGCAAGACAACAGCCATCTGTACGAAGAGTTCGACGAAGTTTAAGCAGCATGGACTATCAGCTAGGAGACGATGGCTGCGGTTACCCTTGACGCTGCATCACAGACAGGAGCGCCTCCGATGGTGTATGCAACGACGAACCTGGGTGCACGAATAGCAAAACGTCATTTTTTCGGATGAATCCGTTCCTTTTACAGCATCATGATGGTAGCATCCTCGTTTGGCGACATCGCCGTGAACGCACATTGGAAGTGTGTATTCGTCATCGCCATACTGGCGTATCAGCAGCGTAGTGGTATGGGGTGCCATTGGTTAACGTCTCGGCCATCTCTTGTTCGTATCGACGGCACTTCGGACAGTGGCCGTTCAATTTCAGATGTGTTACGATCCGTGGCCTTACCCTTCATTCGATCCGTGCGAAACCCAACAATTCAGCAGGATAATGCACGACCGCATGTTGCAGGTCCTATACGAGCCCTTCTGGATACGGAAAATGTTCGACTGCTGCCCTGGCCAGCACATTCTCCTCTCACCAATTGAAAACGTCTGGTCAATGGTGGCCGAGCATCTGGCTCGTCACAACACGGCAGTACCCCCAGTAGGCTCACGGTTCTTCCGTGAGCACGTGCGTGGCGAGCACGGGGCCCCGAGCCAATGCAGTCTTCCTTATTTACTTCCCGGACTGCGTTTCCTTTCCTCCTCCGCTTCTTTACTATCCTTCCCCTCCCCACCTGTGGTATGATCCTTTGCAGTTCAGTTCCCCTATCCCAACCAAACAACCCAACCCAATACGCCAGTTACTACTCTTGATGAACTGTGGTATCGTGTTGAAGCTGCATGGGCATCTGTACCTGTACACGCCATCCAAGCTCTGTTTGACTCAATGCCCAGGCGTATCAAAGCCGTTATTGCGGCCAGAGGTGGTTGTTCTAGACTCTGATTTCTCAGGATCTATGCACCCATACTGCATAAAATGTAATCATATGTCAGTTGTAGTATAATATATTTGTCCAATTTATCATCTGCATTTCTTCTTGGTGTAGCAATTTTAATGGCCAGTAGTGTATATTAGAACTGAGAATATCTTCAGGAATTGTACAGGAAAGTGATGTTAGTGATAGCATCGCCATCAGGAGGTGTAGTTATTTTTACAATGTCTTCGGTTAGGAACCGAGGAGTGAAGCGACCGCGTGTCCCTCGTTGCCAGCACAGGAGCGGCGGGCCACGGTGTCCCGGCCGGCCATTTGCGTGGCTAATGAGCGGCGGACGGCGGTGGAATGCGGGCGCCGGCGGCGTTTCGACTGTTGCGGGGCTTCCGCCAGCTGCCGCCGCCATTGTATTGAAATGGCCCGGAAGTGGGCCAGGCGCGAGGGGAGCCGGGGCGCCTACACCACCGCCGCTGCCGGCCAGCGCACGCACGGGCCCCCCCGACACACATTACCGCGGCGCGGCTGCCGTCTGCTCGCTGTCCTGTATCTCACTAACAGGTGCCTACACTGCTACCAAACTTACGAGGGTCACTCCAGAAGAAATGCACACTATTAAAAAAGATACAGTTTTCATTCTGCATGTTTGGATGTTTTACAATGAGTAGATACATCCTTCCCGCTTGTTTTCATACTTAGTTCAACCTCTGGCGCCGTCACAGCATGTCTTCAACATGGCTGCTACACAGTGGCGGACAAAGGCTGTTATAAGCCCGGGGCGGCGGCGAAACAAAATGAGCCCCCTGCCCCCCCCCCCCCCCCCCCGCGGTTCAAAATGTTCAAATCTTTGTAGAGCTTATGGGACTTAACTACAGGATCATCAGTCCGTAAACTTACGAACTACTTATGAACTAGCTAAGACTAAGAACGGCACAAATATCCACGCCCGAGGGGGATTCGAACCCCCGACCATAGTGGCCGTGCAGACTGTGACTGGCGCGCCGCAGAACGCTCGGCCACCGCTGCCACCCCCCCCCCCCTCTCCGTCCACTTGGATATACATGTATTACCATAAAACATTAACTTATGAGATTTGGAAGCCCCCACAAGACGAGAGGTATGTGACAGTCTAAAAAGACTAACTTTCGAGATCTTGAGGGCCCAGCAAAATAATGAGACGCCAAGCGCGAAAAAAAAAAAAAAAAAAAAAAAAAAAAAAAAAAAAAAAAAAAAAATTCACTTGCTTTCGAGGTATTTGGAGGCCCCCCAAGACCGGAGGCCCGGGGCGGTCCGCCCCCTCCGCCCTCCCCTCCCCCCCCCCTTAGTCCGCCACTGCTTCTACACTTGACGTTCGTCAGAAGCAACGTGCTGTCATTGAATTCCTGTGCTGTGAAAACGAAACGTTGGGAAAGCATCCACAAGAAGTTGAAAAAGGTGTATGGAGATGCTGCTGTCGATCGCAGTACAGTTAGTCCGTGGGAAAGCATGTTACTTGATGAAAGCGGGCACGGCAATATAGAGGATTGCCGCGGTGGAGTAGCCGAGCGGTCTAAGGCGCCTCACTGCGGAGCGTGCGGTTGCTCGCCGTCGGAGGTTCGAGTCCTCCCTAGGGCATGGGTGTGTGTGTTGTCCTTAGGTTAGTTTACCTAGGTTTAAGTAGTTTGTAAGCTACGGACTGATGACCACGCAGTTTGGTCCGATAGATTTACAAACATTTGAATATTGAGGATTGTCCTCGCAGCGACAGACCTCGCACTGCCGTGCGGGTATACAGACGCTGGTTTCAAGTTGGCGTAAGGGAGTTGTGATGAATGGGGACTATGTGATTATGTGGAGAAATGAAAATATTGTTCCTAAAGGATGTATCTACACACTGTAAATCTTTCAAACATGTAGAATAAAAACTGTGTGTTTTCGTTTGGAGGGACCCTCGTACTTTAGGATTGACAGTTCTGCAAGAGGACCACGCAAAGTTTTCACGTCCCGCACCGAACACGTACGTCATCCCACAGTTCATTCAACTTGCTCAAACACGCAACTATTGCATCGATGTATTCTAGAAGAAATGCTCTATATTCTCTTTTAGTTCTATTTACGGCAGCAGATTATTAAGTTGATACGTTGACAGTTTACGAAACCGTATCTTCTGTCGACGGCCGTTCGCACACGGGTCGATTGGCGCTCGTCGCGGCTGAATAGCTGGCCGCTACGAGGCAGTGGGCGTGCCCCAGAGGCCAGCCATTCAGCTAGCGGCCGCGGCCTGGTCACTATGACGTGGCACGGGCTGATGTGAGGTCTTGCCTCTAGGTGGTGTTGCCTCGACGCGATTCCGTTCCCATGCGACTGCCACCAACGAGTCGATTTACACGCGTCTCGACTCATCAATGTGTCTGAAACTCAGAGTGCAAGAGGTAAGTGTCGTGGTGTTGGCTTCCTTAGTACCTATTGATTACGGACACCCTGTCCGTATATGGACTGTTACATCCTGGCTTCTTATGACTTTTCCAATAAGACTTGCTTTTATCCGCCGGTCGCTACAAGCGTTACAGCAACCTTGCCGCGAGTATCTAGTGCTTACTGCGTCTAGTGTACGAACACGGAGAGTTCGCACACGATGTTTTTGTTTGGTAACCACGCTAATTCAAATATTTAAATAGTTGTTAAGCTTATGGAACTAAGGGGCCATTCGTTCTTAAACTTACAAACTACTTATGAACTTACACTAAATACAACACAAACATCCATGCCCGAGGGACGATTCGAACTCCCGACGGGGAACGCCCTCGCGCATCGGAGCATAGCGCCTGAATGCGCTCGGCTACTCTGCCGCGGCCCACGCTAATTCCTACGGAAGAAACGATGTGCCGCGCTGGAGTAGCCCAGCGGTCTGGAGCGCTGAGGACAAAAGGACGCCACGTTGCACATCGCGCGGCCTCCCGCGTCCGAGGTTCGAATCCTGCCTCGGACATGGATGTTCTTGTTGTCTTTAGTATAAATTAGTTCATAAGTAGTTTGTATGTTTAGGGACTGACGACCCCGCAGTTAAGCCCCTTAAGCTTTACAGACATTTGAACATTTGGAAACGATGTGCAGTGTTTGTGTTCACAAACACTACAGCCACAACGGCCGTCAAATTAAATAAAAGAAATTAATTATTCATTGCGAATATGAATGATCATCAGCTGTACGATTTAACGGTGACAAATGGAAATTTGTCCCGGATCGTGACTAGAAGCAAGATTTATTCATTTATTGCCGCTTATAGTGAAATGTACGAATATTCGCGGGCAGCGGCAATGTCTGGCATACGTATCTTTGGGTAGGTCGGCAGACGTGCGCGGGTAAAGGAATGTATAACCCTTTTCAGATCTTATTTTTTTCTCTATCAAGGAAATTATTTTTAATGCTGTAATACACTTAAGTTACATTTTCAATGATTTTAGAAGCAAGATTTATGGAATTATATGCACTCATTTTCAGACTACAACACTGCTTATACTGAAAAACAAGGTTTTTTTTTTTTTTTTTTTTTTTTTTTTTTTTTTTTTTTTTTTTTTACGGACTAAATGAATTAATTTTCTAGTACCAACATTTGTACTAAATAAACTGATCGTTCAATAACTACATCTCAAAATAACAACTTCTACTTTTAGTTATACAGTGGAATACAAGTAACCCACAATTTCCGTGTTCTTTGAAGTACGCAAACTGCTGCGCAGTGTGACACTCGCTTCTTAATATTTTTATAGTGATCTTCCGTAAGGGGCAGTAATTATACATGATGTAATGATTGAACACTCAAGTATCGTATACATGTTCTTTCCATTGAGAAAAAATGCTTCTGAACCATCTTAGACACCCTAGAAGTTATGTACACATTTGTAGCCAGAGGGTCCGAAAGGGTTACCGCGACTGCTCGCGTCGGTGGAAATTGCGAGTTCGATTCCCGGTTCGGCATAAATTTTCACTTGTCGCCATTAAATCGTTGAAGTGATGCTGATTCACATCCGCAATTGCGAATGAATTTCTCGTATTCGTTACGGTGGAGATTTTCGTTACACGTGGCTGTACGCCTTTCGGCGGAACTGCTAAGCTACGGTGCACGCGAGCCAAATTCCGATCCCCGGCGAGCTTCGAGCCGGGGCGGAACCGCGCCAAAAATACAACAGCGGCCGGCGACGACGTGCCATCTCATTTAATTCCTCCGCACGGACAGACGGCGGTCCGTCGAGGGCCACTTGGCAGCGGGTGCGGGGGCGGTTTGGAAGAATTAGCCAATTAGCAGAGTGGCGGCGGTGGTGATTGGCGCCGCTGCGCTTTTAATTGCCACCACCTGCCGCCCCGCCGCCAACGCTCTCCTTCCCCTTCCCCTTGCCGATCGCCAAGCTCGCAATTACGTCGGCGTTTCCGATAGCGGCCTGCAGTTGCCGGCACGGATGTTGACAGCGGTGGAGGGTGTTACGCAGCTTCAAGGGCGGACTCGATTTCGGTGCAGAGAAGCCGCACGTAAGGGAAGCCAAGAAGCAAGAAGGAAGGAAGGTTCAAATACGAATTAGCTATATTCCTTCCCCCGTGTCGAGTTCATTACAACTTTTAAATGCAGCGTTCCATGTTTTTTAAAATGAATTCATTCAAAACATAAATTTAGGTCAGTGTTGCCATGCCTGATTTTATTTTATTATTATTCTTTTCCCATAAGATGAAGCTTAAAAATTTCGAAAGAAGCAGTAAAATTTGGGGTAGGCAATGTCTTAATAAAAAATAAATAAATAAAAATTAAAAAAATCATTTATTTCGGAACTAGGGAAGTGAGAATAAGACAGTCTCTTGTAATCAATTTATTCTTTAATCAAAATATCCACGGGTGTCCTGCCGGTCTACAATGTCCAACGCGCACAATATTTCGGTGATCCACGGGTGTCCTGCCGGTCTACAATGTCCAACGGGCACAATATTTCGGTGATCATACATGTCGCCATCATCAGGTGAACTGACGGACTGAGCTCCTGGAAACGCGCCGGCACGGAGATCCGCACGCTACGGCGGCTCGAAGGGAACTGGGTTCTAGCCCGGTGGCGTGCGATTTAAATACCCTTCTCCTATCACGCTCTGTCTGTATGTCTTTTTCTATCACTATGTCTATTAAAAAAGTTCCTCCTACTATCACGCTCTACCTGTAAACCTTTTTCTGTCACTCTATATATGAAAAAGAAAGTAGATGTAAGCCTAGTATAATAACCAAAAAAGCCATGACATACAAATGCATTGCAGTGCACAACCAAGACAGCCATAAACCACAAGTTATTTTCTATGACATTGCTCATTAGTGAATGCGTGTACTTCTTATGTTTCAGACGGACCACCATGAGGTCCAGACAACTACTGCAGAGGCTAGAACCCAGTTCCCTTCGGGCCGCCGTAACGTGCGGATCTCCGTGCCGGTGCGTTTCCAGGAGCTCAGTCCGTCAGTTCACCTGATGATGGCGACATGTATGATCACCGAAATATTGTGCCCGTTGGACACTGTAGAGCCGGCCGCGGTGACCGAGGGGACTGCGGCGCGTCAGTCACGGTCTGCACGGCCACTACGGTCGGGGGTACGAATCCCCCCTCGGGCATGGATATTTGTGCCGTCCTTAGTGTTAGCTAGTTCATACGTAGTTTGTAAGTTTAGGGACTGATGACCCCGCAGTTAAGTCCCATAAGCTATACAAACATTCGAACATTTTTGAATTCCCCTCGTGCAGCCATAACCACATGGGAAACCTTTACACTCGATTCATCGGCGTATCAGTGACACCTGCCAATGCAACGCGACACCAGCGTCATCTCGATCTGTGCATATCGCTATGCTATGACTTCTGTAACCTCAGTGTATTTTATTTCGTGTGAGACCGTCATAACTTTGATACAGTCCGTTGGTTATGAGAATATGTTGAGTCCCAGGGCCGCGGTGGAGTGGCCGAGCGGTCTAAGGCGCCTTGCTGCGTAGCGCACGGTTGCTCGACGTCGGAGGTTCGAGTCCTCCCTGGAGCAAGGGTGTGTGTGTGTGTGTGTGTGTGTGTGTGTGTGTGTGTGTGTGTGTGTTTGTGTGTGTGTGTGTGTGTGTGTGTGTGTGTGTGTGTGTGTGTATGTGTGTTGTTCTTACGTTAGTTTAACTTAGTTTAGGTAAATGCAAACGTAGGTTTCCGCGGCCCTTGTCACTATCAATGAAATTCTTCCGGGTAAGAGACCGCGTCGTCTTTTTATAAACTCTGCCGACGTTTCGGCCACTGTTGCAGGCGGCCTTCATCAGTGTCTGTGTCTGACGTCAGACACAGACACTGATGAAGGCCGCCTGCAACAGTGGCCGAAACGTCGGTAGAGTTTATAAAAAGACGACGCGGTCTCTTACCCGGAAGAATTTCATTGTTAGTTTAGATAATTTGTAAGCCTCGGGACTAATAACGAAAGAAGTAAAGGCGCATAGTTTTACAAACATTTGTGTCCCAGGGAACGGCATTCATCATCATTTCCGCAGCGAGACACGGACGGCTAAAGAAACGTCGACGTTCCAGAGATGCGTAAGGGATGGGATTGCGCCACAGCGTTACGTGACCGGCAGCGCAAAGCGTCGCAGACGGGGAGCAGACAGGGTGTGACGGCGGCTCTAGGAATGCCGGGCAGGTGCAGCGTCACAGCCGCAGTCGCAGCCGCACAAGGCAAGGACGCCGGCTGGACTCTGCCCTGCCCAAGGGGCTCGCCGCGTACCAAGCCAGCGGGCCTACACGCGACTCGGCGGTGTGGCCAGCCGCGCCTCTGCTAGCACACCTGCAGGCTCATTGTTTTTCTTTCTTCTACCGTGTACGAACTCGAAGCATAGATCGACGCCAGAATACGGAACAAAATGCGTCCAATTAACTTACGTCCGAAAATGCACATGGTAGTGGACATTTTCCAATCACGCAGGATTTTAGAATATACAGGGTGTTACAAAAAAGGTACGGCCAAACTTTCAGGAAACATCCCTCACACACAAAGAAAGAAATTATGTTATGTGGACATGTGTCCGGAAACGCTTAATTTCCATGTTAGAGCTCATTTTATCACTTCAAATCACATTAATCATGGAATGGAAACACACAGCAACAGAACGTACCAGCGTGACTTCAAACACTTTGTTACAGGAAATATTTAAAATGTCCTCCGTTCGCGGGGATACATGCATCCACCCACCGTCGCATGGAATCCCTGATGCAGCCCTGGAGAATGGCGTATCGTATCACAGCCGTCCACAATACGAGCGCGAAGAGTCTCTACATTTGGTACCGGGGTTGCGCAAACAAGAGCTTTCAAATGCCCCCATAAGGGTTGAGGTCAGGAGAGCGTGGAGACCATGGAATTGGTCCGCCTCTACCAATCGATCGGTCACCGAATCTGTTGTTGAGAAGCGTTCGAACACGTCGACTGAAATGTGCAGGAGCTCCATCGTGCATGAACCATATGTTGTGTCGTACTTATAAAGGCACATGTTCTAGCAGCACAGGTGGAGTATCCCGTAAGAAATAATGATAAAGTGTACCAGTGAGCGTAGGTGGAAGAACATGAGGCCCAATCAAGACATCACCATCAATTCCTGCCCAAACTTTCACAGAAAATCTGTGTTGATGATGTGATTGCACAATTGCGTGCGGATTCTCGTCAGCCCACACATGTTGATTGTGAAAATTTACAACTTGATCACGTTGGAATGAAGCATCATCCGTAAATAGAACATTTGCACTGAAATGAGGAGTGACACATTGTTGGAGGAACCATTCGCAGAAGTGTACCCATGGAGGCCAATCAGCTGCTGATAGTGCGCTGTACATGGTACGGAAACAACTGGTTCTCCCGTAGCACTCTCCATACAGTGACATGGTCAACGTAACTTTGTACAGCAGCAACTTCTCTGACGCTGACATTAGGGTTATCGTCGACTGCCTCGTCCATTGCAGGTGTCCTCGTCGTTCTAGGTCTTCCCCAGTCCGAGTCATAGGCTGTAATATTCCGTGCTCCCTAAGACGCCGATCAATTGCTTCGAACGTCTTCCTGTCGGGACACCTTCGTTTTGGAAATCTGTCTGGATACAAACGTACCGCGCCACGGCTATTGCCCCGTACTAATCCATACATCAAATGGCCATGCCGGCCGCGGTGGCCGAGGGGACTGAGGCGCTCCAGTCACGGTCTGCACGGCCACTACGGTCGGGGGTTCGAATCCCCCCTCGGTCATGGATACTTGTGCCATCCTTAGTCTTAGGTAGTTCATAAGTAGTTTGTAAGCTTAGGGACTGATGATCCCGTAGTTAAGTCCCATAAGTTCTACAAACATTTGAACACTTGAACAAATGGCCATCTGCCAACTGCGCATTTGTAAACATTGCACTGACTGCAAACCACGTTCGTGATGAACACTAACCAGTTGATACTACGTACTGATGTTCTTGATGCAAGTACTGTAGAGCAATGAGTCGCATGTCAACACAAGCACTGAAGTCAACATTACCTTCCTTCAATCGGGCCAACTGGCGGTGAATCGCAGAAGTACAGTACATACTAATTGTACTACTAATTGACAATTGTCTGCACGCATTGCCGCGGTGGAGTGGCCGAGCGGTCTAAAGCGTCTCGCTGCGGAGCGCGCAGTTGCTCGCCGTGAAGGTTCGAATCCTCCCTGAGGCATGGGTGTGTGTGTGTTTGTCCTTTGGTTAGTTTACCTAGGTTTGAGTAGTTCGTAAGCTACGGACTGATGACCACGCAGTTTGGTCCGATAGATTTACAAACATATGAACATTTTTTCTGCACGCATTATTTCAATTTACATTTAAAGAGAAACACTAAAATGAGCTCCAACATGGAAATTAAGCGTTTCCGGATACATGTCCACATAACATATTCTCTTTGTTTGTGTGTGAAGAATGTTTCCTGAAAGTTTGACCGCACCTTTTTATAGCACCATGTAGATCTCCAGCAGAGACACCAGTCGCTGCGTCTAACGTAATTCACCTCGGCCGGCCATTTTCGCAAGCGGGCGAGTGCGGCGGCAGTACCTGTGGCCGCGGTGCGCGTTGTTAACCTGCTGCGGGCAGCTCAGAAGCCGCAGGAGGACCCGCCGGGCATTTCCGCTGTCCATCGCGTTGTGTCACATTGCGGTCCGCGATGGGGAGGTGGCGTCCTTTCAGCAGCCCTGGCGGGCCGGTATTTGATTAAAACGCGGGCCCGACACAAAGACGGGGCGGATGTAGCAGACCGCAACTGCAAGGAAAATGCCGCCACTGACGCCGGCACGTCAATAGCAGGCGCGCGATTGTCACCGCAAAGATAGCAGCTGCGTTCGACACGCCATCGGCCAAGGCTGCGGGAAACGCGAAATAAAACACCGGGGGGCTACTTCCGCCCCGGCCCGCTCGCTCGCTGTTTGTTTTCGGTCGCTTTCATTTCGCCCGCGGGGAAACCGCAGACGGGCGTCGCGCGCTGCAAGGCTTTGTGACTGGCCGGTGATCGGCGAGAATGGAGCTTTCGTTCTTGCCTCTCGTCGGTGAGTATGGGGGGACCCGCAGACAGCCGCCAGAGAGATCTGTGGTCGCGGATGCCAGTCCCACGCGGCCTGCTCCGCGCTTGTCGATTTTCAGGACATCGCTTTATGTCGACTGATTCGGGGAGGAACACTGGGGGTTTAACGTCCCGACGGCGGTGTGGTCAGTAAACAGTGAACGTAAGCAAGAACTGCGGCGACGGAATAGATCGCGTCAATTTCGAAGAAAAGCTATTCAAGGGAATCACTGGAAACCTAAATAAGGATGACTGGATAGCCGGCCGCGGTGGCCGAGTGTTCTGCGGCGCGCCAGTCACGTTCTGCACGGCCACTACGGTTGGGGGTTCTAATCCCCCCTCGGGAATGGATATTTGTGCCGTCCTTAGTATTAGCTAGTTCATAAGTAGTTTGTAAGTTTAGGGACTGATGACCCTGTAGTTAAGTCCCGTAAGCTCTACAAACATTTGAAGATTTTGACGACCTGGTAGGATTTGAGCTTCCGTCCTCCATAGACCAGTGTGTCACCAAAGGGCCATCTCGACTGGTCACTGGCAATAACATCAGTACGGGCTCTTGTTTTGTTTAGCTTATGGGACTTAACTACGGGATCATCAGTCCCTAAACTTACAAACTACTTATGATCTAGCTAATACTAAGGACGGCACAAATATCCATGCCCGAGGGGGGGATCCGAACCCCCGACCGTAGTGGCCGTGCAGACCGTGACTGGAGCGCCTCAGTCCCCTCGGCCACCGCGGCCGGTCCAGGAAACATTCCTCACACCCAAAGAAAGAAAATATGTTATGTGAACATGTGTCCGGAAACGCTTAATTTCCATATTACAGCTCATTTTAGTATTTTATTTACGGATAAGGCTTCATTCCAACGTGATCAAATTGTAAATTTTCACAATCAACATGTGTGGGCTGACGAGAATCCGCACGCAATTGTGCAATCACGTCATCAACACAGATTTTCTGTGAACGTTTCGGCAGGAATTGTTGGTGATGTCTTGATTGGGCATGTTCTTCTACCTACGCTCACTGGAGCACGTTATCATGATTTCATACGGGATACTCCACCTGTGCTGCTAGAATATGTGCTTTTACAAGTACGACACAACATGAGGTTCATGCACAATGGAGCTGCTGCACATTTCAGTCGACGTGTTCGTACGCATCTCAACAACAGATTCGGTGACCGATGGATTGGTAGAGGCGGACCAATCCCTATGGCCTCCACGCTCTCCTGACCTAAACCCTCTTGACTGACGCGAGGCGTACTTGACTAATTCCGTGCAGGGGGGGAGGGGGGGGTAATCCTGTGTCCCCACAGGTGTGGAGGCCAGCTAAACTGCCTAGAAAGCAGGAGACTCGGGTTTGAGTCCCAGCTGGGTACAAGTTTTCAACTTTACCCATTCGCAGTTAATGTCATACCTTCCGCGAATATGAAAAAGAAAAGAATGTATACAATAAAGAAAGAAAAGTGAAAATAGAGTAAATAAAAATAAGAGGGAAAATGGAGGCGGGGACATGGAAAAGATGAAACGGAAAATAAATGTGACAATAAGCGCAACTAGAAAATTAATAAATATAAAGTCCCACTGTGATTTTAATTGTCTTAGTATGTTTCTAACTACTGTGGTTGACAGTCCCTAGGCTTACAAGCTACTTAAACTAACCTAAGGACAACACACATACCGATGCCCGAGGTAGGAGTCGAGCTTCAGGCGGGAGCAATCGCGCTCTCCGCAGCAAGGCGCCTTAGAGTGCTCGGCCATTCCCCCGCGGCTAATTTTCTTAGCATATATTCCAAGAAATTATTCCATTAAAAGAGCAATGAAATTTTGTCAGTCGCACGCTTCGTATAAGGCCTAGAATTACTACAGTAATAAGTAATATTTTAGTGATAATTGATCTTTCTTCATACCCACTGTTTGTAAATTAGTACGCCTAATCTAAAGGTGGTTAACTTGTATCGGGCACACGAGTTTCACATATGCATATTCACACTCTCAAACGTTGCAACACATGGCGTTAAGCATATAGCGTACTTCTGCTGTCTGATCTGTACGTAGTGCATTGAAGATATTATCAGGAGTGTTTTTGGGAGATAATGAAATTCGTCTCACACATTCACTGTGTACCGATAAAGGATACCTGATATCTGGAGAATGGAGATATCTTTTTCTACTTTTATGCTCTTTGTATGATCAAATTGAATTCCATGGTTTACTTAAAGTTGATTAAATAGGATTACATAAGATATATCAGCTACAAACGTGCAAAAAGCTGACACATTAACACCTGAAAATTGCAAAGGGTCCTTTATTTAGTAGTTTATGTTAACTTGGGTAAGTGCTGGTGGTGTTGTCTGTCTGCTAGTGATCTCGTACGTTGCACTATTGATTTTGGAGTTGGTGGTAATGATGACGGACACAATGATGGATACCTTGTCGGAGAGAGATGACGACGACAATTATGTCAGAAATTGTGATGGTGATGAGTATGGATTTCAGAAAGTAATTTGCACATTTTGTCCTGTGATAAGGCCACTTCTCAACAAGTCTAACATATTGTCAGAAAGAAATAACAAAAACTGAATCGTTCGGCCAGCAGGATTATTGCTGGAGACCCTATCAGGGGTTGTTCGATCGCTTGGATCAAGTCGTTTTATTTTGACGCTACGCGAGCGACTTGCTTGCCAGTGATGGTGAAATGATGATGATAACACACACAACACCCAGTCCCCTCTTTTGGGTAGACCTGTCCTTCGCGTCCGTGAGTTAGTGTTTGTTCTATGCTGATCGATGCGTTGTGGGCTCCTTGCCGATTTGTTTCGTGCTTGCTGTATGTTGATGGTTGAGTTCTTGGTTCAGTTTTTTAATTATCTGTATTAGAGAGAGCACTCTCACTGATCGCTCATAGTTAGTAAATATTAGCTTTATTATTTTACATATTCGGATCCTCTGAAATCTTTTACAGCTGTTGCGCCATGAGTTGGCAATAAGTTAATTTTTTTTACCAAATATGACTAATTTCTAATAAATATTCAGTGCGCCAAAAACCAACTATGAAGCTCGGATGTTGCCTTCAGGGAGGTTTTGCTCGTGCACTAGCCACAATGTCTGTTGTTCGGACCAATTCGTGCGTTTCCGTCCAAGGAGCATCGCAATATCAAAGTTGACTACCATGTGTGATCATGCCGCCACAGGCTGAAATCAGCTGTCCCCTGGATCCGGGGGTAGGCATGGCAGCCATACATATCGATACATCACTTTATCAAACGTATCGTATCGATAAGTTACATTTGATAAAGTGATGTATCGATATTCATTCTGTGAACGCGGACCTATCCAAAACAACGCTGCTGATGTGATTTTATCCAGTCTAAAATTCTGCGCATCGTGTGCTTTTACGCCAACTAATACCATCCAGTTGTTTCTGAGTGTTCAGATGATGCGCCAAAATCGCGAAACGCGTTAAAAAGAAATAAATATAATTGCAACAGAGACTACTTTTCCATTCAAATATGGATTCACTGTTGCTACACCAGGCCAAAGATCTTTGGAGTAACGTATGGTTCGTAAGTAGTTTGTAAGTTTAGGGACTAATGACCCCGCAGTTAAGTCTCTTAAGCTTAACAAATATCTGAACATTTTTGACAGTGTTCTGTCGAGTGTAACACCTAGATATCCGAAGTGTCTACAAGGATGGAGAAGAGTGTTATCGAAGTATACTTTGAGGTCCCTAGTGAAGCCATTCGGTTGTTCGAGTGAAAAAAGAAATTTCTGTTTTACTCCTAATTGATTGGAGACACCATTTTCGAAAGTATTTTCCTAAAACAGGGAGATCTTCTGTCAACGTTTCGTCTGTCTTCTCGGTGCGTTTGGTGCCAAGAGTCCAATCGTCTGCATACCAAAATTTCCTAGATCTTTTAGAGGGTGTATGTGACATAAACTGAACTAGAGTGGGGCAAGCACTGACCCTTGCCGAAGTCCATTTTTAGCTTTTTAGGTTTTAATGTAAAGCAGTCAACAAACCGAAGATTGGTTTGAACGCCACTGTGCTTTACTAGGCATGGTCTTGTTTGGAGGTGGTATGCCGTTGCCTTCCTCTGATCTTCGAACTGACTTAACCAGCCAGTTATAGGGGGACCTACAGTTAAACGTGGGTTCCGAACCACAGCGCTAATCGTTATTTTTCACATGAACAACACTGCCAGAGGTGAAATAAGTGGAAAGTGACAGATGAAAATCCTAGGACCGAGCGGGGATCGAACCCGCGACCTTTGGGTTTGTCGTCTGGCACTCTCTCAGTAGCACAGTGGTAGAGCGCCAGACTACAAATCCAAAGGTCCCGGGTTCGATCCCCGCTAGGTCCTAGGATTTTTATCTATCACTTTCGACTTCTTTCACCTCTGTCAGTCTTGTTGATGTTAAAAATACCGAGTAGCACCGTGGTTCGGAACCCACGTTAAAATGTAGATCTCCCTATAACTGGCTGGGTAAGTCAGTTCGAAGGTCGGAGGAAGGCAACGGCATACCACCTCCAAACAGGACCACACTGTGGTGTTCAAACCAATCTCCGGATTGTTGACTGCTTTACTTTTTTTTTTAGGTTAAAATTTAAAATAACCTGCACGCGCTCCCTGGGTGGTGCTAAACTAGCAACAACGATCGGGCTACCAGTCTGTCCTAGTGATCTGCTGGCTATTTTACATGAAAATGAACCAGTGAACACATACGACGCGCCGGCACTAAGCGTATGGTCGGTCCTGGAATGTTGGCGGCGACGTCGGAGACGATGGGCGATGTCGACAGAATCGCAAAGGTAAGAGCAGAGGACTGTGTGTGTCGCTGCACAGTGGCTGAGCGAGTGGAGTGTGCGCTGGCTGCGTGGCACGCCGCCTCTCGCGTTAGCGGCCGGGGTCGCCGCCGTGGCTTGTCGTGGGCAAATACGAAAATGTTAGGGCTTGCCAGCGCTGTTTGCTCTGCTACCGGCTCCACCCGCGGCGCGCGCCCTGCCTCGTAAGAACCCCCGGCAAAGTTTCCCTTACCTCCGCTACTTTCCACCTAAGTAATTAGACACCCTACTCTACCCTCTACGCAGTGTACATCCCGGCTGCCTGACACTCATCGCTGCTCGCAACTCCTACTACGTTCTTCTTTTTTTGAGACGGAAGGCTTCCGTCGCTGCCATTACATCGACTTCTCCACATTTTCCTGAAGGCGAAAGAACAGAAATGTTAAAGTTTACGAATGATATCGTCGTCTTTGGACGACCTTTGGACAGATCAGAAAAACGAACAATTTATAGACTAAACACGAGAAATGTATTCTCAATTACGAGTATCAATCAGCATCAGGTTTACGATTTAATGGTAATGTATGAAAGTTCGCACCGACACTTCCCGCTTTTCGCGAGAAATCATATTAACAAATGTTTGTAAATCTATGGGACTAAACTACTCTGGGTGTCAGTCCGTAGGCTTATAGTGTACTTCAACTAAACTAAGGACAACATAGACACACACCCATGCCCCACGGTGGCATCGAACCTTCCGACGAGGAGTAACTCGGCACTCCGCAGCAAGGCGCCTTGGAGCGCTCTGCCATTTTACCGCGGTTGTGGCGTTAACAATTACATCACCCGGGAATGACTACGCGGTTTAAGGCATGACGCCACGGATTGCACGACCGCTCCCCGTCGGAGGTGCGAGTCGTCCCAGAGCAAGGGATATATGTATGTTTTGTACTAAGCAGATAGCAAATTTTTTATAACAAATGCCTATGAATATTGATCTGAAGGGGAAAAAAGCAAACTGTAGTTATCCCTGAACCGAATTCATATTTCGTAATTCGTAACCAAAAGTACAACCACTTATTACTGACATCTAGCAACAAACTACAAAAATAACATGCACAAAATGCCTTTGACACAATGTCAGTATTAAAAGCTTCCAGGCACAGTTTTGAACGCTATATGAATAAAAAGACCTCTATTCCTTGAATAATATAAATTTCCCTTAGCTAAAACAATACAAAACCCAATTACCAACGTGAGAACAAACAACAGCGTCTTCTATGACAACAAAACTCAACCGACGAAATCGCACACAAAAACATGAGAAAGTCAAAAATGTTCAAATGTTTGTTAAACTTAAGGGACTTAACTACGGGGTCATCAGTCCCTAAAATTACAAACTACTTATTAACTACCTACAACTAAGGACGGCACAAATATCCATGCCCGAGGGGGGATTCGAACCCCGACCGTAGTGACCGTGCAGACCGTGACTGGAGCGCCTCAGTCTCCTCGGCCACCGCGGCCGGCATGAGAAAGTCCGTTGTTTAGTGCTCTCTGTGAGCAAGTGCTCTCTTTGAGCAGAAATATTCAACAATCTCGGCCAGCGGGCTGGGACTCGAACCAGGGTTTCCTGGTTATCGTGAGCGGTCGCATTAACCACTTAGGCTACCCGAACACGACTCCAGGACCGATCCAAACTTCCATATGCCACACTGACTGCACATGTGAGTCAACTGCATTCATCCCTACATGTTACCATTTGGTAGAACATCCGTACCTTATACAGTGACGCTAAGAGAAATTCGCTATTGCGAAAAAAAAGAGAAAAAAAATTGATAAAAATTATCAACACTGTAATTCGTCACCATACAGTAATTTAAAAAGTAATTTACTCATAGATGACACTTAAGACAGTGTGCGTTAACAGTTGAAGGCCGGGGGAAATGCCAAGTGCGGCATAATTCACCCACCTCTGCATTTCTTGGTTATTTTTACGGTCTGTTTTTGTGAACTTGGCGAGCGGTCATCTGAGTACGGCCTTGTCACAAGTAGGCTAATTTTTTTTTTACGCGTAGTGTATACGAAGAAATGACGACGATCTGCGGTGGCCGAGGGGACTGAGGCGCTCCAGTCACGGTCTGCACGGCCACTACGGTCGGGGGTTCGAATGCCCCCTCGGGCATGGATATTTGTGCCGTCCTTAGTATAAGGTAGTTGATAAGTAGTTTGTAAGTTTAGGGACTGATGACCCCGTAGTTAAGTCCCATAAGCGTAACAAACATTTGAACATTTTGACGACCATCCTCGTCAAATTCTAATGGGCGAGGACGCTCACAAGGCGTTCGCCGAGCCACTGTTGGTAGTGTATACGAAGAAATGACGACCATCCTCGTCAAATTCTAACGGGCAACGACGCTTACTTGGCGTTAGTCGAGCCAGTGTCGGTAGCTCCTCGAACAGGCAGAGTTGATTTTCTTCGTCGCCCGCCCGCCCCCCTCTTCCTCGCGACGTGCAGATTTTTATGGGCCCCCTGGCTGAGCCGGATCTGGAAAAGCAGCCCGACAACAAGTCCGGAAGGAGCGGCCGGCGCCGCCGCCCCGCCCACACAGCGCGGTGCATCAGTATGCATGAGCCGCCGCCCGTTTCTAATGGACCCGCCCGCCTCCTGCCCCGCCCACTGCGGGCCCTCCCAGGCCAACTTGTCGATTGTGCTGCACCTTGCCAACGCCGGCTGTCAACCCTGCCCGCTTTTTTTGTGTCGCGCGGCGCTGACAAATTCCTCCTGCCCAACTGTCGTCTTACAGATCCGCGCTAACCGACATCCGATTCAGACTAAACTGCCAGTTCTTCCGCACCTGTCACCACAATTCGTGGCGCTTATAAGCATAACAATCGGAGGTAAGTGGCACATATGACCCGTACGTGATGACACTAGCGCAGGACTGTTGCATATCGTATGTACACTGACTTGACAGAAGTAATGGGCTGTCCAGACCGAAGCTGCTGTATTACCTTTGACCACTCGGCGTGACATACTCCTGTGTCGGTACGCATGCCGCTTGCGGTCGATGCCCAACCATCCATCTTACATGTGCATTTTCTACTTTTCACGGCGTAAGGAGTAATCGAATAAATTTTGGGCGTGCAGCCGTGCAAATTCTATGTCTTCTGCTAATATTTCGGCCGCGTATCGTCCGGCCATCTTCAGAGTGAGTCCCATGACAGTCGTGGGACTCACTCTGAAGATGGCCGGACGATACGCGGCCGAAATATTAGCAGAAGACATAGAATTTGCACGGCTGCACGCCCGAAATTTATTGGATTATCCATCTTACAGATTATTTTTTGACGACTCACTCGATCGCCAATATCAGTTGTCTGCGATAGCCTTGCTTCCACCTGGAGTTCGGTTTCGCCGCCTGCTTCAGCGGCTCAATTTTACCCTTCCTTCAACCTTTAGGTTGAGCGAGAGCCCATTGCCACCATGGCATCAGGCCCAGGTTCACACTCACCTTGAACTTAGTTCGCTGCCCAAGGAGAGCGCCCCGGATTTGGTATACCGCTCGAGGCTTGTCGAACTCCGTTCGCGGTTCGATAATGCCATATTTATCTACACTGATGGTTACAAGAGCACTGACGGTGTCGAATCTGCCTTCGTCGTCGGGGACAACTGTTTCCAATACAAGCTCCCTGACCGGTGCTCGAATTTCATGGCTGAGCTTTTTGCCCTCCACCAGGCTGTTTGATATACCTGCCGCCGCCGCCATCCTTTTTATGCCATCTGTTCGGACTCCCTTAGTGCCCTACAGAGTCTTAAGGACCCTCTCTCGACCCATCCTCTCGTGTATCGGATCCAACGCTCCCTCCAGTTGGTAGCAGATGACAGCTGTCACGTTTCTTTTCTGTAGGTCCCTGGCCACGTGGGTGTGACCGGGAATGAGACCGCCGACATAGCAGCCAAGGCAGCAGCTCTTTTGCCTCGCATGGCTACTTTTTGCGTCCCATCGGACGATGTTCAACGGGCTCTTCGCCGGAGTATTGTGTCGTCCTGGCACAGTGCGTGGTTCTCACTCCACGACAATAAATTGAGAACTGTAAAACCGATCCCGACCGCTTGGAGGACCTCCTCACGCCCCTCTCGGCGAGAGGAGGTCATCCTGGCCCGGTTGCGGATTGGTCACTGCCGTTTCAGCCACCGTCATTTGCTAACCGCCGACCCTGTGCTCCTGTGGTGAATTGCTGACGGTGCGACATGTTTTACTGTCTTGTCCCAATTTTAATCATCTTCGTGTAGCCCTTCACTTTCCGTCTCCTCTGGAGGAACATTTAGCTGATTTCACACGATCAGCTGCTCGAGTTTTGCGTTTTATCAACATCACCAATCTATCAAAAGATATTTAACCCTTTTAATTGTTTTTATCTTTCGTTTTTAGCCTTCTTTTGATACTCTATCTTGTAGTTACCAACTTTTTACGAGATCTAGCGAATCTCTGTTCTTATCTGGGCGCTAATAACCTTAGCAGTTGTGCGCCCCAAAACCACAGAAAAAAAAAAAAAAAAAAAAAAAAAATAAAAAAAAAAAAAAAGATGGCCATAAAATCGCGTACACGCGGTATAGAAGGGCTGTGCATTAGGAGAGCTCTTATTTATAGTTCATGATTCAGTTGATTGTGCTGCTGATCGTGCAGTGACGGAAACATGAGTTTCCGATGGTCGGTGGAGTCCAAGCTGGTGAGCTACGCCTTCTAAATAACTGGGTGTTGGTATTCTGTGCCCTGGCTTGTCGATTGTCCTTGCGGTTTGTGTCTTCTTGGTAACCCTAATTGTGTATACGGCTCCTAATCGGAGCGGAGCAGATGGGGCCCCCTCGTGGCATTTAATCTCTGCACTCTGTGGCCGAGTGCGCGGATGAGGCCGTTCGGCGACCGAGCAGCTTTCTGATAGAAGAGCTTCGCAGCCTGCCGGAATCTGGCTTGGATCGGTGGAATTTCCGTTACTCGGAGGAGATCTTCGGTCGGAAAATCACGTTATAGATGGAGTGCGAGACGCAGAATCCTGTTTTGGAGACCCTGGAGCCTTTTGATATGCGTCTGCGCAGCATTCCCCCAGACGACCGCCGCATACTCGAAGATGGGACGGATGAGTGTGCTGTAGATGGCCACACCAAGCTGAGACTGTAGAGTGGAGGTCGGGTTGAGGAACGGGTAGAGGCATTACCACCTAGAAGACAAGGCCTTACAACAGGCCGTGCCTACGTCACACCTACAGGCCGCCATCTGACTGGCCGGCCGCTGCGCGGCGGTGGGCGTGCCCCAGCCAACAGCCAGTGAGGTAGCGGCCGTGGCCTCTATGTGTGACGTAGGCACGGCCTGTTGTAAGGCCTTGTCTTCTAGGTGGTGTTGGTAGAGGTCCCTCAGCCGGCCCCGAGCTCTGCCGATGACGTCGTCCACGTGTTGTTGCCAGGTAAGCCGCCTCTCAAGCGTTACTCCCAGGTACCTAGCCGTCCTGCCCCATGGAACAGCTGTGTCCCGTACCGAGAGTCGTGGTAGCTCGGCTGGAACACGTTTCCTGGCGATTATGAGCGCCTGGGTCTTCGCCCCATTAGAGCTGAGCCTCCATTTGGTGGCCCATCGACTCAGCTCGTGCGATGCTCGTTGTAGCCGAGTTCCTAGTGTGCGGGCGTTCTTGCTGCGGGGGAAGAGCGCCGTATCATCCGCGTAGAGGGCGAGGTGCACTCTGTCGATCTGTGGCATGTCCGCAGTGTACAGTATATGCATATGCCTCGTGGCTATTGATTTGTTTATACACCTGATGGTGGGATTTTACAGGTCCGAAACCGGTCGTATGTAACATAATAAAATAAGTGCGTAACTGAAGCAGGCGACACTCGAAGTGAGATGGTTAATACTTTATCTAGGAAAGGAAAACGGACGAAGGATACGAAAGAACTAAGTGTATAATATTATAGTGTAGAGGAATAACAATGTTCAAATGTTTGTAAATCCATGTGTCTTAACTACTCTGGTTTTCAGTCCCTAGGCTTATAAACTACTTACACTAAGTTATGCCATATAATCTGCCATAATATTCCATCAATGTTGTATGTAACTGATAACTAATGCAATTGATAACTTCTGTCTGTATCAGGCTGGCGCTTGATAATGGTATATTAACCGAAACCGGTAGCTTTGAGCTAATAAATTAAGCGGCTGTGATCAGCATGACATTCTAAAAATATTTAAAAGCTGTCCCCCCCGCCCACCTTTTCACTTTCCTGTGTTAAGAGTTTTTAATTAATTAAGATACCAGTTTCGGTGTTATATTCGCACCATCTTGAGGACTCCGTTGCGTTACTGTCAGTAGTAGCTCATTTAAAAGGGCTGGCTGTTGAAGCCGGTAACCGTAAATTTCTTCGTCCTTGCAGGTCAGAAACCAAGCGGCTACTTGCACACTATTTTCAGCCATTCCGGGACTTTCCAACCAAAGCTGAACTCAGTGATCTCTACAACTACCTGGATGTTGAACTACCGATTTGCGAGCGTGCCAGCCAAATGTTCATATTCTGTTTCTAATTACAACATGGCTGCTATGAAGTATTACAAGAAAACGAAAAGGAAATATGTTTCGATTTCGTACTCACGCGAGTCTTTTACTTCGCGTATTGATACAAATTTCAAATCCAGAGGTAATCTAGCTATTATTTGTCATGTATGAACTGATGGAAATTCGTTTGACTAATTACAACATGGCGACAATTCAAATTCGTGGCAAAAGTATGAATGGGCAGGCACGCTACAGTTCTATGCTCAGACACCAGAGTTATATATCCAGGTTATATAGAGATTACGGATGGAACTCTTACGGACGACAATGAGCCATGTCACCGGCCATAGTCGTTCACAATTGTTTTGAACAGGATTAGACTATTCAAACGAATAAGTTCGACACTCTGATGAACCCACATTGCACATTTTTTAGGTTTACTCGAACCTCCACGGCGAGCAACCGCGTGCTCCGCAGCGAGGTGCTTTAGACCGCTCGGCTACTCCACCGCAGCCAGGGGCTAAACTTTCGCAGCTACAGTAGAGGGGACAAGCAGTGGACTTCCAACGATTTCTTTAAGTGCACACCACGCCTATTTGCTTCACTTCACCGGACAAAATGTGGTCCGATATGATTTCAGGAAAGTATCCCGTGACTATTGTCATCTTAGTATATGGCTTAATCTGAATGAATATGCCCCTAGACTTAAAGTACCGTACTGTCACTGCTTTCAAACAATAGCATTTCGTTACCTGCACGAAGTTCATACCCCGTCATGACTGAGTCAGTAGTTTTCGTGACCCAATTCGTTATCCTCAGCGGGCTTAGAGTAACGGAAACGTTTCTTTACTCATCTCTTCTTTGCGAGTTTCGTGCCTATTGGGTAGTTTCTTATTCTTAGCGATTCAATTCGTTAGCGGCACGAAGGCCCAAGACATTGTCAGTCTCCGTTTCTCTTTTTCGCTCTCAGTTCGTTTTCGACACTCGTATAAAAGCCATTATTCAGAGCCCTCCAGTTCTTCACTCCTAAGTCCGTTTACCTCGCAATGTGGGAGGTTCCTGCAATGTGCGGCACTGTCTCCAACTCAATTCGCCCTACTTAGATTGTTTTCCTACAAAGTGTTCATTGCACTGTGAAATTTGGAATTTTGTCCATCCTTAGCAATTGTATAATTTGGAGTTTAAAGAAGCAGCAAACCGTTGAATAGTTAAAATATTCATTTCGGCTGACTTCGGACACCTAGTGACCTCACGTGTTCCGTCCAAACACCCTGTAAATACCGGATGGTTATAATTAAACTTTCCCAATTCATCACAGAAACTAATTAGCGTGAGAATACCAAACTTGGTAGCATTAAGGGTAAGGGGAAACTCTTTTAAATGTACTGCTATGGTGCATATACCATTACATACCGGTGCCATTACTGCTACAAAAGGTGATCAATAAGGCGCCCATCACTGCCCAGAAGAGTCTCAAAGTACAGGATTGCTTTATGCACAACATAACGAAGCATGTCCGTACAGATGCTGGCCACCTCTCTTGATCTGCTGCGCTCCAGATCAGCACATGTCTGAATGTTAACCGCGTCATTCAGGTAATCCCACAATCAAACTCATGTGGATTGACCAAGCATTTCGAAACGATCGGCCGATAATTCGATCGTTTCCAAATGTGTTTTGGAGAAGCAATTGAACTTCACGAGCGATGTGCGTTGGGCGTCCATCTTGCGTGAAAAGGTTGAGTTCGATGCTTCATAGAGCTTCTGTAATACTGCCCTGCTCCTTTAGTCCAAGATCATGTTAACGCGTCAAAGAGTCCACTGTGAGTGGTCAGATATGTGAGACTACGAATCACAATGACTGATCACGGCACCTGGTGGCCATAGTTGGAACTCGACGGTGGAGCTGTGACGCATGGAAATCGCGCACACCATATTCTGAACATTAATGCTACCAAGTTTGATTTCCACGTTATAACGTGTTAAAATGTGCAAGTTTAATTGTAACCATCCGGTTCATCCGTAATATTCAGCATCATACATAATAGTTGTAAAGTGTTTACCCTACTTACTGTTGTTATACCAAATAACTATGGTAGTTGTCGTACTCCCGAATCTGAACGTAAAAGCTCTCCGCCTCATTTCTATTTCATAAGACACATTTTACTGAACTGCTCCATTACATGAAACCCAGCCACACAGACAAATGTTCAAATGTTTGTAACGTTATGGGATCTCACTGCAGCAGTCATCGGTCCCTAAACTTACAGGCTTCTTAAACTATCTTAAGGACGACACACACACACACACACACACACACACAGGTCCGAGGAGGACTCGAAACTCCGACGGCGAACGGCCGCGTACACGTCTATTCCGTCGTGACAGTCACACAGACACTTCTAAAAAAATGTTCAAATGGTTGTAAAACTTATGGGACTTTACTGCGGGGTCATCAGTCCCTAAACTTACAAACTACTTATGAACTACCTTATACTAAACACGGCACAAGCATCCATGCCCGAAGGGGATTCGAACCCCCGACGGGGAACGGGCTCGCACATCGTAGCATAGCGCCTCAATGCGCTCGGCCGCGGACAAGACATTTGTCAATATTTGCTGAGTACCGTACTTGCTTTATGTGATAGTTAATTCATGTCAGCATGCCAGTTTCAGTTACTTTATTTTAACAAATCCTAACGACGTATTTTTAATATATCTTAAATTCCACCGCAAACACCACTATTTCTTGAATGAAACTTCCACTCTGCAGCGGAGTGTGCGCTGATATGAAACTTCCTGACAGATTAAAATTGTGTGCCGGGACGGGGACTCCAACCTGGGACCTTTGACTTTCGCGGCGAGGCGAGGTACTGGCAGAATTGAAGTTGTGGGGCGACACCGTGAGTCGTGTCGGGGTAGCTCAGTGGTAGAATTCTTACCCGCGAAAAGCAATGGTCCCAGGTTCGAGTCTCGGTTCCGGCACACAATTTTAATCTGTCAGGGAGTTTCACCACTATTTCTTTTTCGTCGCACTCATACCGTGACAGCTAAAACCAAAGTATTCAGCATTTTACCTTCAGAATTATAAAATCACATCCGGCAAGCGAAAAAGTAAGTTTAACCAGCGTACCTGACTGGCCGAGTGGCTAGCCCCTGGGGCACGGCCCACTGTCTCATGACTACCAGCCAGTCAGTTACGCTGACGTAGCCTCCGCCCCCTAAACGTTGAAAGGTTGTAGCTCCCAAACTAACAGTGATAGGAATGTAGTTTAAATTGATTTGGACGCAGCTGGTTTCAACGAATCCAATGCACGATAGAAAAACCTATTGTTCCATTTAAAAAATTATATCTTTGTGGTGTAACTCTTTGGAAAATGATACAATAAACTATGTTCACAGCTCCGCAGAAAGTGTAACATCTCTTGTGTTGACCTACCGCATTAAAATTTCCCGTCACCTATTATTTTATAAGTTAGAGGCAAACACACTTAGTGAAACACCCTGCATATGAGAGAGAAGAGAGGGAGCGCGAGACAAAAATAGTTAGAGTACTCCAACATCTCAATATTTCCGTAATTATACAACAACTAAATGGACTTAAAGATATATACAGATGCCCTACGACGGCTAGGAAGGTCCCTGTTGCAAAGTTAACACAAAATAATATTCCGACGCAAAATCGCTCCACCCGAAAAGGGGAAAAGATGGTCAACGTGCAAATGGGAATATAGTATTGTGAAGGCTCGAAGTTTCGGCACAGGGGCTTACCACTCGCTAATTATTTCTTCTGTTACAGAGGCCGCACCGGCGCAATTAACGCCGCTTGCGGCTTATAATTAGGTTTTATTTTTATTTTTTATCTTTTTATTTTTTTGGGAAACTCTACCGCTGACGCTGGCCCCACTGTTAGGACCGTGCCCAACTCGCCGAAAGAAAAGACAGGAAAATAAAAACACAAAGTTGGGCGTGACAGTTTTTCAGTATGTTTAATTTCATTCAGTTCGGAAACGCGGCCACAAAAAGAAAAAAAAAATGCACCAGACCCATACCCACCCATGCCCCCCTCCCCCCTTTTTTTTTGCCCTTACCTGCCGCGAGATTTATTTTTAATTTGTCCAGTAAAATAGCTGGATTATTTGCAACTGCGCGCACGCGCCCTTCCGCTAAGCACGAGCACAATACCGGCATTAGCCCAATCAGGGCCGGCGATTGCATTACGTTTTGCGACGCTATTATACATTCATAACTCGTAGCCCTTCGCAGCGAGCGAAGCGTACAACGCCCGGGCGCCCGTGGCCGAAAAAAAAGTGTGTTTTAGAATATACCGGCGGTACTAATTAAATTACAGCAATTAAAATGATATCAGTGTGTCCCTGCGAGTATTGGCAGTTAATTTAAAACAACAACGGCGACAACAAGAACGGCGACAAAAAAACAATTAATTAAGCGCGTCGCAGTCGCGGCAGGCGTTTTCGCGAACGCCGGACAAATGGGCCGAATCCCACGTGACGGCCGCGTCCAGCTAATAACTCTGCGACTGCGCATGCGCCGTGGGCCGCCTAGGCGCCGGTCTGAACGGCCGGCGGGTCTGAGAGCGACCGCGTCAGCTGCCGAAATGAACACCGCTGACCGCACGTAAAAATGTTCAAATGTTTGTCAAGCTTATGGGACTTAACTACGGGGTCATCAGTCCCTAAACTTACAAACTACTTACGAACTAGGACGGCACAAATATCTATGCCCGAGGGGGGATTCGAACCCCCGACCGTAGTGGCCGTGCAGACCGTGACTGAAGCGCCTCAGCCCCCCCTTTTTTTTCTTTACTTATAGATTAAAAATTTGTGCTGGAACCGGGACTCGAACCTGGGACCTTTCCCTTTCGCGGGCAAGCGTTCTACCGACCTTTCTTTTTTTTCCGTCCTTGCACTCGCACTGGCTTCTCCGCCATTTTTATTGATTGGTACCTTCTGTGTGGGCTTGTGGCCACTGTAGCGTATAAAAATGAATGTTTCTTCTGCGTTGTTGTTGTCCTTTGTGAACGGTATATGAGAGTATAAAATCAAATACGTAGAAATAAACTTCTTCTTCCTGAGGCGAAATACTAGCTGATGACTGCAGAATGTAAAAGGAAAGTCCCTTCTCCTGGGACTAATATTAACGTCAATAACAAAAGTTAGAGAAAAAAAAACATCCTGTTTGAGACAAATTTGAAATCTGAGTCTTGATTCAACTTCTGCGAACACAATCCTATTTATCTGTATATCTCTCCTCGTCACGCAGTGCATGCCTTTTCAGGGTTCTGTTGAGGCCTTCACGGCTACCGTAGCGGCCACGGGGCCCACGAAGTCCCCACCGTACTTCACCCTCAACAGCAGTCCCCTACTTCAGCATGCGATTGCGATTCATTCTTCTTTTAATACATAATTATCCTACTCCCTGTTTTTCAAACAGAATTTGTAACATATTCCCAAAATTCCTTTTATTATCCTTTTTTTGGTAAATCTTGTAATACTCGTGATGTATATATATATTCTTTGTAATTCTGTACATTGTCACTTCCTTTGTTAGCGATTACATAGTAACAAAAATTGTCAATAATCCAGTGGATGGTGTTGTTCTTTTGTCGAGGAAAAAACATTTCTTCTGGAAAAAATATGTAATCGAAATTTATTTCTCTACCATCACTTCTCTTTAGAAAAGATATCTGTTTAATAAGTTCCTTCCATATTTCAGCATTCCCCATGCAAAGGAACCTATGGTCCAATGTGTCCGTTTTGTGACAATTTAAAAATCAAATGTTTGTACAACTTATGGGACTTAACTACGGGGTCATCAGTCCCTAAGCTTACAAACTACTTATGAACTAGCTAAGACTAAAGACGGCACAAATATCCATGCCCGAGGGGGGATTCGAACCCCCGACCGTAGTGGCCGTGCTGACCGTGACTGGAGCGCCTCAGTCACCTCGGCCACCGCGGCCGGCTGTGACATTTTAAACATTGGTATGTGTCACTGAGGCCAATGGCGTATAATTTTTCATTCGTACTTACTATGTTGTTAATTACTCTATACCAAGCCACTTGTGTGTCTGAGGAGAGTACTTTGTTACTTATATTTTTCCAAATAGTTTTCCAGTTTCTGTTTGGAAACCTGGCCTCCATCTTATTTTTATGGTCCTGTGATCTTAGTATGTGCATCATATATTGATAGTTCCTCTTGGTCTTGTCCAGTAAAATGCAACTCATATAACTGAGCTCCAAGTAATAACTAAGTATATGTTTTAATTTGTAATTAATTGCATTTATATTAATTGGTGGCTGCAGACTGACAGGTTTAAATAGGTTGACTACCTGTGCTGTAATACCTTCAGGCTGACTTTCAGTTAGCTGTAAAGATCTCTTAACAAGTAAAACTGTGGATTTTTTCTGAATATCAGTAAGTCCTAGTCCTCCCTCTTCCGGTTTTAACATTGCTGTCCATACTGAAACCCTAAAAATCGCTCCATGCCAAAGATATTGGCAAACTGTCGACATAATAGCTTTTGCTATTTCCTTTGGCAAGGGTAAAATTTGCCCTACATATATTGCTTTCGAAAAGACCACGCAGTTGATGAGTCTAACTTTTTGCTTGATGTTCAGCTCCCTTTTCCTCGGCCACCGCGTCCGGCTGACCGCTCGTATACCACGCAAACCATTCTGCTGTACGCTTCTATTTTTCGGGGGTAAACTGAACAATTTAGAGTACCGGACGTCTACAGTGGTTTGCCAGCCTAGGTTTTTTTTGGGTTTGTTATCGGGAGAAATAAATCAACATACATACGAGGCGCGTCCAGAAAGTAAGTTCCGTTTGGTAATAAAATGAAATTGTACACAGATACAGAAGAAATTTTTATTGCACAAAATTCCACAACTCTTAAACTACTTTTCCACAAAACTGCCGAAATTTTGTAGGCACTTGTCATAGCGTGCCACAAGTTTTTGCATGCATCCTTCACAGAAGGTTGCCGCCTTTGTGTTCAACAATGTGGTAATAGCTCTTTATCATCGTTGAAGTGTTGACCACCAATGACAGATTTTAGGTGGAAGAAGAGATGAAAGTCGCTAGGAGAGAGGTCCGAGCTGTATGGAGGATAATCAAACAGGTCCCATTAAAATTTTCGTAAGAATTGTTTGGTCACATTCAGTGTGTGAGGTCAGGCATTATCGTGAAAAAAAAAAAAAAAATCTTCTGACAGAAAGCCTCGTCTTACACCTAAAATCTGTCCTTGGTGGACAACACTTCAACGATGATGACGAGCTGAAAGAACATGTTACCGCATGGTTGAATACACAGGCGGCAACATTCTATGAAAAAGACACACAAAAGCTTGTGGCATGCTATGACAATTGCCTAAAAAATTTCGGAAGCTATGTAGAAAAGTAGTTTAACAGTTGTAGATTTTTGTACAATCAATATTTTTTTCTGTATCTGTACCCGTTCGTTTTATATAACCAAACGGAACTTACTTTCTGGACGCGCCTCGTATATAAAAGTGGAACGTGGGACGTTTGTCCGTATATTTCACTTGGTAGCGAAACTTATCCACTGCAGACCAATGGCGGTTGTGCATGAGAGTAGCCTTTAGGTTCGCGGTGTGCACTATGGTTTTCTGGTCGCGGTATGTGGCGCTGGGTGAGTGTGGCAAACAAAAATCCGTAACACGTGGAGCAATACGACGATCAAGTGCAATGTTGTACTTGTTATTTTATACACAATTTTTTTTAACAAGATGACCAGATTATAACATATATGTGACCAGATGATGGTGACACAGTGCACCACAAACCGGTCGTCATTTAATAAATTATTAATGTGCGATCTTCTTGGCTTGTCATTTTGAAAACTATAGATCAACAGATGCTCAAAAAGAAAAAGACTCAAAGTTAAAACACTGGGAAACACAGACATACATTAACTGAGCATTAACTACACGGTGTTATTGTAGTGCAAAGTCTCCCGTTGCACACCATAACAATTCCATGTCGATAGCTATAAGAAGGTGGAAGAGATTGTGGTTGAAAATCGTCAGCTTATATCAAATTCGGACTGGGACCAGCGATGACATTTGACGCTATTACAAGAGGTTATATACAGCGAAACGTGATGCACATTCTTCAGTTGTTTTTCTGCAACAAGCGTACGAATAAAGAAAAACAAGTGAATATTGCAGTTTGAAAAGTAAAACTACCGACAAACGTGCCAAAGCGTTAGAAAGAAATTTCGCGTTCTCGATACGTTTCTAAAAGACAGAAAAAGGCGCTGAAAAGTGAATCTACAGACGATAGAAACTTGAAATTTGTAGACGTTGTTTATCTTAGACTGTAGGCATCAGAGATTTTTCGGTATTTCCATTGCTAATTGGGTATAATAGGGGATGAAGGGTTTTCTGAAAATACGTTGCTATTCAGACAATTTTGAAGCAAGAAATACAAATTTTCGGATTTAGATTAAAAAACATACGACAAATGGTTCAGAAGATATGACGTCATAAACAATAGGAATCACAAAAACTGCCACATAATGTGACGAAACCTTATAAATACACTATATGAGAATGACAGTACTTAGTGACTTGCAACAAACTGTAAACATAATTTAAAAACCTATATTAAACTTTTTATCGCTGACAACCATAGCAAACTGATGAAAGGAAAAGTTTCTCGCTTAGTACTTTTCCGCTGTTTATGGAATAAAACTACGGCATTCGATATGACATTACAGTTTATAATTTGTACACTACAAATTGTAGACGCAGGAAATTTTACAGACAGTATACACGTATATAGTTGAGTGTACCTCCTAAATTGTATCGCAGTACGACTCGTAGTTCATGAGATATGAGCACATAAACAGTAACGTTCATGGAAAACCGCCCCACCAAGCACCAAGTTTTAATCTATTACTTCTTTACACTAATTGTATTCCCAAGAGATTTTACAGACATACAGCCATTATACAAAGGAATATATACCTGAAAAATGGCAGGAATAAATAAATAAATACTCGGGTAACGCCGAGTTTTCAGCTAGTAAACTAAATGTAAGCTTAGGCTTCCGCGGCCATTGCCACTTTCAAGAGCGTTCTTTTGGGTTTTACATCGTATCGTCATTGTATGAAACCAAACAACGTTTCTGCCACTATTGCAAGTCGCCTCCTTCAGAGTATTCGTCAGACTTCCAAAAGTGACCGAAACGTCGGTTGGTTTTATACGATTACGTTGCGGTCTAATACCCCAAAGAACTTGAACTTATGCTGAGGACAAAAACAACAACAACAACACACACATACACACACACAGATCCATATCCGACAGAGGATTTGAACCTCCGGTGGGAGCGGCCGCGCCGGCCGCGGTGCACGAGGGGATTGCGGCGCGCCAGTCACGGTCTGCACGGCCACTACGGTCGGGGGTTCGAATCCCCCCTCGGGCATGGATGTTTGTGCCGTCCTTAGTATTGGCTAGTTCATAAGTAGTTTGTAAGGTTTAGGCACTGATGACCCCGTATTTAACTCCCATAAGATCTACAAACATTTGAACATTTTTGAACTACAACACACACAACTACTAAAGAAACTGCATTCTCTACGCTTGTCCGTCCTTTTATGGAGTATTGCTGCCCAGTGTGAGATCCTTATCAGGTGGGTTTGACGGAGGACATCGAAAGAGTCCAAAGAAGGGCAGCTTGTTTCGTATTGTCACGATACAGGGGAAACAGCGTTACGGAAATGATACAGGATCTGGGATGGGAATCATTACAACAACGGCGCTTATCGCTGCGGCGTGGGCTACTTACGAAAGTCAAATCGCCAACATTCTCCTCCGAATGCGAAAATATATTGTTGACTCCCACTTATACAGGTAGAAATGACCATCAGAATAAAATACGAGAAATCAGAGCTCGAACGGAGAGATTCAGGTGTTCATTCTTCCCGCGCGCTATTCGAGAATGGAATGGGAGATAAAATAGTATAACGGTGGTTCGATTAACCCTCTGCCAGGCACTTAAATGTGATTTGCAGAGTATCCCATGTAGATGTAGATTTCAAGAGGAAAATTTTATAATCTAATAAGTTTCCGTAGGTACGAAACCCATTCTAAATAAGAAGCCAGTGTGGCTTACAACGTACTCAAAGCGCTACGAGAAAAAATGCAGTCGTGACACTCGTTAGTAATTGCGATAGAGCAATGGCATGTCCTCTTCCACGTGTCACGCGAGTATCATTGCAATGATTTATTCTTCCTACGACGGCGAGACCGTTTCTTTGTCGTGTAGTGTGTGTATCCGTGGTTATAGTACAGTTAAAGCAGTCAACAATCCGAAGATTGGTTTGAACACTTTGTGTTTTACAAGGCATGCTTCTGGTTAGAGGTGGTATGCCGTTGCCTTCTTCCGACCTTGTAGGGGGACCTACGGTTTAACGTGGATTCCGAACTACGGTGCTACTCGACATTTTTCACATCGGCAACATTGCTAGAGGTTAAAGAATTGGCAAGTGACTGATAAAAATCCGAAGACCTGGCAGGGAGTACAGTTGGACGGTATTATGCATCACTTGTCCAAGCGCCATATGTCATAACTGACAAAATGGATCCTAAATTTTACATGTTCTTAAAATATATTTTGTGGTGTTGCACAAGTATAAAGTGCGCGCCACCTACTTTCGCCGTGCGCCGCCATGCACGCACGGCGCGGCGTTCTTACGACGTCAGCCACGAGCGCCCTCTGCTAAAACTCCGCTCGTGGCCACCACTGAACGTCATCGTTCACTTGGAACTGAGATAGGAACCAGTTAACACTTCGGAATCAGATAGGCACCAGTGAAGACTTGGCTATCGGATAGGCACTAGGCAGGCCTCTAGCTCAACTATGTATCATCATTCTGCAGTACTGAGATATGTAAAAGTTAAGTATTACTAAGTCTCTAAGAAATATATATCTCGTTCTAATTGACTCTAGTGTTTCTAGTTTCTGCTGTCCCACTGGCTGCTCACCTCCGTACCTGCACAAGCGTGCATCCTTATTCCTCTGTCGGACTCTTTCTACTCGGCCACCGACACCTACGACGGAAACGAGACACAAAAGCCGCGACGAGGCTGGGACACAAAATATTCATTTATGAATGTGTCTCAACTTTTTGTACCAAAACAGGGTTAGTGTACTTTCACTTAGTAGTGAAATCTCACTGTACATAACTACTAAACACTACTAATTGCGCTCATATCAGAAATATAAAGTAACGGCGCTTGGTCTAGTGATGCATAACACGGTCCAGTTATGTTTTATACCTTGGCCGGTTTTCGACCACACGCAATACTAGTAGGCAGAAATGATCATCAGAATAAAATAAGAGAAATCAGAGCCCGAACGGAGAGATTCAGGTGTTCATTCTTCCCGCGCGCTATTCGAGAATGGAAAGGGAGATCAAATAGGATAATGGTGGTTCAATGAACCCTCTGCCAGGCATTTAAATGTGATTAGCAGAGTATCAAAATGTTCAAATGTTTGCATAGCTTAAGGGGCTTAACTACGGGATCAACAGTCCCTAAACTTACAAACTACTTATGAACTAGCTAATCCTAAGGACGGCACAAATATCCATGCCCGAGGGGGGATTCTAACCCTCGGCCGTAATGGCCGTGCAGACCGTGACTGAAGCGCCTCAGTCCCCTCGGCCACCGCGGCCGGCTGCAGAGTATCCCATGTAGATGTAGATGTAGACACATTTGTGCCCGAGAGAGGTTTCGAACCTCCGATGGAAGCGGCCGCGAAATCCGTGAAAAGGAGCGGAATATGTTTCTAGGTTAAATCTTATTGCTGTGAAGACTGGCGTACTCACTACCCCCTAACTCGATCAGAGCCGGCAGCACTGCGAGCGCTACCTCCAAAACGAGGCCACACGGCTGTCGGGCAGCTTTTATCTAAACATCGGAAGAACCGCCGGGGGCGCGCGCTATCCGCAGAGCGGACGCGGCTGAATATGATATAACGGCCGGGAAGAGGTGGCAAGCGCGCTGCAATGGCGCGTCCGTCCCGGGGGCCCGCCGCGCCGCTACAAACTGCGCATCTCTAATGACCGGGCCCCGCCGGCTTTTTGCTCGTCATCGCCACCGCTGCACGCTTGTTACGGCCAACAAAACTCCCGCGGTCCGCCCCCACACCCGCGGCCGCGGCGCGTGACGTCACAGCGTATATTTTGTGCCCCCTCCCCCTCCCCCCCTCCCCGCCCGCCCCCGGCGCCTCGCCCCACCCCACCGCCGCCGCCGCCACCCACGCAACGCGCTGCGCCGCGCCGCCCGGGTATACACCCACATATGTTATATACCTCTCCCCCTTGTCATAGCGGAACAGGGGTACGGGGGCGGGGAAATCAATACGGGCGGGACGGGAATGACCCCTCCGCGCTGCCTCTATCCGGCCCCTGCGTGCGTGCGTGCGTGCGTGCGTGCCAGCGGCCGCTAGATCCCGGCCGCCGCGCCGGCTAGGCCCTGCCCGCTCGCCGAATATATAGGGTCAATAATGCATCATTTGTCATACCGAGTCCTACCTACCTACCTACCTGGCTGTGTATGTATAATGCGGTGCGGCCGCTCCCAGGCGTCCGGGCTTCGTGCCCGGCCGCCACAGTGATTAACGAACGTGCGCTACCCCCCCCCCCCCTCCCTTTCCTCCCACCGCCCGCCTGTTTGTGTTTCGTTTAATCTTCCTAAAAGCGGCCATGTTCCCGACAACAGCGTGCGCCGCCGTTGCCCCGGCAAATTTGCCACCATTCGCGGCTCGGCGCGCGAATCAATTTCCATACAATTTTGGGCGCTGCGTTGCATCGAAATGTTCTAGAGTTATTTAATGGCTTTTTCAATTTTTCCGCTCCCCCCACCCCCCTCCAGCGCTACTGGTTGGGCTATGCCGTGACACAGTCCGAATACTACTGCGGGGAGACGGGGAGGGGAGGGGGACGGAACGGACAATGCACCACACTAGCATCTGAATGTAGTCCGCCCTCATGCGCAGGCATACGAGTGTACAGGGGAGGGAGGCAACAGTGATCAGCTGCTCTCTCTTAAAATCTGGAGGTATAGATTCTGTATTTCCTAGGCGTGGACGTGGAAGGAATTACATTCGAGGCCGTTGGATTTCGCATGCGGCCAGTAGGCGCGCCACTCATGTACAGAAACAGTTTCGTATGAGCCCATGTCGGCAAAAACAATACAGATCAAAAGCTAGACATGTTAAAACAGTAGAAACTTCTCCTCTAGGCTGGAGAAAAAGTAAAGAACAACTACCTCCCAGTAATAATGAGAGCTGACTACCTCAAAATTCCTTCCCCCCCTATATATATATATATATATATATATATATATATATATATATATATATATATATATGTGTGTGTGTGTGTGTGTGTGTGTGTGTGTGTGTGTGTGTGTTTACAACTGCAACTTTGAAGAATTTCATATGCACAGTGACTTTGTTCAAAAATGTTTACTTGAGGAAATATATCTGTAAAAATAATCTAGTCCGCCCTCATGCGCAGACATAGGAGTGTACAGGGGAGGGAGGCAACAGTGATCAGCTGCTCTCTCTTAAAATCTGGAGGTACAGATTCTGTATTTCCTAGGCGTGGACGTGGCAGGAATTACGTTCGAGGCCGTTGGATTTCGCAAGCGGTCAGTAGGCGCTGTTTCAACAATGAAACTCCACTCATATATAGAAACAGTTTCGTATGAGCCCATGTCGGCAAAAAAAAAAATACAGATCAAAAGCTAGACATGTGAAAACAGTAGAAACTGCTCCTCTAGGCTGGAGAAAAAGTAAAGAACAACTACCTCCGAGTAATAATGAGAGCTGACTACCTCAAAATTCCCCCCGGTGTGTGTGCCTCTGTAACTTACAGTGACGGGAAATTTTAAATGTTGCACTTTCTGCGGAGCTATAAACATAGTTTATTGTATCATTTTCCAAAGAGTTACACCACAAAGATATAATTTTTTAAATGGAACGATAGTTTTTTCTATCGTGTATTGGATTCGTTTAAACCAGCTGCTGAAACACTGAGATACATGGGACACAAACAAGAGACAGACGTAAAGCGACAGTTGGCAACACTAAACATTGTAAACAAACGTTCAAAAACGAGTACACAGTGAAGTGGTGATGCAAGGGTTTTCATCAAGACCGAAAATACCATATCCATCTGAAGACCTCACAAACATCTCCATGAAGACACATATGGAATAACACAGAAAGCCGTAAGTAGGGCCAAAAACTGGATAATTAAATTAACTTTGCAAAAGCTAGTGCTACAGGAGTTGTTTCTAACCTAGTAGATCCGAACTTTAGTAATTGTAACAAGACTGTTAACTGTCATACTGTGAAAAATACATATAATATTATGACTGTACTACAATATTATACAAAAATAACATGTATTGCAGGCCACTGATGATGCTTCATAAATAAAGAAGCGAAACGCTTATGGCACACAAAAAACGCCTTTCATTTAGTTGCTAAAGACGGTAACACACCTCCACCAATTTCATATGCACCTAATGACGACGGAAATCGAAAAAATGATAAGAATAAATCATTGGAATGATACTCGCGTGACACTTGGAAGAGTACGCGCCGTTGCTCTATCGCAATTACTAACGAGTGTTACGACTGCACTTTCTCTCGTTGCGCCCTGAGTACGTTGTTAGCCACACTTGCTTCTTACTTAGAATGGGTTTCGTACATACAGTAACTTTTCAGATTGTAAAATGTTCCTCTTGAAATCAATTTTCATACTTTTGGCCCACTTTAGGTTACGGTAGTAACACTAAAAGTGGGCCTTTGCAATCGTCTTTTGACAGCTCGAAATGTAAATGAAAATAACGGCTTACCCATGCATCTGACACGAAAATTGAATAACTGCATTTGTAGAGGAGAAAATTCTCTACAACTTTGCTCTCTTATGTTTTTTTCATATCTCGTATCGTTTGAGAGATATTTGCAAAAATAACGACGATTTTGGGATTTCTGTCTGGCTGTAACGTGTTCCCACTTTTTAGGTGGAACCGTTCAACCGATCGGCACCAAATTTTACAGACATAATTGTTGGCTACCAGAGACCAGAGCCTCGCTTTTTGAAATATTTCGGACAAGAAATACGTTAGTAATACCAAAAAAGCCGTTTGTAATTGTAAAAAATTTCAAAAATTTGCAACTTGCAAATAAATCGTTTATCTGAAGCGAAAATTGAATAAACGAAATTGTAGAGGAGAAAATTCTCTAGAACTTAGTTCCTTTTTTTTTTTTTTTTTCATATCTCGTATCGATTGAGATATATTTGCAAAAATAACGGAGTTTTGACACTTTCCATTAAATTAACGAAAACCAGCCGTTCGCAGATGTCACGTGACATTCCTCGCACAGAACTCTCTGTGGCTTACTCCATCTTGCGTTGCGTATTTGATGATTTTCTTATTGTAACTTACACGTTGTCATTTCAAAGCAATGGCGCACTAAATGTTCAAATGTTTGTATAGCTTATGGGACTTAACTACGGGGCCATCAGTCCGTAAACTTAAAAGCTACTTATGAGCTAGCTAATCCTAAGGACGACACAAATATCCATGCCCGAGGGGGGGTTCGAACCCCCGACCGTAGTGGCCGTGCAGACCGTGACTAGAGCGCCTCAGTCCCCTCGGCCACCGCGGCCGGCAAGGGCGCACTGAAGAATTAACAAAAAGACGTCGTTCTTCGTACTATAAATGATAATCTATTGTCTATAAATGCCATATTAGCATCAGTTAACAATGGCCATCAATAGTATGAGATTTAAAAACGTAATTGCTAAGTGTTAGCTGTAGAATAGTGGGCAATGTGTTGAACTGTGACGCTGAAGGTCAGTGGTTCGGAACCCGCCAGTACCTATTTTTTTTTTTATTACAAGGGTTTCAGACACTGTTATTAATTAATTTTTTATTATTTAGATTATTATTTTGGTCCAAAATGTTTGCAAAAACTTATAAAACTACAAATCTAAAGTGGGCCGTAAAACACGTTAGTGCGATTTTTTTTACCGGATTCCCAGATCAAAAATACCACTTCTCACAGGTGAAAATACACTTTTTCTCGCTGACATACTATTTGGCCACGATGACTTGACGATTTTGTTGGTGCTGCCACACGCGGAGAAAATCTACACCAAATGAAAGATATTCTGTTATTTACTTGCACTGACAATGTTACAATGGCCGGCCGCGGTGGCCGAGGGGACTGAGGCGCTTCAGTCACGATCTGCACGGACACTACGGTCGGGGGTTCGAATCCCCCCTCGGGCATGGATATTTGTGCCGTCCTTAGTATAAGGTAGTTGATAAGTAGTTTGTAAGTTTAGGGACTGATGACCCCGTAGTTAAGTCCCATAAGCTCTACAAACATTTGAATGTTACAATGCTCCTTGTTGGGAAGAATTACTGTACACATTGTTAGGGTAACGGTTCCAGCACTGCATCGAGCAGCCCATGCTGAAATCCGTTCGTGCAAGACGAGCTCCCAGCAGCCACCGAGCGAATCGTCAAGTGCGATTTTTTCAGTCGGTAAGATATTTGACGGGTGTATTTTGAAGTGGTCCAGCGACGGCCAGTAGTGGGTCGGCTACTGTGTGGCTACCGCGCTCAGGGAGCACCTGTCGCTGGCGGCGTCGGCACCTGCGGCTAGTGGCGAGTGGCGAGTGGGCGCGACGCGGACGTCGGGGGCCGTGGGCGGTCAACGACCGGCAGCGCTGTGGCTGCGGCTGCGGGCCTCGTGGCTGCCCGCCGCAGATAACGACCCCTCCAGGCCGGCCCACACGCCTAGCTGCCTGCCGCCTGCACACTGTGCCACATCCCCAGCCCGTGCTACACCGTCCACTGCGCCGTCAAAACTGACCGCGCCTTTTGTGCCTGCGTGGAAATCAGCAGACAAGTGCAGAAGAGACTTCAGTGATCATACGACTATGCCGATTGCGGAATACTAAAATTCTGAGCACGCTGAGCAATGTGCATGCGCAGAAGCAATAGAGAGAGAGAGAGAGAGAGAGAGAGAGAGAGAGAGAGAGAGAGAGAGAGCGCCGCGATGGAGTAGCCGCGTGGTCTATGGCGCCTCGCTGCAGAGGGCGCAATCGCTCCCAGTCGGAGGATCACCTACGTAGATACTCTGAAAATAACATTTAAGTTGTTGTTGTTGGGTATTGAGGGGACTAAACATCTGGGTCATCAGTCCCCTTAACATTTAAGTGCCTGGCAGAGGGTTCATTAACCACTTTCATAACTTTTCTCTACCGTTCCGTTCTCTAATAGCGCGCGGGAAGAAAGAACACCTAAATCGTTCCGTTTTCGGTCTGATTTCTCTTATTTTATTGCGATAGTCATTTCTCCCTAAGTAGGTGGGTGCTAGCAAAATATTTTCACATTCAGAAGTAAAAGTCGATGATTGAAACTTCGCAAACAGATCATGCCGCAATGAATAACGTCTTTCTTTTAAAGATTTCGTGCAACATTTCCGTGACGCTTTCCCCCCCGTAACGTGATAAAACAAAACGAGTTACCCTTCTCTGAACCTTCTCAATGTCTTCTGTCAGTCCCACCAGGTGAGGGTCCCACAAGGGGCAACAGTACTCCAGGAGAGGACGCACAAGTGTGATGTAGGCAGTCTCTTTGGTGGAGCTGATGCATCTTCGAAGCGTTCTGCCGATGAAACGTAACCTTTGGTTCGCCTTCCCCGCAATATTTTCTATGTGTTCTCTCCAGTGTAAGTTGTTCGTAATTGTAACTCCGAGGTATTTGGTAGAATTTACGACGTTAAGGTTTAATTGATTTATCGCGTAATTGAAGTTCAGCGGATTTCTTTTAGTGGTCATGTGTATTACTTCACACTTTTCATTATTTAGTGTCAATTGTCAATTTTCGAATCATGTAGAAATTATGTCTAAATCGCTTTGCAGTTGATTTTGATCCTCTATTGACTTCACTAACCGATAAACGACGAAAACATTGTAGCGTGCATAGATCAAAGATATGGCCTCCTTGCTATAGAGTCGCTAACGTCATCGCTGGTCTTCAGTCCGAATTTTTTTTTAATTTGACAAATTTCAACCACCATATCTTCCACTCCTTTATAGCTATCGGCATGGAACTGCTATGGTGTACAACGGGAGACTTCTGACAATTACACACAGACCATTCGTTTGCGTTCTGTAGTTTTCGCTGCAGAGCGAAATATTAACACACACACACGTAGAACTTTATGTACACCTATAACTTCCATCCCAATATACTCCACCCATTTATCGTAATCAACCCTCAAGCAAGCAATAAATCATTTTCAAACAATAAATATGATTTTCAAAGAGTAATTATTGTTCCGCATTTCGCGCTATATTCTTCAGATTACTAAATATCTATCAAATCGCTATAAAACCGTGCCTAAAACCTTCCCCCAGTAGACATTAGTAACTGTACAAATTTTTAGCTCTTTATGTCTTCTGGTTGAGACGTGATAAACGTACACCGAACAGACATTCATATTTATAGATATAGAAAAAGAAGATTAGTAAGATATCTTACCGATATTGGAAAGACGCTTTATATTAGGCATTTTGTGTCGTTGTTTGCTGTTGTGTCTTCAGTCCGGACACTGGTTTGATGCAGCTCTCCACAATACCCTATACTGAGCAAGTCTCTTCAACTCCACAAAAGAACGGCATCCTACATCGGTCTGAATCTGCTTACTGTAGCCATCTCTTGGTCTTCCTCTGCGGTTTTTACCCCACACACTTCCCTCCAACGCTAAATTCACAATTCCTTGATGTCTGAGAATGTGTCCTATCACCCGATCCCTTCTTTTAGTCAAGGCATGCCACAAATTTATTTTCTCCCTAATTCTGTTCAATACCTCCCCATTAGATATGCGATCCACCCACCTAATCTTCAGCATTCTTCTGTAGCAGCACATTTCAAAA
Organism: Locusta migratoria; assembly: GCA_026315105.1. Lineage (NCBI taxonomy): Eukaryota > Metazoa > Arthropoda > Insecta > Orthoptera > Acrididae > Locusta > Locusta migratoria. The sequence goes on along the minus strand of CM048750.1, from coordinate 103,580,907 downwards.
GCCTCTATCCTCTTCCTGTCCTCACTGTTTGTCATCCATGTTCCACTCCCATACAAGGCAACACTCCACACAAATGCTTTCAGAAAGGACTTCCTTAGGCTTAAATCAAAATTCGATGTTAAAAAAGTTTCTCTTTTTCAATAACGCTTTTCTACCCATTGCCATTCTGCATATTATATCCTCTGTACTGCGACCCAGTGGCGTAACTAAGGGGGGGGGGAAGAGGGGGATGGAAGTCCCCTGCAGAATCCCCCCCGCCCTCCCGCCCCCCCCCCAAAAAAAAAAAAAAAAAGAAATCGTATAACACGAATCTGGTAAAGGTAAAGATTGAAAACTTGGGGTGTTTTACCATAATCTTTCATTGTATGGGAGTGAATTAGTTTTTTCAACGGGGGTGGTAGAGGGTAGTCTGGAAACTGACTAAAATTTTGCTCGTCAAGCAGATCTAACACCCCCCCCCCCCCCCCAAAGCCAAGTCCTAGTTACGCCACTGCTGCGACCAAAATATGTTATTTTACTGCTCAAGTAACGATACTCATTGTTTCGTTACCTAATCTAATTCCTTCAGCATCACCTGATTTTCTTAAGGTATGTTTAGACGGGCAACATTTTACCTAAATATTTAGCTGGAATTGTGTTGCTGTCAACACTGCTGCAATATGACTGCAACACACAGCAATATTTCGGTATGGACGGTCGATATTGCTGATGTTGCAGGTAGTTGCCGAGGGATTGCCGAGGGGTTGCCGTGTTGTCCGGGAACGGTGGAGAACATTTCGTATTGCAGGGCAATACCTATCTCGTTCCTTGTCTGTAAATGCTTTCCTCTCGCTCTCAAGGCTGTGCTTCTCTCACCGAGCGCCGCAGTCACGAAAACGAAGTATCGTTTCGCTTTTGTTGCCTCGAAAGTTTGCGCGCGCTGGTTTGTTTTGAAAGTAGTATTGATGTTTATAGTTACTATATTGGTGCATTGTTTTCGAGCTTACCGTGACTGTTTTGAAGGAAGAAAGGAAGAATTCTTACACTTATTTTCAGTATTGAGATTTTTTTCTGTCAGATATGGAAAAGTAGTCGAACGATAAAACAATGTCATTTATTAATTCTATTTATCTACGTCCTGAGTAGTGGGACGTAGAATCCAATACATATAAAGACAGGAATGTGAAAAAAGATAGTTGGCAGGCAGTTGCTGACGAATTTGACATTGCATTTCGGACTTCTATACGAGTCTCCAGTAGCTAAAAATCGAAGTGTGATCGCAAGTCGTGTTTTTACTGGAATACAGTTTCTCATGTTTGTATTGGATTTAGCTATCTTCGGACCAATTAATTGGGCGAGATATTCGAAATCGTTTTTAGACATACGAGTAAAGTTCTGGAACAGGTACGTATCTAGCATTAACTCACGAGTTAAATTTCCTGAATTACTCCGCCTACTCAAAAAAGGACGCATCTACAGAGTCCGATTTCTCTTCTTTTTGTTTCGAATAGCATTAACACTTGTTTCATGTAAAAGTAGGAGAGCCGCACTCACTTGTATAACGTCGCACTCATCCATTTTGTATGAAATTGTGTAGCCTCTGCCGAAATTAGTTGCCGCAAACATTGCTGGGCAATAGATGCCGATGTCTTGTCACTTGTGTTGCCGCAATACATGTGGCTGCATTGTTGCCCGACAACATTTCCGGGATATATTGTCGTCAATATGCAATTTTCATTGCCCATCTAAACGTACCTTTAGACTACACTCCATTACCCTAGTTTATCTTACACGCACCTTTCATCACACTGTCCATTCCGTTCAAGTGCTGTTGTGTCATACCAGCAAAAAATCTGCACGGAGAATCAGATAAATAACGTTCTGAAACAGAGTGTGCAACGTGCACGTATTCCCAAACTGCAGTTAGTGTTGTGACTACTGTTGGCAGGCAGCGCGCAGGCCTGGTATCTGGGTGGCGTCGGCCGTAGGCGTGGCGACGGCGGCTGGCGCCAGCGCGTGAGAAGGCGGTGGCGGCTGGCACGGCCGCCGGCTCGGCTGGTCCCAGACGGCCGGGCCACGCACGCCCGCACGCACTGGCGGCGCGCCGCCGCGGCCCGCGCGTGCCCCGCCTGCCACCGCCGCCTCCTGCTGCCAGGAATGCGCTTTGAAGTCGGCCGGCCACCGCCCCCTGCGCCCTCAGCCGCCGACACTATTTCGGCGCCGCCGCCGACTCCTCCGCCGCTCTCCCCCTCCCCGACCCCGCTACTCATCCCACTTTTACACTCGACAAATCACGTTAACACTCGTGGGAAAGCCACTTGGCAGGCTCCGCACTGCGCTCGCCCAGCAGTTGGGCTGTGCGGGACTAGAGGGAGCGGCCGCACGAGGGAAGTATTAGCAAGCGTGTTGTGAGGCGAACAAAAACGCCACCTCTGCCGTCACGGCCGGCGCAACACCGACCGTTGGCACGGCAAGTTCATACTCAGGTCAAATCAATTAGGAAATGTACAACAGAAAGGATTCTAAAAAAGCTGATTGGCTGCAGTAATGAAGGAGTTGTAGATGTTGTAAAATCCTTTATCTTTCTCTTTACTCTGACGCGTTTCGGGCCCAGCCCAACATCGGAGCGCCTGCTGACAAAGTACAGGATACAGTAAAGTAAAAAAGGTAAAGCAGTCAACAATCCGAAGATTGGTTTGAACACCACAGTGCTTTACTAGGCATGGTCCTGTTTGGAGGTGGTATGCCACTGACTTCCTCCGAACTTCTAACTGACTTACCCAGCCAGTTATGGGGGGACCTACAGTTTAACGTGGGTTCCGAACCATGGTGCTACTCCGTATTTGTCACATGAGCAGTATTGCCAGAGGTGAAAGAAGTGGAAAGTGACAGATAAAAATCCTAGGACCTGCCGGGGATCGAACCCACGACCTTTGGATTTGTAGTCTGGCACTCTACCACTGTGCAACCGAGATACAGTATATATAGTTAAAAATAGTTTAAAAACACACACACACACACACACAATCTCTGGCATTTACAATTATAAGGTACAACCTCTCCTGACTGGAGAACGGAAATAGATTCAAGTAAAAACTCGCAAATAACACTGAATGGACAGTATACTATTGAGCAACTTAGGCGTAGCATAGGCGCCCTCTATGTATGACCGCAGAAGTTACCATAATTCACAAGGATAAAAAAGAACTCAACGGCGAGTAAGTTAAAAACATTTTCAGTAATGGAAAATAGTTGCCAAACAATAAAACAACATATTTCTTCTTCGTATACCAACAACGACATGAATATGGCGGATATAAAATCTCTCCTTAAGAGGGGAAGAAGTAAACGTACCACCAATATCTAATCAAAGGACAAATAACAGAATAAACTTGGTGAAACCTTTGTCTGGACATTTTCAAGGGTACTTCTGGTAGCTTCTGCCATCGGCAAGACTCACCGCTACCAGAAGCACCTCTGAAGATGTCTGGCACAGTTCTGGACGAAACGTCAGGAGCAGAAATGTTTCTTCGAGCACGACCATACAACCCAGAAGATTCAACAGCAACCAAGGGCAAGGTGTCCACGGGTAACATCAGCAAGAGATGACCGATATCCCCGATTAAGAGACCGTCGAGACAGGAGGCTGAATGCAACTCAGCTGCAACGCAACCTCCACGCAACAACAGAACACGCAACAACAGCACAAACAATCCGAAATCTCCTTCGGGAATGTGCCCTCTACACACAGAGGCCTAAGATATGTCCCCTCCCTCGGGCATGGGTGGTTTGTTTTCCTTAGAATAAGTTAGATTATGTAGTTTTGTAAGCCTAGGGACTGATAACCGGAGTAGTTGAGTCCCATAAATTTACAAACATTTGAACATTCATGAGAGCCATTTACACGCTAGTAAAGTGACAATATTGGGTGGTGTTTCATCACAAGAGATTATCGGAACGTATTTTTTGGTAAGTTAATAGGGAAACACAACAACTGTCAATGCCGATAGTTACTTGGTCATATTACGAACTTTCGTTACAACTGCGTTAACAACTTTCCAAACTGTTCAAAAAAGTTTGTATCTGTGGCCGCATGCGCAGTAGCGCGGTCCGCGCGTTTATAAGCACGAAGCGCGTGCTGGAACTTCAGTCTTCGTTCGAGGTGAAGATGGCTGGACGGTACTCAGTCGAAATATTAGAAAAAGTCAACTTGATGCGGTTGTACGCCCAGAACGTTTTTGAACAGTTATTGCGCCGCGAAAACATGAATATGCACTACTTTCCAAACGTTCAAGAAGCCTGATTTCTACAGAACGGAGCTACCACACACTACACGGCAATCAATGGCATGTGTGCGAGAATTGTTCGGTAACCGTGTGATCTCACGATTCGGTAACCTTCCTTGGTCCCCGAGATCGCCAGCTTTACAGGCTAAACGAACTAGCACGAGGTAAGAACGGATGGGACATAATGAACAGGCTGACGGACGAAGTCTCACTACGAAAAAAAAAAAAAAAAAAAAAAAAAAAAACGAGTACACACAGAACGTAAGACGTAATACAACAGGAAACGCCCACAACAGAAGACAAAACACTTACGATGAATCTGACACTGAAAGTACAAACAGTACAAATTACACCACAGATGACAGCCCCGACACAGAGGACGATATAAACACATGCGAAATGTAACCTACAGATATAGCCCATCATAGGAGACTCCAAATGAGAAAACTTCAGGATGGCAGGGTTCGAAGTAAATGCCGAGGCCTCCCACCCTGGACTTTCCACTCTTATTCTTCAGATTGGTACTCAAACCAATCTTTCCTATATTCTATTATTCTCTTCTTAAAATAGTTGATGTTTTTAAGTTGCCTTTCCATTTTCCTTATGATAAGTTTTTACGCTTTTCTTTGTATTTTTTATCTAATTACTGCAAATGTATAAAGAAAATAATGTAACACATTCGCATAAAGGTAACACATAGTTTATGTAATCACGACCAGCTATATACCCAAAGGCAGCTGGTCCGCAACAAGGGTAAATAAATAAATAATAAATAGAATGAATCTTTCACTCTGCAGCGGAGTGTGCGCTGATATGAAATTTCCTGGCAGATTAAAATTGTGTGCCGGAACCGGGACTCGAACCTGGAAACAACCCTTAGGCTGTGGCTAAGCCATGTCTCCACCATATCCTTTCTTCCAGGAGTGCTAGTCTTGCATGGTTCGCAGAAGATCTTCTGTGAAGTTTGGAAAGTAGGAGGCGAGGTACTGGCGGAAGTGAAGTTGTGGGGCGGCATCGTGAGTCGTGTCGGGATAGTACAGTCGGTAGTGTGCTTGCCTGCGGAAGGCAAAGGTCCCAGGTTAGAGTCCCGGTTCAGGCACACAATTTTAATCTGCCAGGAAGTTTCAAATAATGAGGAAGCTCCACAGCAAATTTCACGAATGTATTCGTACAGGAGGACGGCATCTAAAAGTCGTAATTAAAAATAAATAAATAACATCGAAAATGACAAAGTTGTAACATTACAATTACTATGAATTGAATTACTTCCCTCCATCACTTCTAGTTTTATTGGATTGTGACAATGTTACCGTTTTTCTGCGTTACATGGTATTTACAAACATTTGAATATGATAGTGTTCTTCCGTGTGTTTTGTCATATTATCTGAAACAGATGAGTATGCCAGGATTTTGCTGCAACAAGAGTGACGGAAGATCGGAAGTAAGAGGCGCAGTTGGCAGCGGTCGGTAGCAGAGGCACAAGACGCCCCTCCGAGCTTCAGGCCTCCCCTCTCGACCGCCCCCCAGCTCGCCCCTCGGTGACGGACGAGACTTCCTTTCCGCAGCCGAGTCACCAGCGCCTAGGGCCAGACCAGCGTCGGGTGGCCCCTACTCCCTCCACACCCTCGGACAGGAGAACTACTGTCCCGGTGACGTCACCAAGCCGCCCCTCGCCACAGTATAGCTCGGGGCTACTTCGGCCTGGCCTTGCAGACGGTCCAGCGAATGCACGCTCCCCTCCCCTCCCCGCCGAACCCCATGTGTTCTTCACATTACCTCACTCCCCTCGTCGCCCACCCGTTCACTCTCAGCACAATACAGTGGTAGGGGCCAGTAGGCTTGGGGCCTAGCCCCAATTTAAGTATTTAAGCACCGACAGAGTGCTTGTTAAACTAAAGTTCTTTATTTCGCATGTTAATAGATGCAGCTCAGTTTGATATTGCTGTGAGGGTGGCTAATGTAACTTTCTAAAGCGAGGCATAACAAATCCCACGCTTTCTTTACAGAAAAAGCAAGCACAGTTCCGCTTTCTGGTAATAGATAGACCAATCGATTCCCGTTTCATTCTCCACCAGTGGCGTCATTCGATGCATGTAGTCAGCACACCGCTTTTTCGATCATTGTCGAGTTTCGGCTACTACTCGGTAAAGAAGTTCATTAATTGGTCTCACGAGGCTGAGCGGGCCAATGAGAAAACAATCGTTGATAGCAATGGGAATCGAACCCATGTCCTCCGCATGGCTGTCAGCCGCTCAGACCGCTCATTTAGGCAAGCGGACCACGCTTCTTAAATACAGTATTTGACTCATAAATCTAAATTCATATTCCGAAAGCAATCTCACGATGATACCTCTACGACTGCTGCTGACTGAATAAAGGAAAGTGTTAGTATCAGGATATTTAAGAATTGTATCAAGTCAATTAAGGCTAAGGCAGCTAAGAGAGGATCCAATAGAAACAGTAATTAGGAAATCAACATTTTCAGATACCACCCAAGTATCTCAATTAAATATTTTCAATCATATTCTGTTCTTCTGTGGTCATTGCCGGTTTTAAGAAGAATGGAAAGCACACAACAACATTTTAAGAAGAAAGATGTCTTATGCTGGTCGGAACCGTCTAATGAAAGGTAGGCGCGCGCTCGTGTGTGTGTGTGTGTGTGTGTGTGTGTGTGTGTGTGTGTGTGTGTGTTTGTTTGTTGTGGTACGTCAGCTCCCCATCTTCGCTGGTTTTCCGTGTACTTTTGTAGGTGTGTGAGTTTATGCTGTGGTGAGACTTTTTTTCCTTTTTAATAATTAAAAAAATTAGAGCTAAGTAGGTTAGAACCAAAGTTCGCCAGCCATCCTTCTGCTAATGTTTACTTCTGTTTACAATTCATTATTACCTACTGAATTTCATGCATTTCATTTATAACAGTATATCTTTCATTTATTTCTTACCAAATATAGTGCTCAAGCCACAGTCACTAACAATGGAAAAAGGTTTTTTTTCCTTTTAATTTACATAACTTGTGTCAATGTACTATGCTAGAATTCTCGAACATAGAAGCAGAAAAATGTCTCAAGTACTGACTAACATTGTCATTTCCATAAATTTTGAAAAGTACGGTTGATTTTTGAACCACTTACAATGTATTGCTCACGTTTCAAACGATGTCTTAGTATATCGAAAAAGTGATGTGAGAGAAAAGATATAAAAAAACCCTCATACCGACTGTGGCTCTTACCTTCAGGTGCTTCCCCCCACCCCCCACCCACTTCATTTTCCTGTCGCACTACGTAACGACAATTTCGGCAAACAAAAATGGCATACGTTTCATACCACTGCTACAAGTGGTAGTAGTAATTGTGTCTTGAGACCATAAGCGTTTCCAAAATATGTACAGCCTAGTGCCCACAAATAAACTGCAATTCCACAAAAAAAAGGTCACAAAAAATTAAAAACATAGCTAATAGTTGAGAATATTCACACTTCCTAATAACAGTCGCTAATACTGTACCGGAAAACATGCTGCATGTCGAAAACTGGTAACAATCGCAGCAAAATTTGCAGCAGTTAAATAGTGTAAAAGTACGAGAATAACTAGTTACACAATATAACATTTGAAAAGAAAATGCTCTCCCTTCCACAACGGACTCACGGTTCTTTCATGAGTACGTGCATGGCAAGCACGGGGCTCCGAGCTAATGCAGACTTCCTTCCTTCTTTAATTCCCGGAATGCATTTCCTTTACCCCTCCCCTCCTTTCATATGCTCATTCCTTCCCCTCCCCACTGGGGGACGAATAACCTTTGCAGTTTAGTCCCGCTATCCCAGTGTTTTTCAACCTTTTCGAATATGCGATCCCATTCAAAGTAAAAAAAGAATAAGAAAAAAATGGCGACACCCTTCCAAATAAAAATATTGTTGCGACCCCACCCCCTTACTAATCGTAAGAAACCTATGTTATCTCAACAAATGTAATCTTCTTGTGTTTTGCTTCGGCTTTCTTTTAAATTGTTGGACAAAGTTTTTTGTGTACTTTTCTGAATGGAACACATTGTCCTGTTTTTAAGTGATTCCCGACAGACAAAAATATTTTGCTTAGGGAGTGTTTCGCATTTCAGACGAGACTCAGAAGCGAATTATGCGCATTAAGAAAGGTTGCACTGTATAGACAATTTGTAAAGAAGTAGTGTTTCTTTCCTTTTTTAATTTTTGGGAATTACTTGTATCTTCTTCTTTTACTATCGATTGAGTCCTGAAAACAATTTTCAGTCTTTGCGCTTATTCATCAGTAAGACACTATATTATAAAACAGTCTATGACCTATTTAATTAATAATGAAAGTTGCACAGGATAAAGTGACAGCTTGACCACGCCCACTTTTCACAGTATATAGGGCGCTCTCAGACACCCGACTCATCAGTCGGCAAGACTCAACGCAAGTAAGAAGACCTCTGAAGATGTCCGGCGCAGCTCTGGACGTCTGGACGTCAGGTGAAACTGGAAAGTTTTGTGGAACACGGCCTAATAACCCGGAAGTTCTACCAGCAACTATTGCACAGGGAACTCCGTAATTTTAACATTAAATCAATTTCACCTAAGCATAACTGAACCCCTAGTAATTTCATGGTGCGAGTACTTGCTCCTGTGCCGGCCGCGGTGGCCGAGGGGACTAAGGCGCTCCAGTCACGGTCTGCACGGCCACTACGGTCGGGGGTTCGAATCCCCCCTCGGGCATGGATATTTGTGCCGTCCTAGTTCGTAAGTAGTTTGTAAGTTTAGGGACTGATGACCCCGTAGTTAAGTCCCATAAGCTCTACAAACATTTGAACATTTTTCTTGCTCCTGTGACGGCGAGCCCCAGAGCAAGACTTGGCGGGGGATCGCGACCCACATGTTGAAAAACACTGCCGTATCCCAACCAAAGGAAAAGTTTTAGTAATTTCTGTAATGATATTTCTGCAAGCATCAAGTATAAAGTGTCGGGATTTACGTTGAAACAACTTTCGATATGAAAATAAGCAGAGGTTTTGGTTATTGCATCAAGGCGGACGCACAATCCCACATTGGCCAGTACGGGAATATGACGGCAGGGGTACTGTAGAGGACCCACTCGTCTGGAACAGTCAACTGAGACAGAGTCGTCGGTAAAAAATGGAAATGAGCGTATGGCTTTCTTGGCCGGGAGATCCCTTGCGGGATTGTTCGGCCGCCTTCGTGTAAGTCTTTTTTTATTTGACGCCGCGTGGGCGACTTACGTGCTAATGATGACGAGTAGGAGAACACACAACACCCAGTCCCCTGCCAGGAATGGAGCCCGGGCCTCCTGCGTGATAGCCACCGACGCTACCGCTGAGCTACGGAGGCGGACAGACACCCTGTTTACATAGGCTCCCAAAACCGGATTACATAACCGATTTCCCAATTCCGCTTTTGGTTGGTCATGTAAACACTCCAAAATCGATTCTGGAAATCCGCTTCTCTAAAGCGGTTTTCCAGTTCCACAATCGATTTTCGTGCCCATGTAAACGCAACCGTTCTTGAAGCGTTCTTGGCTTGTCAGATTGTGTTTTCTTGTTAAGAATTTTCGGCACATATGGAAAGAGTGATATTTTCTAATGTGAAATAAAAGTATAAACATTACAGTGAACATAAATCTGTGTATTTAAATAAAGAAAAATAGCGATTGTGCAGACTAAATAAGGAACTGAATCAGCTGTTTTCCAGCCGCCATTATAAGCGAGCTACGAAATCCGATTCAGGCTATGCCATGTAAACACGACAGCGAAATACGGTTTACGAAAATCGGTTTTCGTCTTCCGGAAGATGTGTTGCATGTAAACGTAGTGAGAGTCGGCGGAGTGGAAGAGGCTCGAGACTCATTGCGGTGTTAGTCTGTCTGGACGCGCCGGCGATCGCATCTGCCGACGCCGACTTCCGCGGCTAAGGAAGAAAGGGGCGGCAAGGCCCCGCGCCGGGCACCTTGGCGATAATGACCCCCCGTCTCCCCACACGCGGGCAGCCAGGTCGGCGGTCGCCGTTGTTCTCGCAGCGAGGGAGACAACAGAAAGAAAGACAAGAGTTGCCTTTCCCGCGTGCCTTCCACCCTCCCATTGTCGAGGAAGGGGGTGCTCCGGCTGCGGGCTGCGGGGTGGGGGTTTACATATAAGAAGAGCACGCACGCCGCCCACCGCCGACCGCCCGTATTTCCGAGATAAATGGGGTTTCCGACCCCTCGGCTACCAGCCAGACGGCGGGGCAGAGGCCGGGCCGGGCCGGGACAAAAACACAAAACGAGGAGCGCCGCGCAATGGGGAGGGAAGGATGGGGGGGGGCAGGGGGGTAGGGGGGCGGCAGGAGGCGCTGGCGGGCGCACGCACGCACGCGGGCGCCCCCGCAGACACAGCTGCCGCTGCCGAGGCGGCTGTCCCCTGTGGTGAGGGCGCCCCGCCCCTCACCTCGTAGTGCAAACACTGTCTGCACCGACCTGACCAACGCTCCAGACAGCCGGTGACTACGTCGTCATTCCGTGAATCCGAACTTGCGGGGTCCACCGTGCGGCTGAACGTTCACAAATTTCGCTGTTTGTGCATACGAGACGTGTGTACCCCACGTGATCGCAGGGCGTTCCTGCGATAGTTAATATGAAATAACTATCTTAAAAACTTGGTCGCGTAAATACAATATTTTTTCCTTTTTCACATACGACGCGTTTCACCTATTCTAAATAATGCCAGACGTTGCTTGCAGGAGCCGCTCGCCAGCCACGACTGCCGGCAAGACAGCATGTGCTTAACCACCACCACCTAGAGAGAAGGCCGCAACGCTCTCGTGTGACGTCAGGCAGAGTACGTTGCGCGCGCATAGCTGACGGCTCGCTGCTTCGGCATAGTGGGCCGTGCCCCAGCGGCTACCAGGTCAGCTATGCACGCGCAACCTACTCTGCCTGACGTCACACGAGAGCGCCGCGCCCTTCTCTCTAGGTGGTGTTGCCTTCACCCCCAGAGTCACACAAATATGATCATAGGCGGATCCAAGGCAGGAGAGGCGGGGCGAAGGGTCGTTCACCCCCCTCCCAGCAACTTTTTCTTTTTCTGCTTGCCCTTCTATCTATATCAGCCACAGAAAACCCAGAACCTGATAGCCGGCAATCGAACCCTGGTCCCTCAGAATGTGAAGCTAGCGTGCTACCATTGCGCTAACCCCGCTCGTAATAAATGAAAAAAAAAAAAGTCTGTGAGACTTTCCTTTGGCGTGGGATAAAAAGAGGGGGCCGATACTAGAGTCTTTCTACTGAGCCAGGATTTAGCTGACGATGAGAATTTTTAACCCGTCCCCTCCCTCCCCCCCCCCCCAAAAAAAATGGTCAAATGTTTGTTAAGGGACTTAACTGTGGGGTCATCAGTCCCTAAACTTACAAACTGCTTATTAACTACCTTACACTAAAGACGACACAAACATCCATGCCCGAGGGGGGATTCAAACCCCCGACCGTAGCGGCCGTGCAGACTGGGATTGGCGTGCCGCAGACCGCTCGGCCACAGCACCCCCCCTCCCCTAACAGGCCGTCCTGGATAGGCCCCTGAATATGACAGCCATTGAAATTGGTTCAATCCTCCTTTATTGCTCTACTGTAACACATTCCAATTAAAACTGTTTTTCAATTTTTATAAAAAAAAGTATGCAGAAGTGGTTTCAAATGTTTGTAAATCTAAGGAACTTAACTACGGTGCTCATTAGTCCATAAGCTTACTAACTACTTACACTAATTTAAAGTAACTTATGCTAAGGATAACACAAACACCCATGCCCGAGGGAGAACTCGAAGCCCCGGCGGCACCGCAGCTGGGCGCCTTAGTGAGTACGGCTATTCTGCCGCGGCAAAAGGTGGTTTCACTGTGAAACCACGGTGACACAAGGAACTCTTCAAACTCTTTCAAAGAGTCCACTAATTTTGAATTTTTTAAATTTATTATTTCTCTGATCTTACATTTTCTTTCGGTTTTTTAACTAAAACCAAAAGATTTTTTTTTCGTTTTATTTAAAATTTCAAAGTATATTATATACAGCCCTTTTTTCTATTTCTCATGGTATTCCAAAACATTTTTTTATTTGTTTATAATCCGACATCACACACTTCGCATGATCATCTCGTCCCATGTGGGTTTCTTTTTGAACCAAAATTTGTTACGGACATGCAAATGAGGTTCATTGGTTTGTCCTTTGTCCACAGAGACTTTCATTCTAAAAGTCGTTATAGGGCTTTAACGCGAGACGGAGGTTTCACAGTGACTCACCCATGCTACACGGGGATACGGCATAGCTAGAAGTAGTTTCGCAGTGAAAGTACTGTGACGCAAATGGTTAAACGGACCGCAGTTGCGGCCAGGGAGCTGTTCCTGCGTAGAACATCTGATGATGCCTAGACCAGGCGAAACGCACCACACGTGAAAAAGAAAAAATATTATACACGGTGCGTGCGAGAAGTTCGGCGGTGATTGGTTCCTTATTTTAAAAACCGCGCTGGTGATGATGACGTTCCCGCGCACAGACATTCATTGACATGTCAACAAGCGCCTAGTATCGTGCAAAGTACTTCAGTGAAGCGGTGGTATACGCTGCGACCCTGATAACGGGGTCAGTGTGAGAAACCGTGTCATTGGAACATGTCACGCAAAATGAAGCAACTCGTTAACATCAAGTTTTGTTTCAAATTAGGCAAACGGCGACGGACACCCATGGGTGTTTGAGTAAGTGTATGGTGTTGAAGCATTGAGTAAAGTGTGTGTTGAGTGGTTTAAACGCTTTAGGGACGTTAAAGAAGGTGTCGAGGATGCGTCACGTTCGGGGCGACCACCCACAATCAGTCCCAGACAACATCGAACGAGTGAGACGGTTGCTTGCAGATGGTCGGCGGCTGTCTTTGAGAATGATAGCAGACGAGTTGAAGATAAGCAACGGTTGCGGAAATCCAGCAACGCGTGACCCCAGTGCTTCGAGCGATTCCATAAGGACAGTTTCCAACAGCTGTACAACCGATGTCAAAAGTGTATCGTAGGCAAGGGCGATTACTTTGAAGGCCAGTAAAGGTATTTTGTTAGCAACTCTTGTTTCATATATTTCCTGAGGCCGTTTACCGAACTTTTCAGACGCACATTGTATCTGTGCAATCAAGACTGATTCTTGCCAAAACATTCATTACGGTTGTTGCACCAGCGCCACGGAAGTATGGAGAGGAGTGATTCTTGTACGAAATGGAAGGAGTGGAATCCTTTTTCAGCTCTACTAAAGCACCCTTTTCCTCTCTTTTGGATGTGCGAGTCACGTTATTCCCTCTGTGGTTTACACAAGTAATAACTTCAGTGGCGAGGAACATACGATAAAAGGGAAGCTCCGTGTTAGTCAATTAGGTCAGCTTCCATGACGAATAGTACGATATAAAATTAGAATATGCCTTCACATAAGGAAAACATCATTGCATTAGTCTGACTTCCTAGGTAGTTCTTCCTCGACCATTGTTACTAATCAATAGCAGACAAGAGGCGCGCTTATATTTACATAATGACGAGTATTATACAGTATATTTCCAACAAATTAATAATAAAGACTTTAAACCTATCAGAAAAGGCAAAAAAGAAATGTATTTTTATAAATGGAGACGCGAACCGGTACCACTAACCAAGTTCTTTTTTAATTTCCTGGGTAGACGTTCCTTGCGGACTTAGTATCGTACGTGTTCCGTGGTGATCCTTGAGCTCATGTAATTTACTTTTTTCTTATCTTTTTTTATAATAGATAAAGACTCCACCTCATAGAACGCACTGAATCACCGCGTCGACTCTCTCGCTGTCCGCGACTTTGCCCGCCAGTTCAACCGCAGTCAGACGAGAAATTGCGATGCATCGTACGTCTTACTGTGTGCACAGTACACTAAATGTACACATGTTGTTAACTGGCATATAGTTACAAAAGTCATATTAAGAACACAGAGTGTTTTTAGCTCACCTGTCTACCGTTGCTTTGAAACGGCAAATTTTCCTAACACGAGATTCTTTAACCATAAATAATATAATAATTTTATTACAACAAATAGTACCCAAAACTACTTCTTATCGGGAGATACCCATATTACCCTGACTTGCTTCAAAATAGCATACATTCGTAAGATCCGTTATATTTTCAAAACGAAAAAAAAAAAATGTTCAAATGTTTGTATAGCTTATAGGACTTAACTACGGGGGCATCAGTCCCTAAACTTACAAACTACTTATGAACTAGCTAATCCTAAGGACGGCACAAATATCCATGCCCGAGGGGGGATTCGAACCCCCGACCGTAGTGGCCTTGCAGACCGTGACTGAAGCGCCTCAGTCCCCTCGGCCACCGCGGCCGGCGTATATTTTCAAAACTAACCAATTAAGTGCTGCTACTGATAGCCAAATTGGCGTCTTCGTCTCTGTTCTGAAAACAGCTGAGAGCACGGATAACCTGCGTGTGACGTTCTACATAGCCAGAATAGAATTCTGAAATATTCGTCCTCTTTCGTATACTCTCCGAATAACCACGCTGAAGCTATCTAGTGGTACACCTGTATTAGTGGAAATATTAGGGGGTGGGGGGGGACACAGAATCCTGTCAATGAAAATTTCTTTGCAAGTAGAATGTATTCGGGCGTGATACATGACCTACGTATTTGAAAAGTTGGAATGGCGTGGAATATTTAACACTCTCTCTCTCTCTCTCTCTCTCTCTCTCTCTCTCTCTCTCTCTCTCTCTCTCTCTGTGTGTGTGTGTGTGTGTGTGTGTGTGTGCTGCAGTGAAGCCCTCAAAGAATGTTGATGTCTCCTGGCGTCTTCCGAAAAGGAGTAACTTGGGTGAAGTTCCGTTTTGGCTCGCAGCCAGTTCGCCCTGAAAGCGGTCGTCGAAATGAGTGTCGACTGGCCTCGCTTTATTTCGCGTCCTCGCGGTTTGTGCTACCGTACCGACGGCATCGTCAAGGATGGCCGGGCTTCGGATGTGGGACACGTCCTAAGACACGGCGAGCCTCCACCTTCGACCGTCTTCGAATTTCAGCGCCTCAGTAGCGGTCACGGAAGACGATTTCCTGTTGTACTCTTTTGTAGAGGAAAGGAAGCGAAACGGCTAGAGAAAATAACCTAGGTATTTGCTACTCCATCCCAGCGAACTTTACTCACACCCTGCAGAATTTTGGACATAATTTTTTTTCTTTCTTCAATATTCCACCACGTAAGTGTGTGAAAAGAATGTTAGCAAGTTCGAATCCCGGCTATAGCACGCAAGTTTTTCCTCATATCCACAGCTGGCAGGATACGAAAATACTTTGCGTTGGCTGCAGACGAAATAATAACGAAAGTAGATCGAAATAATTATGTGTGATATAACGAGTGACGCGACAAAACCATAAATAGTCTATCTCTTTGGATGTAAGTAAAAAGTTATTAAAAAAAGTAGAATAACGTTCATAACGTCTGAATTATCAAGATTATCCATCGCATCGAAGCGCAAACTCAAAGTGCCTACCATGGTAAAAATGATGGTTCTATCTTCCTTTATCTATTAGTTTCATCTTATTACGAATATTGTAACAGATGTTATAATCAGATGTAAAGAAAGTGTATGTCAAATTTCTAATTTAAAGTACGTACCTGAGACCATCTTTTAATTCTGGCTGAATTAGGTTAGTGCAGCCAACGGAATCTAGTTTTTTGATTTGTGTAATACATGCAGACCGTAACATTTACAGAAGCAAAATAAACAAGTGGGAAGTCCAGCCACAGACAAGGAAAAAAACACAAATCAAAAGTAAAATAAAATAAAAAACGGACACAAAGTGGATGGATGGAAGAAAGATCATGAGCGAGAAAATGAAGGTCTCAGGGGCAAATCGCAGGAAGAACTGTAGAGGCTTCAAGTGATCCACAAAGGGTCTACTACGTGTGTAATAAATACATAAATAATGATAATATAGATAATTAAAGTAGTCCCTGGTCTAAAAAAAACGTTGAGAGTCACTGGTTTACGCAGTATCGATGATGAAGAAGTGATCGCAGATTTTAAGGTATGCATTTTAGAAGCTACATTTACTAGAGTTTTTGCTTCGAATAATCGTTTATGGCCGGCAGCGGTATCCGACCTGTCTGCGGCGCGCCAGTCCCAGTCTGCACGACCACTACGGTCGGGGGTTCGAATCCCCCCTCGGGCATGGATATTTGTGCCGTCCTATTAGCTAGTTCAAAGGTAGTTTGTAAGTTTAGGGACTGATGACCCCGTAGTTACGTCCCATAAGCTCTACAGACATTTGAACCTTTTTTTTTATATGAATTATTTATGTCATATCGCTGAACATAGACTATACCCGGAGTACTGTTGCCCCTTGCGGGACCCCCACCAGGTGGAACTGACGGAAGATATTGAGAAGATTCAGAGAAGGGCAGCTCGTTTTGTTTTATCACGTTACGGGGGGGGGGGGGGAAGCGTCACGGAAATGTTGCACGAATTGGGGTGGAAATCATTAAAAGAAAGACGTTATTCATTGCGGCGTGATCTGTTTGCGAAGTTTCAATCACCGACTTTTAGTTCTGAATGTGAAAATATTTTGCTAGCACCCACCTACTTAGGGAGACATGACCATCCCAATAAAATAAGAGAAATCAGATCGAAAACGGAACGATTTAGGTGTTCTTTCTTCCCGCGCGCTATTAGAGAATGGAACGGTAGAGAAAAGTTATGGAAGTGGTTAATGAACCCTCTGCCAGGCACTTAAATGTGATTTGCAGAGTATCTATGTAGATTTAGACCCCTAGCAGACCTTTTATTAAGGATATCATAGCCGTACCGTAGGTGCAACCACAGCGGAGGGGTATCTGTGGAGAGGCCAGACAAACGTGTGGTTCCTGAAGAGGGGCAGCAGCCTTTTCAGTAGTTACAGGGGCAACAGTCTGGATGATTGACTGAGCTGGCCTTGTAACATCAGCTAATGTGGCTTTGCCACACAGCTACTGCGAACGGCTGAAAGCAAGGGGAAACTACAGCCGTTACCTTTCCCGAGGACATGCAGCTCTGCTGTATGAACATATGATGATGGCATCCTCTCGGGTAAAATATTCCGGAGGTAAAATAGTCCCCCATTCGGATCTCCGGGCGGGGACTACTCAGGAGGATGTGATCATCAGGAAATTTTGGAGAGCTGCATGAAACCAGTCTCCGGACTGAACCCAACAACAACAACAACAACAACAACAACAACATATTTATGACGTTATATCCCAGATCACTTAACATCTGGGGTTGTATCTCCTGAACTATGTGTCGTAGATGGTTTTTAGCGATTGTTGTCTGGAAGTGAAGAGTATGTTTACGAAGTTTGATTGACATCTGTACAGTAGCTTAGAAGATGTAGAATGCACATGTATTTTTATAATGTCCTATGTGCATCGATCAGTTACTACGTGTTTAGATGACACGCTGTGTCTAGTCTTCTGGGAAGAAGTGTCAACTGCAGCGGGCGCCGTCGGTCTGTGAGTGATTGTGCGCGCCTGACGGCCACGGACAGGGAGAAAGAGGGGGCGGGCGCGGAAACAAGTGTCTGCGACTGCTGCGCTAAGCCAATTACGAGGCGCGCATAATCAGGCGCTCGTTTCCCGCTCGCAATCTCGTTACGGGCTCCCTGCCGCGGCCGGCGCCGTTTTGAGACAATGTCTTCCAGCGCCAGGCGTCGCGGTCATCGCTTCTGGCCGCCGGGGAAATTCTGGCCCGCTCAGCGGTATCAGGGCGGCTCCGAATCACTAACAGAGGCGCACATTTTGCACCCTCCACTACGAGGGGCGTTTGAAAAGTCCTAGAGATGGCACCACCAAGCGTATTGAGTCTTATTGAATCAATCATCAAACGGGACAGCGGCTGGTCAAGAGTCTGAAGGAACTGACGTACCAACAGTCGTAAGTATAACGAAATATTTATTCTATTACAACCAGTTTCGGCATTTCACTATGCCGTCTTCAGGTCCCTACATCGGAACAACATATCCAAAAGTAGTAGGGATACTAAACTGGATTCGTGGATTTCGTCTCTTAGTTGGAAACAACAACAGCCTGTTGAAATCCACGAATCCAGTTTAGTATCCCTACTTTTGGATATCGTGCTCCGATGTAGGGACCTGAAGATGGCATTGTGAAATGCCGAAACTGGTTGTAATAGAATAAATATTTCGTTATACTTACGGCTGTTGGTACTTCAGTTCCTTCAGACGCGTATTGATATCATGGTTAGCAAATAAATAAATATAATAAAAAAATTGTAAATCTATCAGACCAAACAGCGAAAACACACACCCATACCCCACCTCCAACGGCGAGCAACCTCGCGATCCGCAGCGGGTGCCTTAGAACGCTCGGCTACTCCACCGCGGCAATTAATAGCTCTTTGGATAGCACGCACACCAAGTTTCAGCCATATTGGTCTTGTGTGTGTGTGTGTGTGTGTGTGTGTGTGTGTGTGTGTGGCGGAGGAGTAGCCGAGCAGTCTAAAGCACCTCGCTGCGGAGCGCGCGGTTACTCGCCGTGGTGGTTCGAGTCCTCCCTGGGGCATGGGCGTGTGTGTGTGTTGCCCTTAGGATAGTTTACCTAGGTTTAAGTAGTTTGTAAGCTACGGACTGATGACCACGCAGTTTGGTCCGATAGATTTACTAACGCTTTTTAAGCATTCTTGTGAATCAAGGAAGTCGACTGATTGTCACAGAATAGACGAAGAAGAATTTCGTGTGGTGATTGAACATTACTTTATGGAATGCAAAACGCCTCATGAGACTAAAGAGGCCAGCGGCGGTGGCCGAGGGGACTGCGGCGCGCCAGTCAGAGTCTGCACGGCCACCACAGTCGGGGGTTCTAATCCCCCTTCGGGCATGGGTATTTGTGCCGTCCTTAGTGTTAGCTAGTTCATAAGTAGTTTGTAAGTTTAGGAACTGATGACCCGGTAGTTAAGTCCCACAAGCTATACACACATTTGAGACTAAAGAGAAGCTTGATAAACATTATGGTGACTCTACATCTTCGACTAGAACAGTTTATAAGTGGTTTCAAAATTTTCGGAGTGGCCATATATGCACAAGTGACGCTCAACGTTCTGGAAGCCCTGCGGAGGTTACGACTCCAGAAATCATAGATAAAATCCATGATATGGTGATGGATGGCTGCATAAACATTTGGACACGAGAAAACTATCCGCAAGACGGGTGCCGCTATTGCTCACGTTTAACCAAAAAGACAATCGTGTGAAGTAGTTGCGAGGGAGGTTTGCAGCTGTTTAGAAAGAATCCACAGGACTTTAAGCGTCGTTTCGTCACTGTGGATTAAACTTGGATACACTACTATACTACTGAGACCAAAGAACAATCTAAAAAAATGGGTTACCAAGCGATAATCTGCACAAAAAAGACGAAAACCGGTTCTTCGGCCGGAAAGGTTAAGGCGAAGGCTTTTGGGATTCGCAAGGCATAATCCTCATCGACTAACGGGAACAGGGTAAAACTATTACAGGCACATATTATTCATCTTTATTGGACCGTTTGAAAACCGAGTTGCAAGAAAAACGCCGGCGATTGGCCCACAAAAAAGTCCTTTTCCATCACGACAATACACCATCACACACGTCAGCAGTTGTGGTCCCAGTATTATTGGAAATAGGATTCCAATTCGTTTCACATCCCCCCCCCCCCCCTATTCTCCAGACTTGGCTCCCACGGACTACTATTTGTTCCCCAATTTTAAGAATGGCTGGCGGGGCGAAGATTTCATTCAAACGAGGAGGTAATTCCAGAAACTTCTACCTATTTTGCAGGCTTGGATAATTCCTATTATTCATAAGGGGTCAACAAATTAGAAAAGCGCTGGACAAAGCGTACAAGTCTAAAAGGAGTCTATGTGGAAAAATGGTTTTCCCCAAACACGTTAGTAGTTTTTATTTTTGCACGGAACTTTTCAAACGCTCATCGTACGTTTAGGACTTCCCACACACTGCCTGCAGGACAATCGAGACGACTCACCCAATCAAACCAAGCTTCTTCTGTCCAGTAAAAGGTCAGATGCTTTAATGCCGATAATATTCCAAGCCGTCACTCTTTTCCTGCGTTCCCCGCTCCTACAAGAAGGATGTTGAAATCGACATAACACAAAATCGAATGGAACATAAAAAATTTAATATAAACCCTTTGGGGAAAAACAGTTTTTAAAACGTACAAGGAAGACTAAACAATTTGTCCCACCTACATACAGATTTAACCCCTTACAGACAGCCCTGAAAGGTTGAGCACTTTAATTTTTAATAGCTACGAAATACTCGTAAAATTTAAACCGAAAACAGATAAATCATTTGTAATTTTAATGCACTGCAAATGACATGAACTGTTCTTAGTTTTCTCACATTTTACATTTTAACTACTGCGGTTATCAGTCCCTAGGCTGACCAACTACTTCAACTAACGTAAAGTATACCTAAGGACAACACACACACGCAGACCCGAGGAAGGTCTCGAACTTCCGATGGGGAGCAACAGCGTGCTCCGCAGCAAGGCGCCTTAGAACGCTCGCCCATTCCACCTGGCTTTACTTTTCTCAACGATAGCTCATCTCAAAACTCATTACTGCACTCACGTGCATAAAAAACAGACTTTAAAGACCTAAGATGGCCTTTTAAGTCGAAAACCGGGTAATTATATAATAAACTTGTAGAACATATATTAAAACGTGCTTTTAATTCAATATTATGTTGTGTCAAAAACCGACGGAATAATGAATGAAAATATCCTCATTTACTTTGAGTTTTTTTGGATTACACAGAAACAGCTGAAGACATGTTATATGGCATTTTTGTTGCAATTTGTCTATACTATATAATATTTACTATTCTCACTGAAACATCCTTTACATCAATCGAAAAGACCACGAAGTTAAAAGGTTGAGACATTCGAAATAACGCGGGGACTTAAGAGCAGTAGTTCCTTCAGCGGAGCAATCGCATATGGATGGGGAAATGACGGGGGAATGATACACAAAGTTACCTCAACCACACGGCAAGCTAGAATGTGAACTATGTCGAAAGCTTCAGGTCTCTAGCTCATCAAAAAGTTAATTTAAAATCAAATAAAATTTGTGCCGAGCAGACAGACAAAGGAAACATAGCGCCCTCCGCTGCCACACATACCAGACATAAAAGCAATTTAATATTGTATTGTTATCGTGTTCTGCGCTACGTTGAAAGTTTTCAGGTCTCTAATTCATCGAGAAGATGGTTCAAAACACGTCGCAAAATTTTGTACCAAACGGTCAGACAGATACAAAAAAAGCTTTGTAAAAAAAAAAAAAAAAAAAAAAAAAAAAAAAAAAAAAAAAAAAAAAAAAAAAAAAAAAAAAACACCCTTGCTAAACGATGTCGAGGACGGTATTCGCTTCAAGTGACTTGGAGTCATCATGGAAAAAATTCTAAAACATTCCCGTAGGGCGTCGTCGAACACAGGGCTCGTAAGTAATGTTGTCCTACCGAGCGAAGTGACGCAGTCATTCTAGCACGGGATAGCCATCTGTAAGGACGCCGCGCCAGTGCAAATTCCCATTTCCCAATCCAGTTTTCGGATTTCCGTGGTATCCATAGTTCGCGTAAGGCAAACACCAACCTTGTGTTCTGTTACTAATCACCTCGTCAACGACTAGCTATTAACTCAATACACTTCCTTACTAATCGTAATCCTCTTCCCCGGGGTCCTATCCCGAGCACTCAATCAGCCATTCCTATTTTGTTTCTACATACAGTCAACGATATTATCGAGAACTTGACTGGGATGACGATGGCGAGATACAGATGGCTGTGTTATCGTGGGCACAAGGTATGAAAGAACGTTTCATTGACAGAGCTATTTGTACTCCGGTGATTCATGTGAAAAGATTTCCGAAGGGATCATGGCCGCACGTCGGGTTTTAACAGACTCTGAACGTGGAATTTTAATTGGAGCTAGACGCATGAAACATTCCATTCCGTAAATCATTAGGGAATTCAGTATTCCGAGATCCACAGTGGAAAGTGTGTGCCGAGAATACTAATATTCGGAGATTACCTTTCATCAAGGAAAACGTAGTTGTCGACGGCCTGCACTTTAACCAAGATAGCGTGGAGGTACTTTTCGTTTAAATTTTTTTCCCCAGAAGCTGTTAATTATCTTCATACGACTGCACAAGATACTTACAAGAGATTTTTTTCATAAACACGCCAATAGTTTTGCAATACTGCCCTTCTTTCTGGGAGCACATCAAAATGAATGTTTTAGAATTTCAATCCGATGAATCATTATTTTTAAAACATCATTTACGATGAAATATATACATATAAATAGTCTAAGATCCAAACACTACGTGTCAGTCTTTGTGGACTTCAAGAAGGCATACGACTCCATAGACAGAGAGGTCCTGCTGAACGTCCTAAATAAGTTCGCAGTTGACCTTAAACTGCAGGCATTAATTAGAGGAGTCCTTTATCAGCCTTTAAGGATAAGGTTTCAGCTGCATACAGAACTAATGGCTTCCAAACTGTTTCGTAGTGACGTGGCGGACAGGCTTCAACTGACGCTATGTGCTCGGCATAGATAACGCCATCTCCATTTATTTTAACCTCCTTGATTCCACCGACGTGTTGAGTGCATGCCATGTTCTTTTGCTGCAATTCGCAGAGCACAGGGAGATCCGACACGATATTAAGACGTTTCCTATAACCTTTATCACCTCCTTGTAAGTTTCTTGTTAACTGATTATTCGCTTCTGAAAAAAGAGAACTAGTTATTTAAATTCCCCTACGTTTTCAAATGTTCAAATGTTTGTTAAGCTTAAGGGACTTAACTACGGTGTCATCAGTCCCTAAACTTACAAACTACTTATCAACTAGCTACAACTAAGGACGGCACAAATATCCATGCCCGAGGGGGTATTCGAACCCCCGACCGTAGTGGCCGTGCAGACCGTGACTGAAGCGCCTCAGTCCCCTCGGCCACCGCGGCCGGCCCCTCCGTTTTGAATGTGTAGTTGTCTGATTACTGCAGTCACGAAATGACGAACAATTTTTTTAATTCCAGAATGAACTTTCACTTTGCAGCGGAGTGTGGGCTGATATGAAACTTCCTGGTAGATTAAAATTGTGTGCCATAAGCGGGACTCGAACCTGGGACCTTTGCCTTTCGCGGGCAAGCGCACTACCGACTGAGCTATCCCGACACGACTCACGATGCCGCCCCACAACTTCACTTCCGCCAGTACCTCGCCTCCTACTTTCCAAACTTCACAGAAGCTCTCCTGCGAACTATGCAAGACTAGCACTCCTGGAAGAAAGGATATGGTGGAGACATGGCTTAGCCACAGCCTAAGGGATGTTTCCAGAATGAACTTTCACTCTGCAGCGGAGTGTGCGCTGATATGAAACTTCCTGGCAGATTAAAATTTTAATCAGTGAAGATTCTGGCATATCTTATTATTTAGAAGGGCACATATAGTGTTTTTAATGCTGGATTGCAAGTAGATAGCACTTTGAACAAATACAACGCAATTTTTTGTAATTGTTATATTTCATAAGTTAGCTAAGCTGTATATTGTTAAACTTGATTTGGTATAAGAAGAAAGTATTCAGAGTAAAAAAAAAAAAAAAAAAAAAAAAAAAAATTTACAGTGAAAAATACGACCTGTTTTAGCATTCAAACGACAGGTCATTGTAAACGACAGCAAATAAATAAAAATAATGATACACACCACACTGTAGTAGAAGCATGGCCGGCCGCGGTGGCCGCGGGAACTGAGGCGCTCCAGTCACTGTCTGCACGGCCATTACGGTCGGGGATTCGAATCCCCTCTCGGGCATGGATATTTGTGTCGTCCTTAGCATAAGTTAGTTCGTAAGTAGTTTGTAAGTTTAGGGACTGATGACCCCTTAGTTAAGTCCCATAAGCTTAACAAACATTTGAACATTTTTTAGAAGCATGAATCTGCAAAACGACGGGAGAATCTACCTACATCAGTTCAAATCAAATGTTCAAACGTTTGTTAAGCTTATGGGCCTTAACGGCGGGGTCATCAGCCCCTAAACTTACAAACTACTTATGAACTACCTTATACTAAATACAGCACAAACATCCATGCCCGAGGGAGGATTCGAACCCCCTACGGGAAACAGCCTCGCGCATCGCAGCATAGCGCCTCAATGCGCTCGGCCGCTCTGCCACGGACCTGTATCAGTAATTGCAGTGAAGAATATATTGCAAAGTGCAATTAATAATATCCTAGAAACGAGACTAACGAACCTTAGCCGGATAGTACTGCAGAGTTGTGGGTTTCACATTTCAGAAGTCCCTTCTTCCCCAGTCCGTTGCACAGGGTGCCCAGTATATCAGTGTATGCAGTTACTTCGTTCTTCGTTTCACACAATTGCGGTCGGTGTCTAGCACTAGCTCTTACCGGCCAACGAGATCCCTGCCACCTTATTAGGGGTGCAAACAAATTTTGTTATTATTCGCTCTCCTTCCCCTCATCATTTCCGTATGCGCCTACTGACTCATTTGGAATTCACAAATCTGACTTTTAAATTCTCTCATATTCCGGGCGGGACATTTTTTCGTCGTCCCTTTCTCGCCTCCGCCCAGCGAAAGGAAGTGCACGGACACCATCCGACTTCACGGTATCTTTTCGTCTTCGCCGCAACACCGGTTACGAGATCTGGCGCATTTGTTTAAGAACATAGGAAGAGACACAACGTGAAGAACACTTTGAACATTGTCACGGATGGGCAATCGTCCTTAAGTGAGAACGATAAGGGATTCGGGGAGTATACGGGTTTAATCACTGCTTCACGATCAAAAAAAGTATCCAAATGCTTCAGTGAAACACATCATGTTGATTCCCATGGCTCGCAAGATGTCATGTGAGAAAAAAGCAAGCTGATTTTCACACGAAGGATGTTTCCTAAACCCGTGCTGATTCATAGAAAGAAGCTTATTCGTCTCAAGGAAATTTACTACATTCGAGCTGAAAATATGCACGAAAATTCTACAGGAAACTGATGTCAACTATATTGGCCTGTAATTATGTTCAAATGTTTGTAAATCTATCAGACTGAACTGCATCGTCATTAGTCATTACTTAAACTGAAGGAACTTAACGGGACAACACTAAAACTCATGCCCGAGGGGGGACTCGAACCCCCGACGGCGAACGGCCGCGCGCACCGCAGCATGTCGCTCTAGTACGCACAGCTAATCCGCCGCGGCTGTCTATAGTTATGTGGGTCAGTTGTTTTACCTTTCTTATAAACGGGAGTCACCTGGGCTTTTTTCCAATCACTAGGAACTTTGCGCTGGATTAGAGATTCGCGATAAATGGAAGCTAAGTAAGGGGCCAATGCCGCAGAATATTCTTTGTAAAACCGAACTGGTATCCCATCCGGACCAGAAGACTGTTTTGTATTCAGCTCTCTCAGCTGCTTCTCTACTATGTCCTCCATTTGGAAGTTAGTGCGTTGATCAAATGATGGTACGTTTCTACGGTCCTAACGGCGTTAAAGATATTTTAAAGGTTTGCTTTCTTCTATTATTGCCCCGAAATGATCAACGAGTGACTGGATAAGGGTATATTACACGGAGAGTATTTGGTCGCTGGCGAATTTGGACGCAGCTGCTAAATTCGCTCTGTGTAAACAAGTCGCTGCTCCGAAACGGGAGCGCCTAAAGTTGAAGGGTGGCTACTTTAGACGCTGGTCGCTGGTGTTTTTGGCCGCTCGCAAGTATTGGTCGCCTCGTCTAATATACAGAAGCGTATAAAGTAGCCACCAGTCGAGTCAAAACATCGAAGGAAGTAATAAATGCTGGCATTGTATTTCTCCCAAGAGTCCTAAAAGAACAATCAACCAAAATCAAAACGGATAGTACGAAAAAATAAAATAAAATGGATAGGAAGGTGGATTGGGAGGAGGGATAAATATAGTGCTTCTGCAAATCTTTTGAGAGGATTATCGTGTGGAGATACTTCTGCCTACAGAAATATAATGAAGTTGAGATATTTTACTGTAGTGTGTTGATTTTTTTTTTCAGGTGTTTGGTAACCATAGCCCCCGAGAGTCCTTCATTCTTCGTCATTCGTCAAACAGTTGGTTAAATAGAGTTTAGTATTTAAATAAACATTTTAATGCCCCATAATACTGGAAAACATTGATAAATTTCCAGAAATTTGATTACATTTCCACTTCATTTTTTGTTTGGCGGGAAACAGAACTGTTTGATATCACCTAACGTCGAAAACAATGTGTCATATGCTACCTCACGTTTCAATTGTTTTCATGAAGACGCTAGCGTCTGAAGTCGCTGCGTGTCATTGCGTCAGCGTATTCATTCGCTATTCGCCTATATGCCGAGCGACAACAGACGCCAGCGACAAGCGACCAAATACACTCCGTGTAATATACCTTATAGTGGCCTTTTAACCGCTTACATAGGCCCAGAATTTGTTCGGGTATTCAGTAAGATCTTTTGGTAAGGTATGTCTGTGTAATCTAACTAACCTAAGGACAAACAACCCCCCCCCCCCCTACACACACACACATATGCACGCCCGAACGAGGACTCGAAGCTCCGACGTGGAGCAACACGCGATTCGCAACAAGACGGCTACGTCTACATCTAAATGGGATACTCTGCAAATCACATTTAAGTGCCTGACAGAGGGTTCATCGAACCACCATTATACCATTTATCTCCCATTCCATTCTTGAATAGCGCGCGGGAAGAAAGAACTCCTGAATCTCTCCGTTCGAGCTCTGATTTCTCGTATTTTATTCTGATGATCATTTCTACCTATGTAAGAGGGAATCAACAATATGTTTTCGCATTCGAAGGAGAATGTTGGCGATTGGAGTTTCGTAAGTAGCCCACGCCACAGCGATAAGCGCCGTTAAAATGATTCCCATCCCAGATCTTGTGTCATTTCCGTGACGCTGTCTCCCCTGTATCGTGACAATACAAAACTGGCTGCGCTTCTTTGGACTCTTTCGATGTCCTCCGTCAAACCCACCTGGTAAGGATCCCACACTGAGTAGCAATACTCCAAAAATTGACGGAGAAGCGTAGTGTATGCAGTTTCTTTTGTAATTCTGTTGCATCTGCGAATAAAACTCAGTCTCTGGTTCGCCTGTCCCACGACATTATCTACGAGTTCTTTCCAGTTTACGTTTGAAGTAATAGTAATTCCTAGGTATTTTGTGGAGTTTACGGCCTTCACTTTTGATATATTTATCTTGTAAACAAAGTTTAACGGATTTCTTTTCGTGCTCATGCGGACGACTTCACACTTCTCATTATTTAGAGTCAATTGCCAATTTTTACACCATACTGATATCTGATTCAGATCGTTCTGCAGTTGGTTTTGATCTTCAGATGATTTTACTAGACGGTAAATGACGGCGTCATCTGCAAACAACCTAAGAGAGCTACTTAGATTTTCCCCTAATCGTTTATGTAAATAAGGAACAGCGCAGGACCAATAACACTAGCCTGTGGAACGGCCGATATCACCCCTGTTTTAGTCGGTTCACTGAAGCTGGGCCCAGTGAATTCTCTAGCTTGGGTAGTATTCAGTTCATGCATCTTGTCTCCCAGTGTGCTTCAAGTTCGAAATGGAAGTGTCAACGACCATCTGTGGTAAGCCATGTGCGCACTATGACGGCTACTCATATACCACAAGGAGAACCAAAGCAGATGGGCCTGTGATTTGGAGGTGTTCAAAGCAAAGAACAAAGTATTGCCGAGGAATGCTTGAGACGAAAGACTGTGAGGTGCTTAGTTCAAACGAGCATCAATGTGGAGCACCGGACGACGCTCGCATAGAAATACAGAAGGCAGTAAATCTGGCTAAGAAGAGATCAAGAGACGAAGAGACTTCGATTTCTAAAATATATACTGAAGAATACAAATCAACACACAAAATAGCAAATATACTAAAGAAGCAAGGTTTACAGATTGCCTATAGAACAAGAAACACACTGCCGGCCGCGGTGGCCGAGGTGACTGAGGCGCTCCAGTCACGGTCAGCACGGCCACTACGGTCGGGGGTTCGGATCCCCCCTCGGGCATGGATATTTGTGCTGTCCTAGTTCGTAAGTAGTTCATAAGTAGTTTGTAAGTTTAGGGACTGATGACCCCGTAGTTAAGTCCCATAAGCTATACAAACATTTGAACATTTGAAGAAACACACTTCTGTCACAGTTGCAAACAACAGATAAACCAGACAAATATGAAGGGGCAGGTATATACCAGCTAGAATGCCAAGAATGTAAATCAGTATATCTGGGAATGACAGGCAGAACTTGCTTCACTTGAATTGCAGCCACATGCACTATAACAATGCCGATCACTGTTGCCATGTAATTTTTGTAGAAAAGTATTTCAGGGCCGAGTGTGTTTACATGAACGAAGCTGTTGTTGTTATGGTCTTCAGTCCGGAGACTGGTTTGATGCAGCTCTCCACCCTACTCTATCCTGAGCAAGCCTTTTCATCTCCTTATAAGAACGGCAACCCACATCCACTTGAATCTGCTTACTATACGCATCTCTTGGTCTCCCTCTGCGATTTTTACCCCACACACTTCCCTCCAATGCTAAATTTACGATTCCCCGATGTCTAAGCATGTGTCCTACCAAGCGATCCCTTCTTTTAGTCAAGGTATGCCAAAAATTCCTTTTCTCACCAATTCTGTTCAGTACCTCTTCATTAGTTATGCGATCTACCCACCTAATCTTCAGCATTCTTCTGTAACACCACATTTCAAAAGCCTCTATTCTCTTCCTGTCCGCACTGCTTATCGTCCATGTTTCACTCCCGTACAAGGCAACACTCCACACAAATGCCTTCAGAAAAGATTTCCTTACCCTTAAGTTAATATTCGATGTTAGCAAATTTCTCTTTTTCAAAAATGCTTTTCTGCCCATTGCCATTCTGCATTTTATATCCTGTGTACTGCGACCATCGCATGTTATTTTACTACCCAAGTAACAAAACTCATCTACCACCTTCATTGTTTCATTACCTAATCTAATTCCTTCAGCATCGCCTGATTTTCTAAGACCGCATTCCATTATTTTTGTTTTGCTCTTGTTAATGTTCATTTTATATGCACTCTTCAACACGCTGTCCATTCCATTCAACTGCTCTTCCAGGTCCTTTGCTGTCTCTGACAGAATTACAATGTCATCGGCAAAACGCAATGTTTTTATTTCTTCCCCCTGTACTTTAATCCCTATTCCAAATTTTTCCTTGCTTTCCTTCACCGCCTGCTCGATGTACAAATTGAATAGCATCGGAGAAAGGCTACAACCCTGTCTTACTCCCTTCCCAACTGATGCTTCCCTTTCATGCCCTTCGAGTCTAATAACTGCGGTCTGGCTTTTGTACAAGTTGTAAATAACTCTCCTTTCCCTGTATTTTACCCCTGCTGACTTCAGAATTTGAAAGAGTGTATTCCAGTCAACATTGTCAAACGCTTTTTCCAAATCTACAAAAGCTAAAAATGTAGGTTTGCCTTTCCTTAATCTATCTTCTAAGATAAGACGTAAGGTAAGTATTGCCTCCCGGGTTCCTACTTTCCTCCTGAATCCAAACTGATCTTCCCCGAGGTCAGCTTCTACCAGCTTTTCCATTCTACTGTAGATAATTCGTGTTAAAATTTTGCAACCATGACTTATCAAACTGATGGTTCTGTAATTTTCACACCTGTCTGCTCCTGATTTCTTTGGAATGGGGATTATTACATTTTTCTTAAAGTCTGAGGGCATCTCGCCTGTCTCATACATCCTACACACCAGTTCAAATAATCTTGTCATGGCTGGCTCTCCCAGAGACTTTAGTAGCTCTGAGGGTATGTCATCTATTCCTGGGGCCTTGTTCCTACCTAGGTCTTTCAGGGCTCTGTCAAATTCATCTCTCAGTATACTATCTCCTATTTCATCTTGATCTACTTCCTCTTCCCTTCCTACAACATCGTTTCTAAGTTCATTTCCTTTGTAGAGCTGCTCTATGTACTCTTTCCACCTTTCAGCTTTCCCTTCTTTGCTGAGAACTGGTTTCCCATCTGAGTTCTTGATATTCGTAGAGTTGCTTTTCTTGTCCCCAAATGTCTCTTTTATTTTCCTGTAGGCGGTATCTACTTTTCCCCTTCTTATACATTCTTCTACAGATTTGCATTTGGCTTCTAGCCACTCCTGCTTAGCCATTTTGCACTTCCTGTCAATTTCATTTTTTAGTCGTCTGTACTCCATTTTGCCTGTTTCATTTACTGCATTTTTATATTTTCTCCTTTCATCAATTAACTGTAGTATTTCCTGTGATATCCATGGATTTTTTGTAGGTCTTGCCTTTCTACCTATTTTGTCCTCCGCTGCCTTCACTATTTCATCTCTCAATGCTACCCATTCCTCTTCTACTGTTTTATTTCCCCCTGTTTCTGTCAATTGTTGCCTAAATATCCCTCTGAAATTCTCCAGAACTTGACTTTCCTTCAATTTATGTAAGTCCCATCTCCTTATTTTCCTACCTTTCTGCAGTTTTTTCAGCTTCAGCCTACAGTTCATGACTAACAAGTTATGGTCAGAGTCTATATCTGCCCCTGGGTATACCGGCGTAAAATAATGTAGTCGGCTCGCTTACCTCCCGGCAGGCAGCACAGAGTGCCGGCACCCATCCCGGCGTAAGGGGGGGGGGGGGGGAGGAAAAGGACGATTAGTGGCCCGACCTTTTCCGGGCCCAGAATTCAGCGGGCTCAGAATTCACTGGGCCCAGAATTCGCGACACCGTTTTAGTCGATACCTTACCATCGATTACTACCAACTGTGTCCTCTCTGGCAGGAAATGCCCTATCCAATCGCAAATTAGGGGCGATATACCATAACCACGCCTTAGAGCACTCGGCCACTCCACCGCCGCGCTGCGATAGCGTGCTTTGTTTGACTCACTGGGGCAGGCGTGGAGGCCAGGTGGTGCTCCCCTGCGGGCTCCCGCAGCGTTGGTGCAGACAGAGGCGGCGAGCTGGAGCCGGCAGCGGTTTTAAAGGCCCGGCAGGTAGGCGTCGGCGCTGCCCCCCCCCCCCCCCCAGACGGGGACACGGCGGCCTTGACTTTCAGCTAGGCGACACGTGCCGCCATTATCTCGCCGCGCTGCCGGGCCTAGCCACCGCCGGCGCTCCGTGCATCAAGTCACCCACTGCACGCTTCTGGCGCACGCCCATTTTACACGGGAAGCTTTCTACTACTACGATAAGTCGTGTCCTCTGCTGCGGTCGCCCTCGACTTGGAAGTAAGGCTGTGTTCACAGTGGCACCGACAGACCGTCGCCAGACGCCGTCGACCGAGTTCCACTGAAAACATGGACCGACGGTGTGGTCACACTGCATCCGATATAGCTTGTCACTTGGTCCAGTTAAACCTTAGCTACACGCGCCGCTGAAACTTACGCCAATACACGAGCGCGGCACTCTGTGCCGCAGTTCCATTTTCCGACGATCGTACCACATTGTATTTGTAAAATATTTATTGAACAATATAATGGGTGCGCCTTGGTTGCACAGTGGTAGAGTGCCAGACTACAAATCCAAAGGTCGCGGGTTCGATCCCCGCCAGGTCCTGGGGTTTTTATCTGTCACTTTCCACATCTTTCACCTCTGGCAGTATTGCTCATGCGAAAAATACCGAGTAGCACCGTGGTTCGGAACCCACGTTAAACTGTAGGTCCCCCCTATAACTGACTGGGTAAGTCAATTCGAAGGTCGGAGGAAGGCAACGGCATACCACCTCCAAACTGGACCATGCCTAGTAAAGCACTGTGGTGCTCAAACCAATCTTCGGATTGTTGACTGCTTTACCTTTAAAATTTAAGTAGTACAACTGTTACAAATGATTCATGAGGCCAAAAATAACATTTCAGAGAATACTTGACTAGAAATGTGTAAAAAAGAGACACAACCTAAGACGTAAACATAAAAAATAGACTTAGAATAAGGTAGGATGTAAAAAAGAGTAGGCATCCTTACGACATCCTGAATTATACGAAAGTATTGTCATCTTGAATAAGAATTTAAATATTTGAAATATAACTCATTACTTATGACTAGGAACATGGTTGCATAAAAAAACATAGCGATAAACAAATATTTAGAAAAAATAAACATTTTTGAATATATCGTTTAGTTTCAGTTGCTGTGGTGAAAAGTAATTTCGACTGTACTGTAAATGTTAAGCAATGCCTGCCCGAAAAATACTTGAAATTCACTTGACAGTTCCAGAGTTTATTGGCTTTCGTCCCCTGACTGTTCACTCTCGCTGGAATGCCTATCTTCGTCAGTTTCATCTGAAAAATCAAAATTATCTTCTTGTTCGAATCTGCCTTCCCGCTCTTCATCAGAGAGCTCTCTTAGAAGCTCCACAATCTCTTCTGGCATAGTATAACGCTCAGAACTGAAAGTTGGGAAATGAGGGACTGATGAAAGGAAATGTAAAGCAAATAAACGACGAACTTCAATAGAAACAATTAGATGAGTCAAGAAAAATTTAGCTTATTTTTGTAATAGAAGTAATAATAATTATTCATTTGTAAATGTATAAATAAATAAATAAATAAAAAAGCCACGAAGTAGTAAAAACATAAATTATCGTATATTATAAATTTAATTGTAGAACAACTTCAAACCTCTCATTATAGCTGCGAAAACTCACAAATACGAAGATTGCGGCACGGAGTGCCGCCAAGCGTGTAGCTAAGATTAAAGGGGAAAGTTAGGTTAGGTTTGAATGTATTCTGTGTCTGAAGTATATTAGATTTCAATCCAAAATGTTCAAATGTCTGTAAATCTATCGGACCAAACTGCGTGGTCATCAGTCCGTAGCTTACAAACTACTTAAACCTAGGTAAACTAACCTACAAACAAACACACACACACCCATGCCCCAGGGAGGACTCGAACCTTCACGGCGAGCAACCGCGCGCTCCGCAGCGAGGTACTTTAGACCGCTCGGCTACTCCACCGCGGCTATATTTCAATTTCTTGGGGTACAATGGATTCCATCGACATTTCGAAATTAGTGCTACAATGCGGCTTTTGTTATTAATAAAGACTTCAAATGCATACGAATGAGCTTCATCTGTATGGAACGAAGAAAATGGCTAGGATTGTGTACTGTTCTCAGTTACTGCTACTCCCAGACAATCTTTACGAATATGTGAGGTACCGGTAAAAGGAGAAATATCTATTATATACTTGACATTTCGTGGTGTCTGACAAGCAATATTACAGTTCTGCTGAATTTATTTGAAGTTGTGCAGACATACACCAGTTAACCTCCATACTTTAAATAATGAAAAACTACACCAATTAGGGAAGATTATTGCTCATCACAACGAATTTCGAGGATTTATTCGCATCTTCTAGTGCATTTGTTTACATAAGTACGCTACTTTTTCGACGTTTCAATGTGTCATTTCCTGACTCACTTGCACTGCAGTTGTCTCTTTTAGGTTAGCTACATAAGTTCGGAAAATCTGACAGAATAAATATTGAGGTGTGTGTTTTATCCTAATGTTAGAAACCATAACTTTTTCTGTCTGCTTAAAGGTATTGTGCCTCTTCCATTACTCAGTATATACAATATAATAATCGTGACTTAGACCCACCTGTGTACAAAAACCAGTGTGACGATTTTTGTGTTGTGACATCCAGTTTAATGGAACAGACACAATACCTGCAAGTATAGATAAACGTACTATTTAGTATGTAAAGAAGTTGCCAAGATTTTATTATCTATGCTACGATTTCCCTCATTACAATAAACCCAAGAAGACTACATCTGTGCAAGAGCTGCAAAAAATCACACATGGAAACGTCACGATGTATTTATGTAAACAAATGCACTAAAGGTAAAAAAAATTCTCGAAATGTGTTGTGCTAAGCTTAAAAATACATAACAGATGCAGTTTTTCGGTTTTTCAGTATTACATCCATGAAGAACACAGTATAAGGCCACCCAGAAACATCCGATTATGACGAAAGAATTGAAGTTACGGTACACTGAATTTCAATAACTGTCATTCAAGATATTTGTGAAAAACTAGTGTCAAATTAAGCATAATTTTGAACGCAGAAACCTCTAAAAAGCGGAAGCACACGTAGGCCTGCACTCCATTCGCAGGTCACTTCGTAGAACACTCATCACTTTGTTAAAGAACGCCAAACCAGTAAGAATAATTTGTGGACAGATAATACCCGATTATCACAGAGAGAGGCACTACAATAACATTAAGATAAGCCACAATCCCGAATAGAACACATTTTTGGGGTTACAATTTACGCCTCAAATTTCCGATAAAGTATTTAACCAAACTGGGATTCCCAATAAACTATAATATCAGACCACCGATTCCGAATTATATCCCGATTGTGATATTTATCGTCTTCTGGGTGCCACAATCTCTTTCTTTCTTTCACTACGCATATCAGTTTCTCACTGTCCATATCTAGCATGTGAGAACGTCAGTTGATTTGATCGAAGAAAACAAACTGATTTGAATTTCACCGACTGTCGTCCGAAATGTCTACGTTCGGGCGATGAGATCGGCTACACTGTGACCGTGCCCATAGAGTAGTACAAATTTGAAACGATCGGCCGTTTTCCGCCGATGTCTGTCGTCGGTAAAACCCACCGATCTCGGAGCCACTGTCACCACAGCCTAAGGCGGTTCGAATTCCGGACGGTACAAAATTTTCACTGCCGGTTAGGAAACAGAGGTGGTGGAGTACAGTTCCTGATCATCATCATCTTCATCGCCTGCAGTTACCTACGAGCCGTCTTCTATCCTCCCACCACCTTTCCCACTGCACATTATCCCATTTTGGTCCTCTCTTCTGCACTTCTCCTTCACTCCCAAAATCAAGCTATCTCTTGGTCGTCCTTTTGGAAGCTTGGCCTCCATTTTCATCTCATGCGGCATTCTGCCATCATTTAAACTTGCACACTTCTTTAACTCACCCTAAAGACAAGAAACATATCCGAAGGTGGAATCGAAATTCCGGCGGTTGCGACAGCGCATCCGTGGCATGGTGCTTCGGACCGAGCGGCTGCTCCACTGGCTCATCCACCATCCCAGTACACCGGAATAGTTAGTTGGTAAAGTCCAGGTGGGGACCAATTCTACCACAGACCATCTTAATGTCACATGTAGAGTCCCCATTCCTACCATGTTTACTTTTAGACTTTAAGATAAAACAATATGTATAATAAATTGCACAGTAATATGAAATGTAGCCGTCCGCGGTGGCCGAGGGGACTGCGGCGCTTCTGTCACGGTCTGCACGGCCACTACGGTCGGGGGTTCGAATCCTCCCTTGGGCATGGATATTTGTGCCGTCCTTAGTGTTAGCTAGCTCATAAGTAGTTTGTAAGTTTAGGGACTGATGACCCCATAGTTAAGTCCCATAAGCTCTACAAACATTTGAACATTTTTTTGAAATATAATTTAAATATGTGAATCTTGCCAGATGCTGTCAAATGAGTAAATTGTAAAATCAGTGTAGAAAACGAATTTAATGCACACCTTAAGTGACGATCTCAACATGCTACAGTGTCAATAATGTTAACATAGTTTTTAATTCATTAATATTTAATATGTAATGTGTTTCACCCTGTTCACATGCAAATTACAATGTAAAAATGTTAAGGAGGCCACTGATTAAGTGAACATAATTCTACATGGCAACAGATATTGTTTACAATTCCAACAAATATAATATGCAAAGACCGAGTAATCTGTGTGTTGTATCTTTGTTTTACCATCTTTCAGAACCGGAGCAATAGCGTCTTTGTCGACGCATGTCAACAGTTTACCTGATGATGGCCTAATAAGCCGAAAACTAGTAAGTAAATAAACACAAAATTAGTAGAACAGAAACACTTTGTTTATTTTCAACCTTCAAAATATGTAGGATATAACGCAGAACTTTTGACCAGGTTTACTGGTGAAGACCATACAAGCACATTTAGCAGAGACGTAATTCTTCGGTTTGTTGTGGATGGCGGAGGCGGCAATCCATCTCGTAGGGGTCAAATTGAAGACAACACTGCTTCGCGACGAAGACAGACCTTATTCGGCTGAGGAATTAAACCCCAACTAAAAATCCAATTCTATGTTAGGTCTTGTAAGGGCATCAACTGTTGTGTTTCGAACATGGAAGAAACCTCGTAAAGGATACAGTAAATGCACGCCAACCTATGGGCCAATCTCCCGGATTAAATTCCAGACCTCTCCGGTATTTCAGTCAGTATTTCAGACACTGGGCCGTCTAATGTTGTTCTCTAGATCTACATATATACCCCACAATCCAATACATGACTGGTAGCACTATTGTCCTTTTCCTGTACTACTCGCAAACCTAGCGAGGTTTACCTTCGTACGAGCCCTAAATTCTCTTGTCTTCGTGGTCTATATGCGAAATGTAAGATAGTAGAATCATCATGTAGTCAGCTTCAAATAACAGTTCTCTAAATTTTCTCAATAGTGCTCTGCAGAAAAACGTTGTCTCCGCTCCATGAATTACTATTTGACTTCAAGAAGCATCGCCGTAATACTTGTGTGTTGATAGAAACTGCCGCTAGCCTTCGTAGTAACGTAGTACTAATTGAATGCGCTCCGGTTGGAGGTTGTTACCTAGGACACTAGCGCGAATGAATGAATAAATGAGACAATCGATACGATATGTTTACGTCGCAGTCGACAGACGAACGCCACACATGTGGTTGCAACAGCCGCATAAAATCCCCTTACGTTCAACAAATTTTACTGCATTATTTCTTGTGGCGCATGCAAACGGGCTATATTACTGTTATTTCACTACACATCTTTTTGATGAGATTTTTGTATCCCGTAAACCTTATCCCGTTCTAAACGACAAAGTTAAAATGACCACTGGGGTTGCGAATACACGGCGATCTTTGTCTAATGTGTCCCATATCACTGTCCCTATAGGTGAAAAGTCAAAGCCGGCCGCGGTGACTGAGGCGCGGCAGTCACGTTCAGCACGGCCACTACGGTCGGGGGTTCGAATCCCCCCTCGGGCATGGGTATTTGTGCCGTCCTAGTTTGTAAGTAGTTCATAAGTAGTTTGTAAGTTTAGGGACTGATAACCCCGTAGTTAAGTCCCATAAGCTTAACAAACATTTGAACTTTTTTTTTTGAAAAGTCAAAACAACGTCTGTAACAAAAGCTATGAGATGTGAAAGTTGGGCGTCTCACATTGGAATATGCTGGAAATGCTCTTCTCTCGTCGCGAATACATTAACAATGTATTCGTTATATGCGTTTTTCCGATTAATCAGTCACAACAAATGACATACGTTCTTATTGGACTGTCATTCCTTAGAAAGTCTAGTGGCTCATTAGGATTCCTTATTTTCTCTACTGCCCCTGGGTGTATTATTATTATTATTATTATTATTATTATTATTGAGTGAGTTACAGTACAGCAGACATCTGTGCTCCAGTATACACGATTCTGCTGGAGATGATATGGCTTTGCCTTCCTGTTATACTTGAGTTGACGTACATTATCAGTTATAGGGAGATTTGAAGTTTAATGTGGGTGCCGAACCGCAGTGTGACACGGTATATTTCACAAAAGACACTGCCAGTGGCGATCCAAGTGGTAAATAACGTACAAAAATCCTACGACTGACCAGGGAGTATTTATGTGCCAGGGGAGTTTGAAACTATCGGGCGGACTAACAAAATTATGGTTAGACATTGCAACTAATGTGTACGCACAAAAATATATTGCAATTGTTGCCAATGTGCGATCGCTACAAATACATCAACAATGCAAGCGACCGACAGAGATCCAACATGAAGATAGGTGGGACCGCCAGCACTGCAACAGTCCGTAATTTGAATTCAGAACGAAAAAACTAACTCTGGTTTACTCAGTCAACCAATGCGACTGCACGAGGGTGAAGTAAGGGGTTGAGACAGCGAAATATCGTACTGTGTTACACTCAAATTACGACTGTAACTATGTTGTTGTTGTGGTCTTCAGTCCGGAGACTGGTTTGATGCAGCTCCCCACAATACCCTATCCTGAGCAAGCCTCTTCAACTCCACATAAGAACGGCAACCTACATCTGTCTGTATCTGCTTACTGTATCCATCTTTTGGTCTTCCTCTACGGGTTTTACCCCACACACTTCCCTCCAACGCTAAATTCACAATTCCTTGATATCTAAGAATGTGTCCCACCAATCGATCCCTTCTTTTAGTCAAGGTATGCCAAAAATTCCTTTTCTCCCCAATTCTGTTCGGTACCTCTTAATTTATTTATGCCATCTACCCCACCCAATCTTCAGCATTCTTCTGTAGCACCACATTTCAAAAGCCTCTATCCTTTTCCTGTCTGCACTGTTTTTCGTCCATGTTTCACTCCCATACAAGGCAACACTCCACACAAATACCTTCAGAAAGGACTTCCTTAGGCTTAAATAAATATTCGATATTAACAAATTTCTCTTTTTCAAGAACGCTTTTCTTCCCATTGCCAAAAATCAAATGTTCAAATGTTTGTAAATCTATCGGACCAAACTGCGTGGTAATCAGCCCGTAGCTTACAAACTATTTAAACCTAGGTAAACTAACCTAAGGACAACACACACATCCATGCCCCGGGGAGGACTCGAACCTCCACGGCGAGCAACGCGCGCTCCGCAGCGAGGCGCTCTAGACCACTCGGCTACTCCACCGCGGCTCCCATTGCCATTCTGCATTTTATATAAATGTTCACATGTTTGTTAAGATTATGGGACTTAACTACGGGGTCATCAGTCCCTAAACTTACAAACTACTTAGGAAGTACCTTATACTAAGGACGGCACAAATATCCATGCCCGAGGGGGGATTCGAATCCCCGACCGTAGTGGCCGTGCAGACCGTGACTGGAGCGCCTCAGTCCCCTCGGCCACCGCGGCCGGCTGCATTTTATATCCTCTGTACTGCGACCATAATTTGTGGTCAGTAACTAGTATCTGAATAATTAGGCTACAATATGCATATTGTGTATGATAACTCACCTCGTCCCGTAATTGTTTTGAAAACTGTATTTACCAACGAAAGATGCTCTAAATCGAGCTGAAAGAGTACAATACAGACACATCGGGGGATTCGGAGAATTGTCACGAGTATCAACAAGGGCAGCGGACAGAATAAATTTCGTGTTTCTCAGGGAGGCGCGGGGTATTTTCGCGCCGATCCTGCTAACTCTATCAACCGGTTCGCAGTTGATTCGCACAAAAAGAAGCGCACAGAGCAGGCAGACAGCCCGTTACCACCCGCCCGAGGGCAGAGGTCATCCCGCGAACACACACGCGCGCGCGCGTGCACGCACACAACACGGCCGCTAAGTTAATTTGACGAGAGACGCCGGCGGCAAATTTGTACGAATGGCGAAATGCGGGCGCGCCGGCGACCACGCCCCCTCGGCGCGCAGCTGCGGCGCGCAAAAAGGATGAAAAAGTGGCGCACGTGGCTGTCCAAACACGGAGGGCACAATGCGCGCCTGTCACGCGACAATGGCGCCGCAACAATGATACGCCACCGCTCGCGGCCAAATTATTACGCGATGCGCGCTTCGGCAGTCGGCGCTGAATATATAGCCAAACGCAACAGTGCCGCGGCCGACACAATAGCGACGCAATGGTTGCACATTCATTGAAAGGGTGTTACGGCCTTGAGGGAATCGCACACCGAGGGTGATTACCTGAAGAGAATGATCGCGTTCAGAAGTGGTACACTCGTCGCGTGTAAAAAGCGACGTTTAACCAGCGACGGTGAACAATGCTGCGAGTGATTCTTCGACAAAATGAACCGAGGCAAATGAAGTGGTTTTAATCGTACTACGATGCAGCAGGGATTAAACACCGGCCGGTCATCCTGAAAGGTAAGGTAAAGTAGTCAACAATCCGAAGATGGGTTTGAACACCACAGTGCTTTACTAGCCATGGTCCTGCTTGGAGGTGGTATGACGTTGCCTTCCTCCGACCTTCGAACTGACTTACCCAGCCAGTTATAGGGGGACCTACAGTTTAACGTGGGTTCCGAACCACGGTGCTACTCGGTATTTACTCGGTATTTTTCACATGAGCAATATTGCCAGAGGTCAAAGAAGTGGAAAGTGACAGATAAAAATCCTAGGACCTGGCGGGGATCGAACGCACGACCTTTAGATTTGTAGTCTGGCATTCTACCACTGTGCAACCGAGACGCACCGTCCTGAAAGATTATCCGTAATTTCCCGGAACATCTTTAGCCGAATGCCGGGTTGGTTCCCAATGCCAGTCACGACCACAAGCGACGTTTAACCAGCAACGGTGAACAATGCTGCGCGTGATTCTTCGACAAAATGAACCGAGGCAAATGAAGTGGTTTTAATCGTACTACGATGCAGCAGGATTTAAACACCGGACAGTCATCCTGAAAGGTAAGGTAAAGTAGTCAACAATCCGAAGATGGGTTTGAACACCACAGTGCTTTACTAGGCATGGTCCTGCTTGGAGGTGGTATGCCGTTGCCTTCCTCGGATCTTCGTACCCAGCCAGTTATAGGGGGACCTACAGTTTAACGTTGGTTCCGAACCACGGTGCTACTCGGTATTTTTCACATGAGCAATATTGCCAAAGAAATGGAAAGTGACAGATAAAAATCCTAGGACCTGGCGGGAACGAACTCGCGACCTTTGGATTTGTAGTCAGGCACTCTACCACAGTGCAACCGAGGCGCACAATCCTGAAAGATTATCCGTAATTTCGCGGAACATCTTTAGCCGAATGCCGGGTTGGTTCCCAATGCCAGTCACGACCACAACAAAAATTCAAATGTTTGTAAATCCGTGGGACTTCAACTACTCTGTTCATCAGTCCCCAGGTTTACAAACTACTTAAGTTATGCTAAGGAGCCCGGGGAGGGCTCGAACATCCGACGGCTAACAGCCGAACGCTCGGCCACTCCACCGCGACACATCCTTCGCATATTCTGTACCGACAGGCGTGTTACTACTACTCCACAGCCCACGTTAAAGTAATACTGTGTTACTTTCAGTGAAACTCGGAGCTGAATCATGAGCCTAAGTAGTGATGATCGTTTCGAAGCAATATGATTTATAGTTTAAAAATATGCAACCAGTCACTTTCACTTGAAATGATGACGTTCATTCCATTAACATGTTTTCGAACCTTTTCAGGTTTATATACAGATGGTGCATGTTACAGTGTGATGTTGGGTGCTGGCTTGAGACTGTATGGCCGGCTTTTTATAGTTAATTTCCATTTCAAGGGTCTCCTTGTTTTTATACAAGAATATCATATCACTTCTTCACTGTTGGGCTCTAAACTATATTGTAAACACCGCTTCACCAGCCAGTATGAAACAGCGTAAGTCAGTTCAAAGGTCGGAGGCAGGTAATGGCATACCAACTGCAAACAGGTCCTGACTTTGGCGTTGAAACAACTTACCTTCCGATTGCTGACTTATCTAATTATTCTCTTACTTTCTCGTTTTATTTCTAGATATACTTTAGTGTTTACATGCAAATTATAACTGACACTTTGGCTTTTGGTCGATGTTAACACAGATCGCTGTTGCGTTATCAACATGACTAAAAAGCTGTAAACGAATGACCAATCGCTGTAGTTAAGATCAGTGTTTCTCAATAATTTTTAATTTTGTGTACACCAAAGTAAGTTTTATGCTTTAGTGACACTCTATACGTGTTTTTCTCCCCCTAGGTCAACTTAGCGTTAGAAGGGAATGTGTGGTGGTACAAAAATCGTAGAGGGAGACCGAAGGACGAATGCAGTAAGGAGATACAAAAGGATATGGGTTGCATCTTATTTGCAGATGAAGAGGCTTGCTCGGGACAGCGTAGCGTGGAGAGCTGCATCAAACCAGTCTGCGGACTGATGACCACAAGAACAGCAGTAAAAACAAACCATTAATTACAGACTTTTTTAATTGTATGGACTGAAATTCGTAAATTGTGCTCTCCAAGAGATTATTTGGCGATTTAAAAAAAATATATTCTACATATTTAATTTTTGGGAGATTAGGAGACATTAAAAATGTCGTGACAAACCTGACATATAAGAGATCTATTCAGAAATCACAGTTAACACTTGGCGATGATTTTCTCAACATTCTCGTTCAGATAATGTATTTCGCTTTATGGTTGATTTCGGTTTTTAGCCCTGATTATTGATACTGCTGTATATGGCTTGGCTGCTATTATCACAAGTAACCAAACCAATCACGAGATTTCATAAGCCCTTAATAACGTAGAAT
The DNA here is from genome assembly GCA_026315105.1 of Locusta migratoria. Lineage (NCBI taxonomy): Eukaryota > Metazoa > Arthropoda > Insecta > Orthoptera > Acrididae > Locusta > Locusta migratoria. The sequence goes on along the minus strand of CM048750.1, from coordinate 103,538,216 downwards.
CGTGTCTGCAACAACCGAGTCCTGATAACCGTCAAGCTACACTCAACAATGCTGTCTTCTGCATCTCGCAGGAAATGATACAGAAAAAGGCAACTTCATTTTAACGTAACGGACGCGATGTAAAACACAACTTTCTGCGATATTTGATTGCAGGGAGTACCTCCACGTATTTTTACTTGTCTTCGAATTTTGTAATTTAAATTTTACTACACAGTTGCTAAAAATCTCAAGAGATTGGCTTGTGCTGTGAAAGTATCGCTGCTACGTATGTCACAGTGAAAGGTATTTTGCTGACTAATAATGGCAGATATTATAAGAATTAACGCATACCAGGGGACAGTGACGATGCGACCGATCAGCACTGTGTTGACGATTTCGTGTAGTATTGAGTACATCGTATTTCATTACATACACCTGTCACATAACAATATTTACAAACAGTTGTTTTGAAAGACAGCAAAAAGTCTGACAACTCGGTGACACGACCATAGTGAGCATTTAATTACGTCAGCCGATTACGCGGCGAAGATGTTTACATTCATTTGGCACAGTACTGTAAGGAGTTCGAGACTGCCTATGTTGTAATGAATGGGGGTCCTTCCGATTATGAGGTAACGCATTACCGCATATTTTCGTGCATACGTACTATAAAGTTACTATCGAATCTAGGCACATTTTTGAATGCAAGCAATGCCATTGGAAGCAGTTATCGCGAAGCACCTCAAGCGCTACCTACATCCGTTTTCACCCCACTTATCTTCCCTTGACCTTATACATCAGTGTAATTCCATGAAATGTGAAGATTCCATTGTTTTCCAGTTCCTTTGTCTGGCGATAAATCAACACAACCATCATCATCATCATGCCTCAGCTGTATATAGTTCGTATTCGGACCTGCTTAAAAAATATCATGTTAGTAATTCAAAGTAAGTTGTACATATGTTTCGCCCACAAATGTAACTTAAAGTCACGCCAATAGAATCTATATATTTTTTTAAAAAAATCTATATGTCTGTTACACATCTCTTTCTCATCTACTTCACGGATTTCGTACTATCAGAGAACAACCGCTGTAGGGTTAAAGCACCTATGACACTTCCGGAGATACGTCATAAAAAAATGAAATTCGCGAAAAAATACATCATAAACCAATGTTCTACATTGCCTCCTAAAACAAAGGGCCGACTTCAATGCAATTTAGTATTAATACTCTTTAACAACAGGAAACAATCACTGTGGGGTAAAATTCACCAGAGACGTATGGAACAGGAGATATGACGTCATATACAATTAGAGTTAAGAAACTGAGGCATCATGCGATGCGTGAATAACGAGGACGAGAGGATTAGCGACTTGTAAAAGACTGTACACATAATTTCAAATCTTAATGAAGACTTTTATCGCTGATAACCCAACAAAATGATGAGGGGGAAAAAGTTTATCTCTTACTACTTTTACGTTGTTCATACAGTATTCTCATGAATAGTACCTTGGAAGTTATAGTAGGAAGACAAAGTTCAGGACATATTAGGTGATAAACAATTAGGGTTACCGCCCTATCACGAAGGAGGCTGTAATTCATTACTACTAACTATTCGCGACAAATTCTGGTAGCAGTATGAGCATACAGCACTAAATGTACTTTCGAAAGTGTATCACAGTACGATGCGTAGTTGAGGAGGTATGACGTCACAGACAATGAAATGTATGGGAAAACTCCACACCACACATGAAATTGTGCTTTATTAAGTACTAGTCGCGCAATTTGAGTTAACACTAGGGGAAATTGTTTATGGAAGCGATCGTAGACATGTTCGTAATAATTCATCTATGTGGTTGTAGAGGACATGAAATTACAAGGATTGAGCTGCGCGAAACTAGGATAGTGTGGGTCAGAAGGCGACGGTCACAGAGGAATGGAGCTGGGCCAACAAAACAAATAAATGTTACGCCAGGAGCTAACGCAGTTTCACCACATTTTATTTGTTTTAATTAATATTTCACTTGTAAACAATGGCGAATTTTACGTTTACATATAATACTGCATCAACATTGTCGCTTTCAAAAGAAAGTGTACGTTTTTAAGTCTCTCGTGCTCACTGAATATCTTCTTAGTGATCGAAAATCTCAAGTGGCCGTTATTTTAACAACCGTGGTAGATAATTACCGTAAAATTAAATAAGCGTTACGAAAAACCAACCAAAACAATTTTTTTTTGTAATCAATACGTACGTTCGAAAGAAAAGTTCAAAAGACAGATACTGAACACTGTTCGATAAAAGAAATTAATGCACACTACCAACGGCAGTCACGCAATACTTTCGTGATGGAGCGTAATGCTAACAATGAACTTACGTCTTCTACAGCAACAACAATTAGACTTCGAAATTTATCGATGTACAGCAGTAGTATGAGTTACACAACGAAAACTACTTGAAACTCAATGCGTACTTAATGTAACACATTATCTGTTGAGACGTAAGCCGTCATGTCCCACAATTTGAAATTTATCGATAATGTATTTTGGCTCGTAGCTCTGATATAAGTACCGCACCAAACGAGAGGTTGGGAAGAAAGATGTTACTGGCAATTCCTTTACGTGACTGCATATTTTGCACTAATGTATGTAGTACATAATAATAACGCCACAAAGTAAACACCGCAAAGCACGTGAAACTAGGAGCGAAAAGACGTAATAGAAATCACGACAAGATGGACCGAATTAAAACAACAATCAGGAATAAGTGTTATACTCAGTCCATTTAAATTAATGAAAGAAATTGAATAAAAAATCGTACTGATAATAGCACAGATAGTGCTGAAACATGTACGGGGAGAGTGATAAAAAAGTAAATGTCTTCCACACGGCAGAGTATCCTCACTATTTGTTTTGAGCAATCACGGAAGAAAGAAGAGCATTAAGATCAAAAAGCTGATTGCGGCATTACTATATAATTGTATTATTTAGTAATATAAACGTCGATAGAGATACCGATGGTGTCGAACAGCAACCTCGTATGTAAAAAAAAAATCAGTTTTGCAGGAGAAAGAAATAAGCATTATTTTTACAGTTATCTCGATAACAAATAAATAAAAAGCAATTATTATCGCTGTAAATTATTTCATTAATGAAATATTCCTTGTAAACATACTGGAAAATAATTTTCAAGCCATAAATTAAATAAAAATGGTCAACGATGTTCTTACATGAACAAACTGACATACGAGGTTGCAGTTCAATACCATCGATATGTAATCAGTGTCTAGCAGCACATGGGTAAAACTGCAGTGTCTGTTGCCAGTGTTTTTAGCATGGCTCGTATGTTAGCAACAGTAAATTGATCTCTTCGTCTTTGGCCTCTTTTTCCGCAGTTGCAGTTTTACAATTTGTGTAGGTTATGGGACCGTATTTTGCAACTGTAAATTAGTCTACTTTAGACTAGACGCGTTTCGCTTTATTCTAAAGCATCTTCAGTTGTCAGGAATTTATGTTTTCGTCTTCATGTGTAGTTTGTAGCACATTGTCACTATGTATATTTTAGACCAGACGCGTTTCGCTTTATTCTAAAGCATCTTCAGTGGTCAGGAATTTTTTATGTTTTCGTCTTCATGTGTAGTTTGTAGCACATTGTCACTGCTTATACTTACTGTAAAAAATGTGTAAATATCAGCAGTGACAGCACGTGACAATGTGCTACAACCCACACATGAAGACGAAAACATAATAAATTCCTGACCATTGAAGATGCTTTAGAATAAAGCGAAACGCGTCTGGTCTAAAGTAGACTAATTTACAGTTGCAAAAGACGGTCCCATAACCTATACAAACTGAGCAAATAGATCGTTTCTGGACCGGAGATTCGGGCGCTGCGCGTCCTCACATAGAAAAAAAGAAATATATATATATATATATATATATATATATATATATATATATATATATCTTGTTTAACCTAGGCCTATACCTAACCTAACTTTCACTTAAAATGATCACTGTTTCGTACAGATGAGAAAATAAATAAAACGTATACCTAGTCTGTGGTTGACTGCTGTGGTGTTGCCAACATTTGCAGAGCGTGGGCAACAGACGCTGCAGTTTAGCCCAGCACATTTTCCGAGACAAAGAGATTTACTAATTCTCGTGAAGTCGCCAAAATACTACGTACTCCTAAGGTTAATGAGGTTAAATCTGCGACAATCTACTTCGTCCATGTCGAAGACAATGGCCGTGTGGTCGTGAGGACAAAGGTCAGAATAAATAAACTGGAGGAAAAGGCGAGGATAAATCGAAAGTGACGGTCCTGTTTTGTTCCAAAGAGGAGTGCACAGTGAGAACGGAGCATCGCGGTGCGGAAGAGTGTGTCGTGTCGGGCAGGTGCGAGGCGAGCGCGGGGACGCCCAGTCGGGCCGACGCCCACGCCGCGACGCCGCGCCCGTGACACGCCCACCACAGCCGCGAGCCGCCGTCCGCGACTTTAAAATTCACCTGTTGACTCGTAAGCCGCACGTCTCCCGATGCCGCATGCGTTGTCGGTAGGGGAGGGGGGGGGGCGGAGTGAGACAGAGAGAGAGGGGGGGGGGGGGGGAAGACACTAGTGGGGGAGGGGAAGGAGACGGAGGGAAAACACTTCAAAACAATTCCCCTCCCGCGGCGTCCTTCTCCCGGCGTCTCGCGAGACACACTCGTCAATGGAACGGTAGAATTGGAGTAAGCGCAGCAGCGCCTTACCTTGTGTACGCTGGTCGGCTTTCGTTTATGCGACATCTTCATCGGTGGTGACGGTTGGTCGAATCTCTCTCTCTGTCGAGATGAGATTACTCGTGGGAGCGGTCTTGCGTCACACGTCCGAGTCTCATTTGTCGGCACAGGCGAGGAAGTCTATTAGTTCGAGAGAACGGCGCGGAGTCGTACTGTCACTGGCGGCACACACGGGGAACGCGATGCGTCATTGTCGGTTCGGCAACAGCGGGGGGGAAGGGCGCTAGACGGCACGACAGTGTCGGGCGGCGGCGGGAGCACTGGTGGTCATGGCGTGACACTCGCGGGCACGCGCGCTGCTCGCTGCGGAGGTCGGTCGCGCACTGAGCGGCGGCGCGGCGTGCCGTGCTGCGCCCGGCCGTGCGGCCCCGCTCGCCGGCGTACGGCCCCCCGTCCCCCGTCGCTGGCCCCCCTACTCCCCCGCCGCCGCCCCCGCCAGCGCGCGCTCACCCCTCCGGCGCGGCGCGCTCGCAGCCAAGGTTTTCTTCCCTTCTCTCCCCCCCCCCCTCCCGCCGCCTCGTTGCGGTGCGGTGGCCCGGCTCGTAGCGAGCGGGAGCGGGCGCTGAAATTCGGAGCGGCCGTCGGGGGCCTGGGGCGCGCCGCCGCCCACACCCCCGCCGCCCCAGCCCACGCCGCCCCTCCCGGGCCGGGCCGGGCCGACACCGCAGCTCGATGTATCACTCTGTGTGCCGGCGCCCGCTCTGTCTCTCTCGCTCCCCTCCCCCTCCCCCCCTCCCCCCCCCACCCACCTCTACAACTACCAGCGCGACTACAGCGACCGCACGCCGGCGCTGCGCTGCACCGGGGGGTAGGGAAGCGCATTTTGTAATAACCGCGGGGAGAGGGGCCCTCACCCCAGGGGGAGGGCGGCCCTACCCCCTTACCGTCTGCGTTATCCCGGACTACACACACATTCGCACGTACTGCCGCCGGCGTCGCTCGCAGCCACTGACGCTGCGGCGTCGCCGGCGCGCTCGCGACGGCAGCAGCGAGTTCGCATCGACACGCGCAGTGTTCAGTCGCGCTTTTCAGTAGCGTCTTACTTCTTTCTCCGCCTTCCCTGACACATTCGAAAGTAACGGACGCGTTACTAGACTGGCCTCCGAAAATCCGTCGAAATCTTATGAATGTGGCCTATCGGACATTCAGTCAACTCCGATATATTGCAGTACTAGCTGAAAACCCGGCGTTGCCACAGTATTTATTTATTTCAATCCTCTGTTAACCCACTTCCTTCTCTGTCTGTCCAACCCCTCCTGTCACCCGTCTTTGTTTATCTCCTCCTGCACCTCTCTCAATTCCTCTCCTGTTCCCATCTGTTGAAAATTGCATGTATCTAAATCATGCCAATCGGTGTAATCAGTCGAGAATCCAATATCTGTGTATGTGTGTCGGGGGGGGGGGGGGAGGGGGGCTATGGAAACGCAGCTCTCCCCAAGATTGAGAAAAACCTCCCGATATGAGCTTCTTCCCATTTATTTCCCTTTTTTATTATTTAGAAATCAAATTAATAATTTTATGCCCCTTTTCAAATGGTATAACCAAGCATTGATCAGAATATCTAAGCTTGGATTTTTTTTTAAAATTTTTTTTTTATCTCCTTGATGTAGAATGGAAACGCATGCTTTTGCTCGTTTATGTCTCTCAACTCCAGACCAAAAATGGATGAAATTTCCAAATTTCTCATTCCCTTGACCCTTCTTTTTTGTTTCCGACAGAATTGTTATGTCCACCTTCAGTCGACTAATTTCATTCTCTATCTCGGTGTAAAACAGAGTATCTGGTGGTACTAAATTTGAAGTTATGAGATTGGTAGAGAAATTTAAATATCTCGGGGGCACATATTGATAAAAATAGATTGGGCCACACAGAAGTAAAATACAGAATAAAGCAAAGGAGAAAGGTGTTAGGGTGTTTGAATTCTTTTTGGTGGGATAAGAATATTTCCAACAATAATAAGAAAAGAGTAGGTAAGATAATGGTTGAATCAGTGCTATGCTATGGATCAGAACTATGGATATTACATGCGGATCTCAAAAGAAGACTAACAGCTGTGGAAATGGACTATTTGCGTAGGAGTGCCAGAATATCAAGAATCGAAAGAAAAACTAATGATGAAGTAAGAGCTAGAATGAAGGCAAATGATAAAGTGATAGAATTGAAAGAAAATCACTGAAATGGTACGGACATATGATGAGAATGCCAGATCATCGGTAGCCTAAGAAAGTTTATGAATGGAAACCACCCAGCAGACGTAAGCGCGGAAGACCACGACGCTCTTGGACAGACCAAATAAATGGAGTAATGGAACATCGCGGCATTGACAAGAAAGAAGCGCTGGATAAAGAGGCTCGGCGGAGGATAACAGGAATACGATAAGATGTTGTTATTAATTAATCTTTTTATTAATTAATCCTGTAATAATAATAATAATAATAATAATAATAATAATAACCTTGATGTACGAGATTTCTACGAGTCAGTCCTCCCCACCGAGACCAATGTTCTGCATTCGCTCTGGGTGAAATCGTGTCGAAAATTATTGGAAGATTTTTGTATAGAGAGCGATGTTTTGTTTACGAGCTACAGGGTACAAAATTACTTCAGTTGGTGCCGACATCTGTTTAAAGAATCCTCCGGCACCCTAACTACGAAATCTGACCACATATTGCCCTTATTTCTAATGTCAAGGTGTAAAATTTCATCAAGATCAGACAAAAACAATAGATTGTCGTCGAAAACTGTTGTAAAGCAATCTCCACCGTGCACCCTCCAAAATTTTATGTGACCTTTCTATTATTGTTATTATTATCCTGTTTTGCAATGTAATTTAGTTTAGATTTTCGGGTACCCCAAGATTATAAATTACATTATTTTACATTAATATTATTACCTTATTATTTATCAAACATTATTTTTATTTTCATTCTCCATTTTTGTCTATCTGCCCATAAATTTTGTTCTATATTCCCTCTTCGGATAGATACGTGAATTCCTTGGATCCATGTAGTTGGCGATCTCCCTCTTTTCTTTCTTCCTGGTGGCTCCCATTTCATACTTCGTTGTTTCGAAATTGAAGATTGCAGAATTTCATCAGGGTTGGAATAAAACTGTAGACTTTCTCGAATCCACCATGCACCATACGAAATGTTATTTGCACAGTGACTTTCCTCTTGTTTTGGACACGTATTGAAAATTTCATCAAGATCGAAATAAAACTATAGATTTTTATGCGTCACTGTGCGGTTTATTACGTCTCTCACTGTTTATTAGGTCATATTTCCTGAACTGTGTCTTATGTGGTTCTTGCCCTTATTACAATTGTCCCCCCACGCTGAAGAAAACTGCACTAAATTTGGTCGGAATCGGTCCAATGGTTTAGCATTTTCTCTCGCATTTCATTCTTTGTTTGTTTGTTTGTTTGGTTGGTTGGTTGTTTAGGACGAGGGGGAGGGGGAAACTGTCAATATCATCAGTCCCCCAGTGTGGAGGGCAAGGATTGAGGTCAGGAAAGGAGGGAAAAGAAAAGCCGGTGGCCGAGGGGACTGAGGCGCGTCAGTCACGGTGTGCACGGCCACTACGGTCGGCGGTTCGAATCCCCCCTCGGGCATGGATACTTGTGCCGTCCTTAGTGTTAGCTAATTCATAAGTAGTTTGTAAGTTTAGGGACTGATGACCCCGTAGTTAAGTCCCATAAGCTATACAAACATTTGATTTGGAAAAGGAAAGAAAATGCAGTCCAGGAACGAAAGAAGGAAGTAAGACTGTATTAGTCAGAGCCAATGCTCGCCACGCACGTACTCAAGGAAGAATACTGAATCACCTGGGGCGACGAAGGCGACTCACGCATGTCACGGCAGAGATGGGGAAAAAACATATTTTCCGGTTTCAAACGACATTTGAAGAACGCGTATATACGTGCTTTCGGTCGAAAGGAACCTTACAGCCCGCAAATAATGGCTCTCATTTGTTTAGGTAGAATTTGTTGCATACCAGAAACTTCAGCGATAACAAACTTGCATCAAATAGAATAAAATCAACTGAATAACACGCTACAATTATGTACAGTTTTGGTAACCAGGGTATTTGTTTATCTGAATCTTCTGTTAATCTACCTCATCCTCTGTTCAACACCTCCGCTTCACTGTCTTTGTTCATTTGCTCCTCAACCTCTCTCAACTCATCCCTTCTGCCCCTATGTATGGAAAATTACATGTACCTACGAAATTTCATGGCAATCGGTGAAATAGTGTCAAAAATTATGAGAAGGTATCCTCCGCCACGCACTTTGACAGATTTTGGGTAGACAGCGATGTTCCTCTTGTAAGCTAAAGGATGCAAAATTATTTCAAAATTACTTCAGTTTCGGAATAAAACTGTAGATCGGTGTCGAAATCTGTTTAAGCAACCCTCCGCCATACACCTTACGAAATTTGACCATGATATTGCTCTAGTTTTGAACATCAAGTGTGTAAAATTACGTCAAGAGAAGAATAAGACAGTAGATTGTCATCTAAATCTATTGTAAAGCTTTCTCCTGCGAGGACAGTACAAACTTTTATGTAAACAGTGACCTTTCTCTTGTTGTGAACATCAAGTGTGCAAAATTTAATCGAGATCCGAATAACACTGCAAATTTGTTTGCATTACAAACAAACCCTTTTGTGTGAATGGGCGGTTTATGATGCATTTCATGGTTAATGACGCCATATCTCTTGAATTATGCGTCTTAGGTGGTTGTTCCCCTTACAGCAACTGTTCCCCACGCTAAGGAATACGTGCACGAAATTTTTTTGAAACCGACCCAGTGGTTTAGGAAGTGTCCAACATTCATCGCCTGACGCAGTAGTTTCTCGCGTATTTCATTGTTTATGACGTCATATTTCCTGAACTATATGTTGTACGTGATCCTTACACTCACAATGACATTCATGTTGGCTTGAACATCGAGTATGCATATAGTTTCTATGCAATACAAACACACGAGAACTCAGTATATAAAAATATCTTACTGCGAGACAGTTGTTCAAGAGACTTAAACAACTATGGTCATCAGTCTCTAGGCTTACAAACTTCTTAAAGTAACAAAGCCAAGGACAACAAATACACCCATGTTCGAGGAAGGACTCGAACCTCCGACGGCGAACAGCTGCGTGTTCCGCAACTAGGCGCCTTAGAACGCTCGGCCACTCCACCGCAGCACTGCGAGAGAATGTAGATCCATCTATATAAATAAAAATCATCTGCCGCAACTATGAAAGATCATCACTTGCCTGCCGCGGTGGACGAGCGGTCTGTGGCGCGCCAGCCACGGTCTGTAGGGCCACTACGGTCGGGGGTTCGAGTCCCCCCTCGGGCATGGATATTTGTGCCGCCCTTAGTATAAGGTAGTTCATAAGTAGTTTGTAGGTTTAGAGACTGATGACCCCGTAGTTAAGTCCCATAAGCTCAACAAAAATTTTTGATCGTCACTTGAGAAGGGCTCGATCGATTTAGATGATTTCGTTGTTATGTCAATATACCGTTTATGAAAGAAATATTTGGAAAAGTTACTCGTAAAATTCGGAGAAAACAAGAAAGTTTTTTTCAGTGAGACTTTGTATGAACTCAACACCAGAATTCAAGATTCAGACGATATGTGTAATTCAGCTTTGGCGCCGCTCTTGAAACAGCGGGTTTGCTTCAACAGACGCATTTTTTAGTCAAGCTTTTCAACATCTTACTTCTTTCTTCGTTTTCACTCACACATTCAAATCAGACGGACACTTGTCTGAGGAAATCCATCGGAATCCTGTGAATGTGGCGTATATAACGTTACCAGATGTCAGTCTTAAAAAAAAAAAAAGAGCTAGTTTCTAAGTTATCTCACAATCTCACATTGTCAATCAGAATAGACATCTACAGTGTAGCTTGCCGGCCGCGGGGACTGAGGTGCGTCGGTCACGGTCTGCACGGCCACTACGGTCGGGGGTTCGAATCCCCCCCTCGGGCAGTGATATTTGTGCCGTCCTTAGTATAAGGTAGTTCATAAGTAGTTTGTAAGTTTAGGGACTGATGACCCCGTAGTTAAGTCCCATAAGATTTACAAACATTTGAACATTTTGATAAATGATTGATTACTTGAAAATCCACAAACAATTTCCTTTTTATTTTTCACTGATGAAGCTACTTCCACTCGTGACGGCATCAACTACACACGTAATTCATATAGACGGCCGAAAAAAACGCACATGCCACAATGCAGACATTTTCTAGAACGATTCTCTATAAATGTGTGGTTTGATAGAAAATCAGTTAAAACAGCGCGTTGTGTTACGGCATCGTATTACATGACCCTGTTAACTAAACTTTATTGAAAATGTACTTCCGGCGTTATTGGTACTATAATAATGCGTGTGTCCTTGTAGCAAGACGGGGCTTTTGCACATTCTAGTCGTCAAGTGATACATCATCTAAACCTAACATTCCCCGGAAGATGGATCGGTAGATATCGGCTCTTTTCTTGGTTACCAAGGTCGCAGGATGTCACCTCTTTGAATTTCCGCCGATAGGAATTCTTCAAGGGTAAATCTATAAGGAAAAAGTAAACACAATAGTCGATTTGATGTTTTGGATTTGAATAGTGCAGCTCTCACGTAAGAACGTAAAGACGTAAGTCCCATAAGCTATACAAACATTTGAACGATTGTACAGTGTAGCTTGTCAGAAGTACTATTTCGTTTTCTACGAATATCTGATATTAGGCCGTATTACCCGATACACCTGAGGCGAGAGCCGCAGTACCACTCGAAAACGGTTCTACAGAGAAAGGCTCACTTTGTAGCCCAGGGATCGAATGAAGGGTAGAGCCATGGGTCGTAACACATCTGAAATGTAACGGCCACTGTTCAAAGTGCCGTCGATGCGAACAAGAGGTGACCGTGACGTGTAAACAATGGCACCCCATACCATCACGCCGGGTGATACGCCGGTATGGCGATAACTAATACACGCTTCCAATGTGCGTTCACCGCGATGTCGCCAAACATGGATGCGACCATCATGATGCTGTAAACAGAACCTGAATTTATCCGAAAAAATGACGTTTTGCCATTAGTACACCCAGGTTCGTCGTTGCGTTGCGTACACCATCGGAGGCGCTCCTGTCTGTGATACAGCGTCAAGGGTAACCGCAGCCATGGTTTCCGAGCTGATAGTTCATGCTGCTGCAAACGTCGTCGAACTGTTTGTGCAGATGATTGTTGTCTTGCAAACGTCCCTATCTGTTGACGTGGCTGCACGGTCCGTTATAGCCATGCGGATAAGATGCCTGTCATCTCGACTGCTAGTGATACGAGGCCGTTGGGATCCAGCACGGCGTTCCGTATTGCCCTCCTGAACCCAACGATTCTGCTAACAGTCATTGGCTCGCGACCAACGCGAGCAGCAATATCGCGATACGATAAACCGCAATCGCAATCGCGACTTTATCAAAGTCGGAAACGTGGTGGTACGCATTTCTACTCCTTGCACGAGGTATCATAACAACGTTTCATCAGGCAACGCCGGTCAACTGATGTTTGTGTATGAGAAATCGGTTGGAAACTTTCCTCGTGTCAGCACGTTGTAGGTGTCGCCACCGGCGCCAAACTTGTGTAGATGCCCTGAAAAGCTAATCATTTGCATATCACAGCATCACCGAGCGAGGTGGCGCACTGGTAACGCTCTGGACTCGCATTCTGGAAGATGGTGGTTCAAATCCACCCCTCAAAAAAAAAAAAAAAAAAAAAAAAATGTTCAAATGTTTGTATAGTCTATGGGACTTAACTACGGGGTCATCAGTCCCTAAACTTACAAACTACTTATGAACTACTTATGAACTAGGACGGCACAAATATCGATGCCCGAGGGGGGGATTCGAACCCCCGACCGGTGCACACCGCGACTGAAGCGCCTCAGTCCCCGCGGCCACCGCGGCCGGCAAATCCACCTCAGGCCATCCAGATTTAGGTTTTCAGTGTTTTTCCTAAATCGCTCCGGGCAAATGCCGGGATGGTTCCTTTCAAAGAGCATGGCCGATTTCCTTCCGCATCCTTACCCAAAACTCCTAGCATTAGCTCCGTCTCTACTGACCAGGTTGTCGACGGGACGTTAAACCCTAAGTCACCATAATTATCACTGCATCTTCTTCGTGTCGGTTAAATTTTGCGTCTGTAGTACGTCATCTTCGTGGTGTAGCAATTTGAATGGCCAGGAGTGTAGAATGAAGTATTTGGTCGTGAAACAGTCGTTTGATGATGAAGCCACGAGCTGCCAGAGGAAGAAATTTGATTCATAGTCTCACAAGACGAATACGTGCTAACAGCTTTGTTAGATGGCAATTCCAAAAATGGGTTCCTGTGCAAAATTTTATGTAAGTACCGTCTAGAAGTGTGTAACCTGAAATGTGAAGCTCCGTATATAAATCAGTTTTTTTCTAGACACAGAAATGCCAAATACAGTGTTATGCGTGAAAATCGAAATGATTACTATGTCTAACATGTCGTCAGTATTGCACTGGATACTAAACACTCAACCTACCCCACCAATTCACAAGGAGAAGTCGCGGGACGGGTATCACCGAATTGGCTCATACTGCCAGAGAGGAGGCAGCTAGACGTGTTTTCATATTTCTAAAATATCGCGCCTGAGTGTGCCATAGGAAAAGAGAATACACTCGCGTTAGATTTCAGTTACAGTATTAGTGGTGTACAAAATTAGTTTAATCAACAATTAAATGCTACAGTTAATGTTGACGTAGCTTCGTGGATAAACGGATAATTGCAAATTTTACAAACTGGGTTACGTTCCCGCTACTTTGTGATTTTTGTTTCCATTCCACAGTATCCCCTGCAATGCTAATCTTTAATCGTGAAATTTAAATTTACTTCAAAATTTCTGTTTTTACAGATAAAATTACAGCATATTCGTTTTACATATAATTTAATTAAATTAAATAATGTACCTCATTTAAACTGATAATTTTCATAATTCGTTGAAGTTTTAAATGAAAATAGTATTTCCGAAAACTCCAGCAGTTAATTATCAGCCGGATTTTATATTAAATTTTGTAGCGTGATAATCGTAAAAAACAAAGTATTCACGATGCTCAATTTATAGAATCATTTTTCGCGACAATAATTGTATAATCTATTTTCTCCGATGCTGTGTGTCGTGAACGAAACAGTTCCGCTAATAGCTGGTAAAGTTGGCTTATTAAAATTGGCTTCGCGGCTTATAGCTGCATTCTCGATTTATCCGAGAGCAGACGTGAGTATTAACGTAAAAAATTGAATTCCCGTAGAAAAAGACGAGGTTGATTCTTTGATTCATATTTATTATTATTTTTTTTAAATGTAGGGAACACCTTAGGATGCGGTTGTAAACCACGATACCAGCTGTGTATGGTTAAAAAACCAAATTTACCAGCTGTAGGCGGATTTGTTTTATTCGCCAAAGCATTTTTGAGGAAGAACATTTTTCTGAATACTGCTTCAATACAAAGCATACTTCATTCAAATTTTAAAGCGAAAGTCTGTTCTCTGTTAATTTAGATGCGTACCATACATACCGATCCGTATGGGGAAAACAGGAGCGCTGAATTGATGCTGTATGACTGAATGTGTTTTCATCACACCTTCTCTTGACGACAACTCTCACTATTGTTATAGCCATTCAGGTGCACGGAATTTTTTAACCATATTTAAATTTTATAAATATATTTTTAAGACTGCAAGGAACAATCCAAAAAAAGTATTCGCGGGAATCAAACTCCGACCGCAAAATTAGCAAGGGCTAATCCACTGCGCTACCCCAAAATTGAATGTACTGTTGCTCACATTAACTTACACACCACAAACACTTTTATTGGGAAATATTTCGCGACTGTTTTCTCTTTTGCTATGGCCCGCTCAGGCAAGATGATTTTGTAATTGAAATGGCTCGTCTACCTGCTTCTTCTCACACAGTTCGAAGCAAATCAATGACACCGATTCCGCGACCACCTCTTGTGAGTTGCATATGAACCGCTATTGTCCACGTGACTTTTTTACATTTTTTATTGACGCTACGTTGTTAATAATAGTAACTAATGTGACAGAAAAATATGTAGAATAGTTTGTTAAGTTCCACAAACTGAAACTTGGAGATTCTTTATTAGCAATGTCGTTCGTTGGCAATAGTTTAGGACCCAGATTTTGAAATATACTGCCGAAACATATTAGTAGGAAAGTTGTTACATCTTACAACTGAAACCAATATACCGTTTCCTCCTACATGTATGTTGCGAAGACAAGACGCGGATAAATTTAATGTTCAAATGTTTGTAAATCTTATGGGACTTAACTACGGGGTCATCAGTCCCTAAACTTACAAACTACTTATGAACTACTTACGAACTAGGACGGCACAAATATCCATGCCCGAGGGGGGATTCGAACCTCCGACCGTAGTGACCGTGCAGACCGTGACTGAAGCGCCTCAGTCCCCTCGGCCACCGCGGCCGGCCGGATAAATTTAGATTAGAGCCTACACGAAGTATACCTGATTTCTGTCTTTCCGCGAAGCACGCGTGATTGCAACAGGAAAATAAGAAAATCTGAGTGGTATACGAAGTACTCTCCGTCACGCATCGTGAGGTAGCTTGTGGACTGTAGATGTATATAACGTTGCAGAGATTGCTGAGTTGCTCACTGTATTTATCCTGTAAAATTCGAAATTGTACGTTGTTGTGCTATTTAGGTTCAGGACCATTCGTTGGCTTACATTAATCCAGTAAATGTTGTCGATAAAAGTTTCTGGAGCAATACGTTACATAAGTTGACTTCCGACGCGCACATCGGCAAAGAACTTAGCGCGTCGTCTGAAGTCCCCAGAACGAGCGAAGGTGCACACACCTTTAGGCGAGCGATTTAAAGACGCTATTTTAGTAACAACACATGAGTTTTTATCAGGGTTGGAACCTAAACGCTTTTTTGAGTGCAACAAATACAAGACATATCACCGTATTCCATATTTTGGTAAGATTTCGGAAACATTTGGGTCCCAATTACGCAATAAAAAGGTACAACCAGCTTTTTTCATACCATATAATCTAGGGAAGAAATGAAGGCACAAAGAAACTTCTATTGATAATAAATACAATACTGGTGGGATCTACTGCATAAGGTGTGATAACTGTACCATGAGATACATTGTACAAACAGGCAGAAGTTTCTGCACAAGATTTGAAGAACGCATGAATCTTGCAATCATCTACAGGGATAAGGGACACTGCATTACAAATTTACAAAATAAATTAAAAATTCTTCACAGGAAAGGAAAAGGACATAACCTTAATATTCTGGAAGAGATTGAAAAGATGCAAGAAGCGTCTCCCAATATACACACTCAATGGACAACTTGAGCTGCGCCATCGCCACATTGTAGCAAATTTTGATTCTTTAAATAATAACACATAAGGCATGTATTCTCCATATAATATATACGTTTTTGACTATTACAGGGCCATCTATCACAAAGATAAAAAAGTGTTCCAAATAAAACATTCACATTTATTTACGTCCTAGCCGAATATGTAATAAAAATGTAGGTATTTATTTAAAAAAGGAGTTGATATCCGTTTGACCTATGGCAGCGCCATATAGCAGGCCAACCATAGCGCCACCTGTTTTCCCCCTTCAACCTGGAAGTTTTGTTCTTTATAGTTTTTTTTCGTTTGATTTAAAGATGTAACTCAACCTTCTCTGCTACTGTACTTGTGTGATTGTTTGAAAGCGCTAACCGCCTCGCCCTCAATTTGATTTTCGCGCATGCGTACTTCTAACGTTCCAGCTCTATCACGAGCACCACGTAGTTAACGACGGGCTGCCCCAGCGCAACGCCACCTGTAAATATGCGTAATTTTTCTCATTTTACCATTTCCACAGTGTTTCAATTCGGGCAACCCAATTTATTTAACATTTTATGAAACAGGAGCAGAGAATGTTGGGTCGTTTAGAGTCACCGACAAAAATATGAAATAATTTGTGAGTACTTTTCAGCTACAGTTTTCTTACCTATAGCTCAAACGTAAATTACCATAAAGTGATTGTTAATGGTCGCTCTTCTTTGTATACAGATAACCCTGATGATGTAGCTCTAATGCCACGAAATTTGTTGGTTGAATAAAAGAGCATCATACAGCTGAAGCGGTTTACATTAAATATGACTCTTCTTTGAGTACTTAAATGCGCCATTTGTTTCCTACAATTCACAATGAGAGAAAATAGTACACTTCGAAAGACGCCGTCGAGTTGCAACAGAAGACAGTAGATACCTCCTTGGGAATAGTAGATACAGTGATGGTTTCAACGTCGTCCGCCAACATTTAGCGTAGTGATATAGCTTTCCGAGTGACATCTGTGTTTAACCTTCTATATGGTGTGTAAACAGCCTTAAGGCTCACAAGGGGAACACCAAGTATGGTACCAACGGATTTTGATGGGTCGCATGTATGTTGTGAGGGAATTCCTCCAGACCAACAACCTAAAAGGATTTATTCCACTGGGCCTTGATTTCTAAGAAAATCAAGATCAAATTCGCAACAAATTACCATGCGTAACATGTCTAGTTTTACATGGCGGTTACTGCTCAGCGAGACAGGGTGGTGTAATCGGCAAGGTGCTACGCTTACCTGCAGGAGACCCGGGTTCGATACCTATGCGGCAGAACAATTTTTAAAAATTGTAATTGCTACTTTTTATATTGGAAAAAAAAAATTAAGCAAAGAAGAATATATAAAGAAAGAAAAACAAAAATAATGAAAAGTCAAACCAAGAAAAAAAAAAAAAAAAAAAAAAAAATCTTCCCCTTCGGGTCATTTATTTTTCACTTCTCTCCATTTCTCTTCTTTTATTGTGCAATTAATAGACGACCAAACATTGTTTTTGAATGTCAACGACCACTGTTTTCCAGTATCGCTGATGAAAACACCTTGCGCCTGTAAAGCGGTAGCATTTATTAGATATGCATGGTGCTACAATGTTCTGTGTTTTTGTGCTTCTATGACAATTATCACTCAGAATTTTGTACAGGTGTTAAAGATAGCAACGATTGCGACAGTGAGTAAATAACACTGAATACTAAGAAAAATAATCAGTAGCTACTGTGTTATTTGCTATTATCCTGTCGGCCGCGGTGGCCGAGGGGACTGAGGCACTCCAGTCACGGTCTGCACGGCCATTACGGTCGGAGGTTCGAATCCCCTCTCGGGCATGGATATTTGTGCCGTCCGTAGTATTAGCTAGTTCATAAGTAGTTTGTAAGTTTAGGGACTGATGACCCCGTAGTTAAGTCCCATAGACTTTACAAACATTACAATTACATTACAATTGCTATTATCCCGACTGTTTACTCAAGCTGTAGCATAGGAGTGGGTATAAAGGCATATAATTATGCACAATAAAAGAAGAGAAATGAAGAAAAGTGAAAAATAAATGACCCGAAGGGGAAGATTTTTTATTTTCTTGGTAAATTTTTTAAACGTTCGACTTTTCATTATTTTCGTTTTTCTTTCTTTATATATTTTTCTTTGCTTAATTATTTTTTTTTTGAAATATAAAAAGTAGCAACTACAATTTTTAAAAATTGTTCTGCCGCTAGATATCGAAACCGGGTCTCCTGCATGGGTACCTAGCACCTTGCCGATTACACCATGCTGTCTCGCGGAGTGGTAACCGCCATGTATAAGCAGACATGTTACGCCTGGAAATTTGCTGCGAATTTGATCTCGATTTCATTAGAAATCAAGGCCCATTGGAACAAATCCTTTTAGCTTGATGGTCTTGAGACATTCCCTCACAACGTACCTGCGACCCATCAAATTCCGTTGGTACCATACTTGGTGTTCCCCTTATCAATGTGATATCATCACGGAGATGCACTCGTAGTTCCCACTGCCATTTGAGCGAGTCTGAAAGGCGTCAAACTGTGACTTTCAGAATGGCGGGATGGTCCTTTCGATTGCCGAACAAACTGGAAGTACTGCGTCAGTTGTCAACTATGCTGCTTGCTGGTTCTGGATGACTATACAGGGTAGACGGCCGCCAAGAGCGTCGTAAGTTCAGCCGTGGCACATCGTACAGCTATCACGGCATAGATAAGACGCTTTGTGAACTCACAAGTGTCAACACGAACTGTCGCCAACCAGTTAGCTCTAGCTCGGCTTCCACAGCATCGACTTCACAGCACGACTAGTGCCGACAGAGGATCACTAGGGAGGCGTGACCGGATATGTGACAAATGCACCCACTGACATTCGCACCAAACCACAACTCTTGTGACATTTGCACCCAGTCTAACCGTAAACTATCTGCTTATAAGTAAGAGCTGACGCATCCGCCATTTTCATTCTCGTGGCTCGTAAGTTAAACACACTGCGGTGCTATAGGATTTGCGTCACGGCACTTTAGCACGACATTACGGGTGGTTGTGTTGCCATAAACTGCTCAGATCATTCCAGAGGTGGCTACAGAACGTTTAGTTTCCCGATAGATTCTAAAAGAAGAAAAAATGGATCATTAAATGTCGGCGCAAAAACTGGGAACCCGAATCGAGCCCACAGTTATGTATTGTAAGTAAATAGTTATTATTATGACTTGAAGGAATATTTAATAGTAAAAATCGTTTGTGATATTTGAACTTACGGTTTTGTTTAGCTCTTTTGAAAGTATTACCTTTTAAGAGAGAAGCTGCCTGTAGGGAATTAACAGCAGCAAAATATCATATTACAGCAAAGCACAATATATGTGTCTTATATAGTATATTTAGTAATACACCTTATCAAAAAGTTTTGTACTAACATTGCACAAATTGTTCAAGATAGTTCTTTTACGTTATTACGAGAAAGTATTACCAACATTAAAACGGAAAATATAAATTTACTGGGCAAAAAGTTTCGTTACGGCTGTGGCATCGTACTGTGCTGATACAGGCAACTACCGTTGAATGCTATTTGTGGTATTTCCAAGTTTTAGCGTCATAACTTGTAGTATGCAATTTGACAGAATAGTAGGGTACATGATGTTTTATCAATTCAATTCAATTCAATTTCTTATTAGTAAATGCCAAAATTGACGCTTATCTATAAGAGGCTTTAATATAACTGGCAAAGAATACTAGGTAAATTTTACTTACGGCTGCGGCGGCGTAGTGGCAACGAAATTTTTGCTTTGTAAGGATTATTAAATTACTGACAAGACAAGGGTACAGTTACATATGAAAACCTGTAAACCTTAGAGAAGGTTTTCATGGTCAACACATTCTATACGATTAGGTTTTCAAATAGCATTCAAAGGTTGTTGCCAACATCGGCACCGTGTGCCTCTACGACCGTAAACTTTAGATCCTGTACACTAATATTCTTTTTAGTTTTAGTGTTTGTAATACATTCTGAGACTTTCTCAGTAACATAATAGAAGTACATTCAGCAATGTGAGTACAAAAATCCGATGTGGTGCATTTGTCACAGCAGACAACAAACACTTCTTGCAAGACGGCAAACAAACCTCGCATATTGACAGTTATTGACAGTCATTATTCAAATAGAAGCCAAGCTCGCTTAAAAATTGTACCTAGATGACCACTTTCGGCAGAATTAAACGTGGTACTTGATTTTTATCACAGAAATATATGTTTCTTGCTCTGTTTTCTGTATTTGGACAGAAGCAGCAATAAGTAAAGAAAACGCGAGATTTTTGTGTCTAATCCACATATCGATGTAAACAAGAGCGGAATGCAAGCTGAAAGTAGCGCGATATAAGGCTCTATATTTCAATAAACTTAAATAAAATAACACTGTTCGTATAAGCTGCGTGCTGTGTTTAGCATTCGCAGGAATGAAAATGGCGGATGCGCCAGCCTGTGGTTTTAGAAGCTCTATACCTGCTCACTACGTCACGGCCTACCTGCAGCCCGTATTTATGCTCACTCGCTTCTGTGCCCGCAGTAGGAAATTTATTCCTCAATTCAAGGACATGTTTGACGGCAGTAGAACGTTTGGCCACGAATGTCTTATTTGCCTATCCTTAGTCTACTCCCATGAACCACAGACATTGCCGAGATAGGGTGGCTTGCGTGCCTCAGCGATACAGATAGCCGTACCGTAGGTGCAACCACAGCGGAGGGGTATCTGTGGAGAGGCCAGACAAACGTGTGGTTCCTGAAGAGGGGCAGCAGCCTTTTCAGTAGTTACAGGGGCAACAGTCTGGATGATTGACTGAGCTGGCCTTGTAACATCAGCAAATGTGGCTTTGCCACACAGTTACTGCGAACGGCTGAAAGCAAGGGGAAACTACAGCCGTTACTTTTCCCGAGGACATGCAGCTCTACTGTATGAACATATGATGATGGCATCCTCTCGGGTAAAATATTCCGGAGGTAAAATAGTCCCCCATTCGGATCTCCGGGCGGGGACTACTCAGGAGGATGTGATCATCAGGAAAGATAACACTGGCATTCTACGAATCGGAGCGTGGAATGTTAGATCCCTTAATCGGGTAGGGAAGCTAGAAAATTTAAAAAGGGAAATGGATATGTTGAAGCTAGATACAGTGGGGATTAGTGAAGTTCGGTGGAAAGAGGAACAGGACTTTTGGTCAGGCGAGTACAGGATTATAAATACAAAATCAGTTGGGGGTATTACAGGAGTAGGTCTGATAATGAATAAGAAAATAGGAGAGCGAGTAAACTACTATGAACAACACAGTGATCGCATTATCGTAGTCAAGATTGATACGAAACCAACACCGACCACAGTAGTACAGGTTTATATGCCAACTAGCTCTGCCGATGATGAGGAAATCGAAGAAATATATGAGGAGCTAAAGGAAATTAATTATTCAGACAATTAAGGGAGAGGAAAACTTAATTGTTATGGGAGACTGGAATTCGGTAGTAGGACAAGGAAGGGAAGGGAAGATAGTAGGTGAATATGGTCTGGGCAAAAGGAATGAAAGAGGAAGCCGCCTGGTAGAATTTTGCACGGAACATAATTTAGTTATAACAAACACCTGGTTTAAGAATCACAAAAGAAGGTTGTATACGTGGTAGAGACCAGGAGACACCGGGAGATACCAGATAGATTTTATAATGGTAAGACAGATTTCGGAACCAGTTTTTAAACTGTAAAACATACCCAGGGGCAGATATAGACTCTGACCATAACTTGTTGGTTATGAAATGCAGGCTGAAACTGAAGAAACTACAAAAAGGTAGGAAAATAAGGAGATGGGACCTGGATAAGCTGAAGGAACCTGAAGTTATTAAGAATTTCACAGGGAGCTTTAAGCAACAATTGACAGAAACGGAGGAAAATAAAACAGTAGAGGAGGAATGGGTAGCATTGAGAGATGAAATAGTGAAGGCAGCAGAGGACAAAATAGGTAGGAAGGCAAGACCTACAAAAAATCCTTGGATATCACAGGAGATACTAAATTTAATCGATGAAAGGAGAAAATATAAAAGTGCAGTAAATGAAACAGGCAAAATGGAGTACAGACGACTAAGAAATGAGATTCACAGGAAGTGCAAAATGGCTAAGCAGGAGTGGCTAGAAGGCAAATGCAAGGATGTAGAAGAATGTATAAATAGGGCAAAATACATACAGCCTACAGGAAAATAAAAGAACCATTTGGAGATAAGAAAAACAAATATCAAGGACTCTGATGGAAAACCAGTTCTCAGCAAAGAAGGGAAAGCTGAAAGGTGGAAAGAGTATATAGAGAGGCTCTATGAAGGAAATGAACTTAGCGGCAATATTGTAGAAAGGGGAGAAGAAGTAGATGAGGATGAAATAGGAGATACTATACTGAGAGATGAATTTGACAGAGCACTGAAAGACTTAAGTAGAAACAAAGCCCCTGGAGTAGATGATATTCCCTCAGAGCTACTGAAGTCTCTGGGAGAACCAGCCATGACAAAATTGTTTCACCTGGTGTGTAAGATGCATGAGACAGGTGAAGTACCCTCAGACTTTAAGAAAAATGTTATAATCCCCATTCCAAAGAAAGCAGGTGCAGTCAGGTGTGAAAACTACAGAACGATCAGTTTAATAAGTCATGGTTGCAAAATATTAACACGAATTATTTACAGAAGGATGGAAAAGCTGGTAGAAGCCGACCTCGGGGAAGATAAGTTTGGGTTCAGAAGAAATGTAGGAACTCGGGAGGCAATACTCACTTTACGGCTTATCCTAGAAGATAGATTAAGGAAAGGCAAACCTACATTTCTAGCTTTTGTAGATTTGGAGAAGGCTTTTGACAAGGTTGATTGGAATAAACTCTTTCAAGTTCTGAAGCAAGCAGGAGTAAAATATAGGGAGCATAAGGTTATTTACAATTTGTACAAAAACCAGACAGCAGTTGTCAGAGTTGAAGGGCATGAAAGGGATGCAATAGTTGGAAAGGGAGTAACACAGGGTTGTAGCCTTTCTCCAATGTTGTTCAATTGGTACATTGAGCAAGCTATAAAGGAAAGCAAGGAGAAATTTGGTGAAGGAATTAAAGTTCAGGGGGAAGAATTAAAAACATTGCGTTTTGCCGACGACATAGTAATTCTGTCAGATACAGCAAAGGACCTGGAAGAGCAATTGAATGGAATGGACAGTGTGTACTGAAAGGTGCATATAAGATGAACATTAACAAGAGCAAAACTAGGGTAATGGAGTGCAGTCTAAGAAAATCAGGCGATGCTGAAGGAATTAGATTAGGTAACGAAGCAATAAAGGAGGTAGATGAGTTTTGTTACTTGGGCAGTAAAATAACAAGCGATGGTCGCAGTACAGAGGATATAAAATGCAGAATGGCAATGGGTAGAAAAGCGTTCTTGAAAAAGAGAAATTTGTTAACATCGAATATTGATTTAAGCCTAAGGAAGTTCTTTCTGAAAGCATTTGTATGGAGTGTTGCCTTGTATGGGAGTGAAACATGGACGATAAACAGTGCGCCGTCCGCGGTGGCGGAGGTGACTGAGGCGCTCCAGTCACGATCAGTGCGGCCACTACGGTCGGGGGTTCGAATCCCCCCTCGGGCATGGATATTTGTGCCGTCCTAGTTCGTAAGTAGCTCATAAGTAGTTTGTAAGTTTAGGGACTGATGACCCCGTAGTTAGTCCCATAAGCTTAACAAACATTTGAACATTTGATAAACAGTGCGGACAGGAAGAGGATTGAGGCTTTTAAAATGTGGTGCTACAGAAGAATGCTGAAGATTAGGTGGGTGGATCGCGTAACTAATGAGGAGGTACTGAACAGAATTGGGGAGAAAAGAAATTTCTGGTATACCTTGACTAAAAGAAGGGATAGATTGGTAGGGCACATTCTTAGACATCAAGGAATTGTGAATTTAGCGTTGGAGGGAAGAGGAAGACCGAGAGATGGATACAGTAAGCAGATTGAAATGGATGTGGGTTGTCGTTCTTATGTGGAGATGAAGAGGCTTGCTCAGGATGGGCTATTGTAGAGAGCTGCATCAAACCAGTCTCCGGACTGAAGACCACACAACAACAGTCTATATTTTATGTTTTCCTTGCTTCGTCCATCGTGGGTTATTTTGCTGCAAAGGTATCAGAATTTCTTGGTTTCGTGTACATGGAGATCACCAATCAGGATGCCGAGTTTCTCGCTAGTATCATTTCTGCTACTTCTCATTAGTCTTTCATTGGTTTACCCTCAATCCAAATTCTGTTCTCATTAGTCGTTTTATTGCACTCTACAGATTCTGTCATTCTTTCACTTCTACAGACGATAGCATATCATCAGATAATTTCATCATTATTATCGTTTTACCCTGAATGTTTACCCCAACTGTGAATCTTTCCTTTATTACCTACAAAACCTCTTCGATGTACAAATTGAACAGTAAAGGTGACAGTCCACATTCATTCTTACTCCCCTGTTTAAACCGAGCACTTCGACTTGACTTGTAAAACGTTACCACCTTAAAGTGTTCTGTCCACCGACATTTCTTAATAAATCTCTACAGCATCAAAGTTCACGACAGTTACTTTGATATCTTGTGGGTGTAGAATCTTCTTAAAACACAGAATATGCATAACCTGCTTACAGGAATCCCTAGAATTCATTCAGAATACGTGCATCTAGAGAAATGTTCTCTATTTTATGTGTCCGTCAAAATTAAGGCAAGAACTCAGAGCAAACACCAGGTATCTTAAAAGCTGTTTAATTTCATCACTTTTACCCTACAATGCATTTCAACAATATGTACATCGGTGCCCAAACCGGCATAGTGGCCTTCTTTGTGTTGCCTCCTTTTATAGTCTGGCCTACAATACCATACATTATTACAATTATTAAAGATATGAAAAACAATTAGTTTGGCCATGTTATGGCAAGATAATAGCAGCTTTACATTCAAAATTAAGGTAATTATCCATTTACATCAATTCACAATAATCATGCTTTCATATATTTGGTTGCGGATCTGAGATACGCATATCTATAAAATACAACAATACATTATTTGTTTGAAAAATAGAGAAGGGCAAATGTTCCCATCATGTACAGAATAATGAAATAAAATATTAGTTGTTTTGCTGTATACAAGAACACGGGAATATTTCATATAGGCTTAGTTAATCTACAATGCGCCCATGCTGGCAAGTTTATATTCAAAACATTTATTACATTTGTGTTTCCATGGCCAGTTACTACTCAAAATTACAATAGAATATATCTCTAAGTATACTATTTCACTTTATGTTTTCCTAAAGTGCATATTAGCAAGTTTTAGTTTCATGGCCATGTACTCTTGTTTTTCCTATTTTATAATGAAATATTATTTATTTGTTTTCCTTGCAATGTATGTATCTTCTCTTAACCATTACTTTATGAAGAAATCATTTTTTCTTATATTACACATACTCTGAGATCACAAACTGACATTTAACAGTTGAGGTTCTAATAAAATAATTTGTTTAATTTGTTATTTGGGTGATGAAGCAGTAAACATTCACTTCTGTAGCTTGCCTATTACATCTCACTTTCCACTTTTCTTCCCTCTTGCCTCTTATGCAAAACATTCCTTATAGTTTAGTCCCATTTGTCTCAGAATTTCGAACATCTTACATTATGAAACACTTTCTCCAGGTCAACAATTCTTATGAATATGTCTTGTTTGTTCTTCAGCCTTGCTTACATTACAAAATCGCAACGTCAGAACTGCCAACCAACTGGCTTCACCTCTCCTAAAGGCAAATTGATCCTCACCTAACCAATCCTCAATTCGCTTTTCCATTCTTCGTCATTGTCGAGTCAATATCATAATAGGAAATTCTGAGAATAGCGTCGCCGTGCTGTTTTTCCGTAAGCTGCAGTGAAAAATGCACGGGCATTGCAGCAACACTATTCAGGCCCACAGTGCTGTAATGTGCGGCCTCTGTCAGTGCCATTGACTCTTCTGCCTGCCGGGCAGAGATCGGACAGGGAGATTAGCGGACCTTTCCTCGACCTTTTCTGGGTGGAAATGACACTGGTCGCAAATGTCACTGGGTGTAATTGTCACGGTACCGCTGTGACCGAGCGAGGTGGCGTAATGGTAATACACTGGACTCGCATTCGGAAGGAAGATAGTTCAAATCAACCTCCGGCCATCCAGATTTAGGTTTTCCGTGACTTCCCTAAATCACTCCAGGCAAATGCCTTTCAGAGGGCACGGCCGATTTCCTTCCCCATCATTGTCCAAACAATTCGAGCGTCGGCTCCGTCTCTAATGACCACGATTGTCGACGTTGCGTTAAACGCTAAGCTTCCTAGGGAGGTGGTATGGCGGTCTGTGGACTTCAGCGATGAAAGCTGAGTCTGCCTGCGAGAATTTGGTGGTCGTTTGCGCGTACGACGTACACGTGGCGAACGCTATTTCGTAAACTGTATTGGTCCGAGACAGACCCGCCGCTTCCCAAGCCTTACAGTCTGGAGCAGGGGTCTCCAAAATATGGCGCGCACGACATTTTCAAGTAGGTTTCTGGCTGTATTTTGCTTTTGTGATTTCATCTTGTTTGTTTCGTTCGTTCGTTGTAGCGGGTCCCTTGTTACAACAAAATGTCTCTTAAATGTTAGCTCTGAGGTTACTCCTACATTTAAATTTGGCTAATTTGAGCACCGAAAATGTTTGTTCACTTCTGTGTGTAGTGCCAAACAGAGATGACCAACTTCGTGAAAAATCTTTGTTGAGCGGGTAGTTTTCTTTGGGAAGAAACTTATAAAACTGTTCGATACTGCCATTCTTAAATTTGACCTCCGTCGACTTATCTGCTTGTAGATCGATTATTTTCATTTCCAAAACTGTAGGAACATCTTCCACTTCACAAGAGTAGGATTGTATTTCCTTTGCGTATGCATCTAACCTGCAAGACAATTCATTCTTCAGATGACCAAGAAATCCCCATGAAAAAAATTGCGGAAAACTTGAACCACGTTTAGTGATTGGCAATTTGCGAAATGCGAAACAATTTTCTGTTCGATATTACTTTTAAAAAGTAATAGTTCCTATCGGAAAACTTTAATGTGCATGTATACAGGTTAAATTGGAATTTTGCCTCTTACGAGTGACGTCGTTAGGCGTTAGTGTCGCATTCTTCAGTAATCGCCAAATATGCTATCCGGCATATCCCGCACCTCTGGTCTGGAGCGTGATAAGCCACAACTGTCGTTCACGTTTGGAGGGAATGCCAACCAGCGCTCGGTACGTGCAGAATGTCGTAAGACCCGTTCTTTCGCCATTTGTGCAACAGGGATAACAGCACAATGTTCGCCTACACATTGAGTGTCAAACTCATCGTACTATACAAGACGATCTCCGGAATTGCCTCCAATCGAGCACGTTTGAGACACGATAGGTCAACTGACATGTGCGACTCGCCAACCCACAACTGTTTCAGAACTTCTGTTGACATGGTGTCTGTTCCTTCTGACATGTCCAAAATAACAGACACTATATCTATAATTAGAAAAATACCAGCATCACGCAATTGACAATTTCAATGCGGACACAATCAAACGCCCTATCCCCTGCGGGGATCCAGTATAGGCTGCGAGTAAGTGGAATCAATGGACAGGAGTCTAAAAACTGAAAATTTGGATTGGAAGGGAAGCGTGCCTGCAGAGCCTAATTGGTTAAGGCGACCGCTGGCCTGAAGCGGGAAATCTGGGTTAGAATCCCGGTCCAGCACAAACTTCGCCGTTGAATTTATTTCAACGCCCCGAAACGGTAGAAATGTTTCAGAATTCTTTCAGAACTATGTGAACAGGTCGAACAGTCGAGGAATAATGTATCCAGAGACAGTATTCTCCATTTATATGATAGAATGAATGTCAGAATCAGCGCCCGCATTGCAGTCCATGGAGGCTACAATATCTGCATCTAAATACATACATACTCCGCAATCGACCCAAAGGTGCGTGGCGAAGGGTACTTAGTAGTTCTACTACCTACTTGCCTTTCGTTCCACTCCCACATAGAACGAGGGAAAACGAATGCTTGCATTCATCTTTACGCGAAATGTACGTTGGCGGCAGTAAAAACGTTCTGCAGCCCTCTAAATTTCTTCTTCGAAAAGAACGTCGCCTTCCCACCAGCGACTGCCGTTTGAATTCGCGAAGCGTTAGAGTAACACTCGCGCTTTGATCTAACCTACCAGTAACATACCTAGCCACCCGTTCCCCGTTCTGAATTGCTTCTACATCTTCCTTTAAACCAGTGTTTTTCAACCTTTTCGAAAATGCGACCCCCTTGCAGTAATAAAAATATTCTGGCGACACTCCTTCCAAATTAATATATTCTTGTCACCCCCTACCTTGCTTCTCGCGAACCGTAACAAAACTATGTTACCTCAAAGGAAACAAATTTTATCTTCTTTCTTTCCCTTCAGCTTTTTTTTTTTTTTTTTTTTTTTTTTTTTTTTTTTTTTTTTTTTTTTTAATCGCGGACTACGTATCTTGTGTACTTTCGGAATGGAACACTTTAACCTATTTTTATGTGAGTTCAGACAGAGAAATATATTTTAGGCCAAATGAACGAGTGTTTCGCATTTCAGGCAAGACTCAGAAGTGAATTATGCTCATTAAGAAAGGTCCCACTGTATAGAAATTTTGTAAAGAAGTAGATTTTTTTCGAATTTTTCTAAATTACCTACTGTATCATCTTCTTTTGCCTATCGATTGGTTCCTGAAAACAGTTTTCAGACATTGTGCTTATTCATCATTAACACACAGTATTATGTAACAACTATCATCTATTCAGTTGATAATGAATGTTACAAAGGAAGAACATAATTTTAACATTAAATTTCAGTTAAGCATACATTTTTTGTATTACTGAACCCTTACTTATTTTATGGTACAAGTACTCCCTCCTTGCGATCCCCCTGGGGGTTGTGACCCACAGGTTGAAAAACATTTCTTTAAACTTGAGGAATTCTCAAGTCGGAGTCGGACAAGCGTTTAATATGCGGCCTCCTTTGCAGACCAATCACATTTTCCCTAAATTCTTTCATCCGTCTTTCCCACGATTGTCCTTAAATGTTCTTTCCATTTCATATCGCTAAGCAATATTACGCCTAAATATTTAATTGACCCCACTCTGTCAAACAGCAAACCACCACTGCTGTATTCGAACATTATGGCATTGCTTCCCCCATTAATCCGTATCACCCTACATTCATCCACAGTCACAGTCACCTGCCACTCCTCACACCACCCAGAAGTCCAAGTCATCCTGCACCCCACCACAGTCACTTAATACATCTACATCTACATCTACATGGGATACTCTGCAAATCACATTCAAGTGCCTGGCAGAAGGTTCATCGAACCACCTTTATACTATTCATCTCCCATTCCACTCTCGAATAGCACGCGGGAAGAAAAAACACCTGACTCTCCGTTCGAGCAATGATTTCTCGTATTTTATTCTGATGATCATTTCTACCTATGTAGGTATGAGTCAACAATATATTTTCGCATTCGGAGGAGAATGTTGGTGATTGGAGTTTCATAAGTAGACCACGCCGCAGCGGTAACGCCATTGTTGTAATGATTCCCGTCTCAGATCCTGTATCATTTCTGTGACGCTGTCTCCCCTGTATCGTGACAATACAAACCGAGCTGTACTTCTTTGGACTTTTTCGATGTCCCCACCTGATAAGGATCCCACACTGTGGCAGCAATACTCGAAATGAGGACGGACAAGCGTAGTGTATGCAGCCACTTTAGTAGTTCTGTTGCATCTTTTAAGCGTTCTGCCAATAAAACACAGTCTCTGGTTCGCCTTTCCCACGACATTATCTACGCATACCTGCCAACCTTCAAAATGTAAAAATCAGGAGATCCAGTTTAGAAAATCGGGGGATTCTTCAAAAAATCAGGAGATCCGTTCTATCAAAAACTGCAGCGCACTTTACTATAAACCTTAAGATAACTGATTTTAGTCTTTTCCAATAATCTCTTAACGCTACATAATGACTACAAAAAAAAACTTGCGTTAACCCAATTGTTGATTAAATCCTTATATTTTGTAGCCAGTCCAAGTAAAGTGTTTGATTATTTTGATCAAAACAAAACAGTTCACAGCAGTATATTTGTGCTATACTGCTACCTAGGAACATGTTACGGAACAAGTGACCCACATACAGTCATCGTATTTAATTGGTAAACAGTACTCTATAATAAACTATGTAAATAAGCACTCTACATGTGTGACATGATCACTTTCACTTTTTTCAGCAATTTCAGTCTTTTATTGTTACTCGCACACTTTTCATTTTCTCTGCACGTATTTTGGTACATTGCTTTTTTCACCATGTGATGTGGAAATATCACATCGAGAAAGAGTACAAAATAGAAAAAAATGTTCCGTAAACTGCTTAAAAATTGATTATATTTCTTGCCATACTGGAACACATACCAACGAATTGAAATCCCGTAATCACGTGAAATGGCTGTTTACACGAAATTTGCCTTTCTGCAATTCGCATATGAAACTGAAGCCCCTAACTATGCAGTGAAAAGGTTACCAGCGATTAAAAAACCACTGAAGTGATTTCACTTACGTGCACTGACAAAACATCACATACAAAAACAGCACAACATTGAAACATTACATGTGTATTTGCAAATACGAGGAAAGAACAGAAACAATCATTATATAAGTCAAGCGCAACTCCCAATTTCTATGAATTTCGATATATATTTATTTTGAACGGATAAATGAACACAGGACTCTTGACCATTGGCGGAAAATCGAATCTTGGGTTTCAGGACAAAAACTAAAAATCGGGAGAAATAATGGCAAAATCAGGAGGCGGGAGAAAAAGCGAAAAATCAGGAGGCACATGCCTAAATCGGGAGAGTTGGCAGGTATGTCTACGTGTTCTTTCCAGTTTAAGTCTGATGTAATAGTAATTCCTAGGTATTTAGTGGAGTTTACGGCCTTCACATTCGATTGCTTTATCTTGTAAACAAAGCTTAACGGATTTCTTTTCGTACTCATGTGGACGACTTCACACTTCTCATTATTTAGAGTCAATTGCCAATTTTTACACCATAGTGATATCGTAATTAGATCGTTCTGCAGTTGGTATTGATCTTCAGATGACTTTACTAGAAGGTAAATGACGGCGTCATCTGTAAACAATCTAAGGGAGCTACTTAGATTTTCTCCCAAATCGTTTATGTAAATAGGAACAGCAGAGGACCAGTAACACTACCATGTGAAACGCCGGATATCACCTCTGTTTTAGTCGATATGCCTTACCATCGATTACTACAAACTGAGTCCTCTCTGACAGGAAATTTCGTATCCAGTCACAAATCTGGGGCGATATTCCATAACCATGCAATTTGATTAAAAGCCGTTTGTGAGTTGCGGTGTCAAAAGCCTTCTGGGAATCTAGAAATACGGAATCAATTTGAGAGCTCTACACATCACAGCACGTGCTGATATGGATGGTTCAGCATGGATTAACACCTGGTATGGCAGTACCTCTTGGCCTATTGGGGTGCGAATGTAATAATTTCATTCATGACTTGCCATTCTACATTCACGAAGATGCTAAGCTAGTACGTTTTGCTGATGATACAAGTATAGCTATCACACTTAACAAACAGGAATTAACTGATGAAATTGTAAATGATATCTTTCAGAAAGTTATTAAGAGGTTCCCTGATTAAACTTTGATAAAACCCAGTATATACAGTTTCATCATACAGTAAATGGCATGACACCATTAATAAATTTAGACTCTGAACATAAATCTGTAGCTAAGGTAGACTAGTCAAAATTTTCAAGTGTTTGTATTGACGAGGGACTGAATTGGAAGAAACATATTGAAGATCTCCTGAAACGTTTAAGTTCAGCTACTTCTGCTATCAGAGTCATTGCAAAATTTGGTGATATACATTTCAGTAAATTAGCTTACTATGCCTATTTTCATTCATTGCTTTCATATGGGATCATATTCTGGGGCAATTCAATATTGAGTAAAAAAGTATTAATTGCACAAAAGCGTGTAATCAGAATAATTGTCGTAGCCCACCCAATAGCATCCTGCAGTCATTTATTTAGGGATCTAGGGATCTTCACTGTAGCTTCAAAATATATGTATTCACTCATGAAATTTGTTGTTAACAATCCGACCCAATTCAAAAGTAATAGCAGTGTGCATAGTTACAACACAAGGAGAAAGGATGATTTAAGATTGAATCTTAACTTTGACTCAGAAAGGGGAGAATTATGCTGCCACAAACGTCTTTGGTCACTTACCATCAAAAAATTCTGACAGATAGCCAACTAGTATTTAAAAAGAAATTAAAGGAATTCCTGAATGGCAACTCCTACAATGTAGATGAATTTTTAGATAAATCTTAAAAAATTTGTTTTAAATAAATAAAAAACAACAAAAAATGTAATAAAAAATACTTAAAATATTGATTGTCAAGTGTAGACAATGCTTACTAGACAGACACGTTCCACATCATTAGGAAATGTAGTATGTATGATCTATGGAACAAGTATTAAACTAATCTAATCTATTCCATATGCACTGTTTCAGCAATAAATCTTGAGTTTCCGGCTGTGTATTGATAAAGTGTAAATACTCCCAGGTTTCGCTGCCCTCATTAAACTGTGATATGGCCACTGTTTCAGCAATAAATCGTGAGTTTCAGGCTGTGTATTGAAACGTTTCCATACCCTCAGGTTTTGCTGCCCTCATTAATCTGTGATATGCGCACTGTTTCAGCAATAAATCGTGAGTTTGTCGCTGTGTATTGATAAGTTTTCATATCCCCAGGTTTTGCTGCCCTCATTAAACTGTGATATGCGCACTGTTTCAGCAATAAATCGTGAGTTTCAGGCTGTGTATTGAAAAGTTTTGATATCCCCAGGTTTTGCTGCCCTCATTAAACTGTGATAGGGGCACTGTTTCAGCAATAAATAGTGAGTATCAGGCTGTGTATTGATAAGTTGTCATACTCCCAGGTTTTGCTGCCCTCATTAAACTGTGATAGGGGCACTGTTTCAGCAATAAATCGTGAGTTTCCGGCTGTGTATTGAAAAGTTTTCATATCCCAGGTTTTGCTACCCTCATTAAACTGTGAGATGGCCATGTTTCAGCAATAAATCGTGAGTTTCATGTTTTGTATTGAAAGGTTTCCATACTCTCAGGTTTTGCTGCCCTCATTAAACTGTGATATGGGCACTGTTTCAGCAATAAATCGAGAGTTTCATGCTTTGTATTGAAAAGTTTCCATACTCTCAGGTTTTGCTGCCCTCATTAAACTGTGACATGGGCACTGTTTCAGCAATAAATCGTGAGTTTCAGGCTGTGTATTGAAACGTTTACATACCCCCAGGTTTAGCTGCCCTCATTAATCTGTGATATGCGCACTGTTTCAGCAATAAATCGTGAGTTTGTCGCTGATAAGTTTTCATATCCTCAGGTTTTGCTGCCCTCATTAAACTGTGATATGCGCACTGTTTCAGCAATAAATCGTGAGTTTCAGGCTGTGTATTGAAAAGTTTGATATCCCCAGGTTTTGCTGCCCTCATTAAACTGTGATATGCCCACTGTTTCAGCAATAAATCGTGAGTTTCAGGCTGTGTATTGAAAAGTTTGGATATCCCCAGGTTTTGCTGCCCTCATTAAACTGTGATATGGGCACTGTTTCAGTAATAAATCGTGAGTTTCAGGCTGTGTATTGAAAAGTTATCATACTCCCAGGTTTTGCTGCCCTTATTAAACTGTGATATGTGCACTGTTTCAGCCATAAATAGTGAGTTTCAGGTTGTGTTTTGAAAGGTTTCCATACTCCCAGGTTTTGCTGCCCTCATTAAACTGTGATATAGGCACTGTTTCAGTAATAAATCGCGAGTTTCCGGCTGTGTACTGAAAATTTTCCATACTCCCAGGTTTTGCTGCTTTCATTAAACTGTGATATGGGCACTGCTTCAGCAATAAATCGTGAGTTTCCAGCTGTGTACTGAAAAGTTTCCATACTCCCAGGTTTTGCTGCCCTCCTTAAACTGTGATATGGGCACTGTGTCAGCAATAAATCGTGCGTTTCAGGCTGTGTATTGATAAGTTTTCATATCCGCAGTTTTTGCTTCCCTCATTTAACTGTTATATGGGCACTGTTTCAGCAATAAATCGTGAGTTTCAAGATGTGTATTGAAAAGTGTCCATACTCCCAGGTTTTGCTGCCCTCATTAAACTGTGATATGGGCACTGTTTCAACAATAAATCGTGAGTTTCAGGCTGTGTATTTAAAAGTTTCCATACTCCCAGGTTTTGGTGCCCTCGTTAAACTGTCATATGGGCACTGCTTGAGCAATAAATCGTGAATTTCAGTCTGTGTATTGATAAGTTTTCATAAGAAATGTTCAAATGTTTGTAAATCTATCAGACCAAACTTCGTGGTTATCAGTCCTTAGCTTACAATCTATTTAAACCTAGGTAAACTAAAGTAAGAACAAACACACACCCATGCCCAAGGGAGGTCTCGAACCTCCACGCCGAGCAACCGCGCGCTCCGCAGCTGGACGCTTTAGACCGCTCGGCTACTCCACTGCGGCCCCCAGGTTTTGCTGCCCTCATTAAACTGTGATATGCCGACTGTTTCAGCAATAAATCGTGAGTTTCAGGCTGTGTATTGAAAAGTTTGGATATCCCCAGGTTTTGCTGCCCTCATTAAACTGTGATATGGGCACTGTTTCAGTAATAAATCGTGAGTTTCAGGCTGTGTATTGAAAAGTTATCATACTCCCAGGTTTTGCTGCCCTTATTAAACTGTGATATGGGCACTGTTTCAGCCATAAATCGTGAGTGTCGGGTTGTGTTTTGAAAGGTTTCCATACTCCCTGGTTTTGCTGCCCTCATTAAACTGTGATATGGGCACTGTTTCAGCAATAAATCGTGAGTTTCAGGCAGTGTATCGAAAAGTTTCCATACTCCCAGGTTTTGCTGCCCTCATTAAACTATGATATAGGCACTGTTTCAGTAATAAATCGTGCGTTTCCGGCTGTGTATTGAAAAGTTTCCATACTCCCAGGTTTTGCTGCCCTCATTAAACTGTAATATGGGCACTGTTTCAGCCATAAATCGTGAGTTTCAGGTTGTGTATTGATAAGTTTTCATATCCCCAGGTTTTGCTGCCCTCATTAAACTGTGATATGGGCACTGTTTCAGCCATAAATCGTGAGTGTCAGGTTGTGTTTTGAAAGGTTTCCATACTCCCAGGTTTTGCTGCCCTCATTAAACTGTGATATGGGCACTGTTTCAGCAATAAATCGTGAGTTTCAGGCTGTGTATTGAAAAGTGTCCATACTCCCACGTTTTGCTGCCCTCATTAAACTGTGATATGGGCACTGCTTCAGGAATAAATCGTGAGTTTCCGGCTGTGTACTGAAAAGTTTCCATACTCCCAGTTTTTGCTGCCCTCATTTAACTGTTATATGGGCACTGTTTCAGCCATAAATCGTGAGTTTCAGGTTGTGTATTGATAAGTTTTCATATCCCCAGGTTTTGCTGCCCTCATTAAACTGTGATATGGGCACTGTTTCAGCAATAAATCGTGAGTTTCAGGCTGTGTATTTAAAAGTTTCCATACTCCCAGGTTTTGGTGCCCTCGTTAAACTGTCATATGGGCACTGCTTGAGCAATAAATCGTGAGTTTCAGTCTGTGTATTGATAAGTTTTCATAAAAAATGTTCAAATGTTTGTAAATCTATCGGACCAAACTTCGTGGTTATCAGTCCGTAGCTTACAATCTATTTAAACCTAGGTAAACTAACGTAAGGACAAACACACACCCATGCCCCAGGGAGGTGTCGAACCTCCACGCCGAGCAACCGCGCGCTCCGCAGCTAGACGCTTTAGACCGCTCGGCTACTCCACTGCGGCCCCCAGGTTTTGCTGCCCTCATTAAACTGTGATATGGGCACTGTTTCAGCAATAAATCGTGAGTTTCAGGCTGTGTATAGAAAAGTTTCCATATCCCCAGGTTTTGCTGCCCTCATTAAACTGTGATATGGGCACCGTTTCAGCAATAAATCGTGAGTTTCAGGCTGTTTATTGAAAAGGTTTGATATTCCCATCTGTTACTGCCCTCATTAAACTGTGATATGGGCACTGTTGCAGCAATAAATCGTGAGTTTCCGGCTGTGTATTGAAAAGTTTCCATATCCTCAGGTTTTGCTGCGCTCATCAATCGGTGATATGGCCACTATTTCAGCAATAAATCGTGAGTTTCAGGCTGTGTATTGCAAAGTTTCCATAATCCCAGATTTTGCTGCACTCATTAAACTGTGATATGGGCACTGTTTCAGCAATAAATCGTGAGTTTCAGGCTGTATTTTGAAAAGTTTCCATACCCCCAGGTTTTGCTGTCCTAATTAAACTGTGATATGGGCACTGTTTCACAATAAATCGTGAGTTTCAGGCTGTGTATTGAAAAGTTTCCATACTCCCAGGTTTTGCTGCCCTCATTGAACTGTGATATGGGCACTGTTTCAGCAATAAATCGTGAATTTCAGGATGTGTATTAAGAATTTTTCATATCCCCACGTTTTGCTGCCCTCATTAAACTGTGATATGGGCACTGTTTCAGCAATAAATTGTGAGTTTCAGGCTGTGTACTGAAAAGTTTCCATACTCCCAGGTTTTGCTGCCCTCATTAAACTGTGATATGGGCACTGTTTCACCAATAAATGGTGAGTTTGAGGCTGTGTATTAAAAAGTTTTGATATCGGCAGGTTTTGCTGCCCTCATTAAACTGTGATATGGGCACTGTTTCAGCAATAAATCGTGAGTTTCAGGCTGTGTACTGAAAAGTTTTGATATCCCCAGGTTTTGCTGCCCTCATTAAACTGTGATATGGGCACTGTTTCAGCAATAAATCGTGAGTTTCAGGCTGTGTATTGAAAAGTTTCCATGTCCCCAGGTTTTGCTGCCCTCATTAAACTGTGAGATGGTCACTGTTTCAGCAATAAATCGTGAGTTTCAGGCTGTGTATTGAAACGTTTACATACCCCCAGGTTTTGCTGCCCTCATTAATCTGTGATATGCGCACTGTTTCAGCAATAAATCGTGAGTTTGTCGCTGTGTATTGATGAGTTTTCATATCCCCAGGTTTTGCTGCCCTCATTAAACTGTGATATGCCCACTGTTTCAGCAATAAATCGTGAGTTTCAGGCTATGTATTGAAAATTTTTCATATCCCTAGGTTTTGCTGCCCTCATTAATCTGTGATATGGGCACTTTTTCAGCATAAATCGTGAGTTTCAGGCTGTGCATTGAGAACTTCTCATATCCCCAGGTTATGCTGACCTCATGAAAATGTGATATGGCCACTGTTTCAGCAATAAAACGTGAGTTTCAGACTGTATATTGATAAGTTTTCATATCCCCAGGTTTTTCTGCCCTCATTAAACTGTTTCAGCAATAAATCGTGAGTTTTCGGCTGTGCATTGAAAAGTTTTCATATCCCCAGCTTTTGCTGCCCTCATTAAACTGTCATATGGGCACTGCTTGAGCAATAAATCGTGAGTTTCAGTCTGTGTATTGAAACGTTTTGATATGCCCAGGTTTTGCTGCCCTCATTAAACTGTGAGATGGTCACTGTTTCAGCAATAAATCGTGAGTTTCAGGCTGTGTATTGAAATGTTTTGATATCCCCAGGTTTTGCTGCCCTCATTAAACTGTGATATGCGCACTGTTTCAGCATTAAATCGTGACTTTCAGGCTGTGTATTGAAAAGGTTTGATATCCCCAGGTTTTGCTCCCCTCATTAAACTGTGATATGTGCACTGTTTCAGCAATAAATCGTGAGTTTCAGGTTGTGTATTGAAAAGTTTCCATACCCCCAGGTTTAGCTGCCCTCATTGAACTGTGATACGGGCGCTGTGGAGGACGTGCGAAATGAGCGTTTGAGCGCGTTACGAAACAGGGCGCAGAGGCGGCTGCCGTGGACCGCGGCGGCCGGCGGCCCTCGTCCTTGACCGGCTCGCTGCGGCGCCTTCTGGTGCGGTCTGTTTTTTCCTTTTTTGCGCGGCCTCTCGCACGGGGCAGGGCAGGGTCCGATAAGAGCCGCGGCCACTTCCTGGCGTGGCCCCGCTTCATTATCGCGCTAATCCCCTGCGTGACGTCACGGGCGACTAATACGCGCCGCAACACTTGCGCCGGGGGCCGTATGGTAATGCGCCCCGCCACCGCCACCGGGGAGCGGCCGCTTGAAGGATTGCTTTCTGCGCCCGCCGCAGCAGCCGGACAAGTCCAGTATTAATCTGATACGGCGCCCGGCCCAACTGTTTCTAAGCTGATATTATTTACGGTCAACTATTTGGCAAGCGGAGGCGGTTTGTCCTACGGCGCAACGTGGCTATGGACCCCCCCCCCACCCCCACCCCCAGAAATATTCGCTACTTAGAGAACTTTACAGTATGTTCTTGTTGTTGCGGTCTTCAGTCCGGAGACTGGTTTGATATAGCTCTCCACAATACCCTATCCTGATCAAGCCTCTTCAACTCCACATAAGAATGGAAACCTACATCTATCTGAATCTGCTTACTTACCATAAACACTTCCCTCCAATGCTAAATCCACAATTCCTTGATGTCTAAGAATATGTCTAAGAATATGTCCTACCAATCGATCCCTTCTTTTCGTCAAGGTATGCCACAAATTCGTTTTCTCCCCAATTCTGTTCAGCACCTCCTCATCAGTTACGCGATCCATCCACCTAATCTTCAGCATTCTTCTGTACCACCACATTTCAAAAGCCTTTATCCTCTTCCTGTCAGCACTATCATCCATGTTCCACTGCCATACAAGGCAACACTCCACACAAATGCTTTCAGAAAGGACTTCATTAGGCTTAAATCAATATTCCATCAATATCCACAATACCCTATCCTGAGCAAGCCTCTTCATCTCCACATAAGAACGGCAACCTACATCTGTCTGAATCTGCTTACTGTATCCATCTCTTGGTCTTCCTCTGCGATTTTTACCCCACACACTTTCCGCCAACGCTAAATTTATAATTCCTTAATGTCTAAGAATGTGTCCTACCAATCTATCCTTTCTTTTAGTCAAGGTATGCCAGAAATTTCTTTTCTCTCCAATTCTGTTCAGTACCTCCTCATTAATTACGCGATCCACCTACCTAATCTTCAGCATTCTTCTGTAGCACCACATTTCAAAATCCTCTATCCTCTTCCTGTCCGCACTGTTTATCGTCCATGTTTCACTACCATACAAGGCAACACTCCACACAAATGCCTTCAGAAAGGACTTCCTTAGGCTTAAATCAATATTCGATGTTAAAAAATTTCTCTTTTTCAAGAACGCTTTTCTACCCATTGCCATTCTGCATTTTATATCCTCTGTACTGCGACCATCATTTGTTATTTTACTGCCCAAGTAACAAAACTCATCTACCTCCTTTATTGCTTCGTTACCTTATCTAATTCCTTCAGCATCACCTGATTTTCTTAGACTGCACTTCATTAACCTAGTTTAGCACTTGTTAATGTTCATCTTATATGCACCTTTCAGCACACTATCCATTCCGTTCAATTGCTCCTCCAGGTCCTTTGCTGTCTCTGACAGAATTACTATGTTTTCGGCGAAACACAATGTTTTTAATTCTTCATCCTGAACTTAAATTC
Source organism: Locusta migratoria (assembly GCA_026315105.1). Lineage (NCBI taxonomy): Eukaryota > Metazoa > Arthropoda > Insecta > Orthoptera > Acrididae > Locusta > Locusta migratoria. The sequence goes on along the minus strand of CM048750.1, from coordinate 103,498,223 downwards.
CTTCTCCAAATTTATCCTTGCTTTCCTTTATAGCTTGCTCAGTGTACAAATCGAATAACATTGGAGAAAGGCTACAACCCTGTCTTACTCCCTTCCCAACCAGTGCATCCCTTTCATGCCCTTTAACTCTGACAACCGCTGTCTGGTTACTGTACAAGTTGTAAATAACCTTACTCTCCCTATATTTTACTCCTGCTTGCTTCAGAACTTGAAAGAGTTTATTCCAATCAACATTGTCAAAAGCCTTCTCCAAATCTACAAAAGCTAGAAATGTTGGTTTGCCTTTTCTTAATCTATCTTCTAGGATAAGCCGTAAAGTGAGTATTGCCTCCCGTGTTCCTACATTTCTCCTGAACCCAAACTGATCTTCCCCGAGGTCAGCTTCTACCAGCTTTTCCATCCTTCTGTAAATAATTCATGTTAATATTTTGCAACCATGACTTATTAAACTGATGGTTCTGTAGTTTTCACAGCTGCCTGCGCCTACTTTCTTTAGAATAGGGATTATAACATTTTTCTTAAAGTCTGAGAGCACTTCGCCTGTCTCATACATCTTACACACCAGGTGAAACCGTTTTGTCATTGCTGGTTCTCCCAGAGACTTCAGTAGTTCTGAGGGAATGTCATCTACTCCACGGGCCTTGTTTCGACTTAGGTCTTTATTTTTTTTATTTGTTTTTTTTTTTCTGTTCCATAGGACCAACTTGAGGAGTAAGACTCCATGGTCATGGAACAAGTCAATACATTGTTACACAAGAATGGTAATAGAAAAAATTTAAGTAGTCCTTTGCACACGACAATCTTAAGACAAAGTGAAAAGAATCAATAAAGAAAAAATGAATTAGCTTAATTGTTTAACTTTTCTAGGAGTTCCTCGACAGAACAAAAGGAGTGAGCCACGAGGTAACTCTTCAGTTTAGATTTGAAAGCATGTGGATTAGTGCTAAGATTCTTAAGTTCTTGTGGCAGCTTATTGAAAATGGATGCCGCAGAATACTGCACCCCTTTCTGCACAAGTGTTAAGGTGGTGTGGTGCAAATGTAGATTAGACATCTGTCTAGTATTCACCGAGTGAAAGCTACTAACTCGTGGGAATAAGCTGATATTATTAACAACAAACGACATTAAAGAAAAAACGTATTGTGACGCCAGAGTCAAAATTCGCAGACTACTGAAAAGGGGTCGACATGACGTTCGCGAACTTACACCAGATATTGCTCGAACCGCCCGTTTTTGAGCCAGAAATATCCTTTTTGCATCAGGCGACTTACCCTAAAAAACAATGCCGTACGTCATAAGTGAGTGAAAGTAAGCAAAATAGACTACTTTTCGTGTTGAAAAATCACTTATCTCAGATATTGTTCTAATGGTAAATATAGCAGAATTTAGTTTTGGAACAAGATCCTGAACATGGGCTTTCCATTACAGCTTACTGTCTATATGAACACCTAGAAATTTGAACTGTTCAGTCTCACTTATCACATGCCCATTATGTGTAATCATAATGTCAGATTTCGTCAAATTATGTGTTAGAAATTGTAAAAACTGAGTTTTACTGTGATTTAACATCAACTTGTTTTCTATTAGCCATGAACTTATCTCTTGAACTGCATTATTTGATACTGTGTCAATATTACGAGCAACATCCTTCACTACCAAACTGGTATCATCAGCAAACAAAAATATTTTACAATCACCTGTTATACTCGAAGGCATATCATTTATATAAATAAGAAACAGCAATGGTCCCAAAACAGACCCCTGGGGCACCCCATACTTAATTGTGTCCCATTGGGATTGCACGTCATAGCCATTTTCTACACTGCGGAGAATTACCTTCTGTTGTCTATTATTAAAGTAAGAGGTGAACCAGTTGTGGGCTACTCCCCGTATTCCGTAATGTTCCAACTTCTGCAACAATATTTTGTGATCAACACAATCAAACGCTTTTGTTAAATCAAAGAAGACGCCTAATGTCCGTAGTCTCTTATTTAACCCATCAAGTGCCTCACAGAGAAACGAAAATATAGCGTTTTCAGTCGTTAAACCACTTCTAAAACCAAACTGTACGTTTGACAGGAAATTATGTGAACTGAAATGATCAATTAATCTTGAGTATACAGCCTTTTCAATAACTTTGGAAAAAACCGATGGCATAGAAATAGGTCTATAGTTGTCTACATTATCCCTTTCTCCTTTTTTATAAAGCGGTTTCACTACTGAGTACTTTAATCTGTTAGGAACCTGACCATTCTGAAAGGAAAAATTACAAATATGGCTTAGTACTGGACTAACATATGGAGAACAGTACTTTAGAATTCTGCTAGATACCCCATCATATCCACAAGAGTCCTTAGTCTTTAGTGATTTAATTATTGACTCAATCTCACCTATGGAAGTATCATGAAGGATCATTTCAGGTAACAGCCTCGGAAACGCATTTTCTAAAAACGTTATATGATTACCTGTAAAAACTAGAGTTTTGTTTGTTCCTCTACTATATCCAGAAAGTGATTATTGAATATTGCACATATATCTAACTTGTCAGTAACAGAAACATTCCTACTACGCACTGACGTTATATCTTCTACCTGCTGCTCCTGACCAGACACTTCCTTCACGACTGACCAGATAGTTTTAATTTTATCCCGAGAGTTTGCTATTCTTTTTGCGTACCACATACTTTTTGCATTCTTAATGACATTTTTCAGAACCTTACAGTACTGTTTGTAATGAGCTACTGCATCTTCATTCTGACTGCTTCTAACATTTTGATACAAATCCCGCTTAGTTCTACATGATACTCTTATCCCCTTGGTCAGCCACCCTGGCTGTCTGTTACTGAAAGTACCCTGTTTTGAGCGTTCTAGCGGAAAGCAACTTTCAAACAGCACAATAAATGTGTTCAGAAAAGCATTATATTTATCATCTGCATTATCAACACCATAAACGTCCTGCCATTCTTGTTCCTTAATTACTCTTAAAAAGGTCTCAATTGCAACTGGATTAACTTTTCTGAGTAGTTGATATTTATGTTTAACATTTGTTTGAGAACAAATACTTTTTAGAATTAAAAGTTGGGCATCGTGGTCTGATAGGCCATTTACTATTCTGCTGACAGAGTGCCCCTCTAATAATGAAGAATGAACAAAAATATTGTCAATGGTAGAACTGCTATTTCCTTGCACTCTCGTTGGAAAAAATACTGTTTGCATCATGTTATAGGAATTAAATAGATCTAACAGCTGACTTTTCCTTGAGCTATCACCTACACAATTAATGTTGAAATCTCCACACACAATTAAATTTTTATACTTCCTATACAATGAACCCAGAACCAATTCCAGCTTGGGCAGAAACATTTTAAAATCTGAGTCAGGGGATCTGTAAATAACAACCATTACTAGTTTAGTTCCATTAACATTAACAACTCCTGCACAACATTCAAATATCTGTTCTGTGCAGTGTTTAGAAAAATCGATTGACTCCGATGAAAAATCGATTTTTACATACATGGCCACTCCCCCACACTGCAAGGAACTCCTAGAGTAGAAGGCAGCTAATCTGTATCCTGGCAAAGGAAGTCTCTTAATTGTCACACCACTTAAAAAGTGCTCTGAAATTCCAATAATGTCAGAATCAGTATCAATAAGCATTTCATTAACTTTATCTCTGATACCCTGTATATTTTGATGAAAAACAGTAATTCCCTTATTACTTATATTCTTAGACTTTGTCAAAGGTGGTTCATTTCTTAGAGGGACTTCCTTTAAGCAGGAATATCTATCAGCTGTCTTCAGTCTAAAAAAGGTGCAGCCCTAACACCAACTACTACAGGAATTTTTCCATGAGTGAAACCCCCACCCCCTACTACACTGTCACCTATGAGCTTTGCCAACCTCCCCTTCCCAAACCTATTGAGGTGCAGACCGTGCCTAGTAAAATCCGACCTTTGGATAGTCTCAACTGGCACCACTGCAATGTGATACATGCCCTCCGTCATCAGCGCCCTCCCAAGCCCCATGTTAACACGGCTGACAGCCGTATTAAGACAAGGCCTATCATGGCGCTGAAACAGCTGCACGAAATGCACATTCGTGCCACCAGTTTCAGTTGCTATCCTTTCCAGATCACCACCTATATCATATTCCCCGTCCCTATCAAGACTATTCCCGGCCCCATCCACTATAACTACCTGATCCTCAGTCAAATTCATCTCTCAGTATCGTATCTCCTCATCTACATCTTCTCTCCTTCCTACAATATTGCCTCTAAGTTCCTTTCCTTTATATAGTCCCTCTATATATTCTTTCCACCTTTCAGCTTTCCCTTCTTTGCTGAGAACTGGTTTGCCATCTGTGTTCTTGATATTCATAGAGCTGTTTTTCTTTTGTAACGATCTTAAACTTTAAACAACCGAAATGTAACGGGTTCGGAACCCGGTTGAATCTCGGATTTTTTCAGCCTGCGTTTTAACCCAGCCTTCACTTGGATAACTCAGGTTCAAATGTTCAAATGTTTGTAAATCTTATGGGACTTAACTACGGGGTCATCAGTCCCTAAATTTACAAACTAGTTATGAACTACTTACGAACTACGACGGCACAAATATCCATGCCCGAGGGGGGAATCGAACCCCCGACCGTAGTGGCCGCGCAGACCGTGACTGAAGCACCTCAGTCCCCTCGGCCACCGCGGCCGGCGATAACTCAGGTACGCCAGGGACACGCAAGTCGCCGAAGTGTCGTCCATTTGAAAGATTTGCACCAGGCCAATGAACCACACGAAATTATTATTATATTAAAGAGCCGGCCGCGGTGGCCGAGGGGACTGAGGCGCTCCAGTCACTGTCTGCACGGCCACTACAGTCGGGGGTTCGAATCCCCCCTCGGGCATGGATATTTGTGCCGTCCTTAGTATTAGTTAGTTCATAAGTAGTTTGTAAGCTTAGGGACTGATGACCCCGTAGTTAAGTCCCATAAGCTATACAAACATTTGAACATTATTTTAAACAACATATTTTCCCACTTTCTTGTCTGATAATTATTTAGCAACGTATCATCTAGGAGGATCTACATAATAATAATAATAATAATAATAATAATACTGAACCTAGCTTTCTGTGGTCCAACCTAGTGTCCACGTGACGTCTTGTCATCCTAAAGTTCCACTAAGTTTGAGGAGCAGAACAGTCATGTCAACACTTTCACCATGACGACGCAAGGTGTCTTCCTTTAATGACTACTGTTATATAACGCGGTCTAACATATGTTAGACTGTGGTATACATGATGTGGAAGAAGAGCGACAGACACAGAAATTACACTTCAACTGGTGTAAGTTATGTCGAAATTGACATTTGAAAGTCGCGTTTCTCCCTAGCGGCAGCAGTAGAAACGTAAGAGTGATTAACAGATAAGCTGTACTGGAGGCACCAGATTGAATGTTAACTAACATGGAGGCGTATTTCTCCGGTCTCTTACGATATCGGCGATTGATAATGATGGGAACATCTGAATGAAAACAACAGATTCAGTCGGTTGTTAGAAAAAAATCAAGTCATTCTGCTGTAAAATGTTAAACATTGATGAATGCAGCAACTATAGATATGAAGAAACGGTATTCATAAAGGAAGTAAAACACAACCAATAAGCTGCGTAGTAAAAGAAGCATCTTGTTCAGAAGGATGGATGCTGGACTAACACAATAAGCATAATAAGTCATAGAGATAGTTGTCAATAATAAAACTGCATATCACTAAAATACCACTGATATAAAATACAGAATTGAAAACGTAGTGCCACATATGCAAATCGACATTTTACTGAAATATGCTGTTTTATTCTTCAGAAATGTATTTATGGCTACACGCTTATTGTGCTTCTCGTGCATCATGTAAGGAGTGACTATTTACCGTTCTGAAAAAAGATGCCTTTATGAACATCAAACCTAGGCAAGGGTTTTTAACAAATCTTTTACTACGCGACTGATAGACTGTGTTTTACTTTCATCGCCGAGATTTCATTCGGTTGTAGTTTTACGCTTACGTTGAATTATTCATTCATTCTTTTGAGTGAACCCAGTCTGTGAGGTACCGAATAAAAACAGTCGATTCAGTCGCCTGTAGTTTCACGTGTCCGCAGGGCAATTATTCGTGCATTTCATTCGAGTAAATCCAGTCTGTGAGAGCAAACGAGTTAGAACGCTCGACGCAGACAGGTGCTTTCAGTTCTGCGTGATTTTACCAGCGTTAAGTCATTATTGTTTACTGTGATCGCCCATCGTCACTGGTACTACCACTCCGATATCTGTTACGTATCGAGTGCCAATAATTGCTTTTAGTTCGGTTCTTCGTTAAAGTTTAAGAATAAACGTTTTATTAATAGTAATCATTGTCTCTGGAGCAACTGCCGAAAAGCTTATTGGCCTCGAAATAGAGGAAGTCATACGAATGACATATGTCAACCTCAAAATTATATTCAGTGCGATATACAACATTTTCTCTTAATTTCTCTACTTAATATAGTTTCGGTTCAATAATAATCCTTTAATAAACGAATGATGACAAATATCTTTAAAAATAAAAAATAAAATTTACTTCCAACAAGTGACTACTTACTCAACAAGGGAGTGATTAAGTCACGAAAATTTTTAAAAATCAACCTTATATAATTTCTGGCGCGTTCTAAAAAAATCTTAGTTAAGCTTAAGGGACTTAACTACGTGGTAATCAGTCCGGGGAACAGCTCCACGCATCGTAGCTTCACGCGCTCGGCCGCTCCGCCGCGGCAATAATGACAGACCCAAACTGTCAATACTGAAGAGACGATTTTTACCTTGAATAGATACGAAATTTCTTCCTAAAGGATCCACTTTATTAAACATTAATACTGAAATTCTGTACGACCATGTCTTTGAAATTTCAAGGGAACGCGTCTCATAAAAATGAAAATTAGAAGTCATGAACCCATGAACCACAGACATTGCCGAGGTGGGGTGGCTTGCGTGCCTCAACGATGCAGATAGCCGTACCGTAGGTGCAACCACAGCGGAGGGGTATCTGTGGAGAGGCCAGACAAACGTGTGGTTCCTGAAGAGGGGCAGCAGCCTTTTCAGTAGTTACAGGGGCAACAGTCTGGATGATTGACTGAGCTGGCCTTGTAACATCAGCTAATGTGGCTTTGCCACACAGCTACTGCGAACGGCTGAAAGCAAGGGGAAACTACAGCCGTTACTTTTCCCGAGGACATGCAGCTCTACTGTTTGGAAATATGATGATGGCATCCACTCGGGTAAAATATTCCGGAGGTAAAATAGTCCCCCATTCGGATCTCCGGGCGGGGACTACTCAGGAGGATGTTATCATTAGGAAAGATAATACTGGCATTCTACGGGTCGGAGCGTGGAATGTTAGATCCCTTAATCGAACAGGAAAATTAGAAAATTTAAAAAGGGAAATGGATAGGTTGAAGTTAGATATAGTGGGGATTAGTGAAGTTCGGTGGCAGGATGAACAGGATTTCTGGTCAGGTGAGTACAGGATTATAAATACAAAATCAGCTGGGGGTTTCACAGGAGTAGGACTGATAATGAATAAGAAAATAGGAATGCGGGTAAACTACTATGATCAGCACAGTGATCGCATTATCATTGTCAAGATAGATACGAAGCAAACACCGACAACAGTAGTACAGGTTTATATGCCAACTAGCTCTGCCGATGATGAGGAGATCGAAGAAATATATGAGGAGCTAAAGGAAATTATTCAGACAGTTAAGGGAGAGGAAAATTTAATTGTGATGGGAGACTGGAATTCGGTAGTAGGAAAAGGAAGAGAAGGAAAAATAGTAGATGAATATGGACTGGGCAGGAGGAATGAAAGAGGAAGTCGCCTGGTAGAATTTTGCATGGAACATGATTTAATCGTAACAAACACCTGGTTTAAGAATCACAAAAGAAGGTTGTATACGTGGAAGAGACCAGGAGACACCGGAAGGTATCAGATAGATTTTATAATGGTAAGACGTAGATTCCGGAACCAGGTTATAAACTGCAAGACGTACCCAGGGGCAGATATAGACTCTGACCATAACTTGTTAGTCATGAACTGTAGGCTAAAACTGAAAAAAATTGCAGAAAGGTAGAAAAATAAGGAGATGGGACTTAGATAAATTGAAGGAAAGTGAAGTTGTGGAGAATTTCAGAGGGACATTTAGACAACAATTGACAGAAACAGGGGGAAATAAAACAGTAGAAGAGGAATGGGTAGCATTGAGAGATGAAATAGTGAAGGCAGCAGAGGACAAAATAGGTAGAAAGGCAAGACCTACAAAAAATCCTTGGATATCACAGGAAATACTAGATTTAATTGATGAAAGGAGAAAATATAAAAATGCAGTAAATGAAACAGGCAAAATGGAGTACAGACGATTAAAAAATGAGATTGACAGGAAGTGCAAAATGGCTAAGCACGAGTGGCTAGAAGCCAAATGCAAATCTGTAGAAGAATGTATAAGAAGGGGAAAAGTAGATACAGCCTACAGGAAAATAAAAGAGACATTTGGGGACAAGAAAAGCAACTCTACGAATATCAAGAACTCAGATGGGAATCCGGTTCTCAGCAAAGAAGGGAAAGCTGAAAGGTGGAAAGAGTACATAGAGCAGCTCTACAAAGGAAATGAACTTACAGACAATGTGGTAGGAAGGGAAGAGGACGTAGATCAAGATGAAATAGGAGATGCTATACTGAGAGATGAATTTGACAGAGCCTTGAAAGACCTAGGACGGAACAAGGCCCCAGGAGTAGATGACATACCCTCAGAGCTACTAAAGTTTCTGGGAGAGCCAGCCATGACAAGACTATTTCAACTGGTGTGTAGGATTTATGAGACAGGCGAAATACCCTCAGACTTTAAGAAAAATGTAATAATCCCCATTCCAAAGAAATTAGGCGCAGACAGGTGTGAAAATTACAGAACCATCAGTTTGATAAGTCATGGTTGCAAAATTTTAACACGAATTATCTACAGGAGAATGAAAGGGCTGGTAGAGGCTGACCTCGGGGAGGATCAGTTTGGATTCGGGAGGAACATAGGAACCAGGGAGGCAATACTCACTTTACGTCTTATCTTAGAAGATAGATTAAGGAAAGGCAAACCTACATCTTAGCTTTTGTTGATTTGAAGAAAGCATTTGACAATGTTGACTGGAATACACTCTTTCAAATTCTGAAGTCAGCAGGGGTAAAATACAGGGAAAGGAGAGTTATTTACAACTTGTACAAAAGCCAGACCGCAGTTATTAGACTCGAAGGGCATGAAAGGGAACCATCAGTTGGGAAGGGAGTAAGACAGGGTTGTAGCCTTTCTCCGATGTTATTCAATTTGTACATTGAGCAGGCGGTGAAGGAAAGCAAGGAAAAATTTGGAACAGGGATTAAAGTACAGGGGGAAGAAATAAAAACATTGCGTTTTGCAGACGACATTGTAATTCTGTCAGAGACAGAAAAGGACCTGGAAGAGCAGTTGAATGGAATGGACAGTGTGTTGAAGAGAGCATATAAAATGAACATTAACAAGAGCAAAACAAAAATAATGGAATGCTGTCTTAGAAAATCAGGTGATGCTGAAGGAATTAGATTAGGTAACGAAACAATGAAGGTGGTAGATGAGTTTTGTTACTTGGGTAGTAAAATAACATGCGATGGTCGCAGTACAGAGGATATAAAATGCAGAATGGCAATGGGAAGAAAAGCATTTTTGAAAAAGAGAAATTTGCTAACATTGAATATTAATCTAAGTGTAAGGAAGTCTTTTCTGAAGGCATTTGTGTGGAGTGTTGCCTTGTACAAGAGTGAAACATGGACGATAAGCAGTGCGGACAGGAAGACGATAGAGGCTTTTGAAATGTGGTGTTCAGAAGAATGCTGAAGATTAGGTGGGTAGATCGCATAACCAATGAAGAAGTACTGAACAGAATTGGTGAGAAAAGGAATTTTTGGCATACCCTGGCTAAAAGAAAGGATCGCTTGGTAGGACACATTCTTAGATATCGGGGAATCGTAAATTTAGCATTGGAGGGAAGTGTGTGGGGGAAAAATCGCAGAGGGAGACCAAGAGACGCGTATAGTAAGCAGATTCAAGTGGATGTGGGTTGCCGTTCTTACGAGGAGATGAAAAGGCTTGCTCAGGATAGAGTAGGGTGGAGAGCTGCAACAAACCAGTCTCCGGACTGAAGACCATAACAACAACAACAGAAGTCATTGAGGGAAAAACATTGAAACAAATAGTAACTATTAATTTAGCAACCAAATATTTCTGTATAAAATAACTTTTTTTTCCCTTACACATCCGTAGGTACCCTCATGTAACGTTAGAAACCACACAATCAACTTACGAATCGATTGTTTCCACCGATCAGTTGTCCCAGTACTAATATCCACTTCAGAATGATTGAACTCCGACTCTGAGCTCATATTCTGGTTACATTGCAAGTTCAACATCGATTTGTTGTGCTTTGCCGCAAACATGAAAATGTCTACTTTTTTTTCTTTAGTAAAGGTACGAGTATTATATTTTATTTGAAAAGTTAGCGACATAAGCGTTCATTCGCCAGCAATTTTTTGGCGTCTGTCATAGGAGTCAAACCTAGTCTTGTGTAGATCGTAGATCCCACCCCTCTTAGTTCGTCCGCTCCTTTTCCGAAGACTGACGGGGAACAGCGAGAGCGCGCAGAATCGCGTGATTTGTAGGTAATGTTCCTTCAATGACCTATTAAATAAATAAGGAAATCCGTTTTAAAAATGAAATACTTCGAGTATTCTGTATGCACAGTAGTTGAATATCATTGTATCACCCATTCGTGTAAATAAGCGGTAGCAAAAGCCAAAAAGAGCGGACGAACTAAAAAGAGCGACCTACTTCGCGGCCGAACTGCGAAGTAAAAGGAGAGCTACCGGTCTTGAACTAAAATATGCTCGATCGGTCGCGAACTAAAATATGTACAACCGATCGCGTTGCCGGTCGCCAACTATTATGCCAAACGTATCTCGCTTCTTAGTTCGTTGGATTCTTTTCCGAAGACCGACGGGCAATAGCGAGAGGGCGCGCAGCTGAATTAAAAATCACGTGTTTGCCTTCTGCTGAACACAGCCATTTCTAGGTGAGCGTCTGCCTGCTAGATTACACAGTTCAGTGCTACAAAATTCTGTTTTGAAGTATTCTGCACTCTACAACAGCTGACTATTAAATTCCATAATGCCAAGATATAGAGATAACTCTAAACTTAGACGCGAGAAATTATCCACAAACTGTTTCTTTTGGTTTGCGTGATATCGTTAGCCGTTCACGCAGCAAGCACATGCAGCAGCTAGGTGGGGGAACTTCTCCCTCCACCCGCATGCGCAGACCACGCCGCTCAGTCGTCAATGGGAGCGGACGAACTAAAAGAACGAACTAGTTCGCGGCAGAGCCGCGAACTAAAGTGTGCGCTTTCGATCGCGGACTACTATGCGCAAGTCTAGTCAAACCGTCATTGGGATAAAAATTTCCATTCATAATTAATGACATACGATGTAAGCAACGGCAGTTCAAGTTCTACATCCGCGCCCTTTCCATTGCGTTAACTACGACGGAAAGGTCAATCGCAGAATCATTGATTTATCACTATAGCGATGAAACGACTACTCATAAAATGACGAAAATCCGTCTGCAAATAGAAAAAATATCGTACTTTTAAACTATGTAAAAAAAATTTCTGTCTTAATTGAGGGAGTCAGAAGCAAAGGGTGTAAGTATACTTCTTGTTGTTTGGAGAAAACGAAAGTTACATTTCACAGCGTTTCAGAATTGTCTTGAGATTACAAAATAGTACTTGAAATTTTTATGTGTATATTTCACATTAAAATGTTGCGTAGCACTTTCCGTTTGCATGTCAGAATAACAGGTAACTGTAAAAAAAACGGTTTTATTTCACATTTCGTAAACGTATCTCCGCAGTTAGTTGTATCATTTTGCGTCGAAAATATTGTGGACTAAGAAAAATGTCGGTTATTCTGCTCCTCCTTTCACCCGAAGAGCCTTCATATGTGGAAGTGTTAGAGATTTCATCTGTTACGAATACAGTTCACGGTAAAGAAGTACTAGATTGAAACCTGATGCATCATGGGGAGGTTTTCCATGAACGTTACTCTTTATGTCCTCATATCTCATGAAGTACGTGTTGTACTGTGATAAAATTTCGCGGGTACAGTCAGCTGTAAGTGTCTATACTGTCTGTAAAATTTCCTGCGGGTACAATATGTAATGTAGAAATTATAAATTGCAACGTTATACCGAATGCCGTAGTTTTACGTGAACAGCGAACGAAGTACACTACTGACCGGCCGGCCGCGATGGCCGAGGGGACTGAGGCGCTCCAATCACGGTCTGCACGGCCACTACGGTCGGGGGTTCGAATCCCCCCTCGGGCATGGATATTTGTGCCGTCCTTAGTCTTAGCTAGTTCATAAGTAGTTTGTAAGCTTAGGGACTTATGACCCCGTAGTTAATTCCCATAAGCTATACAAACATTTGAACATTTTTGAACACTACTGACCATTAAAATTGCTACACCAAGAATAAATTCAGATGATAAACGGGTACTCGTTGGACAAATATATTATACTAGAACTGACATGTGATTACATTTTCACGCAATTTGGGTGCATAGCTCCTGAGAAATCAGTACCCAGAACAACTACCTCTGGCCGTAATAACGGCCTTGATACGTCTGTGCATGGATTCAAATAGAGCTTGTATAGCGTGTACAGGTACAGATGCCCATGCAGCTACAACACGATACCACAGTTCATCAAGAGTAGTGGCTGGCGTATTGTGACAAGCCAGTTGCTCGGCCACCATTGTTGACCAGACGTTTTCAATTGGTGAGAGATCTGGAGAATGTGCTGGCCAGGGCAGTAGTCGAACATTTTCCGTATCCGGAAAGGCTCGTACAGGACTGCAACATGCGATACTGTATGAATTGTAGGGTTTCGCAGGGATCGAATGAAGGGTAGACCCAGGGGCTGTAACACATCTGAAATGTAACGGTCACTGTTCAAAGTGCCGTCGATGCGAGACGTGTAACCAATGGCACCCCATATCATCACGCCAGGTGATACGCCATTATGGCGATGACGAATACACGATTCCAATTTCGCCAAACACGGATGCGACCATCACGATGCTGTAACAGAACCTGGATTCACCCGAAAAAGTTTTGCTATTCGTGCACCCACGTTCGTCACTGCGTACATCATCGCAGGCGCTCCTGTCTGTGATGTAGCGTCAAGGATAACCGCAGCCATGGTCTTCGAGCTGATAGTCCATGCTGCTGCAAACGTCGGCGAACTATTCGTGCAGATGGTTGTAGTCTTGTAAACATCCCCATCTGTTGACTCGGGGACCGAGACGTGGCTGCACGATCCGTTACAGCCATACGGATAAAATGCCAGTCATCTCGACTGCTAGTGATGCGAGGCCGTTGGGATCCAGCACGGCGTTCCGTATTGCCCTCCTGAACCCACCGATTCCATATTCTGCTAACAGTCATTGGATCGCGGCCAACGCGAGCAGCAATATCGCGAAACGATAAACCGCAATTTCGATAGGCTACAATCCGACCTTTATCGAAGTCGGAAACGTGATGGTACGCATTTCACTTCCTTACACGATGTGAATGCTCTGAAAAGCATTTGCGTACCATAGCATCTTCTTCCTGTCGGTTAAATCACGCGTCTGTAGCACGTCATCGTCGTGGTGTAGCAATTTTAATGGCCAGGAGTGTAGGAAGCGAGAAAATTCTTTCATCATTTTGCTATTGTTATCAGCGAGATAAGTTTCTAAAGGTTTGAACTGATGTTTTTAACTATATTGTAATTCGCTAAGTACTCTCATTCTCATGTACTGCCGCATTGTTTCGCAGTTTCTTGCAACTCTACATCTACATGGGATACTCTGAAGATCACATTTAAGTGCCTAGCAGAGGGTTCATCGAACCACCTTTTGACTATTTATGTACTATTCCATTTGCGAATAGCGCGCGGGAAGAAAGAACACTTGCATCTCTCCGTTCGAGCTCTGATTTCTCGTATTTTATTCCGATGATCGTTTATACCTATGTAAGTGGCAGTCAACAACATATTTTCGCATTTGGAGGAGAATGTTGGCTATTGGAGTTTCGTAAGTAGCCCACACCGCAGCGATAAGCGCCGTTGTAATGATTCCCATCCCAGATCCTGTATCATTTCCATAACGCTGCCTCCCCTGTATCGTGACAATACGAAACGAGGTGCTCTTCTTTGGACTCTTTCGATGTCCGCCGGCCGCTGTGGCCGAGGGGACTGAGGCGCTCCAGTCACGGTCTGCACGGCCACTACGGTCGGGGGTTCGAATGCCCCCTCGGGCATGGTTATTTGTGCCGTCCTTAGTATTAGCTAGTTTGTAAGTGGTTTGTAAGTTTAGGGAATGACCCCGTAGTTAAGTCCCATAACCTATACAAACGTTTGAAACATTTGATTTTGATGACCTCCGTCAAACCCACCTGATAAGGATCTCACACTGGATAGCAATTCTCCGAAAAAGGACGGACAAGCGTAGTGTATGCAGTCTCTTTAGTAGTTCTGTTGCATCTTTTAAGGGTTCTGCCAATAAAACGCAGTCTCTGGTTAGCCTTTCCCACGACATTATCTACGTGTTCTTTCTAGTTTAAGTCTGAAGTAATAGTAATTTCTAGGTATTTCGTGGAGTTATGGCCTTCACTTTTGATTGATTTATCTTGTTAACCAAGTTTAATGGATTTATTTTCTTACTTATGTGGACGACTTCACACTTCTCATTATTTAGAGTCAATTGCCAATTTTTACACCATAGTGATATTTAACTCGTTCTGCAGTTGGTTTTGAACTTCAGATGATTTTACTAGACGGTAAATGACGGCGTCATCTGCAAATAACCTAAGAGAGCTGCTTAGATTTTCTCCCAAATCGTTTATGTAAATAAGGTACAGCAGAGGACCAATAACACTACCCTGTGGAACGCCCGATATCACTGCTATTTTAGTCAATGCCTTACCATCGATTACTGAAACTGTGACCTCTCTGTCTGTAAGTCCCCTAGCCAGTTGCAAATTTGGACCTATATACCATAATCATGCAATTTGAATAAAAGCCGTTTGTGAGGTACGATGTCAAAAGCCTTCTGGAAATTAAGAAATACGGTATCATATTGCTTATGACGTTATATCTCCTGAACAAGGTGTCGTATGTGGTTCTTACCATTGCAAAAATTGGTACCTCGTGGTGATGAACATGTGTACTAAATTTGGTTTAATTCTTCGGTAGCACCACATTTCAAAAGCCTGTATCCTCTTCCTGTCCACACTGTTTATCGTCCATGTTTCACTCCCATACAAGGCAACACTCCACACAAATGCCTTCAGAAAGGACTTCCTTAGGCTTAAATTAATATTCGAGGTTAATAAATTTCTCTTTTTCATGAACGCTTTTCTACCCATTGCCATTCTGCATTTTATATCCTCTGTACTGCGACCATCATTTATTATTTTGCTGCCCAAGTAACAAAACACATCTACCTCCTTTATTATTTCGTTACCTAATCTAATTCTTTCAGCATCACCTGATTTTCGTAGACTGCACTCCACTTTATCACTCCACTATTTGAGGAGAGCTCTTAGCGCTTTGCAGCAAACATAATTTAAACCTTTAGTAAACTTTTTCTCGCTGACAGCCGTAGCAAAATGATGAAAGGAAAAAAGTTCGTCGCTTTCTATTTTTTCGGCGTTCATGCAGTAAAATTACATTTAGCATGACGTTACATTTCACTATTAATTGTATTCGCGAGAAGTGTTACAGACAGTATACACGCATACCACTCAACGTACGTACGAAATTTTTTCATAGTACCAAACAGGTCAAAAGATATGGAGTCAAAAACATCACGCTTGACGTTTTGAGTTATTACGTTTTTCCTACTAACCCTATATGCGACGTATTTTGCAGACATTTTACATATTTACCACTGGATGTACCTTCGAAATTATATCGTATTACGACATTTAATTCAGGTGCTATGACGTAAAACACAATGAATTGCATGAAAAATCGCCCTAATAAGCATGAGGTTGTAATTTACTATCTCTTTACTACCAACTCCATTTAAAACACATTTCTCGGGCAGTTTCCTAAAATTCCACTCTACGAACCTGGTAAATAAAGTTTCTGTAGGACTCATAATTCATTATATATAACACAGTGTGCCAAGTTCTGGTCGCCGGCCGAGGTGGCCGAGGGGACTAAGGCGCTCCAGTCATGGTCTGCACGGCCACTACGGTCGGGGGTTCGAATCCCCCCTCGGGCATGGATATTTGTGCCGTCCTAATTCGTAAGTAGTTCATAAGTAGTTTGCAAGTTTAGGGACTGATGACCCAGTAGTTAAGTCCCATAGACTATACAAACATTTAAACAAGTTCTGGTCCATGTTATGACAAAACATTTTCTCAAGACTTTTTTCAGAAAGCAATTATTCACAGTGCGTATTACATTATTTCTTGCCTTTGCTATCACATATCTGCGTAATTTATCAAGGACGTCCTCTTGTGAATGGTCCAAACCAATTATTCACGAAGCCTGGTGCTACGTAATATTCATTTTTTCTTGATTGTTATGTTCATCTACGTATCATTGGTGTATGGTGTAAGTAGATGCGATTTCCTGTTTAAAGCGTGAATTATCGCATTTTGTAGCTCAGAAGTATTATTGTTTTCATCAAGCCGGAGTATGTAGAAAAATGGCTACTTTTATATTTATTTAGTTTTTCGCGCTTGAGTTTTGCTCATAGACATTTTCAAAAGTTGGCACGTGTCTGGTCCCAATCTTTATACATTTATAAAGCAGAGTGACCGTGTGTTTGTTCGTGTGTACGTATTGCATACAAATCTACAGTTTTGTTCAATGCTCTATGAAATTTTGTACACCTAACCTTCAATTCATGGGGACGGTCATCGTAAGTATAAGGAGCAAGTGCAACACATAGTACTCGAGATATTTCGTCATAAACAATCGGATGCCCGAAAATCTGCTGCATCACGCGACAATTTGCACATTTCCTCCCAAACCACTGGACCGATTTAAACCAAATTTAGTACACATGTTCATCACCACGAGGTACCAATGTTGAAGATTAGGTGGGTGGATTGAATAACTAATGAGAAGGTACTGAACAGAATTAGGGAGGAAAGGAATTTCTGGCATATCTTCACTAAAAGAAGGGATCGATTGGTAGGACACATTCTTAGACATTAAGGAATCGTGAATTCAGAATTGGAGGGAAGTGTGTGGGGGACAAACCGCAGAGGAAGACCAAGAGATGGATACAGTAAGCAGATTCAGACAGATGTAGGTTGCCGTTCTTATGTGGAGTTAAAGAGGCTTGCTCAGGATAGGGTATTGTGGAGAGGTGCATCAAAGCAGTCTCCGGACTGAAGACCACAACAACACAACAACAGATTCACCTTATCACGGGCCGCAAGACGGGAAAGTATTCATTGTTTATGACTTCGTATCTCCTGAACTATCGGCTTGTAACGATACACTGAGATTTTTATTTATTTTATGTTTATCTTTGATCAGCGATGCTTATCGCCTCCGGTTCCCTCTGACTCGTAATACAACTAATTTAATTTCGTTCGTCATTTTTTACTTAAAAACAAGCGAGAAGACGGAACCGAGATAGTAGTTTTACTCACTCTCTTGTCTATGTTCGTTCTGTACGGACGTCTGCCATTCCTGTATCCATTAAATGTAAGTGTGATGCAAGAGGTTTTTTAAAAATATATTACTTAAATTTAAAATCATCCCCTCTCTTTGGCTTTTATTTAAATGAATCCCTCCATGTCAAATACTTATTTTCTACTGTTTTCAGCTCCTCTATGTCCGTAATAGTTTAATGTTCAGACGCCATTACAATCGCTTCGCATTGTCTGCAAAATTTCAATCAATCAATCATCCTTATACTATACTTTGCTTGATTTTAGAACCTGCAGTCATTTCTTTTGTAATTTCATGAAGTCCGATCATTTTTATTTTTATTTTTTTTATCATTACCAGTAACTTCATGCTCCACCCACGGTCACACAACAATGAAAAGCGAAGTGAACAGTCTGAACATTGATCTCCTACGGAAAGTATCTCGAACATTCACTTATTAAATAAGACATAAAAGTTATCATTTCCAGCTTCTACAATACGAAGTGCAGGATCCAGCTAGATGATTTCCGTAAGTTTTATAACGTGCTGTTGCTGGTATGGTGCCCAACTTTAATATGCAATCCGCGGTTTATTTGCTTTAATGTTCATTTTGTGCTGTACTTTAACTAACTTATTTCAAAATTCAAACATTCGGTACCATCAATTCTTTGTCCAAAAAATATAATCGCGGAATCTACTTTTAACAATTATGGCATCATACGAAGCAAGGGCAACGTTATAGGCTCTATCGCATAATCCGTCCTAGCTAACGTCTTCTGCTATAAATTACATTCCTGCCAATTTGCAGCTTCATAGATGAATTAGTTTCCGAGATTTCGTGTTTAGTCAGTGAATGAATGAATGAATGAATGAGTGAGTGAATGAGTGCCCTTTCGCATTCATATAGATAGAGATTTGGTATAACAGTGTGTGAATATGGACAGTGCGTGCTAGAAAACCGGTTATGTATTGATAAAAAAGAAGCATTAGAAAGTTGCGGCGCTGTATTTCGTCGTCAGACACGATTGTTGTCTCAATCAATCGAAAGAGAGTCCCTTTCGGCGGGATCGTTTCCTGACGCACGTATAACCGAGCCCGGCTGACGTGCAGTGTGTCTGGCGACGTAAGAGGCGACGCCTGCGTGCGGCTTAGGAAGCCGAGGGGAGGACACACAGCCCTTCCGCCGGGGCTGCGGGGGCGGGGGCGGGGGCGCGACAAGAGGGATGAGGTGCTCGCTCACCCTCCCCCGCCGCAGCCAGCCGGGCGAGCCAATGCGCCCCTCCCGCACTCGCCTCCCACCCCCGCGCCCAGCCGCCACCCCCACCCCTTCCAAAAAACAGCCGCAGCCCCCGGCTTCCCACCCCAGCGGCGCGCCGGCTGGCGTCAGCGATATTATAACAACCACCCCGCCACCCACGGCCCGGCTAAATGTACTCGCCAATTTACTTTCAGGAGTGTTTGTCCCTCGCCGGCGCCGGCGCCTGCAACTGGCTGCGGGAGAATGGCCTCGCTTTTTTCCCCTCCCCTCCCCTCCCCTCCCCGGCCGACCCCCTCCCCGGCGACACCTCGCCGCGCCACCCCCGCCCACCCACACCCCCGCCCCTCGCCGTCTACCTCTTTCCCTCCTTTCAGCCGGCCGAACGCCGGGGAGCGCCGTAGGTACAAAATTGGCTGACGATAAATCGAATTCGATCCACACGTTTGCAGCGGGCCGCATTAATTTTATTATAGTGAGGGAGCCGCTGACTTGTTTGCACGTGGGCTTGCGTAACAGCCTTTAGCGCCCGCTGGCGGGAGCCAGGCCACGCCAGCACTTCCCGGTAACTGTCCGACAATTTTTCCGCGGTCCACTAACCCCCAACCCTCCACATCACGCCTCACGGGAATACAACACTACCCGCATTTCCTTACCACACGATGTTCTGTTGCCGTGACGACAATAAAACCGATAATCACGTGTAATATAATTAATTAATATACTAACATAAAATGGTCATTGTGTCCGTACATTTCACTTTGAAGCCAAAACTATTCACTGCCCACCAATGGAATTTATGCGTGATGGTATCCATTAGCCGTGCATGTACAATACGGTAGTATCGTCACGATGGGTAGAAGCGGGTAATTGTGGACGGAGGTTAAATTGTAATAGCAAACTATACCCTATTCTAACACGTTGTGTGTGCCTTTGTGACATTTTAGTTCAATGTTCGAATTTTTGTAGAGCTTATGGGACTTAACTATGGGGTCATCAGTCCCTAAACTTACGAACTACTTATAAACTAGCTAATACTAAGGACGGCACAAATATCCATGCCCGAGGGGGGATTAGAACCTCCGACCGTAGTGACCATGCAGACTGTGACTGGCGCGCCGCAGACCGCTCGGCCACCGCGGCCGTCAATACAACTTCAGCAACTGTCCGACAATTTTTCCGCGGTCTACTAGCCCCCAACCCTCCACATCGTGCCTCATTGTGAATATAACAATACCCGCATTTCCTTACCACATGATGTTCTCTAGCCGTAGCGACAATAAAACCGATAATCACATGTAATATAATTAATTAATATACGAAAATAAAAATGGACATTGTGTTCGTACATCTCACTGTGAAGCCAAAACTATTCACTGCCCACCAATGGAATTTATGCGTGATGGCATCCAATAGGCTCGCATGTACAATATGGTGGTATCGGCACGATGGGTGGAAGCAGGTGATTGTGGACAGAGGGTAAATTGTAATGGCAAACTATACCCTATTCTAACACGTTGTGTGTGCCTTCGTGATATTTTAGTTCAATGTTCAAATGTTTGTAGAACTTATGGGACTTAACTACGGGGTCATCAGTCCTTAAACTTACAAACTACTTATGAACTAGCTTATACTAAAGACGGCACAAACATCCATGCCCGAGGGGGGATTCGAACCCCCGACCGTAGTGGCCGTGCAATCCGTGACGGCCACGCCGCAGACCGCTTGGCCACCGCGGCCGGTTCATTTTAGTTGTTCTTAACTAAGTGTATTAGCGATACATGACGGTATGCGCATATAGACAGTATGCATAAACAGGGTGTTTCACTAAGTGTGTTTGCCTCTGTAACTTATAAAATAATAGGTGACGGTTAATTTTAATGCGGTAGGTCAACACAAGAAATGTTACACCTTCTGCGGACCTATGAACATAGTTTATTGTATCATTTTCCAAAGAGTTACACCACAAAGATATAATTTTTTTAATGGAACAATAGTTTTTTCTTTCGTGTACTGGATTCGTTTAAACCAGCTGCGTCCAAATCAATTTAAACTACATTCCTATCACTGTTTGTTTGGGATCTACAACCCTTCAAAGTTCCGGGGGCGGTGGCGATAGCGTAGCTGACTGGCCGAGTGGCTATCCCTGGGGCACGGCCCACTGTCTCATGACCACCAGCCAGTCAGCAACGCTGTCGTAGCCTCCGCCCTCTAAACTTTGAAGGGTTGTAGCTCCCAAACTAACAGTGATACGAATGTAGTTTGAACTGATTTGGACGCAGCTGGTTTCAACGAATCCAATGCACGATAGAAAAAAAAACTATTGTTCCATTTAAAAAATTATATCTTTGTGCTGTAACTCTTTGGAAAATAATACAATAAACTATGTTCATAGCTCCGCAGAAAGTGTAACACTTCTTGTGTTGATCTACCGCATTAAAATTTCCCGTCATCTATTATTTTATAAGTTACAGAGGCAAACACACTTAGTGAAACACCCTGTATATATACAGGGTGTCCCAGCTATCTTGTCCACCCAAAATATCTCTGGAACAATAACAGCTATTGGAAAACGACTTTGGGCTGGGGCCCATGAATGTACATATTTGGAAACAATCTAAAACGAAAGCAACTGTGTTTTTTAACACAAACTTATGTTTTTTTTTTAAATGGACACCCTATAGTTTTTCTTCTGCAATCCATAGCATGACGAATCACATAAACAATGGCGTTGCTTGCATCACAATATTCCAATTACATCCTGACATATCGCGACGCGAAGTTGACGCTTGAAAAACCCGAAATACGCTGCTAGCGCACGTCCTGAGGCTCAAGCATGAACCCCATGCTGCCCGTAATCGCGATGTGACTGACATGCGTAATCGCACTTCCATATTTACCAAGAGGTCCGAAACGAATA
Source organism: Locusta migratoria (assembly GCA_026315105.1). Lineage (NCBI taxonomy): Eukaryota > Metazoa > Arthropoda > Insecta > Orthoptera > Acrididae > Locusta > Locusta migratoria. The sequence goes on along the minus strand of CM048750.1, from coordinate 103,476,246 downwards.
ATACGGTCTGCTGCCATCAACTCTCATAAGCACATAATGGTTTCCCTCTTTCACGTTTTATGTGTCTACGTACACAATATGAACCAGTACCGATCGGTATACACCAGTCAGGTTGTCTTATTTATCCTGCACACCCAAAACAAGGTTTATCGAATGCGTTAAATGACCCATTGTGCCTTTCGCACCCTCGTTCATCCAGGGCCTAGCTCTACCTAGACACGTGTCCAACGTAGTTCGCTCTACAGCCACAGTTACCACTTCGCCTTGTTTGTGATTTGAGACCCATGCAAACTCCTGTATTCCACCACCCTCCAAGCATCCCAATTGTTGTTACTTTGGCGTGCAGTACACCGCTTGCCAGTGTAGTCGTGCATCAGAGTAATCTAATGACGGCATGGAGGTAGTACACATTGTGAATAAACGTTGTGTTGTGGAACTTATGCTGTATTATGTACACACATGAAGATATGGTAGAAATGCTGCTGATCTAAGGAGAATGCACGTTGACGGGAAATAAGTTATTAGATTGCTTGTTTGTTTATAGTACTGTTAGAGAACATTATGATTATTACGTTAATATGTCTGTTTTCTGTACCCTGTTATAGGCGGGCGAAATTCTGTCCAGGCAGAACGACTGTACAGAAGACGATTCCCTGACAAGCCATCGCCTTCGCGCCGGATGTTTGGTCGTCTCACATCTCGTCTACGTGAAACGGGAAGCTTAAATCCAAGACCTAGGCATCGTCCTAGAACACGCAAAGATGAACGTGCTGAAGTTGCTGTGCTCGCTACCGTAGCTGTGTATCCTCACATCAGCACATGTCAAACTGAACGTGAAGTTGGTTCATTTCCAAAAATCCGGCCATACAGTCGCAGTAAGTAAATCAGCAAATTTCACGGAATCTTACAAATACAAAACACGACCTACGCAACGTGCAACTCGAGTTTTTTAAAATAATTTCCTTCTTCCCACCACAGAGCCAGCATCCAACATGACGCTTAAAATGTTATTGTAACATGATCCATCTGATGATGAACCTGAAAAGGTTTGAAAACCGGTTCGTGAAATAAATAACATTTCAAGTAAAAGTGACTGGAGCAGTTTTCTTAAATAATATTGAAAATAAGTCACGGGTTCTGAAACATCCGTAATGGATAATCTAAATATATTTCTTTGCTATCGTTAACCAAATATTTAGGTCGAAAAATAATCTGGGAAGTGACCCTTCGATGTACTAGTTCACAGTCATACTAATTACGGAATAAAAGGAGGTGTAATTATGACCATAATGTATAAAAGATAAAGCTACAATGTCATTGAGAAAAATTATAATTAGTGTCATTGTGAAACAGGGTATCAAATTGTAGAGGTCGGTAGGGGCGGCAGAATTTGAATAGCCTACTAGCGGCAAATGTAAAAATTCCGGCACTGCAGAGGGGTACAACCACTGCCTCTTGTTCTGATTGAGATGTAGCAGTTTCCGCATTGTTGCACAGTAGTAGCTGAAAACGATTGTCACACGCTGGTTCCATGCACAGGCGGCAGGCTTTTTTTTTTTTTTTTTTTTTTTTTTTGGTAAGCTTATGGGACTTAACTACTGGGTCATCAGTCCCTAAACTTAGAAACGAACTAGGACGGCACAAATATCCATGCCCGGGGGGGGGGGGGATTCGAACCCCCGTCCGTAGTGGCTGTGCAGACCGTGACTGAAGCGCCTCAGTCCCCTCGGCCACCGCGGCCGGCCGTGGCCGTGCAGACCGTGACTGGAGCGCCTCAGTCCACACGGCCACCGCGGCCGGCGCGGCAGGCTTCTCCAACACAGGAATACAAAGGTCAGTACAAGTCACAGAACTTTCCCATTCGTTAAGACTTAACTGCGAGCCACAGTGGCCTATTATCTTGGCACATGTGAGATGACAGTCGCTATTCGCCACAACGCCGGCGGTCTACAAACGTCACCGCGCCATTCTATGAAGAGGCGAAAAGTCGTTGGACAATACTTCGGCCGCCGAGGGCGCCCGCAGACTCGTGGCCTCGTGCCCGCACCCTGCGCCGGCCAATGGGAAGAAGAGGGCTCTGCTAGATATGTCGGCGCTCCACGGCAACACCGCCTAGATACAAGGCCTCACGTCACACCGATAGGCTGCCATCGCAAGTTCTCCGGCTGGCCGCTGAAGCGCAGCCCACTGCCTCGTAGCGGGTCGCAGGAATATCGGATTGAGCAGGGTACAAATGTATCACGTGACACATCGAAACCGGAATTTAGCTGCATATCGTTGAATGGACGCGTCGGCGTTCATACGAAGGAGGGTACAATATAGGGATACAACCTGCAGGCGTCTAAATACAGCTATGTTCAGCTCATTTCTGCGAAATATACAGGGTGTCCTAGCTATCTTGTCCACCCAAAATATCTCTAGAACAATAACAGCTATTGGGAAACGACTTTCACCGGTATCAATGTACGGCTCTGGCCCATGAATTTACATATTTGGAAACATTCTAAAACGAAAGCAAATGTGTTTTTTAACACAAACTTTTTTTTTTTTTTTTTTTTATGGACACCCTATAATTTTTCTTCCGCCATCCATAGCATGACAAATCACATAAACAACGGCGTTGATGGCATCGCAATATTCCAATTACATCCCGACGTATTGCGACGCAAAGTTGACGCTTGAAAAACCCGAAATACGCTGCTAACGCATGTTCTGAGGCTCAGGCGTGAACCCCGTGCTGCCCGTAATCGCGATGTGATTGACATGCGTAATCGTACTTCCATACTTATCAAGAGGTCCGAAACGAATAACACGGTCTGCTGCAATCAACTCTCATAAGCACATAATGGTTTTCCTCTTGCACGTTTTATGTGTCTACGTACAAAATGTGAACCAGTACCGATCGGTATACACCAGCCGGCCGCGGTGGCCGAGGGGACTGAGGCGCTCCAGTCACGGTCTGCACGGCCCATACGGTCGGGGGTTCGAATCCCCCCTCGGGCATGGATATTTGTGTCGTCCTTAGTATTAGCTAGTTCATAAGTAGTTTGTAAGTTTAGGGACTGATAACCCCTAGTTAAGTCCCAAAGACTACAAACTGTTGAACTGTTGTTGTTGGTATACACCAGTCAGGTTGTCTTCTTTATCCTGCACACCCAAAATAAGGTTTATCGTTAAATGACCCATTGTGCCTTTCGCGCACTCGTTCATCCAGAGCCTAGCTTTACCTAGACACGTGTCCAACATAGTTCCCACTACAGCCACAGTTTCCACTTCGCCTTGTTTGTGATTTGCTACCCATGCAAACTCCTGTACTCCACCACCCTCCGAGCATCTCATTTTTGTTGTTCTTTGGCGTGCAGTATACCGCTTGCCAGTGTAGTCGTGCATCAGATCCGTAACTTGGCGCTCCAGACCGCTCAGCTAATGTGTCGCGGCGTTTTGTGGAAAATTCTGTTTGCTACCTACTGAGCGGCGAAGGGTATATACAAGAACCTGTCAACCATGGAGCAGTAACAGCATCAATTATTTTCTTCGTGGCCAGCACCAAAAAGTATTCCTGTAATTCTAAGGATTCAGCTAATATTATTTGAAAACCGAATCTTATAGAAAGACTGGAATGCATTTTTGCGCTAAACATGAAGTAAATAATTAACGCTGTTCCTGCTCTATGGCTGACAGGCTCATATATGTAACCTTGTCAGACCAGTAAATTACTCTCCTTCTCTTCCTGCACCTGCAACATGACAACTCTACGCGGTAATCACAACTCTTAGTTTCCCGACAAGTCTTTCACACTATTCCTCACGCAGGCAACGCAATTTCTCACTCCGTGCTTAGATAGCAAACAGAATTCCCTACAAACCAGCAAACAATTTTCCAACGCACACAAACAGGGACTGACCTCCTTGGGCTTAACTCACACCAAGTAACATATCCCAGTAATGGACTAAACGAAGCAGTATACAGGGTGAATCACGTAACACTTGCACCTCAAAGTGCGATTGATGTGCGGTTTTCACAGAATGGATTGGTAATCAGGGGCTCGTATTTTTAGCCAACAAACAGATTGTAATATTACTTAGAAAGTGTATTTTTATGCAAACATACAGTTTTTTAAATGGAATAATGATTGTTTCTATCATGCACTGGAATGTTTGACACCAGCTGTGTATTTTGAATGACATTTTTATCACGTTTAGTTTGGCAGCTACAACCCTTCAAAGTTTCGGGGAAGGAGGCTGCGATAGCGTAGCTCACTGCCCGAGTGGCTAGCCTCTGGGGCACGGCCCACTGTCTCATAACCACTAGCTACTCAGCTACGCTGTCGTAGCCTGCACCCCCAAAACTTTAAATGGTTGTAGCTGCCAAACTAAACGTGATAAAATGTCATTCAAAATCCTTTATACACAGCTGTCAAAAATTCCAGTGCATGATAGAAACAATCATTGTTCCATTTGAAAACTTGTATGTTTGCATAGAAAATACACTTTCTAGGTATTTTTACAATCTATTTATTGGCCAACAATTCGAGTCCTTGACTACCAATCCATTCTGTGAAAACCGAACTTCAATCGCACTTTCCGCCTCCGTAATATTTGCAGTGCAGTGCAGTGATTCACCCTGTATAGCCTTAATATCGTCCAATACTTACGGTATGCTTAACATCTAAAAATACTTTTGGTTTCTGGTGCACATTGAACTTGGGCAATTTGTTAATTTTAAGTTTTTTTAAGAATTTCCTTAAAGCCTTCCAATGTTTTCTTTGAATCCATTCTTCTCTTTTCGGTTTTGTTTATTTATTTAAGTTCGAGAAAAAGTACGCGCCAAAAGCACTGAGCTCAATGGTAAATAAAACCTACTTCGGCAGGTGACTTCCAGTTGTGGTGAGTCACGTGATACGTTACTATTATCCTGCTCAATCCGATATTCCTGTCTCGTAGCTTGGGGACAGGGCATCCAGTAAGCTTGCGATGGCAGCCTATCGGTGTGACGTGACATGGACTTGTTGTGAAGCCTTGTGTCTAGACGGTGTTGACCACAGCCACGACAGTCAGTAGAAGTCAGTATAGCGGAGGACCCCAGTCTACCAGTCGGTATAGCAGTCAAGAGGAAGCAGTTCTACAGTTCCAGGAGATCCGTTTACAGCGAGCCATTAGACTATATTAGCACAAAACAGTTCAAAATGTTCAAATGTTTGTAGAGCTTATGGGACGTAACTACGGGGTCATCAGTCTCTAAACTTACAAACTACTTATGAACTAGCTAATACTAAGTACGGCACAAATAACCATGCCCGAGGGAGTATTCGCGCCCCCGATCGTGGTGGCCGTGCAGAAGGTGACTGGCGCGCCGCAGACCGCTCGGCCAGCGGCCAGCGTCGGAACAGTATAGGAGTCTTATTGCTACATTGCAGAACTATGTGCTATGTAATAGGAAGAAGTGTACCACAAGCACATCACATAAAAGATGAGTATTAATTCAAATCAAATGTTCAAATTTTGTAGAGCTTATGGGACTTAACTACGGGGTCATCAGTCCCTAAACTTACAAACTACTTATGAACTAGCTACAACTAAGGACGGCACAAAGATACATGCCCGAGGGGGGATTCGAAGCCCCGACCGTAGTGGCCGTGCAGACCCTGACTGAAGCGTCTCAGTCTCGTCGGCTACCGCGGCCGGCAAGTATTAATTAATGTTATCCATGAAGTATATGTGGACTAATCCTTCTTTTAGTTGCGGAACTTGACCACATCCTTGCTAGTCATGGCCCACCTCCTTCTATTGCCGCATCCTGGAGATATAAAAATGACCCCCTGGCTAGAGTGGTAAAGTATTTAAGGAAACGCCCACTGTCGTAATCTAGGATTTTAGGTATAATTTAATCAAGTCTAATTATTGATGAATTAGTGAGGGTATCAGCGTTTTCTGGTGCTGATACTTAAGCCTTCACAGGCTGTTTTGAATTTCGGTTAAAAGTATGACAAATTTCTACATTTCGACTGAACTGATCCGTAATGTCTATATAAAGGTAAAGCAGTCAGCAATCCGCAGATTTGTTTGAACACCACAGTGCTTTACTAGGCATGGTCCTGTTTGGAGGTGGTATGCCGTTGCCTTCCTCCGACCTTCGAACTGACTTACCCAGCCAGTTATAGGGGGACCTACAGTTTAACGTGGGTTCCGAACCGCGGTGCTGCTCGGTATTTTTCACATGAGCAATACTGCCAGAGGTGAAATAAGTGGAAAGTGACAGATAAAAATCCTAGGACCTGGCGGGGATCGAACCCGTGACCTTTCGATTTGTAGTCTAGCACTCTACCACTGTGCAACCGAGGCGCACTATTGTATATATATAATATGTGGTTATTTATTCAGCAATCAGTCGTCATAAATATAAATTCTTTATTTGTTGGCAAATCCGGATTTATTTTAAGGTATGTATTTGTATCATTATCTATAACTGAAACTTGTACAATTAGCTTATAATCTGACATGCATGTTATTCTAACTGGTCCTCTTGTATTTATTTTAGCATTGATAATGACCACACAGTGGTCGAAATCCGGATTTGCCAACAAATAAAGAATTTATATTTATGACGACTGATTGCTGAATAAATTACCACAAATCAAATACAGGCGTGGAGCACCCATTCCAATATGGAATCAAACAGTCTATATAATAGTTTTATTTAATTTGATTCTGTTGGACTACATCGTTTTCTGTTTGTCCGGTCACATTTAAACTCGACATATTTTAACGAGCACAAGAATGGTACTGAAAAGGGTCGGTTAGCAACTCACTCGAATTAGGCAACTCTGCCATCAGGTATCAGGGCAGCCAGTCCCTCTCAGTGTACACCAGGGATGGGTCTTTCAGCTACAAACACGCATCACCACCTCATCAACTGGCTAGCATCTCCATTGACTGCTGTAGTGTCTCACTGTGTTATTCGAGTTCAGGTTATCGAAGAGAAAAATATGCCAAATAGACAAATTTGGCGACCTGTTTATAGTATCCGTGGTACTATATTTACCTTGTGATGGCTATAAATTCAAACCTTACAGAAGCGTTTCAGGATCTGAAAAAAGTGGATGACTATAATAATTTTTGTCGGGGACCCAACAACCCTTTTTACATGTCCCATTTGTAATCGGATGGACGAAATAGTTCGTAACATATCCTTGCATCTTCAATATTGATGTGGTCTATCCGTTTACAAATAGATAACTTTCCACATTAGGTTTTAAGTCTAGAGGGAAACGCCCTTGGTTTTATGCTCAATGTAGCATTAGCATAATACGATGTGCTTTTGGATCCAAACTTGTTTAAAATACACGTATTTCCTAGGTTATAGTCGAAATCTACCTTGATCTTCAACATTTTCCTACCGATTGTTTTCCTTCATTGAATCTAACTTTTACTGAAGTCATGACCGGTTTTGCGGCAATTAAATACACATCCTCAGCTGGTCTGTACAAAAATTATTAAAGAAAAGATATAGGCCTGACGTATTAATGAATACTGAAAGTGTATTAACGTACAGTTAAACATAAAAAATACAGAGATATTATTTCAAACACACAGCGGAATGATAATTCCCTTACAAACTACTCTTCATCATTCACACTCAACGCACTAAAGTAGCATATAGTATATAAATAAAGGGAATCACACAGGGCATATAGAAATAAAGTCAATAAAATCATGTAACAAAATAGTCGTTCAAGAACGCACCTGAACTATTTCAATGCATGCTTCAATGGACGTAATAAACAAGAATAGTCTTACCGTACAAGTAGAAAACTGGCCACGATCGAGGCAGTCCTGAACTTTGTACGTTGCGGAAAACGTTACCCAAGTGGCGTCAGAGAGGATAGAAACGAAACTAACGCTATACGAGGCGTGAATGGTGGGGACGGATGTATACAGGATGTTAAAAAAAGGTACGGCCAAACTTTCAGGAAACATTCGTCACACACAAAGAAAAAAAATGTTAGTTGGACATGTGTACGGAAACGCTTAATTTCCATGTTAGAGCTCATTTTAGTATTTCTCTTTAAATTTAAATAATTCGTGCAGACAATCGTCAAAATACCCAATTGTTTCGTTAGTATGTACTGTACTTCCTCGATTCACTGCCAGTTGGCGCAATTGAAGGATGATAATGTTGACTTCAGTGCTTGTGTTGACATGCGATTCATTGCTCTACAGTACTAGCATCAAGCACATCAGTACGTAGCATCAGCTGGTTAGTGTTCATCACGAACGTGGTTTTGCAGTCAGTGCAATGTTTACAAATGCTGTGAATCGACGAAGTAAAGTACATACTAACGAAACAATTTGGTATTTTCACAATCGTCTGCGTGACTTAGTTCAATTCACATTTAAAGAGAAATACTAAAATGAGCTCTAACATGGAAAGTAAGCATTTCCGGACATATGTCCACATAACATATTTTCTTTCTTTGTGTGTGAGGAATGTTTCCTGAAAGTTTAGCCGTACCTTTTTGTAACACCATGTATATTCTAATTTTTTTAGAAACACAAAAATAAAGAAAAGATTTTGAGTATAATTACACACGCAGTGAAGACAATTGCAAGAATAGTCAACAGACGGTCCGTACACAAAATTGAAGTAGCAATCGCAGAAAACCAGTTTCGATTTAGAAAATGGAAAACCCCGACGCCATCAGCATGGTCGGAGACAGTTTTGCATATTAGCGAAGAAGTTGGCGCTTAGTTTAAAGACTGCCAGCAGGCATTCAACAGAGTCAACTGGGCGGAATTGATGAAAATCTTTAAGTATGGAAAACAATTAGATAGACCGGAAACTAATTCGCATTTGTACACGGTAGAGAGAGTAATGGCAGTACGCAACTACGTTTCCCAACCGGGTGGGGGAGGGAGGGACATACTGGATAGTGGTGTCCTCCCCCTCTCCACGTCACATTGACCCGTCTCGCTCGGGGTCCCTTTGTTACCCCACCCCCTCACGTCAGGGGCACGTCGCCTTGTCTTGGGGCCATCTGGCGCCCCTCTGCCAGTGTTGCCCGGTTTGAAACCCCCCACCCACCCCCACCCCCTCGCCCTCGCATATACTAGGCTGAGTAAACTCGCAACTGAACAGCGCGAAAATAACAAGAGGAGTCAGACAAGGTTGTTGCCTACATCCTAGTTTCTTCAACATTTTTGGGGAATGGCTGGCGACAGAAGCATTGAAAGAGTGCGGAAACTTGCAGGTAGGAGAATTCCTCATCGTCAGCAACAGATATACGGGTGACCTGGTAGTGATCGCCGAAAATCGATGACAATTGCAACGCAAGACAAAAATGATGGCGTAAACTGGAAGAAAATATGACATGGAAGTCTCCATTGAGGGCTCAAAAATGATACAGATGTCATCACGGGAGAAATCTTTGAGGATAACTGTAGACAATCGAGAACTGTTCGATGTGCTGACTTCGGCAAGACTCAACATATGAACAACCTCTGAAGAAGTTCGATGCAGAATCGGACGAAACGGCAGGAAGCAGCACGTTTCTTAGAACACGACCTGGTCGTGAAAGCCTGCACTGTGTCAATTCTGCCATGGATGATGTCACGAAACGTAGGTTCCCTATTGAACACGCAGCTACTGAATCCTCCCGCGACCGTGACCCCCCGAGCAAGACTTTGCGACCCCCCTAGGGGATCGCGACCCACAGGTTGAAAACCACTGGATTAGACTTTGTCTGCAACAGCCGACGAACGTGTTAAAAATAGCGTACGTTAGATACTAAACGGAATGTAACGGTAACGATTGCTACAAACTAGTATGTTGAAAGACGACCGTCTGTCGTCTTCCATATATTTTTTGTAAATTTTTGTAAGGTTATAATTTATTTAATGTCGCTAGATTATAATTTTGTTAAAACTTGAACCCTACCCTTTTCAAGGCTTGAGGAATAGCATTTTTATTTCACATGTAAAAATGTTAGTTAATATTGCTAGGTTTTTCTTATTTTGTTATGTTAGTAATTTATTGTTATATTAATTAATGTACCATAAGTATGGCTTCTCCGCTACGCAACTGTCCCTATGAAAATGTGCAGTTGTTTTACTTTTAAGTGGGTGCGAGAATCTATGGCTGTCTGAATGTGGAAAGTGATAGCTCGCTTTGCATCGTTCTCTCTGGCCCAGTATCGATAGCTGTTGATACTACCAAAGAGGTTTTGTATACCCTTTGGTTACAGTCCAGTCTGCCAGCCTTCTTTAGCGCGAGTCTCGCTGTCTGTCCCTGCCATCTTTTTTCTTGGATTATCCGGCTTGCTGTCGTTTCACGCGTCTGCTGGCTGCTCGATCTGATCATTCTGGGCTGGTCGTCTGGTGAGGTAAGGTTGGTTCTGCTCTTGTTTCTGGAGATGGTAGCGTTTCATTGACTAGCAAGTTTAACTTAGAATCATTTTTTTGGAATATTTTCTGCAATCGTGAGCGAAAATGTGTCCTCGTTTTTTAATTCGGTGATTTCCAATAGATAAACGCGGTGTATGTGATTCTAGTTGCAGTTTGATAACGGCCTAATATGTTAAAACCTTTGTGATCATGTGGCGGTATATGAACTTTGTGTAAATACTTTCTAGCTTTGTTGGGCCCGATTTATAATAGGTGATATGTTCATTTTTGTACAATGCATGTAAAAATTTTCTCATCATTTCCTTCCATGAGTGATGTGTTCCACATGGCGGTTCATAGAACAAAGCCTTCAGCTTCCACTCTTGTTTGTTCCATGCCCATCAGTCTAGTAACTATGCGGGTATCCTTCTGATTTCCACTAATATTTCGCCATCTTCTCTCCCCGCCTATTTTAATGTTGCTGTTTCTTCTCCGACTTGTAGTACGAACTCTGTCTGTGTCAGTAATTCTCTCTGAGTCTTGTACAACCTCCTTCAATCGCTTCCTTATGTAATTCTAAACATTTCTATGGGTTGTAATTATTTCATTTTTGTGGTTTTTCTGAGACAGGACCTCATCCGTCTCTGTAATCGCCCCCCTATCACGTGTAGCTGTATTTCATTCGCTTCCTTATATAATTCTAAGCATTTCAATATTTCAATGGGTTACATGCAGTAGTTAATTTTCTTTATTTTTCGGAAACTGAATTTATTTAATTTTATTGGTTTTCGGAACCACGTGGGTCCGAGTTCCGACTTCCAGGGTTTTGCAGCTAGTCGCCTGAATTCACGCCACTTCTCATATAAAACCAGTACCTAGATAGATTTCTAACAGACTGCAATTTAAGAATCCACCGTGATTTTGTATAATCAATCCGATTTTCAACCACTTCACCTTCAGTGGAGTGCGTTCATGTAACGTTAGCGTGTTCGCTCGCGGTCTAATTCAAATGTAATTTAACTTGGCTATACACACGCACCATCTTAAAACAGGCACGACAGACCAGAGCCAGCTTCAAAGTGATTTGTATATTGTGTTTTGTGCTACCTCCGACTAGCTGAATTTCGCCTACGATAGCGGCGCCTGATTCCGCCTCGTCTCAGCACGCTGATTTTGGTGAGTTTCGCTGTGGCTTTGCGTGTGTGGCAATGAGTGTTGTTTGTGAATCCTTACCCCTTAGTAGCATTAAATCGTGTATAATTTAGGCTGGGCACCGTCCGCATTAATGTATCTAGCATTTTTATTGTATTAACAAAATTGGTTCTCCATTTTGCTTGTTTCCTATCCGAATAAACAAGTTTAAGTTCAGCATAATCCGTAAGTTGCCTATAAATTGTAGTTTTAGAGCACCTTCCCTCTTTTATTTAATGTTGTTCTTCACAAATGCTGAGAACAAGTTCAGATGCAATATTTTTTTATGTTTAAATTCCGTTGCGCCATAAATGTTTTCTTAGCCAACTTTCTAAGATAATTTTAATTGTGGTGGCTTGATTATTAATGTCTGTGTGTAAGTAATTTGAAACGAGTCAGTTCTCAATTTGGGCCAGGGAACAAGGCTTTGTAGCAGGGAGTAATCAGTAGTTCACACGGACCTCATTTGCTAATTTTAATGATAATACAAGGCTCTTGTTACGTACAGTGGTCGACTTTTAATGTCCAACTGCACTTTGTGGCCGCTGTTAAAATTATCACGTTCCGAAATGTAATAGTCTCTCTCTTTAGCGACCATGCTCTGTTTCGTTTCCGTAGATCGATGCATCGGTGTCTCCCAACCAATATTTCGACAGGTAAGTGTTCGGTCTTTCTGTAATCCACTTAATATACAGTTCTGTGCCTTCAGAGAATTCGGGTAGTTTAATTTTACATCTTATTTCCTTGTTAAGGCAGTACACATCTTCTTGCGTATACCCATCGAAACATAGCGAAGGGAATCCCTCTCTATCGAACATGTCCTGTTACAAAGCAAGCGATTCTTTATAACATTTATGTGACAGAAGTCAATTACCAATAATTGAGCGCCCCATAAGATGTTTCAAATTGTTCTTAAATCCTATTATACAACGGTATTTCCTTCGAGAATTATGATAAAAAATAAAAGAAAAATTGCGTGAAATATTTTTCCGATTTTCGACTGTCTACACTTAAACTTTTTTTCTCAAAAGCAATAACCTAACATGCTTATTCGATTATACAGCAATCATGGAACCGAGGTAGTACTTTACCTGCAACACTGATTTTCAGTTCTGTAGAACAAGATCGACTAGCCCTTTACCCACAAAAATTTCTACTCCAAGATGCTTTCTTGTGACTTCTTTTTTCATTCCATTAAACTGAACTCGGATTTATTTCTTTAAAGTAGCTGTCTACCGCAAATGAAGATGCACAAATATTACTCGAAATATGCTTTTTTGCGTGATCGTTCTATAGGAAGAACCACGTGTTTTACCAATCTTCTTACGCAACAGAACCACGGCCATTCGTCTTATGTCCTCCTCCAAACAACAAGTAACGTTTGTAGGTATAATTTATACGCAAGGAAGGTAAAGTTTAGATCGGCACTCCATCTAGGCTGTTTATTTGTCACATCCTGCATCGCGACAATTGCACAGAGCTACGAAAAAAAAAAAACCACATCAGACCCGCTTCTATAAGGAATCGCCTGTACTTTGACATAGGATTTCGAAATATGCTGTTTGTTGGCTCTAAATTTTTCTGGTGTTGCAGTGAGTAGGTTACCATCTTCGTTTGCGGTAGAAGTCTACTTTAAAGAAATAAACCCGAGTTCGGTTTAATGGAATGAAAGAAGAAGTCACAAGAAATCAACTAGGAGTAGGTATTTTTGTGGGTAAAGGGCTAGTCGATCTTGTTCTACAGAAGAAAATCTGTGTTGCATTGTGCAGGTAAAGTGCTACCTCGGTTCAGTGGTTGCAGTATTGTCGAATAAAGTTTTAGTGTAGACGGTCGAAAATCGGAAAATTATTTCAGGAAATTTTTTACTGTTTATTCTAACTCTCCAAGGAAATACCGCCGTATAATAGGGTTTAAGCCGGCCGCGGTGGCCGAGGGGACTGAGGCACTTCAGTCACGGTCTGCACAGCCACTACGGTCGGGGGTTCGAATCCCCCCTCGGGCATGGATATTTGTGCCGTCCTTAGTTGTAGGTAGTTCATAAGTAGTTTGTAAGTTTAGGGATTGATGACCCCGTAGTTAAGTCCCTTAAGCTTAACAAACATTTATTTGATTTATAATAGGGTTTAAGAACAATTTTAAACATCTTATGGAGTGCTCGATTTTTGGTAATTGACTTGTTTCAGATAAACGTTGTAAAGAATCGTTTGATTTGTAACAGGACATGGTCGATAGAGAGAGATTCCCTTTGCTATGTTTCGATAGGTATACGCAAGAAGATGTGTACTGATTTAGCAAGGAAATAAGAGGTAAAATTAAACTACCCGAATTCTCCGAAGGCACAGAACTGTTATATTAAGTGGATTACAGAAAGACCGAACACTTACCTGTCGAAATATTGGTTGGGAGACAGCGATGCATCGATCTAAGGAAACGTAACAGGGCATGGTCGCTAAAGAAGAGAGAGTATTACATTTCGGAACGTGATAATTTTAACAGCGGCCACAGAGTGTAGTTTGTAGCGTTCGTTACCGTTACATTCTAACGTGCGCTATTTTTAACACTTTCGTTGCCTGTTGCAAACAGAGTCTAAACTAAGAGATACATTTATTTTGCTTATAGATCTGAGGTAGCGGTCGAGTTCCGGAATGGAACATTTCTTTTCATTTGGGTAGTCCCAAATGTTTGACTCTGGTTAGAATTGTTTTTAAATAATCTGGACAACGAAAGAGTATTTGTTAAGATGGATACATAAGTTTGTTGTTTTCGTTACCGTTACATCCCGTTTTACTATCTAATGTGTGCTATTATTAAACTCGTCTGTCGGCTGTTGTATATGTAGTCTACGCGAAGAGGTACGAGAGAGAATGCTTAAAATAATAAAACGTTATATTTTGTTTCAAGATTTAACATATGTTTATAGAATTTTTTATATGTCGCTTGCCGAGAGAACACTGTGTGTTTGTGGTCGTATTGGGGATGGAGCAGTATTCAAGTTACTCTTAACACGTCTAGACATCTAAAGAGTATCAAGATGGACGCACACAAGATTGTGGTGATCTTTATCGAGGGCGGGGGCGATTGCTGTTAAGTTGTTAAAAATTAATTGGGGGTGGCACTCGAAAAAGTGCGCGGCTGTCGAGGGCGGGGGCAGCTTGCGGTTAATTATGCAAATTTTATAAAATTAATCGAGGGCGGTGGGTGTGATGCGGCTGGCGGCGTCGGCGGATAACGGTGGCCAAGTACGAGCAGAGGGGTGGAGGGAGTAACGGTACACTCCAGCCAAAACAAAATAATTGGGTTATTGCTAATAGCAATACTGATCGCCTCTTTTATTGTTAAATATTCGTACTTGTAGAGGTTTGGGTTCCTAGCTGAGTTTCGTGAAGGGCAGTTTGTCGTACTGCACACACGCATTCCTTGCTATTTCTGGCTGTGGGCAAACAGAGGGTGGACGCTTTCACCTGCCAGCAGGGCGCGGGTGCGCGCGCGAGCTGGGAAACTGGCCGGTCTAGTTTTCGGCTGAAGAATGTTTAGTCACAATAGTGCGAGGGCGGAGGGTTTTGTCTATTGTACTTGCACTCGTTCAAAGTTGGTTAAGTAAATTGTTTCCATGTAAAAAGATCGTTTAAGTAAATTACGAAATGAAACTTCCTGGCAGATTAAAATTGTGTGCCGGAACCGGGACTCGAACTTGGGACCTTTGCATTTCGCGGGCAAGCGCAATATCGACTGTGCTATCCCGACAAGACTCACGATGCCGCCCCACAACTTTACTTCCGCCATTACCTCGCCTCCTACTTTCCAAACTTCACAGAAGCTCTCCTGCGAACCATGCAAGACTAGCACTCCTGGAAGAAAGGATATGGTGGAGACATGGAGGCGAGTTACTGGCGGAAGTAAAGTTGTGGGGCGGTATCTTGAGTCGTGTCGGGATAGCACAGTCGGTAGTGCGCTTGCCCGCGAAAGGCAAAGGTCCCAGGTTCGAGTCCCGGTTTCGGCGCACAATTTTAATCTGCCAGGAAGTTTCATATCAGCGCACACTCCGCTGCAGAGTGAAAGTTTCATTCTGAAATTACGAAACGTCGTATTAGAAATCATAGGTCCCAGGCGTCGTTGGTAATTGTTTATAAACAACTGTTATTAAACACTATTTCCGAGAGAAATATTCTTCCTGGATAAAAAATGTTATTGCGGTTAAAGCATTGTTTCATTTTTCCCAATGTTGGTGTAAGTCAATACTTAATAAATACATATAAAGTACGACTATTATGCGAAATAATCAGAGGGCAGACCTGTCAGCAGCGACGGTGGCGGCGGTTAATTTGATATGCAGCCGGCCGCGGTGGCCGAGGGGACTGAGGCGCACAAGTCACGGTCTGCACGGCCACTACGGTCGGGGGTTCGAATCCCCCCTCGGGCATGGATTTTTCTGCCATCCTTAGTATTAGCTAGTTCGTAAGTAGTTCGTAAGTTTAGGGACTGATGACCCCGTAGTTAAGTCCTATAAGCTATACAAACATTTGAACATTTTGATATGCAAATTTAATATAAATAATCGTCGGTGGGGCGGGCAGTGGTGGCTTGCGGTTCGTCGGTGATGACGCTAGTCTTGGGGGGGGGGAGGGTGTACAGGTGTGGACATGTCGGAAGCGGCGCCTGGTTGGCGGAATCGGAGGCGGACGTCGGTCAAGTACGCGGGGAGGGGTGGAGGGGGGTGGGGAGGGTTGCTGGGTGGGGATGGGGGGTTGTTGTGCCGACATCTGGTGGTGGAAATCATAAGTTTAAAAAGATGGGTTCCAAGAAAATTCAGTTTTCACGGGGGAATGACGTCATCCAAGATGGCGGCCATTGGCGTCGATGACAAACATAAGATGGGCGAATCTCGTTGATGGAAACCGGCATTACCCCACTATTAGCAGTGCCAGGTCGTTCACGAATGCAAAACAGTGAACTTCCATTTACATATTTTTGACGATGTTACAGCGTTCAAGCAATGAACTAGGGCGAATAGGACGACAGAATGATAAACTGGAAGTTCACTGAAATAAATCGCAATTTCCGATCAGTTGTTGCTGCAAAGTACTAGGTTTAGATGGAATACCGAAGTGCGGCGAATGAAAATTTGTGCCCGGCCGGGATTCGAACCCAGGATCTCCTGCTTAGTTGGCAGACGCGTTGACCACCCCCGCCGGGAACAAATTTTCATTCGCCGCACTTCGGTATTCCATCTAAAGCTAGTATATTGCAGCCACAACTGATCGGAAATTGCGATTTATTTCAGTGAACTTCCAGTTTATCATTCTGTCGTCCTAGTCACACTGGCTTCCGGTAGCCTTGTATTTTCAGCTGATTTGCCCATTCCTTAAAGACTTATCCAACACTAGGTTGACGAGGAATGGTGAAAGACCATCACCCTGACGCACGCCTGTCCTGATTTCAAAGAGTTCAGAGATTTCCCCAATAAGTTTCACCTTTGATGACGTGTTTGTCAGTGTCTGTTTTCATCAATCGCAGTGTCTTGTTTATCAAACCCAGTTCGTATAGGATGTCTAACAATGACTGGCGGTCAACCGAGTCATACTCTTTCTTAAAGTCAACAAAAGTGCATGTAACTGGCATATTTCTGAGAGCTTTGATTTTCTGGGTAGTCTTCAAATTGAAGCTATGTTCTGCGCTGGAGCGACCAGTTTGGAAGCCCGCCTGGTACTCGTCCATCTTGTGTTCCAGCTGGTCCTGTGTCCTTTGGAATAGGTTTTCTGAAAGAATCATGTATGTGAATTGCAGTAGGGAAATGCCTCTGTAATTGTTTACGTCTCTGCGCTCGCCTTGTGTGGTGGATCAGTCATCTGACAGCTTTTCTGATGTCCAGGTGTCTGTGATAACCTGTGTGAGTTCTCTGAGTAAGTCTGGTCCGAGGTTTAATAATAATAATAATAATAATTTATAAAAATTCTTCCCCTAGGACTCTTACATCTTATGTTGCATATCCTTTCGTTTATCCATCCATAGCTTATGATTCTGTTTGTCCATATTGTATTTACTATGGCAACCCCAGCTTGCGTACTTGCGTTGTTCTACTCCACTGTATATCATAGTATATTTTCATATACCTTTCGTCCCTTTCATTTTCTTTTTAGTTTCTGTGATAAATGCTAGATCACAATTACTCCTTCCTTTGGTGACATCCCTTTGACGTTCCATGTTATAAGTTTACATATTCCACCATACGAAAATCTTTAACCTTTTTCCTTTGCCGGTCTGTGTATGGTTTTCCTTCCGGATTCCAAACCCCCTCACCCTTCCTCCCAGAGCTCAATGTCCTTTCATGTGTAGGGGCGTGGCGAGCATGGGCCCTGAGCTTACAGTTCTTTCTTCTCTTCCTCCTTGCACTGCATTTCTCTTCCTTTCCCACCAAGGGACTGATGACCTTAGCAGTTTAGTCCTCTGGCCTAACAAACAACCGTCCGGCTTTCCCTATGTAGCCTGCCAGTAACTTTTTATTTCGCCTTACTGGGGTGGCGCAGGTATATGAAATTGCTCAAGTACATAGCAGGATACACCAAGCTAGACTGCAAAAGAAATGCAGACATCAGGAAGGAAGTGAATATTCTCGATATAAACAGTAAGGTTGACAATACCGACAGAAATTGATATCCCATCTGCTACGAATGGGGGAATCAAGAGTAACACTACATTTTCTACATCTAAATCTGCATACATACTCCGCAATCCACCGTAAGGTGCGTGGCGGAGGGTACACTGTACCACTACTACGCATTTCCTTTCCTATTCCATTCCCAAATAGAACGAGGAAAAACCGAATGCATATATGCCTCCGTACGAGCCCTAATTTCTCTTATCTTGTCTTTGTGATCACTACGCGAAAAGTAAGTAGGCGGCAGCAAGATGGTACGACACTTAGCTTCAAATTCCAGCCCTCTAAATTTCCTCAACAAAAATTCACGAAAAGAACATCGTCTTTCCTCCAGCGATCCCCAATTGAGTTGCCGGAGGATTTCCGTGACACTCGCGCATTGGTCGAACCTACCAGTAACAAACCTAGCTGCTCGCTTCTGAACTGTTTCTATGTCTTTCTTTAAATTGATCTGCTGCGGGTCCCAAACACTTGAGCAATACTCAAGACGTGGTCGTACAAGCGTTATATACGCGGTCTCCTTTACAGATGAAGTACATCTTCCCAGGCCGGCCGCGGTGGCCGAGGGGACTGAGGCGCTCCAGTCACGGTCTGCACGGCCACTACGGTCGGGGTTTCGAATCCCCCCGCGGGCATGGATATTTGTGCCGTCCTTAGGATTAACTAGTTCATAAGTAGTTTGTATGTTTAGGGACTGATGACCCCGTAGTTAAGTCTCATAAGCTTTACAAACATTTGAACATTTGAACATCTTCCCAAAATTCTCCCAATAAATCGAATTCTGCTGTCCGCCTTACTCACAACTGTCCTTACATGTTCGTTCCATTTCATAACGCTCTGCAGTGTTACGCCTAGATATTTGAACGACGCGACAGCATTGAGAAGCTCACTACTAATGCTGTAGTCGAACATTATGGGATTGTTTTTCCTACTCATGCGCATCACCTTTCATTTTTTTACATCGAGAGCTAGCTGCCATTCTTCGCACCAACTATAAATTTTGTCTAAGTCATCCTGTATGCTATTACAGTCAGTTAAAGACGACACCATACACCACAGCATCATCAGCAATTAGCTGCAAATTACAAATTACTCTGTCCATCAGATCATTTATATAGATATAAAATAATAGCGGTTCTGTCACACTCCCCTGGGGCACGCCTGAGGATACACTCGTCTCTGATGAACACTCGCCGTCGAGAACAACATGCTGCGTTCTATTACTTAGGAAGTCTTGCAGCCAGTCACAAATCTGTGAACCTATTCCATACGCTCGTATCTTCGTTATCAGTCTGCATTGTGGCACCGCGTCGAACGCCTTTTTGAAGTCGCAAAAAGGCAATACGCAAGGAAAAAGATGCATTGGAAGACCTGAAAAATCGTGGAAGGACTATATGTAGCTGCAACAGGCGTAATGCAGCCGGAAGAAAAGATCTTCAGGCGCAAGAAGGTATCCCTGAACCACCTTTGAAATTTAATCGGTAGCTTTTGGTTACGTTCTATACTTCTATACTATTGCCTACTTTGAGCTGATGCACTGGAGTGCTGACGAATTGCGTATGCAAATGTGTGTTACACTTGACTCTAGTCGGACGTTTGCACGCATGCTGCCTTCATTGCTTTGTGATTTTAATGGCCAGTAGTGTATTTTCCCAAAGGTGTCGTGTTATCCGTTTCCAGTTCGCTCCTTCATTTCTCTACATCGCTACGCACAGCAGCAGAAACGAAGACGAGACTCGACTTGCGCCGGGTCGCACACCACGCCCCGCGACGACAGACGAGAGAGGATGCACGCAGCCAATCGGAACGGAGCTGAGGTCGTCGAGCCGGGCGACGCGTGGCGGTCACGTATTTAGGCGACCGCGGGCGTAGCTCCAGCTCGCCGCGACTCGTAGCAAAACATGTGCTCTGTTTACCCAGCGACATGGCCCGTGTTATGTTTAGAACACGCGATATGCCGCGCCGCGCAGCGCCACACCCCTCGGAACGACTCCCCCTCTGCTAGCGCCACTGCAGACCCCCGGGCACGCGATACCAGCGAGCGCGCGCGCGCACACACGCACGCACACACACGCACGCACACACACACACGCACACACACACACACACACACACACACAAGCACACGCACACATTTACGCACTCGGGACGCACCACTTTGGCAGGCGACGCGCAGCTTTAAAACTTGTCCGTACTGAGCGGCGATCCCGTTTTTTTGAAACGGAATAGGGACGGTCAATTTGCAGCTAATTATGCGCTCGCCGGGCGTTTGTGAACCGCACAGATGCCGCGTCACTGGGGCGCCAGCGCCGACAGATTTCCGATATATCCGCCAGCGTCGTTCGCCGCCGCACCAAGTACCCATTATTCCGGTACAGCGGCCGACAGCTATGCAGACACTGAAAAAAAGAAGACGTGCGGCATTGACAAACTTTTTTTCTTTTCAATATTTCGCTCGGCACCTATTCTGTATTCGGCCCCCGTGCGCAAAAATCTACACCTACATCCAGAGTACCACTTCATGGTGTGTCATTGTCACTTCCTCCAATTCACTCACCAGACATAATTCTACTCTTAAGGCTAGTTTACACGACGACACTACGTTTCACGAAACTGCGATATTGGTTAGTGCGCATGCGCGGCAGTCGTTCGCGCAACTCGTTGGCGAAACTAAACAGTTTCGGCACCTTCCGACTACGGCGAAACTGACTGCGCGTGTTTTTAGGTTAGGTTATAACCAAGGGCCGGATTTTAATTACCTAAAAAACAGTGAAATATGCAAGCATTTATAACCTAAAACTTATATAAATATGACCTTAAAAAAGTAAAATATGACTTAATAGAAGTTTCTTTCAAGCATTCTTGTTTCTTTATTTTATTTTTTTATTTACCATAAAATAATACAAAATTCCCTTCTCAAAATATTGTAAGTATAGTTCTTTCTTTCTGTAGTGTTTGAGGCTAATTAGCACCTATTTTCTAAACGTCTGAATCTTTTATTTTCTAAACACAAAGTACGGTGAACAGGAGATCATCTATCGAAACAGTAAAACAATATTTTTATTTCTGCACACAAATTATTTAAAGCACTTTACATTATTTAATACCGTCTGTTAATCTTCAGTATCTGCAAAGTTGCACTCGATCACAAGGTGCATTTTCAGGTTTTCCATTGTCAAAGATCTACGGTTGTCGCTGAGGATAGTTTTGTACCTGGAAAAGCTGCTCTCGACTTCACAAGACGTCACTGGAGCGTATTTGAAGGCAGCCAGGTCACTACAGGTCAGCCTTGCTTCACTATCTTCAAATGTTGCGGCATTCCCAGAAAGACTGTCACTAATTTTATACATTGTAGAATATCCAGGATTTCGTTGTAGAACACTTTGCAATTTGTTTTTCACTTTGTCAGCCACATGACCACGGGCTCGATCCAACTCACTCTGCACACGTTACACAATACTCAGGGCCTCACATAGCTGAGTGCCAACAGTTTCCAGTCGTTTGATGGCTTTTGATATCACTGAAAAATTGGCGTTAATGTATGACAAGTTTCTAGACAATGTATCTGTAAATACGTCTTTCACAGTTTTGATAGCACTTGATTCATCGCTATCAAGGTCACAGAAGATTGTCTTCATTTGGGTTTAGTTGGTGCAGTAACACTCAGCAGCATTAAGCCAAGAACCCCATCGTGTAAGAAAAGGTTTAGGTGGGAGGGGTATTGAAGGTGCCTGTTCCTTGAATTTTTGCACCCGTAGCGGAGCTTTGATATAGATTTTCTTGCCACAGGAAATTAATTTGTCCACGTCAGGGTAATTTGATCGTACCTCTTCAGCAACTCTGTGCAAGGCAAGTGACATATACCATGCTGAGGTAGAGAATCTGAAGTCCTTTGGCTGCTTTAGCCATATATGAAGCGTCATGTGTTACAAGCAGCAGAACGTTGTGTCTTTTCACACCATCCGGCCACAGTAGCTTCAGAGAATTGTCAAACAAAATAGCAATCGTCGAATTGTTTACTCTATCGAGAGCTTCACAAGTTAGTAGGAAAATATCTCCAGGCCCATCAACTTTTAGAACACCAACAACAACATTTGCAATATACCGCCCACTAACATCCGTAGTTTCATCTATCGACAGCCAGATCTTTTGCTCAGCAACAGTAATTCCTATTTTGTTGAGCACATCATTGTAGCATACCGATAAATAGTTCTTTCTCAGTCTAGATTCATCTGGAACTGGATGTGTTGTGTACTTCTCTAAGAACCGTCTGAAGCATGGATTCTTCAGCTGTTCCAATGGGATGTTGCAAGACACCATCATCTCACACAAATCCTTGCAGAATGATTGCACGGTTGAAGATTGATCTGTCTGTTCAAATAACAACATTTGTCTGCTGTTATTTTCATCACTTTCACACAGTTGCTGTGTTTGACGGTATTACAGTGTTGTTGCACATTAAAGCTCTATTCTGCACTAACTTTAACTTCACACAGTTTTCAAAATAGTATTTTGCCATCAGTACTAAAGAAGTTCTCTCCAAATTCTCGAACAAATCCTCGCAACTTCACGCTGTCTGAGCACTTTGCTTTAGGCATGATGAACGAGGCACAGGCTGTATTCAAACTGGTTACTGTGAACATCTGCGCGACTACGATTATTATTACGACAGAAGCCGCCTTTGTTGGCCCTGTGAGCGTATTGTCGACTCTCAACACAACAGTGTTTTATGTTCGTGAAATGACTGTTGTGCTACACTGCTTTTCTACTACAGTCCTGAGAAATAAAGCTCTGTACCTAATTTATCTGTTTATGTTTCATAATGTCACGTTAAATATTGTCTCATGAGCAACATATTAATTTTCTTATTCTCGTATCCCGAAAGATACAAGAGAAAGAGTATATGCGTTTTGGCAAAATTTGTCGGAAATATGACCTGTTATAATAAAAATTGGCCGCAATATGACCTATTACTAAAATATGTTGAAATATGACTTTATATGTACAATTAACATACATTTTTCTACAGTAAAATGCCTCGATTTGTGCATAAATTGTTCTAAAATTCACCCTGAAGTTCAGAAAAAAATATGACTTATCATTAAAATCCGGGCTCTGGTTATAACCAATACAGAACAAAATACAACACGAAGGAGCGAACGGAAGAAATAATTCGGTTATTGAACATATATGTGATGCACAGGTTTTTGTGCGATTTTAACGATGAAAATTTCAGGAATAAGCAGCGGCGTGTTAGTGCTCTTCAAACAATTATTCGTGAATTAAATGTTGATGGGTTGACGACTAGTGAATTGCAGACTAAAATGCATTCAATTCGAAGTACCTATACAAATTAGCTATGGCAATTGTGGATTTCGGAACAGGATACAGGTACTGTAGGCACGAATATGCCGGCCGCGGTGGCCGCGGTGACTGAGGCGTTCCAGTCAAGGTCAGCACGGGCACTACGGTCGGGGGTTCGAATCCCCCCTCGGGAATGGATATTTGTGCCGTCCTAGTTCGTAAGTAGTTTGTAAGTTTAGGGACTGATGACCCCGTAGTTAAGTCCCATAGACTATACAAACATTTGAACATTTTTGAACACGAATATCTACTTGACCAGGAACGTAATGCAATTTGTAATTTCAGTTCTGGTAACAATGCTTCACGCATAACAGTAACTTGTTTCTTTATTGCATTACTGACTCTGTTTAAAAGGTACGTAAACTGCTCTGGTGACATTCTAAGTTGATTAAAATAACTTCTAGGGTCTTCAATCACGCCGGCCGCGGTGGCCGAGGAGACTGAGGCGCTCCAGTCACGGTCTGCACGGCCACTACGGTCGGGGGTTCGAATCCCCCCTCGGGCATGGATATTTGTGCCGTCTTTAGTATAGGGTAGTTGATAAGTAGTTTGTAAGTTTAGGGACTGATGACCCCGTAGTTAAGTCCCATAAGCTTAACAAACATTTGAACATTTGATTTTCTTCAATCACAATTTTTTTCAGCAAGGTCGCTGAGCAACCGAGCAGACTTTTTTTTTCTTTCTTTAAAAAAAAAAAAAAAAAAAAAAAATACCAGTCACAAAACCTAAACACGTTTTTTATTCTTTTTATGTTTGGTCTTAAGCAGCGACTTCACACAGAGAAGCAATAGTTACGCCACAACTCTCACAGCTACCAAAACTTTCTTTATACGGCGACTACGACACTCACAAAACAACGAAACTGAAGTGTATAGTATTGGCGCCGTGTCTACAGGCACACAGGAAACCAGATGCGCGCAATTCATTTCACGCAACGAGTGTCACAACCTAGTGTCGTCGTGTAGACTAGCCTTTATAGTTACCCGAGCGCACCACCTTTGCAATGATCGCCTTCCGCCTAGGGGACGGTTTGGCGTACGTGACTTATTCGTGGAATGCCCACCAACGGGCGAAAACACTCCGCAATTATGACAAACTCTACGCCAACTGCCTTATGGTGGCGCTTATCCACGGCCACCTAGGTGACGTAACCCTTTCAGACAGGTTGTCCATTGTAATGGACACCGACTATGTATTAATTTTAGAACACTATACGGATTAGTCTTGTGTAGTTCGCGAACGAACTAGTTCGGAAGAGCGCTCTCACAAGCGAACTACGCGAACAGGTTCGTAGATCCCTCGCCTCTTAGTTCGTCCGCTCCTTTTTCGAAGACTGACGGGTAACAGCGAGAGGACGCGAGAGCGCACAGAATCGCGTGATTTCCTTCTATCAGTTGCCGTCATTTCGAGCTGAGATGCAGCTCAGCTGTAGTTTTAGTAGCGATAGCAAAATCCATACGAGCGGACGAACTAAAAAGAGCGACCTACTTCTTGGCCGAGCTGCGAACTAAAATATGCACGATAGGTCGCGAACTAAAATATGCTTGACAGGTCGCGTACCGAATTAAAAATCACGTGTTAGCCTTCTGCTGATGAGAGCCATTTTGAGGTTAGCGTCTGCCTGCTAGATTACATAGTTCAGTGCTACATAATTTCTGCTTTGAAGTATTCTGCACTCTGCAATATCTGACTAATAAATTCCATAATGCCAAGATATAGAAAAACTCTAAACTTAAACGTGAGAAATTATCCACAAACTTTTTCTTTTGGTTTGCATGATATCGTTAGCGGCTCACGCAACAAGCGCAAGAAGCAGCTAGGTGGGGGAACTTTCCCCCCCGCCCCCCCCCCCCCCCAACTGAATGCGCAGACCACGCCGCTCAGCCGTCACTGGGAGCGGACGAACTAAAAGAGCGAACTAGTTCGCGGCAGAGCCGCGAACTAAAGTGAGCGCTCCTGATCGCGAACTATTATCCGCAAGTCTAATACGGATACGCTTTATTTTGAGACTCATTAACCTGTTTACTGGACATCTGTCACTTTTAGTTTCGTGCTTGTTGCTGCCATCTGTCACCAGAATGGCGTGCTACAATGAAAAATAGTGAACATGGCGGACCAATTTCGGAGTTCATCAGGCATGATATTATTCGTTGAAATTATCTTATGTATTAATTTATGAATTTCGCACAAATTCCACTTTGCGATATACGTCCCATAATAAATATGGAGTGACATATATAACTTCTTATTTCACTTCCTTAACTGCCTTATAAACTGAGTATCCAATTTATTTGGCATTTATTATGTTTGGAACCAAGTATGAAAATTCTTAATTTTGCTCAAATATACAATAGCTAGCGTCTTATGGACATGAAAAAGTGCAAGAATATGATTTATTTTATTTCTAAAATAATTCATGACTGAAAGGTTTAAGACACTGAAATTGTGACTATGTCACTGATTGGAATAATGTGAGGTATACAAAGTCCTATAAACGCATTATTTTGTTTTTCTTATTCTTCACTTCATGTTGCGGCAATTGGATTCTGTTTTTCTTTCAGAGCCATCGGAGCATGTCGCTTTGTGTTTTCTTCTTCTCGTTACCTGCAGAATATTACCCCCCCCCCCCCCCCGGGATTCAGTAGTGACCATTCTTTCAGCAATGCCTTCTCTTCTTTCCATCGTTCTGATATTCATTTCTGAATTGCACTAATTAATATATATTTGTTGTACTTCATTTGGCAATGAAATTTCAATCCAAAGGATTTGAGTTTCTCCTTTCGTAGTAGTGGAACTTATTTTGCATATTACTGTTGCATTACTGTTATGTTTCCTGCTAAAAGTCTTTCAGTTTCAGAACCTTGTTTTGTTATTTTGCCACATGGTGTGTGATAGGACGAAAAAAAAATCCAGACGCGTATGGTTCGCAGAAAAACAATATTCGGTATGTCTAGGTGTGCGATCTAATATATCTGATTATATTCTTGCGGCCTTTCCGCGAGATACACGTAGGAGAAAGCAATTGGTTGGTTCAAATTTTTGTAAAGCTATGGGACCAAATTGCATTGGTCATCAGTCCCTAGACTTACAAACTGCTTAAACTAATGATGTTTGAATCCATCACTGGATGACTGTGCCCAGCGACTGTTGATATAATTTCTGAGAGAAACGCAGCGATCACTCGCGATAAACTGTTTACTGCAGATCGATTTCGGCTAGATTCCTAGCCATCATCAATGTATCTACAAGAGTGGACAATTCAGGATTTCAGTTTGGGGGCAAGGTTGCGCTCTTAGAAAGTTTGTGCCATCGTATCTGTAACTAACGACTGGTTTTCAGACGAGTCACAGAATCATTGAACTGGTTTCAAAGAACAAATAAAAATAAAATAAAATGTTGGAGAAAGAAACTTTCACTCTACAGCGGTGAGTGCGCTGATATGAAACTTCCTGGCAAATTAAAATTGTGTGCCGGATCCGGGACTCGAACCTGGGACCTTTGCCTTTCGCGGGCAAGTCCGACACGACTCACGATGCAGCCTCACAACTGTACTTCCGCCAGTACCTCGCCTCCTACTTTCCAAACTTCACAGAAGCTCTCCTGGTTCGCAGGAGATCCCATTGGTAGCCCTTCGCTTGTAGGTAAAACTCTTTATTGAATTCAAAATATTTTTTTGTGATGAGGTGTAGGAGTGTACTTATCTCTGATAACTAATTGAAGGTCACTAGGTCTTGTTTTATTATTGTGATTACACCAATGGGATCTCCAAATTCAGGGAAGTTAGCAAATATTTTCATGAACAAAATAGAAAAAAGAATATTTGAAGAAATAGTATCAGGCAAATACAATATAATATACTGGTGGAGATATATGGATGATATCCTCTGCTTAATAGATGAACCAGAAAATAAAATAGACCAACTACACACAGAGATAAACGCAATACATAAGAACATAAAGTTCACTCTAGAGAAGGGAGAAGCAGGCCAAATCAGTTTCCTGGACACATCCATCACAAAGAAAAATAACTCACACTCATTCAGCATCTACAGAAAAACTACTGCTTCAGACATAATATTACACCAGTCTTCTAACCACCCACAGGCCCAGAAGGAATCAGCTCTGAGATACATGTTACACAGATTAAACACAGTACCACTAGACAAACACAATTACAACAAGGAGCTGGACATAATAATTCAGACAGCAAAGAGTAATGGATACCAAGAAATTCTCATTACAAAATTGAATAAAAGAATCCAAAACAAAATAAAGAAACAAAACACCCAAAACCAAGGGCTCATAACATTCACAACTACCCCTCAAAACAACAAAAACACAAATGAAAGACATAACACAGAAACTCAACAAACAAACTGGTACACACTTCCTTACGGAAATAAACTGACACACAGAATTGGAAACATCCTCAAGAAACAAGGTATCAAAATAGCATATCAAAGTCATAACTCATTACAGAAATGCCTAATAAAAACAGAAAACACTGACATCTACCAAAAATCTGGTATTTACCAGCTCAAATGTAACAGTTGTGATGCTCTATACTTAGCCAGACCAGCAGGACATTTGAAACACGATATAAAGAACACAAACGATCATGGAAATATAGCAACAGCCATTCAACATTTGCAGAACACCTTAGACAAGAAAATCACTATCCCACCACCATAGAAACCGACATGCAAATAGTCAGATTTGACAATGAGAAACACCTCCTGACCCTCCAAGAGAATTTTCATATTCAAAAATCATTAATAGAAAAGAAACACATATTAAATGATCAAGTAAACATCAGCAACCAAACATTATTTAAACTAATAAAACACATAGTAGAAACAGACAAATCTCCCTCACCCTCAAAATCAACTCATAATACGACCACATAAAGCAACAACAAATCCCTACCCACACATTACCACAAGCAGAAAATCGGAATATCTCTCTCTCTCTTTATCACACACACACACACACACACACACACACACACAGAAAGTCGCTAGTTGAACTAAAACCATATTTATAAACACACAATACAAACAGAACATCACACACAAAGTTGTTAGCAGACGCCTGTTTTGACAGAAACGAACCAAACACACACCTCACAGCACGAACCAAAGAACTCGAAAGCAAAGAACACACAGACAATAGACAAACAAAACAAACGACATACAGAGCCTGCCAGGCTATGTTTCAAAACTTTCGTAAGAAATGTTACTGTAAAAAAGTGTGTGCGCAAGCCAACGACTCCACCTGACCCGGGCTCTGCAGTATAAACAGCGGCCACGGTAGAACTGACGCGCAGCCTGAACGTTCGCAGCAGGAAACACCATCCCCTGGATGCTAGTTACTGATTGGCTGTTGCCTTCCAATCAGACATAAGATTTTGCCTACCCATCACTCACTAGGTAGCAAACGTAAGAGCCCGCTGATAAGCTACTGCCAGGCAATCACCATCTTAGATGCATGATATCGGTATTAGATAACCGAAAAACTCACAGTATACAAGGGTGTACATTCAGCAGCATCCAACAGTTAATCGCCCCGAAGAGGAGCAGAGCGGTCGAAACGTCAGCAATTCATTTGCTAAGTGTTTTAAGAAATGACCCGGCCTAACACCCAGAAATGTTTTATTCAAAATGACACCGGCCGTGGAAGCCTACGAAATTATACCAAGAAATCGTTGATTTTTAAAAATTATGACGTAATGTCTAGTTGACAGTAAATATAAAATATAGTAATATCCAGCTCACATCAGTATAACCAGATGAAGGTGACTGTGCCGGCCGCGGTGGCCAAGGGGACTGAGGCGCTCCAGTCACGGTCTGCACGGCCACTACGGTCGGGGGTTCGAATCCCCCCTCGGGCATGGATATTTGTGCCGTCCTTAGTATTATCTAGTTCGTAAGTAGTTTGTAAGTTTAGGGACTGATGACCCCGTAGTTAAGTCCCATAAGCTTAACAAACATTTGAACATTTATTTTTAAGGTGACTGTAACGTCGACCGAAACGTCGGTTATTAAAGTAAAAGCCTTCTTACAACATGACGCGCTACAACACCCAGAAAACTTTTATGTCATCTTACTCTAGCCGTGGAAGCCTACGCAGTTATAAATTCCAACTCACATCCTAGCTGTTACGTTTCAGAATAGTGGATTGCTGGTTTAATTTTGGACACCGGTGCATTATACTGTGGTGGCGCTGAAGACCTCCCTTGAGAGATTCGCATTTTTTTTTCTCTCTCTCTTTTTTCGTCGGCATTATATATGGCAGCAACCTGGTCACGGGAGATGTTACAGAAACAACACGGATCTGCTTTGGAGGCATACGGCGCTTAATTCATCGGCCAAAAATCACCAATAACATCGTTGATTTTAAAAATTATGACGTAGTGCCTAGTTGACAGTAAATATAAAATATAGTAACATGCAGCTCACATCTCTATACCCAGATGAAGGTGACTGTAACGTTGGTCTAAACGTCGGTTATTAAAGTAATAGCCTTCTTAGAACATGATGCGGCACAACACCCCGAAAACTTTTATGCCATCTGACTCTGGCCGCGGAAGCCTACGCAATTATAAATTTCAACTCACAAAAAAAAAAAAAAAAAAGTTCAAATGTTTGTATAGCTTATGGGACTTAACTACGGGGTCATCAGTCCCTAAACTTACAAACTACTTATGAAGTAGCTAATACTAAGGACGGCAAAAATATCCATGTCCGATGGGGGATTCGAAACTTCGACCGTAGTGGCCGTGCTGACCGTGACTGGAGCGCCTTAGTCCCCTCGGCCACCGCGGCCGGCTAGCTGTTACGTTTGAGAATAGTGGATTGCTGGTTTAATTTTGGACACCAGTACATTATACCGTGGTGGCGCTGAAGACCTCTCTTGAGAGATTCGCATTTGTATTTCCTCTTTTTTTCGTCGGCATTATATATGGCAGCAACCTGGGCACGGGAGATGTTACAGAAACAACACGGATCTGCTTTGGAGGCATACGGCGCTAAATTCGCTCGCGCCAATTTACACCGAACGGCGACGGTAAAAAATAACGAGACGGAAAGGGAGGAAAAACTCTGCAGAGGCCGTACGTTGGCAAAAGCGGCGTTATAGAAAAGCGCGGGCGCGGGCGCGTGTGGCACAACGGCGCGGTGTTTTTTCGGCGGCGCAGCGGGGGCGGCAGCGGCAGCAGCAGCAGCAGCAGGTACCTTGCGGCGGGAGTCGCGGCCGGGTTTTTGTGCGCAAGTTGCCGGCCGCTCGGGGGACGCGGCAAAGCCCCTTGAACCAGACCTAACTCCGCCGGCAGGGCTGGGGGCGGCGGCGGTGGCGGAAGCGGGGGTGTAGGCGGGGGCGAGGCGAGGCGAGGGCCGCGCCGCCGATATGAAAGAGGAGGGGGCGGCGGCGGCGTCGCGGACTTTTGGAGCGGCGCCCTCCGCCCCCGCCCTCCGCCCGCCCCCGCCGCCCCCGCAGACACAGCGCGGCCTGGACGCTAGGGAGAAGCGCTGCTGGCTGCTGCGGCCGGCGGGTACGCTCCGGTGCGCTGCCCGGAACACGCAGCTGGCCAGGGCGTGGCCTCCAGCCGCCCAGCAACTCAGCACCCAGCAACGCTCTGGCTAGCCGGCAGTCACCTATCGCGGGAGAGCTCTGCGACGGACATACACACCAATCTATATCTATAAATGTGAATGTCTGTTCGGTGTACGTTTATCACGTCTGAACCACAAGACATAAACAGCTAAAAATTTGTACAGTTACTTACTGATGTCTACCAGGGGAAGGCTTTAGGCACCGTTTTACGGCGATCGCATAGCTATATATATATATATATATATATATATATATATATATATATATATATATATATATATATATATATATATAAGCCTTCCCCTGGTAGACATCAGTAACTGTACAAATTTTTAGCTCTTTATGTCTTGTGGTTCAGACGTAATAAACGTACACCGAACAGACATTCACATTTATAGATAGAGATTGATGTGTATGTCCGTCGCAGAGCTCTCCCGCGATAGGTCACTGCCGGATATGGATATTTGTTCCGTCCTTAGTGTTAGCTAGTTCATAAATAGTTTGTAAGTTAAGGGACTGATGACCCCGTAGTTAAGTCCCATAAGCTATACAAACATTTGAACAGCTGGGGGTTTTTCTTTAATGTTCCAACATTGCTAGCTATTTTTTTTTCCAATTTCTGTGTCCATATTGACTCCCTGGTTATTGGTTGACTTTCATTTAGTGGATGTTCAAATTGAATGAAATCTTTCCTCGATTTTAATCTGGTCGCCCCTGGCTGATGTCCTCGCACTGTCTGCTTCTTTCAGCCATCGCCAACGTTTGCCGGCTCATCTGTGGGGCAGCTGTTCCAGAACACATATAAAGGAGATCACGGTTTGTAGGCTTCAGGCATCCCGTAATTAATCGACATGAATCGTTCAGTGCTGTATCTAGCTTGTGGGCGTGCGTCGATCTTCTCCATACGGGGCAAGCATATTCAGTTGGAGCAAAACACAAAGCCAGCGATGATGAACGCAGAATTTCAGGATTTACTTCCCAGTGAGAGTTGGTAAGTTTGAGAATTATACCGTCCCGAGTGTTGATCTTCGCTCTAGTTTTTTCTACATGTCTCTTGTAGGACAGTGTTCGATCTAACGTGACTCCGAGATAAACTGGATTTGGGCAATGTTTAAGTTTAACTGAGTTCCATTCTAATTGCGATTCCCTTTCTGATTCCTGGTTGTTCAGGTGAAATAAACATGTCTGCGTCTTGGCTGGATTTGGTCGAAGCTGGTTGCTGTTGTAATATTCAGTAATAACTCCTAGGGCATCTGATAGGTTTCTCTCAAAGTGATTGATTGATCTCGATTGGCAGGCAATTGCTACGTCATTGGCATAGATAAAACTGACTCCTGGAAGCAGGAATGGGACGCAAGTGACAAAGGGTCGGACAGTCTATTCATTCTTCTCCAACATAGCGGAGAGACTAAGAATGAAACATGTCGATCCCAGCCGCGGCATGGTCCCCTTCTTAACAGGACACGACCCTTATCCTACGCACTTACACCGCGTCAGTTTCAGAGAGACACCATACTGCACATGTGGGGACAGGGGATCTCCCGAACAAGTTGTCTTATTCTGAAGAAGGAAGCTTAGGGTTTAACGCCCCGTCGACAGCTTGGTCATTAGAGACGGAGCTAACGCTCGGAGTTTCAGGTAAGGATGGGGACGAAAGCGGCCGTGCCCTTTGAAACGAACCATCCCGGCATTTGCCTGCAGTGATTTAGGGAAAATCACGGAAAACCTAAATCTGGACGGCCGGAGATGGATTTGAACCACCATACTCCCGAACGCGACCCAGTGCGTTACCACTGCGCCACCTCGCTCGGTGTCCTATTCTGAAGGATCTACAATCACCTCAGACACACATTACAAGCACTACATGCTCACATAGAACAACAAATACAGGGTGGTCCATTGACAGTGACCGGGTCAAATATCTCACGAAATAAGCATCAAACGAAAAAACTACACAGAACAAAATTGAAGGGGAAAAACAGATGGCCCTATGGTTGGTCCGCTGAATGGCGCTGCCATAGGTCAAACGGATATCAACTGCATTAAAAAAAATAGGTACCCCCATGTTTTATTACACATTCGTCCAGTACGTAAATAAATACGAATGATTTATTTGGAACACTTTTTTTTTCTTTGTGATAGATGGCGCTGTAATAGTCACAAACGTATACGTGCGCGATATCGCGTAACATTTCGCCAGTGCAGACGGTATTTGCTTCGTGATACATTACTTGTGTTAAAATGGACCGTTTACTAATTGCAGAAAAGATCGATACGGTATTTATGTATGGATATTGTGATCAAAATGCCCAACGGACCTGTGCTATGTGTGTTGATCATTATCCTGGAAGACATCATCCAAGTGTCTGGACTTTTCGTCGGATAGTTACGTTATTTAAAGAGACAGGAAGTGCTCAGCCACAAGTGAAACGTCAACCACGACCTGCAACAAATGATGATGCCCAAGTAAGTGTTTTAGCTGCAGCTGCGGCTAATCCGCACATCAGTAGCAGACAAATTGAGCGAGAATCTGGAATCTCAAAAACATCGGTGTTGAGAATTCTACATCAACAATAATTTCACCCGTACCATATTTCTATGCGCCAGGATTTGCATGGCGAAGACTTTGAACGTCGTGTACAGTTTTGCCGCTGGGCACAAAATAAATTACCGGACGATGACAGGTTTTTCTCACGCGTTCTGTTTAGTGACGAAGCGTCATTCACAAATAGAGGTAACGTAAACCGGCATAATATGCACTATCGGGCAACGGAAAATCCACCATGCTCGCGACAAGTGGAGCGACCTTTGCGGCATTATAGGAAGAAGGGTAACTGGCCCCTATTTTATCGAAGGCAATCTAAATGTAGCAACGTATGCTGATTTCTTACGTAATGTTCTACCGATTTTACTACAGATGTTTCACTGCATGACAGAATAGCGATGTACTTTCAACATGATGGATGTCCGGCACATGGCTCGCGTGCAGTTGAAGTGGTCTTAAATGCAATATGACAGGTGGATTGGCCTTAGAAGCGCCATACCCTGGTCCGCACTTTCACCGGATCTGACATCCCCGTATTTCTTTCTCTGGGGAAACCGGAGGATATTTGTTATCGTGATTCACCGACAACGCCTGAAAACATCGTTATCGCATTGTCACTGCATGCGAGAACATTACTGAAGGCGAACTACTCGCTGTTGAGAGGAATTTCGTTACGCGTATTGCCAAATGCATTGAAGGACATCGTTTTGAGCATTTATTGAAGTCATAAGGTAATTACATGTAATCACGCAGTAACAGCATGTGTTCTCATAATGTATGATAATACGCGATTTCCAACATCAAATAACTTTGGGTTACTGTAAAATACACGAATGGTTGTACTATTTAATTTAACTGATTCTTACATTATTTTGTACATAAGTACATTGGTTAGTTTTCTTCGCCTTGAAATATCGATTTCTCACTCTGTTTACCTGTTTTGTTTGGCTGTTAGGTTAACAGATATATACGACCTGTAGATTTTGTTGTTCTTTATGATGTTGTCCTTTTATGAAAAGTTTATTTCGTACGTAGTTCTTATATGACAGCTCATTTGACAGATGAGTCCGGAAGAACAGACACCACATATTTATAAATTATATAACTAGCCTATGACATGCAGTGATCCTATCAAGAGTGTGGAGGGACTCCTAAGCCCTTACTTTTACGGGAGTGAGGTTGCAAAAACACGAGTTCAGTTTTAGTAATGTTAGGGAAGAGTTAGAGTTTGTGTCTGACAGAAGGCGTGCTCGAGTGCTTTGAACAGTTCTGATGATCGCTGTGTTCCCAGTGGTGTAGGCGTCGTTTCACCATTTTGCTGTGGGTGTCAGCGAGCAAAAAATTAATAAAGGTGCGAAATTATGTTAACCCTATCAGTCCCACATTATGAAATCAGCTTTGGAAAAACTAAATTTCAGTGTTTTCTGTACTAATAAAGTGCAGTAAACATCAAAATATGTGTTTTAAAATTTTCTGTCGAACTATTGATTTTTTATGTCATGTATTTCATGCACGACATAGACGTTTGCACCGAGGTATTTTATTACTTGGACGTTATTTTGTTGACAATTAACACTGCCAGATCAATAATGCTAGTATAATCTTCGCCACGTACAGACGGCAACACAATACAACCTCCAAGATGGACAGATTAATGCCTCAGAAGTGGCTATACGCCTTACGTAGCGGCAAAATGTCATACTAGAAGCATGTTGTTAGTCAACAAAAAATGCAAATTTAACGATTGATGCACAAAATACGGTATAAATCAACTTTTAATACGCTGTTGTCCAGAAACAACACTGGGAATGAAAGGGTTAAAAGTCTGTTGCAAGTGGCTAAGTACTCTCATTCTCATATAATGTATTTATAAAGTCTCGTCGCATTATGTGGCAATTTCTTGTAACTTCTATTGTTCATGACGTTATTTCTCCTGGATCATGTGTCGTATGTAGTAGTTACCCTACTTCAGTTGTTATCTCACGGTGAGGAATATGTGTACCAAATTTGGTTGAAATGAGTATAATAGTTTTAGAAGAAAATGTGGACACTGTGGCTTGATGCAGCAGTTTTTGGCGCATGTCATTGTTTATGGCGTCATATCTCCTGAACTGAACCGCCAACATTGAAAGAGACAATAGACTCTATCAAAATACTAAAAAACAACAAAGCTCCAAGGAGAGATGGCATAACAGCCGAACTAGTTAAGAAAATACGAATAAAGATGGAAAGACAAATAAACAAACTGGTTACGGACATCTGGAACGAAGAAAGAATTCCAGAGGAATGGACAGAAGCTGTCATAATACCAATTAATAAAAAGGGTGACAGACAACAATGCACGAATTACAGAGGCATCTCATTAATTGGTACCTCCTATAAAGTGTCCTCCAAGAACCTCCAGAAAAAGATTTAACAGAGGGACTCAATGAGTAATACGCAGGATTCATGAAGAATTGTTCAACTACAGATCAGATATTCGTACTGAAAAAAGCCATATCCAAATATTGGGAGTTTAAGAAAACAATGGCAGGGATTTGGAAAGGCAGGTATTTGGAATCCCTAAATCGTTCTGTTTTCGGGTGCTAACAATATATGTTCACATTCTGAAGAGAAATTCGGTGAAAAAAAAATTACAAATAGATCTCGCCGCAACAAATAACGCCTTTCTTTCTTTGATTTCTATCCCAAGTCGTGCATTATGTCCGTGACACTCTCTCCCCTACATCCCGATAATACAAAACGAGCTGCCCTTCTCTGAATTTTCTCTAAATCGTCCGTCAGTCCCACTTGGTGTAGATCCCACAATGCGCAGAAATACTCCAAAATAGGACACACTAGGGTTGTATAGGCAGTTTCTTTAGTAGAAGTGTTGCATGTTCTAAGTGTTCTGCCAATGGTACGTAGTCTTTGGTTCGCCTTCCGTACACTATTTTCTATGTGGTCTTTCCAATTTAAGTTGTTCCTAATTGTTACTCCTAGGTATTTAGTTGAATTTACGGCCTGTAGGTTTGACTGATTTATCGTCTAATTGAAGTTTCAGTAGTCATATGGATGACCCTACATGTATCATTATTAAAGGTCAATTGCCAATTTTTGCACTATGCAGATACCTTATCTAAATCATTTTGCAGTTGCTTTTCATTTTCTGGTAACTTTATTAACCGATAAATCACAGTATCATCCGCGAACGCTCTATGAGGGCTACTCAGATTGTCTCCTAAATCGTCTATAAAAATAAGGAACACTTCCCTGGGAACGGCAGATATCACTCCTGTTTTACTCGTTGACTTTCAACGTACTGTATCAAATGTTCACACGTTTGTAAAGCTTATGGGACTTAACTACGGGGTCATCAGTTCCTAAACTTACAAACTACTTATAGACTAGCTAATACTAAAGACGGGCCGGCCGCGGTGGCCGAGGAGACTGAGGCGCTCCAGTCACGGTCTGCACGGCCACTACGGTCGGGGGTTCGAATCCCCCCTCGGGCATGGATATTTGTGCCTTCCTATTTCGTAAGTAGTTCATAAGTAGTTTGTAAGTTTAGGGACTGATGTCCCCGTAGTCAAGTCCCATAGACTATACAAACATTTGAACATTTGAACTAAAGACGGCACAAATATCCATGCCCGAGGGGGGATTCGAACTCCCGACCGTAGTGCGTACTGTATCCTTTCTGATAGGAAATCACAAACTATAGCGATATTCCATAAGCAAGCAATTTGATCAGAAGACGCTTGTGAGGTACAGTGTCAAAAGTCTTCCGAAAAACTAGAAATACGAAATCTATTTTACATCCCTTATCGATAGCACTCATCACATTATGTGAGTAAAGAGCTATCTGTGTTTCACGCCGGCCGCGGTGGCCGAGGTGACTGAGGCGCTCCAGTCACGGTCAGCACGGCCACTACGGTCGGGGGTTCGAATCCCCCCTCGGCCATGGATATTTGTGCCGTCTTAGTTCGTAAGTAGTTCATAAGTAGTTTGTAAGTTTAGGGACTGATGACCCCGTAGTTAAGTCCCATAAGCTTAACAAACATTTGAATTTTTTTTGTGTTTCACAAGAACGATACTTTCTGAACCCGCGTTGACTATGAGACAATATGTCGTTCTCTTCTGGGGGTATTAATGTTATTGTTGTAATGCTCTGCAGTCCGAAGATGATTTGATGCATTTCTCACTATACTCTACCCTGATCAAGCCTTTTCATCGCCTCATAAGGACGGCAACCCACATCCATTTGAATCTGCTTACTATATGCGTCTCTTGGTCTCCCTCTGCGATTTTTCCCCACACCCTTCCCTCCAATGCTAAATTTACGATGCTTCGATGTCTAAGAATGTGTCCTACCCAGCGGTCTCTTATTTTGGTCAAGGTATGCCAAAAATTCCTTTTCTCCACAATTCCTGTTTAGTACCTCTTCATTAGTTATGCGATCCACCCAGCTAATCTTTAGCATTCTTCTGTAGCACCACATTTCAAAAGACTCTATCCTCTTCCTGTCTGAACTATTTATCGTCCAAGTTTCACTTCCGTACAGGGCGACACTCCAAACAAATGCCTTCAGAAATGATTTCCTTACACTTAAATTAATATTTGATGTTAATAAATTCCTCTTTTCCAAAAACGCTTTTCTACCCATTACCTTTCTGCATTTTATATCTTCTGTACTGCGACCGTCATATGTTGTTTTGCTACCCAAGTAACAAAACTCATATAATAGCTTTATTGTTTCGTTACCTAATCTAATTTCTTTAGCATCGCCTGATTTTCTAAGACTGAATTCCATTATCTTTGTTTTGATTTTGTTAATGTTCACTTTATACGATCTCTTCAACACACTGTCCATTCCTTTCAACTGCTCTTCCAGGTCTTTTGCTGTCTCTGACAGAATTACAATGTCATCTGCAAAACGCAATATTTTTATTTCTTCACCCTGGCCTTTACTCCCTATTCCAAATTTTTCCCAACCGTCCTTCACAGCTTGCTCGATATACAAATTGAATAACATTTGTGAAAGGTTACAACCCTGTCAAAATGTTCAAATGTTTGTTAAGCTTATGGGACTTAGCTACGGGGTTATCAGTCCCTAAACTTACAAACTACTTATGAACTACCTACAACTAAGGACGGCACAAATATCCATGCCCGAGGGGGGATTCGAACCCCCGACCGTAGTGGCCTACAACCCTGTCTTACTCCCTTCCCAACTGATGCTTCCCTTTCATGCCCTTCGAGTCTAATAACTGCGGTCTGGCTTTTGTGCAAGTTGTAAATAACCCTCCTTTCCCTGTATTTTACCCCTGATGACTTCGGAATTTGAAAGACTGTATTCCAAACAACATTGTCAAAAGCTTTCTCCAAATCTACAAAAGCTAAAATGTATGTTTGCCTTTCCTTAATCAAAGATAAGTCGTAAAGTGAGTTTTACCTTCCGTGTTCCTACGTTCCTCTTGAATCCAAACTTATCTTCCCCGAGGTTAGCTTCTACCAGCTATTCCATTCTTCTGTAAATAATTCGTGTTAAAATTTTGTCACCATGACTGATGGTCCTGTGATTTTCACACCTGTCTGCGCCTGCCTTCTTTGGAATAGGGATTATTAGATTTTTCTTAAGGTCTGAGGGTACTTTCCACACCAGGTGAAATAGTTTTGTCATGGCTGGTTCTCCCAGAGACTCAATAGCTCTGGGGAATGTCATCTACTAACGTGGCCTTGTTCCGACCAAGGTCTTTCAGGGCTCTGTCAAATTCATCTCTCAGTATAGTATCTCCTCTTTCATATTTATCTGCTACAACATTGTCTCTAATTTAATTTCCTTTGTAGAGCTCCTCTATGTGTTCTTTCCACCTTTCAGCTTTCCATTTTTTCCTTAGAACTGCTTTTCCATCTGAGTTCTTGACTATCGTAGAGCTGTTTTTCTTGTCACCAAATATCTCTTTTATTTTCCTGTAGGCAGTATCTACTTTTCCTTTAGTTATACATTCTTCTACAGACTTGCATTTGGCTTCTAGTCACTCCTGCTTAGTCATTTTCCACTTCCTGTCATCTCATTTCTTAGTCTTCTATTCTGCATTTTGCCTGCTTTATTGCTTTTTTAAGTTTTCTCCTTCCATCAATTAAATTTAGTATTTCCTGTGATATCCATGGTTTTTTTGTAGGTCTTACCGTTCTACCTATTTGCTCCTCTGCCGTCTTCGATATTTCATCTCTCAAAGCTACCCATTCCTCTTCTACTGTTTTATCCCCCCCCCCCCTTTCTGTCAATTGTTGCCTAAATTCTCAAGAACTTCAGGTTACTTCAATTTATCTAGGTCCCATCTCCTTATTATCCTACCTTATGCGGTTTATTATTTCAATTTTAGTCTGCATTTCACGACCAGTAAGTTATGGTCAGAGCCAATGTCTACGCCCGGTTATATTTTAAGTTTAAAACCTGGTTCCGAAATCTATGACATACCATTATAAAATCTATCCGATACCTTTCGGTGTCTCCTGGCCTCTTACATGTATACAACCTTCTTTCATGATTCTTAAATCAGGTGTTAGTTATAATTAAATTATGTTGCGTGCAAAATTCTACCAGGCAATCTTCTCTTTCTTATCTTATCCCAGTACATATTCACTTATTATTTTTCCTTCCCTTCGTTTTCCTACTACCTAATTCCAGTACCCCATTACAATTAAGTTTTCGTCTCCCTTAACTGTCTGGATAATTTCCTTTACCTCCTCATACATTTCTTCAATGTTGTCATCATCGGCAGAACTAGTTGGCGTATAAACCTGTACTACTGTTGTCGGTGTCGGCTTCGTATCTATCTTGACTGTGATAATGCGATAAACTGCGCTGCTCATACTAGTTTACTCGCAGTCCTATTTTATTATTCCTCCATTTCCCTTTTTAAATTTTCTAACCTTCCTACTCGATTAAGGGATCTAACATTCTACGCTCCGATCCGTAGAATGACAGTATTGTCTTTCCTGATGACAACATCCTCCTGA
Organism: Locusta migratoria; assembly: GCA_026315105.1. Classification (NCBI taxonomy): domain Eukaryota; kingdom Metazoa; phylum Arthropoda; class Insecta; order Orthoptera; family Acrididae; genus Locusta; species Locusta migratoria. Next base: position 103,435,496 of record CM048750.1, on the reverse strand, counting down.
GTAGTCCCCGGCCGGAGATCCGAATGTGAGACTATTTTACCTCCGGAATATTTTACCCGAGAGGATGCCATCATCATATTTTCATACATTAGAGCTGCATGTCCTCTGGAAAAGTAACGGCTGTAGTTTCCCCTTGCTATCAGCCATTCGCAGTAACTTTAATGCAAAGCCACATTACCTGACGTTACAAGGCCATCTCAGTCAATCATCCAGACTGTTGCCCCTGTAACTACTGAAAAGGCTGCTGCCCCTCTTCCGGAACCACACGTTTGTCTGGCCTCTCCTCAGATACTCATCGCTTTTGTTGCACCTACGGTACGGCTATCTGTATCGTTGAGGCACGCAAGCCACCCCACCTCGGCAATGTCTGTGGTTCATGGGAGAGATCCATCTATGCCTTACCATTATAAAATCTATCTGACATCTTCCGGTGTCTCCTGCCCTCTTCCACGAATACAACCTTCTTTCATGATTCTTAAACCATGTGTTTGTTATGATTAAATTATTTTCCGTGCAAAACTCTACCAGGCAATCTTCTCTTTCATGTCTTTTCCCAGTACATATTCACCTACTATTTTTCCTTTCCTTTGTTTTCCTACTACCGAATTCCAGTCCACCATTACAATTACGTTTTCGTCTCCCTTAACTGTCTGAATAATTTCCTTTAGCTCCTCATACATTTCTTCAATCTCCTCGTCATCGGCAGAGCTAGTTGGCACATAAAACCCTACTGCAGTGGTCGGTGTCGGCTTTGTATGTATATTGACTATGATAATGCGATCAACGACGCTGCTCATAGTAGTTTACTCACAGTCCTATTTTATTATTCATCTATCTCCCTTTTTAAATTTTATAACCTTAGTACCCGATTAACGGATGTAACATTCTACGCTCCTATCCATAGAATGCCAATATTGTCTTTCCTGATAACGACGCCCTGCTGAGTAGTCCCCGGCCGGAGATCCGAATGGGGGACTATTTTACCTCCGGAATATTTTACCTGAGAGGATGGTATCATCATATTTTCACACAGTAGAACTGCATGTCCTCGGGAAAAGTAACGTCTGTAGTTTCCGCTTGCTTTCAGCCGTTCGCAGTAACTGTATGGCAAAGCCACATTAGCTGATGTTAGAAGACTAGCTGAGTCAATCATCCAGACTGTTGCCCCTGTAACTAGTGAAAGGCTGCTGCCCCTCTTCAGGAACCACACATTTGTCTGGCCTCTGCACAGATACCCCTCCGCTGTTGTGGCCCCTACGCGTACGGCTATCTGTATCGTTGAGGCACGCAAGCCATCCCACCTCGGCAATGTCTGTGGTTCATGGGGATGGGGGGGGGGGTTTAATAAACAACAGAAATGATGAGAAGAAGGTAATAGAGACGACAGTCAAAGCTGCATCCAGAGCATCGTACTCACACAACACAAACTACTGTAACCCATTTTTTCAGAAGGAACTAAAATATGAATACACTGTAAATGACAATCAGATAGGGAGAATAGATAAATATACAGAGAGAAAGATAAAAGGTTTTCAAAATAAAATCCTAAGAAAGATATTTGGACCAATGTGTGAGGAAGGAGATGTTAGAGTAGTGTGACACTTCTGAAGACCCGAATTCTCGTCTGTAGGAATGAATATGGTTTCTGAAAGCAACTATTATGTGAAAACCAGCTCGGCTGCCATGCACGAGACCCTAAGGCGGCAGATACAGGCTCCAAGAAACATTCCGTGTTTTTGAATTCCGCAAGGCGTTCGATACGGTTCCACACGCTCGCCTGCTGAACAAAATGCAATCACAGGAATGTGAGACAAAACATCGTAAGCTGAGTGAAGCTTTTTAAGGATGGTGCTGTTGTTTATCGAGAAGTCGCAGTCGCTGGGAGAGGATGTCGAAATGCAGGATGGTCTGCAGTTATCGACGTATTGTACAGGGAATTGCAATTATACCTCAAGTTTTCCGTTTACACAGAAAGAAAGATGCTTTATTATATAACCACGCAAAAATAGGGCACCTACTAGAAGGAGCTACTTCCATAATCAATCGGGGAGTAGATATACGGAACAACGACCACAAAATCGTCGGTAAGACAGATGCCAGACTGAGATTCATTGGAAGAATCCTGAGGAAGTGTAGTCCGTCAACAAAGGAAGTAAATTACAAAAAATATTTCGTCTTGCGCTTGAGTATCTCCATCTCTCATCACTGTAGGATCCAGGTGGCTGTTGTTGTTGTTGTTGTGGTCTTCAGTCCGGGGACTGGTTTGATGCAGTTCTCCACAATACCCTATCCTGAGCAAGCCTCTTCAACTCCACATAAGAATGGCAACTTACATGTCTGAATCTGCTTACTGTATCCATCTCTTGGTCTTCCTCTGCGGTTTTTAACGCACACACTTCCCTCCAACGCAAAATTCACAATTCCTTGATGTGTAAGAATGTGTCCTACCAATCGATCCCTTCTTTTAGTCAAGGTATGCCAGAAATTTCTTTTCTCCCCAATTCTGTTCAGTATCTCCTCTTTAGTTACGCAATCCACCCACCTAATCATGAGCATTCTTCTGTAGCACCACGTTTCAAAAGCCTCTATCCTCTTCCTGTCCTCACTGTTTATGGTCCATGTTTCACTCCCATACAAGGCAACACTCCACACAAATGCCTTCAAAAAAGACTTCCTTAGGCTTAAATCAATATTCGATGTTAACAAATTTCTCTTTTTCAAGGACGTTTTTCTACCCATTGCCATTCTGCATTTTATATCCTCTGTACTGCAACCATCATTTGTTATTTTACTGCCAAAGTAACAAAACTCGTCTACCTCCTTTATTGTTTCATTATAATCTAATTCCTTCAGCATCACCTGATTTTCTTAGATTGCACTCCAGTACCTTAGTTTTGCTCTCGTTAATTTTCATCTTATAGTCACCTTTCAGTACACTGTCCATTCAGTTCAACTACCCTTCAAGGTCCTTTGCTGTCTCTGACAGAATTACTATGTTATCGGCAAAATTTTAAATTCTTCACCCTGAACTTTAATCCCTTCTCCAAATTTCTCCTTGCTTTCCTTTATAGCTCGCTCAATGTACAAATTGAATAACATTGGAGAAAGGCTACAACCCTGTCTTACTCCCTTCCCAACCACTGCATCACTTTCATGTCCTTCAACTCTAACAACTGCTGTCTGGTTTTTGTGCAAATTGTAGATAACCTTACGCTCCCTATATTTTACGCCTGCTTGCTTCAGAACTTGAAAGAGTTTATTCCAATCAACATTGTCAAAAGCATTCTCCAAATCTACAAAAGCTAGATATGTAGGTTTGCCTTTTCTTAATCTATCTTCTAGGATAAGCCGTGAAGTGAGTATTGCCTCCCGTGTTCCTACATTTCTGCTGAACCCAAACTGATCCTCCCGGAGGTCGGCTTCTACCAGCTTTTCCATCCTTCTGTAAATAATTTGTGTTAATATTTTGCAACCATGACTTATTAAACTTATGGTTTTGTAATTTTCACACCTGTCTGCGCCTGCTTTCTTTGGAATGGGGATCATTACATTTTTCTTAAAGTCTGAGGGTACTTCGCCTGTCTCATACATCTTACACACCAGGTGTGTAAGTTTTGTCATGGCTGGTTCTCCCAGAGATATCAGTAGCTCTGAGGGAATGTCATCTACTCCAGGGGCCTTGTTTCGCCCTAAGTCTTTCAGTGCTCTGTCAAATTCATCTCTCAGTATAGTATCTCCTATTTCATCCTCATCTACTTCTTCCTCTCTTCTTACAACATTGTCTTCAAGTTCATTTCCTTCCTAGAGCTAGTCTATATACTCTTTCCACCTTTCCACAAGGCCAGCTCAGTCAATCATCCAGACTGTTGCACCTGTAACTACTGAAAAGGCTGCTGCCGCTCTTCAGGAACCACACGTTTGTCTGGCCTCTCCACAGATACCCCTCCGCTGTGGTTGCACCTACGGTACGGCTATCTGTATCGTTGCCTTACCATTATAAAAATCTATCTGACATCTTCCGGTGTCTCCTGCCCTCTTCCACGAATACAACCTTCTTTCATGATTCTTAAACCATGTGTTTGTTATGATTAAATTATGTTCCGAGCAAAATTCTACCAGGCAATCTCCTCTTTCATGTCTTTTCCCAGTACATATTCACCTACTATTTTTCCTTCCCTTTGTTTTCCTACTACCGAATTCCAGTCCACCATTACAATTACGTTTTCGTCTCCCTTAACTGTCTGAATAATTTCCTTTAGCTCCTCATACATTTCTTCAATCTCCTCGTCATCGGCAGAGCTAGTTGGCACATAAAACCGTACTGCAGTGGTCGGTGTCGGCTTTGTATGTATATTGACTATGATAATGCGATCAACGACGCTGCTCATAGTAGTTTACTCACAGTCCTATTTTATTATTCATCTATCTCCCTTTTTAAATTTTATAACCTTAGTACCCGATTAACGGATGTAACATTCTACGCTCCTATCCATAGAATGCCAATATCGTCTTTCCTGATGACGACGCCCTTCTGAGTAGTCCCCGGCCGGAGATCCGAATGGGGGACTATTTCACCTCCGGAATATTTTACCTGAGAGGATGGTATCATCATATTTTCACACAGTAGAACTGCATGTCCTCGGGAAAAGTAACGTCTGTAGTTTCCGTTTGCTTTCAGCCGTTCGCAGTAACTGTATGGCAAAGCCACATTAGCTAATGTTAGAAGACTAGCTGAGTCAATCATCCAGACTGTTGCCCCTGTAACTAGTGAAAGGCTGCTGCCCCTCTTCAGGAACCACACATTTGTCTGGCCTCTTCACAGATACCCCTCCGCTGTGGTTGCCCCTACGCGTACGGCTATCTGTATCGTTGAGGCACGCAAGCCATCCCACCTCGGCAATGTCTGTGGTTCATGGGGATGGGGGGGGGGGGGGGGAGTAATAAACAACAGAACTGATGTGAATAAGGAAATAGAGACGACAGTCAAAGCTTCATCCAGTGCATCGTACTCACACCATACAAACTACTGTAACCCATTTTTTCAGAAGGAACTAAAATAAGAATACACTGTAAATGACAATACAGAGAGAAAGATAAAAGGTTTTCAAAATAAAATCCTAAGAAAGATATTTGGACCAATGTGTGAGGAAGGAGATGTTAGAGTAGTGTCACACTTCTGAAGACGTGAATTCTCGTCTGTAGGAATGAATATGGTTTCTGAAAGCAACGATTACGTGAAAACCAGCTCGGCTGCCATGCATGAGACCCTAAAGCGGCAGATACAGGCTCCAAGAAACATTCCGTGTTTCTTGAATTCCGCAAGGCGTTCGATACTGTACCGCTTCTCAGTTATGTCTAGATGAATAAAAGCTTGCTGGACATTAAGATTGCAGGTTTGTTTTCTGCCGGCCGCGGTGGCCGAGGGGACTAAGGCGCTCCAGTCACGGTCTGCATGGCCACTACGGTCGGGGGTTTGAATCCCCCCTCGGGCATGGATATTTGTGCCGTCTTAGTTCGTAAGTAGTTCATAAGTAGTTTGTAAGTTTAGGGACTGATGACACCGTAGTTAAGTCCCATAGACTATACAAACATTTGAACATTTTTTTTGGTTTGTTTCCCTTATTTCTGAAGACATCAGCATCTGGTCCTGCCCGTCAGCTTCCAGTTGACACTTGTGGGAAGGAGAAAGTGTACATTGTATATGTACTTGATCATGCAGTCAGTGACCTACTGATGGGTGACTGACAATAGCAAGGCACAGTGACTTTACTTTAGAATACTTTCGCCTGAACTCACTGGGAACTAAACTGCGCAAACCCAGACTGGCAACCAAAATTTTATAAACCTAAGGAACCAAACTGCTGAGATCATCGATATCTAGACTTCCAAACTAGTTAAAGTGACTTATTCTAAGGACAATACACAGATCCATGTCCGAGGGAGGACCCGAACACGGCAACTTTTAATGAGCACAAGAAGGGACTGGAAAAGGGCTAGTTAATCCCTCACTCCAGTTCGGCAACTGTCCCGCCCATTTGACAGGGTGGCCGGGCCCTCTCAGTGAATCACCAGCGGAGGGACGTGTGCCTGTATACACGCCTCGACACCCTCTCGTCAACTGGCTAGCGCTCAGGCAGACTTGTCTCGAGTCTCTCTGTGCCCTTCAAGTTTAGGTCATCGAAGAGAAAAATTTGCCAAATATTAATATTTTTCGACCCGGTTATTGTAAACGTATTACAGTAAATTTACGTCCTTTGCAATGACTATAAACTCAAACTTTATACGTTGAAGCGTTTCATGATCTGAAGAAAATGCATGACGATGCTGTGGAAATTGTGGTGTCGTACAAGTATGAAGTGCACGCCACGTACTTACGTCGCGCGCCGCCATGCACGCATGGCGTGGCGTTCTTACGACGTCAGCCACGAGCACCCTATGCTGCAACTCTGCTCGTGGCCACGTCTGCTGCATCGTTCACTTGGGAATCAGATAGGCACCAGTTAAGACTTGGCTATCGGATAGGTACTAGGAATTATCAGTAGGCAGGCCTCTATCTAAACTATGTATCAGCATTCTGCAGTCAAGAACTATGTAAAAGTTAAGTATTACCAAGACTCCACGAAATATATATCTTGTTCTAATTTAGCCTAGTGTTCCAGTTTCTGCTGTCCCACTGGCTGGTCACCTCCGTACCTGCGCAAGCGTGCATCCTTTATTCCTGTGTCGGTCTCTCTCTACTCGGCCACCTACACCTACAGCAACCAGCGGAAACGAGACACAAAAGTGACGACAAGGCTGGGACACAAAAGTGGCGACGAGTATGAGATACAAAAGTGGCGATGAGGAGCGATAGAAGAACCCGCTTGCAGCAGCCAGACAGCAGCAGTCGGAGCACGCATAAATTGCTCCCACCCACCCACCCTTATTATAAGAATTTTTGGGGGAAGATATTTTGTTACGTGTTTTGTGGACTTTTTGTTGCAGTTCGTCCTCATTTACCTTGCATTTGTCTTTTGTACTAATTTTCTTGTATGCACAGTGCCTAATCGGTCAGCATGACCACTACCCCGAACCCAAACTTAATGGAAATTATTCAGTTACAGACGGCACAAATCACGCAACTACTCCAAGCGGTGTCGCAGTTGACGGCACAGGCTCACCAACAACAAAACCAGCCGTCGCTTCAGCCGCCCACATCTGCAGCCGCAATGCTTCCTACGTTTCGCCAGTACAACGGACGTGAGGAAGAATGGAGCGATTATTTGGCGCAATTTCAAGAACTCGTTGTGGCTCATCAAATTACAGGTCAGAGAGGGAAGCACCTGTTATTATCCATTGTGGGCACCAACACCTTCGTGTTACTGCAGAAACTTTTCCCCCACACATCTCCTCATGATCTAGAATTCGATCAAATTGTAGAAGCACTGAATGCTCATTATGAGAGAAAAGTTCTCGTGGCCAGGGCACGGTACCGATTTTTCAGACTGAAAAAAATCACCGGAACAGACCCACACACAATGGATTACGGAACTGAAGGGCTTAATCTGCAAATGTAAATATACTTGCTCTTGTGGACTTTCTTATAGTGACGTTATGTTGAGGGATGGAATTACGAAGATCATTCAGGACCCCAGAATTAGGGCAGCAATTCTAAAACAGTCTGACCCTTCATTGCAGCTTATAGAAGCGCATGATACCTTTGACTTAGTAGATTTAGAAATTCAAAGCCACAGTGTTAACTCAGTGCGTCGCAACAGACGCTTTCCTAGTCACAGTTCTCAGTATAGCACCTGTGATTCTTTAAATTCTACCGGCCGTGCTGAACAGACAGTGTAAAAGTGCGACACAAAGTTCGCCCCGTCGCAGTGCCCTAGCCGCAACGCAACTTGTTATCAATGTGGCAAATCGGGACATGTACAGTTAGTGTGTATGCAGAATGTAAATTCAATGAACGGTGCCATTAGGAACAGTGCTTAGCAGAGTGCAAGAACAATTCATTCTGTAAATGTCATACACGCTGTGAACTTGGACAGTGTTTCTCTTGACTCTAAAATGCAAGAAAGTTCTTCTGCGCCTATGGCAAAACTATGTAGTGAGCCACGTCGGAAGCGCCGTCGAGCACGTAAATCTGTGCAACGGAAAAGGGTTCGGGACAAGCATAATGATTATGTACAGTGCAATCCTGTAGTGAACCTAGTGTCTTCTGCAACTTCTCATTGTAATAGTGCCCAGTCTTGATGTAGATACTCAAAGTAATTTTAGTGCTGCAGATCGTGACTGGAGCGCTTCGGTCTCCTCGGCCACCGCGGCTGGCCAAAGAGATGTGCTTCAAATTTCGTCAGTAGTGCCTCAGGACAAAATCAATGCGTTGTGCGAAAAATACAGTGACTTGTTTTCGCCGGAACTAGGTTGTGCAAAAGACTTCGTGGCTCATGTAACTTTAAAAAAATCTGCTGTACCAAAATTTCGTAAAGCTAGACCAGTGTCTATCGCAATTCGAGATAAAGTTGATGCAGAACTTAAACGTTGGCAGGATAGTGGGGTGATTTCTCCTGTTTCTGCGAGTCAGTGGGCCTCACCCTTAGTGGTTATAGTAAAGCCAACAGGAAAACTTCGTCTCTGTGCGGACTTCAAATCAACAGTGAACGGTCAAACAATTGTAGACACCTACCCCCTGCCCCGACCTGACGAACTGATGGACAAATTAGGGCAGTCTCGCTTCTTTTCTAAGATTGATTTAGCAGAGGCATACTTACAGATTCCGCTTAATGACGAGTCAAAAACGTTTTTCGTCATTAATACTCACATGGGCCTTTTTCAATTTCAACGCAGTTCTTTCGCCCCCGCTATTTTTCAGCGTTTTTTGGAACAGCTGACAGTTTCTGTACCGTGTTGCTCGAACTATTTAGATGATATCGTGGTCTCAGGGCGCACAGTTGAAGAACATTTATCAAACCTGGAGTGCCTTTTCAAAGTGTTGACTGCAGCAGGTCTACGTTGCAATAAAGCAAAGTGTTCGTTTTTTCAGACTGAAATAGAGTACCTAGGCTATGTGATTAATGCCCAAGGAATCCATCCCTTACAGTCACATCTTAGAGCAATCAAAGACTTGCCTCCTCCTAAGAATGTGCACGAATTGCAAGCAGTAATGGGAAAGCTTAACTATTATTTCATATTTATTCCCAATGCCTCTCAGATTGCAGCTCCACTGCATCGCTTACGTAGGAAGAATGGTCCTTTTGTATGGTCTAAAGATTGTCAGGTTGCCTTTGACAAACTAAAGTCTGCACTACTCAGTGATGCATGTTTGATTCCCTTTGACCCATAGAAGCCTGTAGTGCTAGCAGTGGATGCCTCGTCGTACGGTCTGAGTGCGATGTTGTCACATCGTATTGGATCTCACGATCGCCCTATTGGCTTTGCATCCAAGCTACTGACGCCAACGCAACAGAATTACAGTCAGATAGAAAAGGAGGCCTTAGCAATCATTTACGGCGTCACAAAGTTTCATCATTATCTGTATGGCAGAAAATTCTATTTGTTGACAGACCACAAGCCTCTCACGTCGTTGTTCTCACCGACAAAGCCAATTCCGCCACGAACGGCACAAAAGCTTCAGAGATGGTCCTTGATATTGTCAAATTATCAGCATGAGATTTTGTACCGACCTACCACTCAACATGCCAACGCGGACACACTTTCCCGACTTCCGGTTGGCCAGGATGTGTCGTTTGATTCTTCAGAAATGGCATGTTGCCAGATACACTCCAGAGATGCTTCAGCTGTCGCAGACTTCCCTTTGAACTCTCGTCGGGTTGCACAGGAAACAGCTGCTGATGCAGACCTAAGTTTGGTAGCTCAGGGTGGCCTCCCACAGACAAAGACATTGATCGGCCTCTGGTTCGACTTTATTTTGCCCAACGTCATGCATTATCTTTAAGTCAGCGTGTTCTGTTGTTACATACCGACAACGACCAAACAAGAGTAATTGTTCCTCGTTTCCTATAACGAGAAGTGTTACGCCTGCTGCATCGAGGACATTGGGGTATTGTTAGGACAAAGCAACTAACCGGACGTCATTGTATCTGGGTTGGTATGGACGCCCGGATAGAGAGCATGAAGTCACAGTGTACGGTTTGTGCGGAGCATCAGACGGTTCCTCCGCAACGTTTCTCAGACTGGCCACGCCTCAAAGGACCATGGAAACGTTTACACATTGACTTTGCCGGACCTTTCTGGAATACGCGCTGGTTAATTTTTGTAGACGCTTTCAGCAAGTTTCCTTTCGTGATTGCCATGAACTCAACGACAGCGTCTAGTACAATCAGTGGTTTGCCTGCAACTATCGTCAGTGACAATGGACCTCAGTTTGTTAGTGCGGAATTTCAACAGTTTTGTCGTGTGAATGGCATTCAGCATATCACCACCGCACCTTTTCACCCTCAGTCCAATGGTGAAGCAGAACGCTTCGTTCGTACCTTCAAGTCTCACATTGAAAAGATGAAAGGTCAGCACTTCAGGCAGCAAGCTCTTCAAATTTTCCTGTCTACGTATCGGTGCATGCCACGTGACGGCCCGTCTCCTGCCGAGCTGCTACACGGCCGCCGTCACCGCACTCTCCTTCACCTGCTGCAGCCTCCCACGCTCCGAGTCGGTTCGTATGGCGCTTCGCGTTTTCAGGTTTCTTCGCCGGTGCTATACAAGGCGTTTGCTGGAAACCACAAAAGATGATTACCGGACACCATGCAGCGTGTGCTCGGTCGCAATTTGTTTGTTGTACGTTCTTCCACAGGGTCGGAGCTGCGGCGCCACGCAAACCAATTGCGCCTGCACAGTGCGCGCGATCCTGTCTCTGGTTTCTTGATTCCAGACCCAGTTCACCGCCAGAGAGCACAGCCACATCGCTCGCCGCCGGGCCCAGCGTCCCCGGACTACGTGATCATACCTATGGAGGTCGACGCGCCTCCGCCGCTGTCGTCGCCGCAGATGACAGCGTCACCTAGAGGAGCTCCGGGACCGTGCGTGCCCCCCCCCCCCCCTGCCTGGGCCACGCACCTCAGAAGAAGATAACCTGCTCCCTCTGGGCGGAGGCGTGCGCCCTTCCCCTCTTTTTGGTGGGTTTCCCGGGGGATCGCAAGGTGGATACCGGAGCGCGGACGGCGTCTCGATCCCAGCCTCAGCTACGACGCCCGTCCCACCAGTAAAGCCCCCGCCCAGGCCCTCCTCCCAGTGCCGCCGCCGTAGCCCTCAGCCCTACGCCACGACGGCGCGGCGGTTTGGGGGTGGGGGGTGGGGGGTGTGGTGCCGCACAAGTATGAAGTGCGCGCCACGTACTTTCGCCGCGCGCCGCCATGCACGCACGGCGCGCCGTTCTTACGACGTCAGCCACGAGCGCCCACTGCTGCAACTCCGCTCGTGGCCACATCTGCTGCATCGTTCACTTGGGAATCAGATAGGCACCAGTTAAGACTTGGCTATCGGATAGGCACTAGGAATCATCAGTAGGCAGGCCTCTATCTAAACTATGTATCAGCATTCTGCAGTCAAGAAATATGTAAAAGTTAAGTATTACCAAGACTCCATGAAATATATATCTTGTTCTAATTTAGCCTAGTGTTCTAGTTTCTGCTGTCCCACTGGCTGGTCACCTCCGTATCTGCGCAAGCGTGCATCCTTTATTCCTGTGTCGGTCTCTTTCTACTCGGTCACCGACACCTACGGCAACCGGCGGAAACGAGACACAAAAGTGACGACGAGGCTGGGACACTAAAGAAACAATTCACCATCATTTGTTAATGTGTTCAATGTAGGCAGCAAAAACTTATTTACACATTTTGCCGTCCAACATGAGCGCACACTAGTTCCTAAACGCTCAGTATTATGAAACTGTCACATTTCTTGAGGAGCACGACCTGAAAATAGCTGAGCAGATATTCCATAGTTCTACTGTGCATGTCAAAGGTGATCGTAAGGTCACTTGCCTGGTGCTACAGGTGATGTTCTATAAATATGATAGTGGAATACAGGTTAATTCTGTCATCAATAAAAACATTTCGCAATAATTTTAGGAAATATAAAAACAAACAGATAATATTTTCTTTTTATCTCCCCAGGGCACAGAAGTATGTCTTAGTTGAGAGTACACTTTGCTGACACACTTCCAAATGCATCGTTCTCTTATCGCACATAACAGCTGCAACGAGAATCGCAACTCCCTTAAGAGTTCTTATGATTTTCCGTAATAAATTTCTTGTTATTCTGACATAAAAAATGTAATGTGTTGTCTGGTCTCAAATGTTATTGCTGACGTAGCCTTAATAGAATTGAGGACTTTGTATGAAGTGCCTGGTTGACATTCTTATTATGAAGATGGAAGAGAGTACCAGCAGCTGTGTTAAGAGTTGTTTTATTCAATTACCCGACCGGTTTCGGTGCTCTATTCACACTATCATCAGGCCCCCTGTCAGGAACTGGTGCTAATATAGCACCGAAACCGGTTGCTTAATTGAAAAAAAAGGAAAAAAAAAAAGATCTTAACACAGATGCTGGTACTTTCTACCGTGTTCACATTTATCAGCTGTAGTGCCAGCCCACTGATTATGGAGAGAATTAAAATTAATCTTATTTGTCCATGTTTAGTCTGTCGAATGACATAGAAAGGAAATTTCTTCCTCGTTGGATAAGCAGACGCATTCGTAACTAATATTAAAGCATTTTCAATGTGTTCTTCGCACCACTTCATACATTTTTTATTTAACAAACACAGTTTTGTCCTCAGGTGAAACATTCAGTGGTAACCTCCTTTGTCCGGCCGCAGTGGCCGAGCGGTCTGCGGCGCGCCAGTCAGTCTGCACGGCCGCTATGATCGGGGCTTCGAATGCCCCCCTCGGGCATGGATGTTTGTGTCGTCTTTAGTGTGAGGTAGTTCATAAGTAGTTTGTAAGTTTAGGGACTAATGACCCCGCAGTTAAGTCCCGTAAGCTTAACAAACATTTAAACATGTAACCTCCTTTCTTATTCTTTCATCTTACAGTTACTTTCAAAGCAACGCCCTGTTCTTTAACTTTTTTACTAATTCCAATATTTTGGTACGGTAAAGCGTTTATATTCTACACAGCTGTGTTCAAGTTCTTAATACATTGCATTTTGTTACTACACCAGGTTTCAGAAAGAATTTCTGAGGTTTTCTTGACAGATAAAAATAACACTCTATTAGGACTTCTGTTCCTCATTGCTCTGTCATTAATTGCAGAGTTCTCTTTGTTTACTTCGTTGTTCTGCGCTGCCTGCATTTGCAACATCAGGATTTTTTCACCAATATCGGTATTTTCTAAGAATGGATTGCATTTGCCGCGGTGGAGTGGCCGTTTCACTCCACGGAACGTTTTTCCACTGTTCAGTCGTCCAATGTTTACGCTCTTTACTCGAAGCAAGGCGTCGATTGGCATTGACCTGCGTGATGTGTGGCTTATGGACAGTTTTCTTATCTCCCGCCTGTCTCAGTACTTGGAGTGAATCCTGATGTAATTTGGAATTCCTGTGTGATGGTTTGTACAGATGACTAGCTATTACACTGTACGACCTTCTACGACTGTCGGCTTGTCATTCAACAGATGAGCTCGGCGTATAAGCTTGTGTGCTGTACGTGTCCAGGTTTCCACTTCAGTATCGCTCCAGAAACAGTGGGCCTACGGATGTTTCGAAGTTTGGAAATCTCGCGTACAGATTTCTGGCACGACTGACACCCAAACACGTGACCACTTTCGAAGTCCTCGAGTCCGGCGTAGCGCATCGTTCTCCCTTCTCTCGTTGTCTAATATCTACTGAGGTCGCAGATATGTAGTACTTGGCAGTAGTTGGCAGCATGATGTACCTAATATGTTGTTGTTGTGGTCTTCTCCGCAGACTGGTTTGATTCAGCTCTCCACGCTACCCTGTACTGTGCAAGTCTCTTAATCTGATAATACGTACGGCAACCTAAACCCTTTTGAATCTGCTTACTGTATTCGTCCCTCGGTCTCCCTCTACGATTTTTACCTCACACGCTTCCTTCTAATGCTAAGTTGACAATTCCTTGATGTCTCAGAATGTGTCCAACCAATCTATCCCTTCAATTAGTCAGGATATTCCAGAAACTCCTTTTCTCCCCGATTCAGTTAAGCACCTCCTCATTAGTTACGTGATCCACCCATCTAATTTTCATCATTCGCCTGTAGCACCACATTTCAAAAAGGTTCTATCATCTTTTTATCTGAACTCCTTATCGTCCACGTTTCACTCCCATAAAGTGCTACACTCCAGACAAATGCTTTCAGAAAGGACTTACTAACATTTAAATTAATATTGGATGTTAACAAGTTTCGCTTCTTTAGAAACGCTTTTCTTCCCATAGCCATTCTGCATTTTATATCTTCTTTACTTCGGCCATCAGAAGTTATCTTGCTACCCAGATAACAAAATCCATCTACTACTTTTACTGTCTGATTACCTAATCTAATTCCTGCAGCATCGCTTGATTTACTGACATTACATTCCATTACTTTCGTTTTACTCTTGTTAATGTTCATCTTATGTCTTCCTTTCAAGACACTGTCCATCACATTCAATTGATCTAGATCTTTTGCGGTCTCTGACAGAATTACTATGTCATCGGCAAACCGCAATGTTTTTATTTCTTCTCCCTGCACTTTAATGCCCTCTCCAAATTTCTCCTTCCATTCCTTCAGTGCCAACTCAATGTACAGATTGAACAACATTGGGGAAAGGCTACAACCCTGTCTTACTCCCTTCCCAACCTCTGCGTCCCTTTGTTGCCCTTCGACTCTAACAACCGCTGTCTGGTTGTTGTATAGGTTGAATATAACTCTTCGTTACCTATATTTTACCGCTGCTACCTTCAGAATTCGGAAGAGTGTATTCCAGTCGACATTGTCAAAAGCTTTCTCCAAATCGACAAAGGCTAAAAATGTAGGTTTCCCTTTTCTTAGCCTATCTTCTAAGATAAGTCGTAATATGAGTATTGCCTACCGTGTGCCTACATTTCTCCTAAATCCAAACTGATCTTCTCCGAGGTCGGATTCCAGAAGTTTTTCCATTCGTCTGTAGATAATTCGTGTTAGTGTTTTGCAACCATGACTTCTGAAAAACGTAAAAATCGGACGTAACTTGAGTGGATGCCGTATATACGAAATAGTCAGTCGTCACTGGACGTGACGGTGGCGCTGCACCCTTCCACATACGACCTGCCAGTGCACTGTGGTTTCCGGAGAGTGGCGGCGAGCGCTCGTCAGAAAACACTTGGTACGGCGGGCCAGCGGCATTATCTGCGGCAGTGGGACGCGGCGCCCCCTCGCGAATTATTCATCAGTTATGATCGCGCGCCGCGCTTTATGAACGATGCACGATGTTTCCGGACGCGCGGCGTGCGGGGCGGGCGCGCGCCGCGGCGAAAATCCGATGTTATCGACCACAGCGCAGCGGCCTTAGCGAACCGCCGCCCCCGCGCCCTGCCCACGCCGCCGCCGCCCGGCCTTACGAATAATTGACGAGCATCAGCCGGGCAGTCATTTAGCCCGGAGACGGCCACGCCGCTGCCGGCCTGATAATATCGAACTCTGAACCGCACGCAAATTCTGCCGCGTCCAACCCAGTCCCCTAGTGCGCCGGCCGCTCCCCTCGCCCTCTCCGCCCCCAACAATGGCCTCCTCCCCCCTCCCCACCCCCTGCCCCTGTCGATACAGTGCCGCGGCTTCGATCGGTGCACGCGGCCGTCACCTCCCTACTACGGGGCTGATGAAATTTGGGTCACTCAGAATCGCATTATAACTGCACGTTGCTGGTCAAGTCACTGGCGTGCTAACACCGCTGTGTGGCCAGCGCTTGACTTACGTATAATCACTTTATCGCTTGTCAGGCGGCTGCCCCTGTTGATGTGCATTTTTATTACTAATTTTCCCCCTACAGTCCTCTTACTGTTTGGACGTGGCTAATCGCGACGCAGTCATCGGGCGAGAGCTGACGCTCCATCAACCCGCGGCCTTTTCACAACTTCGGATTAAACATTTACCCGGTTGACAGCCGTCTACCGCAGGAACAAGTTCGAGGCTGCGCAAAATATATTGCTTCTATACTACGCATAGAGGGGCAAGGTACTTTTCACCCTCCCACTAATATTTTGAAGTATGGGTCTCGACCTTTCCCCCTCCATCAAAAATGATCAGACTCACTATTAAATGAAACACAATTAGTTGGCGTTGATATTGTGTTTCCATCAAGCTGACTGCTTGAGAGTATTCAGTACACCTATAAAACTTTGGGCGAAGGCCACCAACGCAAAGTAATCTCAGATGTAGTATCGTATACAAGGTTGTTGTTTGTAAACCTATTGGACCAAACAGCTATGGTCATCATAACCCATGCCCGAGGGACGACTCGGACCTCCGGCGGGGAATTCCGCCCAGTCCGTAGCATGACGTCTTAGACCGCGTGACCATGATTTTTTGTCTCCCCCCTCAGTAATACCACAGTCTAACATATAAAGTCGCGATACTCCCTCTGACTTCTGTTATACACTGCGACAACAACGCTCCAAGCGGCCGGCAAGCTACATTTCTGAACACGATATTGGATGAATGCGAATAGCGTTGTTTATTTTCAGAATGGAACTTTCACTCTGCAGCGGAGTGTGCACTGATATGAAACTTCCTGGCAGATTAAAATTGTGTGCCGGAACCGGGACTCCAGCCTGTGACCTTTGCCTTTCGCGAACAAGCGCTGTACCACTGAGCTATCCCGACACGACGGTCCGTCCTCACAACTCCACTTCGCCTCCTTCTTTCCAAACTTGACAGAAGTTCTCCTGCGAACATTGAAATACTAACACTCCTGGAAGAAAAATTTTCAATTTATGACGTTGTTGCAGCAAACTCGCGATTTGTTAAATGCTCATGATCATGCAAAATCTTATGTTAAATGTCTCGAATTTTTAATTTGTCTAAAGTTTTGCTTGTTTTGCAATATTAAATGAACTGATCTACTATTTTATTTGCAGATATATCTTGCTGTGTACTTGCGTCTTGGATCATTATTCACTGAAAACAATAGTCTGAGGTTAATAGGTTGGTGAATAAGCTCATAGTGATTTTGTTTCGCATGTTGGTATGTCGGTTGCTATGGGTTTGTTTATTGCGTTTATTTGTAGTTACTGTGTTGCTATTTCATCTACATCTATATATTTACTTTGCAAATCACATTTAAGTGCGTGGCAGACAGTTCATTGAACCACTATCATAATATTTCGCTACCTTTTCATTCGCTAACTGGGGAAAAAGGAACATCTAAATCATTCCTTTTTCGATCAGATTTATTGTAAGAAGGTGATCAAACTTCCATATGTATGTGGGTGCTAAAAAATTTCGCATTCAGAGAAGAAAATTATCGAAGAAATTTCGCAAATAGATTGAACCGCAACGAATAACGCCTTTCTTTTGATTATTTCCACTCCAGCTCCTGTATCATTACCGTTACACTCTGTCCCCTGTATCGTGTTAATACGAAACGATTTGATCTTCTCTGAACTTCTACATCCTCCGTCAGTCCCACCTGATGAGGATCTCACACTGCGTATCAATACTCCAAAACTGGACGAACAAGTGTAGTGTAGACAAATTCTTTATTAGAATTGGGCCAGCTTTCAAGTACTCAGCCAATTAAACGCAGCCTTTTGTCCGCCTTTTCTACGTTATTTTTCATGTTCGAGGAAGAACCTAAACCTACAACGGGGGCGGCCGTGAAATCCTTAAGAAAGTGCCTCAGACCGCACAGAGTATTTTGTTGGGTGTACCATAGGTCTCCAGAAGAGCGTAGTGTTCCAAAAGATTGGAAAATGACGCAAGTCATCCCAGTTTTCAAGAAGAGACGTCGAATAGATGTACAGAACTAAAGGACTGTATCTCTAACATCGGTCAGTTGTAGAATTATGAAACACTTATTATGTTCGAGTATAATAACTTTTCTGGAGACTAGAAATCTGCTCTGTAGGAATCAGCATGGGTTTCGAAAAAGGCAATCGTGTGAAACGCGGCCATTGACACGGGTTCTCATGTAGACTTCCGCAAGGCGTTTGATACAGTTCCACAGTCGTTTAATGAACAAAGTAAGAGCATATGGTCTATCAGACCAATTGTGTGATTGGATTGAAGAGTCTCTAGATAACAGAACGCAGCATGTCATATTCAACAGAGAGAAGTCTTCCGAAGTAAGAGTGATGTTAGATGTGCCACAGGGGAGTGTCGTGGGACCGTTGCTATTCGCAATATAGAAAAATGACGTTATGGATAACATCGGACGTTCACAGATGCTTTTGCGGTTGATGCTGTAGTATATCGAGAGGTTGTAACAATGGAAAATTGCATTGAAATGCAGGAGGATCTACAACGAATTGACGCATGGTGCAGGGAATGGCAATTGAATCTCAACATAGAGAAGTGTGATGTGCTACGAATATATAGAAACAAAGCTCCTTTATCATCTAGCTACACTACAGCAGGTCAGCAACTAGAAGCAGTTAATTCCATAAATTATCTGGGAGTAGGCATTAGGAGTGATTTAAAATGGAACGGCTTGAATATTCGTACCAGGTGGGGTTGATAGAGGAGGTAGAGAAGATTCAACGGAGAAAGAACAGCGCGCTTCGTTACAGGATCATTTAATAATTGTGAATGCGTTACGGAGATGATCGATAAACTCCAGTGGAAGACTCTGCAAGAGAGACGCTCTGTAGCTCGGTACGGGCTTTATCATGAGGATGAAATCAGAGAGATTAGAGCCCACACAGAGGCATACCGACAGTCTTTCTTTCCGCGAACAATACGATAGTGGTACTCAAGGTACCCTTCGCCACAAACCGTCAGGTGGCTTCGGAGTATGGATGGAGACGTAGGTGGGTTTCATACTAACACTTGTATCTCTGTAAATAATAAAAATTGGACTGTCATCTTCTAAAATATACTGTTGTTGTTGTGGTCTTCAGTCCGCAGACTGGTTTGATGCAGCTCTCCATGCTACCCTGTCCTGTGCAAGCCTCTTCATCTGAGAATACGTTCGGCAACCTACATCCTTTTGAATCTGCTTGCTATATTCGTCCCTCGGTCTCCCTCTACGATTTTTACCCCACACGCTTCCTTCTAATGCTAAGTTGACGATTCCTTGATGTCTCAGAATGTGTCCAACCAATCTATCACTTCTCTTAGTCAGGATATGCCAGAAACTCCTTTTCTCCTCAGTTCGGTTAAGTCCCTCCTCATTAGTAACGTGATCTACCCATCTAATTTTCATCATTCGTCTGTAGCACCACATTTCAAAAGCTTGTATCATCTTTATTATCTGAACTCCTTATCGTCCACGATTCACTCCCATATAATGCCAAACTCCAGACAAATGCTTTCAGAAAGGACTTCCTAACATTTAAATTAGTATTGGATGCTTCTTTAGAAACGCTTTTCTTCCCATAGCCATTCTGCATTTTATATCTTCTTCACTTCGGCCATCAGAAGTTATCTTGCTACCCAAATAACAATATTCATCTACTACTTTTATTGTCTCATTACCTAATCTAATTCCTTCAGCATCGCCTGATATTCTGACATTGCGTTCCATTACCTTCGTTTTACTCCTGTTAATGTTCATCTTATATCTTCCTTTCAAGACACTGACCATCCTATTCAGTTGCTCTTCCAGATCTTTTGCGGTCTCTGACAGAATTACTATGTCATCAGCAAACCGCAATGTTTTTATTTCTTTTCCCTGCACTTTAATGCCCTATCCAAATTTCTCCTTCCATTCCTTCACTGCCTGCTCAATGTACAGATTGAACAAAATAGGGGAAAGGCTACAACCCTGTCTTACCCACTTTCCAACCTCTGCGTCCATTTCTTGCCCTTCGACTCTAATAACCGTTGTCTGGTTTTTGTATAGGTTGAATATAACTCTTCGCTCCCTATATTTTACCCCTGACACCTTCAGAATTTGGAAGAGTGTATTCCAGTCGACATTGTCAAAAGCTTTCTGCATATCGACAAACGCTAGAAACGTAGGTTTCCCTTTCCTGAGCCTATCTTCTAAGATAAGTCGTAATGTGAGTATTGCCTCCCGTGTTCCCACATTTCTCCTAAATCCAAACTGATCTTCCCCGAGTTTTCTACAAGTTTTTCCATTCGTCTGTAAATAATTCGTGTTAGTATTTTGCACGCATGACTTATTAAACTGATAGTTCTGTAATTTTCACACTTGTTTGCACTTGCTTTTTTTTTTTTTGGGATTGGAATTACAGTTTTCTTCTTGAAGTCGGAGGGTATTTACCCTGTCTCAAACATGTTGCATACTAGGTGATACAATTTTTTCAAGACTGGCTCTCCTAACGATATCAGCAGTTTAGACGGAATATCATCTATTCCAGGAGCCTTGTTTCGACTCAAGTCCTTCAGCGCTCTCTCAAATTCTTCTCGCAGTATCATATCTCCTATTTCATCTTCCTCCACTTCGTCTTCCATTTCTAGAATACTGCCTTCAAGTTTATTTCCTTTGTATAGGCCCTCTATATATTCCTTCCACAGTTCAGCTTTCCTCTCTTTGCTTAGTACTGGTTTTCCGTCTGAATTCTCGATATTCATACAGCTGCTTTTCTTGTCTCCAAATATCTCTTTTATTGTCCTGTAGGCGGTATCTATCTTTCCCCTATTTCCTCCTGAAAGACGCTTTATATATTGTGTTTATTAAATGTCTTTTAATACGCTACGATGCTTTTGCACCACCGTAATATTTTATAATCGTAGCGCGTAATCCCCATTCCAAAGAAATCAGGCGCAGACAGGTGTGAAAATTACAGAACCATCAGTTTGATAAGTCATGGTTGCAAAATTTTAACACGAATTATCTACAGGAGAATGAAAGGGCTGGTAGAAGCTGACCTCGGGGAAGATCAGTTTGGATTCAGGAGGAACGTAGGAACCCGGGAGGCAATACTCACTTTACGTCTTATCTTAGAAGATAGATTAAGGAAAGGCAAACCTACATTTTTAGCTTTTGTAGATTTAGAGAAAGCTTTTGACAATGTTGACTGGAATACACTCTTTCAAATTCTGAAGTCAGCAGGGGTAAAATACAGGGAAAGGAGAGTTATTTACAACTTGTACAAAGGCCAGACCGCAGTTATTAGACTCGAAGGGCATGAAAGGGAAGCATCAGTTGGGAAGGGAGTAAGGCAGGGTTGTAGCCTTTCTCCGATGCTGTTCAATTTGTACATCGAGCAGGCGGTGAAGGAAAGCAAGGAAAAATTTGGAATAGGTATTAAAGATCAGGGGGAAGAAATAAAAACATTGCGTTTTGCTGATGACATTGTAATTCTGTCAGAGACAGCAAGGGATCTGGAAGAGCAGTTGAAGGGAATGGACAGTGTGTTGAAGAGAGCATATAAAATGAAAATTAACAAGAGCAAAACAAAAGTAATGGAATGCGGTGTTAGAAAATCAGGCGATGCTGAAGGTATTAGATTAGGTAACGAAACAATGAAGGTGGTAGATGAGTTTTGTTACTTGGGTAGTAAAATAACATGCGATGGTCGCAGTACAGAGGATATAAAATGCAGATTGGCAATGGGAAGAAAAGCATTTTTGAAAAAGAGAAATTTCCTAACATCGAATATTAATCTAAGTGTAAGGAAGTCTTTTCTGAAGGCATTTGTATGGAGTGTTGCCTTCTATGGGAGTGAAACATGGACGATAAGCAGTGTAGATTGGAAGAGGATAGAGGCTTTTGAAATGTGGTGCTACAGAAGAATGCTGAAGATTAGGTGGGTAGATCGCACAACTAATGAAGAGGTACTGAACAGAATTGGTGAGAAAAGGAATTTTTGGCATACCCTGACTAAAAGAAGGGATCGCTTGGTAGGACACATTCTTAGACATCGGGGAATCGTAAATTTAGCATTGGAGGGAAGTGTGTGGGGTAAAAATCGCAGAGGGAGACCAAGAGACGCGTATAGTAAGCAGATTCAAGTGGGTGTGGGTTGTCGTTCTTATGAGGAGATGAAAAGGCTTGCTCAGGATAGAGTAGAGTGGAGAGCTGCATCAAACCAGTCTCCGGACTGAAGACGATAACAACAACAACAGCCCGTAAACAAAATAGTTTAGTAGAGCTGTTGGACGGCAGTGTGTATAAACGCGACCAAGTCGCGATTCGCAACAAAATATCCATCTGTGGCGCCGCCGCGCTGTAGCGTGAAAGCGGCCGCTTTGTCGCGGGCCCCTTTCACGCGGCCGGGCCCCACCTCACTCGCCGACTGCAGCCATCATTCACAAAGCCGCCTCTGTCCGGCTTTGCCCAGCAGGAAGCAGCAGCAATCTCTCGCGGCGACGCTCCAGCTTTGACCCGCGCCTTCTATCAGAGCTCACTGCTGCCTAGCTTCCCTCACGCCGTTTGAATCGCAAAAGCACTTTCGTCTCGACTTTCATTCTGCCCGGAATAAAGTTCAGACTCTTGTGCATTTGTTATAGGCCAAGAATAGTGAGACTGTTGCAAGCTGCCAATATTGGTGACATATATTAATTATTTACATATTTTACGCCCACATTGGAGCACTTTAATCAATCCATTGTAACGATACTGCTGACCCCCTCATCTCAATGTAATCGTACGATACCGTCTGGCTGGTCCTCTCATCTCAATGTCATTCTACGATACCGTATGCTTCGGATCCGGAATCGTGTGGTTCAATAGTGATAAAAGTTTTCGTGTGAAGTTAAAAACGAAATAGCCAGCCTAGGAATCAGTGTAGGACAGTGTCTCGGTGATACTGTGATTAAAACATGTGATAGATTTCATTAATTAAGAGATTCATGTAGTTTCTTTCAAATGTTCAAATGTTTGTTAAGCTTATGGGACTTAACTACGGGGTCATCAGTCCCTAAACTTACAAACTACTTATGAACTACTTACGAACTAGGACGGCACAAATATCCATGCCCGAGGGGGGATTCGAACCCCCGACCGTAGTGGCCGTGCTGACTGTGACTGGAGCGCCTCAGTCACCTTGGCCACCGCGGCCGGCTACTTTCTTTCCAGACAGTTCTATAAATAATACTTATGTCATTGTTCATGATTTCAAATAAATAGACAGACGAAGGGTAAAAACTTTTGTAAAACATAAAGAAATGAAAATAAATAGCATTGTATATATGTTAGGCTCATATACAAGTTGTGTTGACCAGCTAATTGTGTTATTTCGACTATTACATTAATTATCAATATTGAATTCTTTGTACATATTGACTGAAGTAAAGTTTGGAGTATATTTTGAGAATGGCCATGAGATTTGACAGTTCAATATATGTTAGGAATATGTTTGATATACTCATTAACAAATTAATTGACATCTAACATTGCACTTTGTTGTCAACAGAAAGATCGGAAATTTCGCCTTAAAAATACAAGCGCCATATAAAATTATTGTATGCATAGCTTTCATTTTATATTGTGATTATTCTTGTGTACATGAAATGTTTTATTTGTATGTTCGGTAATTGTAAATCAGTTATTCAATTGTTATAAACAATGCATAATGTAATGCCATTATTGTGAATGTTATATATTTGCCTCACCGCCTTGCGTGGGGGAGTTCGAGTTTCAGTCGTTTGTCAAGTGCTCTGGAAGATATGTCAGTCTTTGTTTTGAAATGGAATTACTGTCAGCGAAGTTCTGATGCTTTGTTTATGTTTTAAAGTTGTAATCATGTAATGTTTTGGTGGAGAACAAGTTTGATTCAAATTAAAGAAGAAGTGAAAAATTCTACATATCGAGTGTTTATTTCTACCACGACGCCCCAGGAGAATAATGTTGCAGCGAGCGGAACCCCCATACATCGTAATATTGAAAAGATGAGTATTATGTGTGAAAGTGGTAGAAAGGAAAAGTAATTACTTGTATAGTATAAAAATGTTTTACCATATACATTTAAGTCTTAATCCAAGTTGTAGATTTGGCTTTCCTATTCTGCTCACAAAAATTCTTCAGCCTTTCCGACCTGGCTGCCCTTTCTTCACCAGTTATGGTCTTTTCTTTATTTTTTATTTTTTTTATTTTTTTTTTTTTGCGTGTAAATGTCTTTAATTTAAATTTCGTGTCACTGAGATTCAGGATCTTCTTCTGTTCTCTGCCTTCAATTTGTTGCATTGCCATGCCTAACTTATCTAAATCATCTCAAACTTCTTCGAACCAGTTGTTCTTGTTCTTACTTTTCCAAAAGTAAGTGAACAGTTGTTTCAGCAGCATGGTTTCTGTTAGTCTGGAAATGTGGCAGAAAAAAGCAAAATTCCTTTTCAGCATTGTGTCAGTTTCTTGGTATACAACTTCATTAGGTAATATCGCCACTGTCCCTCTACTTGGTATTTTTTGTTTATTATTGTTCTAAGGATTCTGCTGTCTGCTTTCTGTAGTTTGTTGTTGATTTGGTGTTCATCTTGGACAGTGTTTCACTAGCATAGGTTGCTTCAGGTTTAATAACGGAGTTGTTTGAGCTTTTGCATTTATCGAGAGACATTCCTTCTTGTATGTTGGCCAGGTGATGCGTTGCGCTTGTTTCAGTTTAGTCGTTCTGCTTTCTATTGACATTTTCTCGTTTGAGTTCCAGCTTATAATCTCTCCAAGATATTTGCATTTATTTACAATATTAATTTGTATGTTATATTCAGTGTAATGGCTGGTGTTTCAACCTTGGAGGATGGCATCATTTCTGTCTTTTCAAACGAGATCTGTAGTCCGACTTTTGCTGCTATTTTTCCGAGTTCTTCTGGTGACATATAATGAAAGTAATGTGGCATTTTCTGTGATTTTATGTTTTTTCTTTCACACATGACATCGGTTAAAATTTTTACTGTATATTTTTTGTCATAAATAAAATTTTTATTAACAATCTCGTTTAACTTTTTGCTTAGATGTTTGGCTGCGCTGGTCGTATAATTGTCCTTAGGTCTATCTGGCACATTTTCTTTGTGTATTTTTGGTTGCACTCGTAATTTAAGAGATGATGGATTCATCAATATACAAGGATTATAAAAAAGGATGGCTCAAACTTACATGGTTGAAAATACACGGTAATAGATTCAAAAGCGTCCCTGTAAACATGGGTCTGCACACGAGCCGTTTGCCTGGTAATTACGAATGCCACTGACGTCATTCTATACACTTTAAAAGTTAGTGCACATTAATTGAACATTTAGACTTTACTATTAAGATTTACATTGCATTTAGTTCACACTTCACTGACTTTATTGTAAACATGGACCTAGTTAGTACAAATTAATTTGAAAAATTAGATTTTACTATTAGGTTTTACATTGCATTTAGTTCACATTTCACGTATATGTTACCTATTAAAGGAGGTGTTCGAAGTGTCTTCCTTGCATCTGAATACAATACTGTGCTCTACTCTGCAATAAAGTTCGAATTCTTTCGAAATCTCTTGGATGATTTCGGAATTCTTGTCAAGTGTGTACAACTCCCGTCTCCAGTTCTTCAACTGTGTTAACGGTTGTGCTGTACACTTCGCTTTCGAAGTGCTTCCAGACACAAAAATCTAGAGGATTTAGAAGAGGTGATCGTGAAGGCCAATGTATAGGACCGCCTCGACCTATCCATATTTGGCCGTGTCTGCGCGTTAGATGCCGCCTCACAGCAGAAGCAAAATGTGTCGGACCTCCATCTTGCATGTACACTTTACCTAACGTTGCCGAAAAGGAACATTCTCAAGCAATGCTGGATGGCTACGGCGCAGATACCTAAGCTACCTCCGTCAATTTAATTTTGGTGGAAGAATGTGTGGCCCAATGAATTGACCACCGAGTATTCCTAACCACACATTCAGCGAGAAACTCTGCTGATGTGGTGAATTATGTGCAGCATGTAGGTTTCACACCACAAATGTGCATTATGGTAATTAAAAACACCATCGCGTGTGATACCTGCTTCGTCTGTAACTAAAATGTCACATGCGAAACGACAGCTGACTACAGTCTGTAACTGCATCCACTGACAAACCATCACTCTAGAAACAAAGTCCGCATCATTGAGACCTTGAACTCTTTGGAGGTGGTAAGGGTACAGTTAATTGCGATGTAAAATTCTCCATACACTACAATTGCTTATTACAGACACTTGTGTGGCAGTTCTTCTCGTCGATGTTCGTGGAAAAAGCTGTACTGCTTCCAATATCATATCCTCAACGTCAAGCGTAGTGCTAGCAGGCCTACCTTCTACTCAGCCATGTGAAAAATCCCCATGTTCTCTCAGGTGCCGGTGGACCCTTGTAAATGTACGACTTTCGGGGTGTCTTTGATCAGGATATGTTTCTTGGTACAAGCGTGCAGCTTCCAGTGCATTGCGTTAGCCCTACCGTACATGAACTGCATATTCGCACACTCTTCGTTACTGTAATGTCCCACTGTAATAACACAGCTCAATTGGCACTCCACAGACGACACTGATACCCTTTGAGACTGTGTACTGCATCCGTCCTGTACGTTCTGCGTGTAACATGTGATTTCAATTCCAACCCTCGGCAGTGTTATGTTGTGTAAAGAACGAACATAGGACCGCCTCAAGTGCGCAAAGGGTAAATCGAAAAAGCCGTCAGTGGCGGCTAGGAAACATACTTTCGTAATTATCTCGCAAACGTTTTCGGACCCATGTTTACTGGGAAATTTCTGCTTCTATTATCGTGTATTGTCAACTGTGTAAGTTTGAGCCATAATTTTTGACACACGTTGTACATTATTCATTAGATGTTACCAATTTATACACTAACGTAACAGTTCGAGTTAAATACACATAATTAAAATATCGCATAATTAATGTAAGCTTTCACGACGGGTTGTTGGATTATTGCCTATAGTAGAATACCTGGGAATATGGCTGTGGCCCAGGGCGTGATTCTCTGCCTAACGTTTGGTCTTCTGCCGCTGAAGACAACTTCGGAGACTGCGCAGACACTAGTTCACACTCGAGTAAGCTCAGCAAGCTGCACTGTTTTTGCGTATCCAGGCAACGGTCGGTTCGTGACGTCATGAGACTGCTTCCTAAGATAACGGAGTCGCGCCGACATATGATAAGGAGCTATGGTGAGATTTGGTACCATTTCTTTTACTTATCACCAACGTTGACAATTTGTCTAATTTAAGTCCTTCCTTTCTACTGAAATTGTTGTTGTGAATCGGAACTTAGATGACTTCTCTGTACATCCTAAAACTACGATCATAAAATTCGATTCCTCGACACCGTAGTTCTAGCAAGACCAAATAATTACTACCACAAATTGTGCACAAATTGTGCGCCGCTATTGAAGGCAGCAACCTCATGTCGTCAAGAGCCGGACGTTCCATGTATACGCATGAAGTATACGACTTGAGGAACTGACTTCATTGTGAACCAGTGTCTGCAGCGCCTCCGAAGATGTTTTTAGCAGTGGAGGACGAAACGTTAGGCAGATGATAATGTCTTGTACTATGGCCTTTTTCCCAATGTGTCTAATATAGACAATAAAATACCGTATAGCTTTGATTTGTATCTTGTGTGTTTGGCCTTTAGTGGATAAAGCTCATGTGCTTTTGCTTTCGATTCCAGTTGCTTCAGAATACGTGGTGATTGGGATCAATCTCTGCGCTAACCACCTGCAAATCACAGCAATCGAAATTCAAGGAAGAAATAATACGCAAAATAAAGGTAAAATAACCACGTAAATATAGCTGCCTGATGTATGGAGAATAGACACAATAACAGAAAACTGTATTTGTATAAGCTTTAAAGCTCTTTCTTTTTTGGGACTGCAGACATTCATGTATATAGTCCTATAGACAGCCAAACACACTGTTCCATGTTGCGTGTTGTCTAGATTCTTCACACGGGTCAGCTGCGTGGTGGGCAGCGCAACTACGTAGTAAACAGGAGACCCGGATTCTAATCCTGGTACTGCAGGTTTTAACTTTCAATCACTGATGTGGTGGCAGGTAATGTCTAATGTCTTTATTCCTATGTGTACTGAATCAGCTACAGATCAGTGTTTGACTTTATCTTACGTAGCTGCAAATTCAACTTACATATAAACATTTTCTCACAAACCTTTCTCTCAACAGTTTTTAAACGTATTTTTGCATAATTTTGAGCCAACGAGTTCGGAAAGGATGTTAACTGCGCAGATTGGATGTTTATTCTTAACCATAAAGCTTGACTTTGTATGAAAGACGTAAATATATCGTATTGTTGAATTTTGTAGACATTTGAGTTTCGTGAAATCCTTATCTTACATTTTTCCTGTGTTCATAAATTGTAAAATATAATTAAATACTTAATATTTGTTTAATATAAAACGTACTTTTTTAGTTATTTATCATACTGCTTTTTTAAATACAACTTCGCACACATTGTGAACTTAGACACTCTCATAGACTTCGGATTACGTACGTTGGCTGGACTTCTGCTGCAGTAGACCCACTTGCATCTGTTTGTCCTCACT
Source organism: Locusta migratoria (assembly GCA_026315105.1). NCBI lineage: Eukaryota > Metazoa > Arthropoda > Insecta > Orthoptera > Acrididae > Locusta > Locusta migratoria. The sequence goes on along the minus strand of CM048750.1, from coordinate 103,406,938 downwards.
CAGTTGTGAGCGTAGTTATGTGCTATGGAAGACGTCTAAAAGATTACACGGCTTTGCACATGAAACTCTTTTTCTGAGAATGCGTATTTTGTACTAATTTTACCATGTGCTTTCATGCTGTATTTTGTAGTGAACTTGTGATATGCTGGATCTGTCTCTCTTGTATATAAACCGATTGGTATTCGTTTTATATTTATTTTCTTGATGACTTTACAAGCGTACATACCACGTTACTGTTAACTCCCAATGATGTATAATCAATTTGGGCTATGACACACTTTCGATGGAATTGTTTCTTTTTTGTTTCACTTTAATGTCAATGTTCTTTTCCTTTAAATAATTACAATAAAACTCGTTGCACCGCTCTTTCGTTTCGATACAGACATATATAATATATTCAGTTATTTGCAGTTACTTTGCCGTCACATTTATATGTAGTTTTTTTTAATCATTCTGTTTAGGTCGTAAGTTAATATACATTAAGACACTAACAAACTACAGATAAGTTCACAAATTGCTCTATACATACCAAATTAAGTCATACAATACAACCGTTTATTGTTTTCTTTTATATTTTGTAAATTACAGTTTATTGTGTAGTTTTAGTTCCTACTTTGCTATATATCTACACATTCACTAGTTTTTCCTCTCAAACGATTTTTACCACCGTCCCAGAGCTGTGACAGTCTACTCTCTCCGCAGTTCATAGTAGATGCCGTTTTGTCTACCACCTGGATCATTGTCCTTAAAGGCAACTGTCTAGTAGAAGATGTTTTCATGATGTTCTTGGAATTTTGAATGTCTTTACGACAGCATCAGTTGTAAAAGGCATCTTCTGATATGTGACTAGGTAAGTTTTCATTATCATTGAATGCAGCTGGCATTACTCCAAACAATCACCACTTTTTGAAAGAGCGTAGTTTGGTCCAAACTATCTTTCCGAGAAAGAACACCTGTTCCCTAGGTGCGCTGTTTCAAGCATTGCTGTAGCAGAGAAGATGCCTGCGCCTGGGTGGTAGGCTACTCGGCAGCGCAGCTCAAGTAATTCAAGCTGGGCTCAGATTCTTATCAGGCTGCAGGGTGAACTGTTGCTTCAGGACCTTTGAGTTCCACTCGCACGACAGAGTTCTCTTGTGCACACTAAAAGCCGTCCTAAGTGAAGATTGCTGCAACATCTCCTCCCATGCTAGGTATTTGATAATGTTTGACAGAAGAAGCTCACACAGGACTTTGTAGGAGAGCGGCACACATTATCGGGACAAATGCTACTGAAGGATTGATAATTAGCCTGGAACTAAGAGGAGTAGCAAGGGAAATACAATTATAAAGACAAATAAATATTAAAACGCGTAAAATCGAGCTAAGTTCAAGTTAAACAGCTAGACACAAACCCCTACCATCTCCACAAGCACAAGACAAGAACCAACCTTACCTCACCACTATCTCAGCACAAAGTAACGATCGAGCGGCCAGGAGCCGCGGGAAAGCTACCGGAAGGTGGAAAATCCAAGAAAACAGCGGTGGTGGTGAGAGAAGATCATGAGACTCGCCCTGGAGAAGGCTTGTCGACTAGCTTGTAACCAAAGGGTGTAGAAACATCTTTGGTCGCATCAGCAGTAGGGGTTGGTAACGACTATCGACTCTGAGCCAGAGAGAACCATGCAAAGCGAGCTGTTACCACCCACATTCAGACAGCCATTAGATCCTCGCACATCCACTTAAAAGTAAAAGAAATACACATTCTCACAGGGACAATAATAAATTTTTCAAGTAACAAAATCCTAGCAATATTAACTAACATTTCAGAAACAAATATTTTAAAACATGAAATAAAAATACTAATCCTCATGCCTTGAAAAGAGTGGGGTTTCCAATCTTAACAAAATGCTGATCTAGCGACATGAAATAAATTACAATTAAAAAAAATATATATGGAAGCCGGCAGACGGTCGTTTTGCAACTTGCAGGTATATTGAGCCCATGGTGCCTCTAGAACCGTCCACAATTGCGAAAGTGTTTTCAGTGTCGGTTTTTGTGCACGAACTGATCTCTCTATGTCCAATAAATGTTTGTTGGGTTCATGTCGAGCGATGTAAGTAGTCAAATCATCCGCTGGAAGTGTCCAGTATGTTACTGAAACTAATTGCGAACAACTGTAGTGGTCGTGTGATTTTCACTCTTTTTGTAATAAGTGTTTATCACATTGTTCAGTTGTCATCTGTTCCGTAGCAAAAATAAACTTCAAACATTCATGATCCTTACATAAAAGCTATCATGCTACTAATGTGAAGGATCGCAGATTACAAACATGAAATATCCACGGCTGCCAAGCTCGTGTAAAAAAAATGGCACAAAATTCATAATCATCGTTAACTTTCCGGTCAACCTCTACCTTATATTGCGTTGAAACTCCTTTTACACGATCTACTTCCTTGTCTCGGTTGATTACAGACGAGTGTGTCTACAGCAGCGCCCCTATTGTGTTACTCCCGTACTGAGCCTCCCCTGCCTCAAGTGGCCGTTTTTATTTAGACGTTACAACTGCAGAATAGTTTCGCACCTTAATGGTGAAGTGTAGGTGCGAAAAGTTATATAATACATCTAATTGAATTAACTGACTTTTCCATCGGTTCTTAACGGAATATTTTATTTATTTTGAATGAAACACACGATATCAATGTATAATATTCTGCAAATTTATAGTTTTTACTAACCAGTTTTCGACTGTTACCCCATCATCAGATTAATGACGAAAGGAAAATACGTAGTTAATATTCCGGTCAAATGACATGTGGTAAATTCTCTACACTATGGAGAAGGGAAAAATAGGAAAAGTGCCGTCCGAACAGTTCAAAATATGTACATTTTGATGCTGGAGAAAATATGTACTTGCAAATGCATCAAACGAAAATGTAGTAAATGACACCTTATTTTTTCATATCTTGTTTCTTGCTACTGATCAAAAAAGTCGAAAATTTCTTCTTGTCTAATAATTCAAACTCTTCCCATGTTGAAATAATTTTCATTGTAACACGCTTAATCTTTTTACGTTCGTATTTACTCTCAGTGTATACTTTTTACCTGTAAAACATAAATAACTTTCTGCTTGTGGATATTTCGTCTCTTTTGTCGTGGAATGCTAATAGAAGAAATACTATTCCGCGGTACAATCTTTTCGTTGTGATGAGAAAACACGACAAACAACAATAAAAATTAAGAAGGTACGAAATCATTTCTATAACAGGAGTGAGCTGGGACAGAATATGTTTGGAGACGCCAGAAGTTTCTGTGCATGCACCATGTGCAGCACATTAGGAAATTTAGAGCTCCACATTCTGCACAATATTTAGATCATGATGAAATAATGGTCCAGTGCCGCCGTTTTTATACTTTATTAAAAAGGACACGACATATGGCTCATGGTCATAGGTATTGAGTTACTAAGAAATTTCATAGCTAGTATATCACGTCATAGGTGACATGGATGGTAAAAAGATGTCATATGGTGTAACATATCGCATTCCCGTGAGAAATTGTGCTAATACTCCCCAGACGTATTGTGATTGGCTCCCCGCACTTCTAGCCTCTATGATTCTCTAATTATAAATATTATGTAAGTTATTGTATAGTACTTAACTTTGTGTAATTAATTTATTTAGACGAAGCTTTATTATGGTATGATTTATTTATGTAATTATGCTCTAGTTTTAAGAAATAGTTGATGTAGATCTTCTAGAAAGTGCGCTCGCGCCAAAATTGATGCTGCGCGGAACTAGCACTGCCGGTACTGATGACCTAGATGTTTAGTCCCCTTAAAACAACAACAACCAGCACTACCCAGTTGCAAGTAGTCCAGCGCAGATCGCTTTCGCGTTAATGACAGTCGCGCCCTTAAAATAGCCTGTTAGGCAGTTGAAACTTCATATTATTAAATATTGTAATTTGGATTGACGTTTACGATAATCTTGGACAGCTTGACATATAAGTAAACATAAAACAACTGGCATCCAGTCTTTTTTTATCATATGAGTAGAGCCACCAATTTTAAAAGTTCTACAGCACTTCATTTCAAGATAGGAGGATCGACGATCTGTGCGCTGCTTCTGCATGGGGCAACAACGGAAAAGACGAAGCCAGGTTAACAAACGATGCTTGTAGTTCTGGGGCCTTCACGTGCAGTACTACGTATTTACATCTTGAGACATTGGTACGCGGATGTTGGTAACACCTCCGAGAGAAAGTGTCAAAGAAAGTGTTAGAGATATAACTTATAAAACTTTCCAATCACTTTTATCAAAATGTTCAAATGTTTGTAAATCTATCGGACCAAACTGCGTGGTCATCAGTCCGTAGCTTACAAACTACTTAAACGAACGTAAACTAACCTAAGGACAAACCCAAACCTCCGACGGCGAACAACCGCGCGCTCCGCAGCGAGGCGCCTTAGACCGCTCGGCTACTCCACCGCGGCTCTTTTTATGAAACTCTCTAACCTAATTTTATCTCGGAACCCGCCGTAACCGCATTCGTACGCAGCGAGGTGGCGCAGTGGTGACACACTGGACTCGCATTCGGAAGGACGTAGTTCAAATACACCTCCGTCCATCCAGATTTAGGTTTTCCGTGATTTCCAAAAAAAACATTGTGGCAAGGACCGCGTCCGTCAATCAAACCACCAACATTGGCTGGGTCGTCGTAGAACCGCCGGCCGCGGTGGCCGAGGGGACTGAGGCGCTCCAGTCACGGTCTGCACGGCCACTACGGTCGGGGGTTCGAATCCCCCCTCAGGCATGGATATTTGTGCCGTCCTTAGTCTTAGGTAGTTCATAAGTAGTTTGTAAGCTTAGGGACTGATGACCCCGTAGTTAAGTGCCGTAAGTTCTACAAACAACAACAACAACAACAACAACAACGTCGTGGAACCGGGCAGCGGCGTGGCTGGAGTCAGTTTGTGTACAGCCACACCGCTGCCCCGTTCTACGACGACCCGGCCAATGTTGGTGGTTTGATTGACGGACGCGGTCCTTGCCACAAAGACTTTTTGAGAGGGGGATATGTTTTTTAAAGACCATGGTACCCATTGGTTAATGTTTTAATTGTCGTAATGTGATGATGTGACTAGAGGTCACGAAACCGGTCGTATCCTTTCTAATAGAGTAGAAAAACAGCTGTAGCCGACCATTTTATTCACCGTTTCAACTATGGATGTCAGTCTTACAAAGTTTCAAGTTTAATCATAGATCATAGACGCACTCGCGATGTGGTTGGCGACTGATTTACACGCAGAAAACAAAAGGCGCACGCACGTCGAGTAGCCGATTTTCAGCGGGAAGTCGCTCGTGTAAAACGGGCTTGAAGCGTAAATTGCGTGTCAGTTTTCGCTGTTCAGCAGCAGACAAAACAAATTTATTATTTCTGTAACGAAAACTCTATTCGCAACACAGTTATCAGATTTCACGTATATCACAGAACTGCCTCTAAATTTGATCCTGGTGCGACTCACAATCGAGAGATATGACGTCATAAACACTGAGGTGTGTGCAACGCAAGGCGTGAAACGCAGCACAAATTAACGTACATTCATCCAGTGTTTGATTATGGGAGTACTTCGTGTCTTCCAACAAGCTTTAAACAGAATTTCAAAGCATTCTTGAACTTCTTCTCAATTAAATGTTTTAAGTCACATACACAGCTCAAAACAATAAGGGGATCAGGTAAAATATCATACAAACGAGAGATATGCTAACGTATTTTATTCAAATATCAGTTACAGTTGTAATTTGTGTGAGGACTCTAAGCCTCTCACCGCCTCCATGTTGTGACGTCGTGCGCAGGCTTTCTTCTATACAGGGCGCTGATAGTGTCCGGCAGGAGAGCAGGTGGTGTCTGCTGCGGCGGCGGTGCTCCAGTGCGCGCGGGCAGCGACTGTACCGACGCTCCGGCGCTGACTCACCCCACCCCCGGCACCGCAGGCCGGGCCCGGCGGCGGCCACTGGGGGCGGGGGCGTGGGCGGGGGCGGGCGGCGGCGGCGGCCGGCGGTGGGACGGGGGCGTACTGCGGCAGGGCACGGCGCGCACCCGCGAGACCCGGGCTTCGACCGCCGCCGGCACTAAATCATCGCAGCACCTGCCGCCATGACCGCCACCGCCGCCGCCCACACACTCTGCCCGCAAGGCGGCGGCGCCCCATCAAAATAACTCGTCCCCGGCGCGCTCTCGGAGCTCACAAAGGCGGCGACCGTTTGTCCCAAATCGATCGGCTGGCCCCGCTCCCGTACCCTGGTAGCACGACTGTTTCAAACCACTCTCCGGGCCGTCGTTCGGAAGTCGCGGGTCGATTTATTTCATTTACTCGCCGCTGATGCTTACTCTTGTTAGCCACCGCGGCGGTAAGGCGGGGGCGTGGGAACGCCCTACTCAGGCTGGGACCACCTCAGTGGAGGCACTGTGTGTGGTGAAAATAAAGAAAATATGTTATGTGGAGATGTGTCCGGAAACGCTTAGCCGGCCGCGGTGGCCGAGGAGACTAAGGCGCTCCAGTCACGGTCTGCACGGCCACTGTCGGGGGTTCGAATCCCCCCTCGGGTATGGATATTTGTGCCGTCCTAGTTCGTAAGTAGTTCATAAGTAGTTTGTAAGTTTAGGGACTGATGACCCCTAGTTAGTCCCATAGACCCTACAAACATTTGAACATTTGAAACGCTTAATTTCCATGTTAGAGCTCATTTATGTATTTCTCTTTAAATGTAAATTGAAATAATTCGTGCAGACAATTGTCAAAATATCCAATTCAAAAATGTTCAAATGTTTATAAATCTTTCGGACCCAACTGCGTGGTCAACAGTCCGTAGCTTACAAACTGCTTAAACCTAGGTAAACTAACCTAAGGACAACAGGCACACCCATGCCCCAGGGAGGACTCGAACCTCCACGGCGATCAACCGCACGCTCCGCAGCGAGACGCTTTAGACCGCTCGGCTACTCCACCGCGGCAAAATACCCAATTGTCTCGTTAGTGTGGTGTCGCACAAGTCCAAAGTGCGCGCCTCCTACTTTCGCCGCGCGCCGCCATGCACGCACGGCGCGGCGTTCTTACGACGTCAGCCACGAGCGCCCTCTGTTACAACTCCGCTCGTGGCCACCACTGAACGACATCGTTCACTTGGGACTGAGATAGGAACCAGTTAAGACCTTCGGAATCAGATAGGCACCAGTGAAGACTTGGCTATCGGACAGGCACTAGGCAGGCCTCTAGCTCAACTATGTAACAGCACTCTCCTGTACTGAGCTATGTAAAAGTTAAGTATTGTATAAATTCTGTGCAATATATATCTCGTTCTAATTTATTCTAGTGGTTCTAGTTTCTGCTGTCCCACTGGCTGCTCACCTCCGTACCTGCACAAGCATGCTACCTTTATCCTGTGTCGGTCTTCCTACTCGGCCACCGACACCTACGACGGAAACGAGACACAAAAGCGGCGACGAGACTGGCACACTAAAGTTAGTATGTAATGTACTTCCTCGATTCACCGCCAGTTGGCTCAATTGAAGGAAGGTAATGTTGACTTCAGTTCTTGTGTTGACATACGACTCATTGCTCTACAGCATCAAGCACATCAGTACGTAGCATGGCCGAGGTGACTGAGGCGCTCCAGTCACGGTCTGCACGGCCACTGCGGTCGGGGGTACGAATCCCCCCTCGGGCATGGATATTTGTGCCGTTCTTAGGTTAGGCTAATTCATAAGTCGTTTGTAAGTTTAGGGACTATTGACCCCGTAGTTAAGTCCCATAAGTAATGCAAACATGTGAACATTTTTTTTTTTTTTTGAACGTAACATCAATTCGTTAGTGTGCATCACGAACGTGGTTTTGCAGTCAATGCAATGTTTACAAATGCTGAGTTGGAATATGCCCATTTGATGTATGGATTAGCACGGGGCAATAGCCATGGCGCGGTACGTTTGTATCGAGACAGATTTCCAGAATGAAGGTGTCCTGACATGAAGATGTTCGAAGCAATTAATCGGCGTCTTAGAGAGCACGGAACATTCCAGCCTTGACTCGCGACTGGGCAAGACCTAGAACGACGAGGACACCTGGGGTTCTTTCCGATCAGAGTTGAACAACATGAAAAGGATGCAGTGATTGGAAAGGGAGTATGACATGGTTGTAGCCTTTCTCCAATGTTATTCAATTTGTACACTGAGCAAGCTATAAAGGAAAGCAAGGAGAAATTTGGAGAAGGTATTAAAGTTCAGGGTGAAGAATTAAAAACATTGCGTTTTGCCGACGACATAATTCATTCTGACAGATACAGCAAAGGACCTGGAGCAGCTATTGAACGGAATGGACAGTGTGCTGAAAAGTGCATATAAGATAAAGAATAACAAGAGCAAAACTAGGGTAATGGAGTGCAGTCTAAGAAAATCAGGTGATGCTGAAGGAATTAGGTTCGGTAACGAAACAATCAAGGAGGTAGATGAGTTTCGTTACTTGGGCAGTAATATAACAAATGATGGTCGCAGTACAGAAAATATAAAATGCAGAATGGCAATGGGTAGAAAAGCGTTCTTGAAAAAGAGAAATTTAGTAACATCGAATATTGATTTGAGACTAAGGAAGTCCTTTCTGCCGGCCGCGGTGGTCGAGGGGACTGCGGCGCGTCTGTCACGGTCTGCACGACCACTACGGTCGGGGGTTCCAATCCTCCCTCGGGCATGGATATTTGTACCGTCCTTGGTGTTAGCTACTTCGTAAGTAGTTTGTAAGTTTAGGGACTGATGACCCCGTAGTTAAGTCATATAAGCTCTACAAACATTTGAACATTTTAAGTCCTTTATGAAGCCATTTGTATGGAGTGTTGCCTTGTATGGGAGTGAAACATGGACGATAAACAGTGCGGACAGGAAGAGGATTGAGGCTTTTGAAATGTGGTGATACAGAAGAATGCTGAAGATTAGGTGGGTGGAGCGCGGAACTAATGAGGAGGTACTGAACAGAATTGGGGAGAAAAGAAATTTCTGGCATACCTTGACTAAAAGAAGGGATAGATTGATAGGACACATTCTTAGACATCAAGGAATTGTGAATTTAGCGTTGGAGGGAAGTGTTTGGGGCAAAAACCGCAGAGGAAGACCAAGAGATGTATACAGTAAGCAGATTCAGACAGATGTAGGTTGCCGTTCTTATGTGGAGATGAAGAGGCTTGCTCAGGATAGGGTATTGTGGAGAGCTGCATCAAACCAGTCTCCGAACTGAAGACCACAACAACAACAACATAACCTCCAATTTCGGGTCGCGACGTACATTAGACCTGGTGAATTTAGCAACTGGTTTGGCTCTGGACAATAATAATAATAATAATAATAATAATAATAATAATAATAGTAATAGTAATAATAATAATCTGTATCTATAAATGTCAATGTCTGTTCGGTGAACGTTTATCACGTCTGAAGTACAAGACAAAGAGCTAAAAATTTGCACAGTTACTAATGTCTACCCGGGGAAGGCTTTAGGAATGGTTTTAAGGCGATCGGATAGCCATTTATCTATATCTATAATTGTGAATGTCTGTTCGCTTATCACGTCCGAACGATAAGGCGCAGAGACTAAAATATTTGTACAGTTACTAATTTATACCTGAGGAAGGTTTTAGACATGTTTTTATAGCGATCTGATAGGTATTTAGTAATTTGAAGAATATAACTGGAAATGAGGAACAATAATTACTCTTTGAAAATTATATTTACTCTTTGGAGATGGTTTCATTTGTTGCATTGTTGCTTGAGAGTTAATATTGATAAAAGGGTGGAGTATATTGGGATTGAAAGTTACCGGTATATATCAAATTCTACGTGTGTGTGTAAGTGTGTGTGTTAATATTTCGTTTTGCAGCGAAAACTACAGACGAATGGTCTGTGTATAATTGTTGTACGACGTCTCCCGTTGTACACCATAGCAGTTCCATGCCGATAGCTATAAGGGGGTGGAAGATATGGTGGTTGAAAGTCGTCAAATTATAAAAACATTCTGATTGAAGACCAGCGATGACGTTTGCGACTCTATAGCAAGGAGGTTACATACAGCGAAACGTGATGCCTCTTTGGTCTATGCGTGCTACAATGTCTGCAGCTCTTTCTTTGTAAGGATAAATAAATAAATAAATAAAGCAGTAAAAAAGGAATTTATTTTAATACGTCTGTTTAAAAAAATGATTTGACGTTTCGTGCATTACATCAAGTGATCGATCTTTGACATTATTACAATCATTATTTTTGAATTTCGTGATTGGATTCTTCGAAACGAAGAGCATTTTTACGTGTGATTTAATTTCATAGCACACTACTGAAAGATAACTTATCTATCATAATCAACCAACGCGCGAGCGGAGCCGCGGGTTTAAGCTAGTAATAGTAATAAAAGCTGAGACACTGGGCAATTGAATCCTGGCTGCAGGAATGGGGCATGAGTGATAAGTAGACCGCATATCCTTAGGTTAAATCCTATTCTTTTCCCGAGTTCCTAGTTGGAAATAAACTTGTAGTTAGGTGTTTCAATACTAATTAAAGCCGGCCGCGGTGGCCGAGGGGACTAAGGCGCTCCAATCACGGTGTGCACGGCCACTACGGTCGGGGGTTCGAATCCCCCCTCGGACATGGATATTTGTGCCGTCCTAGTTCGTAGGTAGTTCATAAGTAGTTTGTAAGTTTAGGGACTGATGACCCCGTAGTTAAGTCCCATGGACTATACAAACATTTTGTTTTTTGAAACCACTAGTTTATTCAGAATTTATTAAATTGTATATGCCTATTACATGTATGACAACAAATGGATTATCATCTATATTATATTTTTACCTTTGAAAATTATAAACCTTTGATGTCAGTTCAATGTTGTATGATGTTTTTCAAATGTTCAAATGTCTGTAAATCTATCGGACCAAACTGCGTGGTCATCAGTCCGTAGCTTACAAACTACTTAAACCTAGGTAAACTAACCTAAGGACAATACACACACCCTTGCCCCAGGGAGGACTCGAACCTCCACGGCGCGCAACCGCGCGCTTCGCAGCGAGACACTTTAGACCACTCGGTTACTCCACCGCGGCGATTTTTTTTTTGACTGTAGGGTAAACATACCTAACTTCGTAATATTAATGATTGTAAATGAAAAAGCTAAATAAATATTTAATCTAAAATTGTATATGTTACATACTGATGATCAATACATTGCTCTACTAACCAATAATAAAAAACATTCAAGAAATAAAAAATTGTGGGCATGCTACCTAATTTCATGATAGCATACCTAATTCCTTGACATTATACACCTAACTTCGTGATAGCGTACCTAATTTCGTGATAATTTTATTTTTCATTTTTAAAGTTCACTTAATTTATTTTTCATTCATTTTCTGCATCTGTATCACTGTCGCTGACATTTTCGCAAATATTGCACATCTGGTGGATCAGTGAACCGACAATTTTCATGAAACCATAGCAGAAAAAACAACACCGAATCGAAGCACTTGTATTCTTTCCACAGCTGTAGCTCTCATTACAAATGGCGCAGATGTAATCATTTTTTTTACAATTTTTTTTAATTGTTTGACTTTCTGTAGAATGTCTACCTTACTTCAGGACAAAGATTGTGTCTTTTATCACGAGATAAAGTATGTCACGAAGTAGGTAGGTTTACCCTAAATGATTGAAAATTTGCTCATAAGTCAACACTATATATTTTACTTCATGTTTATTTCATCTGATGAATTCATTAAGGGCCTATTTCAGATTTTATTTAGCCTAAATAAGGTAAAGAATGTGCTTATTTTAGGCGCCTAAAATGCTATTTTGACCACCTAAAAATCCACGGTCTAGTGATAAGGGTTGAAGGGTTCATTCATTCTTCCCTGACATAGCGGAGGGACTAAAAGGGAATCTCCGGAACAAGTGATCAGATCCTGCGGGACCTACAATCGCCTCAGAGACACTTTACCAACACTACATGCTCGCACAGAACAACAAATATAGGAGGCCATGAGACAAGAGGATCAATGGACAACACTCACTACACTAACAGTTTAAATCTCGCATGCGTCACATGACGAATAGAAAAGAAACAGACAACACAGAAGACGACAACGTAAGCAGCGAGCAAACAACATAGTGTATAGAGTGTACCAGCAAAGGAACCAATTTTGAAACACGTTAGGGACAACAACAACAACACACACACAATCAGACACACACCCCACCACGAACAGCGACCATTATTTAATAGACAATTATTAGTGTAAACATAGTAGTGGAAGAAAGGAAGCTTAGGGTTTAACGTCCCGTCGTAAGCGTGGTCATTAGAGACGGAGCTTAATCTCGGATGTTTGGGGAAAGATGTGGAAGGAAATCGGCCGTGCCTTTTGAAAGTAACCATCCCAACATTTGCCTGGAGTGATTTAGGGAAATCACGGAAAACTCAAATATGGCTGGCCGGAGCTGGATTTGAACCGCCGTCCTACCGAATGCGAGTTCAGTGTCTTACCACTGCGCCGCCTCGTTCGGTGTGTAACCACAGTAGTAAGAGGAAAGTAGCGAATTGTCGCTTTTTGTCACAGGCAAAACGGCACTATAAACGCTAGAGTGTCCATGCAGATCTGATGATCAAATGTTTCAAATGTTTGTACAGCTTATGGGACTTAACTACGGGGTCATGTCCCAAACTCACAAACTACTTATGAACTAGCTAACACTAAGGACGGCACAAATATCCATGCCCGAGGGGGGATTGGAACCCCCGACCGTAGTGGCCGTGCAGACCGTGACTGGAGCGCCTCAGTCCCCTCGGCCACCGCGGCCGGCCAGATGTGATGATGGCTGGTCGCTAGTAGAGGTCAGCGCAATTGCCTAGCAAACAGGAGGCCCGAGTTCGAATCCCAGCCGAGTACATATTTTCAACTTTACCTACACGCAGTTAATGTCGTACTTTCCATAACAAGTGTTTCGCATTTCAGGTAAGACTCAGAAGCGAATTATGCTCATTAAAAAGGCCGTACTACACAGACAGTATGTAAAGATGTTCATCTATTCTTCGAATTTTTCAGAATTACTTAGTATATTACATTCTTTTAGCTACTGATTGGTCGCTGAAAACAATTTTCAGTCTTTGCGCTAATTCATCATTAACGCACTGTATTAGAAAATTAATCTACGATCTGTTCAATACATAATTAAATTTAACTTTAAAAACAAAGAAACTGTGGTGTCGCACAAGTATGAAGTGCGCGCCACGTACTTTCGCCGCGCGCCGCCATGCACGCGCGGCGCGGCGTTTTTACGACGTCAGCCAAGAGCGCCCCCTGCTGCAACTCCGCTCGTGGCCACGACTGTTGCATCGTTCACTTGCGAATCATATAGGCACCAGTTAAGACTTGGCTATCGGATAGGCACTAGGAATCATCAGTACGCAGGCCTCTATCTAAACTATGAATCAGCATTCTGCAGTCAAGAACTATGTAAAAGTTAACTAATACCAAGACTCCCGAAATATATATCTTGTTCTAATTTAGCCTAGTGTTCTAGTTTCTGGTGTCCCACTGGCTGGTCACCTCCGTACCTGCACAAACGTGCATCCTTTATTCCTGTGTCGGTCTCTTTCTACTCGGCCACCGACACCTACGACAACCGGCGGAAACGAGACACAAAAGTGGCGGCGAGGCTGGGACACAAAAGTGGCGACGAGGAGTGATAGACGAACCTTGGACCAGCCTGCTTGCAGCAGCCAGACAGCAGCAGTCGGAGAACGCGGAATTTGTTCCCGACCACCCGCCCTTATTATAAGAATTTTGGGGGAAGATATTTTGTTACGTGTTTTGTGGAATTTTTTGTTGCAGAGCGTCCTCTTTCACATTGCATTTGTGTTTTGTTACGATTTACTTGTCTGCGCGGCGCCTAATCAGTCAGAATGGCCACTACCCCGAACCCAAACTTAATGGAAATTATTCAGTTACAGACGGCGCAAATCACGCAGCTACTCCAAGCGGTGTCGCAGTTGACGGCACAGGCAGCTGACCAACAACAACAGCCGCCCACATCTGCCGTCACACCGCTTCCTACGTTTCGCCAGTACAACGAACGTGAGGAAGAATGGAGCGATTACCTGGCACAATTTCAAGAACTCGTCGCGACTCATCAAATTACAGTCAGACCGTTAAGCATATGTTCCTCTCTGTGGTGGGAACCAAAACCTTCGTGTTACTGCAGAAACTATTCCTCCGCATCTCCTAGCGATCTAGAATTCGATCAAATTGCAGAAGCACTGAATGCTCATTATGAGAGAAAAGTTCTCGTAGCTGCGGCGCGGTATCGATTTTTCAGACTTAAAAAATTACCGCAGCAGTCACACCAGGAATGGATCACTGAGTTGAAGGGCTTAACCCGCAAATGTAAATTTACTTGCTCTTGAGGACTTTCTTATAGTGACGTTATGTTGAGAGATGCAATTACGCAGAACATTCAGGACCCCAGAATTAGGGCGGCGATTCTAAAACAGTCTGACCCTTCATTAGACAGTGTACTGCAGATTATAGAAGCGCATGATACCTTTGACTTAGCAAATGTAGAAATGCAAAGCCACAGTGTTAATTCAGTGCGCCGCAACGGACGCTTTCCTAGTCATAGTTCTCAATCTAGCCATAGTGATGTCTGCTGAAAAGACACAAAGGTCGCTCCATCGTGTTACAAACATACTGTGAATAACGGGGGCCGACGCTATTTTTAGAAAAATGTTCGTAAGTCTTGCCCGCAGTGTGTATCTCGCCACAAACGTGCACATTGCCCTAGTCGCAACGCAACCTGTTATCAATGTGGCAAATCGGGACATGTACAGACAGTGTGTATGCAGAACAAAATTTCAAAGAACGGTGCCGTTAGGAATAGTGCTTAGCACAGTGCAAGAACAATTCATACTGTAAATATTACACACGCTTTAGACTTGGACAGTGCTTCTCTTGATTCTAAAATGCAAACCGAGCGAGGTGGCGCAGTGGTAACACACTGGACTCGCATTCGGAAGGACGGTGGTTCAAATCCACCTCCGGCCATCCTGATTTAGGTTTTCCGTGATTACCCTAAATCACTCCCGGCAAATGCCGGGAAGGCTCCTTTCAAAAGGGCACGGCCGATTTCCTTCCACATTCTTACCCAAAACTCCGAGCGTTAGCTCCGTCTCTAATGACCAATCTGTCGATGGGACGTTAAACCCTGCGCTTCTTCTAAAATGCAAGGTAGTTCTGCGCCTACTGCAAAACTTTGTAGTGAGCCACGTCGCAAGCACCGACGAGCGCGTAAAACTGTGCAACGGAAAAGGGTTCGGAACAAGCATAATGACTTTGTACAGTGCAATCCTGTAGTGAACCTAGTGCCTTCTGCAACTGCTCATTGTAATAGTGCCCAGTATTCTGTAGCTAGTGACAGTAGACTTGATGTAGATACTCAAAGTAATTTTAGTGCAGTAGCCTCGCATTGCGCGGACGCCGATCAGGCGTAGTGCCATGTAGTGACAGTGTTGTTAATCCGCTGTGTGCCGATTCTGCGCCGCCTCCTACCGCACGCAGCCCGCGCATGCGCAAGCGCAGCAAACGAACTGTGTCAGATGTTGCCCACATCTGCGCACCTGTCGAGCGCCACTAGCAAAAACCATTTGTGACTTTTTCCATGGAAAATAAGACTGTGTGATTTCAGCTTGATAATGGTTCCACTGTCACGTTAATTAATAAAGACACTTATAAACTTCTGGGTTCGCCAAAACTGTCGCCGTCTAAACAAGTGTTAACAGCGTATACAGGACAAAATATTCCCGTGCTAGGAACGTGTAGCCTGCCCGCCTCTTTTCAAGGTGTAACAGAAACAATTGCTTTTGTAGTTCTTCAGGCCAAATCTACACAGAACATTTTTGGACTAGATGCGTTTGACTTGTTTGGCTTATCAGTTCAAAGAGATGTGCTTCAAGTTTCGTCTGTAATGCCTCAGGACAAAATCAATGCATTGTGTGACAAATATAGTGACTTGTTTTCGCCGGATCTCGGTTGTGCAAAACACTTCGTGGCACATGTAACTTTAAAAGAATCTGTTGTACCAAAATTTCGTAAAGCTATACCAGTGCCTATCGTGCTTTGGGATAAAGTTGCTGATGAATTTAAACGTTGGCAGGATAGTGGGGTGATTTCTCCTGTTTCTGCGAGTCAGTGGGGCTCGCCTTTAGTGATTTTAACTAAGCCGTAAGGAAAACTTCGTCTCTGTGCGGACTTCAAATCAACCGTGAACAGTCAAACAATTATAGACACTTACCCCCTGCCCCGACCTGAGGAACTGATGGACAAATTAGGACAGTCTCGCTTCTTTTCTAAGACTGATTTAGCAGAGGCATACTTACAGATTCCGCTTGATGACGAGTCAAAAAAGTTATTCGTCCTTAATACTCACATGGGCCTTTTTCAATTTCAACGCCTACCCTTTGGCAGTTCTTCCGCCCCCGCTATTTTTCAGCGTTTTTTGGAACAGCTGACATTTTCTGTACCGTGTTGCTCGAACTATTTAGATGATATTGTGGTCTCAGGACGCACAGTTGAAGAACATTTATCAAACCTGGAGTGGCTTTTCAAAGTATTGACTGCAGCAATAAAGCAAAGTGTTCGTTTTTCCCGAATGAAATAGAGTACTTAGGTTATGTGACAAATGCCCAAGGAATCCATCCATTACAGTCGCATCTTCGAGCAATCAAAGACTTGCCTCCTCCTAAGAATGTGCACGAATTTCAAGCAGTAATGGGAAAGCTTAACCATTATTTCAGATTTATTCCGAATGCCTCTCAGATTGCAGCTCCACTGCATCACTTACGTAGGAAGAATGTTCCTTTTGTATGGTCTAAAGATTGGCAGGTTGCCTTTGACAAATTAAAGTCTGCACTACTCAGTGATGCAAGTTTGATTCCCTTTGACCCACAGAAGCCTGTAGTGTTAACAGTGGATGCCTCGTCGTACGGTCTGGGCGCAGTAATGTCGCATCGTATTGGATCTCACGATTGTCCTCTTGCCTTTGCGTCCAAGCTACTGACGCCACCGCAACAGAATTACAGAAAAGGAGGCCTTAGCAATCATTTAAGGCGTACAAAGTTTCATCATTATCTCTATGGCAGAAAATTCTATTTGTTGACAGACCACAAGCCTCTCACTCCGTTGTTCTCACCCACAAAGCCAATTCCGCCACCAACGGCACAAAAGCTTCAGAGATGGTTCTTGATATTGTCAAATTATCAGTATGAGATTTTGTACCGACCTACCACTAAACATGCCAATGCAGACACACTTTCCCGACGTCCGGTTGGCCAGGATGTGTCGTTTGATTCTTCAGGAATGGCATGTTGTCAGATAGACTCCAGAGATGCTTCCGCTGTCGCAGACTTCCCTTTGAACTCTCGTCGGGTTGCACAGGAAACAGCTGCGGATGCAGACCCAAGTGTGGTAGCACGTTTTGTTCGCTCAGGGTGGCCTGCCAGAGCCAAAGACATTGATCTGCCTCTGGTCCGACGTTATTTTGCACAACGTCATGCATTATCCTTAAGTCAGGGTGCATACCGACAACGACCAAACAAGAGTGATTGTTCCTCGTTCCCTGCAACGAGAAGTCTTACGCCTCCTTCACCAAGGACATTGGGGTATTGTTAGGACAAAGCAACTGGCCAGACGTCATTGTACCTGGGTTGGTATCGACGCCCAGATAGAGAGCATGACGTCACAGTGTACAGTTTGTGCGGAGCAGCAGGCGGCTCCTCCGCAACGTTTCTCAGACTGGCCACGCCCCAAGGGACCATGGCAACGTTTACACATTGACTTTGCTGGACCTTTCTGGAATATGCGCTGGTTAATCGTTGTAGACGCTTTCAGCAAGTTTCCTTTCGTGATTGCCATGAACTCAACGACGGCGTCTAGTACAATCAGAGCCTTAACACCTGTGTTTTGCATCGCCTGAAACTATCGTCAGTGACAATGGAGCTCAGTTTGTCAGTGCGGAATTTCAACAGTTTTATCATGTGAATGCCATTCAGCATATCAACACCGCACCTTTTCACCCTCAGTCCAATGGTGAAGCAGAAAGTTTCGTTCGAACATTCAAGTCTCACATGGAAAAGATGAAAAGTCAGTACTCCAGGCAGCAAGCTCCTCAAATTTTCCTGTCTACGTATCGGTGCATGCCACGTGACGGCCCATCTCCTGCCGAGCTGCTACACGGCTGCCGTCACCGCACTCTCCTTCACCTGCTGCAGCCTCCCACGCATCGAGTCGGTTCGTATGGCACTTCGCGTTTTCAGGTTTCTACTCCGGTGCTGTACAGGGTTTTTGCTGGAAACAAGAAGAGATGGTTACCGGGCACCATTCAGCGCGTGATCGGTCGCAATATGTATGTTGTACGTTCTTCCACAGGGTCGGAGCTGCGGCGCCACGCAAACCAGTTGCGCCTGCAAAGGCCGCGCGATCCTGTCTCGGGTTTCTTGATTCCAGACCCAGTTCGTCGCCAGGGAGCACAGCTACATCGTTCGCCAACGGGTCCAGCGTCCCTTAACTACGAGATCGTACCTATGGAGGTGGACGCGCCTCCTATGCAGTCTGCCTCTCCTCCTCCTTCGCCGCCGCAGCTGCCAGCGTCGCCGAGAGGATCTCCGGGACCGTGCGTGCCCCCGCTGAAGATGACCTGCTCCCTCTGGGCGGAGGCGTGCGCCCTTCCCCTCGTTTTGGTGGGTTTCCCGGGGGATCGCAAGGTGGATACCGGGGCGCGGACGGCGTCTCGATCCCAGCCTCTGCTACGACGCCCGTTCCACCAGTAACGCCCCCGCCCAGGCCCTCCTCCCAGTGCCGTCGCTGTGGCCCTCAGCCCTGCGCCACGACGTCGCGGCAGTTTGGGGGGGGGGGGTGTCGCACAAGTATGAAGTGCGCGCCACGTACTTTCGCCGCGCGCCGCCATGCACGCACGGCGCGGCGTTCTTACGACGTCAGCCACGAGCGCCCTCTGCTACAACTCCACTCGTGGCCACGACTGCTGCATTGTTCACTTGGGAATCAGATAGGCACCAGTTAAGACTTGGCTATCGGATAGGCACTAGGAATCATTAGTAGGCAGGCCTCTATCTAAACTATGTATCAGCATTCTGAACTATGTAAAAGTTAAGTATTACCAAGACTCCACGAAATATATATCTTGTTCTAATTTAGCCTAGTGTTCTAGTTTCTGGTGTCCCACTGGCTGGTCACCTCCGTACCTGCACAAGCGTGCATCCTCTATTCCTGTGTCGGTCTCTTTCTACTCGGCCACCGACACCTACGACAACCGGCGGAAACGAGACACAAAAGTGGCTACGAGGCTGGGACACAAAAGAAACTGTTTCTGTTCTACTAATTTTTTGTTTATTTACTTACTAACTTTTCGGCTTATTAGGCCATCATCAGGTAAACTGTTGACAGGCATCGAAAAAGACCCTATTCCTTAGGTTCTCAAAGATGGTAAACAAAGAAACAACACACAGAACACTCGGTCTTTGCATGTGACATTTGTTGGAATTGCAAATAATTATCTATTGCCATGTAGAATTATGTTCACGTAATCAGTGGCCTCCTCAACATTTTTACATTGTAATTTGCTAGTGAAGAGGGTGAAACATATTACATTTCAGATATTAGTGAATTAAAAACTATGTTTACGATATTGACACTATAGCATATGTTGAGATCGTCACTGAAGGTGTACAGGTCCACACAGAAGTGCTTCACATAGCCAACAAAGGCAAGAAACTAAACCTGTTAGAAGCACTGGAAATAAACAAACATTTAGCCAAAAATCCCCAGCCAGTGCTAAATGACCAGGTACAGTTGAGCACATCCCCACTGTTAAGCTTCACATAATGTAAACAAAACAGCTACCTACCACAGACCATCTTAATGTCACATGTAGAGTCCCCATTCCTACAACGTTTACTTTTAGACGTCAGGAACAAAACAATATATATAAGAAATTGCACAGTAATATGAAATGTAATTTAAATATGTGAATCTTGCCAGATGCTGTCAAATAAGTAAATTGTAAACTCAGTGTACAAAACGTATTTAATGCACACCTTAAGTGACGATCTCAACATATGGTACAGTGTCAATAATGTTAATATAGTTTTTAATTCATTAATATTTCATATGTAATGTGTTTCACCCTGTTCACACGCAAATTACAATGTAAAAATGTTAAGGAGGCCACTGATTACGTGAACATAATTCTACATGGCAACAGATAATTATTTACAATTCCAACAAATGTCATATGCAAAGACCTAGTATTCTATGTGTTGTATCTTTGCTTACCATCTGTGATAACCTAAGCAATAGCGTCTTTGTCGACGCCTGTCAACATTTTACCTGATGATGGCGTAATAAGCCAAAAACAAGTTAGTAAATAAACAAAAAGTTAATAGAACAGAAACAGTTTGTTTGTTTTCAACCTTAAATATGGAAGCGTTCTTCCAAGAAGTGACGGAATTATCCATTTATAACATAATGAATGTTGCTAAAGGTACATTAAATGAATTTAACTTAGATATACGTTCTTGAATTAATGAACCCCAGGTCGTCTTATGGTGCGACTACTTTCTCCTGTGATGGCGATCCACCTAGCAAGAGTTTGCGACCCCCTGGGGGTCGTGACCAACAGCTTGAAAAAATCTGTACTACACCATCACCGCAAAAAAGCCTTATTGAAGTCCCGATGTTATTACGAAGTCATTTATAAACTTTTTGGAAAGCAACGGTCTTATAGTTATTTTCACGTGTATAACCCTATAGTGACATGCCACGTTCTGTTTATTAGAAACTCTTCAGTCGACTCACACAGTTGGTCGGATATTCCATATGCTCGCATTTTCTTCATCAGGCGACAGCTCGGAATTATATCGAGCGCCCTGAGGAAGTCAAGAAACACGGCATCTGCCTGTGAGGCAGTATTTGCTGCCCTCTGGGCGTCGAGGATGTATACCTCGATATTGGTTTCACATGACCGTTTCTTTCGAAAACCACGTTTATTCCTACAGAGAAGTTTTCCGGTCTCCAGAAATGTCATAATCAAAGAGGTATACAAACAACATAAAGAGGCTATAGGAAAGCTACAGCGCTCTGGGTGGCAGCAATAAGCAACATTGGGCGCCGTATTTGAGAACGTCAGTTTGAAGCAGTCGAGTGAGCAGACGCTTCTGTTTGTTATCTAAACTAACGTGTAAGCGCTAGTATTAGTGGTAAATCATGCTCGGCGAACTACTGCAGCAATCGCAATGGTAAAACTTTTGGAGCATCAAACTTTAGGTACGTATAAAGAAAGAGATATGTAACTGTTTAGGTCGTTGTATATCAGCTTGTATTTGTTTATAAACATTCATTATACTTAACTTTCGCATTTACCAAGTTTCATAATTATGTTTACTTCACGACCATCAATAAGCTAGGCAGAGGACGAAAGTATTTGGTGTGTTTTAATGTAATGACAGTTCTTTATATAGTGTATAAAAGCGTATTAACAATTGGGTAAGTAGCCCAGGTATATGAACTGTAATTAAACTATTCTTTATACTGATTTCCTTTGAAAGACAATGAGTTGCTAACCCAATGGGTAACCAGTATGAGGCGTGATAAGTGGCAGCCTACAAAGTACAGTTAGGGCCTACATATGCTCCTGTCATTTTTAAGAAAAGTTCATGTACGCTACCACCGATCGAAAGCGGCTACTGGCCAATGCCATTCCAACAGTATTTTCGTTTCCTGAGCACCTACAGAAACCAAAAGCTGTAAGGAGAGTACCGAGGAAACGACAAATTGTGGAGAGATCGATAAATACGTAATGTACTTCAAAGCATGAAACATCATTTGACCCACAGGCAGAATAAAGGTAATTAAAGATTTTAAAGAAATTCGCCTGTATTTATAGGGAAGATATGTGGGCAAATACAAACGATTATTGACATTATGGTAACATCAAATAATGCAGCAGTTCGACGATTATAAACATTACACTTAGGATGCAGTAGTAAATGAGTGGGAATTACTTTCCCAGAAATTAAGGAAAAATCGAGACCGGCAATGAGTAATATAAAACCTATGATTCAGTTGTTAGCAGACGCCCAGTACCACCTGGCGTGACACTGACGTTTTCAAAGATGAAGGCAAGCTTTCCAATTGGCTTCAATTATGGCGGCGCTGTGGCCAGTGTATGTTGTTTATATATGTCTATGGTCATAGTCGACCATAAAACGTGTTTCGATGTTCTGCAATTGACCGACGTCAGACATTTAGGCTTATAGGTTTATGCATCTGCTCAACGACCCTTCTTCAAAACGGGAATTACTTGCGCTTTTTTCCAATCCTCACGAATGCTTCGCTCGTCTAGAGACCTTCGGTACAGTGCTGCCATCCTCTGTTTCAACGCCATTACGCTCACAGAGTGTCTGAATATAAAATAACGTAACGTAAACTGTGAACACCATCGGACCCAATATTCATACTACCTAATTACTGTTCCATAGTGTAAGGCAGTGGCTCCCAAACTGTGGATCGCGACGCAGTAGTGGTCGCGTTATCTATTCATGAGGGTGGTCAAAAGACTTAATCACTACGTTCACATTCAACACATCTTCAGGAAGACGAAAACCGAATTTCGTAAACAGTTTTCGCTGTCGTGTTTACATGGTACAGACTGAAGCGGATTTCCTAGCGCGCTCAATATGGCGACTGAAAAACAGCTGAGTCAATTCCTGACTTAAGTCAGCACAATCGCAACTTTTCTTTATTTAAATACACAGATTTATTGCTCACTATAGTATTTATACTTCTCTTTCACTACATAAAATGTCACTTTGTCCATATGAGCCGAAAACACTTAATGAGAAAACACAATCTAACAAGCTAAGAACGTTTCAAAAACGGTTTCGTTTGCATGGGCACGAAAATCGATTGTAGACTGGAAAACAGCTTTACAGAAGTAGATTTCCAGAAGCCAGTTAACTTACAGTAGGTTGCACGCGTGTCGTACCGGCTAATGTATCTGAGGGGTCATGGAAGTTAACAGTTATATAACTTTTTGCAGATAGAGGAGGCCATAGACTGAGGAGGTGGAGGAGAATTTCGAAGGAGAGACGCGGAGATGAGTAAGAAGAGAGGGGTAGGAGGGGATGAACAGAGAGAGCGGAAATAAGGAAGAGACAGAGTGGAAGAGGAGGTGGGCAAAGAGAGAGGGGAACAAGTGGAGGGAGACAAGGAAAGGAGAAATGGATTAACTTAAGCCTGGAATAAAAAAGTTCTCGGGCTAAGCCGGGTTTTCAGCTAGTTATTATTATAATTATGAGTACAGATAACACTGTAACCCAAATTAAGTAGTACGATAACATTTTTGTTTATGTTATGTAGTTAGTACGTATTATTTTCATTTAAGGTATGCTTACCTCGCGTGGGATGCGCTCCAAAATACCCAATAACGTTCTGAAAAAAATCAGGTGCGTCGCAGATTGGTCTTTCCTCATGTTGGACCTGGAAAGACCCTCGGTTGTTAAACGCATCTCTGTACGCCTGAAAACATGCGCAGAAGGTAGTCGTCGCGTTGGAAAAATGTTGTGGATACAGCCCTCGGGCCGCGGATGCATTTCAGTGCGTGTCCCCATATATCAGTACCATATCTGTGTAGTCTTCGCTGGAATATATTGCAGTAGTTACCTATTTGACTGTAAGACTTCACTCGACTACTACCGGAAGGCCAAGCGACTTTGCCAGAGCGAAACCAGGAGGAAAACGTACACAGATGGCGGCACCTCATTGGAGGTTCGCTTGAAACTACACTTTCCTTTTGGAAAAGGCAACACGTCTTGCACTAACGAAAAAAAAAATGTTCAAATGTTTGTATAGTCTATGGGACTTAACTACGGGGTCATCAGTCCCTAAACTTACAAACTACTTATGAACTACTTACGAACTAAGACGGCACAAATATCCATGCCCGAGGGGGGATTCGAACCCCCGACCGTAGTGGTTGCACTAACGTATGCGGGAAACATAAAACTAAAAATGACGGCGTCCGTAGGCCCCCTGGTATACATATGGTGTTACGGACGACCCGTGCACACCTTACAAACTTTTGGGAGCCTAATGAAATGTAAAATGCAATACCTCCTAGTAGTAAGCATACAAGCCTTATCGAATGGTGACATTTTCGAATGGGATTCCCACGGGAAGTGGGCTAATCCCACATACAGTTTTTTTTTAATTTTATTTTTTTATTTAATTTTTTTTATGGAATGGCATACTTTTTCTTATTGATGTCGATTCTATGCCGATGGCTTTCGACTTAATCTGATTCAATCTAGTTTACAAGTGCGACTATGTGTTTATGTAGCGATGCGCTACTTACAATCTGCGTGGGCCCATATCAACGTACGGTCGACTGCCTTGCGTATCAAGGTACTAGTGCACGGCTGTCCAACATACGGCCCGCCATAGCCTGACGAAGTTGTGAGCTTTATTTTATTTTATTTTATTTTCAGCCAAAGTGTTAAGTGAGAAGAATGATTTGAAATTAACCTGCATCGTCACTGGACTCGAGCGTAAATTAACATGTGGGGCAAGAAGGTGGTCACCTACCAGCTAATCCACTAGCTGCCCTCTTCTATAGCTGTTACTACCTCGCGATTCTCCATGAGCGCCGGCCGCAATGGCCGAGTAGACTGCGGCGCGCCAGTCACAGTCTGCACGGCCACTACGGTCGGGGGTTCGAGTCTCCCCTCGGGCATGGATATTTGTGCCGTCCTTAGTGTTAGCTAGTTCGTAAGTAGTTTGTAAGTTTAGGGACTGATGACCCCGTAGTTAAGTCCCACAAGCTCTACAAACATTTGAACATTTTTTCTCCACTAGAGCGCCCATCTCACTCTTCTCCGGCAGCCGCCTGCCGCCGGGGCCTAACAGAAAGCGGACGCCTTGGAACAGGCTGGCACTGCCACAACACGGGACGGCTGCCGCGTCGCTGTGGACGATTCTCAAACACGCGTCACGCGCATGAACACTGGCTATGCGGGAGACGAGCCACAGCTTCCTCTCTCAGCAGTCACTCACTGTCTTACTTCAGTCAGTGAGACGTAAATAGACTCTGCTGTTGCAGTGGCTGGGCGTTACTGAACACTGCTCGCGGGCGGTTTATTATAGGTATGTAACTGTACATTATTTGCCTTAATAAATTGTCGATCAACATACTAGTTCCGAAGGCGAGTGGCACGTGTGGTAGAGTGTGGGTGGCTGTATGTGTGAGCAAGTGGATATTAGGATGGGTCCAATTTATTTATTTTAACGGTACGTTTTAGTTCAAAATGTTCAAATGTTTGTTAAGCTTATGGGACTTAACTACGGGGTCATCAGTCCCTAAACTTACAAACTACTTATCAACTACTTACGAACTGATACGGCACAAATATCCATGCCCGAGGGGGGATTCGAACCCCCGACCGTAGTGGCCGTGCAGACCGTGACTGGAAGGCCTCAGTCCCCTCGGCCAGCGCGGCCGGCTGCGTTTTAGTACGGAACATTTGTCTGTCGTCATTATAAGAATGAAATAGGACAAAGACGCCCTTAACCAGAGCGGGCGGCGTGGAAACGGAGGACACTCCTGACATTGTTGTTATCAATACAAGAATTTCTTTCGTGGTAACAATTGATAAGTTGAGTTACACTGTAGTGGACGTCCTATATGATCTTCTAGTCTGTGAATGACACGATTCTTCAATCCAATGTTACTTGTAATTCCATCTAATGAGTGGGGGGAGGGGGAGAGACATATTAAGGAGGGTTTACACCACGATTCAGTTTACTTCAAATCAGCTCACACCAATTCAATCAATTTCAAGTAGGTATGGATCTTTTGTTCTACCAAAACGGACGAAGAGTTGCACAGAAAAATGTGTTACATACGGATAAATTTCTGTTCGACCCACTGTAATATGTATCTACTTACAGTGCGGTCGTACACGAGCTGAATTGCTGGGCTTATGTTTCCAATATTTTCGGGTTTGCTCGGAAGTTGATAGAACACTGTAATCTTATTAACTGACGTCAAATTATACTTAAATCTGTTCCCCTCTGACGCTCGTAGGATTAGAAAGGAAGTAAATTTTATTATAATTCAAGTTTCTTACATACCGAATACGCCTCTCCACTCTTAATTTATCAACATTTCATTGTGGATTTTAAACGACCAACAAGACTTACGAGAATAAAATGAAAAATGTAAAATTTTAAAATGAGATCTTCGATAACAGATGGCCATCTGAGCGGAATTCTACGAATTTCTACAACGGACATATCACTAAATATGGAAGGGGGGGGGGGGGAAATAAGTATTATTTGTCGCATTAGTTTTCCTTTTTCCTTAATATTATGATATTATGTTTCTTTGAAGTTTATAATGTTCCGTTATAAATACATCCTACCCGCCTACCTAGAAAAACAGTGTTAAATTTCCACTGGTTTAGTATTTGATTCCTTTGCAATTTTCTTTTGCCTGGCCCGCCACAGTGATAAAAGTTGGTAATGTGGCCCGCGTCGAAATTTAGTTGGACACCCCTGTACTAGTGGATGCACTGTATGACTGTACGCACGTTAATAACATATTACGTTACTAGATGAGAACCGGGCGTTGCCCAGGTATTTATTTACTCTACACTCTTGATATCTCTCTCTCTCTCTCTCTCTCTCTCTCTCTCTCTCCTTCCTCTCCCCTTTGGTCTGTTCGTGTAATCCCTCCCCTTACCCGCTCGTGCAGGGTCGTCTGTTGAACGTCCGAAAGAACAGACACCACACCAAAACAACAAATATATGGTCATTGGTCAGGTGAAATATACCAGAAAAATTGTGGGTTCCTTTACGTAGACGTTTGTGAAACGCTAGTGTGAGGTTTAAGACTAGCGTGCCACATTCTCCTCTTGCCTGCATTAGCATCGCGCTCTCCCTGCAGTTGGCTTCATTCTTGACGTTTTCAGTGCCTTGTGCTGGATAAGCAGTGCTCGCGTCGCGTCCTTTGAGAACACGCCACCGGAGCATTCGGCGCGGCTCTTAAATAATTCCTATCCCAAAATAATATTACCATTCCCGAACAATTTGGATTTCATGCTCGGCGTGGCACCATCTACCAAGCCATCCGTGTGATCGAACAAATCTGCAAAGCAAAAGCTGATGGACATGAAACAGGAGCTGTGTTCCTGGATGTAGAAAAAGCGTTTGACCGTGTCTGGCACTATGGTCTACTATACAAACTCCACCAATACGACGTGCCACTACATATTATTATGATCCTGGCTTCCTTTTTAGAGAATAGACAATTCTTTGTTTTTACAGATAGAGCTAAGAGCGCCCTCAAACAAATTGAAGCAGGTGTCCCGCAGGGCTCTGTCCTGGGGCCGTTCCTGTATTCCATATATACAAATGACATCCCCAAGAGCCCTAACACCACCTAGCTTTATTCGCCGATGATACGGCAATCTACGCAGGCCACCCGAACCTCAATTTCATTACTCTTCATCTTCAGAGGTATCTAGAAAAGATCTCCCAATGCTGTACACTATGGAAGATCAAAATTAATGCTGAGAAAAGTCAAGCAATTATGTTTGCAACCAGAAGGAGACAACTCAACCGTCAGGTCTCAATTGACGGAACGGACCTCCCCTGGGTAAACGAAGTAAAATAATTAGTTAATAAAACTCTTCTGGGTATTGGAACGCATCGTTAATATATCAAGTATTTCACCAACGTTTCGGCCGCTATTGCAAGCGGCCATCTTCTGGGTGTTATGTTTAAATAATTAGGCCTAAAGTTTGAGTCCAAACTGCTATGGAAATCGCACATCACAGATGCAACAAATAGGGGTTCGGGTTGCATTCATAGACTATACCCTCTCTTAAAAGGCAATGGCCTCACTACTAGCTGTAAGTTAAGGATGTGGAAAATTGTGGTACTTCCTTCAGTGTTATATGGCTGCGAAATCTATTCAATGGCAGCTTATACTCACATCAAGCAAATTCAGGTCCTGCAAAATAAGGCCCAGAGAATAATTACAGATGCCCCATGGTTCGTCTCTAACACAGACATCCATGAAAACACCAACATGCCCAAAATCCCAATAATCATACAACAGAGAACACGCCAGCCGCGGTGGCCGAGGGGACTGAGGCGCTCCAGTGACGGTCTGCATGGCGACTAAGGTCGGGGGTTCGAATCCCCCCTCGGGCATGGATATTTGCGCCGTCCTTAGTCTTAGCTAGTTCATGAGTAGTTTGTAAGCTTAGGGACTGATGAGCCCATAGTTAAGTCCCATAAGTACTCCAAACATTTGAACATTTTTGAACAGAGAACACAATCATTCTATACTTCTACAGAAAATTCACGAGACGATCTAATTTCGTCCCTAGGGTCTGACCCATTCCATGTAACTTATAAACCCCCAAAGGACAGCATTACTCGCCACTACAGAGTTTAAACACATTCTTCAAGGAAACACACCTATCAAAATAATCTCACGATAATAGCCCATCATTTCATAAATGTTCAAATGTTTGAAACTTCCTGGCAGATTAAAATTGTGTGCCGGAACCGGGACTCGAACCTGGGACCTTTGCCCTTCGCGGGCAAGCGCACTACCGACTGTGCTATCCCGAAACGACTCACGATGCCGCCCCACAACTTTACTTCCACCAGTACCTCGCCTCCTACTTTCCAAACTTCACAGAAGCTCTCCTGCGAACCATGCAAGACTAGCACTCCTGGAAGAAAGGATCTGGTGGAGACATGGCTTAGCACAGACAGTAGTGCGCTTGCCCGCGAAAGGCAAAGGTCCCAGGTTCGAGTCCCTATTCCGGCACACAATTTTTATCTGCCAGGAAGTTTCATATAAGCGCACACTCCGCTGCAGAGTGAAAGTTTCATTCTGTTCAAATGTTTGAATAGCTTATGGGACTTAAGTACGGGGTCATCAGTCCCCAAAACTTATAAACTACTTATGAACTAACTAAGACTAAGGACGACACAAATATCCATGCCCGAGGGGGATTCGAACCCCCGACTGCAGTGGCCGTGCAGACCGTGACTGGAGCGCCTCAGTCCCCTCTGCCACCGCTGCCGGCTCATTTCATAAGCCCCTAGCTCAGACAGAAGGCAAAACGAACAATCCAATAGCCCTCCGTGGGTGTAATGCACCCAGCATGTCAACGCTCCAACGCTCCGCTCTCGGCGCGCCGCTCGCGGTGCTGGGCTTCTTGTCGGTGGCTTCCTGGCGACGAGTCGCCGCAGCAGCTGGCACTGGCCGTGAAGACGACGCGCAGACGCGGGGGGGGGGGGAGGGGGCGCTATCAGGAGCTCAACAGGTGGCCGCGCGCTTATCAAGACGTATTAGCCCTCCCGCAATCACAGCCGCGGGTCACTGATCCCGGCCGCCGCCGCCGCCGCCGCCGCCGCTGCCAGGGTCAAAGGCTTCCTCCCACCGCCCAGCGACGGTCCTTATCCAGCCCCCTGCCACGTCTTGGCTGCTTTACAGCTGTTCTCGCTGCACTCACAAAATAAATCACTTTGCTGCGGAGCGTGCAGGTTGTGACAAGTCTGATTTTATATCCAGAATGAAGCTTTCACTCTGCTGCGGAGTGTGTGCTGATACGAAACTTCCTGGCAGATTAAAATTGTGTGCCGGAACCGGAACTCGAACCCGGGACCTTTGCCTTTTTCAGGCAAGCGCACTACCGACTGTGCTATCCCGACACGACAACTTTACTTCCGCCAGTACCTCGCCTCCTGCTTTCCAAACTTCACCGAATCTCTCCTGCGAACCATGAAGTTTCATATCAGTGCACACTCCGCTGCAGAGTGAAAGTTTCATTCTGGAAACATTCCTTAGGTTGTGGCTAAGCCATGTCTCCACCATATCCTTTCTTCTAGGAGTGCTAGTCTTGCATGGAGAGCTTCTGTGAAGTTTGGAAAGTAGGAGGCGAGGTACTGGCGGAAGTAAAGTTGTGAGGCGACATCGTGAGTCGTGTCGGGATAGCACAGTCGGTAGTGCGCTTGCCCGTGAAAGGCGAAGATCCCACATTCGAGTCCCGGTTCCGGCACACAATTTTAATCTGCCAGGTAGTTTCATATCAGCGCACACTCCGCTGCAGAGTGAAAGTTTCATTCTGGAAACATCCCTTAGGCTGTGTCTAACCCATGTCTCTACCATATCCTTTCTTCCAGGAGCGCTAGTCTTGCGTGTTTGCAGGAGAGCTTCTGTGAAGTTTGGAAAGTAGGAGGCGAGGTACTGGCGGAAGTAAAGTTGTGGGGCGGCATCGTGAGTCGTTTCGGGATAGCACAGTCGGTAGTGCGCTTGCCCGCGAAGGGCAAAGGTCCCAGGTTCGAGTCCCGGTTCCGGCACACAATTTTAATCTGCCATGAAGTTTCATATCAGTGCACACTCCGCTGCAGAGTGAAAGTTTCATTCTGGAAACATTCCTTAGGTTGTGGCTAAGCCATGTCTCCACCATATCCTTTCTTCTAGGAGTGCTAGTCTTGCATGGAGAGCTTCTGTGAAGTTTGGAAAGTAGGAGGCGAGGTACTGGCGGAAGTAAAGTTGTGAGGCGACATCGTGAGTCGTGTCGGGATAGCACAGTCGGTAGTGCGCTTGCCCGTGAAAGGCGAAGATCCCACATTCGAGTCCCGGTTCCGGCACACAATTTTAATCTGCCAGGTAGTTTCATATCAGCGCACACTCCGCTGCAGAGTGAAAGTTTCATTCTGGAAACATCCCTTAGGCTGTGTCTAACCCATGTCTCTACCATATCCTTTCTTCCAGGAGCGCTAGTCTTGCGTGTTTGCAGGAGAGCTTCTGTGAAGTTTGGAAAGTAGGAGGCGAGGTACTGGCGGAAGTAAAGTTGTGAGGCGGCATCGTGAGTCGTGTCGGGATAGCACAGTCGGTAGTGCGCTTGTCCGCGAAAGGCGAAGGTCCCACGTTCGAGTCCCGGTTCCGGCACACAATTTTAATCTGCCAGGAAGTTTCATATCAGCGCACACTCCGCTGCAGAGTGAAAGTTTCATTCTGGAAACATCCCTTAGGCTGTGGCTAAGCCATGTCTCCACCATATCCTTTCTTCTAGGAGTGCTAGTCTTGCATGATTCGCAGGAGAGCTTCTGTGAAGTTTGGAAAGTAGGAGGCAAGGTATTGACGGAAGTAAAGTTGTGAGGCGTCATCGTGAGTCGTGTCGGGATAGCACAGTCGGTAGAGCGCTTGCCCACGAAAGGCAAAGGTCCCAGGTTCGAGTCCCGGTTCCGGCACACAATTTTAATCTGCCAGGAAGTTCCTGATTTTATATCTTTACTAGATCACCCGGTGAACTTTAGTATCACCTACCTCTTAACACATTCAACACCATGACCGTACGCCATACGGGCGCGGAAGTTTCGGCCGTGTGGACGGCGCCCGTATCCCGTACGGACACCGCTTTTACGGTCGCTGAAAGGAGTTTTTCACCGCACCACATGGCTGGCGGCTGTAAGATAACTCCTATAGTTCATATTTTGTTCACTAAATGAAGCAGCAGTCGATTTGTTCTATGTATCAGTTGTATAAAATACATTAGTTTGATAATGATTTTGTAGCCAAGATCGCATTTTTCATTTATTATGTTACCGGTTTCGGCGTGCTCGACGCCATCTTCAGACCTGTCGTAATTTACATAACTTCACAACATTTTTTTATAGACTTAATTATATCCATTATTGATGTGAGGTCGTGGTTGTATACTTAATTATTTTGTCAAGTAGGCTCAACCACATAGTGTATAAAACACTATAATATGACGCGTTTCAAGGGTCAAGCCCTCATCATCAGATAAAATATACAAGAATCTTTAAAACCCGAGACAAATAAAATCTAAAACGTAATAAAAGAAAACGTGGTTACTTCCCTTGTAACCGCGTCTCCGTAGAAAGCTCCTCAGCATACTGTGCTTCGTCAATATTAAAAACAGTCCCCAGTACTGGCGGCGCATAGCACTAGTGAAGCGCACGGAGTCAACAACACGAGTGGGGCGCACGTATGAACATGAAAACAAAGACCTCTAAATGCCAACGATCATCCACAAGGCAGTGGGTACATTCGGGTGTTCAGTAAGACAGAGGTTGAAATTTAAAATAAACGACTTTTGTTATAATAGGTCCACAAAGGTTTTAAAAAAAATCGTATGCATTGCCTTGAACTTGCTCATTTAATGAAACGTTGCTCTTTGCGTTATGTATTGTAATCTCTAGCTGTTCTAGCAGATCTAACTTTCTTCCCTTATCCTGATTATGTAAAATCTTCAGGTCTTCTTCAATACGCTTTAATGGGTGGCCAGTTTCGCGGATATGTGTAGCTACAGCGGACTTGTCAAAATTGTTAAGTCGGAAGGCGTCCACGTGTTCCTTGTACCTAACTTTAAACGATCTACCGGTCTGACCAATATAGCTGGCATTGCAACTACTACACTGTATCTTATAAACCCCTGCTTTGTCATATTTATCAGTCTTTTGGTTTAAGTTATTTCGTAATTTATGATGTAAAGTATTATTAGTTTTAAAAGCAGCTTCTAATTTAAAAGGTTTTAGTATGTTGGCCACTTTCTGAGACAGATTACATATTGAAGATGACCTAAAGATTTTACATAAACAGGATAAGGGAAGAAAGTTAGATCTGCTAGAACAGCTAGAGATTACAATACAAAACGCAAAAAGCGACGTTTCATTAAATGAACAAGTTCAAGGCAATGCATACAGCTTTTTAAAAATTTTCTGGACCTATTATAACAAAAGTCGTTTATTTTAAATTTCAACCTCTGTCTTACTGAACACCCGAATGTACCCACTGCCTTGTGGATGATCGTTGGCATTTAGAGGTCTTTGTTTTCATGTTCATACGTGCGCCCCACTCGTGTTGTTGACTCCGTGCGCTTCACTAGTGCTATGCGCCGCCAGTACTGGGGACTGTTTTTAATATTGACGAAGCACAGTATGCTGAGCTTTCTACGGAGACACGGTTACAAGGGAAGTAACCACGTTTTCTTTTATTACGTTTTAGATTTTATTTGTCTCGGGTTTTAAGGATTCTTGTATATTTTATCTGATGGTGAGGGCTTGACCCTTGAAACGCGTCATATTATAGTGTTTTATACACGATCTATGTGGTTGAGCCTACTTGACAAAATAATTTTTTTTATATACTAAAAGAGTACATCCAGGTTGAGGCATCACCAAACATAAAATTACTAGTCACAAATATATACATCCATCTTCTAATGGTTCTGAAGCGGGGTACTTCAAAGTCTAAGTTCAATATTAAT
This sequence comes from Locusta migratoria, assembly GCA_026315105.1. Taxonomy (NCBI): domain Eukaryota; kingdom Metazoa; phylum Arthropoda; class Insecta; order Orthoptera; family Acrididae; genus Locusta; species Locusta migratoria. The sequence goes on along the minus strand of CM048750.1, from coordinate 103,373,496 downwards.
TGAAGTCCAGTATAACGTGAATTTGCCAGGTGTAAATGTGTGGTGTGGGTTCTCTTACTGGGGCTTGATTGGGCCATTCTTCTTTGACGGTACAGTTAGCGTTGAGGTGTTTCTTCAGAAGCTTCAGACATCCATTTTACCTGCTATCCGAGACTTGTATGGAAACGGAATATTTTACTTTCAACAAGATGGTGTCCCAGCTCACTACCAAATTCGTGTTAGGGCTTATCTCGACGAAAATCTACCAGGAAGATGGATAGGCCGTAGAGGTGCTGTAGAGTATCCACCACGTTCAAATGTTCAAATGTTTGTTAAGCTTATGGGACTTAACTACGGGGTCATCAGTCCCTAAACTTACAAACTACTTATGAACTACTTACAAACTAGGACGGCACAAATATCCATGCCCGAGGGGGGATTCGAACCCCCGACCGTAGTGGTCCACCACGTTCCCCAGACTTAACTCCTCTGGACTTTTACCTGTAAGGAACACTAAAGGACGTCGTTTATCGACAAAAGCCACGCACATTGGATGTACTTCGAGAATATATCGTACATTCATGTGCAGATATCCAACAGAACACGTTGCAGTCAGTAGTTCCTGCTGCAGTTCGGCGGCATCGTTTGTGTGTGGATGTTAATGGTGACTCTTTCGAACACCTACAGTGACATCTGTTGGACTTTAAGCTAGATTTTCACCACAAATGAGACAACTCCGTCAATTAGTTTGCAACTTATGGACCTTTAAAAAGTGGATAGAGTTTTTTGGACCCCTCTGTATATTGATCGCACTCCTTTCTCGCTGGGGACGATCAGAATGGATGTGAGAGTGGGCTTTCAGTGGAATTTTTGGCCTAAATACGTTGTGCAGAATTCGTATTTATCGATGCAACCAACGTAAATGCCCTTCTTGCGGTAACTGTGGCGAATACAGTTGTTAAATGGCGTACAAAAAAATGTATTCGCATTCGCGAATATGAATCAACATTGACTGCATAGTTAAATGGTGAGACATGAAATGAACTCGACCCTGGATTTCCCTCTTTTCGCGAGCGCGTTAAACATTACGCTGTCCGCTCATGCCTGCCGGATGGGTCTAAATATTTGCGTCAAGCAGCATACTGATAACGCTGTGATTCGACGTGAAGGGACTGTTTTTGCTACTTTGGTGCATCAACAAACATTGTGATAGGTGTGTTATTACGTTTATATTCCGTGGCTCGCAGCGGTGGCTGGGGACTTTGCAGTGGACCGCGGCGAGTGTTGTTGACTGCGGGATGCAACAGCAGAGGCAGCCAGCCCGCTGGCGTAGCGGTCGTTATCAAAGAGGCAGCAAATACACAGCGCGGAGCAGCTGAAGTACGCTCCCCAGCGCTCACTGTGCTACCGTACCGTAGCCACTACACTTCGGAAGGTCATTCTCTGATATTTCCTTAATAATAATAATAATAATAATAATAATAATAATATGCTTATCTGTTCCGCAGAACCTAACCGAGGAGTAAGACTCCATGGTATGGAACAAGTCAATACATGACGTTTAACACAAGAATGATAATATAAAAACTTTAGGAAGTCCTATGCACATGACAAAGCCTAAGTGAAAAGAATCAGTAACGAAAAAAAGAATTAGCTTAATTGTTTAACTTTTCCAGTTTCTCGACAGAATAAAAGGAGTGAGCCTTGTGGTAATTCTTCAATTTAGATATGAAAGCGCGTGGGTTAGTACTAAGATTCTGGAGTTCTTGTGGCAGCTTATTGAAATCGGATGACGCAGAATACTGCACACCTTTCTGCGCAAGTGTCAATGTGATGTGGTGCAAATGTAGATTCGACTACCGTCTAGTATTCGCCGAGTGAAAGCTACTAACTCGTAGGAATAAGCTGATATTATTAACAACAAACGACATGAAAGAAAATAATTATCGTGACGCCAGTGACAGATTTCTCAGACTTTGAATGAAAGTAAGCGTAATAAACTACTTTTCGTGTTGAAAAATCACTTATTTGAGATATTGTTCTGATAGTAACTAAAACAGAATTTAGTTTTTGAACGAGACCCTGAACATGGGCATTCCACGACAGCTTACTGGCTATCTGAACACCTAAAAAATAAAAAAATAAAATAAAAATAAAAATAAAAAAGCAATAATAATAATAATAATATCTCGGTCGCATCACAAATTTTAATTCAGTGCTTCAGCTTTATCTTTAATGTCTTCAATAAAAATATTTTACAATCATCTGTTATACTCGAAGGCATATCATCTACATAAATAAGAAACAGCAGTGGTCCCAAAACAGACCCCTTGGGCACCCCACACTTAACCCACTGTTGCATGACTTTTTTTCTACGAAGTCAATGTCAATGGAAAAATGACCGATGCTGGACTTTTTCTGCCAACATAATTACACTGCATACAGTCCAGCTCCATGTAGCCAGACCGTGTGTAGTGACACTTGGTCACACTGTCATAAACAACTGGTTTTCTTGGCATTATTTCTAAATTTATGGTTTGTTGCCATGTGGCAACATCACGCAATACAGGGTTAACTGTGCTCCATTGTCATTGTACGTCATAGCCATTTTCAATACTGCGGAGAATTAATTGACTTCAACTATCTTTATTCAAATAAGAGGTGGATCATTTGTGAGCTACTCCTCGTAATGTTCCAACTTCAGCAACAATATTATGTGATCAATACAATCAAATGCCTTTGTTAAATCAAAGAAGACGCCTAATGTCCGTAGCCTTTTATTTAACCCATCAATTGCCTCACAGAAAAACGAAAATATAGCATTTCAGTCGTTAAACCACTTATAAAACCAAACTATACGTTTGACAACAAATTATGTAAACTGAAATTATCAATTAATCTTGAGATATACAGCCTTTCAAATAACTTTAGAAAAAACCGATGGCATAGAAATAGGTCTATAGTTGTCCACATTATGACTTTCTTCTTTTTTATAAAGTGGTTTCACTACTGAGTACTTTAATCTGGCAGGAAACTGACCATTCTGAAAGGAGAAACTACAAATAAGGCTTAGTAATGGGTTAACACATGGAAAACAACACTTTAGAAGTCTGCTAGATACCCCACCATATCCACAATAGTGCTTAGTCTTTTGTGATTTAATTATTGACTCAATCTCCCCTTTGGAAGAATCATGGAGGACCATTTTAGGTAACAACTCGGAAAGCTATTTTCTAACAGTGTTATATGATTACCTGTAGAAACCAGGGTTCTGTTTAGTTCACCTGCTGTATTCCTGAAATTGATTATTGGGTACTTCACATATATCGGAATCGATCCTGCCATGTGCTTATAGTATAAATGCGGCCACATTTCTCGTTTTACGAGGTACTTGGATTTACATAAAGTACACTGCTCAAATCAAGTAATACAGGACGTACTCTCTCAGCTCTTTATTTCAGGTTTACATGGCGTTCAGTCAGAGCGAGGCACCATAGTAATGAAAAAGTCGTTCTCGTTGTCCTCTAATATGGTGTGCGATCACCTCGGACAGCCAGTATTGTTGCACACCTGCGTGGCATGTACAGTGTGAGGTCATCAATCAGCTCTTGACGGCTACTTGCCAATTCTTTTTTCTTTTGTAAAATATGTTTGTAAACCTATTGGACTTATGAAAATTCATCGTGAAGATGGGGCAGGATCAGCAACTAGATATGTAATGAAAACCATTTTTTTTTCGTCACAGTTGCACTATTTAGAAGTTGGTAACTAGTTTCGGACTTGTTCGTCCATTTTCAAACCGCAGGCCTTATTCCAACCGTAAGAATGCACTGCATTAGGCAAATGACTGATAAAATCTGTACGTTGTCTACTGTTAAACCATAATTACATTGAAATTTAAAATAGGTTAAAATAGATGTTGCGTTCACGGGCCGCGAAGGAGAGGCTCACCCGACTGGCTGTTAACCTAAATAACGCTCATGTCTTGCTGATGTTACCCTTAGACGACGTCGGCCTTTGCTTCTTTAATTTCTTTCGTCCGAAATTACGTCCGGGTCCGGAAAATACACTTTGGAACACTCAAACAGCTGCAGTTCCACCCTTGCAACCGTCTTATGGCTCTCCATGCCATAGCTTCGGATACGTCATGTTGATGTTGCATTGCACTACCTGATCACTACGCTACATGAACCCAACTGCTTGTGTGATTCGTTTCGTAAACACAGGTCAACACCAATCCCTCTGTAGCAACTTTGTCTCATCACCACAATCTCGGTTGCCGTAATGTTGTTGTCTCCACTCCGTAGAGCCGACAGAAAGACGTTGAAGCATATTAGTCCATTCTGCGGATAACAATATTTCAGTACCTAGATATCTCAACTGATCCCCAACGGTTTTTACCAGCCTGTCGTCGAAATTCGACCAAATGTGTTTACAAAGTAACGAAACTACATCTATATACATAGGGTACACTGTACCACTATTAGGCATTTCCTTTCCTATTCCACTCCTAAACAGAACGAGGAAAAAAAGAATGTCTATATGCCTCTGTAAGAGCCCTAATTTCTCTTATCTTGTCTTTGTTATCATTATGCGAAATGTAAGTAGGCGGCAGCAAGCTCGTACTACACTCGACTTCAGTTCCGGCCCTCTAAATTTCCTCAACAGAAATTCACGAAAAGAACGTCGTCTTTCCTCTAGCGATCCCCAATTGAGTTGCCGGAGCATTTCTGTGACACTCGCGCACTGGTTGAACCTACCAGTAACAAACCTAGCTGCTCGCCTCTGAACTGTTTCTATGTCTTCCTTTAAACTGATCTGCTGCGGGTCCCAAACACTTGAGCAAAACTCAAGATGTGGTCGTACAAGCGTTTTATACGCGGTCTCCTTTACAGATGAAGTACATCTTCCCAAAATTATCCCAATAAACCGAAGTCGCCTTACTCACAACTGTCCTTACATATTCGTTCCATTTCATATCGCTCTGTAGTGTTACGCATAGATATTTGCTAATGCTGTATTCGAACATTATGGGATTGCTTTTCCTACTCAAGCGCATAACCCTACATTTTTCTACATTGAGAGCTAGGGGCTATTCTTCGCATCAACTAGAAATTTTGTCTAAGTAATCCTATGCTGTTACAGTCAATAAAGACGACACCCTCCCATACACCACATTCACCACAGCATCATCAGCAAACAGCCGCAAATTACAAGTTACTCCGTCCATCAGATCATTTATATAAACAGAAAATGATAGCGGTCCTATCACACTCCCCTGGGGCACGCCTGACGGTATACTCTGATGAACACTCGCCGTCGAGAACAAGGTACTGCGTTCTGTTACTTAGGAGGTCTTTCGGCCAGTCACAAATCTGTCGACTTATTCCATATGCTCGTATCTTCGTTAGCAATCTGCAGTGTGGCACCGCGTCCAATGCCTTTTTGAGAGAAACGCAATCCTGTTGCCCTTCATCCATGGCTCGTAAGATGTCATGTGCGAAAAGGGCAAGCTGAGTTTCACACGAACGATATTTTCTAAACCCGTGCTGATTCATAGGAAGAAGCTTTTCCGTCCCAAGGAAATTTACTATATTCGAACTGAGATATGCTAAAAAATTCTACAGGAAACTGATGTCAGCGATTTTGGACTGTAATTTTGTGGATCAGTTCTCTTTCCTTTTTTTATAAACGGGAGTCACCTGCGCTTTTATCCAATCACTAGGAACTGAATTAAAGATTCGCGATAAATGAAAGCTAAGTAAGGGGCCAATGCCGCGGAATACTCTTTATAAAACCGACCTGGTATTCCACCCGTACCAGGAGACTTTGAATTTAGCTCTCTCAGTTGCTTGTCTACACCAGAAATACCTATTACTATGTCCTCCATTTCCGAGTTAGTACGTTGATCAAATGATGCTACATTTGTGCGGGCCTCCTGCGTGAAAGATTTCTTACAGATTAAATTTAGAACTTCAGATTTCCGTTTGCTTTCTTCTATTACTGCCACGGAATGATCAACGAGTGACTGGACAGCGGCCTTTGACTGGCTTATCGATTTTACATAGGACCAGAATTTTTTCGGGTTCTCGGAAAGATCTTTTGCTAAGGTATGGCTATGGTAATTATTGTATGCTTCGCGCATCGATCTTTTTATAGGCGCTCGAATCTCTACTAACGTTTGCCTGTCATCATTTGCGTGTTCTTTTTTTCAACCGAGAGTGCAACTATCTTTGCTTTCTTACATTAATATTATAATAACACGGTGGATCTTTTCCGTCCTTAATCGACTTTATAGGCACATATTTCTCTAACCCTCTATTTACAATGCATTTAAATTTAGTCCACAATTCCTCTAAATCAATTGTACCGGAACAAAGCGATGTCTATTCCTTTCCAAGTGCGATACTAACAGTTGCTTGTCGGATCTTCGTAACAAAAACTCGCTCCTAGCCTTCTTGATTGGTTTATGAACTTTGGTCACCAACGACGCTATGACGATAACAAGAGCACTAACTCCTGTCTCTAGACGGACATCGTTAATAAGGTCACACCTGTTCGTAGCTACGTCTAAAATATTTCCTTTGCGCATGTTTGCCGGTTTAACCGCTCAAGACAGTTTTATAAATTGTAACTGAAATTTATTAGCATCTAGATTCATAGTTCCTAACTGGACACTGATTTTACATAAGACTATTCAAAATGAAGTAATTAAAACTAGTAAGTCGCTTGAATTTTCTGGCAGCACCAGCAGTTGACCACAACGTTTTTCTTTCAGAATAATACACGGAAGAGCGCCGTCAAGAAGTAACGAAGTTCCGTTACCGCGAAATTTTGATTTGGATTGCTGACAAGCACTGTCGACCTCGCATTTCCACTCATTCTACCGCTACATGGCTGTCGAGCTAGATTTGTACCTTTCGCGGAGTATCGTAGTCTAATAATCCATTTAGGCATGACAAATTTTTTAACCATTCTTAACGTCTCCGAACACGCATAATTTTTGTTCCGTGAACATCTATGGCAAAGCCCCTCTACAATAATTAGTTTTCATTAGCAGCGTTGTATAATTAATACTAAACAGTTGTACTTTAATTTCATGTCAAGTTTGACATTGTTGTGGTCTTCAGTCCGGAGACTGGTTTGATGCAGCTCTCCACCCTACTCTACCCTGAGCAAGCCTCATCATTTCCTCATGAGAACGGCAACCCACATCCATTTGAATCTGCTTACTATATGCTTTTCTTGGTTCACCTCTGCGATTTTTCCTCCCTCACACTTCCCTCCAATTATAAATTTACGATATCTCGATGTCTAAGAATGTGTCCTACTAAGCGATCCCTTCTTTTACTCAAGGTATGCCAGAAATTCCTTATCTTCCCAATTCTGTTCAATACCTCTTCATTAGTTACGAGACCTACCCACTTACTCTTCAGCATTCTTCTGTATCAGCACATTTCAAAAGCTTATATTCTCTTCCTGTCTGAAATATTTATCGACCATGTTTCACTTACGAACAAGGCAACACTCCACACAAATGCCTTCAGAAAAGGCTTTCTTACACCTAAATTGATATTTGACGTAAGCAAATTTCTCTTTTTCAAAAATGATCTTCTTCCCATTGCCATTCCGCATTTTTTATCCTCTGTACTGCGACCATCATATGTCATTGTACTACCCAAGTAAGAAAATTCATCAACCACCTTTATTGTTTCGTTACCTAATCCCTTCAGCATCGCCTGATTTTCTAAGACTACATTTCATTATCGTCGTTTTATTCTATTTAATATTCATCTTATACGCTCCTTTCAACACACTGTCCATTCCGTTCAATTGCTCATCCAGGTCCTTTGCTGTCTGTGACAGAATTACAGTGTCATCAGCAAAATGCAATGTTTTTATTTCTTCTTCCTGAACTACAGTTCCTTCTCCAAATTTCTCTTTGCTTTCCTTCACAGTTTGCTCAATGTAGACATTGAATAAGACTGGAGAAAGGCTAGAACCCTGTCTTACTCCTTTCCCCATCACTGCGTCTCTTTCACGCCCTTCAACTCTAATAACTGCTGGTTGGTTAATGTACAAGTCGTAAGTAACCTTCCGTTCCCTATATTTTATCCCTGCTGACTTCAGAATTTGAAAGAGAATCAACGTTGTCATACGCTTTCTCCAAATCTACAAAAGCTAGAAATGGAGGTTTGCCTTTCTTTAATCTATCTTCTAAGGTAAATCGTAAGGTGAGTATTGCCTCCTGTGTGCCTACATTTCTCCTGAATCTTATGTTCTTCGAGGTCAGCATCTGTCAGCCTTTCCATCCTGTAAATAATTCGTGTTAAAATTTTGCAACCATGATTTATTGAACTGATGGTTCTGTAATTTTCGCACCTTTCTGCGCCTGCCTTCATTGGAATGGGGATTATTACTAGAGCGCGAATTTTTAAATTGTAAAAAGAGAATTTTAGGCGCCTAAAATAGGCCTTAATAAGTATTCTTTTTTTCTTCGTTCTATTTGGGAGTGGAATAGGAAAGGAAATGTCTAGTAGTGGAACAATGTACTCTCCGCCACGCACCCTACGGTGGATTGCAGAGTATGTATGTAGATGAAGAGGAAACAAACATAATGTAAAATACGTAATGTTGACTTTTGAGCAAATTTTTATATGTTTACCATAAAGAAAATAAAAAGTGCACAGTTCCTCGACACAAAAAACTTCACACAACATAGTGATCCAATTGATACCAAACCTTATAGTTTTACAAAGATAAAAAGGAAATGCAAATCAAATACGTTGAAATACATGTAATATACTATTTAACAAACTATGAATAAACAAGTGATTTCAAACATTCGGACCCTAGATGCCTTCACAATACTTTTCCAGAGAAAAACAATGGAGCTCGTTGGTCAGTATTAATTTATATGCCGAGAATAAAGTTCTCAAATCAGCAGCTGTGACTGGACTGTACTTCACATTTGGCACATGTTGGACAGGGACGATGCATTCGGTGGAACAAGATTTTCTGCTGAAAACGGATGCTGTCTCTCAAAGGCCCTTCAGACAGTGTTGTCCAGGAAAACCTGCTGCATTTCTTCTCATACTTTTTCACCAGCTTCAACTGCGATTTTTTTTTTCACTTCCTCCAGAAAAGCAATGTTCACATAGGTCTTTCCTGACCGTACTAAGGAAATAACGTCCGACATAAATGTTGCCAAGTCAAGTTGAATTGCATAAGTGGCAACCTCTGGTAGATTTTCAGTTACCTTCTGAACAGCTGAGAGAAGCTTACTACAGTATTCTGCTGCTGCTGACCACATGCCCCAACACATAACAGTTGATTCAGATGTAATGGGATATTTGGAAATTGTACATTGAATGCCAACACCCTTCACTATGCCTTACCAACAACTAGAGATCGAAAATTTACTGATATAATTAGAAATCTACTTCAGAATCGTCAATTCTTTGTAGAGTTTCAGGGAGGACTCTAACATCCGACGGCGAGCAACTGCGCGCTCTGCAGTGAGGCACCTTACACCGCTCGGCTACTCACTGCGGCTGGAGACTTTTGTAGGTTTGTCTCAGACTGGGATTCGAACGTGGAACTCCTGCATACTAGGCAGTTGCGCTGTCGACTACGCCATCCAGACACATTGTTAATTATAACTGCGTGAATTATTTAGCATGCCTCCGGTCATACCCAGAATGTAGACTATGCATCTACACTGAAGGTGTCTATCATATACCAGGGTAATTTTTTTCTACAGTGTACACGCTCTAGGAACTGATCGAGGAGAGGATACCGTCTAATGAGCTTCTGTCCGGAAATGCATGGTTTACATGCTAGAGACATTTATTCATTCATAATTTGTTACAGAGACTGGGGTCTAATGCGCACTTATCATGCAGCATCGAGGGTGGTACTATTCCTCATAATGCGCCATTGATGAATCAATGGGTTATGTGGCTGCTACTGCCCACTCCTCCCTTAAGGTCCAGATGCATCTCGATCGTGTCTTTACTGGTCGATGAATCAGTCGAGAAGGTCCAGTTGCATGGCCTGCTCATTTGCCGGATCTCAACCCGTGCAGTTTCTGGTTATCGGGCCATCTGAAAAGTGTCGTGTGTGCAGAGCCCTGTCCTGATGTGAAGAGAATGTAGCAGCGAATTCATGCAATGTTGCCACCACTGCGACAGCATGAATATGCATGTATTGAGGGACATGAAAACCACTTTCAGCATATACTGTAATTGTGGCTGCATGATACAACGCGTATTGAAATGTTCATATGTTTGTAACGCTGTGGGATCAAACTGCAGCTGCAGTGGTCATCGGTCCTTAATCTTTCAAACTACTTAAGTTAACTGATGAGAAAAGAAAACACAAACACACCCGTGCCCGAAGGAGGAATCGAACGTCCTCCAGGGAGCAGCTGAGCGCTTATTGAAACTCAAAGTATGACTGTAAATATCAAATAAACAATGTCCAGAGACATATTTTGCCGTACTACGTATCAAAGATATTAAACAGAAGGAGAGGCATTGAATTAAAATTTATGCCACGGCCGGGATTCGAACGTGGGACCTCCTGCTTACTAGGCAGGCACCATAACTACATGCCATCAAGACGTAATGAATATGGTGACTGCACATATGGTTTTAAGAATGTCTCCCTCCACTACATAAACGTCAGTTCTGCCTCATGTTCTCTATTGGAGAGCGTTGGCAACATTGATATGTTTTTATAAGGGAACATGGGGCAGAAATGAAGTTTGTGTAGTGGAAGGAGAGATGTCTTAAAACAGTACGTGCAGTCACCATATCCATAAAGTCTCGCTAATAGTTAGCCGGGCGCCGTGGCTCAGCGCGCCCGGTCAGGGGGCTGCACGCTTCCTGCAATAAAAAAGCTGAGCCCAATGATCAAAGAACGACCAAGCACCAACAATAAAAACGACCACAGATCATAGATCTACCTGAAAAGAAAAAGAAAAGAAAAAATAGTTATGGCGCCTGGAGAATATAGTTGTTCTAGTCGATGAAGGTGTGAAACGTGTGGTGCTTGTTTGGGAGCCTAGGTGCTAAGTATACAGTTCACTTCGCATTGATGCAACTGTGCGCTTTAAATAAATCCTCGTGAGTGAAAACGCGTGTATACAGACCGAATTCCACATCAGAAGCATCTTGAATGAGTGTCGCTGAAAGCTGACATGACCCCTGAATACCCTTTCTTTGTAGTCAAAGATGAAGTATGCAAAGCTTTAAACAAGACAAGAGGATTGTATCGTCGTTGGCTTGAGCTACATGATGATCCAGGTAATAGTGTATCAAAAGATGAATTGGAATGGACGACAACAGAACTACGAAATGCGCTTCGAAGCATTGAATGGGATCTAGAAGATTTGGAAGACACAATTGATATCCTTTTTTGAGCGAATTCCGTTTTCTTTAGCAGAGTGGAATAGTTTCAGAATGCAGCCTTCACTTTTTTATAATTATTTTTGTTGTTGGGCGAATTACTGATGTTCGAACTGCCATAAGTGTCAGATCCGTAGTTTATTAGTAGACCTTTAGAACTAAACTTCGAAATATAAATTTCTCATGTCATCGCGGCTGGCAGTATGCCACATTTTTTGTCAGCAATTATAAAGCCATGTTTTCTTTCATTTATCATAAATGAGTATAGAATATTTAAACAGAAGAATAACGGCATCTGAAATGATGTGTAGACAAACGTCGTGAACGAAATTGACGTTATTTTAAGTCTTCCAAAATTTGACATCTTTGTACGGCCTGTCTATCCTGTAAACTGCTACTAGTTTATCGTTAGTTTCTAATCACAGCGCTTGTGGAATTGGATGAGAGAAATGGAACACGAAGACGACTTTTGTTGCATAATGCCATCATGTCGATACTAGAAGACTGACAGTACGTAGATACAGGAATATAAATATTTAGGTGTTTGTGTGAAAAAAAAAAAAAAAAAAAAAAAAAAAAAAAAAAAAAAAAAAAAAAAAAAAAAGCAAGAGGTCCTGGGCTCGAATCCCAGCCACGGCATAAATTTTAATTCTACCCCTCTCCTTCATTTTATTATCTCTTAAAGTATGGTTGTAGCACATTGTAGCATGGAAACAATGTGTTTCTGTTCTTAATCTCTCCTCGATCAATCCCTAGAGTTAGTACATGATGTAAGAAACCAACCTGCATATACATTGGCAGAAAAAAAATCAGTAACTTACACCTGGAAAGACGACTTCAATTTCGGTGAGATGACAGTTGTAGCTACGTACAGTGCTATTACTGTTGGATTGGGTTGGGTTATGAAATTTGATATTAATATACAGTGAAGATCCCTAGACCCTTAAATGTCTACACGATGATCTTCAGCTATTATAACACTTTCGTACAATGAATACTTGTTTCCCCATTGATGACTTACCCCAAAACATGATTCCATACGAAAGCAGTGAATGAAAATAGGCATAGTTACTTATTATACTAAAATTTTTTTCACCTAATTTTACAATAACCACAATAGAATAAGTAGCTCAATTCCAAGATCTCAGCAGATTACGAATATGTTTCTTCCAATTCAATATCTCATCAATGTATATACCAACAAAAATTGAATATTCTACCATAGCTACAGATTTCTGTTCGAAGCTTTTATTTATCAAATGTATCATTCCATTACTGGTACAGAACTGTATATACTGCGTTTTATGAAAATGTGATGAGAGTCCATTTGCAAAGAACAACATAATTTTCTGAAAGACAAAATTTACAATTTCGTTAGATAATTCTTGTATGTCAGGTGTGATTATTATTATCACCAGCAAAGAAACTAGTTTTGCGTCTTCATGAGAGTAGAATGGTAAGTTATTAATATATATTAAGAACGGCAAAGAACCCAAACTGAAATCCCGTGAGACCAATTATTGATAGCTGCACACTTTGAGTAATCTGCTGATTTTTGTACATTAACTGAACACACAGTCACAAGTTTTTCAAATGTTCAAATGTTTGTAAATCTATCGGAACAAACTGCGTGGTCATCAGTCCGTAGCTTACAAACTACTTAAACCTAGGTAAACTAACCTAAGGACAGACACACACACCCATGCCCCAGGGACGACTCGAACCTCCACGGCGAGCAACCGCGCGCTCCGCAGCGAGACGCTTTAGACCGCTCGGCTACTCCACCGCGGCACAAGTCTTTAAGAGATCACAGAAATCCCAGTTTGCTTATTCAGAGCACTTGATATTTGATCATTGTACGCATATATAAAATATTATGTTGTAAGGCTTTTCTGGAAACCAAACTGATATTTTGTTAGTTCTTTATTTTTACAAATATGTGAATTTGCTCATGAGTACATTACTGTTTCAATAATTTTGGATAACGCTGTCAGAAGTGCGATCGATTAGTAGTATTTTACATAATACCTAGCTCCTATTTTATTCAGTGGCATATTCCAGTCTATCGTGAAAAATGTTCTGTTTCGGAGTGGTATTACATAGACCGAAAATCCTACTTACATGGCAGGAACAGGCTTTTAGTATTCTGTTGAAAATACCATCAATACAATGGGAGTTTTACCTTTTGTATGAGTTCATAATTTTCCAAATTTTAATGGGAGATGTGGGTGGAATTTCAGATGTATGAAACTGCATACATAAGGCCTTTCTGTTAATAGTTATAATGTAGAGCCTATTTAATCTACATTTACAAATGATTATTAACAATATTTTCAACTTCTCACTTCTTGTTATTAAACTTTCAATAAATTCTGTTGGTAATACTGTCTTTCTATGGTCTTGGTTGCCTTTATCCTTTTTAATAATATTCCAGATTCTTTTAATTTTGTTATAAGAGATACTAATTTGAGAAACGATACTTATCCTTCTGAAATTTTTAATTACTTATCATAATGTAGTACAGCAATTTTTAAAATATTTCACTGTTTATGAGTCATTCTTCTTTCTTGCTGCAACAAAGTACTTTCTTATTCCTTTAGTAAGCTATGGCTTTTACAGATATTTTCTTAGGTAAACACTTTTCAAATCAGGAAATAAATCATATTTTAAATTTGGATCGGGTTCCTGGTGCACCTCATTCCTGTCTAACTGCTGCAGGCTTTCACTGAAATCTTCATTGTTAAATCATTAACTTAATACACTACTTTTGTGGATGATTTTGATTAATGTTTGAAGCTGTGTCATACACTGTATCTAGCTGTGCACGATGATGAGAAAGATCATTCTCAACAGAGTAAGCGTTTATGTTAAATTTATCTTGGTTGATAAATAGTTATTTGTCTCAGATGGTTTCCTTTGGTAGCCGAGTAGGAAAATCAATAATAGATGTTAAATTGAAAGACTCAAATGATACGTCAATTTCACTCTTCCTACGACACTCTTTCAGAGAAGCAGTCTGGAAATCCCCACAAATAATTTTCTTCATCCTGACCAAGATAAACATGGCAAAATATAACAATACAGTTCATGACGTTATAAAATATGAGTCAGCCTAAAAACAAATCACGTTAACATGAAGTTTTCATAAGAAGACTCAAAACTTCACAGTCTAAGAGCAGTGTAGAATACTGTATACCTAGACCTTGTATAACAAGCGCCCATATAGTCACGTGTACAAAGATATATATATAGCATCCTGTATGTTATTAGTTTACATACAAATCTTATGGTTGATATTTTTTCCTGTATCATGCAATGTATTTGGCATAACACACTGTGCAGGGCTGCAGTGTATAATGTATTCCATAATCTTGGCCTGACAGACATAGCCACAATATAGTGAATATCGTTAGCTTATTACATTAATTATTGACATATATCCTAGTGATGTGAGATAAATTAAATGTAACATAAAATACTGCTCTGGTTTTTAAAATGAACGCCAGGGACTAGATATTCTTAAGTATCCTAATCTTTCGATGACAATAGTGTCGTATTTATGTTAAGAACAGATACCTGGCAGCTTTTTCCTACTGTTCTACATATTCTAGAGCTTGTGGTGCTTTACTACCATACTTGCTATAGTTAATGCTATAATTTGTGTAGCTATTAGGCCAAGATTGACGTTTTTTATGCCTTTGTATGAAAACCCGATGAAATAAATATTTATATCTTGACTGGTCAGCAAACTGACCCAATGTACCGTACAATTTTGTAACAACACTGTTTTAAATTATGCCATCATTTATAAAGTATTCTTCCATTCTTAACATATATGAAAGGAGAAACTGTTAAATCAAGTCATAACATATGTCCTTTTATATATGAAATGATTCTGCCTTAGTGTCACACTCGTACTTCGACTTTTACATGTTAGCTATCAATGTATAGTTGTTGAGCTGGCGTAGGACTATCATGAGTATTTTATTACGTCACATCATAATCCATACCTAGGGTGACACCTCTTAGATTAGATTAATACTAGTTCCAAAGATAATGAACACGCATTGATGTGGAACGTGTCAATTTAGTAAAAGATAACATTACATGACAAGTTTTTCTTTTTATAAAATTACTAATTTCCGTGTAAAAACTTATCTACTGAGTAGAAAAGTTGTCATTCAGAAATTCTTTCAATTTGCTTCAAAAATTATTCTAACTATATAATTTTGAGCAATGAGTACTTCTTTTGCTCAACGATGAATTACACCAAACCATTATGCCATATGAAAGCAGTGAATGAAAAGAGGCATAGTAAACTAATTTACCGAGATTTTGTCACCAACCCTAACAGCATAAGTTACTGAACTCAACATTTCAGTAGATCATCAATGTGTTGCTTCCAATTCAATTTCTCATCACACTCATCACACTTAAAAGCTTTGAATATTGTACCGTAGCTACAGACATCTCTTCACAGACTGTACTTATCAATGGTTTTATGTCATTTACCGTATACTACTGTTTGTGCTGTGTTTTATCAAAATTTAGTAAGAGTTGATTAGCAAAGAACCCCTTAATAATTTTATGAAAGACATTGAAACTTCATTTAAATCTTGATAATTTGATTTGTTTGTTGGCTGACTCTTTTTATGATTCACAATGTCCTGAACTACACTGTTATGATCTTAATAAGAGAAAATGGAATTGTAACTATAAGAATTTGCATATTACCGTTTATATATGAAAGGTTGTTGCCATATTGTTACATTTATAAGCATATATCATGCTATATCTGTATCTTTTTTATTCTGATATATTTTTTTAATTTATTTCCAATGATACGACGTTTTTTCCATTGTACATCTATACATTAATAAACTGAATCTGACATTAGTATGTTTCTGTCTGTATGTGAATGATTATCTCAGTAACTATTGTAAGGATTTTAATACATTTTTCGTTAGTAGATAGAATAATTCACGTAGGATGTTTGTGTGTATAATTTCTTACAATTACACCATGTCATTCATTTAGCTGTAGATAGGTCTTGCTGTGCAAAGCTGGGGTCGTTTGCTAGTTTCATATATAATTGAAGTGCAATAATCCTAACGAAATCCTTTTGGAATTTGAAATACAAGTGATAAATAAGCGTCAGTTTAATTTATATATAAAATTTTTGTATAGTAATATAACTGTATTTATAATTGTCATATTTTATTTTAATGCTTTCAACAGACTTGTTAACAAAGCATTATCATTATTTAATTTTGTGTGACATAATTTTTTCTATATTTATTTGTCTACGATAAATATCCATTCGTAATAGATAATTTCATTGACAACACCTGTCTGCAATGAAAGAGTGAAGTACCGTACCTCAGTCGGCTAAAACCTTAAAAATTTAGTATTTCCACACCTTTGCCACCTTTAGTGCTTTACTGAATAACTGCATCAGTACGTCAATGAACAACAATGGGAGAACGTATGACAACAAACCATATCTATTTGTGATATGAAACGACGTAAGGATGCATCTGTATGTAATAACGTAGTGTGTGTTAAGCAAATGTTTAGGTTTCTGCCGAATAATACCTCATTTAACGCTGCTGTGAATCCGCTGGTTGTTATTGTATGTTACATGGTATTATTTATCTATCAATTCGTGCATCTGAAATCTTCTTGGTTTAAAGACCTCTGAATAGGTCATTTGTAACTTTTGTTTAGATCTGAGTCTATTGTGGCCTAACATATGAGTTTTACGTGGGAGAAGAGGCTTTTTTGCAACATTTAAGCTGAACGCTGTCCATGTTTTCGAAATACCTAATTTACTAGTAACACCTGCTAACGTGTCTGATATTATTTTACATTAAACATGGAACTGAAGAGAAATTGGGTTCGCGGACAAACCTTGCGTCGTGAGGCAAGAGTCTGTCTGACTAGTTGTAATAATGGAATACAGTGTTTTGAAACTTTATACTTATACTCTGCAAGTGATGTAGAGAATGCATTAACATAATGAAAGCGTTAACAGCGCATTAAAATGTAAAATACAAATAAACTGTAGCACTGGCGTCAGGGTTACCTTTGAAACTGTTTTCTTAATTATTGTCGTTGACAATTTGAGGCGTGTACATGTTCCAACAACTAACGAGATGCTACACTTTGATAGAAAACGTGAGTAGCTGTTTAAGATACTTGTATAAACTAAATAATTTTAGCTGTGTTTCATAAAACTTTATTATTTTACTTATCTACAGACATAAGGTAGAAGCTTCATCAGGCTTAAGATAAACAACCTACCATCATGAATGCGAGTACGTTGAAGGTGTTTTGCAAAGAGTATAAGTCCTACTTTATTGGAGGCTCAGAGAAAACCACAAAAGCTAAGAGGTTCATCCTCAGTTGGACGTTCCTTATAACAAAACCAGAAATAAATATGTTTAACATGTAGATAGGACGCTATGTCACCTAACTCCAATTTGTTTTTGAAGAAGCAGGCTCAATTCAATTACTTACCCGTTTTTCATAATGTTGTCATTTATATATAAAAGAAGAGCCTTGGTACCTTTATTAAAAAATTGTTTATTACTATCCCTGTTCAGCTATCACCTGTGTATTTTTATCCATGGTTAGAGCAAAAGCTGCTGTTGTTGTCGTTTTCACTCCTAAGACTGGTTTGATGCATCTCTCCGCCCTACACTACGCTGAGCGAGCCTTTTCATTTCCTCATAAGAACGACAACCGACATCCAATTGAATCTGCTTACTGAATTCGTCTCTTGGCGTCCTTGTGCTTTTTTACCCCCACACACTTCCCTCCAATGCTAAATTTACTATTCCTCTAAGCCTAAGAATGTGTTGTACCAATCGATCCCTTCTTTTAGTCAAGATAAGCCAAAAATTCCTTTTTCTCCAATTCTGTTCACTACCTCCTCATTAGGTATGAGATCTGTCCACCTAATCTTCAACATTCTTCTGTAGCATCTCATTTGAAATGCTTCTGTCCTTTTCCTGTCTGAACAATTTACTGTCCACTTTTCACTCCCGTATAAGGCAACACTCCAGAAAAGACTTCCTTATGCATAAATTAATTTTCCATGTCAAAAAATTTATCTTTTTAAAAAACGCTTTGCCATTCTGCATGTTATATCCTCTGTACTGCGACCATTATTGGTTATTTTACTGCCCAAGTAACAGAAATCATCTACCACCATTTTTGTTCCATTACCTAGTATAATTCCTTCAGCATCGCCTTATTTTCTAAAAGTGCATTTCTTTACCCTTGTTTTGCTCTTGTTAAATGTTTATCTTATACGCTCCTTTTAACACACTGTCCATTCCGTTCAGTTGCCATTCCAGGTCTTTTGCGGTCTCTGACAGAGTTACAATGTCATCTGAACTTTAATTCCTGCTCCAAATTTCTCTTTGGTTTCCTTCACAGCTTTTTCAATGTACAAATTGAATACCATAGGAGAAAAGCTACAACCCTGTCTTAATCATTTCCCAACCACAGAGTCTTTTCCATTCCCTTCAACTTTAATAACAGCTGTTTGGGTAATGTACAAGTTGTAAATAACCTTCCTTTCCCTATATTTTACCCCTGGAGACTTCAGAATTTGAAAAAGTGTATTCCAATCAACAATGTCAAAAGCTTTCTCCAAATCTACAAAAGCTAAAAATGTAGGTTTATCTTTCCTTAATGTATCTTCTAATATAAGTCTTAAGGTGAATGTAGCCCCTCATGATCCTACCTATCTCCTGAAGTCGAACTCATCTTCCCCGAGGTCAGCATCTATCAGCAAAAGCTGTCGTAACGAATTCCATAAGATGGTACGATATAAATATGTAACTATGTCGAATTGGTCAACAGAGATAAGGTTTATAGCTTTTGAATCATTTCAGAATATAACATCCACCTAGATCGTCCAAAGTGATGAAGGTTTCTAGAACAAGTGTTTCGTGTAATTTATTCTTTATGCAATGTTTCACCATGAACCTACAGCTGAGTCATTCAGAATCAGATTTAAAATAAATTGTGCCTGCGTCGTACCTATTAATGCGCTGAAAAAAAAAACTTGGTTGGTGTTTAATATTTGTGGTCAACATTCAAAGTATACGAGAAAATGTGCCATTTATTTCTGACCTCTCAACACTGTACAGTTAAATATAGTGGAAGCACTCAAAGAATTACTCATTGCAACACACACTGATATATGATTGTTTAGACAATTATCTACTAATAAGAGCAAATGTCATCAAATAAAAATTGTTCAGTCACTTCAATGTCCATCATTTCACAGTACACTGCATTTTTTTTTTTTTTTTTTTTTTTTGCTTCACTTGCGGTGCTGATACACTGACGATGTAGATAGTGGCTGGAACATTTGACCCATCTGTTGTTGCTGCAACGAACTCGATTCACTGGCAAAGCACAATGTTTTTGGAGTAGAAATCCGAGAAGCACTGGGTGAAGCAGTTCCTGTAGGACATGGATTTGCAGAAAACAAGGAGTTTCTGGCGATTGGGGAAGAAAAGTATGGTGGAGACGTCAGGAGGCCGGACATAAGGTGTTGGGTTTGCGATTCCATTTCCAAATCGAAAAGCACTTGCTGGATGCGCATTTGCGCCACAGATTGTAGGTGTGTGCTGTTGAAGCTTCTGATTTTGTCACAAATGTAGTCTCCGAATGATGACAGGTGATCGCGCTTCGAATAATTTTGATTCACTGACCGTAGAAGGGCAAGGAGCTCGTCCCTCGCGTGGTCGACGTCGATATTCGGTTTGCTTTCAGCGTTTTCCAGGGTCTCCCTCTCAGGCGTGGAGCCGTAACTATTGCTATCCAGGGCTGTGGGTTGGGCCACGTCCTTTGCAGGGTCCCCCTCATCTACGAGGTCAGGCGTAACGTTACACTCAGTGATAGGGTCATCCAGGGAGTCGCCCGTCTTCTCGCTGTCGCCGCCATCCAAACACTACAAACAAAAACAAAAATAAATAAAAACAATAGTGGACGCATGCAGCTTGAAGCTTTTCCTAAACTGAAAGAGCTCAAGGATATAATTTGACTGCAGAATGTGTACATTAATGCACTGATTGAAATATGTAACGCTACTTAATTAGTTCAGTTTGGATTTAGGAGAAATGTAGGCATACGTGAGGCAATACTCACCTTACGACTTATTTTAGAAGGTAGGCTAAGATAAGGCAAACCAACATTTTTTAGCTTTTGAAGATTCCGAGGAAGCTTTTGATAATGTCGGCTGGATCACAGTCTTTCAAATTCTCAACGTAGAAGGGATATTATTCAACCTGTACAAAAATCAGACTGCACTTATAAGAGTCGAAGGGCATGAAAGAGACGTATTGGTTGCGAAGGGACTAAAACAGGGTTGATGCTACTCCCAAACGTTGTTCAGTCTGTACACTGAACAAGCCGTGAAGGAAAACAATGAGAAATTTGTAATGGGAATTACAGTTCAGGGAGAAGAACTAAAACTTTGCAATTTGCCGCTTAGACGGCAAAGAATGTGGAAGAGTAATTGAACGGAATTGACAGTGACTTCAAAGAAGGGTTTAAGATGAACGACAATGAGCAAAACAAGGGTAACGGAATGCAAGGATGCTGAAGGAATAAGGTTACCTAATTAGATAAAAGCAGTCGATGAGTTTTTTTATTTGTATAGGAAAATAACTTCTGATGGCCGAAGGAAAGAAGATACAAAATGCAGAATGGTTATGGGAAGAAAATAATTTCTGTAGAAGAGAAATTTCTTGACATCCAATATTAATTTACATGTTAGTAAGTCCTTTCTGAAACCATTTGTGTAGCACTGTACGAAAGTGAAACGTGGACATTAAGTAATTTAGAACAAAAAAAAATGATAAACGCTTTTGTAATTTGTTGCTAAGAAGAATGATAACGATCAGATGGGTAGGTGATGTAGCGATTGAGGAGGTACTGAACAGAACTGGAGAGAAATTTCAGGTATACCTTGAATAGAAAATGGGATCGATTGATGGGACAAATTCTGCGACATCAAGGAATTGTTATTTTCGCTTTGGAGGGAGGTGTGTGTGGAGTAAAAATCTCGGTGGGAGACTGAAGGACGAATACAGTAAGCAAGTTCAAAAAGATGTAGGTTGCCGTTCTTATTCAGAGATGAAAAGGCTTTCACAAGATAAGGTAGCGTGGAGAGCTTCATCACACCAATTTTTGGACTGAAGACCACAATAATAACAACTTAATTGTATATGAGAAACCTCAGTAATATATATCGAAAAGTCAGTATAAATTTGAAAACTTAATAAATCACGGAATAATGTAGATAGAGAGGTAAAATTTGACACACATGCTTGGAATGATATGGGGGTTTTATTAGAACCACATCTATCGTTATCGGGCCTTTTTTATTCGAGGAACTGCGTGATTCTGGTTTTGTAACTACTACCGTGACGGGTGAGAGGTACGCCGATATGTTACAGAATCGCATCATCCGCAGCCTGGCTGATAAACACCCGCTGGAAGGTACGATTTGTATGCAGGATGGCGCTCCACCCCATATTGCTAGATCGCTTGCGCGCGTCGTCTAGTGATGATCGTGTGCTCAGCCGCCACTTTCGTCTCGCTTGACCTCCCACGTCCCCAGACCTCAGTCCGCGAGATTACTGGCTTTGGAGTTACAAGAAGTCGCAACTGTATCGTGATCGACGGACATCTCTAGGGATGCTGAAAGACAACATCCGACGCCAATGCCTCACGATACCTGTGTGTGTGTGTGTGTGTGTGTGTGTGTGTGTGTGTGTGTGTGGGCGCGCGCGCGCGCTGTTCCATATGTCAAAAGGATAGCGTCTGGTAGATGTTTGTTTTCGTTATTTTTCAAACCTTTTAGGAAGACAGGATGGATGAAGCAGAATTTCCTGCACTATTTGAATTTGTTGGTGAGACGGGAAAGAGGACTATGAATTTATGGTTGAAATGTTAGATATGCCCAATCAAAAACCGGATTTTAGTCTACCTGTATTTCGTGTGTCTGTGTAGAGGCCATGGAGATAATCCTTTAAAAGAGTTAGTGAAACATGACTTGAAGGCTATTTTATCCCCATTATGTCAGTGTAGTGTTGTAAATTTTGGGCCACGTAATGGCTGGAATGAAAGTGTTTTGCTTTTCACTGCCCATGTACAATATTTTTGAAAGTTGAATATGAACCTTAAGAGGAGGTAAAACTTTGTTGGGTCAGAGGAATAACGTGCAAGATGGAAGAAGGGAACGCTAATCTATTCAAAGGTAGGCATCTCTACATTCGTGGCGGCACCAGCGAGAGAAAAGGGTTATAACTAGGAGATTAATCTCTTATCCCACTAATTGTGAAGATACAGAGACGGGTCTTGTGGGCTACAAGTGTTCTCTGACAACAGGTAGAAGAGGTCAGAATAGCAGACTGTTGAGAATATAGGACAAGAACTGCTTCTTTATTCTGCAGCATTATACTGATCGTTTATTGAAAAGTCTATAATTATAAAGTTAATATTGAAACAGTCTATATGGCACGTGTATCTATTAATAGATGACCGGTTTAGATTGTTTACGGAATCATCCTTAGATCCATAGCTGGAGCAGTCACATCTGACTAGCGATGTACAACTGCAATTGATAATCAACGGTCGGCGGTGCCTGCTCCAGATATGGGTCTGAGGATGATTCCGTAAAGTATCGAAACCAGTCACCTATTAACAGATATCTATGAGATCTAGAATGTGTCGCGATTAATTTTAATTATTTGTAAAGAACGCTGTATCTCTCACACCGTACCCCAAAATAATATTTTATTATACTGTAGTCTAATGACTAATGTCATAGCAACGATAACAGGTTTTATTCAAGTACTGAACATCTTTAGATATTATAAAAAAAGAAAGGATGCCAAAAGAATTGTATCTGCTTATTTTAATACACGTATTTGATAACATGATATTAATGTATATGAAGCCATAACAGTTAGAGCCATATAATTTGTAGGTGAGTGTAGAGACGGATGCCAGAGATAGAAAATCGAGTGAAATTGTTCTAAGCGCTTTATCCGGAAATAAACTTGAGCAGTTAAATAGAGAGTCGACTCGTGGAGAAATAATCTTAGACCTGCTGATGATTAACAGACGCGAACGTTTTGACAGCTTAAGGCCGTTACAACGTCACTGATTACAGCTGTAAATAAGAATATAAAGAAACATAGAGATGCAAGAAATAGTATGGGAAGGAAACGGCCAGAATCTAAAAACGATTCCATTACTAGAGGGGAATTATATATCATATGCACTAGATTCGGTACATCGTCTGACCTTTTACCTCTGTTTATGCAGAAAACGGACAAAGAAACTTTTCCATTTACTGGCTTATAATAAATAATCACTTCCCGAGAAAACATCTTTTACCCAACTTTCCTTTCATTCTACAAGGCCACTGTCACACATAACAAGATGGTTTATTGGACTGACGTATTTTTTTCAGAATTTGTGGTCAGGTTATCTAGTGTGTATAAATGACGTAGTAGGAAACGTCGGATGTTCAATAAGGCTTTTCGCACGGTAATGATGTCGCATATCGAGAAGTCACAACGCTGGAAAATCATGCAGAATTGCAGAAGGATCTGCTCTTGAATCTCAACAGGAACGAATGTAACGTGCTACAAATACATAGACATAATTACCCTTTATTATGTGATTACGGAATAGCAGAACAACCACAGGCAGCAGTTACTTCAATAAAATATCCGAAGTATGCCTAGAGTTGCGCCATAGGCACAGTAACACTAACAAGGAAAGGACATGGGCTCGAACAAATATATCTGTATGAACGTTTGGTTACAGGATCTCTACGTACACCTCAATCTGCTGGTGGGTGTCGTTTTTCTGCAAAGCTCTGCAAGCATGCTTTATATAGCACTGTAGATGTAATTGTAGGCGCCATACGTAATGCAGATATCTTAAATATAACTTATGTAATAATCAACGTACATGTTCTCCAGCGAATTGTCATCAAAAGCCGTGATGATAGTTGCAACTTTAACCTTCTTCCCGAAAGACTGTTGGTATTCACTGCCACTGCTTCCATCGCCTCTTCCCGCACTTACCGTAGCACTACCGCTTGCAATGAGTTGTTCGTCATTATCATTCCTATTATCATTGTTATGAGTTTGTAACAACAGTATCTAACTTATGCTCATATTTCTGTACCATAACAGATACGAGAAAGCATGCAAATGATTCATCTTCTACACTAATACCATCTTCACGAAGAAGGGTTCTTCGTAACTTCATCTCAACTAATTGCAATACATTAGCAGGACTGATTAGCCCCATGTGACGCTTCACCACAGGAATGACATCACAAAACGCAACTTCGGAGGCACACTGCACCGTTTCTACTGGCGAAGCGACAGGTCAAAGTGCAATGCGGCATGGCACACGCAGAGGCCTCTAACGGACGACTGCAGAGTTTTGCAGATGCGGGAGTATCACTAGTGCAATTAGGGATCTTTACATTATCTCTCATACGATTTGGGTTTATATGTGTTTGTTCGAGCCCAAGTACTTTCCATGTAAGTTTCAATTTCTATTAAAGATGAAAATCTTCACACTTGAGTAACTGTAGCTTGCTACAGAATTCGTGTCGTTGCGATACACGGTTGGCTCTGGATCAGACAAGTACGGTAGTACGTTCTCAGAACAAAATTGATAGTTTAAAGAGTACTTGGAAAGAAATAACATTTCGGTCAGCTTCAGCAGTGCCTTTACAACTAAACTAGACCACAAAGATCTTTCGTTCCCTCCCTGGCATTAAACATGTCGAAATGTAGCTGGCCCACAATCTCCATCTCTGTACAAGTAGGCGAAGCCACAAATACCACGGTCCAGTATCTCGTATCAGGTGAGACGGCGCTGCAAGTCAGTGCCGCATTACGTAACCGGAGAGGACCGGCGATTTATCTGCCCGATGTGTATCACAACAGAGCGAAGGGTCTCATTTGTGTTCTCGCGGAATATGATTATGCAAATGGCCGCCCGTGACGTCTGCTCACGCCTAGCTGAATAATGTTTCTTGAGCGCGTGCGTGCCACGCCGCGAGATAGGCCGCACCCGTCAAGCGACCGAGCGCACTAAAACCTGAAAGCGGAGCGGAGCTGAAAGCTGCACTAGGAGTACCTTGTCACCAGACGAGGCGTTATGTATAGCAGTTTCAACTGGCACCGGGAGACCTGATTGGTTGTTGGTGGGAGCCAATGAGGTGCTGTATATTTCTTAACCGGAGATTCGGGCGCTACGCGCCCTCACGAACTAAAAAAAAAAAAAAAAAAAAAAAAAAAAAAAAAAAAAAAAAAAGACAACCTTCTTATTTAACCTATACCCAATCTTCTACGCTACATATCACTTTTTTTAAAGTTTTAAAGTGAAAGTTGGTTAGGTATAGGTTAAAGAAGAAGTTTTTTTTTCTTTTAGTACGTAAGGCCGCGTAGCGCCCGAATCTCCGGTTAAGAAATATACAGCATCTCATTGGCTCCTACCAACAACCCATCAGGTCTCCCAGAGTCAGTTGAAACTGCTACGCATAACGCCTCGTGTCACCAGTGGTCAGTCGATAGCAGCATGAGCAAGCAAGTAACGTCTTTGGCTGAGAAAAGAAATACACGGCAGCATTAATACCGTTGTATGTAGGACTGCATCCCTCTGCGGACGATACACACATGTCAGAGACACACAGCAGCTTGACTTCTTACAAGAGATACGATATATGACATTATAAGAGACGAACAAAAATGGACACAACACACTAGCAGACAAGATATCCAACGCGACCTATGAAGAATACAAACGGATAAGGCCCTACAGGAGGTGTGCCCGTATAACCCGCAAAGTGGACAGGTATAGTTGGGAACAAAGAGACGAGGAAGAAGACGACGAAACTTTCACAAATGATGGAAGTGACACCGAAAAATGTTCAAATGTTTGTAGAACTTATGGGACTTAACTACGGGGTCATCAGTCCCTAAGCTTACAAACTACTTATGAACTAGCTAAGACTAAGGACGGCACAAATATCCATGCCCGAGGTGGGATTCGAACCCCCGACCGTAGTGGCCGTGCAGACCGTGACTGGAGCGCCTCAGTCCCCTCGGCCACGGCGGCCGGCAAGTGACACCGATGAGACTCAACTTTGACAGGGGGGAATCTCCCACTGTCACCATCCTAAACCATACGTACTTTAAATTAATATCACCAATATCACCAAAACTATGGAAACTGTGCTGAGCGATCGGTGGCTTGAAGGAGACATTTCAAGGTACTCAATGCCTGGCACAATCTATTTGGTTCAAAACTGCTTCAAATTTCTGTAACCGGCTTTTGTACGTTTTATAGCCTCTACTGTATACCAATGCACTTGTTTGTCTGTATAGAGACCAGAAGAAGGGCACTCAAGCGCCCGAAACCGTCGCTAAAAATAAATATTCACAAGCAACTGGTTGCTGCATTTTATTAATCTATAATCTGAACAGTTGCTGAAATGGATAAAATATTTCAGCCTAGGGGGATGTAGAAAACTGCTAAAATCCACATCCAGTCTGGCCCTTCGTTAATCAGCTGGGAGGTTTCGAACCGGGGCCGGTACGCCTCCCTGAAATGTAAATGTTTATAAGGCTTATGGGAGTTAACTCGAGGTCACCAGTCCCTAAACTTGAAAACTACCTTATACTAAACACAACACAAACATCCATGCCCGAGGGGGGATTCGAACCTCCGACAGGGAACGGCCTCACGCATCGCAGCATAGCGCCTCAATATGCTCGGCCACTCCGCCGAGGCTACGCATCCCCGTCGCAGAAAGTGGTGCGTTAGACCACACGGCTAAGCGAGCGGGACACGTCCCTATTAAGGATATTGAAGCTGAAACTACGAATATTTGTATCTGGTTTCATGATCGGAAATTATTGTTTCGAGAGTTTTGGTAATTTAATTCGTGAGGGGGTGACGTGGTGGATGAAGGTCTTATTAACCAGATCACTGAAATACTTAAAGTGAACTATGTAATTCATGTGATCTAGTGTTCAGTAAGAAGAGCTATTCCGAAAAGAACTGTTCCGTAAAATATCTACTTTATCCATATCTACCTCCTGTTGTTGTTATGGTCTTCAGTCCGGAGACTGGTTTGATGCAGCTCTCTCCACCTTACTCTATCCAGAGCAAGCCTCTTCATATCCTCATAATAACGGCAACCCATATCCATTTGAATCTGCTTACTATATGCGTCTCTTAGTCTCCCTCTGCGAATTTTACCCCATACACTTCCCTTCAGTGCTAAATTTACGCCGGCGGCGGTGGCCGAGGGGACCGAGGCGCTCCAGTCACAGTCTTCACGGCCACTAAGGTCGGGGGTTCGAATCCCCCCTCGGGCATAGATATTTGTGCCGTCCTTAGTCTTAGATAGTTCATAAGTAGTTTGTAAGTTTACGGACTTATGATCCCGTAGTTAAGTCCCATAAACTATACAAACCTTTGATTTTTGCTAAATTTACGATTCCCGGATGTCTAAGAATGTGTCCTACCAAGCGATCCCTTCTTTCAGTCAAGTTATGGCAATTCTGTTCAGTACCTCTTCATTAGTTATGCGATCTACCCACCTAATCTTCAGCATTCTTCTGTAGCACCACATTTCAAAGGCCTCTATTCTCTTCCTGTCTGCACTGTTTATTGTCCAGTTTTCACTCTCGTAGAAGGCAACACTCCACACAAATGCTTTCAGAAAAGTCTTCCTTACACTTAAATTAATATTCGATGTTAGCAAATTTCTCTTTTTCAAAAATGCTTATCTTCCCATTGCCATTCTGCATTTTATATCCTCTGCACTGCGACCGTCATATGTTATTTTACTACCCAAATAACAAAACTCATCTAGCTCCTTCATTCTACCTCCTAGAAATTTTATTGGAGTTATAATGTCAATGAACAACATTAAGCAGCTACGGACATACGAAGAATGCAGTTGTCGGTATTGGTGTCGATAGCAGGTAGCGAACCGCACCTGTGACCAGTTAAAGGTTTATGAGGGCGCGAGCTCCGGAAATGAGGTGCGTCGGAATAATTGCGTCCGTCGGCGGAATGCCCCAATAACGATAACGGGTTTCGGTATTTGGCCGGCCGGCGGTAAGCTGTCAGATGAAAAGGGGCGCGACCCCGAGCGGCCGCCTCGGCTCTGGCTCTCTCGGGAGGCGGGCGACGGCAGCGCGCCTGGCGGGATTAGGCGTAGGTAATCGCGCCGCGCGGCCGCCTCGTGTATAATGCATCGGGCCATCCCGCGCTGTTGACAGTCACTCAGCCGGCGCTCCAATCGCGGTTAATTGATGGATGGCCCGGCCGCGCCGCGCGCCGCACCGCGCATATTGCAAAAATAATCCGCGCGCTGCCGCGAATTACGCGCCGGCGCGCCGTTTTGCGTTCTTTTTGCGCGCGCTGCACGCGCTGCGTCACTGCCGTTGCCAGGCAACGCCGCCGCCTGCATTATTCCGCGCTGCGCGCTGCCCGCTGCAGCCGCTGCGCCCGGCTCGGCGGCCAGGGCGCGCCGCGCAGCGCCGAACAAACACCTCTTCTCCTGTCCGCCCGCCCAGCAAAGCGACCTATGTTCAAATGTTTATTGGAGAGTCACACAGTATGATTTCCAGGACCGTGGACGTGATTTCAGACAACAGGAACCGTCAAAAGAAGGCAACGCCAAGGTCGTTCACGGTTAAAATCAGCATGACATGACTTACTTCGGTTAACAGCCCGTCGGGACAGGAGACTAAATGTAACTCAGCTGGAACGTACTCACCAGGCACCAACAGGACCCGCAATATCATCACAAACAGTCCGAAATCGCCTCCGGAAATGTGACCTCTGCGTATGGTGACCTATGGTGTGAGTCCCATTAAAACAACGACCCCGCAGAAACTGGGCGGAGGAACATCAGGATTAGACTCCTAAGAATGGCGTCTGGATCTGTTAACAGATGAGTCAAGATTTTCTGTTCAGCCGGACAATCGTCGTTTCTTAATCTGGAGAGAACGATGAACTTGGAACAATCCTGCTTATGTATAGGAGACATCATAATATGATGGCGGTGGACGAATGGTGTGGGCATGATTTAGTATTGGCGGAGGTTGGACCTGTATGTCGTTCAGAATGGCGCATTGACTGCTCAGAGGTATACAGACGAGAGCCATCGACGTTTTGTTGTGCCCTACGCTGGTGCTGTAGGAGATGGGACCCTTCTGGTGGACGATAACGCAAATCAGATTCAAATGTTCAAATGTTTGTAAGGCTTATTGGACTTAACTACGGGGTCATGTCCCTAAACTTACAAACTACTTATGAACTACTTACGAACTAGGACGGCACAAATATCCATGCCCGAGGGGGGATTCGAAACCCCGACCGTAGTGGCCGTGCAGACCGTGACTGAAGCGCCTCAGTCTCCTCGGCCACCGCGGCCGGCAGCGGCCTATGACGAACGTCGCTGTACCGGAGAATGGGATACAACTCGCTGGCTTTGACCGCGGACACACAAGGTGCATTCTAGTTATAACACTTCCGATTTTTTCCCCTCAAACTAATCATACGCAAACTGTCAAACTTCTGTCACTTCTCGACAGTATTTCTGCAGTAATCAACATTCAGTTGCACAGTGGTAGAATGCAAGACTACAAATCCAAAGATCGCGGGTTCGATCCCCGCCAGGTCCTAGGATTTTTATGTCACTTTCCACTTCTTTCCCCTCTGGCAGTATTGCTCATGTAAAAAATACCGAGTAGCATCGTGGTTCGGAACCCACGTTAAGCTTTAGGTCGCCGGCCGGCCGAGGGGACTGAGGCGCCCTAGTCACGATCTTCACGGTCACTACGGTCGGGGGTTCGAATCCCCCCTTGGGCATGGATATTTGTGCCGTCCTTAGTATTAGTTACTTCATAAGTAGTTTGTAAGTTTAGGGACTGGTGACCCCGTAGTTAAGTCCCTTAAGCTATACAAACATTTGAACATGTTTAAGCCTTAGGTCCCCTTATAACTGGCTGGTTAAGTCAGTTTCAAGATCGGAGGAAGGCAACGGCATACCACCTCCAAACAGGACCATGGCTAGTAAAGCACTGTGGTGTTCAAACCAATCTTCAGATTGTTGACTGCTTTACCTTACCAACATTCAGAAGGACAGTACCATGGTCTCATGGCCGCTGCACAGAGTAAATTTGAAATATTCAAACAACCTCAGGGTTGAAGGGCATCGAAATAACTTCAAAGCCGAAGTTGAAAATTTCTGCTGGACCGAGATTGGAACACCGATATCCCGCTTCGAGCCAGCAAACGCCTCATCCAAAACAGACTATCGAGCCACGCTTCCAGTCCTGCACAAATTCTCAACTTATATTACTGACAACACTGCTGTGGAGACACTATACAATAGAATCGACTATTGCCGCTGATAGCACACGTTGTTGACACACCTACCTCACCTCCGAGCAAATGGACTCGCCCGTCCTACGTCACCGGCGTGCGCACCACCGAGGGAAACACAGTCACTTGTCATCGAGTGGTCAAACAGTCGGTGTCACAAAGTTTTCGAAACAGGAACAATGGTGTTGAAGCCCTCCCTCGTCACCTCCCAAAGATTTTTTGATAATTTTTTTTTACCGTTTTCCTTTTTTTATTTTTTAAACAGGTCGGGGCTGAAAATTTGAAATAGTGCAAATGTAATAAATCATAACTATAATTTGCCAAGCACAAGTGAACGTGACAATGGGTCGCCCGCGTGATGCCGCCACTAAGAACGTGTGCTGCTGTTACTGTGAGCGTTTTAATGCCTCAGTGACCAGCTTTGATGCTGCCGCTACTGTAACAGCTATGACGAAGTTACTAACCGATTGTTCATATGCTGCGACCCGATTCTTAGCAGGTCAGCGGCGCCACGAGTGGAGTCTTATGAATAACAATAGTATTTTAATAAGAGTTGTTCAGCCAATATCAATTTCTTCTTTTAATTACATAATCGGTTTCGGCGTGCTGGACGCCATCTTCAGACCTGTCGTAATATTTTACATCACTGCTATTGTAACAATTTTTAACATAGCAAATTGGTATACATCCAATTTGCTATGTTAAAAATCGTTACAATAGCAGTGATGTAAAATATTACGAAAGATCTGAAGATGGCGTCTAGCACGCCGAAACCGGTCATGTAATTAAAAGAAGAAAGCGATCTTGGCTGGAAACCTCTCATTAAACAATTGTAGATCGCCCCAATAATGTGTTCCTTAAATGGTATTTTAGTTCAACTTTTACACATAGAGTCTCATGTTAATTAAACTGTTAAGACCTTTTTCTTTGGCTGATAACATATAAGCTGCTTAATTATTTTACGAGCTGATTATATACACTTCATTTCCACCACGTTCCTCCTCTTACACTCTCAAATTCATGCGAGCCTACTCATTTTATTTCTTGTACAGTTATTTTCGTAGTATAATTGGTTTAATTACAAAAGTGTAAAAATAAGTCATAGATTTAATTACGTAGGCTTCCGCGGCCAGAGTCAGATGACATAAAAGTTTTCTGGGTATGGTACCGCGTCATGATGTAAGGCTATTACTTAAATAACCAACGTTTCGGCCAACGTTACAGTGGCCTTCATCTGGGTAACTGGTGTGAGCTGGTTGTTACTACACTTTATATTACTTTCATTTAGACATTACGTCATAATTTTTTAAAATAAGCGATGTTATTGGTGAATGTATTGCGGAAGAGTGGAACTTTATTTTGATAGGATGCTGAGGTGGAAGGGGTGGGGGTTAGCCGTTGCCTATTGCTTCTTGCATAGCGAGACATGGTTGGTGTTCATCGGCGAATGGGGTGAGGGCTTCCGTTTCTCTCCTGCTGGCCGTGGGCCGCGCGGCGGCAGTAGCTTACTGGTGACGCTCGCGTGTTGTGATGTCAGTGCGGCCTATTTTGCTGTGATGGCCGGTAGCCAAGAGGGGGCAAGCCTGAGTCGATCTTCTCTATTCATGTTATTGGGGTGTTTAACAATTTCGATGGCTTCCCTTATCTTGCGTTTGACCATCCCTGGTTGCTTGGCGAGTATTCTGGCATCGTTAAATTTTATCTTTTTGCTGCAATCTTGCTGGTGTTCGGCTACTGCAGATTTATTTTGTTGGCCTAATCGAATGTAGCGTTCATGTTCGTGTATGCGTGTTGCCACTGCTCTCCCTGTCTCCCTGTATACTTCCCCACACTCGCATTCCACCTTGTATACTCCTGATGCATGTAGTGCGTCTATGTTGTCCTTTGTGGAACCAAGAGCATCCTTGACCTTGCGACTGCTGTAGAAGAAAGGCTGGATTCCTACCCGGCGAAGATGTTTGGCAATGCGATCTGTGACGTTTTTTACATAAGGTAAGCGTGCTGCTGGCTGCTTTTTGTTGACTTCCTGCCTACAGATGTTTCTTTTATTTGTGTCCATCACAATTAATAAATTCAATTGGCTTTATTTTTTAAAAAATTAGCCCTGGCTGCGCCACTGGTTGTCAAGATTTGTTTACAGTGTGTTAGATCGTTATTATTGTTAGTTTCGTTCCAAGAGGTCATTGCAATCAATCTTTGTGTATTCAAGAGCACCAGCACCCCAAAAATATTTAGCGACAAGGGGTTGTTAAGAACATAATCCAGAAGTAATCAGTAACAAATGTATTTGAACGTAAACCTAGGTAGGTCTTGTGAAGAATAGCATTCTACTACTATACCAGGCGAAAACAAAAGCGACAAACCGAACACTGGTATCCGAACTTTAAACAGAATGAATGAAATAAATCGCAATTTTCGATCAGATATGGCTTCACTGTATTAAGTTTAGATGAAATCCCATACGGAGGCGAATGAAAATTTGTGCCCGGTCGGGTTTCGAACTCGGGATCTCCTGCTTACCAGGCAGACGCGTTGACCACTCCGGCAACGAGGACACAGTAACCAGCCCGACTGCAGAGGACACTTCCCTACACTTCTCCCGCCACACCCAAATCTCCATTCGCCACGCTGTCTCTTTCCTATTACCACAGCCTATATGTTCTGTAATGATCGCAGCCACAATACTGTATTCCCGCATCAGGGAGAACAGACCATAAGGCATCGAGACACAATTAATTGTTGTCAGGAGCCCAGCCTCGGCTTGTATACAATTATATTTTTGACGAAGCCATAACTGATCGCAAATTGCGATTTATTTCATTCATTGAACACTGTTACGTCATCAAAAATGCATAATAATTAAACAGAATGAGCCGCGAGCGAGTGGCCGTGTGGTCTAAGGTATCAAGGTACGGACTGACCGGTCGCTCCCACCGGAGGTTCGAGTCGTCTCTCGGGCATTGGTGTGTGTGTGTTTGATCAAATCAAATGTTTGTAATTCTATCGGACCAAACTGCGTGGTCATCAGTCCGTAGCTTACAAACTACTTAAACCTAGGTAAACTAACCTAAGGACAACACACACCCATGCCCCAGGGAGGACTCGAACCTCCACGGCGAGTAACCGCGCGCTCCCCAGCGAGACGCTTTAGACCGCACGGCTACTTCACCGCGGCGGTGTGTGTGTGTGTGTGTGTGTGTGTGTGTGTGTGTGGTCTGTCCTTAGTGTAAGTTAGCTTAAGTAATTCATAAGTCTAGGGACGGATGAGCACAGCAGTTTGGTCCAGAAGGCTTACAAAAATTTGAACATTTAACAACAAGCCAAACACTAGTATCGTACGTCCAACTAACATGTCTTTATTAGTAAGGTATATTAACATACAGTGTATGCTGTGTGAAACCATAATTTTTGACAAAATGTACGTTCCGAAGAAGCGATGCTCGCGAAGCCAGAGCAGTTCAAAGCAGCATGTGCTGGAGAGGTACTCGGGTTAAACAAGGAGGGGCTTTTCCGTTTAAGTGGTTTACCTTCCAGCTCGCTGAATGAAAGAGCCGGCATCACCTCTTGTGAGAGTAATGGAGCCTGAGGATGCCGCGGCGGGAGGGAAACATTGTCCGCGTGTCTGGATGAGACAGAGGGACGCCGAAATGGCAAAGCAAGTAGAGGGCGGCTGAGCCGCTTTCAGCGGCAGGGGGAGGGGGAGAGGGAGGGGGCATTACGCGCTCCCGCCCCTCCAATACCGCCGAGAGCAGTCACTCCCGCCGAGACGTCGCGGGCAGAAAGAAACACTCGACAAATAATTGGCTCGCAGCCGGAAAACGCGATTGTCGCGGTTCGTTTGACGGCTTTGCGGGAGTATCTCTGTTTGGTAAACACTCGGTTGTCTAAAACCTTGCCCGCGGAAGGACTGCTCAGCGGCCAAGAGGCTAAGCATGAGGCGGTAGCAGGGGATTCTCCTGCTGCCTGAGTTGGTAGCACTGGTTCGCGTTGATCTTCAGGATACTGCTGCGGAAGGTAGTTACGCCCTGTTGGTAATTACATGAGGACTGACAAAACCTTTAAGACTTTTTCGAAAAGAGGGAATAAAGTGTGTCGGAACATCATTGCTAACTATGAAGGCAGACACTACACGTCAACACTACCTGCAATACCTTGGTTCACGAAGTAATTAGTTTTAACGTTTTTCCTCCCAAGAAGATTTTATTTGCCTTGATCGTTTTGAGTATATCGTGGTAACTAGTTTAATCGAAGTTGAAAAGCAGTCCTCAGATCACATACGGAATACTTACGTCATTTGATGATGGCAATTCATTTCGTTGAAACTAGTTACCACACTATATTAAAAGAAATCTAGGCAAGTAACATTTCATCCCATTCCATGATAGTGGTGGTGGTGGCTGGTGCAGCAACAGTGTTGAATAATTAAAAAATGTTCAGTATCTGTTGCAATATTTTATTCTCCAATAACGCGTTTCGCGCTGTTAGCACAGCGCCAGATTGGGCGGAGATGGAGCCACAGAACTATCTATAGCTGTGGAGGAGGTATCTTAACAATTTGTGTTGTCATTGGGCCCCATAGCAGCAGAGGAATCGCTGTCGCGGCAGGTCCACGTTTACAACTGGTAGTATTGTTAATTTTATCTAGGCAAGTAAATCTTTTTGGAAAAATAAGTTGCACAAAATTTATATTTAGAGATCGCCTTCTACATCTGACAGTGTCAGGTAATCACCATGTAGCAACTTTCAATAATAATACGTACAGACAGCTAATTAATGGAGGATGTGTACTAAACTGACAAATATTTTGTTTTGTTTTGTTTTTGGATGCCTTTAATCTTGAAATCTATTGACAACTATATCCCAAACTTTCACTTTTTAAATCGCATTGAATATGAGGAAAAATATGTACATTGCTTGATGTTTTCCTTCTACGTCCCCAGTCGCAACTTTTCCTGTTGGCTTAGTCGGATCTTCATAATTATTATGTGCGTTTGGCAAAGAAATCTTCGAACAAAATGACAACATTGATGTATTACTCTGGTCTTTTTGGCGATCACTGATCAACTTATTATCGGTAGCTATGCCCTGTGCATTTATTTGTTTTGATTTGTCCTCTAAAAACATAAATGCTTCAATGAATCAATTTTGTGACTGTTATATGGTCTAAGCTACATTGGTGCGGCAAGGGAGGAAGAAATTTGCTGTGTAGGATAGTGAAATGTCACCAGCATGTCATTGGTTCACGGACATGAATAATGAATTACTGACTGCAGGCTCAGAGGGATAACAATTCCTCCACCCACAAGAGATGCATTCCTGAATGTATCATTAATGCTGCGAAGCCCACGTTTAGGCAACTCCTGACCTACTTAGGAAGTGTGTCCATGGCAAAACTCGTAAATCCGAATGCGTCTCAGAACGCGATGGCCCAATTCAACATTGTCATCATCTACACTAGTCAAGCTTGCTACATATGATTGTTTATAATGATGGAAACATAGGGTCAGTGAAATTGTAACTGCTTTCGACCTTCAGAGACGCTGCATTCACTCTACCCATTTTTAAGGAAATGGTTGTCATCGTGTGGCAAGAGGTGAGAGTGTCTATGCAGGACCTTGTAAAAGAAACAAGGTAAAAGCAAAGTAATTACAGGACAAATCTTGAGAACAGAGAAGTTCCTGAATACTGTCTTGCAACATTATGAGAAGGCATAATTGCAGAAATATGACTTTAAATTTATTTTCCCAGAAACTACATATTCTGACACTTATGTACCTTATCTTCATTACATCTGTTACACAATGCCTTCATATTTGGTTCATACATTCCTCAAAGTGCAACAAACAAACACACACGCACAATGTTAAATAATGAAATGTTTCGTTTGAGATGAGTTATATAGATAATTTATAGAAAAAATTACACCGATTTCCACCATAAATATGTAAAATGTTGTAAATAAGTATCTAGCAAAGGTATTCAAAATTGCCGATGTGTAATTGTTTGTATGGATGTAAACATAACACAGTGAAATTTTGGCAGTGGTTGGTTTCTTGGGTTACGAGAAAAAGGAACATAATTGCAGATTTATTAAAATTGATAATTTTGAAATAATTTCAAAATTAGAATAAGAATTTAAGTTAAAGTAGCTTGTATTATTGCTAATCAACATACAAAATTTTACTTGTTTATCTTCAGTATCTTAGACAGAAAGGTAGGAAAATAAGGAGATGGGACCTAGATAAATTGAAGGAACCTGAAGTTCTTAAGAATTTCAGAGGGAGCTTCAGGCAACAATTGACAGAAACAGGGGAAAATAAAACAGTTGAGGAGGAATGGGTAAAATTGAGAGATGAAATAGTGAAGGCAGCAGAGGACAAAATAGGTAGGAAGGCAAGACCTACAAAGAATCCTTGGATATCACAGGAGATACTAAATTTAATCGATGAAAGGAGAAAATATAAAAATGCAGTAAATGAAACAGGCAAAATGGAGTACAGACGACTAAGAAATGAGATTGACAGGAAGTGCAAAATGGCTAAGCAGGAATGGCTAGAAGGCAAATGCAAGGATGTAGAAGAATGTATAAATAGGGGAAAAATAGATACAGCCTACCGGAAAATAAAAGAAACATTTGGCGATAAGAAAAACAGCTCCATGAATATCAAGGACACTTATGGAAAACCAGTTCTCAGCAAAGAAGGGAAAGCTGAAAGGTGGAAAGAGTATATAGAGGGGCTCTACAAAGGAAATGAACTTCGAGACACTAGTGTAGGAAGGGAAGAGGATGTAGATGATGATGAAATAGGAGATACTATACTGAGAGATGAATTTGACAGAGCACTGAAAGACCTAAGTCAAAACAAGGCCCCTGGAGTAGATGATATCCCGTCAGAGCTACTGAAGTCTCTGGGAGAACCAGCCATGACAAAATTGTTTCACATTGTGTGTAAGATGTATGAGACAGGTGAAGTACCCTCAGACTTTAAGAAAAATGTTATAATCCCCATTCCAAAGAAAGCGGGAGCAGACAGGTGTGAAAACTACAGAACCATCAGTTTAATAAGTCATGGTTGCAAAATATTAACACGAATTATATACAGAAGGATGGAAAAGCTGGTAGAAGCCGACCTCGGGGAAGATCAGTTTGGGTTCAGGAGAAATGTAGGAACACGGGAGGCAATACTCACTTTACGGCTTATCCTAGAAGATAGATTAAGAAAAGGCAAACCAACATTTCTAGCTTTTGTAGATTTGGAGAAGGCTTTTGACAATGTTGATTGGAATAAACTCTTTAAAGTTCTGAAGCAAGCAGGAGTAAAAAATAGGGAGCGTAAGGTTATTTACAACTTGTACAAAAACCAGACAGCGGTTGTCAGAGTTGAAGGGCATGAAAGGGATGCAGTGGTTGGAAAGGGAGTAAGACAGGGTTGTAGCCTTTCCCCAATGTTGTTCAATTTGTACATTGAGCAAGATATAAAGGAAAGCAAGGAGAAATTTGGAGAAGGAATTAAAGTTCAGGGTGAAGAATTAAAAACATTGCGTTTTGCCGACGACATAGTAATTCTGTCAGATACAGCAAAGGACCTGGAAGAGCAATTGAACGGAATGGACAGTGTGCTGAAAGGTGCATATAAGATGAACATTAACAAGAGTAAAACTAGGGTAATGGAGTGCAGTGTAAGAAAATCAGGTGATGCTGACGGAATTAGATTACGTAACGAAACAATAAAGGAGGTAGATGAGTTTTGTTACTTGGGTAGTAAAATAACAAATGATGGTCGCAGTACAGATGATATAAAATGCAGAATGGCAATGGGTAGAAAGGCGTTTTTGAAAAAGAGAAATTTGTTAACATCGAATATTGATTTAAGCCTACGGAAGTCCTTCCTGAAGGCATTTGTATGGAGTGTTGCCTTGTATGGGAGCGAAACATGGACGATAAGCAGTGCGGACAGAAAGAGGATAGACGCTTTTGAAATGTGGTGCTACAGAAGAATGCTGAAGATTAGGTGGGTGGATAGCGTAACTAATGAGGAGGTACTGAACAGAATTGGGGAGAAAAGAAATTTCTGGCATACCCTGACTAAAAGAAGGGATAGATTGGTAGGACACATTCTTAGACATCAAGGAATTGTGAATTTAGCGTTGGAGGGAAGTGTGTGGGGTAAAAATCGCAGAGGGAGACCAAGAGACGCGTATAGTAAGCAGATTCAAGTGGATGTGGGTTGTCGTTCTTATGAGGAGATGAAAAGGCTTGCTCAGGATAGAGTAGGGTGGAGAGCTGCATCAAACCAGTCTCTGGACTGAAGACCACAACAACAACAACAACATCTTAGACAGACCATTTGATAATAGGAGAGAGTGCGTTTCACACAGGTCCCCCTCCCCCACCACCCTTAACGGAAGCTCGGGTACCATGGAAGCCAAATAACACACGAAGAACTAGTCAATAAGGGCACAAGAAGAATACTAGCACAGGTAGAGCGAGCATTCCTCTCTAAAAGATGTAGCTAGTATTAAATATGTCTGAGAAATAGCTTTCTGGGGATATACGTGGTACAGTCAGTAAGTTGACGCCTGGACGATAGGCACCCACACGGCTCTGTATGTTGCACACGCTGTCGCATTCTAGGCGGCTGACTGTCGTTTCAGTTGTGGCTCGTAAAGGAAACACCATGTTTCGTCTACAGTTATTACCCGGTTGAGAAACGAGGGATCATGGTTCGTACACAGCTGATGAAGTCACCACAAATCGTCATGCCACATCACGTTGGTCTTGCGACAGGATTCGTGGCATTCTGTTGTGGATAACACGAGACCTTTTGGGATCGTCAGTCAGAATTTTGTGGGAAGTGCCATAGCTGACCCCTACTGCATCTGCGAGAGCGTCTACAGATTGGGAGCAGTTAGCATGCACCAACGTTGTAATTTTCTGGAATTAGTGTGCCTTTTGAACTGTTCGTGGCCGACCAGTACGCACATCAACTTCCAAATGGTTCCGTCCTTGCAAAATTCAAATGTTTGTAATTCTATGAGACCAAACTACTTTGGTCCTAAGTCCATAGACTTACAAACTACTTAAACTAAGTTAAACTGATCTAAGGACAACACACACATCCATGCCGGAGGGAGGATTTAAACCCCGCGCGATCCGAAACGTGCCCGTCCTTGCACGAAACGTCCGTGCCACCTAAACACGACACTGCGATTCAATGAGTCCTCGCCGTACATCTGCAGAATCGTTTCAAACGTTTCGGCAGCGGTTTGGCCTAATTCCTGGCAGAACTGAATGTTGCCCCGTTGCGCAAACTGACATGTCAAGATCGGACTGGCGCATTCAACTCACCGTTACAACGACGACCGCACGTCTGCTTCCAGTACAGGCACTGAACTGTCTCTTGCAAGGACGAGAGGCTAACAGACATGGTACCATACCACGGCGCATCGTTTCCATTGAGTGACTGTAGAGACTCATTTGGATACTAGGTTTTGCCATGAACATACTTTTTGAGAAGTGCAGGTTCGGCCAGAAACCGAGATTCACCTGACTAATTTTTCGTTTGGTGCTGCTAGTAGACGAGTTCACATTTTCAGGGGATGTTCGTACTTCACACGTAACCTCATTGCTGGTTTGTCGTTGTTGCTCACGTCTTCCATTCACTAACTTATTCAAACGCAGTATATTCAGTTTTTTGTACATATTTGTGACCGTGGCATAAATCAATGAAGATAGAATCGAACACTTGTATAATTCTCCGTCAGTATCACAAGGCGAAAAAAGAATTTGAGGAAATGCATACTGTAAACCATCAGCTGTTTGTTATTTTTCAAACTTCTACCGGTTTCGGTTATAAACCATCTTCACGGAAGACTATTAAATTTTGATACGTTGGTATTGTAGGATCATCTCACGTGCTTGGAAAGGCATAATGTTCAAATTTTTATTGAGATGTGGTTCAACAGCCGTAAGACATTTGAAAAATAATAAACAGCTAATGGTTTACAGTATGCATTTCCTCAAATATCTTACGGCTGTTGAACCACATCTCAATAAAAATGTGAACGTTATGCCTATCAAAGCACGTGAGATGATCCTACAATACCAACGTCTTAAAATTTAGTAGTCTTCCGTGAAGATGGTTTATAACCTAAACCCGTAGAAGTTTGAAAAATAATAAACAGATAATGGTTTACAGAATGCATTTCCTCAAATATCTTAACGGCTGTTGAACCACATCTAAATAATTCATAAAACGCATTTTTAAAAACCATCAGCTGTTTATTCGAAACCTTATAGATCTACCAGTTTCGGTTATAGACCATCTTCATGGATAAAAAGGTGTTAACAGAACGGTAAAATGCATCAAATAAAATACATCCAACTGAGATAATACCTATCAGTCAAACATGTTTGACTGATAGGTTTTATCTAAGATGACCACTGTAATTTTTACACTTTTAGTTATACTGACTCCTGTTTGTCTCAGTTGGATGTATTTTATTTGATGCATTTTACCATTCTGTTTTAACACCTTTTTATCCATGAAGATGGTCTATGACCGAAACTGGTAGATGTATAAGGTTTTGAATAAACAGCTGATGGTTTTAAAAAATGCATTTTATGAAATATATTACGGCTGTTGATACTCGCCTCATCAAAGCATTAAACATCTCAATAAAAATTTGGAAAAAGAATTGCTTCGTCATAAACGATGCAGCGCTTATTGTTTATAAGATACGGAACAGAGTCAAGATGATCTATAAAATCAAAGAGTATGTACCCGCACATGTTTGGTTGAAAGTAATTCACATAATCGTTGTTCACTGAGCTGGTATTGAAGTGTTGCTACAAAACGGGGGCACTTCGGAAGCGATTTCAACATTGAAACTTTCGGAGCTTATTGTCCACGAGTTGTACTAACAAAAAGTAAATAGAAAATTGACATTTTTGGTCAATTTCATCAACGTCCCCCCTTAATCGCTATCTTTCCTACAGAATCCATACAGGCAG
Source organism: Locusta migratoria (assembly GCA_026315105.1). NCBI lineage: Eukaryota > Metazoa > Arthropoda > Insecta > Orthoptera > Acrididae > Locusta > Locusta migratoria. Next base: position 103,331,622 of record CM048750.1, on the reverse strand, counting down.
GTATTTTATGGAAGATGGCCGATTCTGCCATGTTAGGCGTTGTGTCGGTGTTGTTGCAGTGGAACTTGGTGCACTGTATAGGGAGCTACCGTGACAGGCCCGCTCGCCCCTAGGCCGCATCTCGGCCCACCCCCTCGTGCCCAGGGCAGGGGTGCGCCGCAGGGGTGTGTGCCGCTGAGTGCTTCACAAATGAGGCCCCGCAGCGAGGGGGTGACCGCTGGGGTGGCGTCACAAGGCGCCGGACAATCTCGCGCGCCGCCCCGACCCTCGCGCCATGCAAATGCGCCCTCGCCCGCCCCTCCCGAACACACACGCGCGTCTCCCGGCCATCAGCATAACGCGCGGCGGTTCCCGCTCTCCCTGACCGGTAATTTTCTGCACCAAATTGATTACGGCGGGATCGAACCCGGGTCATCGGTATCCATCACGGCGGCGCGGCGCGCGGCTCTTTTCCTTTTGCCGCCCCCGCCTCCTCCGCCCCCGCCTCCTCGCGCCCCTCCCCGCTACTCCCAACTCCGCCGACAAGTTGACGCGGCGGCCCCGCTGCAAGGAGGTACAGTCTCGTCAGCTCGGGGCCAACTTGGCGGCGGCGCGCGGGGCTTTGATAATTATTTTTAATTAACGGAGTGGCGCGGGGTAGCGCGCGCCCCGCTCCGTATACCTGGCCCACTACTTCGGTACAATATAATTTTTTTTTTTTTGGTCGTTCGCCGCGCCCGTACCCTGCTCATCCTCCTCCTCTTCTGGCGTTATTTCTTCCTCCTCCTCCCGTCCTGCGCGGGTTTCCTTCCTATCGCAGGGTACCGGAGCGACGCCGAGACGGGGGAGATAGAGGGAGGCGAGAGGGGTGGAAGGGCGAGACTTGGCGCTAAGCCGTATCGACCGGGGTGGGGGCGCGCGCGGACGAGGACGGAGCGAGCGGGGGAGGCGGCCAGACAGAGAGGGAGGGAGGCTGTGGCGGCGCGCCCGGGGTGAGGTAGATGAGAGAGGGGTGGGTGGGCCGGGGCCCGCTCGCTTGCCGCTCGGCTGCGCCGGGGGTGTTTGGCGCCGGGGTGTAACGAGAGAGGCAGCGCCGCCGCCCCCGCGAATACTTGGCTCCGAGTTGGGAATTGGGGGCCTAACGAAGGAACGGAACGGAACGGGCGGGCGGGCGGGGGTGGAAGCCGGAGCGAGCGGGGGCGCCGCCGGCCGCCCGGCCGGGGGGAGCGACGCCGACGCCGCCCTCGACGCGGGGGTGGCGCCCGGGACGGGGGAATATATATTTCAGGAGGCGAGGCGAGGCGGGGCGAGGCTAGCAGCAGCGCCTGGCCGCGCCGGAGACGGACCGCGCCGTAATGAACGTGGGAACGCCGCGAGGCCGCGGGGCGTCGCCGGCCCAAAAAATAAACAGCGCGCTCCCGCAAAAACAACCGCGATCGGCCAGCCGGAGCTGTGGCGAAATTTTACTCCCCTCCTCACCCCGTCTCCCGAACCACCCAGCAGTCTTAATTATTATTTCTTCCTCTCCGTGCGCTACCACCACCTGCTCGCCTGCCAACTGCCGGCGCTGAGAAGGTTTCCCCCGGGTGCGACAAGTTTTTAACGAGGAGGCGCCCGATGAAGCCGGATTTCGCCGTGAAAATGTTGCAAGCCTTTTATTCATCTGTAGCCTACTACGCGATGTCGCCGTCGTCGCTGTCGGGTGTAAACAAGGAGGTTAGAATAGGAGGAGATTCCCTCAACGCCACAGAAGTGAAGCTATTGTCGCCATATTTCGGAGCCAATGACATCTGTGGTGACAAGTGTTGACTCGTTGTATTCTGAGTTGAAAGAGGTACTTTACAAAAAAAAAAAAAAAAAAAAAAAAAATAATAAAAAAAATAATAATAATAAGGTTCCCTTCATTAAACCTCCGATAGGCGCGCTTTCTAGTCAGCCAAGGAGTTCACGCTTATTTTGCAGATACCTCTTGATAATAAACCTTAAAAAGACACAAACATCAAACTTGCATCGTAAAAGAGAAGGCCAGCCAGAGCTGTGGCGAAATTTTACTCCCCTCCCCCCCTCGTCTCCCGAACCAGCCAGTCTTAATTATTATTTCTTCCTTTCCGTGCGCTACCACCACCTGCTCGCCTGCCAACTGCCGGCGCTGAGAAGGTTTCCCCGGCTGCGACAAGTTTTTAACGAGGAGGCGCCCGACGAGGCCGGGATTTCGCCGTGAAAATGATGCAGTTTCTGCTGCAGTCGCACGCCTTTTATTCATCTGTAGCCTGCTACGCGATTTCGCCGTCGTCGCTGTCGGGTGTAAACAAGGAGGTTAGAATAGGAAGGCCGGCCGCGGTGGCCGAGGGGACTGAGGCGCTCCAGTCACGGTCTGCACGGCCACTACGGTCGGTGGTTCGAATCCCCCCTCGGGTATGGATATTTGTGCCGTCCTTAGTTGTAGATAGTTCATAAGTAGTTTGTAAGTTTAGGGACTGATGACCCCATAGTTAAGTCCCATAAGCTATACAAACATTTGAACATTTTTGAGAATAGGAAGAGATTTCCTCAACGCCACATAAGTGAAGGCATTGTCGCCATATTACGGAGCCAATGACATCTGTGAGACGAGTGTTTATTCGTTGTATTCTGAGTTGTTCAAAAATATTCAAATGTTTGTTAAGCTTAAGGGACTTAACTACGGGGTCATCAGTCCCTAAACTTACGAACTACTTATGAACTAGCTAATCCTAAGGACGGCACAAATATCCATGCCCGAGGGGGGATTCGAACCCCCGACCGTAGTGGCCGTTCAGACCGTGACTGAAGCGCCTCAGTCCCCTCGGCCACCGCGGCCGGCGTTCTGAGTTGAAAGAAGTACTTTACCTAAAAAGAAAATAATAAGGGTCCCTTCATTAACCCTCCGTTAGGCGCGCCTTCTAGTCAGCCAAGGAGTTCACGCTTATTTTGCAGATACCTCTTGATAATAAACCTTAAAAAGACACAAACATCAATCTTGTATCGTACAAGAGAAGGCTAACACAAACAGGGGGATTTCCGACTCTCCCACTTTCCGAGAAAACGATACGAAACTTGTCGCCTCGTATCTGACACATACGCGCGCCTTTCGGTAGGTTAACTATGGATGTGCAAGTAGAACTAAAAAGTTACCTGTTATTTTACAAAGAAAAATTTTCTTCTTAAATAAATTCTTGTTATTTCTTTCAGTGTTTATTCGTCAATGACTTTGCGAAATATAGGTTCCACTGACATTTCAAAGACCTGGTGGTACAGAATTCTAGAATGAATATTTAATGAAGTGGAACCTGTATAAAGATTTTTCGTATATATCGAACATAAAAATCATCTGTTCAGTACTGATCTTACGAAAATACTTCTGCCATTATAGTAAAAATCTTGTTTTGCGTTTCTTGTGAACTACTACCGCTGGCAATTTAAATTCTTGTAGGACATTTGGGTATTATTCCTATCCTTAAGTCATACTTATCGATACATAGTTAAGGAACTTTCACACAGTTAAAATGCAGGTGTTAAAATACAATTGAATTTGTCTGAGTAAAAGACCGTTGCTCCACTTCACCCTTTATATATATATATATATATATATATATATATATATATATATATATATATATATATATATATATTAGAGTCGTGAAGACCCGCACAACCGGTTTCACATTTTTAGGTGCAACTAAATGTTTTGCTTATAATTCCCATGGTGGAATAACATTTTGCGTTAATAAATCATAGTTCATCATCTATATGGAAGGTCTGTATTTGACTACAAAAGTATGCTATATCAAATATGTACTCAGAAATGACAGTCATTTAAATGTTCGAAAGTTAACAGGGCAGCAATCATATAGTACTTTATTCTGAAGAATATTTCCTTGGCTCCGCAAGATGGCGGAGTGGTTTCAGTCGGCACCTAAGCTCTGCACTGTAGCACCGTCCCCCCTTTTTTGCCGAGAGTAGCCGAGCGGTCTGGAGCGCCACGTAACGGATCGTGAGGCCTCCCGCGTGGAAGATTCCCCAAACATTTGAACATTTCTCCCCCTTTTTAACCTCCTTGGGTGTAAAGGTGTCTTATCTACGTCACTGCAACCGTCCGTAACATCACGTACCACCTAACATCTTGCAATAGGAGCGTCGTCCCGAAATTAGTGGCTCGGGTCAACTGAAGTATGGGTTACAACCCATCAGCTTTGACAAATGATGTCATATCTTAGTCACGGACAAGTTTATAGAATTTAATGTAAAATACAAATTGTTACCAGATCGTGATTCGGAAAAGCACACGAAGAACCAGTCACTATCGTACATGTGTGAAACAATTTGTTTTACGTACTGTAAACTGGCCGCATTTATGCAGTAATAACTTCTATTTCCAATGACGTCATTTGTGAAAGCTGACGGGTTGTAACCTGAGCTACAGTAATCCGTAAAGGCTCCTACGCTTTTTTCGATGTAGCTCCATGTTGTAATCGAATCGGTAGTGCAGTTGGTAGCGTTTTAATTTGAAATTATTAACAATTAAGTAGACAATATCTACAGTCTTGAATGCAAATTTATTAACAGTGATGACCGGTTTCAACTCATTTCTGAGTCATCCTCAGATCAGTTTACGTGTTTATCAATAGTTGTATCTGCCAACAGGCAGTATAACCTTCCAATCATCAAATTACAACTTAGACAATAAAATTCCGGTACATTTGAAGAAAACCACATTGGCTATTGCACACATATGACACATGTTGGTTAAAATATTTTTGAAGAACAGTAGATAAACTCAGGCATTGCTGGTTAAAATTCACTGACAGTATTTGTGCATGAAACACATGGTATTTAAAATTACGTTTTTGAATCTAGCTACACGAACTGCTGTAGATAAGTGAGCCACATGGTGGCAACGTCATACTGAAGCACAGTTAGCCACAATGACGCTTTGACTGCTCAGGGATACAGAGACGAGATTCTTCGAGCTTTTATTGTGCCCTGGGCTGGTGCTATAGGAGATGGGTTCCTTCTAGTGGACGACAACGCTCGTCCCCATAGAACTGCACTGGTGGATAACATGCATGAATCTGAGGGAAATGAACGATTGGAGTGGTCAGCTTTTGTCACCGGGCTTAAACCCGAATGCACCTGGCAGACGCATTGCAGCCAGACCAGCAACTCCAACAACGGTTGTAGACCTGGATATTGCACTGGTGAAAGAATGGCCAAATATCCCTCAAGAGTTGACTGATCGTCTCATACTGCCCATGCCACGGAGGTGTGCAACTGTATTAGCCGTTCCAGGTGATCACACAACGTATTAGAGGGCAAAGAGAATGAATCTATTGTGGTAGCCATGTAAACCTCAATTCAAGAGTTGAGACAGCTAAATATCGTACCGTTACAGTTGTAACCAATATCTGGCTGCCACACTACTTTACACGATTCCTTTCGAGCAGTTTTTTTCTTCTTCATTTTTCATGTTTAGTGAATTATCTACGTTTTTAAGGTGAGCTGTGTAACATCTCCTTCATTCATCTCCAAATTCTCTGGAATGAAGGTTGCTGCTAGTCGTACGCTAAATAAATATACTGGGCGTCTGCAATGCGTCGAGAGCGGTATATTCGGTTTAGAAAAAGAGCGCTGCGAAGTTCTTTTTCCCCTCTGAATAACATGCGTGTGAAATGGTTTACTCGGCATGTAATGTGGCAAGAGAAAGCACATACATGCAACGCCAGAAGCCGGCCAGCGTACTCGTTGTGTCAATGTTCGCCATCAGGTGGTGGACGCGCGAGTGTACGGCGTTGTTTGACCTGAACGACATCCATGCATGAGAATACGCTGGATGGGCCCGCAACAATTGCAGGAATGGTGTACAAATTCTCTGCATGTATTTTTTTCCATTTCGCGCAAGCGTCAGAGCGAACAAAATTCACACGCACAATCTGGAACAAAAACAAGGTGGATATAGCAAGTGACCCGCGCAGCTGCTCGTACACTCTAGGTCACCATCAACCAACATCAGAAGGTGTTGAGGAAGCCGTAGGTCACAGCAGCGCATCAGAAGAAACAAGAAACCTTTGCGAGCTACCAGAGTATATTAATTACACTGATGTCCTAAAATTATGGAAATATTGCTTTATTATGTCATCACCAGCTGTTACTGGTATGCGACCATTCTGAATAACACAATAAACGTAATCAATGGTGATTGGTCGCTAATAATAGGTATTAGATGTTACACAGAAGTCTTTCATTAATTCCAAACTCATTATTCTGCATTTAGAGCGTAGAAAAATTGATTACATGACGACTGCTTTGTCTTTTTCTTTTTATGGTGGTAGAACACGCATAGGGTGACCATATTTCCAACATAAAAAGCGGAACGCAAATTACTTGTCGAAATGAAGCCACATTTTTGTGAAACGTTTCGTAAATACTGTATCAGTAAAATAGATTTTGAGTTCAAATATATGGTCCATATTACATATACATACATACATCACCAATGTCTGTTTTATATAACAACTTTTATTAGGGATGACACTTATTATTGTGTACATAGGTTACTTATTTCTCACGATGCCAACTATATTTTTTATAAGAATGCATGTCACTCAAGAGTACGACTATTTGAAACACAGTTTTGTGAAAATTAACATACGAATTATCCTAAATATGAGTCTCAGTTACAATTATATGCACAACAATTTCAATACTAAACCTCTTGTTTTCGTCAGTTCATAAAACAATGCGGTCAGATAGACACTGTGCAAAGGTAATTACGAGCTAGCAGATGTCACGATCCGCGGAGGAGTGTCCGAGAGCGCCAAGGCGTCTTGCTACGTAGGAGATTCGAGTCCGCTTTCGGTCGTGTGTGTGTGTGTGTGTGTGTGTGTGTGAGAGAGAGAGAGAGAGAGAGAGAGAGAGAGAGAGAGAGAGAGAGAGAGAGAGTTGAGCATCGCAGGGCGGGATGTAGGGAGAGTACGGTGGGTGCGTCAATTCAACCCATCCCGATCGTCACAGTAGCTGCCCTACACACTCTGTTTTATGTGGTCTCGCATTGTCGTGCGGGGTTTATTGCACTGTTCACATGATTCGTACGTTTCCCTCGAACGCCACGTCGTATCTGTCGACCAGGAACTACCTGTAGTACTGTGCACTCACTGCTCTGCCATGTCGCAAACAGTGACACCCCTGACGTCATGCGCGATGATCAACTGGGGAAGGATTGTGGTGCAACTTCTGCCTCCTTGGTAATCCAAATGTCGCCACTCCGGGGACTCATGTTTCAGATCTGGTCCATATGCACTGGCCCAAAATTCATTCAAATTTAAATGTTGGTAAATCTTATGGGACTTAACTACGGGGTCATCAGTCCCTAAACTTACAAACTACTCATGAACTTCTTACGAACTAGGACGGCACAAATATCCATGCCCGAGGGGGGATTCGAACCCCCGACCGTAGTGGCCGCGCAGACCGTGACTGAAGCGCCTCAGTCCCCTCGGCCACCGCGGCCGGCCCAAAATTCATTAATCGCGATTATTCGTGACAAGAACCTGCAGCGACGATTTTGAAGGACCTCTCAAAAAATGGTTTCCAGCTTGTTTTGAAGACTGGGAGAATGACTCAAGTGCATCGCATTCTTGGGAGACTACGAGACGCGTATAGAAAGTAAGTTCCGTTTGGTAATAAAATTAAATTATACACAGATACAGAAGAAATTTTTATTGCACAAAATTATACAACTCTTAAACTACTTTTCCACATAACTGCCGAAATTTTGCAGGCATTTGTCATAGCGTCGCACCAGATTTTGTATACCTCCTTCATCGAAATCCGCCGCCTGTGTCTTCAGCCATTCATTGGTGAAGTGAAATTTGGGGGAAGTCCGTAGCGAGAGCACTAATTGTAAACCTACGGTTTTCCTGGATCTTGTCATCCATCGCGTGAACCAGTTCTTCTGTAACCAAAGGTGGACGCCCACTTCGTTCTTCATCGTGCACATCACTACGCCCGCCATTGAACTGTCGGACCCATCTTCTCACCATCGAATCACTCATCGCATTTGGTCCGTAAACATCGCAAATTTGCCGATAAATTTCACTTGGTTTCACTTTCCTCGCATTCAGAAACCGAATCACCGACCTGATTTCACAGGAAGTGGGATTTTCAATCAACTCCGACATTTCGAACATGCACAACAAAGCGTACGTAACTGACAGCGATCTCCAAATGGCGCATGTTCTTCTCCTTGATACACATCGTCTACAGCGCATGTGCAGAACTCCAGTCGCAGCGCTGCAGCGGAGATAAATTGAAACGGAACTTACTATCTGGACGCGCCTCGTATTTTGGGAAGGGCCATCAAAATTATGAGAATGAGTAAAGGTTTTTTCAGAACGACATGTTGACCATAGCTGTTTATTAATTCTCAGTGCTACCGGTTTCGGTTATTTACCATTGTCAAGCGTTAGCAGAGATTAGCTAATAGCTTAACATGTCGAAATACAAAATTGTAAAACAAGTATTCGTTGTCATTGCTCTAGTTATTGTCACAGAGGCTGACTAAAGCATACATTGATGAGTATTAATGTATGCTTCAGTCTGTAGCAGTCAGCCACTGTGACAACAACTAGAGCAATAATTTTGTAATTTTGTATTTCGGCATGTTAAGCTATTAGCTAATCTCTGCTAACGCTTGACATTGGTAAATAACCGAAACCGGTAGCATTGAGAGCCGGCCGCTGTGGCCGAAGGTACTGAGGCGCTCCAGTCACAGTCTGCACGGCCACTACGGTCGGGGATTCGAATCCCCCCTCGGGCATGGATATTTGTGCCGTCCTTAGTTGTAAGTAGTTTGTACGTTTAGGGACTGATGACCCCGTAGTTAAGTCCCATAGACTCTACAAACATTTGAACATTTTCTAGCATTGAGAATTAATAAACAGCTATGGTCAACATGTCGTTCAGCAATTATCTGAAAGCTGTTATGCCCCATCTATTCACCTTTATAAAGAGTAAAGGTTTTTTTTTTATTTTTATTTTTTATTTATTTATGTTTTTTTTATTAATATTATCAGTCTTTAAGAACAGTCCTCGTATTAACCTGGAAACAGCCTCTAGACTGTGGCTAAGCAAAAAATGTTCAAATGTTTGTTAAGCGTATGGGACTTAACTACGGGGTCATCAGCCCCTAAACTTACAAACTACTTATCAACTATCTTATTCTAAGGACGGCACAAATATCCATGTCCGAGGGAGGATTCGAACCCCCGACCGTAGTGGCCGTGCAGACCGTGACTGAAGGGCCCCAGTCCCCTCGGCCACCGCGGCTAAGCCACGCCTCCAGGAAATTCTTTATCCGGAGAACTGGAGTGAATTTGGAAGGACGGAGGCGAGGTGCTGGCGGAAGAAAACTTTTGAGAACGGGCCTCGTGGCCTGCCGGTGCTGGGTTGGAATCTCGGTGCAGCACAGAGTTTTAATCTAGCATGTTGTTGTTGTGGTCTTCAGTCCGGAGTCCGGAGACTGGTTTGATGCAGCTCTCCACAATACCCTATCCTGAGCAAGCCTCTTCATCTCCACATAAGAACGGCAACCTACATCTGTCTGAATCTGCTTACTGTATCCATCTCTTAGTCTTCCTCTGCGGTTTTTACCCCACACACTTCCCTCCAACGCTAAATTCACAATCCCTTGATGTCTAAGAATGTGCCCTACCAATCTATCCGTTCTTTTAGTCAAGGTATGCCAGAAATTTATTTTCTCCCCAATTCTATTCAGTACCTCCTCATTAGTTACGCGATCCACCCATCTAATCTTAAGCATTCTACTATAGCACTATATCTCAAAAGCCTCAATCCTCTTCCTGTCCGCACTGTTTATCGTCCATGTTTCACCCCCATACAAGACAACACTCCATACAAATGCCTTCAGAAAGGACTTCCATAGGCTTAAATCAATATTCGATGTTAACAAACTTCTCTTTTTCAAGAACACTTTTCGACCCATTGCCATTCTGCCTTTTATATCCTCTGCACTGCGACCATCATTTGTTATTTTACTGCCCAAGTAACAAAACTCGTCTACCTTCTTTATTACTTCGTTTCCCAATCTAATTCCTTCAGCATCACCTGATTGTCTTACACTGCAGTCCATTAGTCCATTACCCTAGTTTTAAAGTTCCATTATTGTCACTACTTGTGTGTGTTTTTAGTCGTTATCGGCAGCGCGCCTGACCCCCCCCCCCCCCCCCACATCGCGGCCGCGCGTCCCCGCGGGGTCAGCGCGGCGGCAGCGCCAGGTCGGGCGGCCATTATTAATCGGGTGCGCGCGCGTTATTTATTTCCAGCTGGGGCGGCCGTGTTTGCGTGGCGATGGCTGCGACTTCGGCGCCGCCCCTGAATTATGCAGCCGACGCCGCCGGCGCGCCCTTCGCCTGCCCCCCCCCCCACCCTCCACCCCCTCTCGTCTCCTGTCTTCCCCCGGCCGTTCCATCCTGTACCTAGGTAGCATCTTCGCCACTCCCCATCGCCAGCTCCGAGTCTACCCCGTTACACTCGCGGTCCTAAAATCAGTCATTCCCGAGCTATCAAAACAGACAAATAATTACGCCGCCAGGAGGATAAACAAGCGAACCACAAGCTAATTCTGCCTATATATATAGGGTGTTACAAAAAGGCACTTTTGTATCACTGAATATCAGTTCATTCATGTTAAACCTTGTTGATTTACTGATGTCTTAATAACGGTTTAATGAATTTACTGTGTAAGACTGTGTGCATATATGTCTGACTCGAAAATATCGACTTCAGTTAAGATGACGAATTATGCACTTCATAAGAAAGACAGGGTGACAGAAATGGAGCAAGGAATCATTTAGAGGCAATGCCGCCTGTAAGAAACGGTAAGCTTGTTAAAGGCGACGATAGGAAGTCCAACTTCCTTGAAGCTACTTTACGTCCCTACACGAAAAAAAAAAAAAAAAAAAAAAAAAAAAAAAAAAAAAAAAAAACCTGTTGATGAAGTAGGCTCTGCTCAGTGTACAGGCATAGATTACAGGGATGAAAAGGAGAAATGTTATGTCTGTGTCTCTTTTCATAAGTAGATCAGCATCAACAAAAGTCTTGTTTTCTAAATAAAATCTAAATAAAATGTTCATTTCCTCATCTTACCCTACCTGTAGGGCAAGTCGATGAATGATACTGTCACTAACAAAAACAGGTCTAGCTAAAACATCTTCAGTCTTAGGAAAAGTTTATTGCCAAAGTAGGTACATTATGCAATCGTTTTTGCATAAATAAAATATCTGATTTTCAACGTAAGACCCAGAAAATATATAGTAAACGTTAATGTCGCCTTCTTACCCGACCTTCCCCTATACAGGGTGTTACACAAAGGTACGGCGAAACTTTCAGGAAACATTCCTCACAGACGAAGAAAGAAAATATGTTACGTCCGGAAACGCTTAATTTCCATGTTAGAGCTCATTTTATTACTTCTCTTCAAATCACATTAATCATTGAATGGAGACACACGGAAACAGAACGTACCAGCGTGACTTCAAATACTTTTCTTGCAGGAAATGTTCAAGATGTCGTCCGTTAGCGAGGATACATGCATCTACCCTCCGTCGCATAGAATCCCTGATGCGCTGATGCAGCCCTGGAGAATGGCGTATTGTATCACAGCCGTCCACAATACGAGCACGAAGAGTCTCTACATTTGGTACCGGGGTTGCGTAGACAAGAGATTTCAAATGCCCCCACAAATGAAAGTCAAGAGGGTTGAGGTCAGGAGAGCGTGGAGGCCATGGAATTTGTCCGCCTCTACCAATCCATCGGTCACCGAATCTGTTGTTGAGAAGCGAACGAACACGTCGACTGAAATGTGCAGGAGCTCCATCGTGCATGAACCACATGTTGTGTCGTACTTGTAAAGGCACATGTTCTAGCAGCACAGGTAGAGAATTCCGTATGAAATCATGATAACGTGCTCCAGTGAGCGTAGGTGGAAGAACATGAGGCCCAATCAAGACATCACCAACAATTTCTGCCCAAATGTTCATAGAAAATCTGTGTTGATGACGTGATTGCGCAATTACGTGCGGATTCTCGTCAGCCCACACATGTTGATTGTGAAAATTTACAATTTGATCACGTTGGAGCCTCATCCGTAAATAGTCGCATGTCAACACAATCACTGAAGTCAACATTACCTTCCTTCAATTGGGCCAACCGGAAGTGCAGAACATACTAACCAAACAATTGGGTCTTTTGACAATTGTCTGCACGAATTATTTCAATTTACATTTAAAGAGAAATACTAAAATGAGCTCTAACATGGAAAATAAGCGTTCCCGGACACATGTCCACATAACATATTTTCTTTCTTTGTGTGTGAGGAATGTTTCCTGAACGTTTGGCCGTACCTTTTTGTAACACCCTGTATGTATAATCACATGAGGTTTGGATCTTTAACAATGGCAACACTGCTGTGGAGACAGTATACAACGGAATATACTATTGTCGCTGATAGCACACGTTGTTGACATACCTACCTTATCTCCGAGCAAATGGACTGTACAGTCCCACGTCACCGGCGTGCGAAGAATCGAGGGAAACAAAATCACTTCTGAGCGAGCGGTCTAACGTATCGTAACACTGAATGAGACGTGGGCCACATCGCACAAGCCAAAACTGAAACATCAATCCAACGAATAGCGTCATTATGGGTCGTCGCAAATGTCAAAAGTTCGACAGAGCCCCGGTATGGTGAAAGTTGGGTGATTGTCGTGTACGACTTCGAATGTAGTGATGTGATTGGGTGTCATGTGTAACAGAAGCCTGTACGCGAGATATCCACAGTCCTAAACATCCCTAGGTCGACCCTTTCTGATGTGACAGTGAAGTGGAAACGTGAAGGGACGTGTACAGCCACGGACCCATTACAGGCTGACCTCGTCTGTTGACAAGTTGTAGAGAATCGTACAGTATAATGAGCAGCCATCTATCCAGACCATCACACAGAAAATCCAAACTGCATCAGGATCCAGTCAAAGTATTAGGACAGTTGGGCGGGAGGTGGCAAAAATTAGATTTTATGGTTGAGTGACTGCCCATAAACCTCCCACCAGACAGATCAGTGCCTCGGTTGGTGTAAGGCGCGTAAACATTGGACGATTGAAGAGCTGAAGAAGTTGTTTGACGCAATGAGTCATTCGGATGGCAGGGTATGGGTGCGGCGAATGCCCCGTGAATGTCATCTGTCAGCGTGTGTAGTGCCGACAGTAAAATTCGCAGCCGGTGGTGTTTTGGTGTGGCCGCGGTTTTCTCGGAGGGGGCTTGCCCGCCTCGTTGTTTTGCACAGTACTGGCCTACACTGATGTTTTAAGCAACTTGCTTCGCATTGTTGAAGAGCAGTACGGGGATGGCCACTACATCTTTCAACACGATCGAGCACCTGTTCATAATGCACGGTCTGTGGCGGAGTGGTTACATGAAAATAACATACATGTTCCGGATTGACCTGCGCAGAGTCCTGATTTGAATCCTATAGAACACCTTTGGGATGTTTTGGAATGCCGACTTCGTGCCCGGCGTTACCATCCTGCAAGGATGCGTCTCCTCAGTTCAGCACTCAGTGAAGAACGAGCTGACATTCCTCAAGAATTCTTCCAGCACCTGACTGAAAGTATGCCTGCGAGAGTGGAAGATGTCATCAAGGCTAAGTGTCGACAATCACCGTATTGAATTCCAGCATCACCTATGGAGGGCGCACTAACTTGTAAGTATCCTGAGGCAGGTGTCCGAATACTTTTGATAAAGGTTAAAAGTTAAATGCAATCTTAGGTAATAACCATACACTTTTAAATTTTTTTTACTAGTTTAATTCCCGCTGCTTTGCACGAGTAGACTGGATGGTCTGCATTGGTTGTTTCTACTTCTAAATAAAAATTTTCATAGATTTATCTTTAACAATGCTTTCCTAATCAAGTATTTTGATACAACTTGCCACCCCTATTGCATCACTGATGGCAGAATTCAAAACATTCCGACACACATTTAAAAAGGAAGTTCTAACCATGGTTCCAAATCCAAATTTTTGCATTCTAGCATCAAAATAGTTTTAGTAGACTTTCCCTCATTTAACCAGCTTAATGGTTGAATTTTCAAAAATATCGTAAAACGAGTTTTTAAAATTCCAATCAAAAATCTAAATCCGAAGTTTTGTGTTTCTTGCTTCAAAATTGCCTTAATAGTAACGTATTTAAAAAAAACCGTTCATCCCCTATTTCACCCTCTTAGGGATGGGAATATCGAAAAATCGCTAATGCCTACATTGTAAGAAAAAGAACGTCTACAAATTTCAAGTTTTTATCGTGTGTAGATTCACTTTTCAGTGCCGTATTCTGTCTTTTAGAAACGGACAGTGAACGCGAAATTCTTACGCTTTGGCATCTTTCTTGGTAGTTTTACTATATGCACTTTTCTTTACTCGTAAGCTTGTTGCAGAAAAACAACTGAAGAATGTACATCACGTTCGCAAACGCCGAAGATAGCTGTCAGAAGGTGTTGTGTTGTTGCACGACAATGCCCGCCCTCACACTGCTGTCCACACTGCTGAAACGCTCCAGAAACTCAAATTCGAATTACTGGATCATCCTCCATATGGTCCCGATCTTGCCCCTTGTGACTATCACTTGTTTGGTCCACTCAAACAGGCATTAAGGGGCCGTCGATTCGACTCGGACCAAGCAGTGAAGGAAGCGGTGCATTCCTGGCTCGCAGCCGGCCGCGGTGGCCGGGGAGACTGAGGCGCTCCAGCCACGGTCTGCACGGCCACTACGGTCGGGGGTTCGAAATGTTCAAATGTTTGTATAGTCTATGGGACGTAACTACGGGGTCATCAGTCCCTAAACTTACAAACTACTTATGAACTACTTACGAACTAGGACGGCACAAATATCCATGCCCGAGGGGGCATTCGAGCCCCCGACCGTAGTGGCCGTGCAGACCGTGACTGGAGCGCCTTAGTCCCCTCGGCCACCGCGGCCGGCTCGGGGGTCCGAATCCCCCCTCGGGCATGGATATTTGTGCCGTCCTTAGTCTTAGTTATTTCATAAGTAGTTTGTAAGTTTAGGGACTGATGACCTCGTAGTTAAGTCCCATAGACTACACAAACATTTGAACATTTTCCTGGCTCGCAGCACAACCGAAAACCTTCTTTTATGATGGCATAAGGAAGCTTGTAGAGCGATGGACGAAGTGCATTGAAAAGCAAGGAGACTATGTCGAAAAAATGATGTTCTTGTAAGTTTCGTATTTTATTACAATAAAATTTTATAACTACTTTGCGGATAATAATTGACTTACCCTCGTATATTTTCTTTCCTGTCTCCAACACCGCCGTACATACTTTTGGAATATCCCTCGTATATTAAGATTTATTGCTGTCGGGGATAGCTCCTGTAGGCATTCATCCTGTATATTACAGACGGAGATGAAAGAGAGAGTTAGAGCGAAAGAGAGAGATAGAGAGAGAGGGGGGGAAATGCATAGCTGCCAACTATTACGGATTGTCCGTAATTGTTACGGATTTATCGTCATATTTACTGAGTTACGCGAAGTTCGTGAGAAATTACGGAAACTAGATGTTTTACGATGTGGTGTGTTTTGAGAAAATCGGAGTAGGTACTATCTACATTTCGGTAATAGTCGATAAAAGTTTTATGTAAATAATTTCTTTCATTCCTGAGAACGTAGCAAAGTTGTAGAAAATGTTAAAGATAGCATTTCCGTTGGAACAAATCTGGATTAAATCTCGCCTATAATGTCCTACACACCTACCAAATACACGCTCACACACCCAAGATCTATGTAAATTCTATGGTCTATAATGAGTATAATGTCTTTGGTTCAAGCTTAACAGCCCACGTGTTTTACCGCATGGCGGAAGTGAGCCAGTTCGTTTCCGAAGAGAAAAGCTTTTGCTGGCTTTTCTCGCGTGTACCTGTTTTCATAGCTGTGTTGTGCAGCTAGAATTAAATATGAGTGATGAGCCATTTGTGACATCTTCGTTCAGTGGTTATATACGTCGTTTAAAATCCAAAACCATTTTGTGTATCCTTAGCTGCTAAGGATTTTATATTAAAAAAAATACAAGGAATTTAAACCTTTTCTGTTCCTTCGGCAACTGTTAACTTTCCGTAAAGACAGTAATTTGAAAGTTACCGGAATATTTATAAGCCAGACACGGTATTTACACAAATGTTTTAGGTTCTTCTACCTAACCTCAGTCTTTTGATACACCATAGTTTTTATACAGTTCGTGGCATATATTTGTGAATACAGTGTCAGGCTTAATTTTTTAAAATATTCTTGGGACACGGCCGTAGCCAAATGTTCAAATGTTTGTATAGTCTATGGAACTTAACTACGGGGTCATCAGTCCCTAAACTTACAAACTACTTATGAACTACTTACGAACTAGGACGGCACAAATATCCATGCCCGAGGGGGGATTCGAACCCCCCACCGTAGTGGCCGTGCAGACCGTGACTGGAGCGCGGCCGTAGCCCCACGTCGTCTTTGGTTTTGCGCATCATTACTGACAGCCATTTCTAAAGGTTGGCAGCTATGGAAATGTAGAGAGAGAGAGAGAGAGAGAGAGAGAGAGAGAGAGAGAGAGTCAGGGAGAGGGAGGTAGGGAGAGGAGGGTGGGAGGAGAATTTGAGCGACTATTTGTTGATGTACTTTACGCACATCCGTTCCGCGCGGTTATTTCAGCGGAGTCCTCTATCGCCGCCATCGCCGGCAGAGTGACACAGACGGGCAGAGGACTGGGAGTGGGGAGGGATAACAAATTTGTAATGCGGCAGTGCCGTGCTGCGCCGCGCCGGCGGCGACCGCAGGCTGCGGCCTTCTATTTATTCCGGCTTTTGGGGCTGCGCCACGCCGCGCTGTTTTATCAGCCGCGCGCGCAGCCACGAGCGCAGCGAAACTGGATCCCTGGGCCGCGCCGGGCCGTGGGCGTAATCTGGCCGGGCCGCGCCAGCCGCGCCGGTTTATATTTTACGGAAATAATTGTGTGCGCGCGCGCGCGCGCGCGGCGGCGGTGGGCGGCGGGGGCGGCGGCCGCAAGGGCGGCGGGAGGGTGGGGCGGCGGGCAGCGCGGGGTCAGCCGGGGCCACCTGCCGGGCTGCCGCGCGGCGCAGCGCAAACAAGCGCCCGGGTTCGAGTCCCGGACGCAGCTTGCTGACCGCCGCCCCGTGCAACAACACACCGCACCGTGCTGGAGCTTCCGGTCATCGACGACAGCTAATTAAAATACTGTCTCTATCACCTTCTACGATCGTAAGTCAATTATTTCCAGATAAAACTTTCACTCTGCAGCGGAGTGTGCGCTCATACGAAACTTCCTGGCAGATTAAAATTGTGTGCCGGAACCGGGACTCGTACCTGAGACATTTGCCTTTCGCGGGCAAGCGCACTAACGACTGTGCTATCCCGACACGACTCACGATGCCGCCTCGCAACTTCACTTCCGCCAGTACCTCGCCTCCTACTTTCCAAACTTCACAGGAGCTCTCCTGCGAACCATGCAAGACTAGCACTCCTGGAAAAAAGGATATGCTGGAGACATGGCTTAGCCACAGCCTAAGGGATGTTTCCAGAATGAAACTTTCACTTTGCACCGGAGTGTGCGCTGATACGAAACTTTCTGGCCGATTAAAATTGTGTGCCGGAACCGGGACTCGAACCTGGGACCTTTGCCTTTCGCGGGCGAGCGCACTACCGACTGTGCTATCCCGAAACGACTCACGATGCCATCTCACAACTTTACTTCCGCCACTACCTCGCCTCCTACTTTCCAAACTTCATATGAGTTCTCCTGCGAACCATGCAAGATTAGCACTCCTGGAAGAAAGGATATGGTGGAGACATGGCTTAGCCACAGCCTAAGGGATGTTTCCAGAATGAAACTATCACTCTGCAGCGGAGTGTGCGCTGATGTGAAACTTCCTGGCAGATTAAAATTGTGTGCCGGAACCGGGACTCGAACCTGGGACCTTTGCCTTTCGCGGGCAAGCGCACTACCGAACTGTGCTATCCCGACACGACTCACGATGCCGCCTCACAACTTCACTTCCGCCAGTACCTCGCCTCCTACTTTCCAAACTTCATAGGAGTTCTCCTGCGAACCATGCAAGACTAGCACTCCTGAAAGAAACGATATGGTGGAGACATGGCTTAGCCACAGCCGGCCGCGGTAGCCGAGGAGACTGAGGCGCGTCAGTCACGGTCTGCACGGCCACTACGGTCGGGGGTTCGAATCCCCCCTCCGGCATGGATATTTGTGCTGTCCTAGTTCGTAAGTCGTTCATAAGTAGTTTGTAAGTTTAGGGACTGATGACCCCGTAGTTAAGTCCCATAAACTATAAAAACATTTTGAAACATTTGGCTTAGCCACAGCCTAAGGGATGTTTCCAGAATGAAACTTCCACTCTGCACCTGAGTAAATTTGTGAGGCGGCATCGTTAGTTGTATCGGGAAAGCACAGTCGGTAGTGCGCTTGCCCGCGAATGGCAAAGGTCCCAGGTTCGAGTTCCGGTTCCGGTACACAATTTTAATCTGCCAAGAAGTTTCATATCAGCGGCACAGGCGCTCTGTTTCTCAACGGCTGAGTACGCGTGCCCTGTATGGAATAGATGCGCTCACACGAAACAAGTAGATGTGGCCCTCAATGAGACCCGCAGGATAGTGACAGGGTGCATGAAATCGACGCCGGCCAGACTCTTGTACAAGGCAGCTGGTTTTGCAGATCCCACAGCTCGCAGAAACGCTGTAGAACATGTAGAGAAAATAAAACAACTCGCAGATGAGCGGCATGTCCTCTACAGAGATCGACCACCAGAGACGCGACTAAGGTCTAGGAGAAGTTTCCTTGGAAGCGTCCAGGACGAACCGCCTGAAAATTTCCCTCTCGCCCAGGTTCAGTGGACCGGCCAAAACCTAAATTTTAAAACTTGAAGAACCTTAAATAGGCTCAGAACGGGGGTCGCCCCAGTAAAAGTAAATATGCTTAACTGGGGTATAATCGACCAAACCGATGTAAACTGTGACTGTGGAGAAAGTAAAAATATGGAACACCTTCTTACATGTGAAAAATGTCCACACCGTTGTACCCTCGAAGATTTGTGGCTCGCGAATACTAATGGAATAAACGTAGCCCAGTACTGGGCCGATACCCTTTAAATAGTCCGGACCCGATTAAGTAAAATAAAGACACTGGAGTTTATCGATCATCTCCGTAACGCTTTCTCGATTACCAAATGATCCTGTAACGAAGCGCGCTGCTCTCCGTTGGATCTTCTCCACTTCCTCTACTTCCCCATCTGGTACGGATCCCACACCGGTGAGCAGTATTCAAGCTGTGCGCGAACGCGTGTACTGTAACCTACTTCCTTCGTTTTCGGGACTGCATTTCTTTAGGATTTTTCCAATGAATCTAAGTCTGGCATCTGCTTTACCGACGATTGATTTTATATGGTCGTTCCATTTTAAATCACTCCTAATGCCTACTCCCAGATAATTTATGGAATCAACTTCTTCCAGTTGCTGACCCGCTACAGTGTAGCTAAATTATCAGGGTCCTTCTTTATATCCACTCGCAGCACATTACACTTGTCTACATTGAGATTCAATTGCCATTCCCTGCACCATGCGTCAATTCGATACAGATCCTCCTGCATTTCAATACCATTTTCCATTGTTACAACCTCTCTATATAGTACAGCGTCATCTGCAAAAAGCCTCTGTGAGCTTCCGATGTTATCCGCAAGGTCATTTATATATATCGTGAACAGCAACGGACCCACGACACTCCCCTGTGGCACACCTGACATCACTCTTACTTCGGAAGACTACTCTCCATTGAGAATGACATGCTGCATACTCGTTCAAACAACCAGATAATTTATTATGAGATTTTTCTGTCAATCCCCAAATCTAACAGCAGTCCAGTCAAATCAAGACCGCTGTAATTAGGTACCACATCATTCTGTATCCTTTCTCCTTTATTAATTCATCGTTACTTCGCTCCTATACATTATTTTTCCCTGGGTTATAATGGAGCTTCATTGGTACAGCTTAATTTACAACCCCTGAGCTTCATCAGCATTTAGCAAATAAATCTGTTCCATGCTTTTCAAGTGTATGCTTTTATCATAAATTGATGTAATCAATGAAATCCGCGTACGCGCCCTCGAATTATGTAGTGGTGCTGTATCTGGTGTTTCGTAATTAACGCGGATTACATGTTATTGCTGAATTTTAATTCATAGGACATATTATTTCACAAATTATTGTTCATAGTTATTTGCCTTCCTCACACTCCGGAAAGCGTTTGCGTTAATGATTCTTCATGATGCCATATTTTCTATAAATTCGTATTAAAAGACGCTATTGCACAAAGCACACAGGTTAACATTTATATCTCTGCAACTTTTACGGAAACTTTTTGGCACTAAGTATTTCAGAAAATTTCTGTCTATTCATGGATTATGTTGCTCAGTTATTCACAATTATTGGTGGGTTCTGTGTCTGCTGTACGAGTCAGTATGTGCCGTGACCTGGTAGCACAAACCAGCGATTTTCATCTCCTGGTAGAGCTTTTCTCCGTAATTTTTTTAAAATATATAAAGGCAGATATGTTGGTATTTACCAATCGTACTCGATCTATCTCACTTTCAAATAAGTTTCACGTAAAGTCTTACGGATTTTGTTCATACACGAAGTACAAATTTGTGTAGAGGTATTTTCATTCTGAATTCAAACAAGTTCTGATGTATTACTAGGAAATGAGTAATATTCTTTGCTAAAGAAAGGTTTACTGGACGCGGATGAGTAAAGCTAAGATTTGGTGAATAAAATGTTGCATTTGTGTACCAGGAATCTAGGCTAAAATAAGGCAAACCGGATACAAATCATTCCATCGGAATTTCTAATATTATTGGGGGAAATGGAAATAAAATTATTATTCAAACTACTGAGTAGACTCTATGAGACCAGCGACGTACAGTTAGGCTTTCGAAACCCACACAACTCTGAAGGTAACAAAGGTAGAGCAGTTCGAGACCCATTGTACTTAAGCTCTACAACTGTGCAAAATATACAGAAACATGGTAGGAAAATTGTGGATGTGTTAGATGACGACCAGGTTGCTTTAGAAAAGGTAAAGGCGCTGAAGACTCTGATCCGACGTTAGGTTGGATGATGGAAACGAGACTAGAAAAACCAAGACATAATTATAAAATTTGTCACACTATAAAAAGCGATAGACGATGCACAATAGTGCAACATTGTTCGAAATTCTGAGTAAAAATGAGAGGAAAACATAGGTGAGACGCATTTTTTTTACAAAGACAGTACAACAAAGTTTATACTGCTTTTCGACATATTCACCAAGAGAACTGATCCACTTGTCATATTGTGTGGTCAACTTTTGTGTTCTTGTGTGTGGAAGTCCACAGCCTGTGAGTGGACCCAGCGTCTGACAGTCGTTTCAGACCGAGCGAGGTGGCGCAGTGGTAACACACTGGACTCGCATCTGGGAGGATGGCGCTTCAAATCCACCTTCGGCCGTCCAAATTTAAGTTTTCCGTAGTTTTCCTAAATCCCTCCAGGCAAATGCCGGGATGGTTTCTTTAAAAGGGCACGGCCGATTTCCTTCTATGTCCTTACCCAAACACTTCGAGCGTATGCTCCGTCTCTAATGATCACGCTGTCGACGGAAGGTTCAAGCTTTTTTTCCTTCTAGTCGACTTCAGCTCTGCGTAATTGTCAAAACGCTGGCCGGAGGATGTGCCATGCCGAACAAGCGGTGTGGAATAATATAGCAGGTGTTGTGCTATTCTATAACAGTGGTCATCCGCTAACGGCTCGGCACGCAGAAGCTTTCTTGCTAATATTCTTGCTACATACCCTAATGCTAATGTTAGATGCATTAGTTAAGAAAACGTTATGGCATACTTCGTGTTCTTAAAAGAATTTGGTAGTGTCTGGTTGCTGTATTCACAAGGTAAGAAGCTATTTTTCAGTTATGTATCTGATGGCATATTTCACTTTCACGACCGATATTCAACATTAGCTGTTTCAGACAGCCCTGTTTGATTTTTTGATGCAATGAAATATCTAAATATTTGAAAATAAAGCACTAAATCAAAGACGTAAAGTGTGTAACTCTTCCAAAATTTCTTTAATAAAAGGGTCCGCTTCATCTGTTTTACGTTTTTCAAAAAGACGTCCGGTTTCGCAACTTAAAGTCACATCTTCGGGTCAAATACAGTTAAAACATAAAACCAGGGGCTCGTCAATACAATCAACAACAACCCCGGCTTTTTTAAAAAAAAAGTAAATCAGCTGAAGCGGACCCTTTTATTAAAGATGTATCATCTTAGCTGTGGATGTCCGTCAACAAAGGTTTTATGTTCTTCCGAAATTAATGTTTATACAAAAGTTTCACAATCGTAGAATATACTGAGAAAGTGCCAAAAAATCGTGTCTGATGAGAAATTCCGTTCATATGCTGCACTTAGCAAGCTAAAAAACTGCATGTTATAGTTCGGTTTCGTTACGAAGAGGAAACACTGTTGGCAAATTTCTACACCGTGTGTGTAATAAATTTACACACAACCGAGAGTTGGTGTACATTCAAAGAATCTGAAACTGTTTTGTAATTATGTATTTCAATTAGAAATAGTTTTCGCGAGTCATCGAGTAAAACAGAAGTGATATCTGGCGTAGCACAGGGAAGCGTTATAGGTCCCCTACTCTTCCTCGTGTTTATAAACGATTTAGGAGATAATCTGAATATCTCCCTTAGACTGTTCGCGGATGATGCTGTCGTTTATCGGTTAGTGACGTTAACAGAGGATCAAAAGCAACTGCAAAGCGATGTAGACAAAATTTCTGCATGGTGCGAAAATTGGCAATTGACACTAAATAAAGAAAAGTGTGAAGTAATACACATGACTATTAAAAGAAATCTGCTGAACTTTAATTACGCGATAAATCAGTCAAACCTTAAGGTCGTAGATTCTACCAAATACCCAGGAGTTACAATTACGAACAACTTTGACTGGAGAGAACACACAGAAAATATTGTGGGGAAGGCGAACCAAAGGTTACGTTTCATCGGCAAAACGCTTCGAAGATGCACCAGCTCCACCAAAGAGACTGCTTACATCACACTTGTGCGTCCTCTCCTGGAGTACTGTTGCTCCTTGTGGGACCCTCACCAGGTGGGAATGACGGAAGACATTGAGAAGGTTCGGAGAAGGGCAGCTCGTTTTGTTGTGTCACGCTACGGGGGGGGGGGGCGTCACGAAAATGTTGCACGAATTAAAAGAAAGACGTTATTCATTGCAGCGTGATCTGTTTGCGAAGTTTCAATCACCGACTTTTAGTTCTGAATGTGAAAATATTTTGCTAGCACCCACCTACTTAGGGAGACATGACCATCCCAATAAAATAAGAGAAATCAGATCGAAAACGGAACGATTTAGGTGTTCTTTCTTCCCGCGCACTATTAGAGAATGGAACGGTAGAGAAAAGTTATGAAAGTGGTTAATGAACCCTCTGACAGGCACTTGAATGTGATTTGCAGAGTATCTATGTAGATGTAGAACTCAAATGAATACTCTCTCTAATCAAAATAATCTTACACACATTTAAAGTTCGCGCGTAAGTTTGCCACCACAATGGCCGCCGACGCGATTGTGGGGGCTTGTGCTTGTGACGTGAAAACCAGGTCGCTTCTCACTGGCCACGTTCCACTCCACGAAGCAAAAATCTGACATGCTGGATCCTTCGCAGGGTCACAGAATAAGGAGTATACAGAAAGGAAACTCCCACTGCAGTCTGTCGTCCTAAATTTAACGCGCATGCGCGGAATCGGCCATATTGAAAAGCAGTAAACGTGTGATCACTCCCTACTCTGTGGCGTGGTAATGCGCCGCCTTTGCTTGTTAATTGTGTATTTTAACAGCCTGAATCGCATAAAAGTAAACAAGTATATGGTACAGTGAAAAGAAAGAACTGTGTGTCGTAGTTGGAGCTCTTCCGTTTTTATTATGAGCAGCCAGAAAAGAAAAGGCGGCGGATGGTGTTCAGCACCTAAATGCCGCAATAATTCGAATACAAATAAGGGTATAAGTTTCTTCACCTTCCCAAAAGATGCTGAGCAGTAAGTGAACGTCGCTATATGTGCATTGAAAGTTAAATGTTATCAGTTTCGAATGAGAGCAATGTGTGCATAATTATTAAAAGTATCCTTGCTTCTTCTCTTGACGATAACTTTCGCTGTTGCTGCAGCAGTTCAACAGCATCGAAATGTTGAAGTACATTTATATTTTACAAGTTTAACGTTGCAGGGAATAATATAAAATGAATGACAAAGAATAGTGCGTAAGTAGGCAGGTAAAATTTTACTTACGACATTGGAGGCGTAGCGTGCTAATGTTGGTAACGAATGCTCTTCTGATAATCAAACAAATAAATTAAGGGGGATAATTATTTCATGCTGTTCCTTCTATGTGGTTGACAGATTCCTCTATATGCCCTTCTCCAATCAGTAAATTAATGATACTCTTAAAGAAAATACAACTTTTATATATGCCCAGACGTCATTAGTTCTGTGTAATCACATTGTACTGCTAAGTCTGAATCAATATTTTGTGCGAATTTATTCGTGTCAAATAAAACCTGGCAGCTGTAAAGTCACTTTCTTGTTTATAACTAATTTCCCAAACATAACTCTGCGTTATTTGGGATTTTTCTAGAGATAAGCACCAAATAAAACGACCATCGATTCCACCGTACATTTTCGTAGTAGTATTAAAATTTAGGCCTATTTTTTTTTCGTTGGATTACAATTAGGTGCAAGAAGAGGGCGCAAAACAGATGAGAGCATAATGAAAAGCCGTTTCCTTTCGTAAAAGTCGGTGAGGTTAGCTGCACTTCGTAAAAAGTCCATTTCCAGCCAAAGTACTAAGTGGCTATAGTTCCGCGTTTACTGCTTTTCAATATGGCGTCGAGCGCAACGCTTGGTAACATACAGATCAAAGGCGCCGCCTCGAGCTTTCCCTTCTGTATGCTCCCTATACTGTGGCAGGGTAGTGGTACGTGGTATTCCACGCTGCGGCGTCACCACTTCCTCCTCCACGCCCCGTGAGAGGACGGCTTTAGGGAGAACCGGCCAGCTAGCAGCACGCACCAGCCAACACTGAGACGTCCCAGCGCCAGCACGAGTTGAGCGCCAGACTGCGCGGGAAGAACCGCGAGGTACAGCGGGCCCTAGCTAGGTCTGCCGGCAGCGTCCGGCCAAGTTTGGCGGCGGCGGCAGGGCCGTGTGCCCCTAATTCCACTGCAGACCCCGCCCCACCCCTTTCCCTCCCCCTCCCCTCCCCCGCAGGCCCCTGATGGGCAACCCCTGCCCCTCCCCCGCGCAGCTCTCTCTCTCCCCCTGGCGGGCTTCTTTTTTTACCCCTTTTCCGGGGCCGGCTCCCCGTGGCACTAATCTCAACCACCCCCGTCTCGTGCCGTCCCGCAACCCACCCCCAACCCCCAGCGCCGACTCCGCCGCCGCCCCCGCCCTCCGCCCCCGCTCAGCGACGCCGCCGCCGGCGAGGAGGCGTCTGCGTCCCCCCTCCCCCCACCCCCAGCGCCGGGGGTTGCCAGATACGACGCCCACGCTACTACCGTTCTGCCCGAAATTTCTCGGTCCCAGACGGCGCTGGGAGCGCTACTAAAAATTCAATACCTGTTGGGAAAACGGTACGGGATCGCGTCTGAAACGTTGTCCGATAACATTCACCGATCCGCAGTCGTATCTCGCAGTAGGCTTCTTTAAAACAGCGGGAGCAACTGAAGAGATCGGCGCTTTAACGTAGCCACGCGCAAAAAAAAAAAAAGTCTTTACTCTTCGGTTGAATACCTCCTGTACTTGGAAAGCGTAACATTTTCCATAGTGGTTGCACCTCTGCGATATAAAGTTGTATTTAAAAGATGACGGCCGCTGTGCTGTGCCGACGCGGCTACGAACATGACGTCGGAAGCCTTGACGGACGAATTTTATACCCACGGTGCTGGTTCCTGAAACCGGTGCTTTGAAATGAAGCACCGAAGGACGGAAATAAAGACTCCAGGCGGTATACGAAATCTAGAATCGCCAACGTACGTGGCATACGGGTTTGTAAACTGATAAAATTTTCTAGAAAAAAGAGTGAATAATGCGCCGACTATCGTAATGCTGCCTTGAAACATTATTTTCTAAACAGTTTGTATTCTGATTGACAACTAGATTTAGCACCTGGCAATGCCCAGAACGGTATTTTCATTCTTCATAGGAAAAACAAGCAGAACGTTTGCTGTCAGATAAAATGGAACACAATACAGTCTAGAAGTTTGGAACAAACCACTCCATACTTGCTGAACAACTAAGAGAACAGAATCACAAACCAACATCCAGAAAAGAAGACATGAAAATAGAGTAAACAAAAGAAAGCAACTTTTAACGCTACAAGAAAATTTAGAAACCGAAGCAGAAAAGAAAATCCTTTTAAAGATCAACTACCCATCAAACCTCATTGCTCATACGAATAGAAGTAAAGAGAAAGGCCCACTCCCTTCACTCTTCCATTAACCCCAACCCCGTCCCCCCCCCCTAAAAAAACTATCGAAATCGAAGATCAAATAATCAAAACACAAAAATATTTCTACTACCATCTGGACTTCACACACACAAATCCATTCATTTGCTCCATCTTTTTAGTGCTCACGAAACACATTCGCGTAACGCACATGGTGAAGTTGGCGACACATGGGAAACTAACAAATCCGAAATGTATTACAGCTACAAGATTGTGAAACAGCAAACCCAACAGTCCAAAGAGTGGAAAAAAAAAAAGAAGAAATTGCATAAATTGTGGAGTTGTGCGACTGCAGCCAAGAACAACGAAGATGAATTTTGGAAACTATAAACGGCGAGTAACCCTTATTTATTTTAATGAAATATAAGCGAACTGTTTATAATCTCTCAACGCTACATCTGTAAAGAAAAGTGTATTTTCTACATAACGAATCCACCGATGATGCCCTAAAATACAAGGTAGCGAGAAGCTTCTGGATGAAATAAAGAAACTGCAGCAGGAAAAGAACAGTTTCATTATTAAAAACGAATCATTCTTCCTCCTCTATCCATTCCATCCTACCGCTCTCATTGTCCATTTCCGTTTAAGTGTAGAGAACTTCGAAGCCAACAGAATAAATTCGTCGCGCATGAGCTCAATCCATATGACGACGTATCTCCTGAACAATGTATCTTGCTATGGTTTTCCAGGTACGTACAATGGAATATTAGGAAACTGCCAGCGAAGTGAATAGACTTATTAGAAAAGTAATAAATTACAACCCAATGTGTAGGCCTACGGACCTGTTTTCATGCAGCTCATTGTTTATGACGTTATTATCCCGAACAATGTATCATGCAGTGGTGTAATTTTGAAGGTATATTCGGTGGTACACGAGCTACGCACCCCAAAGTGTCTCAGAAACAGAATCAGTAATAAATCGAAACTTGACAAGGTACTTATTCAAGAATCTTGTGTTTATCTCATATTTCGTTAAATATGCCCCTCCTTCAATTTAATATATTTTGATATACATTTCGTAAAAATTTTTACTTATAAGATACAACATCTCAGTTTCCAATTCGTAATGGAATTATAACATAACTATCAGTTAATTAAAAAAAAAGGCAGGCAACCTGAAATGTATAACATTTATATAAGGGAAACCTACAGATTTCTTAATAAAGGGTGAAAATCGCCGACTTCGCACTGTTTTGCTGAAGACAACGCGTTATCGTCAGCGCGAAATTCTGTTGCCCCTAGCCATGTTTAATTATTATTATTTATGCCTTAAAGTCTCTAGTTTCTAAAGGTGTGAGTAGAAACTATGACGAAGACATGTCTTCTCCAGACAACATTCCACACGTGCTTTGGCTGGTTTCAGCGTCCCGAACTATTTTCTAGTAATTCCTGGTACTCTACGAAACAGGTACAGGTACCCCCTAGAGGCGGAAATTCAGAATATGCATAAAATGCGAGGCTACCAAGGTACAGCACAAAGGCGCCACTGGCTCGCAGGTATGAGGAAGAAATACGGACCTGAGAGTTTATATATGACCTATGCAAGGTTATGTCTCTTTACGGGCTAAAATATTATTTGTTTATATTAATGTATACCTGAATTAATATATATTTTGTACGTCTCAAGACTGATTATGATGCACAGTATCGAGACATGTTGCTAATAAATATTTATTAACACCAAAATCATATTTGTGCGTGGTAGCGGAAATTTTAACAAATTTTCAACTTTGCCCGTTGATTAAATTCAGTGCCCAGTTGCAGAGGTTGTCGGAACTTTAACAGATCGGCTAAATACCTTATTTTATCCATTGTCTCTCAAACTGATCATGGGTTTCCAGCCGGATCACACTGACATTTGTGCACAACATTTCTGCGTTCCAACTGGTTGCCATCATCAGGTGAGGAAGCTAAGCTGCTCTCGCCGTGACTCAAACTGATAAAAATTTTACCACAAATTTATTTGTAGCTGCTTGTATACATAGTGTTACATATGCTAGTAGCTAGTAGATCGTCCTAGAAATTATAAATTTAACTGTCGAAATGATTCAGTAGCACTCATTCAGTATCACTCATTCATTTACTCCAAACATGTGCGTTCGTTTACATTAGTACTCCTCCTTTGCCCTGTAAAGGTAGTCAACAACTTACTACTGCTGCATTATGAGTTACTTTCTGGAAAGATGAGAAGCATAATGGTGACATTTACTGCATCATGGAAGCACTATATAGCTGACCAGCTATGAACTTTTTGCTGCTAGTAGTACATAATAAATTTAAGGATTTTTTCAATATATTTCACGGTATATACGCACTATACAGGGTGCCCCAATCAAATGTTTCACTGCAGATAACTCTGGAACAACAAGAGATATTGAAAAACGACTTTCACGGTCCTGAACATACGGTAGGGGCTTATGACAGTAGGTACTATGAGACAGTCTAAAACGTAAACAAATATTATTTTCAACATAAACTTATGTTTTTTTAAAGGATACCCCATATTATTTCTTAAGCAATCAATAGCATGAAAAATCACAAAAAAGAATGGCGTCGGTTGCATCGCGATGCGTCAATTACATCCGGAGAAACTGCGAAGCGAAGTTGACATTTGAAATACATGAGGCGTGGTGCTAGAACGTGTCCGAGGCTTAACAGTGAGTCTCGCTTAAGTCTCGGGACGCGTTAGCTGTGCGCTTCATGTGTTTCAAATATCAACTTGGCTTCGCAATTTTTCCGTATGTAACTGACGCATCGTGATGCAACGAATGCCATTCTTTTTGTGATTGTTCATGCTAAAAAAGGAAAAGCAGTCAACAATCCGAAGATTGGTTTGAAAACCACAGTGCTTTACTAGGCATGATCCTGTTTGGAGGTGGTATGCCGTTGCCTTCCTCCGACGTTTGAGCTGACTTACCCAGCCAGTTATAGGGGGACCTACAGTTTAACGTGGGTCCCGAACCACGGTGCTACTCGGTATTTTTCACATCAGCAACACTGCCAAAAGTGAAAGAAGTGGAGAGTGACAGATAAAAATCCCAGGACCTGGCGGGGATCGAACCCGCGACCTTTGGATTTGGAGTGTGGCACTCTACCACTGTGCTACGGAGCACTGCTATTGACTGCTTAAGAAGTAATATGAGTATCCATTAAAATATATATATATAAGTTTGTGTTGAAAATAATATTTGTTTACGTTTTAAAATGTCTCATAGAACCTACTTTCATCAGCCCCTACTGTACGTTCATGACCGTGAAAATTGTTTTTCAATATCTCTTGTTGTTCCAGTGATATTTGGGGTGAAACAATTGAGTGGGAGAAAATGTTCAAATGTCTGTAGATCTATCGGACCAAACAGCGTGGGCATCAGTCCGTAGCTTACAAACTACTTAAACCTAGGTAAACTAACCTACAGACCTAAACACACACCGATGCCCCAGGGAGGACTCGAACCTCCACAGTGAGCAACCGCGCGCTCCGCAGCGAGATGCTTTAGACCGCTCGGCTACTCCACCGCGGCTCATTTTTATATATTAGATGAAATATACTAATGGTAGCACCGAGAAGGAAGGCAGCAGCCAATTTCTCAGTTACCCCATTTTATTTTAATCTCCTCAGCACGCATGACTCCGTTATCTCACTTCTCGAAAATAGACGTGCCACTGTGTCCAAAAGAAGGAAACTTTTCATGTTAGGCAGCAGGTCCACAGTGCCTTGCAACAGAAGCTTTCTCTTGTACACGTTATAGTCTAAGTTAAAAGTGTTAATCAGTAGTTTTGGAAACTGAAAGGTAATGGCGGTATGCAGCATTCACCGTTAATTTCGTGGTTCTAAACATAGCTCAGAAGTGCAAGAAGGACGAATGGAGACTTCTTTAGGAAATCGCGGAATACAACAGAAAATTTGTCATTTAATAAACAATCAGAAAGGCACTTCTATAATTTCAGACTTATTCTGAAAAGCCTGATGTTAAACAGTATTATTTATCGCCAATGGAACTTACAGTTTTTTTAAGTAAATTTTATATATTCTTGGAAATACCAAAATGTAAATTTGCGAACTGAAACAATATCATCATTAAACAAACATATTCATATGATATTTAACATTACAGAAAGTTGTCACATTATAATTATGATTACGTTTCTCTCATATGAAACAATGACATCAAAATGTTTATTTATTTACACAATTGTGGCAAGTGAAAGTAATAAGAGCACTTTTTTTTTATTGAAGCTGGAGCATTCTTCATGAAATAAAATTTTGCAGTGAACTCACTCTATCACAGATAATTTTTGTGTTCTTCGCATATTTCGCAGTACAAAGAATCCTCTGAAATTTCCGAAGGTTTTTCTCTACTACTAGTCTTATCAATTTCGTTACTTTGTATCCAATTACCTGATGATGTTTCCTTTTTCAGTCATTCTCTTTCAGTATATATATATATATATATATATATATATATATATATATATATATATATATATACTTCCGGCCAGACGAAGTTCAAATGTTAAAATGTTTGTAATTCTATCGGACCAAACTGCGTGTTCATCAGTCCGTAGCTTACAAACTACTTAAACCTAGGTAAACTAACCTAAGGACAACACACGCATCCATGCCCCAGGGAGGACTCGAACCTCCACGGCGAGCAACCGCGCGCTCCGCTCCTCAGCGAGGTGCTTTAGACCGCTCGGCTACTCCACCGCGGCCTGAGTGGGACACCCTGTATATTAATCGTGGTATTTATATACCTTCAAATAAAGAGTCATGCATTAAAGAGCCAAAGTATTTTAAAGTTTTTCACAAGCATATTGTGTTTAAAGGATGTTCAGGTTGGAGTCCCGCCGCGGCAGAAATTTTCACCTGTCGTCTCAGCAGTACTGTTTCAATGCCTTAGTGCAGCCAAACTCATTCGTTCGCTCTTCAGGAAACGCGTAAGAGAGCAGAAGTGACGTCGGAGTGGGGGCAGGGGGTGGGGAGAGCAGGGTGGCCGCGATGACTCGCTGCAGACGGCGAGGCTCGCAATTTGCGCCGTCGTAAAGAAGGAAGCGCTGTCCGTGCGGTCTGCGCGCAGGGGCGTAAGCCGGGCGCGGGCGATCGCAAGTTGTTAGAGCGGCACGGGGGGTGAGGGATGCGACGACGGCGGCGGCGGCGGTGGCGGCGGGGGCGCGCACTTTGCGAGGGCGCCAGTTGCCGACGTCTCTTGAAATTCTGCCCCAGCCAGCCGCCGAGGGGTGGGGGGCGGGGGCGCACGGCTCGCTCCGATATTAGGCACAAAGACCCTCGCCCTCGCAGGTCCCAGGGAACATGTAGGGTTTGCGTGCGGCGCCGCCGCCGCCGACGCCGGCAGCAGGGGGAGAGGGTCGGCGCAGGGGTGTGGGGAGCCGCTGCCGGGGCGGAGGGGGAGGGGGTGATACACGGGGAGCGCCCTTTCTCTCTAGGGGAGGCCGGGAGGGGGGGGGAGAGGGGAAGGGGTCTGCGCGGCGCAAAGCGAACCTCTGTAGGAGAGAAAGGAGCGGACCGCCTGGCGGACGAGGAGGAGGCGCACACGGCGAGAGCGCGAGGGCCGGGCGCGCACGCACACCTTTATTCCTGCCGCCGCCCACGACCGCGGGCTAACGCTTCGCGTCGCCCACCTGCACGCCGCCCGTGGCCGGCGCCGGCCCGCTCGCCACCCGCATGTGTTTCAATTTTCGCTCGCTCTTCCGGACGCGAAAATGAGATGAGGCCTAAAATTCCGCGCTCGGGGGACGTAGTCTCCTCCCGTCGGTTTCGGACAAAGCGGCGCCCGCGGCGAAAAGGTCTCCCGTCAGTCGCAAAACAATTCTACGCGCTGCGAAATAACAATAACCGGAGAGTCTTTTTGGGCCTTCATCACAGCGCAGCTGGAGGAGAAAGTTCTGGCTTGTAAGACTGAGTCGTGTACCTCAAATTTCAATAGTAGGTGTGACACCTTTCCGGTCTTCTTGACTACCGCTCTGTGGCTTCCATACCGTATTTGGGACGATGACCATCATCAGGCATTTGTGGCCGCTAAACTCCATCTATTAAAAGATATCGTGACAATTGCACCCAGTGACTGCACCCAGAAGAGGTCGACGGAGGGATCGCTACTCTGCCACTTCGATCTCTATCCGGCAGGTAGAGGAGCCAAGGGCTGTTATTCACAATGACACAGGACTATACTCTTAAGCATTAACCACCATACGGTCTTTGATCTTAAGGATTCAACGACAGTACCTTGTTCTTTGTTCTGAACAGCGCCGAATCACTTTCCCGTCTGCTTCTCGAATGTTTGTTAAGCATAAGGGACTTAACTGCGGGGTCATCAGTCCCTAAACTTACAAACTACTTATGAAATACCTGATACTAAAGACGACACAAACATCCATGCCCGAGGGGGGGGGATTCGAACCCCGATGGCCTGGCGAATCGGAGCATAGCGCCTCGATGCGCTTGGTCACTCCGCCGCGGCTATAAAGATGTAGCTAAAAATTTCCGTTTCATATTTCAACCTTACGGCTTATCCTAGAAGATACATTAGGGAAAGGCAAACCTACATTTCTAGCTTTTGTTGGAGAGAGCTTTTGACAATATTGATTGGAATACACTCTTTCAAATTCTGAAATCAGCAGGAGTAAAGTATAGGGAACGGAAGGTTATTTAAAACTTGTACAAAAAACAGACAGCAGTTATCAGAGAAGAAGGACATGAAAGGGATCAGAGGTTGAGAAGAGTGTAAGACAGGGTTGTAGCCTTTCCCCAATGTTATTCAATTTGTACAATTCGAACCCCCGACTGGGAATGGCGCATGCTTCTGTTCCTCTTATGATATACGAGTAACCTTCATAGTGGCCACATGGTTTCTCCCCAACTGGTCATTGATACCTCCATATCGAACTGTAAGACAGAAGGTGCACGAAATGAACCCAACGATATTCAGTGCCATACTGACATCCAGTTGTCAGCTGCTAAGATTGTTAACGACTCTGGGACAGCAGCGTCGAGAGAGCGTTTCCGATGACAGAAGACTCATGCGGCGAAGGTGACATCGTACTACAATGGGCACAGGAGAAGATGGGGGAGAACACTGACTGCGGGTAGGCCGTGACGTGGGGAGCAAATAGTTTCATGCTATACTGGGTGCAAATATCACAGATTCGTGATTGGGTGCGAATATCACTGCTACTGTCACCTATCCCTTTTAAAATCACCGTTGTTGTTCATCACGGTTCCGCCCTCTCTTCACTACTATTCATCCTTTGCATGGACACAGTAACAACAGATATACAACCCCTCATCCCTGGACGCTATGCCGACGACGTGGTACTGACACAGAAAACCCGTAAGGATTTTCAAGATCAAACCCAAGATTGGAATGCTAGGCTAGCAAAAAATGCCATGCGTCTGAAACTCCAGAAGACGACCTATTTGTAAAGCGGTCCTCAGACCAGCGGTATCATCAGCATCGACGGCCAGGATTCGATCAAAACCACCGAGTTCAAATACCTTGGATCCATGATGACATCTTCGAATGATTCCAGCCTGGACACCTGGATGAGAGTAAATGCAGCATGGCTAAATGCAGTCAGGTCGCTGGTGATCTCTGTGACAAAAGAATGCCTTTACATCTGAAGGCAAAAACATATAAATCAGTAGTGCGTCCAGTAGCCCTCTATGGTATAGAATGCCGACCTTTGACGGGAAAACAGGGTTATGCTCTCCACATAACGGAGATGAAAATGGTCCCTTGGATTGACTCTCTATGACCATGCAACAAATAACATTGTCCGCCAAATGCTTGACGTAGTCTCGATCATAGAGAAGGTGCGAGAGGTGGTACGGCTTCGTCATGAGAAAAGAGTGCGATTTTGCGGCTAAAACAGCACTCCAATTCGATCCAGGAGGACGTCGACCCCATGGCAAACCGCTCAAGAGGTGGATGGACAACAGCAACGAGGACATGTGCGATGCGGATCTCAGCCTTGAAGACGTCCACAACAGAGCTCTGTGGAAGAGACGTAGCAGAAGAGCATACCCCAAGTAATGTGAAAAATGCTAGGAAAGAAGAAGACCCCACGTCGGATAGTGTTCAGCGAACACCTCTCAGAGACAAGAGCTCACAACAGTCCGTGTCACGTTACACCGTTTGTTTGCTGACTGGCTGGCCGCTGAGACACAGTCCACTGCCTCGTTCAGGCCAGCCAGTCAGCTATCGATCGCGACCTACTCGGTGCGACATCACACAGTTTTGAAGCCATGTCTCTAGACGGCGTTGGTTCAGCCCTCCTGGTTCCAAACTTTTCAGGTGACGTCCCTTAGCCGACTCGCGCGTCTATTATGATGGTATGACGTTGAGCCGCAGTGGAGTGGCCCCAGAGTTCAAAGGCGCCTAGCTGTGGAACGCGCGGTGCTCCACGTCGGAGGTTCGAGTCCTTCCTCGGGCATGGGTATTTGTGTTGTCCTTAGTGTAAGTTACTTTAGTAGTTTGTAAGTCTATAGACTGCTACCCATAGCAGTTTGGACCAACAGGTTTACCAACATTGGAACATTTATGAATGACGATGAGAACGACACAACACCTAGTTTCCAAGCAGAGAAAATCTGACAAGACCGAGAATCGAACCCAGGCCTCTTCTTTGGCGACTCGCCAACCAGTGTTCATTACATTTTCACAATGGTTGCACAAACAAAATAGAAAAACGTCCGCGCAACAGACTGGAAAGGAGATACGTCCACGAGACTTGCTTATTCCACTGAGCGCCAGTTTGTCAAATACTTACGAGGCTGTATGCAAATCGCGAATGTTATATAATTGTCATTTACGAAGTAAATGTTAATATAAATCTCCAACTGGGAGGCTGATGTTAACTGTACATTTAACTCTTCAGTAACTTATACATACTTTTATTGCTTTGGTTTTCAGTCCAAAGACTACGTTGATGTAGCTATTCTTGCTAACCTATCATGTGCAAGTTTGTTCCTCTTGGAATAAGAACAACAACCGACATCCCTACTAACTTGATTACTGTAAGTCAATCAGTAAAATCCGGATATAAATCCTACAGTAGATCGTAAATCTACACATAAAAAATTATAAACTCCGTGGGAGACGTTAATAATTGGAAAGAATTGGAGATATTAGATATTAGATAGTATAATTGGTACAATGGTTTACTCGAGTGAGCCGGCCGCGGTGGCCGAGGGGACTAAGGCGCTCCAGTCACGGTCCGCACGGCCACTACGGTCGGGGGTTCGAATCCCCCCTCGGGCATGGATATTTGTGCCGTCCTAGTTCGTAAGTAGTTCATAAGTAGTTTGTAAGTTTAGGGACTGATGACCCCGTAGTTAAGTCCCATAGACTATACAAACATTTTTACTCGAATGTGTTGTAAATGAAGTTAATTTGTGCTAAATTTTTGTCTTTCTATAAAAAAAAAGTAAAAGTACTTTGTCTCTATTTATTGCGTTCACGTACCAATCTCAAAACCGTTTGCCTTTCTTTCATTTTTTTCCGAGGGTTTTTTTTTTCTCCATTTTCCCAACTCTTTCCTTCGATCAGGTGGTTCTTCTGCTGCTCTGAAAACGAATTGTCCTATCGACTTGCGACCCGCCTCCACAGCTTTATTTCTGGGAATAGCTCTCTCCTACTTTGTGTCTGCCTTGATCGGGAGATACACCAGACGAGCTTCATAGGTGTGAACAGGTGCAGGTGAATGTGCACTGAGGTGTCGAAGGAACGGCTAAAGATGACGTCTACGTACAATCTCCTTCATATTATACAATTAGAAGAAGGAAGGTTAAACTTTCCGTCGACAACATGGTCTTTAGAGACGTTATACATTTAGAAAGGAGTCCTCTTCTGCGTTGTTCCGAAGGTTCTTTCTTCCTTAAACCGACAGCAGGTAGAAGTTGCTTCTTACCCAATATCATATACCTAGCGCGAAGAAATATTATTCAGCCACTGTTCAAATACAGAGGCTAGTAGGTAGAGTTTCCATTTGTGTTTGTATTCTGGGAAGTATACAGAGCACGTCTCAACGAAGAGGAAAGAATGGCTGCATCAGTTTTCTCGCGATGTTTGGTGAAGAAACTCCTCGCACGACGAGTGCCGCGGGATGATTTCCTTTTCCTTCCTCCTGCTTTTTCTTTTTTCTACCGCGGGTCAGCGAATCACAATGCAAGCGTGTACCGTCCACTGAGTACTTTTATTTATCGTGGAGGGGAGGGGGCAGATCGGTATGGTGTGAAGTTTTCGTCAGCATGAATTTCTGCTTCTTTTCGCTTGTTTTTTCAGAAACATTTCAATAAAATCAGTCTCCGTAGTGTTTTATTCCAAATACGCCAACACATTATAACATCAGTACAAGTCTCTAAAAGAAGAACGTAAACACAATGTAATAATACGATACAATTTTAAAAATATCAACATTCAATTAATGAGTAATCTTAAATAAGGTGATTTATTTATCTATCTAGTTTCTTTATAAAAATTAACGACTGTGTAACCTGAAATTATTTCTCGAAGACGACTCCTCCACAGTCAATGCAAACTTCCAATTGTAAAGTAAGTTTAGTCTCCGGATATGTGTGGGGGATTTCAAAATTTGTTTCTCTTACTTTCTATTTATTCCTCGAGGTGGGCATTTACTTGAAATTTTATTTCCGTAAAAACATGTTCTAATCCTGTAAGAAGATACAAAGTTTTGTTTGTTGTTGTTTTTTCTGAGGAGTACTAATGATCGAAAGAAAATTTTTCGTCTTAAAGATGGACGCCTGTTTCACGAGGATCGAGTTAAAGATTAATCCGGAGTTAAAGATTTATCCTCTTGAAGGAAGAGTCTTCGCTTCCAATGTCCTGCGCAAATAACTTTTTACTTGGGCAAAGCATTTGGCATTCAGAAGGCGGGCGCGCACAGGACGTATCTCGAGGGCGGAACCCATTTTAAGCTAAGGGTTTGTGCCGAGGAGTCAGAACTAGCGAGTGTGAGGTAGCCTATAAGGGATGGGTCGTGAGAAGCACCAACTCAAACGCACCCGACTTTTTTGTTCGTTCCCAGAGGTACAAAAAATTTTCATTGTTACACTGCTGCCAAAAATGGCAGCGTACACTCCAGAAGGGGACAACTGTTCAACTGTTCGCAGATTTTCTCCTTTCCATTCAGTTTATTAAGTATTTCTTTCTTTCTTAAATTTATTTCTCAGTTACCCCATTTTATTTCAATCTCCTCAGCACGCATGACTCCGTTATCTCACTTCTCGAAAATAAACGTGCCACTGTGTCCCAAAGAAGAAAACTTTTCATGTTAGGCAGCAAACTCTGCTTGATGTCCACAATGCCTTGCAACAGAAGCTTTCTCTTGTACACGTTATACGTCTAAGTTAAAAGTGATAATCAGTACTTTTGGAAACTGAAAGGTAATGACGCTATGCAGCATACACCATTAATTTAGACGTAGCTCAGAAGTGCAAGAAGGACCAACGGAGACTTCTTTAGGAAATCGCGGAATACAACAGCGAATTTGCCATTTGATAAACAATCAGAAAGACACTTCTATAATTTCAGACTTAATCTCAAAAGCCTGATGTTAAACCGTATTATTTATCGCCAATGGGACTTACAGTGTTCTTCAGTAAATTGTTATATCTCAATCCAAATTTCAAAATGTCAATGTGCAGACTGAAATAATATCGTCAAATAGTCATATGATATTTAAATGTTTGTTTAGCTTTAAAATGCCTTCCTAATCAAGTATATTAAAAAAAAATTCTAACCATGGTTCCAAATCGAAATTTTCGCGTTCCTAGCATTAAAATAGTCGTACTAGCACCCTTAAAAGATTTTCCCTTATTTCACCCGCTTAATGGTTGAATTTCCAAAAATATCGCAACACACGTTTTTAAAAGTCCAATCAAAAATCTAAATCCGACGTTTTGTATTTCTTGCTTCAAAATTGCCTTAATAGCAACGTATTTTCAAAAAACCGTTCATCCCCTATTAGAGATGGGAATATCGAAAAATCGCTTATGCCTACAGTGTAAGATAAACAACGTCTACAAATTTCAAGTTTCTATCATCTGTAGATTCACTCTTCAGCGCCGTATTTTTTAGAAACTGATCGAGAACACGAAATTGCTTTCATACGCTTTGGCATCTTTCTAGGTAGTTTTACTTTTCAAACTGCAATACGCACTTATTTTTCTTTGTTCGTACGCTTGTTGCAGAAAAACAACTGAAGAATATGCATCACGTATCGCTGTACATAACCTCTTTGCTATAATAGTGTCAAAAGTCATCGCTGGTTTTTAGTCCGAATTTCATATAAGCTAACGACTTTCAACCACTATATCTTCCACGCTGATATAGCTGTCGATATGGAACTGCTATGGTGTACAACGGGAGACTTTGTACTACAACAACTCAGAGAGATCGCTCGTCTCCAAAAAAATGTTCAAATTTTTGTATAGTCTATGGGACTTAACTACGGGGTCATCAGTCCCTAAACTTAGAAACTACTTACGAACTACTTACGAACTAGGACGGCACAAATATCCATGCCCGAGGGGCGATTCGAACCCCCGACCGTAGTGGCCGTGCAGACCGTGACTGGAGCGCCTCAGTCTCCTCGGCCACCGCGGCCGGCGCTCGTCTCCATTGGATAGTTTTTGCCGAAGAGCAAACTAATGACAGCCAGACGTAGAATTTTATAGTCGGTTACTTTCAACTCCCACATATTCGACCCCCTTATCGTTATCGACCTTCTACCACCACGGCGCACAATTGGAGACTGATACTTACTGCCACATACAAACACTATTCGTTTGCGATGATTAGTTTTGGCTGCAGAGTGAAATATAGACACAAACACCCCAATTTTTATATATATTAATGTATACTTCCGGCCAGACAAAGTTGCACTAGTTAACTGAACTCTTGCCGATATCTTTCACCGAGGTGTTGTTCTTTGAACAAATATTCTGCACTGTTTCAAAATTTAATATCAGTTAACTAAAAACGTGTCCTGTGTATTCTGATATATGCACAGTACAGTTTTGCAAAATAATATGTAAAAATCCATCTGTATTTACATTCCAAAACACGCTGATGTCAGCGACGCTGAAGTTCTACTTCATAACACGCACGCTGAACACGGACAGCGACATCACCTGAGCTCGTTTCAGCAATCAGTGTAATGCAATGCCTTCGACACAAGAGCGTGGTACGAATTTTGGACGAATGACGTGTAGTGAAAGTTCAAGAAAACTCCGATAGATGACAAAACTGTTCAGTTGTACATTGCCGGCCGCGGTGGCCGAGGGAACTGAGGCGCGCCAGTCACGGTCTGCACGGCCACTACGGTCGGGGGGCCGAATACCCCCTCGGGCATGGATATTTGTAGTTTGTAAGTTTAGGGACTGATGACCCCGTAGTTAAGTCCCATAAGCTCTACAAACATTTGAACAGTTTTGAGTTGTACATTTAGTGTACACATTTAACCACGTTACTCGAAGTGTTGATTAATGGTACATTTAATCGTATACCGTGACCAGTCTAGGTCCCTGTGAAGCGAGTTATCTGTATCTCTCCGCCCCGACGAGACGCATTTCGGACACGAAATAAATTCTCCTTCCCTTCCGCCCCTTGGACCGGGAAGAAATAAATTTCTTTTGTTTCTGGCGCATCGAGGTATATTCTCATTTAATTGGCAGCGGCGGTTAACCCACCTCTCGGAATCACCCCCCAGCCGCCCTCATTCGGCGTGGCTGGCAGGAAAATCAGCGGCGTGGCGGGGGTTGGGGTTTGAGAGGGCGATGGGGAGGGGGGCGTGCCGGACGGGGAAGAAAATGAGACCGTCGACCGTTGGCGTCCGAGGGGGAGGGTGGCGTGGGTATGCGGCCGGGGGAGGGGGAGGGGGCAGAGGGGGTGGTGTGTGGGTGGGGGCAATTCTGACGCCGCGGGTGGGGGTCGCCACTGTCCCACTAATTGCTGTGCAGCCCTTGCGGGCCCACGAGGGTGCGGTGACGACCGTGCGCTGGGGCCGGGATCCCCGTAGAGCCCCGCGCTGACGTAACAGCCAGAGATACGTAAGGCAGGTGCGGAGTAACGGCCTGCTCATTAAATGTACACCCTCTGCCCCCACCTGTCCGCACCTGCTACAGCTGACGTATTTTACGACAATTCTTGCACGCAGTAGTCCTGCCCAGTGGCGGCTCGTACGAAATTTGACCAGTGTGCTACAATATTACAAAAATAATCAGGAAACAAAATATACTAAAATAAAAAGTCAACCTTTGTATGATTGCCTTTAATTAAATATCAATTAATATTCTATTGACAGTAAGACCTTCAGGGGAATCTATAAAAGGGCTGCCAACTGCATGTATTCACTGCAGTAATAAATATAACGTTTAAAAGTATTAATTTAGAGGTATTTGAATACGAGCCTCACACAGGTAGGTTTGAGAGGCAACGCGCAAGACGCCTGAGCCAGCGCGCTATTTGACTCTGTATGCCGCAATATTCGTCACATACTATTCTTCCGCAGCCGTTACACGCAGCGCGAAGAGAAATATGGATCTGGTGCTGCAGTCGGTCTCAGCACACATGAGACGCCAGGCCTGACGTCACGTCTGCGCATGCGCACTAGAGAACAGACGACTGCGCCTCCTCTCTGCGCACGTACCAGTGCGGCTGAATCCCACTTCAGCACATGGAGCTGGTTTCCAGCTATCGCGGCGAGAACGCTCCAAAGTGCGTTTTCAACCTTATTACTAGCATTCTAATACGCATTGGAAGGGAATTGGCATAATTTTATTGTGATATCTGGCTCGTATTCCAAGAGAAAGGTTGTAATTTTACAGCGATTTCTCGCTTGCATTCGAAGAGAAATGGCATAATTTTGGTAAAATATTTACAGTGTGCTGCAGCACATTAGCACATTATCACCAGCCGCAACTAGTCCTGCCACCTGCTGATGTAAATAGCAATTTCGCGCTATGACCAGACAATATTGCTATTATTTTAGAATGCATAATGGAGAACAGCGATCGTAAAAACGGTTAAAATTAAATTGTTAATTCTATTTCATGAACGGTTTCAGTCAGATCATCTTCAGATGACTACCACCATGATAGCAGGTGGTGGCGGTGGACACGGTGAGTTGCACAAAAGTATAGACGTATTGCCGAGGAATTTGGGGGGGGGGGGGAGGGAGGGATAGTTGTATAGGTTCGAGTCCTTCCTCGGGCACATGTGTGTGTTGTCTTTAGGATATGTATGAATTACAAGCTTGTTTCTGTGGACATCTTCCGCAGCAAGTAAACTAATATTTTCTTTTCGGAAATGTAACAGCCAGTTTTTTGCTGCAATCCTTTTATGAGGCGCGTCCAGAAAGTAAGTCCCGTTTCAATTTATTTCCGATGCAGCGCTGCGATTGCAATTCCGCACATGCGCTGTAGACGATGTGTATGAAGGAGAAGAACGTGCGAGATTTGGAGATTGCTGTCAGTTACGTACGCTTTGTTGTACTTGTTTCAAATGTCGGCGTTGATTGAAAATCCCGCCGCCTGTGAAATCATGTCGGTGATTCGGTTTCTGAATGCAAAGAAAGTGAAACCGAGTGAAATTTATCGGCAAATTTGCGATGTTTACGGACCAAATGCGATGAGTCCGACAGTTCACTGGCGGACGTAGTGATGTGCACGATCAAGAACGAAGTGGGCGTCCACATTTGGTTACAGAAGAACTGGTTCACGCGATTGATGACAAGATCCAGGAAAACCGTAGGTTTACAATTAGTGCACCAATGACGACGAGCTGAAAGAAACTATTTCCAACTGGTTGAAGACACAGGCGACGAGTTCTATGAAGAAGGCAAACCTGGTGCCATGCTATGACAACTGCCTGCAAAATTTCGGCAGTTATGTGGAAAAGTAGTTTAATAGTTGTAGAATTTTGTGCAGTAAAAATTTCTTCTGTATCTGTGTACA
This sequence comes from Locusta migratoria, assembly GCA_026315105.1. Lineage (NCBI taxonomy): Eukaryota > Metazoa > Arthropoda > Insecta > Orthoptera > Acrididae > Locusta > Locusta migratoria. Next base: position 103,288,932 of record CM048750.1, on the reverse strand, counting down.
ATTTCATTTTATTACCAAACGGAACTTAGTTTCTGGAGGCACCTCGTATTTTCTTCATAAGCGTTTCGGCTATCATTTTAGGGCATCATCAGTGGTTTCTAAATCTGGAAATTATATTTTTCCTTACTGATGTAGGCTCCCCTACATAAAATATCGATATCACTGCTCAGATCATCAAAACAGAACGATTTCTACTACTAACTGAGATTACACACACAAACACACACACACACAACACAAACAAAAATCTTTCTCGTACGAACACAAAACGCAGACGTTCCATACACATACCCAGTTAAGTTGCCAACACACGTAAAGAAAGGCATTTCTAAACGAGATACACCTTCAGGCGTGTGAAACAGTAATAATTCAAATAACGAGTGGTAAAATACAGAAGGCAATACACAAATTGTGAAGAAGCTGTGTGAATTCAGCCAGTGACCAGGTGGGAATAACACCTTGACAACTGCGAGACCGTAAAACGTGAGTAACCTATATTATTTGATTAAAACAAAGTGAATTCTTTGTTAATGCTACATCAGTAACCAAAATTTTATTTTCAGGTATAAAATCCACTGATACCATAAAACAAATAGCAAAACGCAAATGAAGGAAATAAAAGAATTACAGCAATAAAAAGGCTGTTTAATTTCCGAAAACAGATTTAAGTTAGTTTTCGTAGTTTGTAAGCCTAGGAACCTATGACCGCAGTTGTTTGGTACTATAGGTTTACCAACATTTGAATTTTGTAATTGTGCACCAAGACTGGAGAACAGTACAGCAGGTTTTTTTGTCGTCCTCTGGAAATTCTTCCTTTTCTCACTCTTTCTCACCTCGCATTCCGTATTACGTGATCATCAGTCCTTAAACTTACAAACTGTGGTGTCGCACAAGTATGAAGTGCACGCCACGTACTTACACCGCGCGCCGCCATGCACGCACAGCGCGGCGTTCTTAGGACGTCAGCCACGAGCGCCCTCTGCCACAACTCCGCTCGTGGCCACCACTGGACTGCATCGTTCACTTGGGACTGAGATAGGAACCAGTTAACACTTGGGAATCAGATAGGCAACAGTTAAGACTTGGCTATCGGATAGACACTAGGAATCATCGGCCTCTATCTAATCTATGTATCAGCATTCTGCAGTCAAGAACTATGTAAAAGTTAAGTATTACTAAGTCTCTGTGAAATATATATCTCGTTCTAATTTACTCTAGAGTTTCTAGTTTCTGTTGTCCCACTGGCTGGTCACCTCCGTACCTGCACAAGCGTGCATCCTTTATTCCTGTGTCAGTCTTTTTCTACTCGGCCACCGACACCTACGACATCCGGCGGACGAGACACAAAAGCGGCGACGAGGCTGGGACACAACACAAACTACTTATGAACTAGCTAATTCTAAGGACGGCAAACATATTCATGCCAGAATGTTTGTTACGCTTAAGGGACTTAACTACGGGGTCATCAGTCCCTAAACTTACAAACTACTTATGAACTACCTACAACTAAGGACGGTACAAATATCCATGCCCGAGGGGGGATTCGAACCCCCGACCGTAGTGGCCATGCAGACCATGACTGAAGCGCCTCAGTCCCCTCGGCCACCGCGGCCGGCTTATCCATGCCAGAGAGGGGATTCGACCGTTGTGGCCGTGCAGAACGAGACTGGCGCGCCGCAGACTGCTAGACCACTGCGGCGGGCTACCACTACACCTGGTCCAACTGTTGCAATCGCCGGCCGTGTGTGTGTGCGCGCGTTTGAGAAACGGAGTGTGTGTGTTGGGGGTGAGGGCGTGGGGGAGGGAGACGGGTGGGACGTAGCAATTACGTAGTCTTATTTTCGTACCGAGCTGAGCAGTACGGAACGTTAACGAGATTACGCCCTACAACCGACCGCAGCGAGAAAGGTGTAAGTAGGCTCGCAGGATAATCCGGTGCGGCGGTGCGTACAATTCGCCTCGGCAGGGTGACATCAAACACGGCCGCTTTTATTTACCTAATCCGACAACACAGACGGCCGCAGGCGGGTGCGAGGATTTGCTCTGCGGGGTGACTCACTCCCCGGGGGTGGGCGCAGCCCCCGGGAAGACGCGTGGACCGCGCCCGGCAAGAAGCCAGGCGCGGCGACCCGGCCAAGGGGTTATTCTCTTAGCGCCCCCTCCTAATTCCGCGCGGCGTGCCCCAGGCCCACGGCGTGTATTTATTTTTCTTCCGCTCGCTCTCTCTGTATTTCATATTTCGCCGCATCTCGCCCCCGCGGCGCTGCGCCGCCCCCCGCCGCCGTCCCCTCGGGCTGCATCTCAAATTTCTGCTTCTGCCCCGGCGGCGGCAGCCGGCCCCGGTTTCCCTGGCGAAAAGAAAGCACCGAGGGTGAATTCCTATTCAGTAGCGCTCCTCCTCCGCAACGATAGCGGCGATACCGTTTCGGGAGGAAAACTCCCCTTTCTGCATAAATCCTTGTTTTTCCCCCGACGTGGAAGTTTGAGTTTCCGGCGCGCTTTCCGCCCCCCGTGCGCTGGCCAGTTGCCGTAATTGGGTTCCGGGCGTCGGCGTCGGTCTTTCCCTTGCGGCCGAAATCGAGCGTGCCTAAATTATCAGCATCCCCACAACCGTGTACGTGTAGCGGCAGGTGTGCCGTGGCGCCCACAAGAGGTGTGCTCCAGCCCTCTTCAACGCCGCGTCCGTGATTTTAATTAGGGGGTGCGTTTTGCGGCGCCAGGGTGGGAATTTAGCTACTAAACGGGTCGCATACTAAATATACTGCAGGTTTGCTTTGATACAGTTCAGTGCCTCGTTTACGTGCACTTACTTACATACCGGTGATATCAGTCACGTACTCTTCCTATCAGAAGCTTAAAAAATAATAAAAAAAAGAAGAAAAAAAGGAGGAGAGAGAGAGAGAGAGAGAGAGAGAGAGAGAGAGAGAGAGAGAGAGAGAGAGAGAAGACACAAAATATAGCGCAGTTCGGTCACATACTCTTCCCAATAAAACGCAGCAATCGTAACAGTGCACCATTTCCGTTACTTTTATGATTAGCACATAACTGTAAAGAGGTGGACACCCCCACCATCACCTTCCCTCAAACGACACGCGTGATCGAAGGCCTCATGCTACTGACTGGTCGGGCCTTTCCGTCGGAGATTAGATTCCTCCGTCGTGTGTGTGTGTGTGTGTGTGTGTGTGTGTGTGTGTGTGTGTGTGTGTGTGTGTGGTACTTACTGTACGTGTAGTAGTCTTGTGTCGTTCGCGAACTAGCTAGTTCGGAAGAGCGCTCCCACATGCGAACTACGCGAACTAGTTCGCAGATCCCTCGCCTCTTAGTTCGTCCGCTCCTTTCGCGAAGAGTGACGGGGAACAGCGAGAGGACTCGAGAGTGCTCAGAATCGCGTGATTCCCTTCTGCACCCTTTTCAAAGTCGGAAACGTGACGGTACGCATTTCTCCTCCTTACGCGAGACATCACAACAACGTTTCACCAGGCAATGCCGGTCAACTGCTGTTTGTGTATGAGAAATCGGTTGGAAATTTTCCTGTCAGCACGTTGTAAGTGTCGGCACCGGCGCGAACCTTGTGTGAATGCTCTGAAAAGCTAATCATTTGCATATCACAGCATCTTCTTCCTGTCGGTTAAATTTCGCGTTTGTAGCACGTCATCTTCGTGGTGTAGTAATTTTAATGACCAGGAGTGTATGTTTGTTAACCTGCTGGGCCAAACTGCTATGGTACTCAGTCGCTACACTTAGGAACTACTTAATACTTCGGCTGCCGGCCATGTAAACCATTCCATCCCTTAGAGTGCCAGACATTCTGCTTGCAGGAGTAACCCCAGCTGCACTTAGTTTCTTTATCTTCAGTCTGGCCTAAAGAATTGTCTGATCTTCGAAATAAATCCAGAACTGAACACAGAGCATCTAAATCACATACAACTCCGACGCCAAGGGACCCACTAAAAACTTCTCTACTTCACAAACAGTCTGTAGAGTCACTACGATATATTGCTGTGTCACCCCTCTGTCATAGTCACCTCTCAGTACTTTCGGGGAGAATAATTTGCGTGAAGCCATGTCCGTTGATTTACCTACTGAGTGAGCGGACACCACTTTCTACCTGCCCCGTTTCATACAATGAATGCGACCAGTCGGACGATTTAGAAACTAAATAAAAGATCTATAGACTGGTTTAGAGACTAGTTTTACCAAGTAAAGTATTTAAGGTAGATCTATCCCGTCAATAAACTTGATTCTGTTTTTAAAAGCACGTCAAATGACGTGATTGGCATTCTACAGAAATTTCCGTATCCCGTCAATTGACGTGATTGACACTCGGAGTGTTAAACTAACTTACAGTATAGATGACCCGTCCCCCACCTTCCCCAACCCCCACACACACATTCCCGAGAGAGAACTCGAACCTTAGGCGGGAGTGAGGCGACAATACAATGAGGAGATGGAATAAGAGTTTGATGGAGAGACGACGATGTGATTGGCAGATAAAGGGGAAGGTGAATATAGGTGGAGAGATGGGTAGGAGGATACGAAAAGAGAGAGAGAGAGAGAGAGAGATGGAGAAGGAGGGAGAGAGAGAGAGAGATGGGGGAGGAGGAAGAGAGAGACGGGAGAATAGAGAAAAAAAAAGTTCAAATGTTTACTTACGAACTACTTATGAACTAGCTAACACTAAGGACGGCACAAATATCCATGCCCGAGGGGGGATTCGAACCCCCGACCGTAGTGACCGTGCAGACCGTGACTGGCGCGCCTCAGTCCCCTCGACCATCACGGCCGCGGAGAATAGAGAGAAAGGGGAAAAAGAGATGCACTAACTTAAGACGTGAATAACTAAGTACCCTGGCGACGGCGGGTTTTCAGCTAGTGCTCCATAAAATGGCATGTGAGTGGGAAGACAGATGGACGGATCCTGGCAGCGGGGCCCCCGGCACACTAAGGCGGCCCGGCAATCTGCTAATTGTGGCGGCGCTAGACGGCTCCGCGCTGCCACCGGTCGATGGGGCGTTGTCAGCCGGCGCGGCGGAGCGGGATCAGCGGCCGGCCGCGGCTAATGCGCCCATCTCCCGAGTGCCATCCACACCTAAACCACACACTCGCGGCACCAAGCCCTCCACACCCAGCCCTCCGCTCCAGCCCTATTAAATTTGCCTACACCTCTTCACACACCTGCATACATCTACATAGGGTACTCTGCAAGTCACATTTAAGTGCCTGGCAGAAGGTTCATCGAACCACCTTTGTACTACTTATCTCCCATTCCATTATCGAATAGAAGGACGGAAGCTTAGTGTTTTACGTCACGTCAACAGCGTGGTCATTAGAGACGGGGCTAACGCTCGGATTTTTTGTTAAGGATAGGGAAGGAAATCGTCCGTGCCCTTTCAAGGAAAATATCCCTGATTTGCCTGGAGTGATTTATGGAAATCACGGAAAACCTAAATCTGGATGACTGGAGGTGGATTTGAACCACCGTCCTCCCGAATGCGAGTCCAGTGCGTTACCACTTGCCACCCCGCTCGGTCATTCTCGAATAGCGCGCGGGAAGAAACAACACCTGAATCTCTCTGTTCGAGCTCTCTTTTCTTGCATTTTGTTCTGATGATCATTGCTACCTATGTAAGTGGGAGTCAACAATATTTTTTCCCGTTCGGAGGAGGATGTTGGCAATTGGAGTTTCGTAAGTAGCCCACGCCGCAGCGATAAACGCTGTTGTTGTAATGATTTCCATCCCACATCCTGTATCATTTCCGTAACGCTGTCTTCCCTGTATCATAACATCTACATCTGCATGGGATACTCTGCGAATTTAAGTTTCTGGCAGAGGGCTCATCGAACCACCTTTACACTATTTATCTTCCATTCCATTCTCGAATAGCGTGCGGGAAGAAAGAACACCTGAATCTCTCCGTTCGAGCTCTGATTTTTTCGCATTTTATTCTGATGACCATTTCTACCAATGTAAGTGTGAGTCAACAATATATTTTCGCATTCGGAGGAGAATGTTGGCGGTTGGAGTTTCGTAAGTAGACCACGCCGCAGCGATAAACGTCGTTGTTGTAATAATTCCCATCCCAGATCCTGTATCATTTCCGTAACGCTGTCTCCCCTGTATCGTGACAATACGAACCGAGCTGCACTTCTTTGGACTTTTTCGATGTCCTCCGTCAAACCCACTCGATAAGGATCCCACAATGGGCAGCAATACTCCAGCTTATGGAACCACCTTTGTACTATTTCCCATTCCATTACGTCTCATCGACAGCGTGGTCCTTAGAGACGGATCTAACGCTCGGATTTTTGGTTACGAATAGGGCAGGAAATCGTCCGTGCCCTTTCAAAGGAACTATCCCGGAATTTGCCTGGACTGATTTAGGGAAATAACGGAAAACCTAAGTCTGTATGGCCGGAGGTGGATTTGAACCACCCTCTTCCCTAATGCGAGTCCGGTGAGTTACCACAGCGCCACCCCGCTCGGTCATTCTCGAAAAGCGGGCGGGAAGAAAGAACACCTGAATCTCTTCGTTCGAGCTCCAATTTCTCGCATTTTATTCTGGTGATCATTTCTACCTTTACAGGGTGTTACAAAAGAAGGTACAGCCAAACTTTCAGGAAACATTCCTCACACACAAAGAAAGAAAATATGTTATGTGGACATGTGTTCGGAAACGCTTAATTTCCATGTTAGAGCTCATTTTATTATTTCTCTTCAAATCACATTAATCATGGAATGGAAACACACAGCAACAGAACGTACCAGCGTGACTTCAAACATTGTTACAGGAAATGTTCAGAATGTTCTCCGTTAACGAGGATACATGCATCCACCCTCCGTCGCATGGAATCCCTGATGCGCTGATGCAGCCTGGAGAATGGCGTATTGTATCACAGCCGTCCACAATACGAGCACGAAGAGTCTATACATTTGGTACCGGGGTTGCGTAGACAAGAGCTTTCAAATGAATGAACGTCAAGAGGGTTGAGGTCAGGAGAGGGTGGAGGCGATGGAATTGGTACGCCTCTACCAATCCATCGGTAACCGAATCTGTTGTTGATAAGCGTACGAACACATCGTCTGAAATGTGCAGGAGCTCCATCGTGCATGAACCACATGTTGTGTCGTACTTGTAAAGGCACATGTTCTAGCAGCACAGGTAGAGTATCCCATATTAAATCATGATAACGTGCTCCAGTGAGCGTAGGTGGAAGAACATGAGGCCCAATCAAGACATCTGTGTTGATGACGTGATTGCACAACTGCGTGCGGATCCCCGCCAGCCCACACATGGTGATTGTGAAAATTTACAATTTGATCACGTTGGAATAAAGCCTCATCCGAACTAAAATGAGCTCTAACATGGAAATTAAGTGTTTCCGGACACATGTCCACATAACATATTTTCTTTCTTTGTGTGTGAAGAATGTTTCTTGAAGGTTTGGCCGCACCTTTTTGTAACACCCTGTATATTTCCCATTCTGAGCAGAACATGGCGATTGGAGTTTCGTAAGTAGTCCACGACGCAGCGATAAACGCCATTGTTGTAAAGATTTCCATCCCAGATCCAGTATCATTTCCGTAACGGTCTCTCCTGTATTGTGACAGTACAAAACGAGCTGCCCTTCTTTGGGCTCTTTCGATGTCCTCCGTCAAACCCACCTGATAAGGATTCCTCACTGGGCTGCAATACTCCAAAAATGAACGGACAAGCGTAGTGTATGCAGTTTCTTTAGTAGTTCTTTTGCATCTTTTAAGGGTTCTGCCAATAAAACGCAGTCTCTAGTTCGCCTTTCCCACGACATTATCTACGTGTTCTTTCCGGTTTAAATCTGAAGTAATAGTAATTCCCAGGTATTTAGTGGAGTTTACGGCCTTCACTTTTGATTGATTTATCTTGTAAACAAAGTTTAACGGATTTCTTTTCGTACTCATGTGAACGACTTCATACTTCTCATTATTTAGTGTCAATTGCCAATTTTTACACCATAGTGAGGGACAGCTGCGAGCCGTGATGTACAAAATGGTAGGAGCTGGTGGGACATATGGAAGTTTGGATCGGACGACGTACGTCCTCCGGGAGTCTTTGCAGGTGCTCTAGCCCATGTGTCTGGAGTGGCGCTGGCGCAGCTGACTGATAAGCAAGAGGTACCAGGTTCGAATCCCAGCCCCAAAATAAATTTTCGTATGTCGTCGTACGATTACAGCACCTGCCCCAGCAGCTGAGACTAAAACAGCCCAGTTAAAATCTCGAGATTACACTCTTACCATAGCCATGATTACCTTTACACTGAAAGAGTACAACGCAGGACAGCTCGTTTTGTATGTAGCGAAACAGGGGACAGTCTGTCGCAGAAACGATATACCAAATACGGTGAGAATTACTAATACAATGACCTATCCCATTGCGGCGAGATCTACTTGCGAACTTTTGACCACCAACTTGCTCCTCCAAATACGAAAATTTATTTTTGGATCTCACCTATCTGTCGAAAATAAAATTAGAGAAAATCTAATTTCTAAGGAAGAGATTTCGGTGTTCTTTCTTCCCACATGCTTTTCCAGAAAGGAACCATAAAAAGTTTAAAATCTATGCTACGCACTTAAGAGTGACATTCCCATAAATATTCGTAAATTGCGATTTATTCCGCCTTTTTCCGCTCTTCTGAATACGAACTGTTGTTCCGTGAAACGTCTAAATTTCTGTCGGTCCGGTACTCTAACCATAAGTGCGAATATTTTCGTATGTGGTACCTTAATATGTACAGATACTAGTGTGGTGGTTCTCTCTCTGCATCGGACGGTTCTCACACACAACAAATACAAACAATACCTGATATTTTCTGTTTTGCCGTACCTGAGCAACGCCACCTAGATATAAGGCCTCTGCGCTGCCTGCCAAGAGTAGTCATAACACAAGCAAACTATTTGTATTGTGTAGCGTTGTGCTGAGTTCGGGAATACGTACGTGTTGCACACTGTGTTTCAGAATTTTTATGTTTTTGTTGTGGTATAAGATATTTATGAACTATTAGTAAGATAGCTTGCCGATGTTGGAATCGGATAATTCATATTAGGTATTTTGTCTCATTGCAGCAAAAATCTGCACGGAGAATCACATAGATAAGACGAAGAAGATTCTGAAACACGGTGTGCAACGTGTAGCTATTCCCAAACTCATCACAGTGCTATGTAAAACAAATAGTTTGCTTGTGGTATGACTATTCTAGGCGGGCAGCTCACAGGCCTTGTATCTAGGTGGCGTTGGCCTGAGGCGGCGCCTGTTGCATAGACTTCCGCTACATGAGAGTGACCTCCAATCTCACTATCGCGAGAAGTACCGCACCACTTTACTCCCGGTCTCGGGGAATATAGGCTTCCTGGCGCTACACATATGTGGAGGTACTACCTGACCTGGAAACATATGACTTTTAACAGCTATTTTTAAAAGTCTCAAAATGATAGAAGACATTTATATAAAGCTGGCCAATACACTGTCCTGACTCACCTAAGATATATTTGCACAGATATGTGCGTTAGTGTTTGTGTGTGTATACACTATTCTTCCATTTTTGGTACCCTACGCCATCCACTGTAACGTGACTTACACAGTATAAAATAGCAAAAGACATATCTGCCAACTTTCATAATGATTAACACATGTAGCTTCATACTAATGAATCTACTATACTAAATCGAATATTTTACGTCCGTTAGCATTGCTTGACAGTTGTATCTGGATGGTGCACACACACCCACATGGGAGCTGTGAATCCAATTTAATTCAGCCATATAGATCACATTTTCATACTGGATGTCTTTATGGCCTGAAGATAGCACTAATGAGGCGCTGAAAGTGGTTGCCAGATAATAAAATCATTATTGCCATGGCTGTTGGTTTATACATTTTTAATATACTTTGTTCCTAGTGACTGGTCAAACGGTTTGGAATTCTATTGCAACTTACCCTCCGCTATGTATCTGTGGATGACATGTGGAGTATTGAAAAGTTCTTCGCCGGCCGCGGTGGCCGAGGAGACTGAGGCGCTCCAGTCACGGTCTGCACGGCCATTAAGGTCGGGGGTTCGAATCCCCCTCGGGCATTGATATTTGTGCCGTCCTTAGTTGTAGCTAGTTCATAAGTAGTTTGTAAGTTTAGGGACTGATGACACCGTAGTTAAGTCCCATAAGCTTTACAATCATTTGAACATTTTTTTTTTTTTTGAAAGTTCTTCATGAAAACATAAGTTCTTGTGTCAACTTTTATGGAGCACTGTCAAACTCTCTCTAACTCACTAACATACCAACATCTAGCCTACGCTAGAGATGTATTTTGAAGGACTTTTGTGTAGTTGCAATACATTGTTACGTAAAGATAATTGTGCACATTTGTGGTGGGTTTGTAAACATCTGTATTGCCAATATACAAAAACATCCTTTAGTGTATAATTAAACAACTACTTCCATATCAGCAGACAAAGCATATGGATCGATTTGAACTGGAATAGCCACGTAAAATTAATGGTTGGTAAGGCAGATAGCAGACTGAGCTTCATTGTAACAATCCTCAGGAAGTGTAGTCCATCAACAATGGAAGGAGCTTACGAAACAACTCGCTCGATCAATACCTGAATATTGCTCATGAGTATAGGATTCGTACCAGAAAGATTGATAGAGGAGATAGGCAAGAGCGACGTGGTAGCGGCACACTTCGTTACAGGATCATCAGCAAAACGTCGTGCAGATGATCGGCAAACCCTAGTGGCAGACGTTGCAGGAGAGGAGTTCTCTTTCATGGTATGGGCTACTGTCAAAGTTCCGAGGGCGTGCCATTCTAGAACCATGAATACATTGCTTTTCCTATTCATTTCTCGAGAAAGGATAAAATGAGACAGACTGGAACAGAAAACTGCAGTCGTTTTCTCCGTGACTGGAACAGATAAACCGGGAACTGACCGTGTTGCTTACGGAGTACAGCTGTCGATGTACAGTCGCATCTCGTTTAGAGAGTTTACTTTCCGGTCATAGAAAAGTCAGAACAAATAAATGGAAAAAATGATCAAAAAAAGCAAGGAAGAAAAACTTTTTACAAAATCCCTATTTTTCTTTTCCTTCGCAAATATCTCACATTTCTCCTGCGAAACTGTGGATTAAATAACGAGGGTAACGGAAAGGAATGATGAACTGTAATTACAGTCTCCTGGAAGTTCTTGTATAATCACCGAAGTTCTTTAAACCCGAGAAGGCTGCCTCTCCGCCTGTTGTGTGGATGGCTCGCCATGTTCTTGCTTTACGGGTAGTTTTTCTCTGCCTCTGGAGATCGTTTCCAGCCTCGCCGTTCGGTTCAGACAGATAACATACGACACATTGATGGAAACCTTGAGCTTTTAGATTTACTCACAGTAATGCTGCAAATATTTGCGTATTTTAACATATCAATTATTATAATGTTTAAAACAATTCTGTTTACGAATGTGGTTTTTGGTATAGGTATTTAATGGTGTTTATTGTTCCCATATATGTGTTACGCATTTATCTCTGTTATTAGGGAAGGTTGCCCTTTTTAGAAACTCACCCCCAACCACCCACTATATACATTTGAAAATAAATTTCATGCAGTATGCAAAGTGCCAACTGAACATATTTTCCAGGCTGAAGTGTTTGAGCAGTATGTCGAAGAAGGAAACCATAGATCAGTGAGCAGTTCACAGACGATGAATGTTGTATCAACCCGACAATGCACTCAGTTACAGAGCAGTATATGTCAGACAATACTTTTTGGACAATAACATTTGTGACATGGACTGTCCTCAAGCCTACAGAACACCTTGGGATTAGTTGCAACGTTGACTTTGCTCTGGACCCCAACGTACAACAATTTCTCGTTTAGGATCTAGGACATACATGAACTGTTATCCCCCCAAAGACGTTTCAACAGTCCGCTGATGCGGCCGCAAGCTTTGGAGTAATGCAATGATACGCCATATACTAAAGTCCATGAGTTTGGACGCTACTGATCCGAAAGTCTAGATTTCTATCTCCTCCATCAAGTCCATTAGTACGTGTGCTTTACCCAAAAACCTAAGTAGTTTGTGTTCGTAAAGTATAGGGGTTACTGACACATGAGCTTTTTATACCAGTGGCTGGCCTGAAGGCGGTATTAACTTATTTAAATAATATGTTGTGGAAACAAGCCAGTGAAGGACAAATAGTACTTGTTAGACACTTTGTTCACGGAAGACGGAGGCATTACTGACACATATGGCCTGAACTCTGTAAACAAGGTGCTGGCCTGCCATTTCTGAAATAGACTGCCCTACCCATAGTCCCGACCTGAACCCAGCAGAAGGCCTATGGGGTGAGTTATAACATCGACTTCGCTTCTGACCCTAACGTTCGGTATCACTCTGTGGTCTAGGCTCTTAGATCGTCAGCCATGTCTCCACAGACCTTTCTTCATCTCATTGAAAGGGCCTCAAGCTGTAAGCCATGGATGGATACAGTGTTTGGCACGTTCTCCGAAACATCCGAAGATCTTACGATTTTTTTTTTCAATTATTCCAGAAAATACGAAATTTCGAGGGAATCTTCCGAAATTTTTCCGAACTTTCTTCGCCGATAGGACACGCTGCTACATAACACATACCATATCAGTTCGGGCCAGTAGCGAAGCCAGGAGTTTGATCTTCGAAGGTGGGCTGAGTATCTTCGCGCCCCGAAGAGCTCTGATTTCCTTAAAAATAAATGAATAAAAGTAAAAGAAGAGGAAGGAAGTACTGAATACTGATTTCATATGAACTGGCGACTTCTCTCTCTCTTTCTCCTTTTTTTGAAGAAAAGTTGAAAAAGAAGCAAATTTAGCCCTGATTGGGGGTGGGAGAGGCTGCAGAATCATAGGCCCCCTTCTTGGCTGCAAGAAAGTAAAAAAAAAAAAAAAAAAAAAAAAAGCTTAAGGGACTTAACTGCGGAGTCATCAATCCCTAAACTTACAAACTGCTTATGAACTACCTTATACTAAAGACGACACAAACATCCATGCCCGGGGGGGGGGGGGGGGGGGGGAAGGGAATTCGAACCCCCGACGGCGGATGGCCGCACGCTCCGCAACACGGCGCTCCAGTACGCGCGGCTAATCCGCCGCGGACTTCTTGGATGCGCCACTGGTTTTATCACAACGTAACAATGCATTAACAGTGACTACCGCTTTACTTTTTCAGTTTTGTTTGTGCACTAGGACCGTTAAGGCCACAAAACCCGCCGCGCCGAGTCAAGGAAACGCAAGATGTAACGCTACCATCTGTGAGACAACCTTGCCAACATAAACTGTGTATGAATAAAGATTAAACTGATTGTAAGATGTTCTTATTTCCACTCCCCTGGACCCCCATTTTTTTTATATTTTTTTTTTTTTTGCGTCCAGGACTGGTAAATCCGTAACTTTACCTTCGTCTGTCTTTACACGAAATCTATATGGTTTATTTTTAATCAATTTTTCTATTCTTCTTCGGTAGCGCTACAGCCCTTGGTGAGCCTTGGCTTTTTCAGCGATTTTCCTCCACATTTCTCAGTTATTTGCTTCTCTTTTCCACCCGCGGACAATACTACAGAGATCCTCTACTACCAATGATACGTCTGTTCCTAAGGAACAGACGTTGCTGAAAGTCCGCAGCTATAAATGTTAAATATACATTCGAAATTTGCGGGAATTTCCCACTTCAGCTGCTCTTCTTCAGTTGGTCAAATATATTGCAACATATGAAAATTTGTGCCGAACAGGGAGTCGAACCCGGATCTCCCGCCAGCGGGAAGCAGAAGAAGAGCAGCTAAAGTAGGAAATTCCCGCAAATTGCGAATATATATTTAATCCTCTATTACGTCACCATTCTATCTTCTTCTTGGTCTCCCTCTTCGCCTAGCCGAACAGATGTCATCCTTCATAATTTTCTTTAGAATTCTATCCGCTGCCATTCTCTGCACATGCCCTAGCCATCGTATTCGCTGAGATTTCACAAATTTTACTATGTCCCTGCCATGTATTAATTCTTTGAATTCAGTGTTGTATCGCATTCTCCAGCCTTCTTCCTCTCTTAATTTGGGAAATCTGCCGACTTTAGCTGCATTGGAGCGGAACACGAACCGGGATTCGCGCTTTTTGTGCAGGAAAGGCGGAAGAATTACTGACAAATATAGTCGTGAGCTCTTTCAACCAGATTCTGGCCTGCGACCGTGGTAGGCAGTCAGTGAAGACTAAATAGTATATCCAGATGAAGGCCACTGTAACGTTGGCCAAAACGTCGGTTATTTAAAGTAATAGCCTTCTTACATCATGACGCGGTACAACACCCAGAAAACTTTTATGTTCAAAATGGTCAAATGCCTGTAAATCTATTGGACCAAACTGCGTTGTCATCAGCCCGTAGCTTACAACTACTTAAACCTAGGTAAACTAACCTACGGACAAACACACACACACCCATGCCCCAGGGAGGACTCGAACCTCCACGGCGAGCAACCGCGCGCTCCGCAGCGAGGTGCTTTAGACCGCTCGGCTACTCCACCGCGGCAAACTTTTATGTCATGTGACTCTGGCCGAGGAAGCCTACGTAATTATAAATAGTACTTGTTAGAGAATTGAGAAATTTGGTGTATTTCTGGATAGCCCCTATGTAGCGGGGCTCCTAGGCGCCAGAGACGCGGCCGCCGGCAGACAGTGGAGGGGGCAGGGCAGGGCAGGGTGGCCCCCCGGCGGCCGTTGGCACCCTCGTTTCGATCGGCCCTTCCGCCCCGTTACTCGGCGTCTTTTCCGCCACGAGTGGCCGGAAGGACGGCGTTGCCACGGGCAACGGCCTGCCGCACTCTTCCTGCGCCAAACACTGCCTCTGCCGCCATAAAATCCGGAAGCATTCGCCCCTGCTACACACACACTTACTTTATACGGCATTACCGTCGTCCTCGTATCCGATCCAAAGTACGACAACAACACCGCTGTCTTGCTTCCTGCAGATATTTCCAGAGGAAAATCCCCTGGATCGCTATGCTGAAAATCCGGAATTGGCTGCGCATTTATTTTTTCCAGTCTTCTATTAGTCCATCTCTTCGGTCCTCCCATCTCCTAGATCAATGCCAGCCGGCCGCGGTGGCCGAGGAGACTGAGGCGCTCCAGTCACAGTCTGCACGGCCACTACGGTCGGGGGATCGAATCCCCCCTCGGGCATGGATATTTGTGTCGTTCGTAGTATTAGCTAGTTCATAAGTAGTTTGTAAGTTTAGGGACTGATGACCCCGTAGTTAAGTCCCATAAGCTTAACAAACATTTGAACATTTTGAGATCAATGCCATCTCCTCCTTTCCGTCTATTTCCTTCTCCTCCTTGCCCTTCCTCTATGCATCCCCTTGTGTCATCAATTCCTGACAGTTACAAGTGGGTATCATTGTGTCTCTATTTGGCCGGCAATGCAATATCTGGATTTAGAGGCATCTGGATGTGTCAATGGCCTGTAACTTGGTCCGCACAGGAACATGAAAGCAGCCGCACTCGTCACGTTTTCAGTTCACCAAGTCTGGTCCCCCTAAAGGAAGATCACCACAGCAAAATAATCACTTCATATTTGTGTCTGGTCCGCATATGAACATGAAAGCAGCCATACTCGTAGTCAAGTTTTCAAAAAACGTTTGTAAATCTATCGGACCAAACTACGTGGTCATCAGTCCGTAGTTTACAAACTACTTAAACCTAGGTAAACTAACCTAAGGGCAAAAACACACACACACACACACACACACACACACACACACATGCCCCCGGGAGGACTCTAACCTCCACGGCGAGCAACCGCGCGCTCCGCAGCGAGACGCTTTAGACCGCTCGGCTACTCCACCGCGGCTCAAGTTTTCAGTTCACCAAGTCTGGTCCCCATTTGGGAAGATCACCACAGCAAAATAACCCCTTCACATTTGTGCCTGCCTTTTTACAACAAGTAAAGAATTCCTGAAATATACTGTGTCATCCTGCACCGTTAGTTGGAGAATAACAGCAACAGCAACAACCAACATAGAATTCGGCTGCATCCGGAATGGAGTTGTGTCCAGGAACCTTCCACTGCTGATGTTTGCTGTCACATATTTCTCAATGATCAAGTGCAGTTCTGCTCTATCCCAGAAAACCATCGTAGATGATCTGGCAAGTGGTCCCAATGATTTTTTTATGAGGGAACGCTGATGACAAAATTCAGTACATGGACTTTCTGGTGTCCTCACTGTGCCTTTTTTTAACAGACGCCTAAGTCTATACGAAATGTGCTTAAGTGGCTAACAACAACCCCACATCTGTTCCCAGCAGAATCTGTGTGGGACCACTTCTGACATCAGCTCTGTCCCGTCCAGAACATTAAATACATGCTGCAAAAGTTTCGACCCTGCTTGCTGTAGGCTACAGCAGCTTCAGAACACCCTCGCAACCGAAACAGTGCATGTGTGTGTGTGTGTGTGTGTGTGTGTGTGTGTGTGTGCGTGTGTGTGTGTGTGACAGATCGTGCGCAGCATTATGCTGATAAGTGAGCTGATACTGTCAAGGTTTTCATATGTAGGGGAAGGGCAGATGAACAGAGACGGAAGAGCAGGGAAGGAGTGAGAGAGGCACAGTGATGGATAGGTGGATAGAGGGGTGCTGGAAGAGGAGGAGGAAGAGATGGGGGTGGGATGAGAAGAAGGGAGTACATAGACATTACTGGAATGGATCACTACCCCAGCTACGCCGCTTTTCAGCAAGGTAATACAGTCAGAAGCTTAAGAGAACAAAGAGAATGCTACCAATACGAACAGAGATGGGAGAGAAGATCGACAGAGAGATTAAATATCCACTTCCCATGCATGTTAAGCAATTGCGTAGTACTGCCAGGTTAACTAGTCTCAAAAATAAAAATGAATCGATGAATGCGTTGGTAAGCGCAAAATTCAAGGTTGACATAACCAAATCGTCTAATTTTCTTTTTAAAATATTCGCCGACGTCCGACAAAAGTTCTTATGACACGAAAAATTGCACGGTAAAACGTAAAAACTATCTTCTTTTTACCTATACAAATTTCTGTTCCTGCGTATGTCACTGATTCCTAAACCGCTCGACCGAATTTGATGAATGTGTGTGTGTGTGTGTGTGTGTGTGTGTGTGTGTGTGTGTGTGTGTGTGTGTGTATGTGTGAGTGTGTGTGTGTGTGTGTGTGTGAGAGAGAGAGAGAGAGAGAGAGAGAGAGAGAGAGAGAGAGAGCTCTTGGATGTTTTAGATTCACATTTCAGGCCGGCAGGTGGCTCTAAAAACCGAAAAAAAAAAACAAATAATAATTTGGTGAATTTCTATGAACGTCGCTACAGTGGCGGACTAAGAGGAAGGGGCGGACCGCCCCAGTCCTCTCGTGTTGGAGGCCTCCAGGTATTTCGAAAGTAGTTTTTTTTTTCATTGACCTTCCTTGGCCTCTCGTTGTTGCAGGCCTCCAAATCTCGAAAGCTACCTATTTTATAGAAAAGAACTAGTTCATCTATTTCCAAGTGGACGGGGACGGGATCATTTTATTTTACCGATTAGATTCGTATTTAATGCGGTGGCATACTGTTCATATAGTTCCGATAAAATTTTGCACAATTGACCTACAGAACATGGGGAAGGGCGCTGTTTCATTCAATTTTCGTATATGGTGCATGGCGAAGGGAAGTTTACTTGCAATTCGCACTTCGCCAAAATGTTCACATATTCTGACCATAGTTGGCTTTACAATAAATAACCAAAATCTTTACAAGGTTTTCTAGTGAAAAACTGTGGCGCTTGTCTGTCAGAATCAAAATCAGAGTACAGAATTAACTGATAGCCGGACATCGCTGGGTTTGCAACTAGTACAGAACAAATTCGCCTTCCACTCGACTCCTGCTGTGTGCTTCCTACCGAAGGAATAGTACGGCGCGTCGGAGCGGCCGAGCGTATTGAGGCGCTATGCTCACTACCACCTAGAGAGAAGGCCGCGGCGCTCTCGTGTGACGTCAGGCAGAGTAGGTTGAGCCAACACCAGCTAGAGACAAGGCCTTACAACAGGCCGTGCCTACGTCACACTTACAGGCCGCGGTCGCCACCTCACTGGCTGGCTGACCGCCGCGCAGCGGCCGGCCTGTCAGATGGCGGCCACGGCCCCTGTGACGTAGGCACGGCCTGTTGTAAGGCCCACGGGAAAGACATGCCCCCAGCGCGGTCGTCTTGGCACGTAAGCAAGGTAGTTCCGAGCCGGAGCGATCGCTAGCTCAGAAGCTGCCCGCTATGACGCAGTAGGGTGTGCCCTAGCGGTCGGCCAATCGGCTAGCGATCGCGCCGGTTCGGAACTACCTTGCTTACGTGCCAAGACGACCGCGCTGGGGCCTGTCTTTCTCGACGGCCACGGGCCTGTTGTAAGGCCTTGTCTCAAGGTGTTGTTGGTTGAGGCGCATAGCTGACTGGCTCGCTGCTTCGGCATGGTGAGACGTTCCCTAGCGGCTACCCAGGCAGCTATGCGCGCGCAACCCACTCTGCCTGACGTCACACGAGAGCGCCGCGGCCTTCTCTCTAGGTGGTGTTGCTATGCTACGATGCGCGAGGTCGTTCCCCGTCTGAGTTTCGAATCCACCATCGGGCATGGATGTTTGTGGTGTCTTTAGTATAGGGTAGTTCATAAGTTTAGGGACTGATGACCACGCAGTTAAGCTTCACAAAAATTTGAACTATTTTTTTGAGAAGTACTCGCGTGATATTCTGCCCCGGCCACTTCGACAGCCGGAATGTTGGCAGCGGTAAGTAATAAAAGTGCCCTCGCCGCGGCCGCAGGCGCACTGGCGCGCGCTCTCACGGGTGCTGCGCCGCGCGGCCATTAATGTAAATGCATACAGTTTGGCATCACGCTGCACTGCGCCAACCGCGCCAGCTGCCGGCCGCCGCCCAAACTGCATTTATTACAGGCCGGGGGTAGGGAGGGATGCAGCGCAATCCGACGCCGTGCCCGCTAATTACCATAAACAATTTTGCGCGCGCAAGCTGTCATTAACGCTCCTAATGAGGCGGCTTTTTCCGGCGCTTGCGGCCGCTCTTTGTGGCCGCGGCTTGCAGAAGATCTCTGCCCTGAGCACAGAGTAATATGTATTTGTCTGTGCCTCCACGCTACCATCTGATGTGCGAGGGGTACCCTCAGAAGCGCTTCTAGTGTCGTCTACCGGTACTAAGCCGGGGATCCGCCTGACACCTGCTGGCATCTTACGGAATTACGAGGGGAGCGTAGGACAGTGGTATGGGGGAGGTTTCTTCTCTGTATATGTTACTTTTGACAATGTTGACTGGAATACACTCTTTCAAATTCTGAAGTCAGCAGGGGTAAAATATAGGGAAAGGAGAATTATTTACAACTTGTACAAAAGCCAGACCGCAGTTATTAGACTCGAAGGGCATGAAAGGAAAGCATCAGTTGGGAAGGGAGTAAGACAGAGTTGTAGCCTTTCTCCGATGTAATTCAATTTGTACATAGAGCAGGCGGTGAAGGAAAGCAAGGAAAAATTTGGAATAGGGATTAAAGTTCAGGGGGAAGAAATAAAAACATAGCGTTTTGCTGATGACATTGTGATTCTGTCAGAGACAGCAAGGGACCTGGAAGAGCAGTTGAATGGAATGGATAGCGTGTTGAAGAGAGCGTATAAGATGAAAATTAACAAGAGCAAAACAAAAATAATGGAATGCGGTCTTAGAAAATCAGGCGATGCTGAAGGAATTAGATTAGGTAACGAAACAATGAAGGTGGTAGATGAGTTTTGTTACTTGGGTAGTAAAATAACATGTGATGGTCGCAGTACAGAGGATACAAAGTGCAGTATGTCAATGGGAAGAAAAGCATTTTTGAAAAAGAGAAGTTTGCTAACATCGAATATTAATTTAAGTGTAAGGAAGTCTTTTCTGAAGGCATTTGTGTGGAGTGTTGCCTTGTACGGGAGTGAAACATGGACGATAAGCAGTGCGGACAGGAAGAGAATAGAGGCTTTTGAAATGTGGTGTTACAGAAGAATGCTGAAGATTAGGTGGGTAGATCGCATAACTAATGAAGAGGTACTGAACAGAATTGGTGAGAAAAGTAATTTTTGGCATACCCTGACTAAAAGAAGGGATCGCTTGGTAGGACACATTCTTAGACATCGAGGAATCGTAAATTTAGCATCGGAGGGAAGTTTGTGGGGTAAAAATCGCAGAGGGATACCAAGAGACGCGTATAGTAAGCAGATTCAAATAGATGTGGGTTGTCGTTCTTATGAGGAGATGAAAAGGCTTGCTCAGGATAGAGTAGGGTGGAGAGCTGCATCAAACCAGTCTCCGGACTGAAGACCATAACAACAACATATGTTACTCTGTGCCCAGGACTAGTGAGGATGGGATAGACAAAGGGTTTCAGGTATCTATTTTCCGGTTCATGTAAAGGATTCGGAAGTGGTGAAGGTACTGTAGGAGATGACGAAGCGGGAGGAGGTGGTAGTCAGAGGTCGTATGTTATAGGTCTGTGCCCTGAGCCACTGTGCCGCCCCAGACGCTCGGTCCAGCCGCCGTGGGCGTCGCCTCTGCACCGCCGCCGCCATTGTCTGGCGCACGCGCACCCTGCAAGGCGAGCCGGCATTCTGGGCGATACACGCGGGCAGACGCGTGTGCTACAAACACGCCGCCGCCTCAGGGCGGCCGCCCCGCACCTCGATTGATGTCGGCCAACTATGCGCCGGTCGCACGTACGCTACCCACTGTTCCCTCTGTCCTACAATGGGGGCTTTCACGGCAGCAGTTGTCATTACTTGAAACGTCCGCCTCCGTAGTCCAGGGGAACCAAATATGGACTCGGAAACGAAAGAAACTGGCTCTTTTCAACAGGTAAAGGTAAAGCAGTTAGCAATCCGAAGATTGGTTTGAACACCACAGTGCTTTACTAGGCATGGTCCTGTTTCGAGGTGGTATGCCGCTGCCTTCCTCCCAGTTATAGGGGGACCTATAGTTTATACGTGGGTTCAGAACCACGGTGCTACTCGGTATTTTTCACATGAGCAATACTGCCAGAGGTGAAAGAAGTGGAAAGTGACAGATAAAAATCCTAGGACCTGGCGGGGATCGAACCCGGGTCCCTTGGATTTGTAGTCTAGCACTCTACCACTGTGCGACCGAGGCGCACACACCAGAGAATTCCATTAAATTACGAGACGTACTTCACCAGGATTGGCGGTTCTTTCCAGAATCCGAGAATAATAGTTATACCAGGTTAATGGGTCAATTTATATATTACATGATTATCGACAACACGCCAACGGTTCGTGGTTATCATAGATTAGATTAGATTAGTACTTGTTCCATAGATCATGGATACGACACTTCGAAATGATGTGGAACGTGTCAGGTTAATGAAAGATGTCTTTACAAATTATTACTTTGTACTAAATATTACATGATATTTCTTTTTATTTTTTTCAAATTTACTAATTTATATCTAAAAATTCATCCATAGTGTAGAAGGAGTTACCATGCAGAAATTTTTTTAATTTATTTTTAAATGCTTGTTGGCTATCTGTCAGGCTTTTGATGCTGTTAACACTAGTAGATTCTGATTTTCTAGTGCTAATTGTAGGATTTCGTTTTAAAAAGCCTTCAAATCAGTCTTTTCCCGGCAAACACACATTTTTTGAGCTGTGTTGTTGTCCCAGCAAACTGAAATGCTACTCTTCTAACTTCCTGTGCAGACAGACCATAAAAAATGATGATAACAACTTTATTCTATTAGAAAGTGCTTCCTCCTGTTGTTGAGTGAATGCTGAATTACGCACCAAGTGAGGTTTAGAAACCATGTCTCTCTCTCTCTCTCTCTGGAGCGGCACGTTGCGGACCGCGCGGCCTCCTGCGTCGGACGTTCGAATCCTCTCTCCGGCATGGATGTTTGTGTCGTCTTTAGTATAAGATAGTTCATAAGTAATTTCTAAGTTTAGGGATTGATGACCCCACAGTTAAGTCCCATAAGCTTTACAAACATTTGAAAATTTGAATTCTCTCTCTCTGAGTTCTTGTAGAGTGCCAAATGGAACATTGAATACTCTGCTAGCTGCACGGATAGAATCACCCTCCGCAATAAATTTCAATGCATTTTAACGACTTATTCAGATCATCTCCCTCGATTCGTGGTTCTATTCCCTGTTTTTGGCATCAGTAACAGGGATCATTACAATAAGGCTTGTGTGGGAGATGCGGTAGACTACTGCCATTACCCCACTGCTACCTACTGGGACTGCCCCTGTTACACAGTTTGGGAAAATCGTCCTTAAAGTTTATAAATATCTAAGCTACTTGCATAATACAGTAAATTAAGTCGCATGGAACACTAGTATTCATGGAAATGATGTAGTAAAGAAATTCTAATAAAAACGGTACTTACTGCTGCTAGAAAACACGCGAAAGTTAGAGTCAAATGACATAAAAATCTTCCGCGGTCACAGCTCCACAACAGATAGAACACTAATGGCGTCGCTTGAGCAGTTAGTTCACCATATGGCCGCGCAATGCGTAGCACCAACCAGAGACTTTCCAAATGAAAATAAAAGCTGAAAATCTACCTACCGGGGCTATCCCAATATCCCCTAAAGACTTGCAACAGGCAGGCCGAACACGAACCCAGCTGGGGTCTAACGGCCAAAAATGCCTCACGTATTCATCATTATTAATTGAAACGTCTGGGCTGAAATGCCGTGGTCCACGCGTGAAACTTTTCCCCTGACGTTTCGCCCTCGACTGCGGAAGACATCCTCGGAGGTGAAGCGCGAAACTGCAAGTAGATCTCTTTTTTTCCCCCGTATTGTGATTCGCACCACGGGGACAGGCTGTCAACAGACTCTTACGGCGCTCTGCAGCAAAAAGGGTACAATAATTGTAGTCCAGAGGCGAGCAGCTAGGTTCGTTACTGCTAGGTTCGACCAATGCGCGAGTTTCACAGGAATGCTCCGGGAACTCACATGGGAATTGCTGCAGGAATGACGACGTTATTATCGACAAATTCTGTTGAGTAAATTTGGACGGAATTTGAAGCTGACTGCAGAACGATCTTGCTGCCGCCTACTTACATTTCGCGTAAAGATCACAAAGACAAGAGAAATTAAGGCTCGTACAGGCCGGCCGCGGTGGCCAAGCGGTCTCCGACGCGCCAGTCAGGATCTGCACGGCCACTACAGTCGGGGGTTCGAATTCCCCCTTGTGCATGGATATTTGTGCCGTCGTTAGCGATAGCTAATTCGTAAGTAGATTGTAAGTTTAGGGACTGATGACCCTTTAGTTAGGTCCCATAAGCTCTACAAACATTTGGCTCGTACAGAGGCATAAGACTTTCTTTTTTCCCTCGTTCTATTTGAGAGTGGAGTAGGAAACTATATGCCTAGTAGTAGTACAGTGTACACAGATTAAAATCCGCAGCACTTCGCTTGGGGGACCTCGCAGGGAGAAGGGGGAGGGAGTCGCGGAGGGAGGGGAAGGGTCAGGAGGGGTAAGAGGCGGTGGGAGCGCGGAGACTCCAGTGGAGGGAAGGACGTGGAAGAAGAATCGAGCTTGGGGAAGGATAAAGACTGTAGGGGGTGGGCAGAGGGGGCACCAAAATTATGTGGCTGGTAGGAGGGATAGATTTCAGTACGAAGGGCATCATCCGGAAGGGGGAGGCGGCGGAAGTTACCGTGGGACAGGACGTGGAGTGTGTGAAGGTGAAGGGAGGGAGGGACGGATGCAATGACTTAGGCGTGGCAGAGGCCCAGGGTCGGTGAGAATAGGGACACTATCGGGTGATAGGGTCAATTTTGCGGGGCGTACAAAGGATTAGGAGGAACAGGAGGTGCAAGTAGAGCTCGAGAGAGCGACGATATTTGCTTCCCGCCAACAGATGCTCATGTAAAAATAAAAAAATCTTTCTTCAGAAATATCATAATTCGCTTTATGCTTTCATCCAATGAAAAGGTGGAAATGTTATTGTTGTGATCTTCAATCCGGAGACTGGTTTGATGCAGCTCTCATCCTTACTCTATCCTGAGCAACCCTCTTCATCTTCTCATAACAAGAGCAACCTACATCCATTTGAATTTGCTTACTATATTCATCTCTTGATCTCACTCTGCGATTTTTACCCCACACACTTTCCTCCAACGCTAAATTCATGATTCCTTGATGTCTCAGAATGTGTCCTACCAATAGATCCCTTCTTTTAGTCATGGTATACCAGAAATTATTTTACTCCCCAATTATGTTCAGTACCACCTCATTAGGTATGCGATCCACCCACCAAATCTTCAGCATTCTTCTGTAGCACCACATTTCAAAAGCCTCTATCCTTTTCCTGTCCGCACTGTTTATCGTCCATGTTTCACTCCCATACAAGGCAACACTCAACGCAAATGCCTTCAGAAAGGACTTCCTTATGCTTAAATTAATATCCGATGTTAACAAGTTTATCTTTTTCAAAAACGCTTTTCTTCCCATTATCATTCTGCATTTTATATCCTCTGTACTATGTTATTAGTATATATGTTATAGTATATATGTATATAGTATATATGTATATATGTTATAGTATATATGTTATTTTACTGCCCAAGTAACAAAACTAATCTACCACCTTTATTGTTTCGTTACCTTATCTAATTTCTTCAGCATCGCCTGAGTTTCTAAGACTGCATTCCATTACCCTTGTTTTGCTCTTGTTAATATTCATTTTATATGCTCCTTTCAACACACTATCCATTCCGTTCAATTGCTCCTCCAGCCCTTTGCTGTCTCTGACAGAATTACAATGTTATCAGCAAAACGCAAGATTTTTATTTCTTCAGCCTGAACTTAAATTTCTTCTCTAAATTTCTCCTTGCTTTCCTTTGTAGCTTGCTCAATGTACAAATTGAATAACATTGGGGAAAGGCTACACCCCTGTCTTACACACTTCCCAACCTCGCATCCCTTTCATGCCGTTCAAGTCTGATAACTGCTGTCTGTTTTTTGTACAAGTTGTAAATAAACTTCCGTTCGCTATATTTTACTTCTGCTGATTTCTGTATTTGAAAGAGTGTATTCCAATCAATATTGCCACAGCTCTGTCCAAATCTACAAAAGCTAGAAATGTAGGTTTGCCTTTCCTTAATCTATCTTCTAGGGTAAGCCGTAAGGTTGAAATATGAAACAAAAATTTTAGCTTACAGCCGCGGCGGAGTGGCCAAGCGCATTGAGGCGCTATGCTCCGATGCGCGAGGCCGTTCCACGTCGGGGGTTCGAATTCTCCCCCTCGGGCATGGATGTTTGTTTCGTCTCTAGTATAAGTTAGTTTGTAAGTAGTTTGTAAGTTTAGGGACTGATGACCCCGCAGTTAAGTACCTTAAGCTTCACAAACATTTGACATCTTTACAGAAGACCAGCTGAAGAGCCATTCCTAAACTGAAGGCTTGGTAGTTCCGTTGGGTATATATTTTTCTGCACAGCATCAAAGACAATTATGGCCGAGGGAGGACTCGAACCTACGACGCGGGCGATCTCGTGATTCGTAACGTGACGATCTAGAACAAGCGGTCATTCCCCGCTGACACGAGAACTATGTTTAACGAGTTTGAAGTAAGATCACCACAGATTTCAGGAAAACTAGAATTTAACTTAGAAATCTATGTCTCTGCCCAAAAACGTATCGTTATATGAAATGTTAAGGACGGACGAAAATAAAATATGTTGAATATTGGATTTGGACATCAATGAGAACTATGTTGCAGGTGATGAATTTCGGACTAGCATGGTAGCTGCAAGCGCCTCTGTCCCATACGGCGAACGTCAGCATGCCTAATAGATGTGCTCTGTCACACAGAAGGATTTTCATTTAATCACTTACTGTGGCACTCGCATTGATCTGTAGTATCCGTGCTTTTCCTGTTGTGATGAAATACTTATTTTTAATTTTTTTTTTCTTTTTTTGCCTCACACAGTAGTGGTTTACCAGAGCGACAGCTCTGCATCGTGTTAGTCTGAAAATGATGTTGGACATACTGCACAGATTTCATTTCGGCAACGCACAACACATGTTGCGGTCTCCCTGGAACATATTTTGTTTTGCTCTCTGCCAATTCGCTCTAACAAAATAACTACATTTCTTGTTGCTCCTATACGAATACGTACGCATCGTTTAAAACATCCCCAGTTAAAAAACATTAAAGAAGTAATTTTCTGAATTCCATTTTGCAAATACATTAACAGCAACATTACTCACATGACAGTTTATATTTTCGTGCTAAATCAGTTACTGTTTGAACACCTTGAAAAGTTTATATCGATGATGTTCGATGAACTACGGTGATGTACAACGAACAAAGAGCGCAAATATTACCCACACTCTGCTGCATTCGTTTGTCAAATGCAGGGTAGTAGCAATGAGCAGTTACCTCCGTTTCACTCTCATGTAGTTCTCGTTGTTTCCATTTAACGTATAAGATAGCGTCAAGGACATCGTGATACACTACATATAGAATGCAGTATATATACATATAGTTTCATGTGTTATGTCGGACATGCACATCCTAAAGAACAGACCTTCTATATATGAACAGTATTTTAAAGCGAAGACGGCGTTTGGCTCATTTCTGTATCGCGGGTGCTGAATATCGTATCTCTCGCGGGAATCCCATATAGTGAGAGTAAGATGGTATGGACGATACGAAGAAGTGAACCGCGCAACTTGTGGAAATTTGGAGCAGACGCGAGGCGTGGTCTGATGTCGGAGGCGGGAAATCCGCGTTCGAGTCCCTGGCTGACAAAAAACTTGTTACCATTCCAATGCTCTAGAGTCCAGTGCAACTAGTTATTCCTTTCTACTCTCGTTCCTCTTTCTTACTTTCATTAAATTCATATAATTCATTGGTTAATCTCAGTTACGTTTTTATCGGGCACCTTTGTTATTATCGTATAGTCTCCACCAGCTTGCTACATTCCTAGCACTATAACTCTGAATTCCTTCGACGTATTCCACCAGTCTATACTGGAAAGCATTTTAAATACTGCAAACGGTCATACTAGATTCTGCGTGTCATTTCTTTACCCAGTGCTCTTCTGTTTCTAAGAATCCTTTCAAGATATTCAAGATGCTCATTTGCTTTCTGCTTGGAATTATTCGCAAAATTTCTTATCGTGCTGTAGAGTAACCTGTACGTCTTTAAACGTTATGACCACAAATGCTCTAATGTGATACGCTAAATACACTTCTTTCGCGGAGCTGTAATTCGTCTTTACAACTATATACAGGGTAAGAAACTTAAAGCACAAGAATCACTCCTCCATAACTCTACAAAACTCTTGTCGTTTACGTTTTTACTTATAGGCACAGCTGATTTATCACGTATACTTCATACAAGGTATTTATTAATGCCACACGCATTTAGTTTGTTTTTATTGATAGGCTCCATCAGTTGCGATTTACGGGTATTTAAGAGGTGTTTTCTTGGAGATACATGTATACGCTCTAACTGGTAGAATTTTCCTGTCACTTGGTAACCACATTTACCAGTTCACCTGCACTGTGCATTGTGTTTTGTAAGAGTTTGATTCTCAGTGTGTGAATAAACTTGGTCATGAAGAAAATCCAAAATTCGATAATCTGAAGACACTCATGAATTGACAAAACCATAAAATCGCCGATTATAATACTTCCCAAATAAAAAACAGAAAGGAAGGAAGATTGGGGTTTAACGTGACGCCTACAGTGTGATCATTCAGGATGTGGTAAAAGAAAAAAAAGTGAAACGCGCATGCCATAAATAACAGTCGTTTATTTTGTTGCAAAGATCGAAAACAGCTCTACGAAATTTCTAAGCAACTAACGATGGGCGGAATATAGAAAATAATCACACTTCTTTGTTTTATGGTTTTCAAAATAAAATTCCAAGATAGCACATTAATAATTTAGTGAACGACGACCGGTTTCGATGAACTGCGTCACCATCTGTGTGTGTTACCAAATGATGGTGACACAGTTCACCGAAACCGGTCGTCGTTCAATAAATCTTGGCATTTTATTTTGAAAACCATAAAACTATTAGATCGCCTCCAAACCCGACTATGTCAGGTAATCTTAAATTCTTAGTTTATGAATTTATTCACATTCAAGAAAGACTGTTGTGCAACATTTGTTCTTCACTTGTTTGGAATTATCCACCGACGAAATTCTCACAAGAACAACAATTAACAAGCTCTTGGTTCTGCTCTCTCTGATGAATGATTAGAGTGTAATGAGAGCGGATGAAATGGTATTAATGACAACTCTCAGATCGGACAGTAAACAGCGCTAGGAGATTACTTACCTTCTAGAGACAGATGAGATCTGAAAGAAATGGCAGCACAGCACACACACTATACACACTATATTACTAAGATATAACTACTACCGCCAATATTTCTGAAACTATACGTGTTAAATATTTGTATCAAGCTTAATCAGGGTTAGAGTAATTTTTTTCTTGAATTACTTGACTTTTCATGTTTGGAAAATTTTTGAACTTGAGAAGCTCTAGTGGCAACTCAGTGGGCTAGTTCCCCATTGAGGAATTGCTGGAGGGAGCAATCGAGGCCTCTCAGAGTCAAAAGCCAATTAAAAATCAGGAGTACTTAAGGGGAACACATATTGATTAATGTCCAGATAAACTTTCTTCCCACAGATTAAAATTTTAAAATTTATCCACATTATTTAACTACACATACTGTTCTTAAGTTAATGTATCTCATTTCCTGTGTAAACACCTAATAGGTGGCTGGAAGCGGTAAGAGTTGGTCAGGCGATTCTGAAATTAATTACTTTTATTATGGAACTGGTTACGTGCATGTCAACCACTTCTGCGCCTACTTTTAACTAATGTACACAATGATGCTCAATGGCAATGTGTAAGGAACGGTGTCACTGGGAAGAGAAATGGCATTAGATACTGTTTTCGGACGAATCTAATTTCTGTTTGTTTGAAAATGATGGCCGCCTGTATCACTGACAGTAGAGAGCGCCATTATAGTGACTGTATCCTGAAAGGCATGTTGAGCCAACTCAAGGCCTTATGGTTGGGCCGCTATTGGGTAGAACCGCAAATCACACAGCCGGCGAGCGTCAAGGGAACTGTGACAAGTTTGACCTACATGAATGACATCCAGCGACCGTTTGTGTACATCACTGAAGATGCCATTTTTCAGCAAGACAATGCACGACCACTTGTTGCTGCATGATCACATACCTTGTTGGTCTCACAGGACATCAGATTTTTACCAAGTATCGCAAGGTCAACAGATTTGCTGGCAATCGAAAATGTGTGGTATATGCTGAAACCGTGTGTGCAGAACTGTGCCAATGCCAACGACAATTTTAGACCCAGGTGAAAGCAGCGTAGATTCTTGTACCACTTGACCCACTTGCACCTTATATGTCATCAGGGAGAAGTTATCAGGGATCATAGTGGAGCCAGGGCCTATATGCAACACGACACTTGCTGATCTGAGGTGACTAAAAAGCTAATCATTTCTTCAGAACATAGTAACGGACTAGTACTGTGAATATGAATTTGGTATCATTAGTGCTTCGAAATGTTTGTCTTTTATTCTAATCATTAGTGTATTACTTTATCATGTGTATATTATTGTAATAATCTGGGGGAGGCTGGAGATTCATTTCCGAAGTACAAGAAGGCTCTCATACTTAGTAGGCAGGCACTATAGGCACTAACCATGGCTCAATGGATTTGCTGACTACACGGATGGTCTTAAGGCACGTCTTCCTCCATAACAGACTTCAGTTGTGCCTCATGTTCCCCTATGTAATATGTATCAATGTTGCCGAGGCTCTCCAGCAGTGGAATACCCACCCAGCAATGAACAGTTATGGGGAAGATCCTGCCTTGTGCCACAGGCACATGTGATAAATGTAATTATCAAATAATAATTCATTGTCCAGCGATATATTTAGCTCTGTATATGTATGAGAGATATTAAACTGAGGTAGAGGCACTGAATTAAAGTTTCTGCTATGGTGGCTTAGTGGTTATAGCGTCTGCCTGGTGAACAGG
The DNA here is from genome assembly GCA_026315105.1 of Locusta migratoria. Classification (NCBI taxonomy): domain Eukaryota; kingdom Metazoa; phylum Arthropoda; class Insecta; order Orthoptera; family Acrididae; genus Locusta; species Locusta migratoria. The sequence goes on along the minus strand of CM048750.1, from coordinate 103,258,822 downwards.
AGGTCCTGAGGTCCTGGGTTCGAATCCCGGCCATGGCACAAATTTTAATTGAATGCCTGTACTTCAGTTCAATATCTCTGATCTATTTTGCTAGTAAATATGTCTCTGGGTAATGATTTATTACTTGAAATTTGTACCAGAAGTTCATTTAGATCAGTATTGAAAATTATTTGAAGCTGAAGTGTTAAGCTGCTTCAATGTTTAAAATTGGAACACATGTATGCATTGGGAGCGAACCTAAACAAGAGAAAAAGAAGAAACACTAGCTCCACTTATTTCAATGGTGTTGTTGTTGTTGTGGTCCTTAGTCCGCAGACTAGTTTGAATCAGGTCTCCACGCTACCCTGTCCTGTGCAAGCCTCTTCATATGAAAATACGTACGGTAACCTACATCCTTTTGAATCTGCTTACTGTATTCGTCCATCTGTCTCTCTCTACGATTTTTACCCCACACACTTCCTTCTAATGCTAAGTTGACGATACCTTGATGTCTCAGTATGTGTTTCACCAAACTTCTGTTGAGCACCTCCTCATTAGTTATGTGATCTGCCCATCTAATTTTCATCATTCGTAAGTAGCACCACGTTTCTAAAGCTTCTATCGACTGAACTCCTTACTGTCAACGTTTCACTTCCATACAATTACTTTTCGAATAACCCTTGTATATATAAACATGTATCTCTGTAATCAGTAAAACTCAGATACATGTATAATAATTTACGTTATGCAGCATGAATGCCTCCTGAACTATTAAGTATTCGTTTTGTTATAGTTTGTATAGTATAATTTCATAGGTGATACGATGATCGCGTCTAAGTGAACCTTAAATGCAACAGTCGCTATGTCTGCAGCAAGTGTCATTCGCGTATATTAAAACTTTATTTGGCACACAAAGAAATCACGAGAGGAAAAAGTATTATTTTACATAAATGTGTAGGACCATGTGAAGTGATTTATACGACTTTTATTTCAAGTATAGTTTCTGGTTTATAAGTAACATTGCCCAAAAACTTCGCATGGTGGTACAGTATTAATACTACAGTGTTGTTCTTATGACTGTAGAAATTATTGTAGTTTGGACTACTTCATGTGAAATGTGTGAAAACAAGTCATTTTTCATGCAAAGTTCAGAACAGTCCCATGATTTCCACATTTTACAGTCAAGTATCCCTGAAGACAAAACTCGCAATTTCCTTTTGGTCCGTAATCTGTCAAGTGACAACATATTGTCATATCTGCCATACCGTACTTCTCTGACTGGTACAGGAGATTCTGTTTCATTCTGCTTTTGGACTCATTGCCCCTTCTCCTCTCAATGAAATATAAGTCCATTTTCAGTCTCCCATATAAGAATTCGTCAACAATTATCCATAATAATTGAACTTCATGGCTTTCTCTTTCCCTTTTATAAGCAGTTCTCCACGAATCACGAAAAATATCGTAACAAAATTGAAACAAACGTGTACCTTGGTAACGTATGCTTGGAGTGTCCGCTAAAGATTCAGTTTATAGCTAAACTTTTCGCAAAAGACAACGAAACATCACTTTATTGGAGAGCTTTAGATTAGATTAGTTTTTTGTTCCGTAAATCCATGTTGAGGAGATCCTTGTGGATGTGGAACATGTCAAAAAACAAAATTAGAAGCTGAATAATAGATAATACTAATAATATAAATACAAATACATACATTTTAAGTTTTTTTTCTTTTTAGCTGATAATATAATAATACTAATATATTAAGAGTACCGATACAAGCATCATTTGGTACAATTTAGAAATGCACTAATGGAGTAAAAGGAGTTGGCCACTAGAAAGTCTTTTAGGTTATTTGTAGCTACATTTTTTTTAAAACTTGGTGGTAAATTATTGAAAATGTGTATTCCTGAGTAGTGGACCCCCTTTTGAACTAAAGTAAATGCTTTTAAGTCCTTGTGTAGATCATTTTTATTCCTAGAATTGTATGTATGATCTGAGCTGAGCTATGACAAATTTAATTAAAGAATAAATATACTGACAGGCAGTAGTTAATATACCCAGTTCTTTGAGGAGGATTCTACAGGACGTCCGTGAATTTACTCCACAAATAATACGTATTACACACTTTTGGACTCTGAAGACTTTTGACTGACTTGAAGAGTGACCCCAAAATATTACACCATTATGGAATGAAAGTAAGCAAAGTATACAAGCTTTGTTATTTTTAGATCTCCTATGTCTGATAATACTCGTATTGAAAATACAGATTTGTTGAGTCGTTTCCACAGTTCTGTAGTGTGCTCCTCACAACTGAATTTATTATCAAGCTGTAATCCCAGGAATTTAATACTGTCAACCTCTTCTATCTGTTCTTCTTGATACTTAACCCTTCACTGCGTTGCTTTGCAAATGTGCAAAGCGAAGTTTTCACTCTCTTTTCATAATTGACCTATCAGTTTAACCCTGGAAACTGCGTTGCAGATGATCAGTGCTGACTTTTAATATTAACTGAACAGATTCTGCCAGTAGAATGCGTCAGTTCTCTCTAAGGTGTCAATTTGTAGCATTCTCAACACAACACACAGTTCTAGTGGTCTCTTTTGAGGGTGATTTTTATAGCTTCAATCAGGGACATTCATGAATTACGTATGCATAGATTTGTTAAGTTACACGCAGTTTTGCATAAATGCAAAGTGTAAGGAATACACATTTTTTCGACAATTTAGATTTTTTTTTTTACTTTTTTCTTGGGACCCTTGAAAAAAATTCTAATATGAAAAAAAATTGCGATTGAAAAAAATGTGTGTGATGAAGTGTTGTTAATGCATGTGCTGGTGGAAAATCTCTTACACGTTCTGAACTGCATGTAGTGAGTCTTTTCAAAGTTTAATGACAATGAATTGGCTTTAAACAATTTATTAATGTTCATGAAAAAATTATTAGCAGACCTTTCTATAACTATGCTTGACGTACTTTTTATTGCAATACTTGTATCATCTGCAAACAAAACGAACTCTGCTTCTGGTAGTGTAACTGATGAGAGGTCATTAATGTACACCGGAAAAAGCAATGGACCTAAGATGGATCCTTGTGGGACACCACATGTAATTTCTTCCCAATCCGATTATGACTGTTGGCTTAATTCACTAGTCACTTGGATATCTTAAAAGCACATAATTCAAACTATAGTTTGGCATTGTTGAACTAGGAGCAACAAATTCCGTTAATGTACTTTACTCTTGTCTCTATCGTAATGAAGTAAAGTCCGAAATTTTACATTTCCCGTCGAGCACAAAACGCGGGACCTGGATATCTTAAAAGCACATAATTCAAACTATCGTTTGGCATTCTTAAACTAGGAGCAACAAATTCCACTGAGGTAATGTACTCTTGATCCCGCGGCGCGGAACAAAATTGCCACGTGGTTGGAATTCCCAAATTTTGTTTGGAAATGTGTTTCAGAGGTGGTGATTTCAGAGGTTAGTTTAATATTAAGCTAGCAGCGCACACTTGAATTTCGATTTCCGGCTAAACGGATCGAGCACAAAATTTTTTAATAGAGCAACAAATTAGCACAAAATTCTGGTATAAATGTTTTTTTGAATTTTTATGGTGGGGGTGCTATCTTAATTTGTGTTTTGTTTCCTGTTAGTGAGGTACGACTTGAACCATTTTGCAGCATTTCCCATGACCCCGTAGAATTAAAATTTACTTAAACGGATGTTATGGTTCACACAATCAAATGTTAGTTTCAAGCTCTACTGCCCATCCGAGGATGAAACTCGAAACACGTTTCAGAAAACCACGCGCGAGAGCAACTTTGCCAAATAAAGGGTCAATCGTGAGGCTCGGTTTCGGAAACAATGGCGGCGGTAGTGTCGGCGAGAAGGCTAGCGGCAGAGGAGAGGGGTCGGGTACTTACGTCGACGTCGATCCGGAGGGCGTCCTCGTCGCTGTAGCCGAGCGAGCGCATGTGCTTGAGGTAGGTGGTGGTGATGGGCATGCTGAAGTCGATGCGCGGGGGCGGCGGCGGCGGCTCGGCGGCGCCGCGCAGCGCCAGCGGCAGCACGAAGGGCGGCGCGGGGGCGGCGCCGGGCAGCGGGGGCGGCGAGCGCGCGGGGGGCGGCGGCGAGCAGGCGGGCGACGGCGCGGCCGTGGCGGCGGGCGCGGGGGACCCGGCGCGCGACGCCGGCTGCGGCGACGACTGCGGCGCGCAGCCGGCGGGCGACGGCGAGCGCGGCCGCCGCTGGCAGTCCGTGCAGCCCAGCAGGAAGCGCGTCACCGCCTCGCGCGGCAGGAACGCGTACGTCTCCGTGATCTGCGCACACGCGCCACCGCGTCTCCGTACAGTGGTTGCACACTTAAATAGTAAAGAGCTGCGATCGCGAACCAGTGACAAGCCACGAAACATTATGGGGGTGGCATCTACCTGCTTAAGGGGACCTTATGTGTAAGTAAAGAAAACTTAGGGGTGAAAAAAAGATAGGTAGGAACCTACCAACTTTAAATCTAACTGAACACATACCTATGAATAACAATCATCAAAAACTATTTAGACTTCTCCTAAATAACATGAAATGAAAAATATTAGACTACTTAAAAGTCAATCAAGTATTACAATTATAGAAATCTTCCCATTCCATTTTTACATGGTGTGGTACAGCAACCATGTTCAGTTGAATAAAAGAACGTCTCGATTGCAAATATATTTTATTTCAATACCTAGGAATTACTATTACTTCAGACTTAAATTGGAAAAATACACGTAGATAATATCGTGGGAAAGGCGAACCAGAGAATGCGTTTTATTGGCAGAACCCTCAAAACGTGCAACAGAACTACAAAAGAAACTGCATACACTACGCTTGTCAGTCCTTTTATCGAGTATTGCTGCCCAGTGTGGGATCCTTATCAGGTGGGTTTTACGGAGGACATCGAAAGAGTCCAAAGAAGGGCAGCTCGTTTCGTATTGTCACGATACAGGGGAGACAGCGTTACGGAAATGATACAGGATCTGGGGAATCATTACAACAACGGCGCTTATCGCTGCGGCGTGGACTAGTTACGAAAATCCAATCGCCAACATTCTCCTCCGAATGCGAAAATATATCGTTGACCCCCACTTACATAGGTAGAAATGATCATTAGAATAAAATACGAGAAATCAGAGCTCGAACAGGGAGATTCAGGTGTTGTTTCTTCGAGAATGGAATGGGAGATAAATACTATAATGTTGGTTCAATAAAGGTGATTTGCAGAGTATTCAATGTAGATGTTGATGCGTTTCACCCGGTTAGGGCATCTTTAGATATCTGACAAAGAAGAAAAATAAACAAAACTTACAATATTTACATGACAATCTTTCGAAAATTTTAGCTAGAAACCATTCGGAAACTGGTAGTAACAAATTGTGATAATGTACGTTACTAATGTTCTATCTACTTCATGGTAGAGGGTGTTTAGAGTAAAATGCGGTCATAGGGCATCTTACAGGGACAATACTATGTAAGCCATTGATCTCCAGTAACATTGACCATTGAAAACATATTGATACATTGTTTAACCGAATGGATATTGCAAGATTTATAGGGACATCATACAAGGTAAATCTTGTAATATTAATTCAGTTAAACGTGCAAGTCTAGGCTCTCCCCATCACCATTGTTTCTGGGGCTTGTACGGATTTCCGGTGCTGGCGGGTGACTCGCTGGCCGACCCTTCACTCTGTGGCTGCGCTTCGACCAGGTAAGACGTTCTGATTTTCTTTCCTCCCTTGAGATGGTAGCGATTCGTTGTCTAGTTTGTTCAAATTAGACTTCAGAACTTAGCTTCATTTTTCGGAATAAGTTTCTCCGATTATGTACGGAAGTGTACTCAATTTCATTTCAGTGATTTTTCATAGGTAAACGTGCTGAATATGTAACTAATTTGGTTTGGGTATCGGTAATCTTTGTGAGACTAGCAGGCGGTGTACGAACTCTATTTAATTTATAGCTTTGTGGGACGTGACTAATATGCAGGAATATTTTATTCTGTGTAGTGTATGTGAAATATTCCTTTCTGTGATGTGGACTCCAGGTGGTGTGTTCTTAGAACAAAGACTTCAGCTACCCCTGTGTCTGTTTCTATGCCCTTCAGGCAATAAATAATGCATGTATCTTTCTGATTTTTATTAGTACATTGCGATCTCCTCTCTGTCTATTTTAAATTGTTGTTTCGTTTCCAAACTTCTACTTTGCATTCAGACTCCGTCAGTAAATTCTCTTCTAGCCTTGTACAACCCCCTTTATTAGCTTGCTTACGAAATACTACGTATTACTAGGGGCTGCATGCCGTATTTCTTAGTTGATTTACTCTGACTTTGAATTTATTCCATTTTTCTGAAGACTGGACTTCGACCATCCATGTAAACCCTTCCAATCGCGTTTAGCTGTATTTCTTTAGCTTCCTTATGATACCGTATGCATTTGTAACTGTTGCATGCAGTAGCAGTTTTTCTTTATTTTTCAGAAATAGATTTTTGTTTAGTATTTTTACTGGTTTTCGGAACCACATCGTATCGAACTCCGACTTCAAGGGTTTATAAATAGTCACTCGAGTTCTCGCCACTGCTCACATACTAGTGCCTTACTATTGTGTATCCTTACTTCGTAATCTATGATTCCGTTTATTTTTGTTAAAATGAATACGATCTTTAAGCACTTCGCCTTCAGTGGGGTGCCAATATGTAACGTAGCAGACACATGCCGTGTGTCTGGGTAAGCTTGCATGCTCACGGTTTGATTTAAATGGAAATTAATCTCGCTATTATCGCATACCATCTCACGTACAGACAGACCAGAGCCACCTACGAAGTTTATTTTCCTTTCTCCTTGTGTTGCGCCATAAATGTTCTCTCAGCCACTTTAATGAAATGCTTTAGTTCACGGTAGCTTGTATATTTATGATTGTGTGTAATTCATAGCTTCCTAATTTTTCGTTTATTACTGAACCCCTGGCGACGCCCGCCCTCCCTCGCCACAGAGACGCACACTGTGCACTCGCACCTCGCTACCGCAGCTAGGCCGTCCGTCCGCGCACGCGGCACCTGGCAGACTGGCCCCTGGCTTCCCGGAAGAGCAGAGGCCGCTGGCGCCAGCGACCGCTGCCTACGCTATTCCTGGCGCCCAGCCTCGGCGCGCACCACGCGACAGCCAGCCCCTGCCACTAAAACAATGCACGCCCCACTCCTCCCGTTCCTCTCTCTTCTTAGCCTACGTTCGAGCATTCCACTGACTAACAGAGTAATCCATCTTCGCATACAACACAGTAGGAGTGACTGTACCGGCAGCCTTGATAATGGACAGACTTCGAAGAGGAGGCACAAATTTCCTCAGGTATGCAGTATCCAGATGAAGGTCACACACTGTCACGTGCAATTCTGGCACATTAAGATTGGGCAACTTAGTGTGTTACTGGAATGCGATAGTGTATCTGACTGTTGTTCAATCTAGGAACGTATTTAGACGCGACATTAAAACCCTAATCTTCCTTCTTTCCTCGAGGATCGCAATCGTGCAGTGATGCTGAGACGGTTTCCTCAGGTATGCAGTATCCAGATGAAGGCCACACACTGTCACGTGCAATTCCAATTAGTCTGGCACATTAAGACTAGGCTACTTAGTGTGTTGCTGGAATGCGATAGTGTACCTGACTGTTGTTCAATCTAGGGACGTATTTAGACGCGACGTTAAACCCTAATCTTCCTTCTTTCCTCCAGGATCGCATTCGTGCAGTGATGTTAAGACGGCTGTTGTCATGGTAAGATCCACAGCATACGTCTGAAGATGTAGAAGTCAACACTTAGACATCTAGAATGTTGAAGTAAACGTTGTGGCAATGTTAATGGAAATTTCTTTGATGTTTAGAAGTAGGAAACATCTTGTGTGGAAAATGAAGCTGTCGGGAGGGGTCTTGTGAATCGTGCTTGGGTAATCCTGTCGGTAGAGCACTTGCTCGCGAAAGTCAAATATCTAGAGCTCGAATTTTAATCCGCCAGTATGTTACAACTTTTCATGCTGGAAAATTTACAGAGAGCAGAAATACAGTAGTTGTATATTAATGAGATTAGAAAGAATCAGAAATTGCAAGTAGTACTAAGAATTAATTTGGTAATGGAAGCATGTCCTGGTGAGGAATAAGGGCATCACCAGCCAACTAGGCAGGGGTATGAGAAAGCAAATGAGGAAACTAGGGATTATGGTAGAGTAAGAAAATCGTTTATTAGCAAAAAAATTAAAACTTAACAAAAGTTGGATAAATTTAGTTCTGATAGTACCTTGCAAACTTCACAGAAGTACTCCTGCGAACGTTGCGGGACTAGCACTCCAGGAAGAAAGTATAGAGACATGGTTCATCCGCAGCCTAAGGGTGTTTCTAGAAAGATGTTTTCATTATGCAGCACATTGTACGCTGATTTGAAACTTTCTGATAGCTTCAAAGCATGTGCTAGACCTGGATTCGAACCCAGGACGTTTTGTCTTCCGCGGACCTTGAGGCAAGAATAGGTATATTTAATCTATATATTTAAATTATCCATATTGGATGTTAGAGAACCTGTGACTGTTAGTATAATCTAGGTACAGGAAAACGCAACCAGTCACTTTTATGAATTAGAAGCTTGCTTTATTCCATGAACCGGTTTTCGAACTTTTCAAGTTCATCTTCAGATGGTACAGAAAGTTTACAGGGTCATTTCGTAGAGAGATGCTGGGTGCTGGCTCTGTGGTAGGTAATTGACATGCTTTAATACTTCGTTATAGGCTTTGTTTACATCGCGACAGAAAATCGCGAATGCAATCGCACAACTGTGGCGATATTCCATAAGCACATTATTTAAGTTGTCTTCTTTCTCTTCAGCCCTTTTCCCGCACAAGCAGGGTCGGCTTTGTTATTGCAGATCCGGGTGGCCGGATGCCCTTCCTGCCGCCACCCCGTGCCCCTCGGGAAGAAATGTTTAGCCCAAATGTCTGTGTATAGTGTTATAAATGTGAAAGTGTAATGAAATGTTTGCGAATCGTGTATCTGAGGCGGGACATGCTGACCAGCCCGGTCGGGGGGGGGGGGGTTCGAATCCCCCCTCGGGCATGGATGTTTGTGTCGTCTTTAGTATAAGGTAGTTCATAAGTAGTTTGTAAGTTTAGGGACTGATGACCCCGCAGTTAAGTCCCATAAGCTTTACAAAGATTTGAACCAGCTCGGTATTCACCTATGGAATGTGGGAAACCGCCTAAAAAACCACATCGAGGCTGGCAGCGTTAATCCGTCGAGCGGATTCGAACTGGGGCCGGTACGCTTCCCCGTCTCGGAAAGCGGTGCGTTAGACCACACGGCTAACCGAGCGGGGCACATTATTTAAGTTGTATGTAATTGTAATTCGAAGGAATTTCTTTGAATTTACTGCTTTCAGATTCGACTGTTGTATCGTTTAAATGACGTTTACTGGATTTCTTTCGGTGTTTATATGAACGACTTTAAATTTTAGGGTAAATTGCCAATTTTCGCACCATGTCGGTCGGCGGAGCGCCTGCCGGGGGAAGGGGTTCGTATCCCGGTCTGGTTGACAGTTTTAATACGTCAGCAAGTTTCATATGAGCTGCAGAGTGCAGGTAGTTTTCTAGGCCTCTCCCGGTGCAAGAGTTGGCTGGTTTTGATCTGGCTGGGTTAGGGCACAGACAAATATATACAGACGGGAAACCTCCATAAGGGCCCAGTCCTACGCTCAGGGATGCGGGGAGGGAGGGTTTCCAGCAGTTCCGTAAGATGTCCCATGATGGCGCTGCGGTCAGAAGGAGCCCTTTAAACTGGCCAGGTAGCGGCAGGTAGCGGCTGTCCCCACCACCACCTCCCCTCAAACGCCAGCAAGCCGGACACAGCCGTGGCCTCGTGGCAGGCGGCACGAGCTCTCCCCTCAGCCTCCCCACCACGCTACCCTCTGACGTGCGAAAGGTACCCTCAAAAGTGCCTCTAGTATGGTCTACCGGTGCTAAGCCAGGGAACTGCCTGACTCTTGCTAGCATCTTACGGAACTACGAGGGGAGCGTCGGACAGTGGTTTAGTGGGGGCTGCTCCTCTGTATATGTTACTCTGGTTAGGAGCACGGTAGCGAGGAACGGCTGGGAGCCGTGCAGAGGAGGAGCGGGCGCAGGCAGCTGGGACCGGGTCGGCCTTGGCTGCGAGACAGCCTCTTCCGGCGGCGGGTCGCGCCACGCTGCCCACCGACCGGTTCGCGGCGAGGGGCCGCCCAGCCTGGTGGACGCCCGCCCTGCTCAAAGCCGCTGCGTGTGCCGCGGTACACCAGGAGTCTGCCGACAACTCGCGAGCAGCGCCAGACGGGCGCGGACCGCGAACGGAGCGCCTGATTCGGGACGGGCCCCAGACACCTGCCACAACTACAGATGGCGAACGAGCCAGGCGCGGACGTCCGTTGGAACACCAGGGAAGTGTCAACACTTCAGGAGCAGCGCAAGGCGGGCGCGGACCGCGAACGGAGCGCCTGATTCGGGACGGGCCCCAGACACCTGCCACAACTACAGATGGCGAACGAGCCAGGCGCGGACGTCCGTTGGAACACCAGGGAAGTGTCAACACTTCAGGAGCAGCGCAAGGCGGGCGCGGACCGCGAACGGAGCGCCTGATTCGGGACGGGCCCCAGACACCTGCCACAACTACAGATGGCGAACGAGCCAGGCGCGGACGTCCGTTGGAACACCAGGGAAGTGTCAACACTTCAGGAGCAGCGCAAGGCGGGCGCGGACCGCGAACGGAGCGCCTGATTCGGGACGGGCCCCAGACACCTGCCACAACTACAGATGGCGAACGAGCCAGGCGCGGACGTCCGTTGGAACACCAGGGAAGTGTCAACACTTCAGGAGCAGCGCAAGGCGGGCGCGGACCACGAACGGAGCGCCTGACGCGGGACAGGTCTGAGAGAGCCCCCACGGTCACAGATGGCAGCCGAGCCGGGCGCAGACGTTCGACAGAGCGACAGGGAAGGGACAACAGCTTACTAGCTGCGCCAGGTGGGTGCGGACCGCAAACAAAGCGCCCAGCGCCTTCCGGGCATAAATACTGGACACCATCCTCCAAGAAGTGTATTCCAAAATACTGTGAAACTTCTCTAACAGATTATATAATTCAACAGAGAATATACTGTATAAATGACTATATACCACACTGTAAAACCCACAGAAACTTCTATAATGTATAATTGTATTATATTGTACCCTAGTTCATAAGTACTCTAACACAATGTATAACACAACAAGAATATATTATCCTGTAAGTTTTGTACTGTAGCAACAACTATATACGACTCTGTGAAACCCATAGAAACTATCGTAAGCACATTTGTATTATAATGTATCCTAGATCTTAAGAATAATTAAAGAATAATTTAAGCATGTCATTATATACAAATATAAGAAAATTGTAATTCTATATGACTTAGCACTTTGCAAGAGATAAGAAAATGTAATAAAGAAAAAAAAAAAATGTAAAACCCAATTGCTGAAAAGGGTGGCAAGCATGCTCTACAACAGCCCGCTCTTCCCCCTAAGGGTAGACAATGAAAGGCGCTTAAAAAAACACCTCCAAGAAGTCAGTCTCAGGTAGCACCTGAAAAAGGCAGCGAGTTACGCGGCCGAAATATTGTGCCAGAGCGACACAAACATCCGGCAGTAAACCCGTTTACTCAACATGTCAATCTTATCAGTGTTTTTAATTGCTTGTAAAAGCGAAAATCTGTACGGTTTCAAATGCAAACGTTTTCTCAACACACGTCAAACTGTTGTATGTGAGACTTGCAGTTCACGAGACGCACGCCAGGTCGATTTCGTAGGGCTGTTCACAAAACTGTCTCACTTGCTCAACGACTTCGTTGTATGTGCTGGACGACCTGAAACTTTTGTATGTCTTACTGAGCACTCATAAATTATGGGCCTACTTGGAGAATCTTTAGTATAGTTGGTACGAAATTTACGCTGAACTGTTGTCGTCGACTTTGATTCTTCAAACCTCGGGTCCAGGGAAGGCAGCCATTTTTAACGTAACTGCCACTAGCGCGATTCTGCACTAGCGAACTACGCGATTCAAAACGTGATGTGTTTCTCTTTGAAACAACACTAAAACCAGCTGGTGTCTAACGGCCAAAAAGTGCTAGACGGCATCATCATCACTTCATGAGATACTACGGAATGCTTAGAACGTAATCCTAAACAACGACTCCTCCACTTGCTGGCGAAATACTGGCGGTGAAGAGTTTCCACCTGCATGATTGGCTGACATCCGTGTCGGTCGGCACCACGGAGACACCCGCTAGGGGCCTGGCTTTAGGTGGGACCACACGCCGCCTGGCGTGGTCCGGGCGCTGGAGGCGGGCGGCTGTCCTTTGCCATTTGTGACCACCCGGACGTCACCGGCAGCGGCAGCGGCAGCCGGCAGCCAGGGCCGCATGCAAAGCGGCCGCCGATTTATGGGGAGGGGTGGGGAGGGGCAGGGGCGGGGGCCGCCTCTTGTGCAACCGGACGGCCTTCCGCGCCGCGCCGAAAGTCAAGGCCGAGCCGCGGCCGTTCTCCACTGACAGCTCACACCTCCCCACTGACAGTAAGGGGGCCACGCGGAAGCTCTCCGCCGACACCACTGACGCCGTGTCAACAGCAACCGCGCTACTTTGCTCTAGTAAGTAAACAGGCGCCGTCTCTGACACACCATTTGCGTTAACTACTAACCGTTTCGATCTGCAACATTGGGAACTTTGCAAATATGGCTTCTTTCAATACTCCGTTATCTGGTATGAGCTACTTCGATACATACTGTTGCGGTGGTTCTGGTTATGGCAGCTCCTCATTTTTACTTTCGCGCGATATAGCTGGAGAGTTCTGGTAGTTTCCTATGACGTCAGCAGTGGTGTGAGGAAGCTAACGGTGCGAAGAGGTCCCTTCCGTGCCAAATTGCGCGAGTTTGGTAAAAAGAAAAAAAAAAAAGAAAAAAAATAGAAATGATGTGATTAAATCAAAAATGTTCAAATGTTTGTAAATCTATCGGACCAAACTGCGTAGTCATCAGTCCGTAGCTTACAAACTACTTAAACTAAGCTAAACTAACCTACGGCTACGGACAATACACACACACACACACACACACACCCATGCCCCAGTGAGGACTCGAACCTCCGACGGCGAGCAACCGCGCGCTCAGCAGCGAGGCGCCTTAGACCGCTCGGCTGATCTGATTAGTTGCCACCATGATAGTGAGTGATAGCAAGCGCAAAATTATTAATATTATATAAATCATTATTCATTTACATATAGTTTCAGCTCGGAAATAATCTCAGCGTGCGTCGAAAACTTCACGATCTTGTGTGTCCTCTTCTTCTGCACCCAGTTTGCTCATTGTGAGCTGTACATTTTGGATCCAGGTGGTCAAAGGTCGTCCTCTTCTTCTTCTCCCCTCAGGTTGTTAATCCAGTACCAGTTTCGGTATTCTGGTGTCCTCCTCAATTCTTCGTACATGCCCGTACCGCCGTAATTTCTTTCTGTCCATCACTTCATCTATTCTTTCTTTTATTTCCATCCTCTTTATTATTTCGGCGTTTCTTCTTTTTTCTTTCCTGGAAATTCTGGCCGATCTTCTCCAGAAATCCATCTCTAAAGCTTGTAGTTTCTGAATGTGCTTCAGGTTAATGGTCCAGGTTTGCGCTCCTTACATAACTACACTATCAAATCTAGATTTATATATGATTTTTTTTGGTTCTGTTCATTACATTTCTGCTCCATAGGACTGAATTGAGCATCTTAATGACCTTTCGTCCACTGCTAATTCTTTTATTAATTTCTGAGTCGAATGTTCCTCAATTTCTAAAACAGACCCCAAATAACAGAAAGTGTTAATTTTTTTTATTTCTTTCCCTCTATGTATAGTTCATTTGGATCATTGGACAAGTATTCTGTTCTTTTATAATTAATCTTCAGACCCCCAATTTTTGTATGCTCTTGCTAGCTGATTACACATGTAGTTTGCAACCTCCCCGTCTTGTGCTATGACAACTTGATCATCAGCAAATAATAATGATGTAGATAAACTCCATCTCTAATTTCTAACCCCAGACTATTACATTTCTCTGACCACGTTCTAAGACAAATATCTATATAAATTTTGAATAATGTAGGTAACATGTGACAGCCTTGCAACAGACCTTTGCTTGTTCTAAAATTTCTGTGAAAGTGTATTACCAATTTTCACTTGGCAAATGTTATCTTTATACATCTGTTGTATTATTTTAATTAAAGGAGTATTTATGTTTACTATATGTAGTGCTCTCCAGAGTAGTTTCCTTGGAACGACTTACGAAATTAATTCAAAACTAAAAGATAAACTTTCCCATAAACGTTAACCTCCATGGCAGTTTCATTATAGGGCTCGTACAGGTGCATAAAAATATTATTTTCCCCCTCGTTCTGTATGGGAGTGGAACAGGAAATGAAGTAACCATTAGTGATACTAGGTACCCTCCGCCACGCGCCTTGGGTGAATTGCGGAGTATGAAATGTAGATGTAGATGCGACAGCAGCGACATCTCGCGTAGTCGACGTGGCAGGTGTTAGGTTCGACATCAGTGGTTTTGTTCACTTGCCTGCTCCTCCCTGCGTAGGAAGTTAATCCCAGGAGGTGTTGGCGCCTTTGAGACTTCCGAGCCAGTCTGGAAACGAGGCGAAGTACGGAAGGAGGAGGGTTTCGGGTTCGCGAGTTCGCGGTCTCCGTCGAGCGCGTGCGCTCTTGTGTGTGTGTGTGTGTGTGTGAGAGAGAGAGAGAGAGAGAGAGAGAGAGAGAGAGAGAGAGAGAGAGCGCTCGCGAGTCGATGCAGACCCCGGCGGAGAGGCGGGGTGGAAGGGGCGGGTGTTTTCAGTCTGTTCGCGTGGGCGTGTAATGAGACGACTCGGCGAGGGACGCACAAACAAAACGGCGCACTCAACAGGTGTGGCGGAACGCGCTAGCGCCGGCACAAGAGGCGCGCTTCGACTCGGCGCCTCGACCGCGGCCGCAGATCGATGTGCAGGTCGACTGTCACGTAGCGCGGTCGACACGCGCCCTAATCACGCGGCCCGCTCCTTTTACGAGCCGCCGTCTCACGTCTGACTTGCGGTCTCGCGGTGCCAGCTGCCAACACAACGGACCGTTCCAGAGATTCCAACTTTTGAATAAGCAAATAGTAATACGACGTAATTATGTATGAGCGTAGAGGGAGGCAAGGGGGGGGGGGCGGTGTTTGAAGGGTTCCGAGGATAATAAGTGAATACAAATGATCAAAATTGTGAAGCCTGTTTTGTAAGATTACAGATGATATATGGACAGCGTATTACTACATCGTTCTGATATGTACAGTAGGAATATGTATGGTTGGGGAGGAATGAAGTAAAACTAATTATTTTCTTCCTCAGAACCGAACATATTAGAATTGGTGATTTCCAGAGATATATAGAAGAATCATTAAAAAATTGCACACAACCACAAGATAACGCAAAATCAGAACTTACAGAAACAGTGCATGTTTAAGATATTTCGATGAGTGTACAGGTTATGAAAGGTACAAGTCAAGTGACATGACGCATTTTCATTGGCTGCTGCTACATTACAAAATGGCGCGCCTTCGTGGATTCGTCCCGTATTACGTAGTTTTGCGAGTTCGTAGATGATACTGTCAATACCGGTGCTTTCCACAAGAACATGCTCGAAGATGCTGCTCATGACCTCTTCATTTTTGTCGATGACATCACACGAACGAAATCAAAGGGAAACGAGTTTTGCCGAAGGAAAACAAATGACTGATTTGCTATTTAAACCTGAAAATCGGAATACGAACCACTCCAATCGTAAACTCGTACTTTTAAACAATTTTCGTAACAATTACGATTAAATCGTAATGGTTGGAACCTCTGCCATTCCTGTGAAGTATAACGAAAACGTGTAGCCTTTTTAGCTAACTTTGGCTGTCCTTCGACAAGATTCTCTGGTTCAATATCGTTGCTCATCATCATCATCATCATTAGAGAGTGATTATGCCTTTCAGCTTTCAGTCTGCAGCGTAGTACCTCTAATAAAATTCCTCCATGATGCCGTATTCAAAGCTAACATTGATGCCTCGTCTGATGTTATGCCTTTTACTTCAAAATCATTCTTCACCGAATCTAAGTACTTTCTTCTTGGCCTACCTCGACTCACCCTCCGCAGCCGAGTTTCTTAGGTAACCTTGCTTCTCACATGCGTGTAACATGACCCCACCATCTCAGTCTGTTCGCTCTAACTGCTTCATGTGTAGTGTTCAGTCCCAGTATTTCTTTGATTTCCTCATTATGGACACCCTCCTGCCATTGTTCCCATCTAGTAGTACCTGCAATCATTCTTGCTACTTTCATGTCTGTAACCTCTACCTTATGAATAAGATAACCTGTATCCACCCAACTTTCACTCCCATATAACAAAGTTGGTCGAAAGATATAGCGGTGCACTGTAACTTAGTCTTGGTACTTACTCCCTTCTTGCAGAAGACAGTAGATCTTAGTTGAGCTTCGCTACACCTCGATTCTAGTTCTTTCACTACGTTGCCATCCTGTGAGAAAATACATCCCAGGTACTTGAAACTGTCTACCTGTTCTAACTGCGTTCCTCCTATTTGGCACTCTGTTGAAATCACGGAGTCCTTAGTAGTCACAACAGCTATTTGTTTGTATATCGCGCATTAATGTCATGTAGCAAAATGCTGGACCTTAAACATTCAAGGGTAGCACGACGTTATCCGGCTTCCACCGATCACGGGCCTGGTAGAAATTCAGAACCGGCCGCGGAGGCCGAGGGGACTAAGGCGCTCCAGTCACGGTCTGCACGGCCACTACGGACGGGGGTTCGAATCCCCCCTGGGGCATGGATATTTGTGCCGTCCTAGTTCGTAAGTAGTTCATAAGTAGTTTGTAAGTTTAGGGACTGATGACCCCGTAGTTAAGTTCCACAGACTATACAAACATTTGAACATTTAGAAATTCAGACTTAGTTGTTATCGGTGGTCCTGCGAATTCCAACGATTATCAGGGCCGCGCGTCTAACATATAACGCCTGAGAGACTGAAAAATACTAGCCCGCGCAACACCTATGTTTCGCAAGTCGCAGAATTGGGACAAGTGCAGGCGTTTAAGTTACGTACACTGACAGAATTAAGAGGTGTTGCATCGCAAAGAAACGCATGGCAGTGGTTGTGCAGTCTGGAGCGTCATGTTACGGAGCGCGCGACCACTTGCGCCGGAGGTTCGAATCCTCCCTCGGATATGAGGGTGTGTGTATGTATGTGTGTGGGCTTTAATGTAAGTTAGTTTGAGTTGTTTGTAAGTCTAGAGACCGATGACCATACTAATTTGCTCACTTACATCTACCAACATTCCTCATTAGGAAGGCCAGTCCATTTCTTAATAACATTGTGGAGATTGTCATTTTATGTAACTAATATACAAGCAAGATAAAGCAGTCAACAATCCGAAGATTGATTTGAACACCACAGTGCTTCAATAGGCATGGTCCAGTTTGGAGGTGGTCTGCCGTTTCTTCCTCCGTCATTCGAACTGACTTACCCACCCATAGAGGGACGTACAGTTTAACGTGGTTTCCGAACCACGGTGCTACTCGATATTTTTCACACCAGCAACACTGCCAGAGATCAAAGACGTGGAAAGTGACAGATAAAAATCGTAGGACTTGGCGGGGATCGAACCCGCAACCATCCTTGCACTCTACCACTGTGCTACCGAGCCGACCGAAGAATGAAAAACTGAGGATCAATAAGATGACAATCAATTTGGCTTTAGGAAAAGTGAAGCCACGACACAGGTAGTCATGACACTTCACATGACAATGTAATAAAAACTGAATAAAAATCAAGACAAGTTCATAGCATCTGTCGAAGTAAAAAAGCGACCGACACAAGGTGCTCTAAATCTTGTGAAAAGTAGGAGTGAGCTGCAGTTACCGGTAAGACTGAAAGTTTCACTTGTTCTCCCTGAAATTGCTTTTCCATTTTTCTGTTTGGCTTTATTCACAACTACAGCCTCAATAACCCAAAATATACGCTAGTCTCAGTCACGGATTTTTATTACTTTTGTATTATTACACTCCTTAGACTACAGTTTTGCAGTGGCTTAGTATTACTGAGGTTACTAAATTTCAGGCGTAAATCCGTAGCTAAATATTTGCGGACCTACGTTTATATAAACTTTTTTCTTTAATGTTACTTATAGAATAACATACGAGGAATAGGGCGAAAGTCATCGTAAGTTTTGTTTTTTTCTTTGCAGTTACGAGTCCGGTTGGAAAACGTAACATATACAGACGAAAAGACAAGGCGATAACTACAAGTGTGGACAATCAATAGCACTGAAATATCGCAAAACACAAATTTATTACTGTAGTATACAGGACTATATGGACTTCGCGGAGAAATTAATGACAACATACTACAGTTGACATGACAATCGTGAGCCTACAAACCTACTTTGATCTCACTCCAAACATTAAGGAACCACTTGATGGTAGGCGGTTAGCAACACGAGAGGACATTGATAATGCTGTGCGCGAACTGGTAACCGGACTCAGACATGGTGCGTCAAATGCTGAGGCAGATGGTATTCAGTGTCTCCCAAGTCGTTGACAGCATGTCATGTCATGTCAACTGTATGTGTAATTTGTGTTATCTCTCTTTTGCACCGTGGAGGTCATAGTGCCCTGTATGCTACCGCAATAAATTAGTGTGTTACGATATTTCAGTGCTATTCACCTTAGGTATATCCGGATCTACGATAGATATTGAAAAACAATTCTCACGCCCATGAACGTACGGCAGGGACTTATGAAAGCGAGTATGAAAGTAAGTACGTCTAAAACGAAACAAACGTTACTTTCAACACCCAAGAGTCACCAGTTGCGTTACTTTTCACATAAATACCAAAAGGAATGTGTATTTTTAATGACAGAATGAAGGCGAGTTTTCATTTCCGAAATTACAACAGCAAAGCAGAAATTATTTTCACGTTGAATAGAAGTAATGTTTCGATCGGCAGTGGCGGTCGATTTGACGTTGTACAACAAACATGTCCTGGCTCTTTAGAGCAAAACTACGTTATAAAGTACGTCGTTTTTTATTGGAAAACGTGAGAATAGTGTTATCGTAAATTATGAAGTATGCGTCTTGGTGTTGAGGAAGGGTTTCTCGCTTTCCATGCAGCGGAACATAACTACTTCCTAAAGCCAATAGAGGGCACAAAGTGAACATTATAAAAAATGTACTTGAAGCGGAAAATTACGAATTTAGAAATAGTGTATTCGTGAAAAATCTCTTTCAACTTATTCCATATCGTGATATCTCAAATGTTTGTAAATTTAAGGGCCCTAACTGCTGCGGTTGCCACTCCCTAGGCTTAAAAACTATTTAAACAAACTAAATTATGCTGAGACAGACGGCATCACGGCCCACACCGTTGGCAGCTTGTGGTGCCAGTAGCAGGAGACTACTTTGGGGGTCTGCGGGTCCAGGTTTGTCATGTATGTGTACTGTAGAGTCTCTCTTTTGCAGCGCGAAGGCCATATTGCCCTGTATACTACCGTAACAAATTAGCGAGTTACGATATTTCCGTGCTATTCTTTGTCCACACATGTACTTAACGCGTTATCCTTTCGTCTGTATAAGCCATATTTTCTAGCTGGAATGGTATCTGCAAGGAAAAAACAAAGTTACCATGACTTTTTCCCCAACCCTCATATTAGTATATTTGCATATCTTTGGGAATCACCCTGTATTTCACAAATGTAAACATGGTCCTTCATTGGTTGTCTTACAAACTTGCCATTTACGTAATCGCTGCATATGGTGCTTGAGCCCCAGGGGTATATAATGGATATACACCACGGTGATTAGACCCAGGATCACCTATGGGGCGGTCCTGTGATGGAATAAGGTAGAATAGCAGGTTGCTGCTAAGCAGCTTGGTAAGGTGCAGAGATTAGCCTGTTTAGCAATAACAGGCGGAATTAGCAGTACACCAACTGCTGGGATGGAAACCATGTTGGATATATCGCCATTACACCTTTGGGTCAAGATGAAGGCAGCGGCTGGTGCATACAGGCTCAAATCTGGCAACAACTGGAACTCTTTGGGATATCCAGAATCGCACACTAAAATAGTGAGTTGGGTAAATATACGGTAAGGTTGGGGAAATGCCGGCCGACTATATTATAACCTCATAGTGCTTCAACAAGCCTTTCTATATAACACTTGGAATAAGGGAGCAGTGGGAGAAAATAGTTCGACACCGTACGGGGAACATTGTCTGGTTCACTGACGGGTCGAAATCAGACCAAGGCGTTGGGCCCAGGGTATACGGAATGCAGCCAAGACTGGAAGGTGTCATCTCTCTAGGGAAACTGGCATCAGTATTCCAGGCAGAAATCACTGCCATCAGGATGTGTGTGGAGGAGAATTTGCGTAGGTGCAACAAAGACCGTAGCTTCTACATCTATTCAGACAGCCAGGCAGCCCTGAGATCACTGGCAGCTTCTGCAACAAGATCTAAAATTGTTGCAGAATGTCACAGGGATTTGCTTTGGAGCTACGTAACTGGCTCAGAAGTCAGCACGAAGAATATTGGACCAAGGTGCATCAACAAAAACAGGGCAAGGTAATGATGCCAAAGCCATGTTTTAAAAGTAGCTCTGTAATCCTGGGCTTGAACAGGAAAGAGATTAGACTCATGGTTGGATTGCCTACAGGCCATGGGAATTTCAAGAAACACCTACATACAATGGGAATAACAGAAGAGGACCCTAAATGTAGGATCTGTGATGATGGTGATGAAACTGCATCACATCTAATCTTCGATTGCATTGCATTGAAGAGCAAAGGACACAGAACATTTGGGACAACCAGACCCGAAGAAATTGTGTCTAATAAAGAACTGGTAAAGGGACTCCTTGCACTGTTCTAGGACATTGGTTGGCTTTACTAGATATACCGCACAATAAACTTGGTATCGGTGCGGGCAGTGGTGGGTTGGACCACAACTGTTTTGGCCTCCCTGACAAAATCAACCAATCGCTGCATAAAACAATTCGTAAGACAGGTTATTACGGACGATGTTTACATTTGTAGTATACGTTGCAGACTGCTAGCAGTGCGTAAATTATAAATAAATGAGGAGTGGGGCAGAGCAGAGGGCTGAGCAGCGACTGACCGCGCGGTAGGTGCGCTTCTGGCCGGCGTGCTTGCCGGCGCGGCCCTCCATCTCGACGTGCACGCTGAAGATGATGTCGAAGAAGTTCTCCACCACCGCCACCTTCTTGAACAGCTGCCGCTCGCGGCCCATGCCGTCCTGCAACACGAGAGCGGCACATAGCTCAATACTTGTTTCACAGATCAGGAATACGACACTTTCTAATGATGTGAGACATGTCAGGTTAATAAAAGGTGTCTGTACAACACATTACAATACACAAACTATCACATGACACACACACACACACACACACACACACACACACAGACACACACACACACACACACACACACACACACACACAGTGATTAGAATAGTCTTGTGTAGTTCGCGAACATTCCGAAGAGCGCTCCCACAGGCGAACTACGCGAACCAGTTCGCAGATCCCTCGCCTCTTAGTTCGTCCGCTCATTTTCCGAAGACTGACGGGGAACAGGGAGAGGACGCGAGAGCGCTCAGAATCGCGTGAGTCCCTTCTGCCAGGTACCTTCATTTCGAGCTGAGATGCAGCTCAGCTGTAGTTTCATAGTTCACTGCCACAAGAAATCTGTTTTAAAAATAAAGTACTACGAATACTCTGTATGCAAAGTAGTTGAATACCATTGTATCACCCATTCGTGTAAATAACTGGTTTATTTGCCTAAGTATTTGATGTCAAATTGCCCAAAAATACGGGTAATAGCACACGCTTTGGCAACACTGATTCATTATATAAAAAGGTTGTCATAAAAAAGGAGCTCTTTTAATAGCGGTAGCAAAAGCCAAAAAGAGCGGAAGAACTAGAAGGAGCGGACGAACTAGGAGCAGCGGACGAACTAGGAGCAGCGGAATAACTAGGAGTAGCGGAATAACTAGGAGCAGCGGAATAACTAGGAGCAGCGGACGAACTAGGAGCAGCGGACGAACTAGGAGCAGCGGACGAACTAGGAGCAGAGAAATAACTCGGAGAAGCGGAATAACTAGGAGCAGCGGACGATTAAGCCAAACGTATCTTACTTCATAGTTCGCTGGATTCTTTTCCAAAGACCGACGGGCAGTAGCAAGAGGGCGCATAGCAGAATTAAAAAATCACGTGTTTACCTTCTGTCAGTTACCGTCATTTCGAACTGAGATGCAGCTCAGCTGTAGTTTCATAGACATTGCCCAAAAATACGGGTAATAGCACACGCTCGGGCAACACTGATCGTTATATTAAAAAGTTGTCGTAACAGAAGAAAGAGCTCTTTTAGTAGCGGTAGCAAAAGCCAAAAAGAGCGGTTGAACTAAAAATAGCGACCTACTTCGCGGCCGAGCTGCGAACTGTAACGAGAGCTACCGGTCGCGAACTAAAATATGCGCGATCGGTCGCGAACGAAAACATGCGGTATTAGTCGCGAACTATAATGACAAATGTATCTCGCTCTTAGTTCGTTGGATTCTTAAAAAAAATGGCGGGAATAAATAAATAAATACCCGGGCAACGCCGGGTTTTCAGGAAGTACTACATAATAATAAGAGTGCCAATACAAGTCTGAAGAAAATAACTGAATGCCTGAAATCGGTCAACAAAACTACGTGGAACTGGTTAAACCAACTAGGCCTATACATGCATTGTTATTCTTCGTGTGGCCTGGTGGAAGTGTGTCAAGTGACCGTCAGTTGGGCGGCCAGTGCTATCCTAGTAGACCCACCTGTGTTTCGTGTTTGTCTTTCCGACCAGTAAGTGGTCCTCTTACACGCACACAAGTCCGCACCAGCGCGTGGTGCTCACTGAGTCGGCCGCGCGTGGGGCGGTAAGGCACCGCTTGCGAGCGATTCGCGCAGATACGAACCACTCCCGTGCCGCCGTGTGCGCCGCGAAGGACGGAGACCTCTAAATTTATCCACACAATTAGATAAAAGCAGACGGGCCGACGTCAAATTAGGGAGCCATCCGGCCTGAGCTGACGGAATCAATTTATGAATAAGTGAGTTGGTTTGCATGAGAATGGGGCCGGCCTGTGTGTGTGTGTCGCAGCGGGCGCTGGGGTGCGTCACGAGGGCTGCGGCCCACCCCGGGATTATGAGGCGTACAGTCGCCTCCGCCGCCGAGGGGCACGCCACACAAAGGCCTTCCTCCGCGATAACGTGCCTGCTGCCACCCCAAACTCCGCGGTGCGAGTTTTCTTACCGACGGCTTTTTCTGTGCTAGCTGTGAAATGCACCCGATGATAGTAGCTTGTTGCCGAAATGCGTCGTGCTAGTAAAAATATTAGTAAAAGTGACTGCTGCAGTATACATTATTTCAAAAACAAACGCTCATGCCCGAGGAAGGCCTCGAACCCCCGACGGCGAACGGCCGCGCGCCAAACTTCACAGAAGCTCTCCCGCGAAACATGCAAGACTAGCACTCCTGGAAGAAAGGATATTGTGGAGACATGGCTTAGCCACAGCCTAAGGGATGTT
This sequence comes from Locusta migratoria, assembly GCA_026315105.1. Taxonomy (NCBI): domain Eukaryota; kingdom Metazoa; phylum Arthropoda; class Insecta; order Orthoptera; family Acrididae; genus Locusta; species Locusta migratoria. The sequence continues at coordinate 103,235,077 of CM048750.1, read as the reverse complement.
TCCAGAATGAAACTTTCACTCTGCAGCGTAGTGTGCACTGTTCCTGTCAGATTAAAATTGTGTGCCGGAACCGGGAAATAAGAGGCGAGGTACTGGCGGAAGTAAAGTTGTGAGGCGGCGTCGTGAGTCGTGTTGGGATAGCTCAGTCGGTAGAGCGCTTGTCCGCGAAAGGCAAAGGTCCCAGGTTCGAGTCCCGGTTCCGGCACACAATTTTAATCTGACAGGAAGTTTCATATCAGTGCACACTACGCTGCAGAGTGAAAAGTTTCATTCTGGAAACATCCCTTAGGCTGTGGCTAAGCCATGTCTCCACCATATCCTTTCTTTCAGGAGTGCTAGTCTTGCAAGTTTCGCCGGAGAGCTTCTGTAAAGTTTGGCGCGCGGCCGTTCGCCGTCGGGGGTTCGACGGCTTCCTCGGGTATGAGCGTTTGTTTTTGAAATAATGTATACTGCAGCAGTCACTTTTACTAATATTTTTACTAGCACGACGCATTTCGGCAACAAGCTACTATCATCGGGTGCATTTCACAGTTACAGGTTCATTACTGTTTTGTTATGTTTAGTGTTGTGGGTGCTAATGAAGTTATGGTTGGACGTACTAAAATAGCTGTATCTTCCTGAACGGGTTAAAATGTCCGACCATAACCTCACTGGCATCCACAACACGAAACATAACAAAACAGTTATGAACCTGTAACTGCGAAATGCACCAGATGATGGTAGGTTGCTCCCGAAACGCGTCATGCTAGTAAAAATATTAGTAAAAAGTGCTGCAGTATAAATTATTTCAAAAAAGTTTATAATACAGGCGCAGACCTCATACCAATCCACATAACATGGATAAATTTATGGGTGTTTGTGTTGTCCTTAGGTTAGTTTACCTTAGCTAAAGTAGTTTGTAAGCTACGGACTAATGACCACGCAGCTGAGTCCTATAGATTAACAAACATTTGAACATAAACTGTTCCCTTTTGCACAGACTGCTAGCTATCTCGCTGCGCACACAATCGCACATTACATGAGACGGAATCTTTGATTTCTTTATTGGAAAAGCCGTAGAGTTCATGCTGGTGAGGAACGGATATCCCCTGCGGAATGCTACTGGACATTGATTTTACAGTTTTATGTCAGCGATGGAAAGAATTTTTCTGGTGCGCATTATGGATTTCCATTAACTGGTACTTCGGTTTTAAGCTGTAGTATCAACTTCTCACTCATTCACTTCAAAAATTTTGGCTGGGTATTCGATATATTGCGTGTGACAGAAGTAAAAAAACTAATGTCAAATACGAAGTCTGAACTGTCATAGACTGATATGCATTAGAACTTCCTTTGTTATCTTCTTCGTTAACATCTAATTTGTAAATATTTCTTTATTTCTCTTCCTTTTTTTTTTAGATTTCGTAAAGATAATGCAAATGTCTTTCGTTATACACATCTTGGATATCTTGACATCTTGTAAAGTGATGGTGTCAAAATTAGTAAAGGTTGCGACACTCGAAATGCCATGGGAAGAAAATACGGAAAAAAAACTTTAATACGAAACAAACAGAAATGAGAATAATGACTTCCTATTTGAATCGAACTACTAAGGCCGATTAGACGGACAGTGGTATAAGTGGTGGTTGTTCTTTTGGAGATGTTCGAAACAAAATAAAAATATTACGACTAAGATTATAAGTGTGCAATTCTAGCTTCTCCTTAAGTATAGAATATTCAAAATACTTACGGGTTTGCAGCCGTTAACAGGATCGACAAACGCCGATATTTCAACTGGAGCACATCAAGCCATTTTCAAGACAAATGACAGTTTGGCTGATTAGAGACTACATTAGATTAGCTTTTCGTTCCTGGGTGTGCTCCATTCGAATTATCAGCAGTTGTCGATCCTGTCGCTCAGATTTATACTGGTAAGTATTTTGAAGATTATAAGTGTTCTATAGGAGATGGATTTGTATGTAAGTGTACGAATGATTAACAACTTACCCTAATGGAATTGTATAACAGAATAAGCGCGACAAACGACGTATTCCCTCCACGTATTATGAACCACTTGTTCCACAATTAGCGATGATTTCCACCAACAATCTTGCCATACACTATACACACCCACATCTGGATAGATGTCTGCGTATTACACACTGTACCATCCTCTTCAACTGTTGGCGATTTCAGTAGGTCACTGGACAAGGTCGGCCTGTATGCTTTCATGCTGTACGTGTCCCGTCACTTCACTATCACATCAGCCCACCTGGGGATGTCTAGGAGTGTGGTAATCTAGCGTACAAACTTCTGACACAAGTGACACCCGATCACCTGACCACGTTTTAAGTCCGGGAGTTCCGCGAAGCGCCCCTAATGCTCTCTCGCAATATCTAATGACTACTGAGGTTGCTGATACAGCGTAACTGGCATTAGTTAGCAGCACAATGCACCTAATATGAAAAAATTATGTTCGGGGAGGGGGGTCAGGATACTTTTGATGACATAGAGAACCGGGTAATCAAAAAGTCAGTACAAATTTGAAAACTTAATAAATCACGGAATAATGTAGACAGAGAGGTAAAAATTGACACACATGCTTGGAATGACATGGGATTTTATTGAAACCAAAATCTACCGTTATTGGGCCTTTTTTCTTCGAGGAACTGCGTGATTCTCGTTTTGTGGCTGCTAACGTGACGGGTGAGAGGTACGCCGATATGTTACAGAATCTCATCATTCCCCGCCAGGCTGATAAACACCTGCTGGAACGTACGATTTTTATGCAGGATGGCGCCCCACCCCATATTGCTAAACGCTTGAAAGATCTCTTGCGCGCGTCATTTGGTGATGATCGTGTGCTCAGCCGGCAATTTCGTCCGGCTTGGCCTCCCAGGTCCCCAGACCTCAGTCCGTGCGATTATTGGCTTTGGGGTTACCTGAAGTCGCAAGTGTATCGTGATCGACCGACATCTCTAGGGATGCTGAAAGACAACATCCGACGCCAATGCCTCAGCATAACTCCGTACATGCTTTACAGTGCTGTTCACAACATTATTCCTCGACTACAGCTATTGTTGAGGAATGATGGTGAACATGTAGAGCATTTCCTGTAAATAACACCATCTTTGCTTTGTCTTAACACGTTCGCTGCGGTTACCTGTGCGGTCCGCTAACACTCTAGGCGGATGCCTGTAAGCGCACGTGAGCAGAGAGCTGAAATCAGACCCCTGCGAAACTCGTAATATTGAAAGCGAATATAACGTCTGCAAAAGAGGTGGTGCTAAGCTGCATGCCGATTATGTGATATATGCTACAAGCTCTCTGACTTATAAGCGTCATATGCATCTATTGCAAACAATTCTAACAACGGCTCTGATTTATTGATTTCATTGAAAACTGGGAAGAAAATTAAATACAAACAAGCGGTAAATCCGCTTAATTGAGAAAGAATTATTCTGAGAAACCCAGAAGGTTTCTCAAACGAAGAAAAAGAAACACGTCTCATCTGCAATGTGGAGCTATGGAAATCTAATACCATGTAACAAATTTGCCAGGTATGAAGGCGAGCCGGCCGCGGTGGCCGAGGGGACTAAGGCGCTCCAGTCATGGTCTACACGTCCACTACGATCGGGGGTTCGAATCCCCCCTCGGGCATGGATATTTGTGCCGTCCTATTTCGTAAGTAGTTCATAAGTAGTTTGTAAGTTTAGGGACTGATAACCCCGCAGTTTAACAAACATTTGAACATTTTTATAAAGGCGATGTTTTTATAGCAAACCACTAAAGACGAAAACACACAACTGCAGACAGGAAAATGTTACGTGATGATTTTTGGTGGCCTGCACTAACAGGAGTGCACAGACAAACTAAGTAAACCGAGTACTCAGCTAGCGCGCCGCTTATAACCTTCAGCAGCTCTGGCATGTTGATCGCGGAAACGCTTATAAGCGTCAGCCGCTGCGAACGTGTTAATTTGTTATGCTAATTATTGCTTTTCTGATCAGATGAAGCTCTATCTGTCGGACATGTTCTGACTTTTTTTTTAAACTCCTCTATCTACATTATTTCGTGATTTTATTAAGTTTTCAAATTTATACTTTTAATTTATTATTGTCTTCAGTCCGCAGCAAGCCTCCACAATCACGTATGCGACCGACTGCGAACAGCGGAGAAATTAAAGAGCGCCTCGGCGGCCATTGTGGTGGCAAACTTCCGCGCGAACTTTAAATGTGAGTAAGATTCTTTTGATTAGAGAGAGTATTCAAGTGAGTTAAGTCGCGAAAACTGTTTTATCACCTGGTATATTGTGGACGGTTTGAACTGTGTGCGGAGGGCCTGCCTTACTTGAGAAATAGGATTACCTCTGCGGTCACAAAGTGAAGTAAGTCACCCTATTACTGGAGTAGCGGCCCAGCGCAAAGTGACGCGGCCGCCTTTGATTCGGAGTCGGGCGCGTGCTGTGGCCGCCGCGGAAGACGAGCCAGATAAATCTTTCCAGCGCTGCTCCGCCGCCAGACGGCGAAAAGGACATTTTTGCTCCTCTGGGCACGGCTGTATTATTTATGGAGAAGAGGCCTCGCAAGAACGCGAATGTTTCTCCAGTGTTCTGTGCAAATATGGGGGGAGCACGGCGGAGCGGAGCGCCGCCTCTGCAGGTACACTCGCGCCGGGGGCGGCATTTCCATCTGAAAAAGGCTGTCGCGGCGGCGGCGGCGGCGGCGGCGGCGGCGGGGGTGGGATGGGGGCGGTCGTCTTATTGGTTTAATGCGCAGCCGCTGCCCCCGGCGGGGCGGGAGGGTAAACGGAGGAGGCCGGCGCCGCCCCCGCCGCCGCCCCCGCTTCCGCCCCCGCTAACTTGGTGTTTGCCCGGCGGCGCGGACGGCTGGCCACGACACCTCGCTAATAAGCGACGCCCGGCCCCGCCCCAGAGGCGGGGGTCCGATGCTCCATGTATTCTCTGCTCTTCCTATTTACGTGGCCACGTCTCTACGACTGAAAGCGTGCGAGGTTTCGTCTCTCACTGTCGTCAGTTTTGGTCCACTTTCGATTACGGTGTTGTTGATGTTGTCTTCAGCCCGCAGACTGGTTTGATGCAGGTCTCCATGCTACTAGTCCTGTATAGTTCCTGAACGAACTAGTTTGGAAGAGCGCTCCCACCGGCGAACTACGCGAACTAGTTCGCAGATCCCTCGCCTCTTAAGTCGTCCGCTCCTTTTCCGAAGACTGGCGGGAACAGCGAGAGGACGCGAGAGCGCGCGGAATCGCGTGATTCCCTTCTGCCAGTTGCCGTCATTTCGAGCTGAGATGCAGCTCAGCTGTAGTTTTAGTAGCAAAGCCAAAACGAGCGGAAGAACTGAAAAGAGATACCTACTTCGCGGCCGAGCTGCGAACTAAAAGGAGAGCTACCGGTCGCGAACTAAAATATGCGTGATAGGTCGCGAACTAAAATAAGCGCGATAGGTTGCGAACAGAATTAAAAACCACGTGTTTGCCTTCTGCTGATGAGAGCCATTTCGAGGTTAGCGTCTGCCTGCGAGATTACATAGTTCTGTGCTACAAAATTTCTGCTTTGAGGTATTCTGCACTCTGCAATATCTGGCTAATAAATTCCATAATACCAAGATATAGAGATAATTCTAAACTTAAACGCGAGAAATTATCCACAAACTGTTTCTTTTGGTTTGCGTGATATCTTTAACGGCTCAAGCAGCAAACGCAAGAAGCAGCTAGGTGGGGGAACTTCTCCCTCGACCTGCATGCGCAGAACACGCCGCTCAGCCGTCACTGGGAGCGGACGAACTAATAGAACGAACTAGTTCGCGGCAGAGCGCTCCTGATCGAGGCTTTGTAAGCCTCGTCATCTAAGAATACGTACGGCAACTTAGATCCTTTTGAATCTGCATACTGCATTCGTTCTTCGGTCTCACTCTACTATTTTTTACCCCACACACTTCCTTCTGATGCTAAGTTGACGATTCGTTGATGTCTAAGAATGTGTTCCACCAACGTATCCCTTCTCTTAGGATATGCCAGAACCTCCTTTTCTCCCCAATTCTGTTGAGCACCTAATTTTTGGATACGTGATGTACGCAGCTAATCGTCTCCATTCGTGTAGCACCACATTTTGTCTGAATTCCTTATCTTTCATGTTTCACTCGCATACAGTGCTACACTCTAGACAAAGGTCTTCCTGACATTTAAACTAATATTGGATGTCAACAAATTTAGCTTCTTCAGACACGCTTTTCTTTCCATAGCCATTCTGCAGAAACAGAACTTGCGGATGCGGAAACAGAAATTGCGGATGCAGAAACAGAGCTTGCGTTTCCGGAAACAAAACTTGCGGATGCAGAAACAGAACTTGCGCATCCGGAAACAGAACGTGCGGATGCGGGAACAGAACGCGCGAATGCGGATGCAGAAACGGAACTTGCTGATGCAGCTAAAGTGCCATGGATCTGGATGTCGGTGCGGATAAGGCCCTTGCGGATGCGGTGCAGTGCGAATAGCGCTTTTCTTATCTGCGCAACCTCTAACATAGTCTTATTGAATCAAATGTTTGTATAGCTTATGGGACTTAACTACGGGGTCATCAGTTCCTAAACTTACAAACTTCTTATGAAGTAACTAGTTCTAAGGACGGCACAAATATCCATTCCCGAGAGGGGATACGAACCCCCGACTGTAGTGGCCGTGCAGACCGTGACTGGAGCGCCTCAGTCCCGTCGGCCACCGCGGCCGGCTTATTGCATCCATCATTGGTGGTGGAAACGGAACAGCGGCTGGTCAAGAGTCTGAAGTAACTGAGATACCAACAGCCGTATGTAAAATAAAATATTTATTGTATCACAACCAGTTTCGGCATTCCACTATGCCATCTTCAGGACCCTACATCGGAGCATAATATCCAAAAGTAGGGATACTAAAACTGGATTCGTTGACTTCTCTTAATGGGACACAACATTGTGTCCCATTAAGAGTAGTCCACGAATCCAGTTTCATTATCCCTACTTTTGGATATTATGCTCCGATGTAAGGTCCTGAAGAGGGCATAGTGGAATGCCGAAACTGGTTGTGATACAATAAATATTTTATTATACATACTGCTGTTGTTATCTCAGTTCCTTCAGAGTCTAACATAGTTGGGCGAAAACAGGAACCACAGGATTTCGATAGACGCAGCACACAGAGTACATGGCTGGTGACCACGGGGTTCGTAAGTGCACACGAAACAGAATAGCAGCAGTTGGCGCAGAAGGGAAACCCGGCTCTGGCAGTCAGATGCGTCATGCACCACATTGTTTATAACGGCGGCGCCTCTCCACCGCCACTTGCTCCTTCCTCCCCCTCTTTTTTTTAACTGTCTGCGGTTCGGCCGGCCACCCCTCGGCGGCGCTCCCCTCTCCTTTTGTCCCTTTCCCCTCCCCCGGCTGGCCTGGCCTGGCGTGCTTCTTATTTCGGCGGCTCGGCCCACGCCCCACGGCCTCCCCCGCTGCGCTCGCGGGGCTTCCACCCCCTGGCTGGGAAGAGGGGGGGAGGTGGGCAGGGGGGCACGAGAGGATGGGGGCGGGGAAGAAAACCTCGCACGGCCCGGAGGCAACTCTATTGATTTATACGTCACTTTCTTTTATAAGTTTCTTCGGCCGGCGCCCAAAGGGTGTACGCCGCCCGGGGGTGGGTCTGGATAGGGGGTTGGGGTTGGGGGGCTGATGACTTGGCGGGACCGGGGGCCGAGGGGGCGTCTGCCTCCGCCTCTGCCGCAATACGGACGAGTGGATGCCGGGAAATTCCGCCCCCGGCACGCCGGCCGCCGCGGCAAAAAAATTATATAAATGGTGCGGCTCGCGGCGGCGTGAGAGATTGTGTTAGGGGAGGGGGAGCACTACTGGTCTCTGGAGGGGATAATAAGTGTCCGGCCGCCGTAAACACCGATACCCGCAGAGGAGGGTGCCGGACGATAGCACGACCACACCGCTAACTTATGGACAACGGGGGGTATTCTCTTTCTGCTTTTCTTCCGCTCAGCCGCAGCTATTGTTTTCTGCGCAGCGGTCTGTATATGAGTCAAACCGAAAAGCCGCTATATATTTTCCACACTTATATTTGTCTTTTACAGGAAAAAAGGTGTGTATCTGCAATAAGTATGAATAAAAACCTTCGCGTTTCAAATCTTCGGACCAAACTGCTTTCGTCATAGTCCCTAGACTTACAAATTACTTAAACTAATTTCCACTAAGGACAAGACAAACACGCAAGCACACACACACACACACACACACACACACACACACACACCACACACTTGCCCGAAGGAGGACTCGAACCTCCGGCGGGAGGGTTCGCCCAGTCCGCGCGGGTTTTCGTGGTCCATTAGAAACTAGAAACTAGCTGAATACCCAGCTTTGCCCGGATATTAATTTATTACCTTCTCTCGCTGTCCGTCACCCCCTCCTCTTTCAGCACATTCCTTACCCTTTGTATGAAATGGAGTAGCAAGTGCTGTAAGTACACCATTTTATAGCAAACAACGAACTGTTTTAATTCAGAAACGAAATGTTTTGTACATATGTAAGAAACCTGATCTTTATGTGTAAACTGAAACATGTATATATTTCAGGACACCCACTGATGATGCCTTGTGAAAAGTCGGTAAGCAAAAAAAAAAACTTCATTTGCGGTAGCATAAGGCGTTTTCTTTAAAAACATTACAGTGAAATACATAGTATTCAGCTGCTGCTCAAATGGCCATCACAAGCAACGTATTAAATAAGATTTAGTTTATCTTATGTTAACATGCAAACTGCAAGTTTTTGTGGGCTCACAGGGCTTGGACTCTAGCACTGAAGATGATCAGACGCTGACTGAAATCGATCTGTAATAAAAAGGATTCAATGTGGCGAAAGCTGGTTCTCCCTATTTTAATAATGGAATAAGAGAAATCAGATCGCGAGCTATATATTACAATTGGTTGTATGAACCGTCTGCCACGCACTTGAGTGTGACTCGCAGAGTATCTATGTAGATGTACATGCATACTTGTAGAGAGAGGGCACGATAATCTGACCATTTTTTCAAACAAATTAACTGCAAAGTCAGACAAAGGAATTTGTGCCTGCACAAGAGATGGGGCTGAGAAAGGAAGGAGGGGCATGTGCCATAGGACGGAGGGCATGGACTAATGCAAGATTCGAATACATGCATAGTGTCTAAACTGTTAGTGTGAATTACACGCACAAGAAGGAAGGGGAGAAGTACAGCAACAAGGGTGATAGATGGAGGAGGAGGAGACAAAGGTTCAAATGTTTGTAAATCTGTGGGACGTAACTATTTTGGTCATCAGTCGCAAGGGTTACAAACTACTGAAAGTAAGTTATGCTAAGGACAACAAATAGACCAATGCTCGAGGAAGGACTCGAGCCTGCGACAGCGACAGAGTCGCGCTTCGCAGCTAGCCACCTCGGAACGCTTGGCCAAAAGAAGGGTGAGCGATGGAGGAGGTGCGGTTCGGAAGGACAGTGGTAGAGGGAATCGAACCCGGACCTCCATGCTGACCAGGCAGACGTCTTACCACTAGACAACCATACCACTTAGTAAGGCACCTCGGAATAGTCTGAGTACGATTTCCCTCCATGTCACATACTTTAATTCAGCTTGTGTGTTCCATAAAATATTGCCACTACTGCCAAGGCTCTCCATGCAGCGGAACAGCACCTCGGCAATGCGCATTTTGCAACATTCCTTCCTTTAACCTTAGGCTAAGGTGATATAAATATTACCGTAAACAGAAATTTACAAACCCTGAGACTGTTTTTCGCCTCGAACATGTCAGAGACATTAAAGATAAAGGTGAAGCGCTGAATTATTGTGGCGTGGTGAGAAATCGTACTTAGACTATTCTGAGGCGCCTTAATCAGTAAGTGGTGCCGGACGCCGTGGCTCAGCGCTCCCGGTCAGAGGACTGAACGCTCTCTGTAATAAAAAAGCTGAGCCAAAGAGTCAACAAACAATCAAGAACGAACCGAAACAACGACCGCAAAGCATAGATCTCTCGGGGGTGGAGGGGGGGAGTGAATGGTAAAGACGTCTGCCTGGTAATCATGGCGGTTCGGATTCGATTCCAGGTCGCATTACAAATTTTAATTCAATGCACGTTCGGGACGAAAAATAGTCTCAGAGTTTGTAAATCTCTATTTACAATCTTCGTATTGTTGACTACTTTACCTTACTGGATGGAGGAGGAGGAGACAAGGGCGGAAGTAGTTAAAGGGGGCAGGAGGAAATGGTTAGAGAAAGGAGGGAAGAGGGAGGAATGAATGTTCAAATGTTTGTAGAGCTTAAGGAACTACAGGGTCATCAGGCCCTAAACTTACAAACTACTTATGAATTAGCTAATACTAAAGACGGCAAAAACATCCATGCCCGGGGGGGGGGTTCGATCCCCGACCGCAGCGGCCGTGCAGACTGTGACTGGCACGCCGCAGACCGCTCGGCCACTGTGGCCGGCAAGGAAGGAGAAGAGGGGTGAAGACAGGGGAGGTAGGAGATTATGATGTATATTCATCTGGTTTTGCGAGACATTGCCAGGTTCGCTAGTAAGTAATACAGTTATGCAACCATGCATTGCCTTCTCTATTTATTTTATGTAAGTGTTTTCACAACTGAGGGCTGGGCCTCCCCCTTCCTGCCTGGCGAGTGCCTGTCTAGCCCCGTATTTTTGAGCCGTCGCGGCGCTGAGGGCCGGGCTGCGGCGCGCTGACCCGCTTGGCGGCGTAACGAGTTGCGGCGTTGTTTCAGGAGTTGGCGCTCTAGTTTGCGCATTACCCGCACGGCGCCGGCGCTGGCGCTGGCGCTGCCGGCCTGTTGATGTTGGGGCGCGTAACGCGGTTAGCGGCAGGCGGCCAGCAGCCAGCAGCCGCGCCGCCAGCCGCCATAAATATTTATACCGCCGCACCAGCGGCCGGCTACCGCGCGCCGCTTTATGGGCTTCTCCGGAAAGAAGCGCAGCCCTAGAACACCGCCGGCGGGGAGCGAGCCCCCTACTCTCCCCACACCGCCTCGCCGACGCACTGCTCCTACTGCACACTTTCTCGCAGAGCTTAACGCCGATCTGCACGTAATGACATCGAGTGTCCACTAGTCTTGTGTAGTTCGCGAACGAACTAGTTCAGAAGAGCGCTCCCACAGGCGAACTACACGAACTAGTTCGGAAGACCGCTCCCACAAGCAAACTACGCGAACTAGTTAGGAAGAGCGCTCCCACAGGCGAACTACGCGAACTAGTTCGGAAGAGCGCTTCCACAGTCCAACTACGCGAACTAGTTCGGAAGACCGCTCCCACAAGCGAACTACGCGAACTACTTCGGACGAGCGCTCCCACAGGCGAACTACGCGAACAAGTTCGGAAGAGCGCTACCACAGGCGAACTATGTGAACTAGTTCGGACGAGCGCTCCCACAAGCGAACTATGCGAACTAGTTCGAACAAGCGCTCTCATAGGCGAACTAAGCGAACTAGTTCAGAAGAGCGCTCCCACAAGCGAACTACACGAACTAGTTCGGAGGCGCCCCACAGGCGATCTATGCGAACTAGTTCGAACGAGCGCTCCCACAGGCGAACTACGCGAACTAGTTCGGAAGAGCGCTCCCACAGGCGAACTAATTCGGACGAGCGCTACCACATGAGAACTACGCCAAATAGTTCGGAAGAGCGCTCCTACAGGCGAACTACGCGAACTAGTTCGGACTAGCGCTACCACAGGCGAACTACGCGAACTAGTTCGCAGATCCCTCACGTATTAGTTCGTCCGCTGCTTTTCCGAAGACGGACAGGGAACAGCGAGAGGACGCGTCAGCGCGCAGAATCGCATGATTCCCTTCTGCCAGTTACGCTTCTTTCGAGCTGAGATGCAGCTCAGTGTGGTGTCATAGTTCACTGCCAGAAGAAATGTATTTTAAAAATAAAAGTACTACGAGTACTCTGTATGCAGAGTAGTTGAATACCATTGTATCACCCATTCGTGTAAATAACTGGTTTATTTGCCAAAGTATTTGACGTAGAAGTGCCCAAAAATACGGGTAATAGCACACGCTTTGGCAACACTGATTCATTATATAAAAGAGCTGTCATAAAAAAGAGCTTTTTTAGTAGCGGTAGCAAAAGCCAAAAAGAGGGGACGAACTAGGAGCAGCGGACGAACTAGGAGCAGTTGACGAACTAGAAGAAGCAGACGAACTAGAAACAGCGAACGATTATGCCAAACGTATGTCGCTTCATAGTCCTTTGGATTCTTTTCCGAAATGGAAATGAGCGTATGGCGTTCTTGTCCGGGAGATCCCTTGCGGGCTTGTTCGACCGTCTTAGTGTAAGTCTTTATCTGACGCCGCGTGGGCGACTTACGTGACAATGATGATGAGATGATGATGATTAGGACAACACACAACCCCCCGTCCCCTGTCGGGAATCGAACCTGGGCCTCCTGTGTGGTAGCCAGCAACGCTACCGATGAGCTACGGAGGCGGACTCTTTTCCGAAGACCGACGGGAAATAGCGAGAGGGCGCTTAGCAGAATTAAAAATCACGTGTTTGCCTTCTCCTGATGATTCATTTCGAGGTGAGCGTCTGCCTGCTAGATCACATAGTCCAGTGCTACAAAATTTCTGTTTTGATGTGTTCTGCACTCTGCAATATTTGACTAATAAATTCCATAATGCGAAGGTATAGAGATAACTCTAAACTTAAAGGCGAGAAATTATCCACAGTTTCTTTTGGTTTGCGTGATATCTAACGTTCAAACGTTTGTATAGCTTATGGGACTTAACTGCGGGGTCATCAGTCACTAAATTTACAAACTACTTATGAACTAGCTAATCCTAAGGACGGCGCAAATATCCATGCCAGAGGGGAGATTCGAACCCCCCGACCGTAGTGGCCGTGCAGACCGTGACTGGCGCGTCTCAGTCCCCTCGGCCACAGCGGCCGGTTGCGTGATATCGTTAGCGGCTCAAGCAGCAAGCGCATGAAGCAGCTAGGTGGGGGAACTTCCCCCTCCATCTGCACGCGCAGACCACGCCGCTCAGCGGTTACTGGGAGCGGACGAACTAAAAGAGCGAACTACTACACGAACAAAAGTGAATGCTCCCGATCGCGAATTATTACGCGCAAGTCTAGTGTCAACATTGTGGTGTCATTTGTAGTACGCGATTCCACCCGTCGGCTCTGACCCGTCGCATCGGCGTGCTGTCGACAGTGACGTCCTCGCTTCGAGGTAGTTCTGAACGTGCGTCCGTGTTTGTAGGTCGCACGAGTAATTATGTGGTGGCTGTGTTAAAAACGATAGTTTGTTTACAAAAAAAATCATAGATTATACAGTGAAATTTTGTGTTTAAAAAGTGATCCGTAACTTCACTCTGATAGTGAGGGATAGGTTAACAGAAAGCGAGTATTTTTTCCATTCTCTCGTCTCAGTATCCTCGTTTTAGGCCCCATAGAGTGCCACAGTCCTAACGAAACACCTACCAAATTTTTTCCTCCGGCCTTCATTAAGTTTTTGCCACATAATAATCGACTCTAGTGCCTCTGCAAACACCAGACACAATAAGAGCACTGGGATATTGACAACAAGTTTTAAATACATTATCAAACCATTTCTTAAAAAAAGTCTCGATTACACGTCTAAGGTCAAATATTAATTCAGCAATCAGCCTAAAAGCGCTACCAATCTGTACGTCAGACCAGTGAGGTATGTGGGAAATAACAGCGGTCCTATCACGCTTCTCTGGCGCACTCCTGACGAAACCCTTGTCACTGATGAACCTATTCTTTCCCAATGACCAGACAGTGGAAAATGGCGCATTGTACGTAGCGCTATCGTAACAGGTCACCTGATTAAGTGAATTTTATCCATTATGGATGTTGAAGAACTCCGTGACTGTTCGTTATAGGTTGTGGAAATAAAATCCGCTACCAGTCACAATTATTGGTGGTTTATTAAAACACTACCGGTTTCAGGCTTGTGCCCATCTTCAGGTGTTTACATTCAGTGTTGTTGAATACAAGTCATTAGTCACTCACAACACCCTCATGTTTACATTCAGGCATATGTATCAACAGTTATAAAGTGTACTGTGTATCGTGGAATAACCTGAGACATCGGAGTGCAAATTAACATTATGTTGCTGTTAGTGCATTATTCTCAACTGATATCCATGAGAAATGTACGAACGCGAATTGGATACCAAACATATATTCAACAACACTGAATGTAAACACCCGAAGATGGGCACAAGCCTGAAACCGGTAGTGTTTTAATAAACCACCAATAAATATGACTGGTAGCGGATTAGGGTGCAGGATCCATTCCTCCCGCGGTCAGAAAAGTAGGACTGAATCCTCCCGAGCCTGCAAGGGTGTGGAAAAAGACGGGACTGAATCCTCCCATAACTTGTTTAAGCAGGTAGTTGGTGGCGGCCCGAGACCAGAGTGTGTGGCCAGACCTTTATGAATATTCCAGGCAAGCAAAGCTATCTAGCATATGTTCCAGTGTATGTTCCTACACTGTACAGTAAAGTAAGAGTGAGAATTAAGCCCCAGTTAACTTTAGAGCCAGAGTAAACGTACAGTAATATCACTTTGGTTCTTACAATCTAAAGATTACGTTTTACTCGCAATTGATAAATTTGTGCAACATTTTCAGCAGTTGGTATACAAGTTTATTTGATATAGCGTCGAATTATAAACAGAGGACAAGGCAGGCTAATTTCTTTCCTAAGGAAGAAGAAATTCTGCTTTCAACGGGAGGGTGGGACATGCGTCTTATTGAACTGGCTTGACTTAAGAAGTTATGAAGTTATGAACATCTGTAGTTTCTAATAAAACTTGCCTTAATAGGAAATCGGAAGGTAATAAGTAGAAAAAGGTAACACGAGAAAAAATTCCATTAATCAACGCCGAAACGTGGAAGAGATATAAGGAAGCATGAGGCTGTTATAAACAAGTACAACGAAAACATTACAGCAATGGAGAATGGCAGTTGTACTTGCGTATTTTTCACAAAAATTTGTTTATTGCTAGTGGTACCTGGGTAAAAAGCTTCAAACGTAAACATTCCATAAGACAACAACAACAAAAACTCACCAAATTTGTCAGCACAAATGATGTTGCAACTTTGGAAGTAACGGTAGGAACAGTAGAGAACTTACGCATGGAGACGAGATATATAATGGTTCAACACTTGTTATGTAATCAACACTGACCATACTGGATGACAGTATGAATCAACGCTAAACACTGGTTGGTATACAAGAATACGGAGACCTTTTGCCAATCTTGCAAATAGTACTGCTTATTGTTTATACTATTAAAAATATGGAAGATTAATTTTTAGCGTCCCATCGAGATCGTCGTCATTAGAGACAGAGCTCACGCTCGGAGTGGGTAGATCTCATAACTAATGAGAGGCACTGAACAGAATTGGGGAGAAAAGAAGTCTTTGGCATATGTTGACCAAAAGAAGGGATAGATTGGTCGGACACATTTTGAGACATGAAGCTATCGTGAAACTAGCATTAGAGGGAAGTGTATGGCGTAAAAATCACAGAGGTAGGCCGAGAGACGATTACAGTAAGCAAATTCAAAACGAAGAGGTTTGCACAGGATGAGTAGCGTGGAGAGCTGCATTAAACCAGTCTACGATCTGAAGACCACAACAACAGCAACAACATTTCATACTAAATTTAATCACATATAATACCATAGAGTAAGTAAACTCTTGGTTTTGTCAGACGTGACAAGGCCGCAAAAGGCTTGGGGCCGGGGGTGGGTGCTGGGGGCTGGTACCTGCAGGAGGTGCCACTGTGCTAGAGTAGTTCGGGAGGATTCAGTCCTGTGCCCTGTTCGCCTACCTGCCGTTGGGAGGATTCCGCCCTGCGCCCGCGGATTATATTTCCACAGCCTAGGTAACCTGCCTGCTTTTAACCGAAAGCTTGAAACTGTGATTGCAGACAGCACCCTGTTCCCGGTGGCGAGGAAGCAGACGGGAGAGAGGGCGCTAAGAAGTGAGGAATTAGTAACAAAGGCAGAGGTAGCGGCCATTATGCAGAGGAGGCGCTGGCTTCCTGTGTCTCCGGGCACAGGCTGCGGCTGCGGCCGGGCCGCGTTTTTTGTGCCGACCTTCCCTTTGTGTCCCGGACGCTACCGGGGAGTCTTTTTAACGCGCCGCTCACCTGTGTGGGGCAGGGTCGCAAGGGCCCGCTCCCACCCTCTGACAGCCAGACGGTCTGACAAACTCGCCACTGTCTCTCAACTGAGGACGCCAGAGACAGGAACGGTGCGTGTCTGCACATCTTCACCAATTATTCGTTCCCCTTATTCCAGAAAGCATCCAATTTCCATCTGCAAATTTGCAGATGACCAACTGATTATAGCCCAAGACTACGAGGACATGGAGTATATGACCAGGGAGCTGATTCAGGAATATAAAAAGCAGGTCTAAATGTCAACTTTAAAAAAACAAAATACATGGTAATTGGTGGAATAAATGAAGACTTGATATTAGAAGAAATATAGTACAACCACTTCCGCGCGCCTGCGGACAATCTATATTTAGTTCGCATACTCTAACAGAGATGGTAGCACTAGTTAGAAGTGGGAACACTGAACTTATAGGCCGAGGTGACTGAGGCGCTCCAGTCACGGTCAGCACGGCCACTACGGTCGGGGGTTCGAATCCCCCCTCGGGCATGGATATTTGTGCCGTCCTAGTTCGTAAGTAGTCCATAAGTAGTTTGTAAGTTTAGGGACTGATGACCCCGTAGTTAAGTCCCATAAGCTTAACAAACATTTGAACATTTTTTGAACTGAACTTATAGCGAAAAGAAATAAGTGGGAAGTTTAGTTCCCACTAGTCACTGTAGGGTTAAAATCCTTGTGTACTGCCATCATCTGTCTCCATCCCACGACTTTGCCACTGTGGTGTGTCAGCTGTTTGCACGGCCAGCAGAAAGTGGCTTTACGCGGCAGGTTGAGGGCTGTGGTTGGGCAGCCCTTGGGCAGGTGGGCGCGCCGCCCTCTGCCCTTAGCCAGGGCGACCCCTGCGGTCCGCGGGTTGCACAACGCCACAGCGGGTTACGTGTGGCCGTTGCGTAACCGGTGCGTGAGCGTGCGTCTGTCGGCGGCGGCGTTACGTCGCTCTGTCGCTCTTGCCCTACATACGAATATCGCTACCCATACCCACGGGCGATAAAACATCATGGCGATGCCTAGGTGACACAAGTCATCAGGTATCTCCTATGTCAGTGAAGTGGCGAGTCCCCACTCTACCAGCAGAGCTACGTTACAAAGTGCACTTGTTCCACATGTTTGCCAATCGTAGGATGTGGATCGGACATGTACAATAAAGTGGTGTACGAACGTACGACCCATCCATCGGATCGTATGTCCAATGTTTCATCTCTTTTATTGTGTTAATTTTTATGGTTTATCCAATTTTTGACAATTTATTTAACAAATAGGCCTACGATTTTGAGCAAACTACCTGCCAGTCTCTCTAGCTGCGGTATTCCCCAACTCACTTTACCCGTATTGGTTGGGTTGCACCGTGAGCAGTACTTATACGTTAGCACGGATAACCAGAAACTGTGAATTCAGGTGAAATACGGTCTCACTGATAGCATGTATAACACGATGGGCGTCACTGATCTGACCTGAGGATAACACCACTAGAGTTTCGAAACCGGTTTAAATGTTTGTCAAGCTATGGGACCTAACTACAATGGTCATCAGTCCCTAGTCTTAGAAACTACTTAAACTAACTTGTGCTAAGGACAACACACGGACTCATGCCCGAGGGCCGACTTGAACCTTTGTCGGAGAGCAGACGCGCACACCACAGCAAGTCGTCTTAAGCGCAAGGTCACTCTCGCCCTGCAAGCCTTTAAGTAGTGTAAAGTGGAAACACACTAAATAAAGGAAAGGGTGAAGTAATACACATGACCACTAAAAGAAATCTGCTGAACTTCAATTACGCGATAAATCAGTCAAACCTTAAGGTCGTAAATTCTACCAAATACCTAAGAGTTACAATTACGAACAACTTAGACTGGAGAGGACACATATAAAATATTATGGGGAAGGCGAACCAAAGGTTACGTTTCATTGGCAGAACGCTTCGAAGATGCACCAGCTCCACCAAAGAGACTGCCTACATCACACTTATACGTCCTCTCCTGGAGTACTGTTGTCCATTGTGGGACCCTCACCAGGTGGACAGGCGAAGATATTGAGAAGGTTCAGAGAAGGGCAGCTCGTTTTGTTTTATCACGTTACGGGGGGGGGGGGGGGGGGGGGGAGCGTCACGGAAATGTTGCACGAATTGGGGTGGAAATCATTAAAAGAAAGACGTTATTCATTGCGGCGTGATCTGTTTGCGAAGTTTCAATCACCGACTTTTACTTCTGAATGTGAAAATATTTTGCTATCACCCACCTACTTAAGGAGGCATGACCATCCCAATAAAATAAGAGAAATCAGATCGAAAACGGAACGATTTAGATGTTCTTTCTTCCCGAGCGCTATTAGAGAATGGAACGGTAGAGAAAAGTAATGAAAGTGGTCAATGAACCCTCTGCCAGGCACTTAAATGTCATTTGCAGAGTATCTATGTAGATTTAGATGTAGAAAATAGTAATAGTAGTCCTGGTACTTCCATGAAATCTACAGAAAGCGTGTTTAAATGTAAGAAGCAAAAATAAATAGTGCGGAACCTGCTGGGATACTTATCCTGAATCTAAGGGTCGGTTGTGCGTTGATCAAGGATTAGATGTAGATCTACAACGTAACTTATGCGTCTGGCTTGAACTGTGTGAAACAACATTCTAAAATTGAAACCTGTGTCAGAAACCAGTGCATTCCGCTTTTAGTATTCTTCCAAGATAATCTAATGACGAAGTATTTTATATAATTTTATGAATCACATTTAACTAATCTAAAGTATCTCCTACATTAAAAAAAAAAAAAAAAAATCAGTAGCATTGCAATGCGGAGACGTTAACGGGAAAGTATCTGAAACGCCTATTCTGATGTAGACAAGGTGCGGACGTAGTAGTTTGAGGAGGTGTGGGGGATTAGAAAACCGTCAGCCGAGCCACGAAGGTTTTTCTTCTTTTTCTCCTCCTCCCTTTAAAAGGAAAAACTAACTATGCCCCCAGGTGTATGTAGGTTTCCCCTGACGAAACGCTGAATGGTTGGGAAGGCTCTACCACCCCTTCTTTAGCTAGGAGAGTGACGAAAGAAATAATGGGGAAAAATCAAGTGAATAACTGTAGCTAAGTGTAAGTAAACGATTCAGCTCCTTCTATTCCACTTATAAAGCGGTTTGTTTTTTTTATTCTAGAAACTCCTTGTAACAGGTGTGGGTGTTCGAGTGGACATGTGATTACAGGGGAATGTCCAGACAGTGTGTGTGTGTGTGTGTGTTTTAGGCGAGTAATTGCGACTTACATACTTCGACAAGCTTTTAAGAGGATTACTACTTGCTGTACAGCTCGCATTGGAGGAATGTATAAGAGGCATGGAAGCCAGCAACTGTCGATGCAATCAGAAAGACGGAACTTCAAACGTCTCTCCGGTCACTGTGATAAAGGTTTCGTGTGATATCCCGAGATCACTCAGTGCTAATGCTGGGATAGTTCCTTTCAAAGGGAACGACATATTACTTCTCCACCTCTGAAAAAACTATGCGAATGTGTCATCCAACGACCACGATGTCGACAGGAAGATAAACACTAATCTTGCTTCATTCCTTCAGTGTGAGGACAGATTAACTTACGTTAATAATCGTTGGTAAGTTCCTGCTTATGTTTCGTTTGTGCAATGAATGCTTACTTTCTGAAACCTCACAACTGGAGGATTTGCAGGTGTATCTGATTTAGTGCATACAGGCGATCAACTGGTAGTGTTTAAAACAAGTGATGGAAACATCAGTTGAGAAATTGGAGCCAAATGTAAGTAACCGTATTGTGTTACTTCTTTGTCACTTGGGGTGCCTTTACTATTTTTGGAAATCCCTTATTTGAGGATTGTACGAGTTGCGGTATTGAGGGTACATGTGCATACAATGGAGTGACAAATAGTAAGGTAGAAACAATACCACAAATTAGATTTTGCTTCTTGTGTCTGAACTTCTAAGAGAACTACAAGAAAGCACAGGTTGCCTAAAATGGCTTCGAAAACTATTATCAGTTTCGGCATATATAGGTTGTCATCAATCAGCTCTTGTATATTATAATCATCAACAATATTTTATTTTGGTATTTTGAACTATTGACACGCTCATATACACAGAAACCTATTATGACGCAATACCAATGGTTGACATGGTCTGCTAATAGGGGCCGCGCGGAAGTAGCCGAGCGGTCTGGAGCGCTACATTACGGGTCGGAGGTTCAAATCCTCCCTCGGGCATGGATGTTTGTGTTGTCTTTAGTATAAGTTAGTTCATAAGTATTTTGTGCATTTACGGACTGATGACCCCGCAGTTAAGTCCCAGAGGCTTTACAAACATTGAATTGATAGTAAGGTGCAAGTTATGGGAGCATAGGACTACCGAAAACGGTAATGAAGAATTTTTCCTAGAAGTTGGTACAAAAGCAACGAATCTAGTTGAGATACCATAACAGTTCTAATATAATATTTATATTTTTCTTTTGACCTTACTCCTTGTAACTTCTCTGAATGCGCACGAACCCACAAACAACCATAACTATTATACAATTATATATCTTTTTGACGACATTACAGCGTTCAATGAATGAAATAAATTGCAATGTGCGATCAGTTATGGCTTCACTGTACTAGGTTTAGATGGAATACCAAAGTGCGGCGAATGAAAATTTATGCCCGGCCGGAATTCGCTGTGGTATAGGAAAGAGACAGCGTGGCGAATGGAGATTTGGCTGTGGCGGGAGACGTGCAGGGAAGAGTCCTCTGCAGTCAGGCTGATCACTGTGTCCTAGATGGCGGAGTGGTCAACGCGTCTGCCTAGTAAGCAGGAGATCCCGTGTTCGAATCCCAGCCAGACCCAAATTTTCATTCGCCGCACTTTGGTATTCGATCTAAACCTAGTACAGTGAAGCCATAACTGACCGCACATTGCGATTTATTTCATAACTATTACAGTCCTGAATCCATTGTTTTCCAGAAATAGTAAATCTCTTCTAAGTGACACAGAATTTGCAAAATACGTTTACTTGCATTTTAGTTCCAATTTCTCATTTATTTCTTCGCATCTTTTATTTTATGCCTGTTTTCCACGTACACCATCACGTATAATTCTGAATCGTGGCGTGTCAGCAAATAGGCATCATTCTGTCAGATGAAACATGAACAGTAATATTAGTTGAGCAACAGCTATGGCACCCTCAAGGTCAACATGGATTTAGAAAATATCGTTCATGCGAAACACAAGTAGCTCTTTATTCACACGAAGTGATGGGTGCTATCGACAAGGGTTCGCAAATCGATTCCGTATTTCTTGATTTCCAGAAGGCTTTTGACACAGTACCTCACAAAGGGCTTTTAATCAAATTGCGTAGTTATGGTATATCGCCCCGAATTTACGATTGGATAGGGCATTTCCTGTCAAAAAAGACGCAGTTCCTAGTAAACGATGTTAAGGCATCGACTAAAACAGAGGTGATATCGGGCGTTCCACAGGGTAGTGTTATTGGTCCTCTGTTGTTCTTTATTTACATAAATGATTGCCGTCATTTACCGTCTAGTAAAATCATCTGAAGATCGAAACCAACTACAGAACGATCTGAATAAGATATCAGTACGGTGTAAAAATTGTCAATTGACTCTAAATAATGAGAAGTGTGAAGTCGTCCACGTGAGTACGAAAAGAAATCCGTTAAACTTTGTTTGCAAGATAAATCAATCAAAAGTGAAGGCCGTAAAATCAACAAAATACCTAGGAATTACTATTACTTCAGATTTAAACTGGAAAGAACACGTAGATAATGTCGTGGGAAAGGCGAACCAGAGACTGCGTTTTATTGGCAGAACCCTTAAAGATGCAACAGAACTATTGAAGAAACTGCATACACTACGCTTGTCCATCCATTTTTGGAGTTTTGCTGCCCAGTGTGGGATCCTTATCAGGTTGGTTTGACGCAGGACATCGAAAGAGTCCAAAGAAGGGCAGCTCGTTTCGTATTGTCACGATACAGGGGAGACAGCGTTACGGAAATGATACAGGATCTGGGATGGGCATCATTACAAAAACGGCGCTTATCGCTGCGGCGTGGGCTACTTGCGAAACTCCAATCGCCAACATTCTCCTCCGAATGCAAAAATATATTGTTGACTCCCACGTACATAGGTAGAAATGATCATCAGAATAAAATACGAGGAATCAGAGCTTGAACGGAGAGACTCAGGTGTTCTTTCTTACCGCGTGGTATTCGAGAATGGAATGTGTGACAAATAGTATAATGATGATTCGTTGAACCCTCTGCCAGGCATTAAATGTGATTTGAAGAGTATCCCATGTAAATGTAGATAGGCTGCCACTGTGTCAAAGGTACGAGGATGTTAGGTGGACACCCCTCGGCTGCGCACACTTGTGCATACGGGAGAGCGGCCAGGCGTGTGTGGTGGGGAGGTAGGTGCAGGTGCAGGTGCGTGTCAGGTGGTGGGGTCGGCCGGCACCTGCGCTCGGCCTGATCCCGAGCGGGCGCTTTCAGCGGAAGGCGACCCGCCGGCCGAGTATATTTTGCGGCAGGCGAGGCCATTAACCGGCTCTAATGACTGGGCCGCGCGGCGCAGCCAACTTGGCCGGCGGGATTATAGGGGCAGCGCGCGGCCTGATAAGGCGGGGGACGTTGCCACGGCAACAAAACCAAAACGCCACCCCACCACCGCCGCTGCCGCTGACGCTGACGGCCTGCGGCCCGGCGCGCGCAGGCTCACCTCGTCACCGCTCCTGCCCTCTGTCCGCAGGCGCGCTGCTGTCAGAGGTTACCTCAACTATTCGCGACACCATAGAAAGGTGAGCGTACACTAGAAGGAACGTAAAGAGTAGCGACTGGAAACAACTGCGACCTGCGTAACGGTACGCAATAGTCTTGTGTAGTTCGCGAACGAACTAGTTCGGAAAAGGTGCCTCCCACAGGCGAACTACGCGAAGTATTTCGGAAGAGCGCTTCCACAGGCGAACTACGCTAACTACTTCGGAAGAGCGCTTCCACAGGCGAACTACGCGAACTAGTTCTGAAGAGCGCTCTCACAAGCGAACTACACGAACTAGTTCGGACGAGCGCTCCCACAGGCGAACTACCAGAAGTAGTTCGGAAGAGCGCTCCCACAGACGAACTATGCGAAATAGTTCGGAAGAGCGCTCTCACAAGCGAACTACGCGAACAAGTTCGGAAGAGCGCTATTCGGAAGAGCGCTACCACAGGCGAACTACGCGAACTAGTTCGGAAGAGCGCTCCCACAAGTGAACTACGCTAACTAGTTGGGACGAGCGCTCCCACAGGAGAACTACGCGAACTAGTTCGGACGAGAGTTCCCACAGGAGAACTACGCGAACTAGTTCGGAAGAGCGCTCCCACAGGCGAACTACGCAAACTTGTTCGCAAATACCTCGCCTCTTAGTTCGTCCGCTCCTTTCCCGGAGACTGACTGGAAACAACGAGAGGACGCGAGAGCGCGCAGAATCGCGTGATTCCCATCTGCCAGTTACCGTCATTTCCAGCTGAGACGCAGCTCAGCTTTAGTTTCATAGTTCACTGCCACAAATTTTCTTTTCTAAGGTATTCAACAATGTCTAAATATAACCCTCATTCCATAGTGTAAAGAAGTAAAGAGAACTCAAAACTTAACATTGTTTGCATTTATAAGAGTGCATTTTTATTTACGAAAATAGACACATTTAGCATATTTTGTAGGTAATGTTCCTTCAATCGCCTATTAAATAAATAAATAAATCCATTTTAAAAATAAAATACTGCGAGTGCACTGTATGCAAAGTAGCTGAATACCATTGTAACACCCATTCGTGTAAATAACTGGTTTATTTTCTTAAGTAATACGGGTAATAGCACACGCTTGGGCAACACTTCAAAAATCAAATGTTCGTAAATCTATCGGACCAAACTGCGTGGTCATCAGTCCGTAGCTTACAAACTACTTAAACCTAGGTAAACTAACCTAAGGACAACACACACACACACACACACACACACACACACACACACACACACATGCCCCAGGGAGGACTCGAACCTCCACGGCGAGCAACCGCGCGCTCCGCAGCGAGACGCTTTAGACCGCTCGGCTACTCCACCGCGGCTGGGCAACACTGATCATTATATAGAAAAGCTGTCACAACAAAAGAAAGAGCTCTTTTAGTAGCGGTAGCAAAAGCCAAAAAGAGCTGAAGAATGAAAAAGAGAGACCTACTTCGCGGCCGAGCTGCGAACTAAAATTAGAGCTACCGGTCGCGAACTAAAATATGCGATATCGGTCGCGAACTAAAATATGCGCCATCGCTCGCGAACTAAGAATGTGCGGTCAGTCGCGAACTAAGATATGCGCGATCGGTCGCGAACTAAAATATGTGTAGTCGGTCGAGAACTAAAACATGTGTTGCCGGTCGCCAACTATTATGCCGAACGTATCTCGCTTCTTAGTTCGTTGGATTCTTTTCCGAAGACCGACGGGCAATAGCGAGAGGGCGCGCAGCAGAATTAAAAATCTCGTGTTAGCCTTCTGCTGAACACAGCCATTTCGAGGTGAGCGTCTGCCTGCTAGATTACACAGTTCAGTGCTACAAAATTCTGTTTTGAAGTATTCTGCACTCTGCAACAGCTGACAAATAAATTCCATAATGCCAAGATGTAGAGACAACTCTAAACGTAAACGCGAGAAATTATCCACAAACTGTTTCTTTTCGTTTTCGTGATATCGTTAGCGGCTCAGGCAGCAAGCGCATGAAACAGCTTGGTGGGAGAACTTCTCCCTCCACCTTCATGCTGTCAGTGGAAGCGGACGAACTAAAAGAACGAACTAGTCCGCGGCAGAGCCGTGAACTAAAGTGACCGCTCTCGATCGCGATCTATTATGCGCAAGTCTAGTAGAGACTGGAAGCAACTGCAACTTGTGTAACGCTACGTAATACAGTTTTCTTCGGGGTTTCCTTACCAGATTTGCACACGCATCCTGTCAAAATTGATATGTCGGGCGTGACCACCTCTGACACCAACACAAGCCTGGCAACGACGGGGCATGCTGCGAATGATGTCATCAGTCTCTTGTTAAGACAATAAGCTGCTTGTAAGTCTTGGGAAGTGATTTGTGGATTCCGAGGCGATGAAATAAATCACCCTTACAAAAAGGTACGGCCAACTTTCAGGAAACATTCCTCACACACAAAGAAAGAAAATATGTTATGTGGACATGTGTCCGAAAACGCTTAATTTCCATGTTAGAGCTCATTTTAGTATTTCTCTTCAAATGTAAATTGAAATAATTCGTGCAGACAATTGTCAAAATACCCAATTGTTTCGTTAGTATGTACTGTACTTCCTCGATTCACCGCCCTTTGGCTCAATTGAGGGAAGGTAATGTTGACTTCAGTGTTTGTGTTGACATGCGACTCATTGCTCTACAGTACTAGCATCAAGCACATCACTACGTAGCATCAACTGGTTACTGTTCATCACGAACGTAGTTTTGCAGTCATTGCAATGTTCACAAATGCGGAGTTGGCAGATGCTCATTTGATGTATGGATTAGCACGGGGCAATAGCCGTGGCGCGGTACCCTTGTATCGAGACAGATTTCCAGAACGAAGGTGTCCCGACAGGAAGACGTTCGAAGCAGTTGATCGGCGTCTTAGGGAGCACGGAACATTGCTGCCTATGACTCGACACTGGGGAAGACCTAGAACGACGAGGACACCTGCAATGGACGAGGCAATTCTTCGTGCAGTTGACGATAACCCAATTGTCAGCGTCAGAGACGTTGCTGCTGTACACTTCTGCGAATGGTTCATCCAACAATGTGTCACTCCTCATTTCAGTGTAAAATGAGCTCTAACATGGAAATTAAGCGTTTCCGGACACATGTCCAAATAACATATTTTCTTTCTTTGTCTGTGAGGAATGTTTCCTGAAAGTTTGGTCGTACCTTTCTATATATATATATATATATATATATATATATATATATATATATATATATATATATATATATATACGAGTTCTTTGATTACAACACCTACCAGCAGCTGAAAGAAAAATTCCACAATTAAAACCTCCGCATTCAATTAGCCTCCCTCCCCCTACCGTATAATACGGCAGTGTCAGGCAACACTTGTCAATACTTAAACAAAAGCGGGTGCGTCAGCTCGCGCCCTGGATATAGGTCGGTGGTGGTACGCCTGGGGGCGTCAATATGGGCGCAGGCGGTTGTCGCGGGCGGCGGACAATGCGCGAGTGTGCGCCGGGCTCCCCAGGGCTTACCGGCGATCCCCCGGGCTGCGGCCGCGGTGACGTGGGACAGGGCCGCCAACCCCCCGACACTGTCCCGAATTAGTTCAGCGGCGGCGGCGGCGTTATAATTTGCGGGCGATATTTTATTCAGCGCGGCCGGAGACGCGACAGGTTTACACGGCGGCCGCAGTAAATCTGGCGGCGTGAATACTGCATGCGCCCCCGCGGTTTTATGTCGCCCTGTCTCCCCGTGCCGGCCTCTGCCACCCACCTGGATGAAGACGTACTACCTGCGCACCACTGCACTGATAAACGAGTCGCAGAATAGCACCTTCTCGCGATATTATGATCGCCCACTAATCTTAATCTCTATATATAGAAGGAAGGATCCCGAGTGACTGACTGACTGATTGACTGACTGACTGCCGGCCGCGGTGGCCGAGGAGACTGAGGCGCTTCAGTCACGGTCTGCACGGTCACTACGGTCGGGGCTTCGAATCCCTCCGCGGGCATGGATATTTGTGCCGTCCTTAGTTGTTGGTAGTTCATAAGTAGTTTGTAAGTTTAGGGACTGATGACCCCGTAGTTAAGTCCATTAACCTTCACAAACATTTGAACATTTGACTGACTGACTGACTCATCATCGCCCAGCCCAAACCACTGAAGATAGAAACTTGAAATTTGGGGAGGGTGTTGATCTTACTCCGTAGGCGTTATTTAAGATGGGACTTTTCGATATTCCGTCCGTAAGGGGGTGAAATAGGGGATGTTCAAAAATGTTCAAATGTTTGTTAAGCTTATGGGACTTAACTACGGGGTCATCAGTCCCTAAACTTACAAACTACTTATCAACTACCTTATACTAAGGACGGCACAAATATCCATGCCCGAGGGGGGATTGGAAACCCCGACCGTAGTGGCCGTTCAGACCGTGATTGGAGCGCCTCAGTCTCCTCGTCCACCGCGGCCGGCAATAGGGGATGAAACGTTTTTTTGAAAATACGTAGTTATTCAGGCAATTTTGAAGCTAGAACTACAAAGTTTCGGAGTTTAATTCAGGGTTCGAATTTAAAAGACACGTGTTTCGACATTTTTTGAAATTCGACAAATAAGGGGGTAAAATAGGTGACGCAAAAAATTGATTTCCAAAAATATGTTGCTGTTAACTCAAATTTTAAGATACATCTCCGAAACTTCGGATATGGAATCTTGGTCAAGATTAAAAATCCCTGATTTTTAGTATTTTTGGAAATTCATCAAGTAAGAGGGTTAAATAGAGGATCAAAAATTATTTTTGAAAACACGTTGCTATTGATACAATTTTGAAGCTAAAGCTGCAAAAATTGATATTTGTATAGTTGGTTCGAAGTTACAAAATACGTGTTTCGGTATTTTTGGAAATTCAACCATCAACGGCGTTCAATTGGAGAGCGGATGTATTTCGAAAATCTGTTGATAATTAGGCATTTTTAAAGTCAGAACTACAAATTTTAGGATTTGGATTCGGGGTTCGAATTTAAAAGTCACGTGTTTCGGCATTTTTTGAACTTTAACCAATAAGGGGGTAAAACAGAGGAAACAAAAAAAATTGATTTTCAAAAATATGTTTCTGTTAACTCAAATTTTAAGCTATAACTACGAAACTTAGGATATGGACTCTTCATCAGGATTAAAAAGAAACAACTGGTGCAGACCTACCAGCCTACGCAAGCGAAACAGCGCAGGTTCAGCTAGTATATATAAAAATTGAGGCGTTTGTGCCTATATTCACTCTGCAGCCAAAACTACACATCGCAAAGCAATAGTGTTTGTATGTAGTAGTAGGTATCAGTCTCCTATTGTGCACTATGATGGTACAGGATTGATAACGGTAACGGGGTGGAAGATATGGGAGTTGAAAGTTACCGACATATATAAAATTCTAAGTGTGGGTGACAATATTTTGCTTCTCAGCAAAAACTATGCAATGGACACGAACGATCTCTCTGTAGTACAAAGCCACCCGGTGTACACCGTTGTACACGTCCTGTGTAAGTCTCTTCATCAGAGAATACGTTCGGCAACCTACAACCTTTTTTAATCTGCTTACTATATTCGTCCTTCGGTCTCCTTCTACGATTTTTACCCCACACGCTTCCTTATAATGCTAAGTTGACAAATCCTTGATGTCTCAGAATGTGTCCAACCAATCTGTCCTTTCTCTTGGCCAGGATATGACAGAAACTCTTTTTCTCCCCGATTTGGTTAAGCACCTCCTCATTAGTTACGTGAACTACCCATCTAGTTTTCATTTGAACTCCTTATCGTCCACGTTTCATTCCCATACAATGCTACACTCCAGACAAATGCTTTCAGAAAGGACTTCCTACATTTAAATTAATATTGGATGTTAGCAAGTTTCGCTTCTTTAGAAACGCTTTTCTTCCCATAGCCATTCTGAATTTTATATCTTTTTTACTTCGGCCATCAGAAGTTATCTTGCTACCCAAATAACAAAATTCATGTACTAGTTTTATTGTCTCATTACCTAAACTAATTCCTTCAGCATCTCATGGTTTTCTGACATTGCATTCCATTACCTTCGTTTTACTGTTCATCTTATATCTTCGTTTCAGGACACTGTCCATTCCATTCAATTGCTCTTCCAGACCTGTTGCGGTCTGTGACATAATTAATAATGTCATCGGCAAACCGCAATGTTTTTATTTCTTCTCGCTGCACTTTAATGCCCTCTCCAAATTTCTCCTTCCATTCCTTTACTGCCTGTCCAATGTACAGATTAGACTTATCTTCTAAGATAAGTCGTAATGTGAGTATTGCCTCCCGTGTTCCTACATTTCTCCTAAATACAAACTGATCTTCCCCGAGGTCGGATTCCACAAGTTTTTCCATTCGTCTGTAAATAATTCGTGTTAGTATTTTGCACCCATGACTTATTAAACTGATAGTTCTGTAATTTTCACACTTGTCTGCGCTTGCTTTCTTTGGATTTGTAATTACAATATTCTTCTTGAAGTCGGAGGGTATTTCCCCTGTCTCATACATCTTGCATACCAGATGATACAGTTTTTTCACGACTGGCTCTCCTAACATCAACAGTTCAGACGGAATATCATCTACCCCAGGGGCCTTGTTTCGACTCAAGTCCTTCAGCGCTCTGTCAAATTCTTCTCGCAGTATCATGTCTCCTATCTCATCTTCCTCCACTTCGTCTTCCAATTCTGAGCAACACTACAATTAAATGTAGATTCTGTGATAAGGAAGTGAGATAGCCTGCTGTACAGCGAGCTGGGACTGGTAGCTGCCGCGCCTTAATTCTGCGTCCGCTGGCCTCTTCTTTAACAAAAGAGTGGCGGCCGCGGAGTCAAACAGGTCGGCGGCGTTTATTCTCGTATTAGGCACGCTCCGAAAGAGGGTGGGCCAGCCGTCTCCGTGTCTGGCCGCGCACAAAAGGCTCCTCCACCAGGTGCGCTGGTCCACGTCACACGCACCGGGCCTCCCACCCACGCATCTGGCCTCTGAGCTTGTTAAAATTACGCCTGCTACTGCACCAAAGTGAGGCTATCAGACTGTACCACACCAATCTGGACGCAAATAAAAATACTTCTTTTGTGTGGCCATTAGGTCCATAGTTGCCTTACAATTATGAAGGGTATTATTTGTACGTCTGTGCACCTACAACAAGTTGCGATACGACCTCCTTTTTTTAAATTTTTATACCAGATGGGTTTTGTTCTGTTGAGTATAAAACTTCAAGGTTTGTAAACTATGGAACTTTCGCTCGCTCGCTATTCGTTTTGTCGATTCCGCCTCTTCGTGACCCCATGAACCACAGCACGCCACTTCCCTCTGTCCTGCACTATCTCTCGTAGATCTTCCAGCCGGCCGCGGTGGGCGAGGGGACTGCGGCGCGTCAGTCACGGTCTGCACGACCACTACGGTCGGGGTTCGAATCCCCCCTCGGGTATGAACATTTGTGCCGTCCTTAGTATTAGCTAGTTCATAAGTAGTTTGTAAGTTTAGGGACTGATGACCCCGTAGTTAAGTCCTATAAGCTATACAAACATTTCAAACATTTGATTTTCCAGGTTGGAACACGTTGCTTCTGTGATGCCATCGATCCATCTCATCCTCTGCCGTCCTCTTCTTCTAGTGCCTCTGATTTTCCCCAGCATTAATGTTCAGTACCTCTTCATTAGTTACGCAATCCAACCACCTAATCATTTTTATAATAATAAAGTAAAATAAAATAAATTAAATTAGAATATTTGCAACGTTGGCAACACTCCATGAAACAGACGAAACACAGACACAGTAAATTACGCATAGCTGATAGTGCTGCATTGGTAGTAAAATGCGAAAAAGCTGTAGGCCTATAGCGTTAAAATGAATTGCAAGCTGGGACGTAAAACATTATGTATTTCACTGTACTGTTTTTTAAAGAAAACGCCTTTTGCTACTGTAAATGAAGCGTTTTTATTTTTAAAATTGACCCATACGCGTTTCTAATTATCGTCATCTCTTTTTCTATCCCAAATCATAATCACAAATCCACAATGCCCTCCCCACCCCACAAGCAGATAAAAAAATTAATAATTAATACACACACACACACACACACACACACACACACACACACATACACACAAAGAAACCTTCAACAAACTTTGAATGAAATAGTTAACTTTCAAATAAGCTGAGAAAGTTGGCAACACTACAAAACAAACTACAGAGGACACAGTATGGCATCAGATGGCAGTGTAACCAGAAAAATGCAAACAGTGGAACCTGTCTGTGTAAACAAAAACATGTAAATACTTCAGGATACTCAATGATGATGCCTTGTGACAAAGCCGAAACGCGTATGGGTGAATTATAAAAATAAAAGCCCTTCATTTGCAGCAGCAATGGGCGTTTTCTTTAAAAACAGTACAGTGAAATACATGGCATTCAGCTGCTGCTCAAATGGCCACTACAAGCAACGTATGGAACGTAAAATACTGGTGTTGTGTCATGTGCAACACCTGGGCGATTCATGATGTGATGATCTGTAAAAAATTTCCGTGAGTAGGAAAATCAACATTTTACAAATAATAATAATAATAATAATAATAATGCTTTTAATCTATAAAAACATATCAACTGGTAGATTTTGCCGTTTCAGACCAATGAAGATGTTTTGAATTAAATAAAACGTAACACGTCTGGCGTAGTTGCACATACGGACAAATAATGCCCTTCATAATTCGACATAAAGCAGGGTTTTTACCAACAGTAAAATAATGAACATGAACTCATCAAAATTTTACAGGAAACTACATCGTGTATCCTACTTCTGTTAGGATTACAATGCTGCGGCGCTACGATCCTTGGAGTTCCAACAACACCCATGTAAAAGATTAAAGCCGGTATCGCTACAGCAAACCTCCTGGTAAAGTGGCAACAGTATGTGACTGACACTTGTCGAAAAATGACAGTGGACCAGGGAGGCAACATCGTCTTCTGTCAAGTTAGGGAAATCTGACAGAGAATCGTTTCAGTTAAATGTTTTTCGGTAGCATGCTCTATTTCGTCACGAGGGGAAAGACACCAAAGCCGCGAACAAGACGCACGGACGAAAATTGGCAAAAATCATCGAAATAATCGGAGCTGACAGATGCGTCACTTTACTGCACGACTCATCAAGGAGCTTTTAGGAATATCAGAAACTATTCTGCGCAGAATTTTGACCCAAGATCTGAGCAAAAGGAAGGGCTGTGCTCTTTCAGACGACGAAACTTATAAAAAAGAGACCAACACTGCAAATATTTGTTAAAGGCAAACGAAAGTGAACCTCAATTCACATGATCGATTGTAACTGGCAATGGTATGTGGGCGTTTCCAATATAAACACCTTACAAGGCGACAGAGAGCAGCGTGGTTGAACCCAGAGAAGCCGAAATCAAAGAAATGCCACTTGAGTCGTCTTAATGCTATTCCATTCCAGAGCAATAATGCTAAGTCAAATAATTAATTCTGAGTAATATCTTGGCAGCCTCTATATAGTTTGTAGACGGGAATCCGTAAAATTCAACCCGAATACCGAGACCAAAGTTCCTGGTTGCTTGTTGCTCACAGAGGAGAGATCATTCACGAGAGTTTGGTCAGTAAATTGACCGCAGTCCTAGATCATTCGCTATATTCACAGAATTCGGTCCCAAGCTTCTGATGATTCACCAAATATGTGCAGGCCCTAGATTATTCGCTAGGCTGTGCAGTTATGGTTGAGTTCGTAAAAGCCAGTGATCTACTTTACATCCTGCTCTTGGTCGGTGGCTTGACTGCCAAGCATGCTACCAGCAATACACAGACGTTTGATGTATTACCCGCTACCGAGGCGCAATGATCGACTATGAATTCATTGTGTGACACTACAATAACAGGTCTTGTTAAACAAGCAACTCATCGTAAATCTGTGATTAATTTAGTGAAAAATTATGTAATGACTCGATTTTATAAAAGACTAGATCTGCGACACTTTGGAACCAAAAGTCCATGAAAAAATAAAATAATAAAACAAAATTATAAAGAACTAGCTTAAACCCGCAGCTCCGCTCGCGTGTTGGTTGATTATGATAGATAATGCGCGAAACGTCAAATATATATTTTTTAAGAAAGGTATTAAAAGAAATTTCTCTTTTACTGCTTTACTTATTTATTCTTATATTTCCTTAATCGTATGCTTATCCTTACAGAGAAAGAGCTGAAGATATTGTAGCACGCATGGACCAAACATATGGTCTGTGGCATCACGTTTCGCTGTATGTAACCTCCTTGCTATAGAGTCGCAAACGTCATCGCTGGCTTTCAGTCCGATTTTTTTTATAATCTGACGACTTTCAACCACCATATCTTCCATCCCCTTATAGCTATCAGCATGGAACTGTCATGTTGTACAACGGGAGACTTCAGACAATTACACACAGACCATTCATTTTTGCGTTCTGTAGTTTTCGCTGCAGAGCGAAATATTAAAACACACACACACACACACGTAGAATTTTATATACACCGATAACTTTCCATCCCAACATACTCCACCCTTTTATCATTATCAACCCTCAAGCAACAATGCATCCAAAGAGTAAATATAATTTTCAAGGAGTACTTATTGTTGCGGATTTAGCGTTATATTCTTCAAATTACTAAATATCTATCAGATGACAATAAAACCGTGCCTAAAACCTTCCTCAGGTCTGAATTAGTAATTGTACAAATATTTAAGTCTCTCCGTCTTGTCGTTCGGACGTGATAGGGTACACCGAACAGACATTCACTTTATATATATATATATATATATATATATATATATATATATATATATATATATATATATATATATATATAGCTATCCGATCACCATAAAACTGTGCCTAAAGCCTTCCCCGGGGAGACATTAGTACAAATTTTTAGCTCTTTATATCGTGTGGTTCAGACGTGATAAACGTACACTGAACAGACATTTACATTTATAGAATTAGATATAGATGACGCCCCACAAATGAAAGTGTCAGGGAAACTGTCACAAGTGGACTTGATAACATAAACTTTAACCACAACATTGAATAGTTTAAAGATTTTTTTTTCTATCTCACCCCCACCGTACGGTAAAGCGGTAATTTCCGAGTGCGAATGCAGCTGAGCCTCGATCCTAAAGCCGCTGTCGCTGCAGCGTACAGGCGAGCGAGGGTCTGGCTGGGCTGGCCTGCGGTTTAATGCGCCCACTGCGCCAAGGCGTCATTTTGCGGCGAGATAGCGTCAGTAGGGGGTTTCCGTGGCAGGTGGCGGGGCCAAAGGGGCGAGGGGCGAGGGGTGAAGGGGTAACGGCGGGGTGGGGCGGGAGGGGCAGCGCGCCGGGCACCTAACGCGACCCCGCTCCCGTGACGTCATGGCCTAATAAAATTTACAGCCGACCTTTGCGGCCGTTTTTATATACACGCCAGCGTAAAGTAGCGCCCGTGGGGAGGGGGGGGGAGGGCAGAGTGGGGGGGGGGGGGGAAGGGAGGGAGGGGTGGAGAATGTAATCGGCCACGCACCCTCTGCGGCACACCGCCTGCTTGCGGCCAGCGAGTGGCGCCACAAATCTCTTGTACCAACACGTGCGTAAACAGCGTGAGAGCTGCGCCACTTGCGGGCTCCGTAGCCTTGTTCACTGACGACTGGTCGGGCGACTTGGCGTACCTACGTAGACTCATCAGGACGAGCTAAAGTTTTCAGAGCACAAAAACGTGCGTTAAGGATCATTCGTGGTGTCAACTCAAGAACGTCATGTAGAGGGCTATTTAAGGAACTGGGGATACTTATTACTGCTTCCCAATACATTTTTTCTCTGATGAAATTTGTCCGTAAAAATATGCAGGGTGTTTCACTGTGTTTGCCTCTGTAACTTATAAAATAATAGGTGACGGGAAATTTTAATGCGGTAGGTCAACACAAGAAATGTTACACTTTCTGCGGAGCTATGAACGTAGTTTATTGTATCATTTTCCAAAGAGTTACAACACAAAGATATAATTTTTTTAAATGGAACAATAGTTTTTTCTATCGTGCATTGGATTCGTTGAAACCAGCTGCGCCCAAATCAGTTTAAACTACATTCCTATCACTGTTAGTTTGTTAGCTACAACCCTTCAAAGTTTCAGAGGCAGCTACCACAAACGCTGCGCATAATGCAATGCGCCTTCTAAATGTGGTTCAAAGATCTTCACAGAATACAGATTGTTTTTTCCTGGTAATTAGGCACATCTGCATACATCACACGATATATGTGAGTAAATGTCATACCATAAGAATGTCAGTTACCATGTTTTACGGCCGAGCTCCTCAATTATAGACAACCTACTCTTCGTAATTCTGAATTAAAAATTCACTGGTGTCCCTAAGACGAAAGTGTGAGGTGCAAGGTTTAAGGCTAGTTTATACGACGACACTAGGTTTCATGAAACTGCGCTACTGGCCAGTGCGCATACGTTGGCAGGCTTTCGGGTAACTCGTCGGCGAAACTAAACAGTTTCGGCACCTTCCAACTTTGGCGAAAATGAGTGCGCGTGTTTTTAGGTTAGGTGATGACCAATACAGAACAAAACACATAACAAAGTGGGGAAAGGAAGAAATAATTCGGCTTTTGAACATATAGGCGATGCATAGGTGTTTGTGCCATTTTAACTATGAAAATTTCAGGAATAAGCAGTGCCGTGTTAGTGCTCTTGAAGCAATTATTCGCGAATTAAATATTGATGAGTTGACGATTAGTGAATTGCAGATTAAAGTACATTCAATTCCAAATACCTACACAAATGAACTATGGCATTTGTGGATTTGGGAACACGCTACAGGTACTGTAGAGACGAATACCTATTTGACAAGAAAAGTAATGCAATTTGTAATTTCCGTTCTGGTAACGATGCTTCAGGCATAACATTCTGACTTGATTAAAATAACTTCTAGGATCTTCTATCACAATTTGTTTTAGCAAGGTTGCTGACCAACCGAGCTGGCGTCTTTTTTTAATCCACTCACGAAACCAAACACGTTTCTTATTCTTCTTATGTTTAGTTTTATGCAGCGACTTCACACAGAGAAGCAATAGCTCCGCCACAACTCTTACAGCTACCAAAACGTTCATTCTACGGCGACTACGGCACTCACAAAACAACGAAACTGAAGTGTGTAGTATTGGCGCCGTGTCTACAGAGATACACGAGACCAGTTGCGCGCAAAACATTTCATTAAACGAGTGTCTACATCTACATCTACATAGATACTCTGCAAATCACATTTAAGTGCCTGGCAGAGGATTCATTAACCACTTTCATAACTTTTCTCTGCCGTTCCATTCTCTAACAGCGCGCGGGAAGAAAAAACACCTAAATCGTTCCGTTTTCGATCTGATTTCTCTTATTTTATTGGGATGGTCATGTCTCCCTAAGTAGGTGGGTGCTAGGGAAATATTTTCACATTCAGAAGTAAAAGTCGGTGATTGAAACTTCGCAAACAGATCACGCCGCAATGAATAACGTCTTTCTTTCAATGATTTCCACCCCAATTCGTGCAACATTTCCGTGACGCTTTCCCCCCCGTAACGTAATGAAACAAAACAAGCTGCCCTTCTCTCAACCTTCTCAATGTCTTCCGTCAGTCCCACTTGGTGAGGGTCCCACAAGGCCGGCCGCTGTGGTCGAAGAGACTGAGGCGCTTCAGTCACGATCTGCACGGCCACTACGGTCGGGGGTTCGAATCCCCCCTCGGGCATGGATATTTGTGCCGTCCTAGTTCGTAAGTATTTCATAAGTAGTTTGTAAGTTTAGGGACTGATGACCCCGTAGTTAAGTCCCGTAAGATTTACAAACATTTGAACTTTTTTTTTTTTTTTTTTTTTTTTTTTTTTTTTTTTTTTTTTTTTTTTTTTTGGTCCCACAAGGAGCAACAGTACTCCAGGAGAGGACGCACAAGTGTGATGTAGCCAGTCTCTTTGGTGGAGCTCGTGCATCTTCGAAGCGTTCTGCCGATGAAACGCAACATTTGATCCGCCTTCCCCACAATATTTTCTATGTGTTCTCTCCATTCATCAAAGTTGTTCGTAATTGTAACTCCTAGGTATTTGGTACAATTTACGACCTTAAGGTTTGACGCATTTATCGCGTAATTGAAGTTCAGCGGATTTCTTTTAGTGGTCACGTATATTACTTCACACTTTTCTTTATTTAGTGTCAATTGCCAATTTTCGCACCAAGTAGAAATTTTGTCTAAATCGCTTTGCAGTTGCTTTTGATCCTCTGTTGACTTCACTAACCGATAAACGACAGCATCATCCGCGAACAGTCTAAGGGAGCTATTCAGATTGTCTCCTAAATCGTTTATAAACACGAGGAAGAGTAGGTGACCTATAACGCTTCCCTGTGGAACGCCAAATATCACTTCTGTTTTACTCGATGACTTACGGTCAATTACAACTAACTGTGTCCTTTCTGATAGGAAATCGTGAATCCAATCGCACAATTGGGAAGATATTCCATAAGCAGGCAATTTCATTAGAAGCCGCTTGTGGGGTACAGTATCTTCAGGAAATCCAGAAATATGGAATAGATTTGAGATCCCTTGTCGATGGCACGTAACACTTCATATGAATAAAGGGCAAGCTGTGTTTCGCAAGAGCGTGTCGTCGTGTAGACCAGCCTTTAACCGGAGAGCCCGGGACAACAG
Source organism: Locusta migratoria (assembly GCA_026315105.1). Classification (NCBI taxonomy): domain Eukaryota; kingdom Metazoa; phylum Arthropoda; class Insecta; order Orthoptera; family Acrididae; genus Locusta; species Locusta migratoria. The sequence continues at coordinate 103,197,359 of CM048750.1, read as the reverse complement.
AACACTGTGCCGAGAGTGCAAAAGGGTGCGTACCCACCGGGAGCGGATCTTACGACAGCCGGTCGCAAAGCTGGGCGCGCTCGGATTTCTGCGAGTGGACAAACGCAGCCGCGCCGACTACTGTTTGCGGCTCCGGGTTAACCTCCGGACTACGGTAATGCGCCGGGGGCGGGCACGCGCGGATCAAACGGGCTCATCAATAATGTGCGGAAGATTAACGGAAGAGAGGGCAGGCCCGTGTGTGTAGTGTGTACGGCGGCCAAAGCCGCTGCGGGACAAAGCGGCGCTGCAGGCGGCGGCGGGGCGTCGCACGTGGGGTCAGGTGCGCCCCACGTGGCCGCCGCTAGGCCGCGCATGCGCATGCGCACCTGCGCTGCTGCCTTTGTGCCCGCTGCGCCTACCCGATACAGGCTTACCGCCCCAAACATGGCCACCTACAGCGCTCCGGAAAGCCCCCGCCTGCAGTCCTTCAATATGTTATGAGCCACAGTCATCATCCTCTTGGTTTTTTCCGAACGGATTATTATTTTACTTCGTGCGGGATCTGTCAGTACGTTTAAACGCCGCGGCGCAGCTAGGCACGCCAGAGTTAATGAGTAATGAAAGCCACCACGGGGCTACGTCATATACATTTGTTGCGTAACGACCGGTTTCGTTCTATGGCCAACATCATCATTCAGAGGAACGAAGTGGTCTGATGGTTGCCTGTTATTAGGGTGATTCTTGTGTCTTATTTTCCCTGGATTCTCCCGTCTTACTGCAACTATTTTTTAATCAAGTAAATCGCAATTTGCGATCAGTTATGGCTTCACTGTAGTAGGTTTGTTCAAATGTTTCGAAATCTATCGGACCAAACTGCGTGGTCATCAGTCCGTAGCTTACAAACTACTTAAACCTAGGTAAACTAACCTAAGGACAAACACACAAACACATGCCCCAGGGAGGACTCGAACCTCCACGGCAAGCAACCGCGCGCTCCGCAGCGAGACGCTTTAGACCACTCGGCTACTCGTGTAGTTGATTCACATGGAATATCAAAGTGCGGCGAATGAAAATGTTTTCCCGGTCGGGATTCGAACCCGGGATCTCCTGCTTACTAGGCAGAGTGGCCAACGCGTCTGCGTACTGAGCAGGAGATCCCGGGTTCGAATCCCAGCCGGGCACAAATTTTCATTCGCCGCACTTTGATATTCCATCTAAACCTACTACAGTGAAGCCATAACTGATCGCAAATTGCGATTTCGTCCATTCATTGAACGCTGTAACGTCGTCAAAGTATATAATTGTATACAAACCGTGGATGGGCTCCTGACGACAATTAATTGTGTCTCGATACCTCATGGTCTGTTCTCCCTGATGCGGGAATAGAGTATTGTGGCTGCGAGCATTACAGAACAAATAGGCTGTGGTAACAGGAAAGACACAGCGTGGCGAATGGAGATTTGGGTGTGGCGGGAGACGTACAGGGAAGAGTCCTCTGCAGTGGTAGCTGGATATATGCGTGTTGTGTATCCCGGCTAGACGCGACGCTAGCTTCGTCTGTCTGAAATGCCCCATTTGATTACAAGATACGTCTGCGACGTCTTTCCGAAGACGTAGCTCGAAATCTTCTACTCCGGTGCGAAATGATCTCTTAGTAATGATAGATGCAACATCCTCCTTATCGCTCCTGGTGTTCTGTCTGTAAATCTATCGGACCAAACTGTGTGGTCATCAGTCCGTAGCTTACAAACTACTTAAACCTAGGTAAATTAACCTAAGGACAACACACACACCCATGCTCCGGGGAGGACTCGAACCTCCACGGCGAGCAACCGCGCGCTCCGCAGCGAGTCGCTTTAGACCGCTCTGCTACTCCACCGCGGCGGCATGCGAAGAGCCTAATTTATGAGACACCTGTAGAGACAGATGAAGATCTGTTGGCACGAGTTCTGGTCGCTGCACAAGACACTGAAGAGACACCAGGTGGAATGGGGAGTTGTACCAGATTGTGTGTAACGACGTTGGTGGTTGCCACAATGAGCCGCTGTTGTAATGCATCAGTTCGTTGCGGTTGGTGCCGTAGATGCTGGGTTCTTGTTGTTGTCGACTAATATAAACTGCGACTTTCCTATCGGTAGTCACCAATAAGAATTGGGCAATACATAACTCAGAGTAGTAAAATGTTTATGGCTCGTTGTCTCTTTTCATAGGGGTGAGTTATGTATGTCAGCTTGTATGTCCCAAACTCTCTTCGGGAGAGTCGCTGTACGTACAGCAGTGAAGGCACCCGCAAGTGCAGAAGCTAGCGCGGCAGGCGATCAATGTGCTCATTGTTGCGCCTTTGGCCGTCGCCGGGAGTGCTATCGACAAGCGGCGGACGCTCTAAATATTAGCGCCAGCACTTGGCGCGCCGCTAACAAAGCACTATTGTCCGCGCCCGATAACGCAAAAGTGCCCGCGGCGCCGCGCCGCGCACCTACCCCGCTAAGTCGGCGCCCAACTCCTTGCCCGAGCACGTCCACAGTATTCACGGCGAATCCCTAGCCTTATTAACCAACCATACATTAATCCTCTCTACGCTCACCACACTATTATTTTTTTTTCTTTTCCTTCGTGGAAGGAGCTTCAAGACAATTTGATACTTCATAGTCTGCTGCCTAAGGAGCATCTTGCAGCTTAAAAATCTCATTAAAAAAAAGCACTTTCATAAGATGCATTACTCTGATATTGAAGTACCTGGGAAGCAGGTTGCTAGCCTTACTTGCCCAGGGCCCCATTGGGTTTTACCAACACCACCTAGAGATAAGGCCGCGGCGCTCTAGTGTGACGTCAGGCAGAGAAGGTTGCGCGCGCATAGCTGACCAGGTAGCCGCTGGGGCACGGCCCACTGTGCCGAAGCAGCGAGCCGTCAGCTATGCGCGCGCAACCTACTCTGCCTGACGTCACACGAGAGCGCCGCGGCCTTCTCTCTAGCTGGTGGTTTTACCCCTAACGGTTGAGGGACTAACCGGTGGATTTGGTAGTCTTTGCCGTCCGAACACAAAGGTGGCCACGACTCAGAATATGTCCGAAATGCCCACCCTTATTCCAAAGTAACTGGCATCCCAACTGTCAGGACCACTTACTTGGCCATTCATACTTTGCCCGTGGTTCATGACTACAGGAACCCACACCATGAATCATGAGGTAGACCAATAGGAAAGTACTTAGATTCGGTGCAGAATGATTTTGAAGTAAAAGGCATAACATCAGACGAGGCATCATGGAGGAATTTTATTAGAGGTACTATGCTCCAGACTGAACGCTGAAAAGGACAATCAGTCTCTGATGATGATGATCATGAGAAATAATTTTTAATGGCCTAATTATCTTAAACCTTTAATGCATGAATATTTATTTGAAGCTATAAAAACTACCACGATTAATGTATAGTGCGTATATACGAAAAAAAATATTGAAAAAGAATTCCTTAAAATTATTATGCACTAGTAGCAACAAAAATTCCATAGCTGGTTAGCTATATAGTGCTTCCATAATGTACCCGATGCAGTAAACGTAACTATTATGCCTATCATCTTTCCAGAAAGTAACTTATAATACAACAGTAGTATGTGATTGACTACTTTTATATAGAAAAGGAGGAATACTAATTTAACAACCGCACTTGTTAGGAGTAATTGAATGCAGAGTTAACTGTCGAAATGATTCAACAGCACTCTATAATTTATAATTTGTAGGACGAACTGCTAGCTACTAGCATATGTAACACTATGTAGCTACAAATGAATTTGTGTTAAAACGCTGATCAGTTTGAGATATAATGAAAAAAAAAAAAAAAAAAAAAAAAAAAAAAAAAAAAAAAAAAAAAAACGTATGTAGCTGATCAGCTACACTGGGCGTTAAAGGGTTAAGTGATCTTTTAATTATTTTACACAGAAGATTTTTACAATTATAAGTGTACCCATTTTCATACGATACGATTATGTACACAGCTGAAACATAATTTCAATGGCTGCTACTATCGTTTAAAACTTTGCAGTCACGCCTTTCAACATTTTGATGTATTTCGTAATGCTCCCCAAAAGTTTTGAAACGATAAAAATTGTAGGTGTAATAGTAAATTTAACACCAAATTCAACAATATATGGTAGAGTTACGTCCCCAAGTCGTAATAGTCAGGTAAAGTTGGAAGTGCCCCCTTCTCTGATCCATTTTTGTCCACTCTCCCCTCCCTAAGTTCCACAGCTACAACTCACATCTCTGAGCTCTGTATATTGACTAGTCTTCATTCGGAAGGCGGTAATGTTGGGAGAATGTTTATATTTCCGACTTGTTTTACATTACAGTCTTTCGATGAATGATACTTTATGGGAACTTTTGACAGGACTACCTCTTATTTATGTGCTGCGTTCTCCATGTGTATTTCGATCATCTATTCTGAGCTTTATTGTCTGTAGCTTCCTTTACTGCCCCCTTTACAAATTTATCATTTACTATGCAAAGAAACACCTATTATGAAATTCGCACCTTAATCATAGGCAAAGTCTCCTTGAAGGCAACATCCGCGTCTCACACCCTGTTGTTTTTGGCGCACTGAAGGGATATCAGAAACACATTATATTTGATAAAAAATTATAACTAAATGTAAACTACTGACACAGAATGAAATAAAAGGTTTTCGCTTGGTAGGCGATGTGAGATGTTTCTTTTATTTAACTTCAAAACATATCGATTTCGTCCCTATGATGGGACATCATCAGTGCAGAATTGCAAGTCATTATGACCTATGTGCTCTGCTTAAAAACATTTTTATCGGTCATGTCATAAAAAACATTTAAAAGGTCTTGCCGGTACAAGTCACAACAATAAAATCAAAAAAATTTTTATCGGTCATGTCATAAAAAATATTTAAAAGGTCTTGCCAGTACAAGTCACAACAATAAAATCAAATGATTTGATTTTATTGTTGTGACTTGTACTGGCAAGACCTTTTAAATGTTTTTTATGACATGACCGATAAAAATGTTTTTGATTTTATTGTTGTGACTTGTACCGGCAAGACCTTTTAAATGTTTTTTATGACATGACCGATAAAAATGTTTTTGATTTTATTGTTGTGACTTGTACCGGCAAGACCTTTTAAATGTTTTTTTATGACATGACCGATACAAATGTTTTTAAGCAGAGCACATAGGTCATCATGACTTGCAATTCTGCACTGATGATGTCCCATCATAGGGACGAAATCGATATGTTTTGAAGTTAAATAAAAGAAACATCTCACATCGCCTACCAAGCGAAAACCTTTTATTTCATTATAATTCTGTGGTGGGCACTAAAATGGCACTAAAATGGAATCTAGTTACTGACACAGATGGCTAGCGACTCAGTTTTTTTCCCAAATTAAAAGACAGTGATTCCCAAAATCTGCCAAATTTTCGGCTGTCGGCTGACAAGAATATTTTCCGGCTTTAAAGAACAAATCAGCCGAAAATCGGCTGAGTTGGCAACACAGACCTCAGAAGTGCCTGCGCAACGTGTATGGCCGGTATTGCTGGTATTTGGACGAAAGTCGATACCGAGCTCATTGGAGCAATTATGTGTATGGGCAAAGTGCAGTCTGCCGCGGTGGCCGTGGGGACTGAGGCGCTCCAGTCACGGTCTGGAGTTGGAATCCCCCCCTCGGGCATGGATATTTGTGCCGTCCTTAGTATTAGCTAGTTGACAAGTAGTTTGTAAGTTTAGGGACTGATGACCCCGTAGTTAAGTCCCATAAGCTATACAAACATTTGATTTTTGGCAGAGTGCACAGTGGAGTAGAGCAGGCGGCGGAGTCCGTGGCGAGCGTGTAGCGCGGTGCGGCAGAATTAGTCGCGACCCACAGCCACACATCGACCCGCCACCCTCCACACACGCGCGTGCGTGTCCCCGCTCCCCACCCTCCATCTGCCCTCCTACACACCTACCGACTATTATTTCGCACCGCGCCGCCACATGGCCTTGTCTGTCTGTCTGTCTGTGTGAGTGGGTGGGTGGATGGGTCTGCGCAGGGTTTTCTCTCCTCCACTCACGATAAACTGGACTTCGGGCCAGCTGTTTAGTATTATGTGAACTATGAAAAACTTACTGCCTGTGGTTGACATTCGCCCAATTGTGTTTACGAAGTAATTAATTAAAAAAAAGAAAAAAAAAGAAAATGTAATGACTACTGATTGCTATGCAGATTATTAGTTTCCACCTCAATAATCATCTTGATGTTGTAGCCCTTTTGATTCGTGCTTATAATGTCCCCTTGCTTTCGTTTTGAAACATCATTGTTAATGAAAGTTAGCAGAGAAGAACTGCAGTTTAAAAATTATTTGAATGATTATTTATGTATCACGTCCAGTTTAACGCCAATATTAATAAACTTCAGAGAAACTTTAGAATTAACTCATGGGAAAAAAAAAAAATTACCGACAGTTTTCTGAATGTCTTCTTCTTGTTGATTGCTTCATCACATCTCAGGGTCATTATGTGGTTCACTTTAGGGCTTGAGTAATAAACTAGGACGAAGCTTTTCACGTTTGAGAAAGATCTGTATTTTTCTAAAAACATTAACATCACAACTGAAAGTTTAAAAAAAAAAAAAACGAGACAGCTCATCACTTCTAACTGCTCGAGAAGACAAGACAAGATTGACTGCTAATTAACAAGCAAAGATACTGCTCTTCCACTTTTTTCTTTTAGTTCCACAGATGAATTTTTTTCTTCGCAACATTAATTAATAATTGTCTATTATTATTATTATTATTTTCTTTTTTTTAATAATAAAAAATGAAATTAAAATAGAAATTCGCTTCTTACTGTTCTGATACCCCAACACTTCATCCCTGGTAACAGCACAGTATGATGTCATAAGTTGTTAAATTCATTCCGCGATTGTATTTTGGTCAAAGGATTGATTGTATCGAAATTTTGAATTTGGAATAATTTAGTTAAAACATAGCACAATTTAACATTTACAAACATTAAGCCAAATACACCGCGGGTTGAATGTTGAAGTCGAGCACCACACAAAGCAACGGCACGTTATAAGACTTACGGAAAGCATCTAGCTGGATCCTATGCTTCGTACTGCAGAAGCTGAAAATGTGAATCTTTTCTTATTTAATATGAGAATGTTCTGGATACTTTCCGTACTAATGTTCAGACAGTTCACTTCGCTTTTCATTGTTGTATAACCATGGATGAAATATGAAGTTAATGGTAATGATAAAAAAAAGATTGGGCTTCGTAAAATTAGAGAAGAAATGATTGCAGGTTCTGAAATCAAGCAAGGTATTATATAAGAATGACTAATAGTGAGTAAAATTTCAAAGACGTGCGAAGCGATCGTAATGGCGTCTGAACATTAAACTATTACGGACGTCGAGGTGCTGAAAACATTAGAAACTAAATATTTGACGTGGAAGGATTCATTTAAATAAAAGCCAAAGAGAGGGGATGATTTTAAATTTAAGTAATATATTTTAACAACAACTTGCATCACAATTACTTACATTGAATGGATACATGAATGGAAGACGTCTGAACATAACGAACTCAGACATGAGAGTGATACAAAACTACGATCGCGGTTCCGTCTTCTCGCTTGTCCGGAAGTAAAAAAATGACGAACGAAATTAAGTTAGTTGTATTGCGAGCCGGAGGGAAGCGGAGGCGATAAGCATCGCTGATCAAAACAGAGAAACAAAATAAAATAAAAATTCTTGTGTATCGTTACATGCTGATAAATAATTCTTCTCTATAAGGATATGCTTTGATATGAGTGAAACACTGGTGGGGGTATGGCCGCGAGGAATTGCCGTGTGGTCTAAGGCGTTATGAAAAAACAGCACAAACATACATAATGAAGGAAAAATTATGAAAACGAAATATGAAAAAATTAAGGGAGTTGATAAAGTTAAATACCTCGGGGAATGTATCGGACCGTTCCTGCCGGAGTTTCGAGTCCTTCCTCGGACATGGGTATGTGTGTTATTCTTAGAGAAAGTTACTGTAAGTAGTTTTTAAGTCTAGAGGCGGATGACCATAGTAATTTGATCCAACAGGTTTACAAACCTTTGATTTGATTGGAAACTACACTGACAATTGAAGACCTCGGGAGAAAACAATGATAACCCAAAAGTGTTGTCATATGACGACTTGAAAAATATTTTGTATTATATGTTTTAATATTTGTTTTAATATTTATATTTGCCATCTCTCTGCAGATTCATGTACTACTTGAATAAAATGAAACATTCTGTCGGATATGATTGTTTGCACCAAATACATTAAAAACACAAAATTTGAGGGTTATCACTATTTACCCCCGAGGTCTTCAATTACTAAGAAAGACCGCATCGTCAGTATCTTAAAACCAACCGACATTTTAGCCACTATTGCAAGCGGAGCATGATAATTTTATTTTATAATCTTACATGCTGCCGGCCAGGAGTGCAACTTCTGTGTAAAATGCAAGAACTGTTTATTCATCTCCTAAGTTTGAAACAATACTTATTATTCATATGTCTCGCAAATAAAAATTTTATTGACAGGATTCGTATAACTGTAGATGCAAAGACAGGCTGTAGATAGTGATGTACCCCCTCGGGGGAAGCCACGAGCAAGTGGGATAATGTATCAGAACAGTGGAGCGAGATAGGTTCAAAATTTGGATCGGGGGGGGGGGGGGGCATGTCCAGGTGACCGAGACAATTATTGCAACCGTCGCAAGCAGCAGATGATCCGAGATTGAATTCAACTCCCTATATATGAAGTTTGAAAGTTTATTTGATTAACACTGAATTCTATTTCATTAGCACCATACAATCGTAACAGAAAAAAAAAATTGGTTCTATGACACTAATAGACTACAGTCGTGCAAAGCATGTTTCACACTATTTTGTAAAATAATAACAATAATTTTAAGGTAACACTAGTAAGCCGCCACGGCTTCGCATGGATGCAAGCATGCTAAGTTCTTCGGACATATCATATTCTCCAAAAATGAAACGGCAAGATCGCGAATTAATAATTATTTAATGACACCGATTTCGGAGGACTGTGCCACTATCATCTCGTCATATATATTTTATAAGCTGGTCATCGTATTTAAAAATATGGATATAAAGTAATAAGTGCAACATAGTACTTAGTCATCATACAAATCAGATAATTTAAATCATGACAGCTCACAAGATGAGTACGGTATCTTGTAAGCTGTCATATTTTAACTTATATCTTTTTATATGATGACTAAGTGCTATGTTAAACTTATTATTTTATATGCATTTTTTTAAAATAAGATGACCAGCTTATAAAATATGTATGATCAGATAATGGTGGCACATTCCTCCGAAACCAGTCATCATTAAATCGGTAATGTTATGTAATGTTAATATCTGGGACTCTTTTCGTTACTTTGCCTCAAACGATGTCTTTTAGCATGTGAAGAACTGATGTATTTGATGTCAGTATTACATGATTGATTGTCTGAAAGACGAAATCTCACAAACATCAAATTATGAAATAATTAAAAGCAGTTACACGTGTACGGTAATGTTCATATTTCGACGAATGTATTAGCTTTTCAATTGATGCATTTCACGGATTTTTGCTCGTCAGTCGTCACACTGCTACGCACTTTAATGAATTATACACCGAAAACTTCCTAATGAGCCACGTCGTTCATTGGTGAAAACGGTTTGAAAATCCGTTGAATACTTTTTAAGTTTACGCCTATCCAAACAAATCCAGCGAGAGTACTTCGTTTTATAGGTATCACAAAAAAATACCGCATGACCATCAGCGATCTAAACAATTAAACGTTTTTGAGTAAATAAATAAATATAGCTGATGTATCGCATTAAATATCGTCATTTAAAAAACGTTTCCTTCGTTGAACGGTAAAAATAGCGCTAATGTTAGTTATCAACTTCACACGGTTGCCATGCTGAACATTATGTGTAGTACAACACAGAAAGACGAACTGTACTTACAACCCCAATATGTGATAGGAGACAGCATTTCATCTCTGTTATGGCGTATCCACCGGTCGCAAATTAGAAATGACGCGAGTGCGGACTTGACCACTTCTCATCCAGCGCTCTTCTGCTCTTTCCTAAGTGTTCTCCCGTACGGAATTCGGCAGCTCGTCGATCCGTACCTTCTGCTACTAATTTATAGATTAATTACTGTAATTGTTGTCCCTTTGTCGTATCCGCCGGGTCACACGGTCCCGCGTCTGCGGGCAGCGCCGCGCCGCGAGCGCTTCTGTAATTACGGCGGAGCGCCGAGTGCGCCATCTGTTGCCCGCCGGCCGCACTAGCTACTAGTTAGTCGTTTGTTTCGCCGGCCGAACCGTCAACAGGTGCAGCGGGCAGCGCCATTATTGCAAATGCCCTCGCTAATTATTAATTAGAGGGACGATCGGAAGACTGGCCTGCGCGCTCCGATCAACAGTATCATGTCACTGCGAAGCCCGATTTCAGGAGTCGGGCGGCACTCATTAGCCGGCCAGGTCCTCTGCCCGGTTGCTTTTCGAGCAATTGTGGTCGCAGTCAGCGGATATTAGCCCTTGCTTTCCGCTAAAGCTTTTTTTATTATGGAGGGACTACGCCCGACAAATCGCTCACACAGGATCATTTTGCAGATCCGTCATTGGACGTCACGTTTCGAGCAGCGCAAATATCAGTCAGTGATGAGCTACTGTTGCTGCGAGAGATGTTAGGATGCTAATTCTGCTTTGATACTTTATTTTCATAATGAAACTGAAGTCATCTCTTGAATAAAGATTTTAATAAACAATAGTTATTTTGAGAATATGCACAATAATATTTCTAGGAAATCTCATAGATGAGTTACATTATGAACATTCATTGCGACTTTATAATTCAGTTGCAAAAAAGATAAATTAATTAAATAGTCGAAGATGGCAATATTTTATTTTTAAAATGGCCTCAGGGGAAAACAATGATAACCCTAATTTATAAAGTGTTGAGATATGACGACTTGTATGTTTGAAAAATAGTTTGTATTACATGTTTTAATATTTATATTTGCCATCTCTCTGCAGATTCGTGTACTACTTGAAGAAAATGAAACATTCTGTCGGGTATGATTGTTTGCAGCAAATACATTAAAAATATAAAAGTTGAGGGTTATCATTATTTACCTCCGAGCTCTTCAATTACTAAGAAAGAGATACCGACCCTATGATAATCACATGCCGCTAAGGTGGACACTGAACACAGCATATACGAGATAAAGGTGGCTACAATTTTTATAACGAAAAGCCGGCCGCTGTGGCCGATGGGAATGAGGTGCTCCAGTCACGGTCTGCACGGCCACTACGGTCAGGGGTTCGAATCCCCCCTCGGGTATGGATATTTGTGCCGTCCTTAGTATTAGTTAGTTCATAAGTAGTTTGTAACTTTAGGGACTGATTACACCGTAGTTAAGTCCCATAAGCTATACAAACATTTGAACATTTATAACGAAAAATAGTGCAGGAAAGCAGGATACCAGACATACATAAAGGTCACATTTGACATTGATAATACAACATATAAGGCGATATCGGAACAAGAGTAAAGTGCTCATATTTCTTGAAATGCACTCTTTCTAAAAAAAAAAAAAAAAAAAAAAAAAAAAAAATAAAAAATAAAAAAAAAAAAAAAAAAAAAATTATTGCATAGATTCCTTTTTATGTTTTTCCTTCACATCTGTAAGAGATTTTTTCCCCTTTTTCTTTCTGCTGTAAGCCTCAAAGGCCTATTAAAGCAAGTAATGACGATGACGATGGTAAGAAATGAGCGCAGTCTTCTGCCCGTGATGTTCAACATCTCGTACATGGAACAAGCAATGACGGAAATTAAAGAAAGGTCTGAGCAGTTTATTGACTGTGACTGGATGTCGCTGCTCACGATCAACAGCAACAACCCAATGGTAGATTATACCTGAAGATGGCAAAAGATTTTTGCCGAAACCGGTCGTTTTAAAAATAAAATATAGAGACCTTAGACGGTTTAATTTAATTTATCTTGTTATAACAGATTGCCGAACTCAGCAACAATGTTTTCAGCTGTAAATCATTGTTTCCAAATATTTCTAGACTCTTTCCTTAGAGCACTGCTCCGAGAAAGACTGGAGTTTTTAAAATTCTATTAAGAGCTGTGAGTTATCAGTTACAAAAATCAAAATAATTCACTACTTAAAGAAAAAAAAATTGTATTCTTTAAGGTAGAAAAGCTGTTTTGCTCTCTGTCACAATAGAAGAGTTTTAAATATTGTACTGTCCTTCCTATTTTTACCGAAATCGACGATTGAAAAGTTTAGTGGTATCACTAATACAGACGCATCATGTAACGAAAGGTGTCTGTGTATACACTCGTAACAAACAATAATTATTTTAATGTGTGTTATTATCTTTGTACAATTAAAATATATAAATGTATGTAATGTTAAAAAGTAATCTTGTTGTGCCTTGTTGCATCTGGTTGTGTCTTGTCTCTTATCTACGCTGTTCGATTCATAATCGTGACGAGATTGTTTTTGATAAAAATGAAGGAAACATTGTAATTAGGTCTGTAACTGTGTTTGAACATTTTTAAAGTCTTAAAATATATGTTTGAAATGAAATAAGTGTACGGACTTTAATTAGTTAGAAATATCCTGATCATTTATATGATATGTTAAAGGATGCCGTTAGCATTTGTTTCAGCAAGAAGCTAACGACACAGATTGCATCAACCGCCGCCACTACGTGGCAAATATAGAATTCCTAACTGATAAAGCAAGGACGGGTGGAAAATAAGGTTTAATAAAAAAAACATAATTTTCTATTTCAGCTCTGCAAAACCAAACAGGACTTATATAAAAATTACGCCAACTTCTGTGGTAATGTATGGTAAAACGTGGTATCCCACAAAGATCTATAAATTACGAAGTGCATATGTATTCAGAGTTACTGTTATTATTATTCAGAGTGAGAAGTGAATAATATTTCACTAAATAATTTCCTGATATCCGTATCTTAAAAAGTTGAAAGACAGTTTTCATTTAGCTTCACTGAATTCAGACCTTGCGATTTTACTCCAAGTTGGACATTCAATTAAAGTTTCGATGATATACGTAACTGAGGATAATATTCAAAATTTTAATATTAAGGATAGGTTCCACATTGACTTCATTTGCAACTGAATATTATTTTTATTGCATTTTGTGTGGGACTACTTTGTAAGAATACTCGCTTCAGTTGAAGACCTTCAACTAAAATTTAACCTGAATAATCACGTCCCTGAGAAGGTTTATGTTTCATCCATTTACTGAGCTAGCTGACAAACTAAATAAATATAAATATTATAAAATACAAAGACAATATTTCAAAATATATTCTAATAAACCTGAATACTTTTTAAATAGTATTCTTACTATATCCAGCAAGCTGTTCCGGGTTTGTGTGCATCTTCATATGGTCGCACATTCGTTATTTTATATATCTCCATATCTAATCATTGAAATGGTATCTGCTCTTTTCTGACACGTCCGAAAGAACAAGTACCATTTGTTGACATTAACAGCCGTAATTTTACGAATCAGAAATATTTAAACATTGCTGTTGGATTTATTTCAGTGCCCTGAAACGGTCGAAATGTTTAAATATTCCGATTTCGTAAAATAACGGCCATTATTGTCAACAAATGGTGTCTGTTATTTCAGACATATCCAAAACAGACTCCGTATCAATAATTGTATATATGCTTCCAACAGGCAATTGACAGTTTCAATGCGGATACATTTACACGCTCGATCCCCAGTATACGAGTAAGTGGAATCAAATGGGCAGGGGACACTAAATTCTTAGTGTGCTACAAGCTGAGAATTTGGGTTGGAGGGGAAGCATGCCTGGATACCCTAATTGGTTATTTCAAAGCACTGAAAATGTTTAAATATTTCTAATCCATGTGTAATGCTGGAGTGCGCTGTTCAAAGCAAATCATGGGATAACTACAGATTATATACCACCAGTTGTTTGTACTGAAGTAACATGTCTTAATAATATCAACGTACTTACATGCAACTGAAATATCCATAATGTAATGCACATTTGACGCTTTCTTTAAACAAGGTTTTATTTTTACGTAATTGAAAACGGAAACCACGTGTGTACGTGTACCTCACCCCTCATGGTCATGTACATGTGCGTCAGGGAAAAAGACCAATAAAGGTGTTAGCATGTGGACGTAATGTGCTGTTCTAGTCTCTTCTGTACCTAAGGTACATCACCGTTCCCTTTGGATTCCTACTTAATTCGGTGCTCTCCGATACACACGATCGATCGAACAGCGGTGGAGTGGTACTCAAACGTCAACTTTAGGTTACAATATCTCCGGATGTAATTAACATTTTACAATAAAACAAACGGCACTCATTACGTATTTGTTTATAGATTGAGATGTGCTAACTAAACTAACGGGGTTCCATTAAAAACGTAGGTTTGTGTTAAAAAACATACTTCTGTGCATTTTTTTATGGTTTGTATTAACCAGTTACACTAGCCCCTCTCCTCACGTTCGGTCTGTGGAATCGGTTTGTCAGTATTTGATGTGGTTTACGAAATATATCCAGCGGTAATTTTAGGTGACTCACCTAGTATATTTCGGAGCAATCAAACGCTGCACAAGATTTCGCCACTGTATAAAGACTTTTTTGTTGAATAAAGTGCTGTTAAGAAGAAATTATCAAGATTTCAAAAGCCACCTACAAATGACGTCAGCTGATCCGACTTCGGTTTGAATACAACGCCCTCGTGCTCTGTCTGTATCAGTCTTGGACTAGCGTCTCAGCTGCTGGCGCCACATAAACGAAGAGGAATTTTTTCAACGTTGAAGGAATCTGCAGCTAGACACAAATTAAACATAACTAAGTGTAGGCCGGTATTTATAACACTACGTTTATGTTTTCATAGGTTTCGTAAAAAGTTTGGATTACAAGGTTACTGAAAATAAACGTACCGATTAGAAAAGGCTATTACTATTTGATTCATAGTTATACATAGCTAATAATTACGAATAATGTTTAAAAAGTTTAAGATGCCAATGTCAGCACATGCTCGTTAATGAGAAAGTGAAATCGTTGGTTCGGACGTACTGGCCATGACAGCGCTGTGTTAATCGTACGTTTCTACACTTGACATGAATGGATTTCTTTTTTATGGAGTTATGCGAAAAAACCTTGCGGAATAATAATTTCAGTCGCGTCAGTTCATTCCACATGTGCCTCAGATTGTATGCTGTGAAATAGATCACTTACATGGTGTCCATGTGACCAAGAGAAGGCCCGTAAAAATGCTAGAAAGTGTATAAAAACTGAACTTTGTTTTACTTTTACTGTAAAAGTTATCGATTCACCGCTATGCATAGTTTATAGTCGCTGTTTTCGTTTCAAATTTCCCTTCATTTCAGGGAAAACTGTGTCTATGATATTAGTAAATGCTTATACTTAATGAAGAAAGAAGTGTTACTATTAATGCGATGAACATTATAGTGCAGCGAGGAAAGGTTTTGCAGTTTTGCATATATATATATATATATATATATATATATATATATATATATATATATATATAGAATGCTTATAGGGATTGGATTCTGTACGACTATGCAAACAAGAAAACAAGAGAATGCTCTTCAGATACCTTTAAGCCATTTTGAACCATTTTCAGCGGTGACTGACGTATTTTACGGATTAAATACTGAGACTTTATGTCTGTTGTAATAATTATCTCAGATTGAAGGTTAGCCTTCGTATAATATCCATTTAATAGTCAAGAAGCTTGTCATCTTTAAATACGTGTTTCTATGAAGAGGGGTGGCAAATTAGGAATATTACTTTTTCAAAAATTCGTCGTACAAATATATTTCTATGGGTAATGTTTGCCCGTCCATGCAACTACAAATAAGATGTAACTTTTCATCAGACGCGTTTCTTTTTAATTACAGTAAAACACTTTGAGTGATCTGTAATCATAGGTACCTACAAAATAAAAAATCAATATACATATATAAAAATGGAACGTGGGACTTGTGTCCGTATATTTCACTTGGTAGTCAAAATTATTCACTGCAGAAGAACGGCAGTTATGCATGAGAGTAGTCTTTAGGTTCGCGGTGTGCACTATGGTGTGCGGTGTGTGGCGGTGGGTGAGTGTGGCGAACAAAAATCCGTAAAATGTGAAGCAATACGACGATTAACAAATGCTCAAAGACAAAAAGACTCAAAGATAAAACACTGGGAAACACAGACATACATTAACTGAGCATTAACTGTACTTTATCATCCACCCTCTTATAGATTATTATGGGACACTGCAATAGTGAAGAGGAAATTAGTACGAAAAATAGTGATGCAGAAAGAAGAATTGCCGGTACAGTATGAAACAAATCGGCAGTCCACGATATAAATCGAAAACCAAGATTATAATTTCCGTAAGTAACAAAATAGTACTTTACATGTTTTGTTAACTAACTTTTTTCGATCCAGAAAACAAAAACAAAACAAATTATATACATATTTATGATTACAGACCACTGAAAACTTTTTATTGTAATTAAAATGAAAGGCGTATTTTGAATAAAGTCGCATCTTATTTGTAGTTGCATAGACAGGCAAACATTATCTTCATAATTATAAAAGTAACTACGGACGTTAAGGCCATACAAATTAAGAAATATATTTAGTGTCGATATTTTGTGATTACTTACAGTGTTTAGTTTTCCCTGCCCCTAAATGCACATAGGCAGTTTGCAGATGTAGCGGACACGTCAGTCGGTTCAAGAAATTCGTAAACGATAATTGTTTTGTAACGTATTCGAATAAGCCCTCCCCCAACTCTAGTACCGAGCGTCGCCGTTAGGTGGGAGCGCTGCTGAGCGCTGCACCAGTGCCGCGGCGGACAAATGGCGAACTACGTACGCCGCTACCACACGCGGGCCGGGCGCTGGCGTTACTTGCCATCTGGCGGCTACTTCACGAACTACTAAGTGCCTCTCATATTTGTATTTCTGTTGACTCTGATACGAATATTCTATATTTGTTTGATAGCCGTAACGCCCAAGGGGCCCATTCGAAATTTTGTAAGAGGGGGATGCTCGACCTGGGGTTTTGGAGTATTTTCAATATTTCGGATGACGAATGGCGTCTAGCAAACAGGCACAAAAGTGTTGTAGAGTCAACCTTTGTCGTGTTACCAAAATCACCAATTTGAATTATGTTCTTGCTGTTTTTGAAACAGAAAAAAAACTAAAAAAAAATTCTGACTAATTTATTTCTTTCCTCCTGGCTCTTGAGCATGTGCGTCTACTTAATTCAGTTAGATTATACAACTTAGTGGTAAAACATAACATTTTTACACCGTCTTGCACAGGGGTTAAACATTCGCCAGAGATGTAAGAATTGAAGAGAATTTTGGTCGGCCGGCCGCGGTGGCCGAGGTGACTGAGGCGCTCCAGTCACGGTCAGCACGGCCACTACGGTCGGGGGTTCGAATCCCCCCTCGGCCATGGATATTTGTGCCGTCCTAGTTCGTAAGTAGTTCATAAGTAGTTTGTAAGTTTAGGAACTGATGACCCCGTAGTTAAGTCCCATAAGCTGTACAAACATTTGAAAATACCTCGTATCGTTTGAGAGACATTTGCAAAAATAACGGAGTTTTGACACCCTCCATTGAATTAACGAAAACCAGACGTTCGCAGATGTCACGTGACATTCCTCACCCAGAACTCTCTCTGGCATACACCATTTTGCGTTGCGTAGTTGATGATTTTCTTATTGTAACTTATCCGTTGTCATTTCAAAGCAATGGCGCACTGAAGAATTAACAAAACCACGTCGTTCTTCGTACGATAAACGATAATATAGTGTCTACAAATGCCATATTAGCATCAGTTAACAACGTCCATCAGTAGTATGAGATTTAGGAATGTAACTTATAGCTGTTAGCCATAGCGTCGTGGGCAATGCGTTAGTCTGTGACGCTGAAGGTCAGTGGAACCGCCACTACCTAATTTTTTTTTCCTAAAAGAGTTTCAGACACTTTTATTTATTAATTTTTTTATTTAGATTACTATTTTGGTCCAAAATGTTTGCAAAAACTTATAAAACTACAAATATAAAGTGAGCCGTAAAACACGTCAGTGCGATTTTTTTTTTCAACTTCATTGACTGATTCCTCGTCCCAAATTGTGAAAGATGCCTAACGTCGCTGGGAAACGTTTCATCACCGCGACCTCTACACGTTTGACGGATGGACTTTTAAGAACCGCGTGGTATGACGTCCGCGTTGCCTCGCTCGGATGGCAACGAGCGGAAGGCAGTCAAGTGGATGACGCAGGGATGGCGGAAATCGGCGGAAACGCTTGGTGGCCTTTTCCAAGAGGCTGCCGCCCTCCCCAGGTGCGCGTTTATCCGGCCTCCCCTAATCCAGTATTCATTACCCGGCCTCCATCCCCCGACGCACGACCGGCTGCGGTGGCCGCGGCGCCAAACTGCTCAACCATTAAACCAATTACCGCCGCAGAATGGAATTAATAGCGCGCTCGAGACAGGTAATGGAATTACGAGATAAGGGCAGGGCAGGCCGTCTTTTGTTCTTTTCTTTATTTCCTGCGGCGGCGCTTCTTCCGCCACCCCTCGGCGATCTCATCCATTATGCAGCCGAGGGGCGGGCGCACGCTAATCCTCTGGAAGCACACGCGAGGGGCGCCCTGCTATACCACTCACCTGTGACCGCTGGCCGCCAAGGAGCTGGCCTTTCTCTACTGCCGCCAGCGTCCAGTTCACCAACATGTGACCACGTTAAGTCCGTATTACACGATCGACTTTGTGGTGAAAACTGACTACTCGAAGTTGTGCGCCTTTAGTGCCTGCGTGTAAATTAGCAGCCAACCCCGTCACGAGTGCGTCTATGACGTCACTGATCTGTTTAGAGCTCCTTTAACCCAGGCTGAATCGTCCGCCATGTTTTCCCCAACATGGTTGGAATCGCGCTGCACTAACAGCGTAGAGGCGCATGCCCTGCCATCTTTCACAAATGATTTCACAAAAACTAATTGGTAGAAATATTTAATTTTATCATTACTTAAATCTTTATATGTCAGCATTGTGACGAAATGCTCATCATTTCGTTAATAGTCATAGTGAATAAGATATTGGCTTCGAAATAAGAGACTGCGCTACGTTACGAAAAGTTTGCAGTAAAAAAAAAAAAAAAAAAAGAGGCTGCTATGATATTCCGTTTGGTACATGTTGCACCGTATGTTGCTGCGGAAGAAACTTTCCTAATGGATTGAATTTTATTTTCGACTTAGGAGGAGATCTTTACCTTCCAGTCATACCGCGAAACTTTATTTTATTTAGCGTACTTATTTCCGATGGCGATAAGGCCAGAATGAATCATTGCGTATCTCATACACGGTAAGAGGTATCAAAATGATATTTTGACAAATGATAACATGCAAAGAGGTGAGTATTTTGCCACATGGTTACTCCAAAAAACTACATGAACTGCTGCATTATTCAAGGAAATATATAGTTGTAGAATGAAAAAGAGTAAAGTTACAGATTTATTATTCGATTTACAGATATTCCTTCGTCACTAACAAATGTTTACTTCTTTGCTTCTTGTCGAACGTGTTTCAGAGCCACTACTCCGTATCCAAAACCTATGTAACTCACTTGGATAGCATTTTGGTCCAACGCACAGGAAGACGTACCGGCCCCGGTTAGAATCTGCCCGTCGGATTAACGAAGGGGGTCGGATGTGGTTTTTAGGCGGTTTTGCACATCCCCCCTAGGTGAATACTGGGTTGGTACCCAAGTCCCGACTCAGTTCCACGATTCACAAACATTTCGTAACACTACACTTTTACACATACACCACTATACACAGACATTTAGGGTGCAAAATTCCTCCCGTGGGGTGGGGGCATGGGGTGGCGACAAGAAGGGCATCCGGCCACACCATAAATATTAAAACAAAGCCGACCCTCCATGTGCGGGAACATGGCTAAAGGGGAAAAAATGTTCAAATGTTTGTAGAGCTTATGGGACTTAACTACGGGGTCATCAGTCCCTAAACTTACCAACTGCTTATGAACTAGCTAATACTAAGACGGCACAAATATCCATGCCCGAAGGGGGATTCGAACCCCCGATCGTAGTAGCCGTGCAGACCGTGACTGGCGCGCCGCAGACCGCTTCGCCACCGCGGCCCCCGCTAAAGGGAAAGAAAGAAAGATGTTCTAAACTATGTCTGCCTGTTTACATTACTTTATCGTATATGAATTTGTAGCATCACAGGACAGTACTGGGTTTCATCAAGCATTCTTTTTCTTAATTATCTTAAAGCTAAATTCGTTAAAGAATACAGTTGGATGTTCATAAATACGTACACCTGAAAGCAAAAGGACCGACGTGCTTCAGGATGAATGAAGCTAGCACAGTGGCTAAAACACGGACACTCATTTACTACTCTCTTGGTGACCCACTTACAAAACTGGTCATTTCTTTCACGTAAGAATTATCGTCTCTCGCTATGGTCACGTTTTGCATTGCCTCTTGAGTGAAAAGGTAGGTTTTGATTTTTCCCGATTTTTTTTTTTTTTTTTTTTTTTTTTTTTAAATTTATACAATTTTATTTTCCATCTCAATTTATGTGGATGCTCAGCACCCGCAAAAAATTCTTTGGGGGTGCACGCGCCCCGGAGCACCCACGGAGTCGGCGCCCCTAACCTCTTCATTAGTTATACGATCTACCCATCTAATTTTCACCATTCTTGTGTAGCCAGGCAAATGTGATACACCGTGTAAGTTGCGCGTGAGACGTGGAAAGCGCCGTTCTGTCACGTGTTCCTGAAGTAATTTTGAGCAGACCGTAGCAAACGTAAGAATAGCAGGGTTAGAACAGTGCAGCTGGTTAGTGAGTTTTTTCTTTTCTTTTTTTCAGTAGACGCCGGTGCAGCGGTGGTCAGCGGGCTGCCCGCTGTGCGGTGGGACCACTTCAATCAAAAGAGACACGGCCTGATGAGCTGCCGCCAAGCAGGGCGCCGCTGCGACGCGAGGGGAAATAAAAATAAAAAAGCGGGAGCGTCGGAGGGCGGGAGAGAAGGGCTGGGGAGGAGGGCATTTGTATGCCGGCGGGCCGCACCAAAGGGCGCCGGGGGCGGGGGTGCGGAGGGGGGGGTTTAAGGGGCGCGCTCACGGCTGGGCGCGCGCGCTCAATGGCCGAGCGCACTGCGCCATTAGGACCGGAGCTGGCGCCGGCCAGCAGGGATTAGCCGCGCCGCGGACAGGTCGGCCGCCCTACAAACTGCCTGATTACCACCCCGCCCTTGTCCCGCTGCTAAGTCGATATACCGAGCCCGAGTCACCTTTATTAGGTGCCGCGTCCGACAAGTACACTGGTCAAAACAATTAGGGGAGCGGATGTACACGAAGGCTTCAGCGAGCGTTGTCACTGACAATGAATTTCTTCGGGGTTTGGCCGCATTATCAATAGGTAAAATTCCGACGTTTCGGCGACTGTTCTGTTGCAAGTGGCCTTTGTCAAGGAGTTCGCTCAATGCAAGGGAATAATGGTATTTATAATAGTGGGGGAAGCGTTCTCAACGGGCTTAAATTTCATAGAGTGGCTACAGCGCTCTTTGCCTGTGTAAACTCAGTCGCCATATTTCTGGTGGTCAGTACACTTGAGAGTTGTCTGTCTATCGTATGTTGTTGTTGATCTGAGTTGCTGGTAGAACTTCCGGTTTATAAGGCCGTGGTCCATAAAACTTTTCAGTTTTTCCTAACGTTTCGTGCAGAGCTGCGCCGGATATCTTCGAAAGTCTTGCCGACACGTTCTGTTACCCCTTCACGTATGCTAATAAAGTAATATTTTGTGTTTCTTCTGGTCTTCCCCCATTGCCTATTGCCTTGAACAAAGGCCACTTGGAACAGTGGTCAAAACGTCGGAATTTTATATATTGACAATGCGGCCGAAAACCCGAAGAATTTCGTTTACAACTAGGGGATTAGTTAAGGTGTCTAGGTTCTGAAGTACTGTTATCGTCAGAATGAAATACAAAGATTCCACGTTTTTCAGTCGGATCTACGGACTGGAGATAACAATACGACAACCGAAATGGTGCCAACACAGAAAGTTGCTGCAGGGAGTGTATGTGTAGACTAGTGTAGACAAGCAGTTGTGTTCAGAAAGTGTAGTGAGAGGGTAGTGACTTACACGAAGCTATGACATGCAGGGTCATAGGCGGGTTACTTTGTTGTTGCTTTTGAAGATAGGCTTGTTGTCGGCTCTGCGTAGAATTTTTCCCACGCGTTCTGTTACCCCTTCACGTACGGTAATAAAGCAATATTTTGTGTTTCTTCTGGTCTTCCCCATTGCCTATTTTCTTGAAAAAAGGCCACTTGGAAAAGTGGTCAAAATGTCGTACTTTTATATATTAACAATGCGGCCGGAAACCCCGAAGAATTTCATTTAGAACTAGGTGATTAGTTGAGGTATCTTAGTTCTGAAGTACTGTCATCGGCAGAATGAACTACAAAGATTCCACGTCCTTCTGTCGGATCTATGGAGTGGAGATAACAATACGACAACCGAGATGATGCTAACACAGAAAGTCGCTGCAGAGAGTGTATGTGTAGACTAGTGTAGACAAGCAGTTGTGTTCAGATAGTGTAGTGAGAGGGTAATGACTTACCCGAAGCTATGGCATGCAGGGTCATAGGAGGGTTGGAGGCGGGTCAGACGCAAAGGGAGGGGAGGGGGGTGGCTACAGGAACTTCAGTGTCCCGAAGTGTAACCTCCAGAAGCTGCACGTGATTTCACACAATAGAAACCGTTAAAGGAAGGCAAGGTCAAAGTCGTCGACTGGGTAATATCAGCAAGAGTTGACCGCTATCTCCGGGCAACAGCCCTTCGAGACAAGAGACTGAATGCAACTCAGCTGAAACGCATCCTCCAGGCACCAACAGGACGCACAGTATTAGCACAAACAGTCCGAAATCGCCTTTGAGAATGTCGTCATTAATGATGGAGGCCTATGGTGTGTGTTCAATATTTATATTGAATTTAATTATCAGTTAAATTAAAATAAAATAAAACTAATTTGGAAATAGGAAAAGTGGGGTGGTGTTAGTAACTTAAATCTATGCTATAATTTTAAGAAGAGGTGAAAAGATGACAGGAGGAGAGTGGGGGAGAGAAAACTATTCTCGATGACAGGTCAGGGGCAGAGGCCTCGGAATTAACATCGAGCCCTGTGGCCTTGGCCAGTCTAATGTGCAATTTATTTGTTTCTAAACTATTCTCGTTTAGTTATTTAGTCTTTGATAAATTTCTATGCATTCTGGCTTTATTATTTGGACTAATCCATGTGTAAGTTCTTGTAGAGATGATTCAGAGGTGCCCCAGTCTGTGCTGGAGTCCTCATCAGTGTCTGTGCCTTCATTGCTACTGCTGTGCCACGAGTCATGTCGTGTTCTGTGTACGTACAGAGGTAGGTGTTGAGTGCGTGTATTATTGTATTCGTGTTGTTTGAGGGTGGATACCTCATCGACTATCCGGTTTAGTGTCTCCCGGATGATCGTCTGTATGTCTTGGTCGTCTGGTAGCGTTGCGTGAGTTGGTGTTCTGTATATTGTAAGACTGTGTGTTCGGGGGAGCCAAACTCCCCGCATGTACATGCTACGGTGTCGTTGAGCCCCATGTAGTTCAAGTACGTGGGGTAGGGTCCATGACCTGTCAGAAAGTGGACCATACCCCGGCTAAGATTGATATGGCCCAGACTCAGACGTTCCATCATATTTAGGAAGAAATTATACAGTCTTTTCAGATACGTCCCATTCCTTTGCCATGTGTCCATCCTCCATTTGAAGAGTTGGCGCCTCTCAGTGATGTTTCAGCCTATTATCTCCTGAACCTTATCAGGTTTCCCCGTCTTAAGCCAGTAAAAGGCCGCCCTTAACCTGATGGTTAGGTCTATTGGTGGGGTTCCAAGCACCACGCACATTGCTAATCCTGGCGCTCTTGGGAAAGCCCCGGACAGCCTAAGTAGAGCACTTCTTTGCACTTGTCTTACCTTTTTATAAGTCTCGAGCTGCAATTGGTGAGACCATGCACTGCCTCCAAAGAATGCTACTAACTCAAATAGGCCTGTGTGATACGTTCTGAGTGTTTGCATTGAGAGTCTGTATTGTGTAGTGTTTAGCCTAGCTAGTGCCTGTGTCAGCTTGGTTGCCCTTTCTGTCGCCAGTTTAGTGTGATCGTAGAACGTCAAGTAGGACACCAAGGTACCGTGTTGTCCACAGTCTGTCCCATACCCCAGCTAGGATTGATATGGCCCAGTCTCAGACGTTCCCTGATGTCTGGGAAGAAATTATACAGTCTGCATCCCTTTTCAGATACGTCCCATTTCCTTTGCCACTTGTCCATCCTCCATTTGAAGAGTTGTCGCCTCTCAGTGATGTTTTGACCTGTTATCTCCTGAACCTTATCAGGTCTCCCCGTCTTAAGCCAGTAGAAGGCCGCCCTTAACCCGATGGTTAGCTCTATTGGTTGGATTCTAAGCACCACGCACAGTGCTAATCCTTGGGAAAGCCCCGGAGAGCCTAAGGAAAGTGCTTCTTTGCCCTTGGCTGACCTTTTTCTAGGTCTCGAGCTGCAAGCGGTGAGCCCATGCACTGCCTCCAAAGCATGCTACTGACTCAAAGAGGGCTGTGTGATACGTTCTGTATTGGGAGTGTTTGTATTGGGAGTCTGTATTCTGTAGTATTTAGCCTAGCTAGTGCCTGTGTCATCTCGGTTGCCCTTTCTGTCGGCAGTTTAGTGTGATCGTAGAACGTCAGTCGCTCGTCGAGTAGGACACCAAGATACCGTGTTGTCCACTGTCTGCGTATGCTTGTATTATGTATTCACTGTATAGCTCAGAGGTGGGCAATGAGCGAGCCGCGCTCTCGGAGCCGCCTGCCTGAGCGGGAGCAGAGCCGTGAGCAGCTGGCGTCCATCACGTAGTTCCTGCTGAAAAGACTAGATGGCGTTATGTGCAGTCAACGCTCTAACGTAGCCGCAGAAATGCACCTGGCTCAGTGTGTTATAAAATGACATATAAAGATAATAGTGCAAACTCTCAAATCGAATCAACAAATTCAACTGCTAGGGGTATCTCCTGAAAAATACTATTATGTTTATAAGTAAGTAACTTATAAACATAATACTGGATACTCTTCTCTAAAACGTTCAGCGCAAGCAGTCGAGCCGGCAAATATTTTATAAAGATAAGAGCGATTTTCAGTCAGAAGACACCGCTAACAGTGCCATCTGTTAGTTCGAATTTTGTACTTCAGGATTTTCATTATAATCTATGATATTACGTTATGGTACAGTACACTGTGGAGTTGAAATGGCTAGTCAAATCGGCGAGGTAAAGCGGAGTTCTATTTTTCCAGTTCAACTCTAGTTGGGAGTGTGATTACTTGTTCACTGAAAGCGAAGGAGGAGCAAAATGTTTGGTTTGTGGTAAAATACTAGGCATAAAAAAGTACAATTTAGAACGCCACTATAGAACACATCACTTCAACCAGTATGGATGTGTAGAAAGTTAAATGCGACTTAGTCTTCTTAATAATCTGTGCGAGGAAGGAAGTAAAGTAGAGGCATGTATTATAATGCTGTGCCTACTTACGAGATAACTTAATCACAGTGTTTTGTTTAATAAAACCAATTTTCTTCCTTTTTAATTTCTTACACAGGAATGTGATGCCTCATCCTCCGATGCAGCTGTTCGTGCTAGTTACAGAATAGCTTTGCTGATAGCCCGCCGGCCGCGGTGGCCGAGGAGACTGAGGCGCTTCAGTCACGGTCTACACGGCCGCTACGGTCGGGGGTTCGAATCCCCTCTCGGGCATGGATATTTGTGACGTCCTAGTTCGTAAGTAATTCATAAGTAGTTTGTAAGTTTAGGGACTGATGACCCCGCAGTTAAGTCCCATAAGCTTTACAAACATTTGAACTTTTTTTTTTTTTTTGCTGATAGCCCGTACTTCCCGACCATTCTGTGACGGTGAATTTGTGAAGCAAGAGTTTGGAAGTCGTAGCAGACGAACTATGTCCACAGTTATCACGTTCTTTCGCAAGTTTGAGTCTGTCGCGGCGTACTATAACAAGCCGTATCGAAAGTTTGTCAGGTGCGCCAGCAAGCATACAGACCTCTAGCGGCAACTAGGATAACTACCGTCGGAGCGCGAATGCTGCACTTTTTCCGGCCTGAGCCGGCGCGCTGCTCATTGAGCCTATTTGTGCCCTGGTATAAGTGAAGACGGGTCGACGGTTGAAACCCCAGTGACGTCTGGGGCAGGAGCGGGCGAGCCGCCGCGGGCCGAAGCAACAGGTCCGCCCCCGCACCGGCCTCACCCCACCCCACCCCCGCAGGCGGCGACCGGCCCGTGGCGGCGCCGCCTGCCGGCTGTGTACACGCCAGCTACAAAGGCCCGCTGCGAATACTTCGCACCGCGCCCATACCCCCAGACAGACGCCTTCTCAACGTCGTCTCGCAACCCCAAATGATTTTACTCGACGTTCTTGGTACCTGCTGGATGCATGCCTGCGCCAAGTTCCTCCCCGTATTGATAGTCCATCCGGGTACGCTGCCGGATACTAAGAACAAACTGGTCCGATATTTCGGCGATCCAACTGCCGGCATCCTCAGGAACGCTGCTGCTGCTGAGTCCCGTCGAGTACTGAGGGCCGGCCGCGGTGGTCGAGGGGACTGAGGCGCTCCAGTCACGGTCCACACGGCCACTACGGTCGGGGGTTCGAATCCCCCCCTCGGGCATGGATATTTGTTCTGTCCTTAGGATAAGCTAGTTGATAAGTAGTTTGTATGTTTAGGGACTGATGACCCCGTAGTTAAGTCCCATAAGCTTAACAAACATTTTATTATTTTATAGTACTGAGGGTAGAGCCGTATTCTCAGTCCTATATAGGCGTCGCGCGTGTGTGCGGCGCATGCGCCGCCTTCCAAGGTTGCTACGTACGGGACGTTTACTAGTGGCGCCGCCCCTAGTGGGACATCGGGGTAACGATATATCGATTATGGTTGATCGAACACTGGCGCTGCCTTCGTCACAGAACGTTGCAATTTGATGTTTTTTAAAAGCGTTTTCCACGATGTGCTCAGAGGAAAACCCTTGTCTCGGTTAATCAAATTTTCCGTCAATCTAATTTCAATTGCTTCTTTGTAGACACTGTCTACAATTGTCTACAATTTGCGGGCAATTTGATTAACCGAGGCAAGGGTGTTCCTCTGAGGAGATTGTATAACCCGCTTTTAAAAAACATCAAATTGCAACGTTCTCTGACGAAGGCAGCGACAGTGTCTGATCAACCATAATCGATATATCGTTGCACCGATGTCCCACTAGGGGCGGCGCCACTAGTACACGTCCCGTACGTAGCAACCTTGGAAGGCGGCGCATGCGCCGCACACACGCGCGACGCCTACATAGGACGGAGAATACGGCTCTGCCCTCAGTACTCGACGGGACTCAGCAGCATCAGCAGCAACAACAGCGTTCCTGAGGATGGCGGACAATTGGATCGCCGAAATATCGGGCCAGTTTGTTCTTAGTATCCGGCAGCAGACCCGGAAGGACTATCAAGATTTACTAGGCCGGGAAAGCCTTAGATACTCCCCGTATTCCTTACATTCAGCAAGCGCTTGTGTGGAAACTCAGTATCGATATTAGACACCAAAAAGTGCGAAGGGCACAAGTTTAAGCCGTAGTGAAAGACGAGTAATATACACCATTTAATATGCGGGGCGCTAAAAGAAGAACGGTCTGATTTTGCGCGGAAACAATTATGAGAGGTTTGAATGGGCGAGGCCTAGAATTTCAGATAATCGCGAATTTTAAGAGTGGAAAGGTAAGAGTGCAGATCGACCTATGATGAAAACTTGAAATATGGATGGTGTTAAAATGAAAAGGTACGAAATGTCACTACCACTACATCTACATCGAATACTCTGCAAATCACATTTAAGTGCCTGGCAGAGGGTTCATCGAACCACCGTTATACTATTGATCTGCCATTCCATTCTCGAATAGCGCGTGGGAAGAAAGAACACATGAATCTCTCCGTTCGAGCTTTGGCATTCAAGTGAATCTTCCGATCGGAACTGATTGTGCCTCATCATAACTCCGAACATGCTTTACAGTGCTGTTCACAACATTATTCCTCGACTACAGCTATTGTTGAGGAATGATGGTGAACATATTGAGCTTTTCCTATAAAGAACATCATCTTTGCTTTGTCTTAATTTGTTATGCTAATTATTGCTTTTCTGATCAGATGAAGCGCTATCTGTCGGACATTTTTTGAACTTCTTTTTGTTCTAATAAAACCTTATGTCATACCAAGCATGTGTGTAAATTTTAACCTCTGTATCTACATTACTCCGTGATTTATTAAGTTTTCAAATTTATACTGACTTTTTGATCACACGGTATATAGCTTACTTCATTTGTTGCTTGATACGCACAAACATGCTGTTATCTAGACGTGCGCTGTCCACCACCGTTCGTGGTGGAACTATGATTTAGAAACAGATACAGATGTTTTACTGACGCCATAATTATTTGGTTGGGCTATCAAATCCGCTTCAGGAACACGAGAGCGAAAAACTATTTACGAAATGTGGTCTCGGTCTTCCGGGATTTGTGTTTGACGCAGTGGCAGACTAAGGCTGTTGGAGGCCCGGGGCGGCGACGAAACAATATGAGGGCCCTCTCTCCCGTCCACTTGGAAATATATTACTATAAAACAGTAAATTTTGAGATTTGGAGGCCCCACAGGACGAGAGGCACGGGCCAGTCTAAAAAAAATTGCTTTCGAGGCATTTGGAGACCTGCACAGGTATACCTGTGCAGGCTGGAGCACACACACGCTGCGGTAAACCGGAAGAACTCAGTCGAGAAATGGCGAGCAGAAAAGAAGACGCTATCGCGCTAGTCGGTTTGTTAGTGGCCATGAAGTGTAAAAGGAATCGAATATGATCACACTGAAACGTCTGAACCACGGGAACATAATGTCTGTTGCTGAAAAGCTTAGAAATGTGTTCAGTTCATGAATGAAGGCAAAGTTCCCAGGCAAGACAATAGGTTTCTTCGAAACAAAAACTATACTAAAAAAAGAAGCTTGGCCTCAGTACGTCAATAATTCATACAGTTCAAATATTTTGCATTAAGGTTTAATATTAATAAAAAATATGAACTCTAAATATAAACTTTCCGTTTGTAAATACAAAATGTAGTTTCATTAAATTCAATTGCATGAATATTATAAAATTCTTCATCGATCTCACATCCATCCTCGTCATGCAAGTTTGACACAGACGCACCAGGAGTATCTTGATCGCCAAGAAAATCGAACAAGTACCACAATTTTGATGTGTAGATGTTGTCTGTTGAAGCTCCAGATTTCATTGATATGTAACGCTTCTTCTCTTCTTTACGTAGATTACTTCTTACATTTTTTTTTCACTACAGATTCCTTTATAGAGTCGTGTTCTAACTCCTTCAATTTAATATCAAGTCTTTAATAGGCTGCATCTGCCTTTTCACGGTCGTTGTACACTCTACTTTTCACCTGACACAGACAAAGATGCCGTCTCTAATGACCAAGCTGTCGACGGGACGTGAAAGCCTACGCTTCCTTCCTTCCTACAGACAAGGATCCAACCGATACATTTCGATAAGCTCTGCTATCACTTGGTTCCGTTTCCGATTTGACATGTTGAGTAGAAGAGTTGAGCAGTACCGTCACTAGTTAACACTGTTGTGCACGTAAATACAATGACTACTGTCTACTCGAGGAGCTGGCCCCAGCTAACCAAAAGCCTGTAGACTGTAGGACACAGTTCGTTGTAATTGACGGTAAGTCATCGAGTAAAACAGAAGTGATATCTGGCGTTCCACAGGGAAGCGTTATTGGTCCCCTACTCTTCCTCATGTTTATAAACGATTTAGGAGATAATCTGAATAGCTCCCTTAGACTGTTCGCGGATGATGCTGTCGTTTATCGGTTAGTGAAGTCAACAGAGGATCAAAAGCAACTGCAAAGCGATTTAGACAAAATTTCTACTTGGTGCGAAAATTGGCAATTGACACTAAATAAAGAAAAGTGTGAAGTAATACACATAACCACTAAAAGAAATCCGCTGAACTTCAATTACGCGATAAATCAGTCAAACCTTAAGGTCGTAAATTCTACCAAATACCTAGGAGTTACAATTACGAACAACTTTGACTGGAGAGAACACATAGAAAATATTGTGGGGAAGGCGAACCAAAGGTTACGTTTCATTGACAGAACGCTTAGACGATGCACCAGCTCCACCAAAGAGACTGCCTACATCACACTTGTGTGTCCTCTCTTGGAGTACTGTTGCCCCTTGTGGGACCCTCACCAGGTGGGACTGACGGAAGATATTGAGAAGGTTCAGAGAAGGGCAGCTCGTTTTGTTTTATCACGTTACGGGGGGGAAAGCGTCACGGAAATGTTGCTCGAATTGGGGTGGAAATCATTAAAAGAAAGACGTTATTCATTGCGGCGTGATCTGTTTGCGAAGTTTCAATCACCGACTTTTAGTTCTGAATGTGAAAATATTTTGCTAGCACCCACCTACTTAGGGAGACATGACCATCCCAATAAAATAAGAGAAATCAGATCGAAAACGGAACGATTTAGGTGTTCTTTCTTCCCGCGCGCTATTAGAGAATGGAACGGTAGAGAAAAGTTATGAAGGTGGTTAATGAACCCTCTGCCAGGCACTTAAATGTGATTTGCAGAGTATCGATGTAGATGTAGATGTAGATGTAGATGTAGGCGTGCCGGAGTGACTCGCACACATGCTCAGGTCTACACGTCTGCGCAGGTAGAAAGAATTGAATTTTGATTCTTCTCCGGTCGCCTGCGCAGTTTGGCCTGAAGAGACTGGCACACACGCTCCGGTTTACCTGTACAGGTGACCTGTACAGATTTACCTGACAGGTGGTGCGGGCCTTAGTCCGCCACTGGTTTGACGTAACGACAGTGAGAGACGGGGAAGGTGCCCGCAGCAGAGAAAGGCGAGTGGTTTTGGGTGGCGCGGCGCGGCGCGGCAGTCCATTCGTCAGCCAGTGGCTGGCTAATTAGGCAGAGGGCGGGATGAAGCGGTCGCGTCCCGACAGGTGGCAGCAGCGGCAGCTAATGACGCGCCGCTAATGGCCGGCCAGCAGGCGACGCGCGCGCCAGACGTTTACGAGATCGTAAATCGCCCGGCCGCCGCAGGAGGCAGACGGACAGCCCAGCCCGCGGAGGCTGGCACCCGCACCACGACCTTCACACGCTCCGATTTGTGGGGTCCGATTTATCGGCGGTGGAGGCGCTTCCCGACCAACTTTTCTTGTCGGACGGTTGGTCGGGCCTGACCGTCCGACATCCGGCACCCCGCGACTTCACGCGACAAACTGTACCGTGTGTAACTCTACCCGGCCACCTTCCTGTCTGCGGTTGTCTGCTGTTAGCAAAGCGAACATGCGAAAACAGCAACAGTTCGACAACTAGAGAGTAGAACATGGTGGCACGGTCGAGGAGAGGGCGGGACATGGGAGACAAAATTCCCGGGACAAGGTCCGGGCCTTGTGAGGGCCCAGGTTTTTGAACTGGCGAATTTCAGACAAAATAAATTTTGTAACATACTGAGTTTTACAATATCTTCATAGAGGGGAACATTTATCACTTATTTGTAGATGACAAATGTCTGTGTTGTGAAGTAAGCGATGTCGTATTATAGTCCCACTAACATAAAGCTCCACGTGGCAGTTTCAGATTGGCTGCTCTACGAACGAATAAAACAACGTGTGCACTTAGCGGGCCGTCCAACTGCATGAACGATACAAAGTGACAGATACGGTAGATACGGTATTAGCGCAATAATGCTCACCGTTTCTAGCGCCATGTGACTATTGTTCGGTGGTGTTGCTAAAGTGACACTGCTTTTTGTAAGCAGCTCATCCGTATATTGAGTTCTTCGTAAATATAAAGCTAATATCACCTTGAAATAGACAAATAAACACTGATCTCGCAAGGAAAAAAAATCCATTGGAAAATATGTTAAAGTGATTTTGCTTTCGTAAATAAAGCAGCGGCTTATAATGCGTATGTTGTGGTTGCTATGGCAAGTTCAGTAAACAAAACAATTTTAACAGTGCTGTTATAGTCTCTGAACTGAAGGTCATTGAACTTGTCTGGGCACTGTTTGAGAATTGACAGATTTGGTACAAGGAGGAAGCAGCTCAATTTGTTTTCTGTATCGAGTGCGTTACACTGACCTGGACGACTTTGTGTTCGCTTCGGTTGCAGTCATTTGTTTTACAAGCTTTTGAACAAAGCCAGTTTAGTGTGCAAGAGTGTAAGTTTTATGTGTTAACATTATGGAGTGTAAACACAAGTCTGGAGCGATGAAGCGAAAAGAAAAGTACAGTCAACGTTCAGTTAACGGCAGAACACGCACTGAGTCCGGCCGTGTAGAATCTGCTTCAGTCGGCACTGGCTCTCCAACATACTTATTCTTCCATATATGAAGGTTACAGTGGTATGATGTGAATTTGCGACAATCGGTAATAGAGGGTTAAAAACATGTAAAACCTTCTTTAAAAAAATTACCGCTATATTTGGAGTTGGGGGCCCATCTAGCTTCCTGCCCCGGGCCCGGTGCTGGCTCTCAGCGGCCCTGCAGGAAGGCACGGCAATCGCTGCGTGCAGTTGGTCGGAACGTGTGTAGGCTGCTACTAATTTGGTTGGTTGGCTGGCTGGTCAGTTAGTTGGTCGGACGATAAATTGGAACGCGTGTAGGGCCCTTAATCGCGCCTGCTGCGCACTTACGTACTACTCGCAAAGGACCAGGGTGGTGCGCAGTGCTAATGCGATAGCGTAGAATTCTACAGGCGGGGGGGGGGGCAAATTCAAACCCACCTCCGGCCATCCTCATTTATTTCCGTCATTTTCCTAAACCACTCCTGAAAAATGCCGGGACTGTTCCCCTCAAAGTGGACAGCAGACTTCCTTTCCCATTCTTGTGAAATATACTAGTCAAAACAATTACGGAATCACTAGGTTCTGAAGTGTTGTCATCGGCAGAATGGACTAAAATAGTTCGAGACCTTTCTGTCGGTTCTACGGAGGGGAGGCAACAATATTACGCTAATCGAGATAATTGTAATAACAGGAACTTGCTGCACAGGGGGTTGGTGTTTACTTATGTTTGTTCTACCAAAAGCATTACACCAGCAGTTGGGTTCAGATAGTGTAGTGAGGAGGTAGTGCGGCGCAACAACAACTTGTCTTACCTGAAGCTATGGGACGGAGTGCCGTAGGAAGGTTGGAAGCGGGACAGACACAGCTATTGGAGTGTCCCGAAGTACAATTTCCAGGAACTGGACGCCATTTCAGACAACAGAAGTGGTATAAGAAAGCAAGGACAAGGTTGTCCACGGGTAACATGAACAAGAGATAACTGTTCTCTTCCGTTAACAGCCAGTCGGGTAAGGAGGCATAATGCAACTCAGCTGCAACAGCAGGCGCAATATCAACACAAACAGTCCGAAATCGCCTTCGGGAATGTGTCCTTTACGCACGAATGACAACATTTAAACCGCAGAAATTGGACAGAGGAAAATCAGGATTGGAGGCGTTACGAATGGGGCCGGGTTCACAGAGGAGTCAAGATTTCATGTTCAGCCAGACAATCGTAGTTCTCTCATCTGGAGAGAACAACACGGTGAGGACAAATGGTGTCGTTCAAAATGGCGCTTTGACTGCTCAGCGGTACAGAGAGACGCGTTCCTTTGACCTTTTTTTGCCCTACGATGGTGCCATAGGAGATGGGTTGCTTCTCGTTGACGATAACGCTCGTCCCCATAGTGCTGCACAGATGGACAACATGCTTAAAGCTGATGGAATTCAAGGAATGGTGTAGCCAGCTTGTTCACCGGATTTAAACGTAATTGAGCATGCGTCGGATGCACTTGGCAGATCCAGTGCAGTCAGACCACAACGGTTGCAGAGTTGGATATTGCACTCACGGAAGAATGGCGAAATAGCTTATTGATAAACTCATACTGCCCATACCACGCAGGTGTGCGACTGTACTGGTCGCCCGAGGTGATCGGGGCAACGACAAGGACTTTTATTGTAGCCACCTGGTGCCTCGCTCTAAGTAAACGTCATATAAACCTCAAATAATGAGTTGACACTGTATCACACATAAATTACAATTGTAAACAGCTGTTTATTCTGTTTACTACTTCCCCGGTTTCGGTTATAAATCATAATCATAAAATTATACAGACTGATGACGTTGGTACATTTTCTGTTGCCTGAAGACCTAAAGACATTTTACTATCTTGACATGGATAAGGTGACAGAAAATGTACCAACGTAATCAGTCTGTTTAACCGGTAAAGTAGTAAATATAATAAACAGCTGATGATTGTCAATATGCATTTTTAAAAAATGTCAACTGTAATTTCCTGACAGATTAAAATGTGTGTGAAGGAATCGGGATTCGAACCTGTGACCTCTGCCTTTCGCGGGCAAGCGCACTACCGTCTGAGCTATCTCGGTACGCTTCAAGGTCCGTCGTCATAACTTTACTTCTGCCAGTACCTCGCCTCCTACTTTCCAAACTCCACAGAAGTTCTCTTGTCAATCTTGCTGAACTAGCACTCTTAGACGAAAGGATATGGTGGAGACATAGCACATTATTTTACTCTGCCAGGTAGTTTCTTATCAGCGCACATTCCGCTGCAGAGTGAAAGTTTCATTCTGGAAACATCCCTTAGAATGTGGCTACGCCATGTCTCCACCATATACTCTTCCAGGAGTGCTATTCCTACAAGGTTAGCAGGAGAACTTCTTTAGAAAATAAGAGGCGACGTACTTGCAGAAGTAGAGTTGTGTGGATGATCCCTGAAGCGTACGGGGAGAGGTCAGACGGTAGAGCGCTTGCCAGCGAAAGGCAAAGGTTCGAGGTTCGAATGCCGGCTCCGGCACACAATTTCATTCTGCCAGGAAGTTCCATAACTTACGAACGAATCGGCAACTGTGCTCGGCACTTCATTGCAGGTGATTAACGTCACAATCGGATTCCAATCGAGAAAAAGAATGCAAAGAAAATAATTTACATAGGAAGCATATTTCGGGCCACTGATGATAGCTTTCATACAATAAAGACGAAAGACTTATAGCAATCAAACATACTGTGTATTTCAGTTGGAATAGGTAGACAAAATAACTAATTATAAATATTAGAGTTTTGTTCATTGTACAATTACGAAATGATAATTAACAGTGAAAATGTTGCGAATGTTCGACGATTTACGAAAACAGTTCTAATTTCTAATGTGAAATATAACAGTAACTCTTAAAAACAATATTAAGCACATAGCATTTTCACTATTTCACGTTTATTTAGGACTACTGCAAGTTTTACTGCAAATAAATGGACGCCGCGACTTGTTCGTTGTCGAGGCTTCTGCCTGCGCCGCTAGAAACGCGTTAGCAGTGGCGACCTGCGTCTACGCCATGTCAGCTAGTATCGCATCCCACCCCGTAAACTGTCAGCGATAATTACTCTCCTCGTGCACTGTACGCTTCTCTACGTCCATAGTTGATAATTAGATAGGAAACTCAGCCACGCGCAAATAGCTACTTTCGTTTGCAGGGACAGCGTGCGGCCAATCCCATTTTACTAGCATCGGTCGGCCATTTCCACCGAAGTGGTGGTGAATAGAGGAAGCGTGGCGTTAACGGTATCATGGCTGATTCCATGATGGTGTCACAGACTTTCAGGACTGATAGGTAAATGTATCAATGTGGAGTAATGGACCCCGGTTCGCGAACGACAGAGTTGAAAGCTGTAGGAAAGTGAAATTCGTTGTAATGCTTTTGAAAGTGTAATAAATGTTCCAGTGAATTTTAAACAGAAAACTGCAAAACGCATGTACGGCTGTTCGTTAGTTTCGCTAAAACTCGAGAAAGGCTGAACCGATTTGCCTAATTTTAGTCTTGAAATATTTGTGTAAGTCCAGGGAAGGTTTAAACGGTGATAAAATATGGAAAAGTTGTCCGGAAAAGAGGAAAATCGGGAAAAACTAAAACAGCTTTTTCCAGTGAGCTATCAATACCGTTCGCCCAATTGCGATAAAATTTTGTACATTTCATGTTGAAAGCAAGAGGAAGGTTCGCATAAAATAAAAATTTAGAAAAGTCGCCCAGAAAGTAGGAAAATTAGGAAAAACCGAAAGAGATTTTTTTTCTATGAATAAAAATCAATTGCCACATCGTTGTAAGAGCATTACTTGAGTACGGCTTGACAGGACAAGGTTTGCAAGAAATAATTTTTGGGGAAAATTGGAAAATTTGAGGAAAACTAAAAGTGTGTTTTTCAATGTGTTTTTGATTGAATTCAGCACTATAACTAACTAATCGCACGACGGAGAGGGGTATTTATTTATTTGTTCACCATAGTGTTGGAAGCTTTATAAAGGCATCATCAGATAGTCTAAGTATCGGCTCGATAGTGGGTGGAAAGAGTGGGCAAATCACGCACACATGTTCAGGATAATGTTCATGTCGCATTCATGGAAATTCAGGGAAGATTTAAACGGTGATAAAATATGGAAAATTTGCGAAGAAAATTTAGATAATACATGTTGGGTGCGATGAAAGAGTAAAGTTCGCTTTACATGATCTGAAACCATATATGAACTGTCAAAGGTTACAAATACACTAAATAAATGCAAAGTGCACACTGAATATAGTGCCACTGCAAAGTGCTTTCAGACTAATACATTTATTTGTATTTGTTACAGCGAAGATATTTACATATGTACTAGATGACCCGGTGAACTTCGTATCACTCACCTCTTAATATTATCCATAGATATGGATGACCATAAATTTTTCAATATTTTATCAACGTTTAAACCTTTCCTGAACTTCCATGAATGTGGCATGAATACGATCCTTGGACATGTGTGCGTGATTTGCCCTCTCTTTCCGCCCACTATCGAGCCGATACTGTCTGATGCCTTTAAAAAGCTACTGGGTCTAAAATATATATGATTTAAATTAATATGGTTTATATTAAGATGTAAGTGATACGAAGTTCACTGGGTCAAGTCCGGGTACACTTTCAATTATTTATTGCACATGTACCAACACTGTACAGATAGCCTATAATTTTGAAGAGGAACCCTGAAACTTTTATATATATACCGCCACAGAGTAGTTTGGTAATGTGCTGAGAATCAGCGCCAGTCGCAAACATGGCGAGTTCAGATGCTATACCGGCCACCCTCATGGCAGGCAGGCAACCCTCATGGCACAGTGATGTGCCGGGAAACACACTCAAGAGGCTGCAACATGTCCATATCTCTCGTACGCGCTCCACATTAACTTCGTTCAAAATGCGAAGTCCGCTTCTCTTTGCCAGGCACAAGCAACCCGTCGTAACGAATTTGTTGTGTTAGTGGTAAATGGCCTTCCTAGTTGGTAGTTTCGTACCGTACTTGTCTCTAAACACCAGTTGAATAGATGTTGCACAGTTTGTTATCCACTTACAATCCAGTTACAGACAAAATATGAAAATTAAAATACACAATTTTGTGTTTGTTCTACAAGTTTGTTTATTTTGATGGGCATACTCAACTCAACAATGTAACATAAACAAGCCCATTAATGTAGTAAGGTAATGGGTTATACAAAAAAAGAAGAAAAAGAAAAGAGAGAGAGAGAGAAGGAGAAGAACATTGTTAGTTCATGCGAGCGCTCGCGGGCACCCGTGCTCCCGTTAGAGTATTTGCTCACCCCTGTGTTAAGGGTATATTACACGGAGCGTATTTGGTCGCTAGTCGCTGGCGTCTGTTGTCGCTCGGCGTATAGGCGAATAGCGAATGAATACGCTGACGCAATAACACGCAGCCAATTCAGACGCTAGTTCAGTCACGGTCTGCACGGCCACTACGGTCGGGGGTTCGAATCCCCCTTCGGGCATGGATATTTGTGC
Organism: Locusta migratoria; assembly: GCA_026315105.1. Lineage (NCBI taxonomy): Eukaryota > Metazoa > Arthropoda > Insecta > Orthoptera > Acrididae > Locusta > Locusta migratoria. Next base: position 103,159,185 of record CM048750.1, on the reverse strand, counting down.
CGTCCTAGTTCGTAAGTACTTCATAAGTAGTTTGTAAGTTTAGGGACTGATGACCCCGTAGTTAAGTCCCATAGACTCTACAAACATTTGAACATTTTTGAACAGACGCTAGCGTCTTCATAAAAACTATTTAAACGTGACGTAGCATATGACACATTGTTTTGGAGGTTAGGTGATACCAAACAGTCCTGTTTCCCGCGAAACCAAATATAAAGCGGAACTGTAATCAAATTTTTGGAAATTTATCAAAGTTTTCCAGTATTATAGGGCATTAAAATGATTATTTAAATACTAAACTCTATTTAGCCAACTGTTTGTCGAATGACGAAAAAATCATAACAATACAGTAACAAATACCATCTTCATTATATTTCTGTAGGCAGAAGGATCTCCACACGATAATCCTCTCAAAAGATTTGCAGAAGCACTATATTTATCCCTCCTCCCAATCCACCTTCCTATCCATTTTCTTTTATTTTTTCCTACTATTCCGTTTTGATTTTGGTTGATTGTTCTTTTAGGACTCTTGGGAGAAATACAATGCCAGCATTTATTACTTCCTTCGATATTTTGACTCGACTGGTGGCTACTTTATACGCTTCTGTATATGAGACGAGGCGTCCAACACTTGCGAGCGACCAAAAACGCCAGAGACGAGAGTCTAAACTAGCCCACACTTCAACTTTAGACGCTCGTGTTTCGGAGCCGCGACTTTGTTCGCTGTCCTTGTTTCCACGGAGCGAATTTATCAGCTGCTTCCAAATTCGCCAGCGACTTGCGACCAAATGCGCTCCGTTTAATATACCCTTTAGCTCACTTGCTCACCCGCGGTTAAAATATAAAATAGTTCTTATTTAGCTCGATCACTGAAAAGGTGAAGACATAGGACGCGCCGCCACAGAACTTGTGACGTCGCCCTCAATGAGTCGCTTGTAAGCCTGGAGGAGGGGCCGACGGGCCGGAGCAGCGTCGGCGTCGCTCGGCACGTGCTGTGCTGTGCTGTGGCGGCGGCGCATTTTATCGCCAGGGGGCGCCGCTGATCGATATCCTCGCCTCGCCTCGCTTCTGCCTCTGCCTCGCAGGCCGCCGGCGCGGGCGCGTCGTCGCGAAATCAAACAGAGCGCCGCCACTGCCGACGCCGCACCTGCTCGGTAATTAATGAGTGGCGGGGAGGGAGGGGGAGCACAAGGCGAGGAGCCGGCGCTCCCCCCACCACCGCCGCCCCTCCCCCCTCCCGCCCTGCCACCGCTCGCTGCCAGCCTGCCCGCCAGGCTGCCGGCGACTTCCTGCAATTAGCGCGCTACACTCTGCCCCCAAAGCAGCGGCCCGGCGCAGCCACGCCACCGGGAGAGGCGGCTACCGTACGTCACGTCGTCAGATAAGGCTTCTTTACTGGCCGGCTGCTATCACACCAAAGAATGTACACGGAGGGGTGGCGACACGATCTTCAGCGCTCCCCGCGGAGCCACGATATACTATTAGTCACCATACTGCTAGCTCGGTAGCACAGTGGTACAGTGCCACACCATGAATGCAAAAGTCGAGGATTAGATCCCCAACAGGTAGCTAGGCTTCTTATCTGTAACTTTCCACTTCTACATGATCAAATGTTTGAATAGCTTATGGGACTTACAAACTTACAAACTACTTATGAACTATCTAACACCAAGGACGGCACAAATATCCATGCTCGAGTGGGCAGCCGCGGTGGAGTAACCGAGCGGTCTAAAGGGTCTCGCTGAGGAGCGCGCGGTTGCTCGCCGTGGTGGTTCGAGTCCTCCCTAGGGCATGTGTGTGTGTGTGTGTGTGTGTGTGTGTGTGTGTGTGTGTGTGTGTGTTGTCCTTAGCTTACTTTTCCTAGGTTTAAATACTTTGTAAGCTACGGACTGATGACCACGCAGTTTGGTCCGATAGATTTACAAACATCCAGAGAGGGGATTCAAACCCCCGACCGTAGTGGCCATGCACACCGTGACTGACGCGCCGCTGTCCCCTCGGCCACCGCGGCCGGCTTTCCACTTCTTTTCCCCTGGGACTGTTGATATGAAAAACGTCGCACCTCGTACGTTGGAGTCCTCAAATGCTTGTAAGGCTTATGGGACTTAACTACGGGGTCATCAGTCCCTAAACTTACAAACTACCTATGAACTACTTACGAACTAGGACGGCACAAATATCCATGCCCGAGGGGGGATTCGAACCCCCGACCGTAGTGGCCGTGCTGACCGTGACTGGAGCGCCTCAGTCACCTCGGCCACCGCGGCCGGCTTGGAGTCCTCCATGGTGCGTGTGTGTGTACGTGTGTGTGCGTGTGCGTGCGTGTGTGTGTGTGTGTGTGTGTGTGTGTGTGTGTGTGTGTGTGTGTGTGTGTCTACATCAACATCCATACTCTGCAATCCACCGTAAGGTGCTTGGTGGAGGTTACACTATACCATTACTAGGCAATTCCTTTTCTATTCAAATTCAAATGTATGTTAAGCTTATGGGACTTAACTACGGGGTCATCAGCCCCTAAACTTACAAACTACTTATCAACTACTTACGAACTAGGACGGCACAAATATCCATGCCCGAGGGGGGATTCGAACCCCCGACCGTAGTGGCTGTGCTGACCGTGACTGTAGCGCCTCAGTCACCTCGGCCGGCTCTTTTCTATTCCACTCCCAAATAGAACGAGGCAAAAAAGAATGCCTATATGCCGCCGTACGAGCCCGAATTTCTGTTGTCTTTCTGATTTTTACGCGAAATGTAAGTGGGCGGTAGGAAGATCGTTCTACACTCAGCTTCAAATTCCGGCCCTCTAAATTTCCTTAATAGAACTTTTCGAGCCGGCCGCGGTGGCCGAGCGATCTGCGGAGCGCCAGTCACAGTCTCCACGGCACGGCTGCTACGGTTGGGGGTTCGAATCCCCCCTCGGGCATGGATGTTTGTGTCGTCTTTAGTATAAGATAGTTCATAAGTAGTTTGTAAGTTTAGGGACTGATGACCCCATAGTTAAGTCCCATAAGCTTAACAAACATTTGAACATTTTTGAACTTGCGCATTCGTCCAGCCTACCAGTAACCGGTAACAAACCTAGCTGCTCGCCTCTGAACTTCTTCCGTGTCTTCCTTTAAAGTAATCTGTTGCGGTTCCCAAACACTTGAGCAATACTCAAAACGTGATCGTACTACCGTTTTATACGCTGCCTCCTTTACAGATGAAGTACATCTTCCCAAAATTCTGCCAATAGACCGAATTCGGCTGTCCGCCTTACAACTGTCCTTATATGTTCGTTCCATTTCATATCGCTCTGCAATGTTACGCCTAGATGTTTGAACGACGCGACAGTATCAAGAAGCTGTATTCGAACATTATGGGATTGTTTTTCCTACTCATGCGCATCACCTTACATTTTTCTACATAGAGAGATAGCTGCCATTCTTCGCACCAATTAGATATTTTGTCTAAGTCATCGTGTATGCTATTACAGTCAGTTAATGTGCAACATACGCGCGCACTCACACACATACACACACACACACACACACACGTACATTTTTACTGGGACATTTCCAAGGATAGTTAGTTTTCAAACCTGCATTGGTGTGTGTAAAATGAAAGACGCTGAGCGATAAAGGCACGAAATAGGCTGCGTCACGCTGTACGGCCCGTATACATGTAGACAGTGTCCAGTCGGGGCGTGCTGAGGATATCAGCCCGGCTCACCCCCGGGCACCCCCTGGGGCTGCGTAGCCCTAATTGAGGGCGTGGGTACGGCTGCAGATTCGGCACGTGGGGTGCGGGGTCCCCCTCGGTGACGTCACCCGGCGGGCGTCCCATTACCGCCGTGTCCGCAGCTGACGTCACGCCGGCGCGCCGCTGTCAGCTGACATCGCACTACCCTGTCAAAACACGGCCGCCCAACTGCTTAGCGTCGCCCCAGTGGCATCAAGCTGCCTAAAGTCAACAGGTGAACTGCCACCAGCGGAAGCACAATGCACTTAATGGATTACATGATAGTTCCGCGTAAACTCTCTGGCAGTCATTGACGTTATCTGAGGGCGGGGAACGGCCTCGCGCATCGGAGTATAGCGCCTCAATGCGCTCGGCCACTCCGCCGCGACAACAGTTCATCATGAGGTGGAAAACTGCCTCATTGTTACGCGTTTAGGTGGGTCCAACATCAGAAATCAAAAGTACTATAGGTAGTAGATGAATTTTGTTATTTGGGTAGCAAGATAACTTCTGATGACCGAAGTAAAGAAGATATAAAATGCAGAATGGCTATGGGAAGAAAAGCGTTTCTAAAGGAGCGAAACTTGTTAACATCCAATATTAATTTAAGTGTTAGGAAGTCCTTTCTGAAAGCTTTGGTCTGGAGTGTAGCATTGTATGGGAGTGAAACGTGGACGATAAGGAGTTCAGATAAAAAGATGATAGAAGCTTTTGAAATGTGGTGCTACAGGCGAATGATGAAAATTAGATGGGTAGATCACGTAAGTAATGAGGAGGTGCTTAACCGAATAGGGGAGAAAAGGAGTTTCTGGCATATACTGACTAAGAGAAGGGGTAGATTGGTTGGACACATTCTGAGACATCAAGGAATAGTCAACTTAGCACTAGAAGGAAGCGTGTGGGGTAAAAATCGTAGACGGAGACTGAGGGACGAATATAGTATGCAGATTCAAAAGGATGTAAGATGCCGTTCGTATTCTCTGATGAAGAGACTTGCACAGGACAGGGTAGCGTGGAGATCTGCATCAAACCAGTCTGCGGAATGAAGACCACAACAACAACATAGGTACATCTTGTATCTGTCATTCTTCCGATGTGTCATTGAGGGCTACCTGAAAAGTGTAACAACAAAAGCAATTTTCCACCTAGGGATGACTTTTTAATTTAGCGACTTTTACAAAACCCTGTCACTTCCGTGTGCCCATTCTGCCACAGTAGTTGAACATCACGAAACAAAAGTTTGCTATTAAACATGAAGCTACTGCATCCACCTGCTACCACCCCGAGCAAGACTTTGCGAACCGTCCTGCCCAGGGATTTGTCAGCCACAGGTTGAAAAACACTCGTCTACGCCATAGTGCGGGCAATACGCGACGTCATGGGAAGTAGACGTGCAGGCGGTATCCAGATATTCGGTAAAGGGTCATAAGGGGGCAATTATAGTGAAAGTTCAAACGTTCAAATATTTGTATAGCTTATGGGACTTAACTACGGGGTCATCAGTCCCAAAACTTACAAACTACCTTATACTAAAGACGACGCAAACATCCATGTCCGAAGGGGAATTCGAACTCCCGACGACGGACGGCCGCGCGCACCGCAACACGGCGCTCCAGTACGCGCGGCTATGCCGCCGCGGCCCCCTTCGAAAAAAAATGTTCAAATGTCTGTAAATCTATCGGACCAATCTGCGTGGTCATCAGTCCGTAGCTCACAAACTACTTAAACCTAGGTAAACTATCCTACGGACAAACACACACACCCATGCCCCAGGGAGGACTCTAACCTCCACGGCGAGCAACCGCTCGCTCCGCAGCGAGACGCTTAAGACCGCTCGGCTACTCCACCGCGGCGCCCCCTTCCATCCACAGACTACTTAAACAGGTATAGACTTACATTCCCATTTTCCTGTTCACAAAATGGGACATCCTCAGAGCCGAATGTAAATGTGAATATAAACGGAAAGTTCGGTACCTCGTAAGAAAGCCGCTTATAAAAAATTATATTTAACTGCAAAGCTCTCGTATATTCAAAACCTTGGTACAGTTTTCTGCACTGTTTCGAGATGTAGGGCTTTGTGAAATCGTCGTGGAACGAGAAGACAAACTGACTACAACTCACCAGGTAAGACTTGCATGGAGCAGAGGCATTCAACACTGGGTACTCACCTGGAACAGAAGAAAACGAAAATTAGGTTCATGACACGAGTATCGTTAAAACAGTCATTTAAAATATGTGCTCTAAAAGTATCAGCTAAAATGAAACCGTCATCAAACCACATCCCCACACAATAACGACAGCTTTTAAGCAAACTGTAAACTGTGTGACACAAGCAGGACACACATTCAATAATCTGACACATATTGTAGTGAGAGCAAAGCAACGAAAACATAGTGCTCTCTACTGATTGTCTACGTGCGTCATATTCACTGTTTATGGAGAGTCACAGATTAAACAATATTCGTTACGTCACAGGCAAGGATTGTAATAGTTTTAAATCATTAACTTTTTATTTACTCACTTCCTCCTTATGTGGTTCCGCTAGAATTTCTTCTTTTGAAGAAGTCCATGCGGTCTGTTTTCATCGTCTTTGAATCGTAAAATGTGGTTGAGGGAAGATTTCACACAATATAAACAAATCAGATGCCAAGAATGCATACAGTAATTTTTATATATAAGACGTTTATGCCCAAATGAGGCATTTCAACAAATTATTGATAATGTGACATGGTGTTGTCCCACTATTGGAACATATAAAATAAATTCATAATGCATTTATTTGAGAATATCTGAGAAACATTGAATTTTACATGGATGTCCGTATACTCATAAACACACCCAAACCAGTAAATAACAATTCATTGTTGTACAGCAGCCACCAGCAGACATACTGTGTAGCTAAGAGAAAGTACAGAAAACAAGCATAGTAAGTCCTTTCCTAAACCTAATTAAAGGAAAATTATTTATTTCCTATTTCCAGGCATTATACAAGTCAATTCATCCTTCAGGTACCACAAACAAAGCTGAAAGTTACAATGCTCATGTAAAAGTAAATATTTGCGTCCCAAAAACGGGACAATGACCAGTAGTGTAAACACCATGATAGTCTGTTCACAAGGAACAGACGTTGGTGATGCTCCGCAGCTATAAATGTTAAATACACATTCATTACTTCGCAATTTGCAAGAATTTCCGACTTCTGCAGCTCTTCTTGCTCTACCATTTTGTAACATATGAAAACGTGTGCCGGACCGGGACACGAACCCAGGTCTCCCGCTTTTCGCGAGCGGTCGCCTTAACCACTCGGCCATCCGGACACACTCCCCGGCCAAACACAAAATTCCATATGTTACAGTTCTCTACTTCCCATGACAGGCTAAAGATGGTGTAGTATGTGTCTCCCCGTCGCGGGAATCACTGCTAAATGCGTGCGAGCACTAGTGGAAGTAGACAACTGTAACATATGGAAGTTTGTGTCTGGCTGGGGAGCGTGTTCGGGTGGCCGAGTGGTTAAGGCGACCGCTCGCGGAAAGCGGGAGACCTGGGTTCGAGTCCCGGTCCGGCGCAAGTTTTCATATGTTACAAAATGGTTCCTTGTGAATAGACGTATCATGGCGTTTACACACTGTAGCATTACATTTAACCCACTACTGGTCATTGTCCCTTTTTTGGGACGCAAATATTTACTTTTACATGAGCACTGTAACTTTCAGCTTTGATTTGGAGGGAAGTGTGTGGGGTAAAAACCGCAGAGGAAGACCAAGAGATGGATACAGTAAGCAGAGTCAGACAGATGTAGGTTGCCGTTCTTATGTGGAGATGAAGAGGCTTGCTCAGGATAGGGTATTGTGGAGAGCTGTATCAAACCAGTCTCCGGACTGAAGACCACAACAACAACACAAAATGTTAGACCAACTTAAGAAGAGCAGCTAAGGTCGGAAATTCTCGCAAATTGCGAAGTAATGAAAGTATGTAAACAATTCGTGTTAGTATTTTGCAACCAACACTTTGGCCGAGCCGTGTATGTTACGATCGTGTGTGCCACCAGCGCTGCTCCGGCCACTCCCAACAACAAATTGCTGTGGCGCGGCGGCAGTGGACGCCGCTGCCTGCGGCAGAGCAGCAGTAATGAGGCTGGCGCTGTTTGGCTGACGTCATGGCGGCAGGTGGCGCTGCCCGCCGCCCGGGCTGGTCCGCCGCAGCCGCCGGCGTCTATTTTTAGCGCCGCTGCGGCCGCACATGCACCTCCCCTCTCTGACGCCCCGCCAGTGCCACACTTGATACGCGCTGCTCTCGCCCGGACTTGGCTGGATTGTGCTCGAACGTCGCACAAACTACTGAATGGGGCACAGTACGGGCTGCATGCAAGTTATAGAATCTCCCATATTTTTTGTCACTGTGAAACTTGTTACACTCATCGACGTCCGCGCGGGGGTCGCCACGTGGTGTAAGGCATCGTGCTACGAACTCGGCGGTCGCTCCGCCTCGAGACGAAGTATCCGTCTCGGCCGCGGTGGAACGACCGAGCACTCTAAGACTGCGTTTGTAGAGAGCGGTTCCTCCGCTGCGGAACATCCGCAGTGATTTTGCGGAGGCTCCGCTCGTCACTCACACAGCAGGTGTTTCAGCTGCAGCCACCTTAAGCACTCTGTTCCCACCTGGCGGCCAGACATATGGCGCAGCGAACGGCTCCATTAGCCGCAGTGTAAGCGAAGGCCATGTTTATAGCCCGCGGTTTCTCTGCGGCGGAGGAATCGCAGCAGTTAGTCAGTGCGCTTTTTCTCATAAGGCAGCGTGGGCCCTGTTTATAGTCGCGGCTGCGGCGGCGGCCCCTCCGCTCACTGCGGCGTCAAAATACCATTGGCTGCACTTCTAAACAGCTTACACGGTGGCTAATAGGACTGTTCGGTGCAATGTATGTCTGGCTGCCAGGAGGGAACAGGGTGCTCAAGGTTGCTGCAACAGAAACACCTGCTGTGTGGAGCAGTGTGGAGTCTCCGCAAAATCACAGCGTTTTCTGCGCCCTGGAGGCATGCAGCCTAAAGAGCCTTGCCTTGGAGGGCGTAGTTGCTCTCCGTCGGAGATTCGAGTCATTTTTCGACATTGGGTGCAGTGAGTCTAGGGACTGATGACCATAGCACTTTGGTCCAAGGGGGCTTACAAACACTTTAACTAATAATCTCCCTGCAAATGTAAACATTTTTCACAAAGACGATGCCATGATTTCGTGGACATTAAGAACGCTTTCCTTGGGACAGCCCCAGATCTAACTAACTAATCAGACGCAAACTGTGGAACTTGTGACATCGTCGTCCGCGCAGGAGTGGCCACGTGCTACGGACTCGGCGGTCACTCCACCACGAGTCGGACAATCCGGCTCGGCCGCGGTGGAACGACCGAGCACTCTAAGGCTGCGTTTGTAGAGAGCAGTTCCTCCGCAGTGGAACAACCGCTGTGATCTTGTGGAGGCTCCGCTCATCACTCACACAGCAGGTATTTCAGTCGCAGCGACCTTGAGCACTCTGTTCCCGCCTGGCGGCCAGACATATGGCGCAATGAACAGCTCCATTAGCCGCCGTGTTTGTAGCCCGCGGTTGTTCTGCAGCGGAGGAATCGCGGCTGTTTGGCAGTGCGGTGTTTCTCATAAGGCAGCGTGGACGCTGTTTATAGGCGCGGCTGCGGCGGCGGCCCCTCCGCTCGCTGCGGCGTCAAAATACCATTGGCTGCACTTCCAAACCGTTTACACGGTGGCTAATGGGACTGTTCGGTGCGCCATATGTCTGGCTGCCAGATGGGAACAGGGTGCTCAAGGTCGCTGCGGCTCAAACACCTGCTGTGTGAGTGACGAGCGGTGCCTCCGCAAAATCACAGCGGTTGTTCCGCCGCGGACGAACCGCTATTCACAGACGCAGCCTTAAGAGTGCTCGGTCATTCCACCGCGGCCGATCCCGATCGTCCGAGCGACCGGATCGTCCGAGTGACCGCCGAGTCCGAGTCCGTAGCACGATGCCTTAGATGCGGAGGCACCGCTGTCTATAAATGCAGCTTAAAGAGCTTTACTGTGGAGCACACAGTTGCTTTTAATCAGATATTCGAGTCTTTTCTCGACAATGGATGTTGTGAGTCTAGGGATTGATGACCATACCACTTTGGTCCAATGGGCTTACAAACATTTGAACTTCTCAACATAGTCTCCCTGCAAATGTAAACATTTTTCACCAAGACGACACCATGATTTTGTGGACATTAAGAACGGTTCCTTGGGAACAGCCCCAGATCTAAGTAACACCACCTAGAGACAAGGCCTCACAACAGCCCATGCCACGTCACACCAACCAGGTCGCAACTGCCAGGTTACTGGTTGGCAGCTTTGGCACAGCCAACACCATCTAGATAAAGTCCACGCAGGATACCCTGGACGAAGTGCAGAGACGAGTTTTTTGTCCTAAGTCCGTCAGTGAGGTCGGCACTTCCCCTCCAGAGCTCACTCACTGCTGCGGCTGCTACCCCCACCACTACCGCTGTCCCCACACTAGCCTAGCCGTCTGCGCATCTACCGGCCAATTTATTCTGCTTGCACTCTACAAGGCCTCACAAGTCTGTGTCAGGTCACACCTACAGACTGGAATCACAAGCTCACTGGATGGGTACTGGGGCAAAGCCCACTACCTCGTAGCACCATCCAGCGAGCTTGCGATGGCAGCCAATCGGTGTGACGTGACACAGACTTGTTGAGAGGCTTTTATCTAGATGGTGTTGGCACACCACTTCCTCATAGCAGCCAGCAATTAAGCTGGCTGTCGCGGCCTGGTTGGTGACGTGGTGTGGGCTGTTGTGAGGCCTTGTTTCTACTTGGTGTTGCTTACATCTGAGGCAGTTCCCAAGGAAGCATTCTTAATGTCCACAGAATCAAAGTGTCGTTGTTGTGAAAAACTGGGGTGTCTGCCCCGGAGCACACCCTTACGCCAAATGGTCTCTAACGAGAAGACCACGTTGGTATCGGATTTTTCAGTTTATTACACAGACTTCAAATAGTAATCAATTCAAACTCAATCGAAGTAACTCTCATAAATTCTGGAGCAAATTGTTCAAAATGTTCAAATGTTCGTAAAGCTATGACACCAAACTGCGCTGGTCATCCATCACTAGAGTTCCTACTTCAACTAACTTATGCTAAGCACATACACCCATGCCTGAAAGGGGACTCGAACATCCGACGGGAAGCAGACACTCACTCCGTATCAAGACGCCTTAGAGTCCTTATTACTATAGTTACACTAATTAATGTCTATTAAATGATGATCACTGTCCACGTCCGTGTTGGTGTCTTGTGTTGGGGTCCGTTTTGTTGTCCCTGTCGTGTTCTCAATTTCGTTTCTTTCGCTGGTACACTCTATGCGCTGTGTTTGCGCGCTGCATACGTTATTGTCTTCTATATGGTCTATTTCGTTTGTATTCGTCATATGTCGTGTGCGGCATTTTGTCTGTTACTATACTGAGTGTTGTCCATTGGTCCTCTTACCTTATGGCCTCGTATATTTGTTGTTCTGTGTGAGCATGTAGTGCTGTCTCTGAGGTGATTTTAGGTCCCGCAGAATAGTACAACGTGTGTAGTATGGTGTTTTTCAAAGACTGAATAATGTACAGGATGCACTACAACTGCAGTGCTTGATACGACGAGAATTTCGGCAGGACGAGAAACTTGTTCGAATAGCCTAACTGGTTACGTCGGCCGGTGGCCCGAAGCGGAAATGGTGGTTCGAGTCCCGATCCGTCACAAATTTTCAACTTCGCCATTGAACAGCTGAGACGCTGAAATATTTTTAATAAATATTATTCCGCACTTTGGTGTAAACTCCTAAAATGATTTGTAAACGCGACAGCGGCTTTAAAGATGATACGTGAGGCGTTAGGACTAGCTGCGTGTGAGGACGCAACTTACGTAAGGAGAAAGCAGGGGACGACCGCGTCCCCTGTGCGGTCGATGCGAGCACAGTGGGGGGCGTGCAGAAGGCAGGCGAGCGCGGGTTCGAGTCCCGGCGTCACTAGCCGAAAACACCAACATTTCACACTCCGTGCTAGCGTTACAGGGAACTCTGACTTTCCAGCCAAATGTTGCCTATGATTTCTGCTTTGAGTGCTTAGAGGGTTCAGCTAGCCATTTTGAAGTTTAGACAAATTAACAGCTATGATAACCAGCAAAAGGCGTCGGTTAAAGGTAAAGACATGGAAATTTGCAGCACCGTCCGTTGTTCTTACACTGCATTACTCTTGCCGCGGTAGAGTAGCCGAGCGGTCTAAGGCGCCTCGCTGCGGAGCGCGCGGTTGCTCGCTGTCGGAGGTTCGAGTCCTCCCTGGGACATGGGTGTGTGTGTTTGTCCTTAGGTTAGTTTACCTCAGTTGAAGTAGTTTGTAAGCTACGGACTGATGACCACGCAGTTTCGTCCGATAGATTTGCAAACATTCGATTCGAACATTACTTTTGTTTTGCTCTTTTTAATGTTCTATATTGTGTCCATTCTGTTCAACTGCTGATCCAGGACCTTTCTTGTCTGTGACAGCAATTAAAGCCTCACCGAATGGTCGCGTGGTCCAAAGAGTAATGCTACGGACTGGGCGATCGTTCGCACCGTAGTTTCGATTCTTCCGTCGGGCATGGGTGTTCATATGTTCAAATGTTGAAAATTTATGGTTATCAGTCCCTAGACTTACAACCTACTTATACAAAAAGTAACCTAGTGACAACAAACACTTCCATGCCCGAGGGAGGACTATAACAACCACGCGTTCCGCAGCAAGGCGCTTTAGAGCGCTCGGCATTACACTGCGGCCGAACGTGGGTATGGTGTTTTCCTTAGTGTAATTTAGTTAGTTTAAGTAGTTTTTGAGTCTAGGGACTGATGACCACAACATTTTGGTAAAACAGGTTTACATACATTTGATCTGAACAGAATTACAATGCTCACAGTATATATGACATCAATTGCGAATGGGCTAGGCTGAAACTTGTACCCAGCCGGGATACTAACCCGGGTCTCCCGCTTTCTAGGCAGTTGCGTTGACCACTACACCACTGGGTACACAGTGACCACCGCACCTGCAAGGAGTACCTAAGCACGAGTTTGAGTACTGTGCGGGCATGGCTATTTGTGCCGTCCTTAGTCTTAGTTAGTTCATAAGTAGTTTGTAAGTTTAGGGACTGATGACCCCGTAGTTAAGTCCCATAGACTATACAAACATTTGAACATTTTTTTGAGTACTGTGGGCAGGGCAGGGCTACGAATTTGTATCTGGCGGAGGCGTGCTTAGGTAGTATTTGCAGGTGCGGTGCTCACTGTGTCCTCACTGGTGTAGTGGTCAGCTCGACTGCCTATAAAGCGGGAGACCCGGGTTCGAATCCCGACTGGGTACACGCCTTAAGCCTTGCTCATTCGCAGTTGATGTCATATATTCTGTGAATATGAAAGAATAACAACGGCAGGATCAGAAGTGACGTCTGTGCTTTTAAAAAAAAATGTTCAAATGTTTGTAAAGCTATCGGATCAAACTGCGTGCTCATCAGTCCGTAGCTTACAAACTACTTAAACTAAGGCAAACTAACATAAGAACACACACACCCATGCCCCAGGGAGAACTCGAACCTCGAACGTCGATCAACCGCGCGCTCCGCAGCGAGGCGCCTTAGACCGCTCGGTTACTCCACCGCGGATCTGTTCTTTCGGAACAGACGTCACACGTATATATGGAATTGCAATGTTACCGACATGCAGCGAAGTTCAACAGTGATTCAGAGACTAAAATTGTCTCGTTATACCAAACGTATTTAATATAAGTAGAGGCATTGAATTAACGGTTGTGCTGAGGCCAGGGTTCGAACTCGGGTTACCTGCTTACAACACTAAAACTACTCCTTTCAGAAGCTGACGCTGTCACCGCTTGGAACTAAAATGGCGGCGGAAGCGGCGCTACAACAGAAGTTGATGCTCATACGCGTCTATATGTGGGTGCCGTAGAAACAGTGCCGATGTTATTGGCAGCTGGGTAGTGGACTTTGACAGCAACTGTAACGGGCCTCAGTGACCGGCCGCACTTATTGGCCAGGGGAGGGGAGGGTAGGTGGTGCGCTCTGTCGGCGGCAGCGGGCACTAATTACCCGGCGGCCGGCTAATTAGATGAGAGGCGAAGCGAAGCGGCAGCCACGAGGCGAGCTGCCTAACTGCGCTGGGCACACACTACTGCCGGCATAATGCTGCGACTAGGGGTTGCAATGCAGCACTGTTTTCAATCCAGCCGGAGTTTTGATGGGTTGCTTTCAATCCAGCGAGGCACCGCAGAGGTTATATTATTTTGAAACTCAATATTCTTTGTTATAATAAAATAAAATATTTATTAAAAAATCACAAAGTCAGCCATATCTTACTGCATCTGATTAATTATTTTGCTGATGGACTACTTATTTTTTGACAAGAAGTTCAAGAACAATAGCAACTGTCAATATTTGGTAATTTTGTGGTCTTTATATTCTAGTTAACTAAGAATATTACTTCTAATCTTTGTTGTTGTTGTTGTGGTCTTCAGTCCGGAGACTGGTTTGATGCAGCTCTCCACAATACCCTATCCTGAGCAAGCCTCTTCATCTCCACATAAGAACGGCAACCTATACCTGTCTGAATCTGCTTACTGTATCCATATCTTGGTCTTCCTCTGCGATTTTTACCCCACACACTTCCCTCCAACGCTAAATTCGCAATTCCTTGATGTCTAAGAGTGTGTCCTACCAATCTATCCCTTCTTTTAGTCTAGGTATGCAAGAAATTTCTTTTCTCCCCAATTCTGTTCAGTACCTCCTCATTAGTTACGCGATCCACCCACCTAATCTTCAGCATTCTTCTGTAGCACCATATTTCAAAAGCCTCAATCCTTTTCCTGTCCGCACTGTTTATCGTCCATGTCTCACTCCCATACAAGGCAACACTCCATACAAATGCCTTCAGAAAGGACTTCCATAGGGTTAGATCAATATTCGATGTTAACAAATTTCTCTTTTTCAAGAACGCTTTTCTACCCATTGCCATTCTGTATTTTATATCTTCTGTACTGCGACCATCATTTGTTATTTTACTGCCCAAGTAACAAAACTCATCTACCTCCTTTATTGCTTCGTTACCTAATCTAATTCCTTCAGCATCGCCTGATTTTCTTACACTGCACTCCATTACCCTAGTTTTGCTCTTGTTAATGTTCATCTTATATGCACCTTTCAGCACACTGTCCATTCCGTTCAATTGCTCTTCCAGGTCCTTTGATGTATCTGACAGAATTACTATGTCATCGGCAAAACGCAATGTTTTATCAAAGATAATTTAAATCACTCTTGAGGGATTTACAGTATCACTTGAATTTAGTTTAACCTTTATCCCGTACACCGGTATTTTGGACCGGGCGACCCCCTTCTCCTCCCTCCCCTTGTCTCTGAGGGCGTGTTAGCACTCTGCCCTCCACAGTAGCCTCAAGGCAGTTGAAGAGGAAGTCGAAGTAAGTCTTTTCTTCGTTGTGCATCTGTCCGAAGTTCTGTAATTAACGAATTGCACTCTCCGCTCCCGGTCAAAAAAGGCCGATGTGTACACTGAACGTCTTTATTTTCCCCTCAAATTGTGTGTTTTCCTTTCACAGTCAACTGCAAGTCTATAAAATTGGAAAAAATCTACATATCAAGTGTGTGAGAAAACTACTGGGAGGTGTATGCTGGGGAAGGGGGAGACCGATTTGGTGCACTACATGCATTTTGAGACAATTAGACGCAAAAAAGGCCGAAAGAAACTGAAAGAGACGGCACCGCGGTCTTAAAGACCAAGTGTAAGCTTTGTGTGCCATATGGGGGTGTACGGGCTGAAGGTTAAGATAGCTAATTGTCTTAATTTTCTTACTAAAATAATCAGTAAAAAAAGGTTATAATTTTATGAATATAAAATAAGTCACTTCTCGTTTTGGAAATATGACCTTAAAAAACAAATAACAATAATTTGGCTTCCAATCTACTTCTTACAGAACTAAATATGTAAAAACAAATATTCAAAAGTTTATAAAGCCTAAGGGACTTGACTGCGGAGTCATCAGTCCCTAAACTTACAAACTACTTATGAACTACCTTATACTAAATACGACACATCCATGCCCGAGGGGCGTTCGACCCCGCCCCCCCCTCCCCCAAGGGTAAAGGCCTCACGCATCGCAGCATAGCGCCTCATTGCGCTCGGTCGCTCCGCCGCGGCTACATATGTAAAACACTCCTTCTGCTCCACACTTAATGGTTTGATTGTTAATAAATAGTCACGAATAAAACCAAATAATTCCGAAGTTTTGGTAAGGTGAGCACTAACAGCCGTCATGTGTTCAATAAAATGCATCTTTAACCATCAGCTGTTTTACTAAATCCTTAAAATCGTCTAGTTTCGGTCCAGGACCATCATCATAGATAAATTACACAAAAGTACAGAATAAAAGTAGTTGATGTACACAATAAAAAAGAAAGTAACAAGCAAAATAGCACACATAGGATGAAATAGTGAGAGTATTAGATCACTTAATGTTATAAATACTTACAAGGTATTACAACAGATTAGTCAACAGCATTAAATAAAATAAACCTGGCTGAAAACAGCATAAGTCACTTTCACCAAAATTACAAACGTCATAATAGATTATCCTAGCAGTCAAACAAACATAAAATACGAGAATGGACTGTGAATAATAAGGACTGCACTGTGCTAATCCCTCCCCCCTCCCTCAGGCAAGGATGTTTGTGCTATCTTTAATATAAGCAGTTTGTTAGTTTAGGGACTGATGACCCCGCAGTTACGTCCCATCTTTACAATTTCTTTTTGTTTGCCGGCCGCGGTAGCCGAGGGGATTGAGGCGCTCCAGTCACGGTCCGCACGGCCACTACGGTCGCGGGTTCGAATCCCCCCTCGGGCATGGATATTTGTGCCGTCCTTAGTTGTAAGTAGTTCATAAGTAGTTTGTAAGTTTAGGGACTGATGACCCCGTAGTTAAGTCCCACAGACTCTACAAACATTTGAACATTTTCTTTTTGTTTAAAAGGACGTCCTAAATTACATGACCTGAAGCAATAACCACTGCACAAGTTCTCGCAATATGAAAGCATTACATAGTACAAACAAAAAACTTCATAAATCGTTCCTTGTACGTCTACCTTTGATCAGAAGTGTGCTTTTCTGTATCCTTTGGCTAAAATCCCATATCGAGCTCTCCGTTTTATTATGGTACATTTACTTAAAACACGGCGTTTCAAAAATGCGGGACGGTTAACGACAAAACACGTCCAGTAGATGTTTTATCGGGACAACAGGATACTTACGCAAAATAAGGGACGATCCCGAAAATACGAGATCTAGTCACCCGATCTAAGTGCCTTGTTTCTAGTGAAATCGTTTAGTGCTATGGTAACAGGTCAATAATTTGCAGCAAATAAATGAAATGAATTATAGATGCACGGAAGAGACGCTGAGCAGTGGCGTAATTAGTTTTGCGTCCCCTCAGCGCTGCTGGAAGCGGCACGGCGCTTCGCGTCCCGCGCGCGCCCACTTCTCGTGGCCGGAGCGGCGGTGGGTTTCCGCCAGCTTAATGGCCCAGGCGGAATTACATTACAAACAGGTGGAGGGGCAGAACACACCGGGCGGGGGCTGCAGCAGCCGCGTCGCTGCAGAGGGATGCTCGCTACCTGCTGAAGGACGCAACAACTCACCTACAGCGATGCAAAACATACACCCACAACACTGTTACTTGTTTTCTTTTTCCTCAATTGCTTCTTATATTAATATGCAGATATTTATTAATACTAACCGTCGATGCAACTGAAATTTGCGATTGGATAGGTGATTTCCTGTCAGAGAGGACAAAGTTCTTAGTAATAGATAACAAGGCATCGACTAAAACAGAGGTGATATCGGGCGTTCCACAGGGTACTGTTATTGGTCCTCTGCTGTTTCTTATTTACATAAACGATTTAGGGGAAAATCTGAGTAGCTCTCTTAGGTTATTTGCAGATGACGCCGTCATTTACCGTCTAGTAAAATCATCTGAGGATCAAAACCAATTGCAGAACGATCTGAATAAGATTGGCATTTGACTCTAAATAATGAAAAGTGTGAAGTCGTCCACATGAACACGAAAAGAAATTCGTTAAACTTTGTTTACAAGATAAATCAATCAAAAGTGAAGGCCGTAAACTCCACAAAATACCAAGGAATTACTATTACTTCAGACTTGGAAAGAACACGTAGATAATGTCGTGGGAAAGGCGAATCAGAGACTGCGTTTTATTGGCAGAACGCTTAAAACATGCAACAGAACTACAAAAGATACTGTATACACTACGCTTGTCCGTCCATTTTTGGAGTATTGCTGCCCAGTGAGGGATCCTTATCAGGTGGGTTTGACGGAGGACATTGAAAGAGACCAAAGAAGGGCAGCTCGTTTCGTATTGTCACGACACAGGGGAGACACCGTTACGGAAATGATACAGGATCTTGGATGGGAATCATTACAACAACGGCGCTTATCGCTGCGGCGTGGGCTACTTACGAAACTCCAATCACCAACATTCTCCTCCGAATGCGAAAATATATTGTTGACTCCCACATAGGTAGCAATGATCATCAGAATAAAATACGAGAAATCAGAGCTCGAACGGAGAGATGCAGGTGTTCTTTCTTCCCTCGCGCTATTCGAGAATGGAATGGGAGATAAATAGTATAATGGTGGTCCGATGAACCTTCTGCAGGGCACTTAAATGTGATTTGCAGAGTATCCCATGTAGATGTAGCTGTAGAAAACAAATTCTTTTGCCTTGTTTGCAAGCTATCTTCAGCGATAGTTTCCTTGTAATAAATATTTGTAATAAATAAATAAGTTGCTTAAATGAATAGATTTTTGCCGATTCCGATTCATCTCCCGTTGGCACCTTGATCCGAATGTTTGTAAAGCTAAGGGACCAAACTGCTGAGATCATCGGTCCCTAGACTTACCAACTACTTAAACTAAATAATATAATTGCAGCAGTCTAGATCGGAATATATTTTATACTATGAGGATTGGTTTCGATCAATAAAGGTCATCCTCAGATCATGTCCTTGTGAGGAGCTGGGCCGTCTCTTGAGGACCATCAGTGCCCGCTCCTCACAAGGACCTGATCTGAGGATGATGTTTATTGATTGAAAACAATTATAATAATATAAAATAAATACCATATTGCGATCTAGACTGCTGAAATTATGTTATTCGGAAATTATATGATCGCTATTTATTTTCCATGCGAACAATGTTCCATAACATATTATTTAAACTAACTTTTGCTCAGAGCAATAAACACATCCGTGCCCGAGGGAGGACTCCAACCTCTGACGGGGAGCACCACGTAATCGATGGAAAGGCGCCTTAGTCCGCACGGCACCTTTCATCCACTCCCACCTTAAACAACTCCTTAGATTTTTACATTTAAAAATTAATTGTCAACGTAATAAATTATTTAACCCTGCCGGCCACACCATAAGCCTCTATGGCCCAGATGCTCACTCAGACCTGTCTAATCCCGCTCCATCACAGCTGGAGGGGCCGTGACTCGCATGTAAGCCTCCTCTAGTTTGTTGTCTCTGAGCTAGTGTACAGTTCACAACACTTCCGCCCCTACCGGCCCGTTCTGGTAAACAACTAGGCCTCCGAGACCTCCATAACTTTACAAAAACCAAGGGAAAGGGAGACACAACGAACACACAAAACCATTGTCCCGATTTGAGTTTATGTTGACGCTTTCTGAACAGCTTAAAGCACCTTGGATGAAGGCTAGGCTTGACACACCAATTCCCCGTGACCTACGGGACAGTATTTTCAGATGCCTACACTTGACCACCTGCACAGGCAGCTCGTGAGCAAGGAGCTATTCCCAAAAGAACTTATTGTAAGTTTTGTGACTACAGAAAACAAAGGAAATAAAAATACAGTGTGATTTCTGTAAGTTGCCAGTGTGTGGTCAGCACCACAAAAAAATTTCTCCAAATTGTACCGGTAAAAAATGAGAAACTTCCGCTGAATTTTGTGATACCGATTCTAGATTTAAACATTATTAATTGTAGGTGGTTTTCGAATATTATTGATTTTTTGCGTTATATGAAGTTTAGACTACTATTGTTTAATTTATGGAAGTTTGGTTATTTGGTGTTTTGGTTTCTTGAGGATATATATATTTCTTTTATGTTATTCAAGGTTATTTAATGTATTATACCCTCATCCCTATCATGATATTGAATTTCTTAAAGAGTTTTTCATTATTAGATGTAATCTGGGCCTCTGAGGCCTATGGTGTGGCCCAGACGTAGGAGCCTGGTGGTGTGGCCCACAAGGTTAAAAAGCATAAAGGTACACAGACAAAACAATAGGTAAGTTATCGATACTTTATTTACGAAATAGTTTTGTTAGGAGGTTAACTGCCTTTCTTATCGGCTTTTACAGTTAGAGGTGGGCCACGCTTGTATTTTTGGTAGTTTTTTGTATCGTTTGCAGGTACAGTGCCGGGTCATAATTCGCAGCGGGCGGCAAGGGAGCGCGAGATGACAGGTGGATGGGCAACAGAATGCGAAAAATGCGGCGCGGAAACTTCTCGCCTCGTTTCTGCGCCCAGAATGAAGTTAACGAGCGCGGTAACTTTTCTAGCGGCAGCCACTCCCAACACGGCTCCTAGGATTGCCGCCGCTGCTTTCTTCCAGAAAGTTATCCCCGAAGTTCACGCCCTCCTGGGCCGGCGGCCATTTTCTGCGTGAGAAAAGAAACCGCGAATATCGCCGCCGACTGCGTCTCCCCGTGTGCCCACCTCAGTAATCTGGATCGCACTGACCGCAATCCAACGTACCTGGACGATTAGTTAATACTGTCAGCTGTACTAATCTATATCTATAAATGTGAATGTCTGTTCGGTGTACGTTTATTACGTCTGAACCACAAGACATAAAGAGCTAAAAAATTGTACAGTGACTAATGTCTACCAGGGGAAGGCTTTAGGGACGGTTTTATGGCGATCGGATAGCTATTTATCTATATATATTAATGTGAATGTCTGTTCAGTGTACGCTTATCACCCCTGAACGACAAGACGCACAGACGTAAATATTTGTATAGTTGCTAATTTATACCTGAGGAAGGTTTAGTCATGGTTTTAAAGCGATCTGATAGATATTTATTAATTTGAAGAATATAACTCTGAAAATTATATTTACTCTTTGAATTTGAAAATGGTTTTATTGGTTGCATTGTTGCTTGAGGGTTGATAATGATAAAAGGGTGGAGTATATTGGGACGGAAAGTTATCGGTGTATATAAAATTCTACGTGTGTGTGTGTGTGTGTGTTAATCTTTTGCTCTGCAGCGAAAACTATGGAATGCAAATGAATGGTCTGTGTGTAATTGTTGTCCGAAGTCTCCCGTTGTATACCATATCAGTTCCATGCCAATAGCTATAAGGGGGTAGAAGATATGGTGGTTGAAAGTCATCAAATTATTAAAAAAAATTCGGACTGAAGGCCAGCGATGAGGTTTGCGACTCAATAGCAAGGAGGTTACATACAGCGAAACATGATGCCACAGACCATATCTTTGGTCTCTGCGTGCTACAATGGCTTCAGCTCTTTCTCTGTGACGATAAGCATACGAATAAGGAAATATAAGAATAAATAAATAATACAATAAAAAAGAAATTTCTTTTAATACATCTCTTTAAAAACTCGATTTAACGTTTCGTGCATTACATCAAGTGATCGATCTGTGATATTATTAAAATCATTATTGCTGAATTTCGTGATTGGATTCTTCGAAACGAGTGCATATTTACGAGTGATTTGATCTACACTACTTACTATTCAGTCTCATACGACACTACTGAAAGATAGCTTCTCTATCATAATCAACCAACACGCGAGCGGTTTCGCGGGTTTAAGCTAGTATCATTTAAATGTATCTGAATTATCGTCATTTTTGTGTATTCCAATTAATTATCGCTGCCGGTAGCTTTTCTCCTGTATTATAAAATTGAGTAACGCCACAGAGAAGTGTTCAGTAGATGATTTATTACTACGATCAGTTTCTTTGCGTTAAAGTATTCTTAGTTGATAAGAAGTTATATATGCACTGCCGTTTGTGGAAATTGCAACATCAAGAAGGAAACAGGTTAGGTATGTGACGAGTAACAAATGTTTTAATTGAAATACGTTAAAAACAAGTTTCAGCAAAGCTTGTTGCCATTTTCAAGCGAACAAAGACTTATAAGCTACGGTGCACATGTACATGAAAATACTGCTCAATTTCGTCGTCTAACACGGGGATTTTATCGCAACAGAACATTACCAAAGGCAAGTACACAACTGAAGGGGGGTTCGATAGCCCCCTCGGGCATGGTTGTATGTGTTGTCCTTAGGTTGGTTACCTTCGTTTAAGTGGTTTTTAAGCTACAGAATAATAAACAAGCACTTGAGTCACATAGATTTCGTAAGACTGCTGACACCCATTGTCGAACAGCTGTTGTTGTTTAATCAGCAGTAATTGCCTAGATCTCATGTATTAGGGGCACACTCATTCGTTATTGAAAGTCAGCTGTAGTCTGAACTAGAGTGGTGAGAAACCACTGCTTAAATAATATGTGAGCCTACTAATCATCAATTACACAGCTATCTGCGGTTTGTCAGTTATAATTTACTATGACTTTCGGCGGCTACAGCCGGACATACTGTGAAGTTTCCTTGTATTTGTTTGTAGCCGAATTATTAGCACATCTATTTGCCTAGTGACGGATCGCGAAATCTGTCTAGTGTGTTGAATTTATCCGTCCTTTACCGCCGGCCGCGGTGGCCGAGGGGACTAAGGCGCTCCAGTCACGGTCTGCACGGCCACTACGGTCGGGGGTTCGAATCCCCCCTCGGGCATGGATATTTGTGCCGTCCTAGTTCGTAAGTAGTTCATAAGTAGTTTGTAAGTTTAGGGACTGATGACCCTGTAGTTAAGTCCCATAGACTATACAAACATTTGAACATTTTTTTTCGTCCTTTACCTATTGTGTCTACTGGAGAGGTGAGACGTATAGTAACTGTACGTTGTACGTACTCTGAAACGATCTAGGTAGGTTACAGAGCGAAATATACTACAGAAATGTAAAAATATCACATATTACTCCCTTTTTGTGCTGATGTAAATATTAGCAACATTTGCGCATCTCTCAGATATCAGCATCAGAATCGCATTAAACTTTTGTACTAACACTCCAAATATATGATTCTCCTCTTTACTTTGCGAAACTAATTAAACTAATGTTAACTCATCTATTCGGATTTATTCGTGCCGCTGCCTTTGATAATGACTTTCTCTGTGGTCTCACTTCTTAAGGCGTAGTTATTGGCAATCTTCCTGGCGCGATTTTCATCTCTGTACTTCTGTCGCATTACAGAAGTTTTCAGGTGCTTCCATTTGACAACCACGTCGCAGGAATAAGAGTGGGAAGCGTTTCTGTCAGAGCCACTGGGTGTTTCTGGTTCACCAGTCTTCCGTAAGGCTATAACAGTCGGAAGCACTAAAATTTTTCGTATTTCGCTGCCACCCGAAGTTTCCGGGTGCCGTGGCTCAGCGCGCCCGGTCAGAAGGGTCAATGCTCTCTGTAATGAAAGAAAGCTGAGCCAAGATAACATCGAACAAACTCGATCAGCGACCGCAAGGAAGAGAACCACCCATAGAAAGGGTTGGAGGGGGGACTTTGCATCATCAAAATATTATTCATCGACCGTTCTCATTATACTGAATTTTGTTAGTTCTCGTTACTACAACAGCCGACCAAGAGACCTGGTGTCCGTGTATGTGTCACTTCGGGAAAATGTTCCAACCCCCATCGACTACATGACGCTACAACTGTATGATAATGGGTAGGGGCACTCCGTCAGTAGTTTATTATTATTTAGCATATGTGGTTTTCGGGTACAAATGGTTTACATACTTACATATAAATATATACAATGACATTTGAAATCAAATTAACAATTTAGTAAGCAAACAAAAACAAACTACAAAATTATATTAAAGTTGTATGTCCAGCTTTTCCACCCACTCGACGGCTTTAGGGGAGGCTTCATACAGTTCTCCTATAGTTCCTATGAATGCACGTTTTGGGCATTCCAGAATGAGGTGCTGGGTCGTTTGTTCAGGATGTCCACAGTCGCACTGGGGAGTATCTCGCATTCCCCACCTGAAGAGCATCTGCAGTTCTGTCATGGTCTGTGCGGAGTCTGTTGAGTGTGCCCCATGTTCTTCTTGGCAGGTCTGTACCAGGTACATTTCTGCCAGGTGATATTTCCTTATGATTCCTGGCTACGCCAGAATTAGACCAATCATTTTTCCAGGTGGTCATGGCACCGAAAGGGATGGATATAAGATTTTGAGCTGTTCTCCATGGTGGTCTTCTGGATCTCAGGCGACGATTGTTCGGAGTAATGTCTTGGTGGATAGGGAGATTAATATTAACGGAAATTTTTTTCCACTCATTAAATAATGCTGCTTGCCGTCTGAGATGTGGTGGCGCTATATTGTACAGAATGGAGAGCCAGGGCAGTGGGATCAATTTTATGGTCCCAGATATGATCCTCGTGGTGTTATTTAGCTCGATGTCCACTTTGGATGTATGGCTGTTGTTAAGTCAAACAGGACTGCAGTTCTCTGCAACAGAATACACCAGTGATAAAGAAGAGATCTTCAGAGTATGTGCATCAGCTCCCCAGCTGGAATTGGCAAGGTTTTGAATGATGTTGTTTCTTGTTCGTATCTTAGCTGCTGTTTCTGTTAAGTGAGATTTGAATGTAAGTGATCTGTCCAGTCTGATGCTAAGGTATTTTGGGTTTTGGTTGTGGCTTAACTTTTTTCCAGCAAAACTAACATCAAGAGATCGAGTGGCTTGTTGGTTGCATAGGAAAAATACTGTAACTTCTGTCTTTGATGGGTTGGGGATTAATCTCCAGTTTCTGAAGTATTTTTCCATTGTTCTGAGATCTTGGTTGAGGGTGTTTTCACACTCTTCGAAGCTTCCATGTTGCACAGCCAAAGCCATGTCATCAGCGTAGCAGAACATCCGAGCATTTGTTGTCGGTAGATCGTTTGTGTATAGGTTGAAGAGTAATGGAGCCAATGCAAAACCTTGTGGTAAGCCATTATTTAAGATGGTAGTGCGGCTCTTCTTTCCGTCAGTATTGTGTGCATAAGTTGAAGAGTTATGCCTGGCGGGAGGCTTCTAGGGATAGCTACTTAACCAGTAGATTCAAAGTTTGCGCGACTGCCTAGTAAGCAGGTGAACCCGGCTTCGAATCCTGGATGCAACACAAATTTCTTCTTCATAGAATTCTTTCAATGACGACTATCAGTCAATGTCGTAAATTCTCTACGTATAGCATGATATTATATATATTATGCGAGCTACAAACAATATATAATAAATTCACACATTATAAAATAATAAAGTTTTACAATAAATATTATAATATTTAAAATTAAATACATGAAACATTCTACATCTACATAAATAGTCTGCAAGTCACATTGAAGTTCATGGCAGAGGTTCATCGAACCGCTTTTATGATATTTCTCTACAGTTCCATTGTCTAATACCTCGCGGAAAAAAGGAACACCTAAATCTTTCCGTTTTCGATCTGATTTCTCTTATTTTATGTTGATGATCATGTCTTCCTATGAAGGTGGGAACAAACAAAACCTGTTCGCTTTCGGAAAAGAAAGTTGCTGAAAGGAATTTCGCAAATAGATCACGTCGCAACGAGTAACGTCTTTCTTTTAATTATTTCCACCCCAACTCGTGCATCATATCCGTGACATCATATGTTGAAAACAGTAGACTGGCAGGGCGGGATTAAAATAGGTCAAAACAAAATAAGCAGTCTCGCATATGCGGATGACTTAGTTGTAATGACCGATTCAACTGAAAGGTTGCAAACTAATATTTCAGAGCTCGATCAGAGGTGCAAGGATTATGATATGAAGATCAGCATCTCCAAAACGAAAGTAATGTCTGTGGGAAAGAAATTTAAACAGATAGAAAAGGTAGATGTAAATGAAAATGTTTGCATGATTGTCACCCACATGAAATGCGACACAGGTTCCAAAAAACGTTGGGGTAGTGAAAAGAGGGTCTGGAAATGATAATTTTTTTACGTTTCGTTTGACAAGGGATTGTCGGAAGCGAAGTGGTAGTGTGTATACGATAAGAGAGAGAGAAAAGGTAGACAATTTCAAGTACCTGGGATGTGTTTTCTCACAGTACGGCAACATAGTGAAAGAACTGGAATAGAGGTGCAGGAAAGTTTAAGATCTACTCTCTTCTGCAGGAAGTAAGTAAGTACCAAGACTAAGTTAGCAGTGCACCGCTCTATCTTTCGACCAACTTTGTTGTATGGGAGTGAAAGTTGGGTGGATACAGGACACCTTATTCACAAGGTAGAGGTTACAGATATGAAAGTAGCACGGATTATTGCAGGTACTAATAGATGGGAACAATGGCAGGAGGGTGCCCATAATGAGGAAATCAAAGAAAAACTTGGAATGAACACCATAGATGAAGCAGTTAGAGCGAACAGACTGAGATGGTGGGGTCATGTTAAACGGATGGGAAAAGCAAGGTTACCTAAGAGACTCATGAGCTCGGCAGCAGAGGGTAAGAGGAATCGAGGTAGACCAAGAAGAAAGTACTTAGATTAGGTGCAGAATGATTTTGAAGTAAAAGGCATAACATCAGACGAGGCATTAATGTTAGCATTCCTTTTGGCTCTAACTTGATCTGGTGTTAGAAGGATTAGCCGGTGAAATTTTTCACCGTTTCCAGGGTACGCCCGACTGTGTCCTTCATCTTATTGGTTCACAGTCTACTAGCAGGCTTGTTGTGGGCAAATACTCAATTCAACGCAGCAAATAGAAGATGGCTTTGAAAGAAAATTAATAACTGGAGCAGCTTTCTATGATCTTACTGCTGCGTATGACACGGTAAACCACAGAAAGTTATTGTGCAAATTGTATCGTCTCACGGGGGAGTGTAGGCTGACAATGGTTATTGGTGTCCTTCTGCAGAATCGAAGATTTTATGTATCTCTAAATGGCAAAAACAGCAGATGGCGACTGCAGAAGAATGGCTTACCACAAGGAAGTGTACTTTCTCCGATCTTGTATAATGTGTACACTAATGACCAACCTATCCCACAAGATACACGATTGTTCGTATATGCTGATGACACAGCTGTAGCTATCCAGGGATCCAGTTTTGATGAAGTATCCCAAAAATTATCCAGTAGTCTTGAAGAACTTGCTCAATACTACGATGCCAATCACCTAAAGGCAAACCCTTGTAAAACACAAGTAGGTGCTTTCCATCTACGCAATAGAGATGCTGGTGTTGATCTTGATGTTAGTAGTGGTACAGTGTACCCTCCCCACGCACCTTACGGTGTATTGCGGAGTATGTATGTAGATGAAGATGTAGATGTTACGTGGCAGGGTAAGAAGCTAGAGCACTGTCCAACACCTAAACAGTTTGGGGTTACACTTGACAGAACGCTCTCCTTCAAACAACATTGCCGAAATACGAAGGCCAAAGTCTGCTCTAGAAATAACATCATCCGCAGGCTGACAATCTATGAATGGGGAGCTCAACCATCAGTACTGAGAACATCAGCACTTGCTCTATTCGTCTCAGCAGCAGAATATGCAGCACCAGTATGGGATGCATCCGCTCACACTAAACAGGTTGATGTGTCAACGAGACTATGCGCATTGTTACAGGCTGTCTCAGACCCACACCAACAGGTAATATGTACCTCCTTGCTGGAATTGCCCCACCCAGGATAAGTAGGCAGGTGGCAGCAGACGCTGAGAGAACAAAGAAAGGGAATGATTACCGACACCCATTGAATGGGCACGTCACACAGGCTCGGAGGCTCAAATCTAGAAACAGCTTCATCGCAAGAACTAAGATCCTTGACGGTTCGCAGGAAGATAACAGAGTCTGTAAATGGAAGAATGAACAAACCGGACTGCCAATAACGCCAAAAGAGGAAATGGCACCTGGAAACAAGCTTCCCTATACAGTTTGGAGAACACTAAACAGGATGAGGGCTGGTGTACCCAGATGTAATCTGCGCAGGTGGGGCCTGCTGACTAACGATGACGATGCTCTTTGTGAATGCGGAGAGGTTCGGGACGAGGCACATCTACTTACGTGCCGACTATTGCCGGAGCCCCGCAGTTTCAGTGACCTGCTACAAGCCAATGACAAAGCCGTGGCGGTGGCTAACTTTTGGAAAAACAAAACTTGATCTGGACACGGGAATGAATGAATGTTAGTATTAATTAGGGGACCATGGAGGAATTTTATTAGAGGTACCATGCTCCAGACTGAACGCTGAAAGGCATAATCAGTCTGTAATGATGATGATGCTGACCAAATAGTGCGTGGTTTGTCTCAATACTTGATCGAGACACAGCTATATGATAGCGTCAAAACAGACTATCGCAACGTTTCCTTGCGCCTTTCGCAGCCGCAGTTCCGTGGCCACCTCTGGCCGCTAGTTGGCGCTCTCTGGCTTTCGGCCGCACGCCCGGGCGCTCCAGCGTCATGGGCCACGACTGTATTTCCCCACGTCGCCGCCCGGGGCAGCACTGTCACCGGCGCGGCGGGCGCCCATTGTATGCGGGAGCTGCGTGTGTGTGTGTGCGTGTGTGTGTGTGTGTGCGCGCGCGCCCCGGCCGGCACAAACAGCGCCGACCTCCCCTCCTCCCCCCACCCCGCCGCGTTTATCGGCGTGGGCCGCTTTGTGGTCCGCGCCGCCACCGGTCACCCCGGGCTAGGCGCCCCTTTTAATTATCGCTCTTTAAGGTCGCAATTAACTGGGACACGACGAATCGCAGCCCGCCCGCCGTCCCGCGCAAATACTTGCGCGCTACACACGGCGGCCGGCCTATTTATACAATATTACCCACCTCTGGCCGCAGTTCTTACGACTACACCTCACTCAAAATAAATAATAATGATAAAAATCCCTTTGGCTTTCTACAGCACCAACCACCTCTGACCATTATGGCTCTCTCATATAGATCTTACGCGAAACACCAGAAACTCGTTTTTCTCTATTATCGTTTATGCAATACTACGCGTACTTGTGACCTGTTTGATCCCTATTACAGCCGGGTTAGACAATTACCCCAAAATATTTTTCTCTCTCTTATCGTGTACACACTACCACTTCGCTTCCTACAATCCATCAAACGAAAAATTATTATTTCCAGATCCTCTTTTCATTACAAGAACGTTTTTTGGAACCTGTGTCGCATTTCATGTGGGTGACAATCATGCAAACATTTTCATTTACATCTACGTAAATACTCTCCAAATCACACTGAAGTGCATGGCAGAGTAACTCTCTTAGGTTGTTTGCAGATGAGGCTGTCATTTACCGTCTAGTAAAATCATCTGAAGATCAAAACCAACTGCAGAACGATCTGAATAACATATCACTAATGTATCCATGCTTTCTCGTCGTCCGTCAGTTCCTATCATCGTTCTGGCGTGGATTGCTTACTGGCAATTTGAGGATGCTGAAAGTGGCTGGCAAGGGCGCTGGTTGAGACACGATGTACTCAAAACAGAACACACTTTCATTTTACACTGAAATTCTTCCATAGTGGAGACAAAAGAACTTAACAGTACTTATCTTTACACAGTCACTGCTGTATTATCAAAACAGTAACAAAAATCAAACTTGGTACAATGGCCTGTTTATGTATAATTCAATAGTAGACAAGATCTCCGCGACTCGAGTATATACAATAAAACTTAAAACAGTCTGCAGCGGGCCACATACTAATACAGACAACCTTTCCTGTAGTCCACTCTTGCAGGGCACGTCTACCACACAACTAACTTTTCACTTCACATAGCTTGCTTAGCTAACGTCGGTTGGCGGTGGCGCTGCGAACTTCAGGAGGGCGTGGCGGCCACCTTGCGATCTCATTGGGGGCCGCTGGCAGCGACCGTCTCTTACTTCTTCTTCCGTTGTTTGGTGCCAACCTTGCCTTGGTGGTTAGGACACCACAATCACTATGGTGTAAATACTGGCAATTGACTCTAAATAATCAGAAGTGTGAAGTCGTCCACATGAGTACCCAAAGAAATCCGTTAAACTTCGTTTACATGATAAATCAATCAAATGTGAAGGCCGTAAACTCCACTAAATATTTAGGAATTACTATTAGTTCAGACTTAAACTGAAAAGAATACGTAGGTAATGTCGTGGGAACCAGACTGCGTTTTATTTGCAGAATCCTTAAAAGATGCAACAGAACTACAAAAGAAACTGCATACACAACGCTTGTCCGTCCATTTTTGGAGTATTGCTGCCCAGTGTGGAACCTTTATCGGGTGGATTTGACGGAGGACATCGAAAGAGTGGAAAGAAGGGCAGTCCGTTTCGTATTGTCACGATATAGGGGAGAGCGTTACGGAAATGATACAGGATCTGAGATGGGAATCATTACAGCAACGGCGCTTATCCCTGCGGCGTGGGCTACTTGCGAAACTCCAATCGCCAACATTCTCCTCCGAATGATAATATATATTGTTGACTCCCACTTTCATAGGTAGAAATGATCATCTGAATAAAATACGAGAAATGAGAGGTAAAACGGAGAGATTCAGGCGTTCTTTCTTCCCGCGCGCTATTCCAAAATGGAATGGGAGATAAGTAGTATGAAGGTGGTTCGATGAACCCTCAGCCGGGCACTTACAAGGGGAGGCCGCCAATTGTGAAATTCAGATTCGATTCATACTGCGCATAATAAAAGCTCATGGCCAGAGGTGTAATTTGGGAAAGCACCAAGATGCACTTCTCAGAAAATCGACAATTAAAGAAAGCCGTTGCAGTGAAATACTCTCTACGATCTCTACGATTAGTAATATTGTACAGAGGCGTGGCGTAGCGGTAAGCGCTCGGGTTGGTAAGCTGAAGGTCGCCTGATCGAGTCTCGCGACATGCAACTTTTTTATTATTTGTTTGATATATATATATATATATATATATATGCACGAACCAGAGTGATAGTTATGATAGAAATACGGAAAGCAGAAAACAGCAAGACATCGAGCACATCTGATAAACGATGCGTTTTTACAAGAACAATTGTTTTTTAAATTATCTGTTGGGAAACACACCTGATTGACATTCTGAAAAATTGTTCTGTTGTTCGTCAGGTTTGACTTACACTATACGTATTCGTTTCGGAATATCGCTTATACTTCTTCCGTTAACTACAGCGTAGAGATCGTAGAGAGTATTGCACCACAACGGCTTTTTTTTAACTGTCGATTTTCTCGACAATGGCTGAGAAGTGCATCTTGGTGCTTTGCCAAATTACACCTCTGGCCATGTTCAAATGTTTGTTAAGCTTATGGGACTTAACAACGGGTACATCAGTCCCTAAACTTACAAACTACGTATCTACTACCTTATACTAAGGACGGCACAAATATCCATGCCCGAGGGGGGATTCGAACCCCCGACTGTAGTGGCCGTGCAGACCGTGACTGGAGCGTCTCAGTCCCCTCGGCCACCGCGGCCGGCCCTCTGGCCATGAGCTTTCATTATGCGCAGTATGAATGGAATCTGAATTTCACAATTGGCGGCCTCCCCTTGTTAAATGTGATTTGCAGAGTGTCCCATGTAGATGTAGACGAGCGGCTTCGGTAGACGTTCGCACACGTAGTAAGTGCTCGTCGTGTGAGGTTTTCTGGGGCAGTAGGGGAGCAGCGACACACGCGCGCGTGCCCCCCACAGCAGACAATGCGCAGCCGGCGATTAATCGGCGAGCTTTGGCGGCGTGGGAGGGGGGGTGGGGGTGGGGGGTGGTGGGGGCGTGAGGCGTGGCCGGCGTGAGTCACGCGCGGGCGGCCGACATGAAACGGGCCGACGCGACGGCGGGGCGGCCCGGCCGGCAATCCGATTACGTCGCCCCGCTGCCCGCCGGGGAATCTGCTCACCTTATTCCGCCACTGCTGGGGCTTCACGAAATCGGCCGAGACTACGGGGTGTCTATACGTCTGGGCTAGCAAAGTCTTCCTCGCATTCACTCCTGCAACGATTTACCGCCTCCAGTATTTTCCAACCGCGGCTGACATACAGGGAAATTCAACCGCGCTGTCTAAAGCCGTGTCCTACGTGAGCCACAAAAACGAGCGACACCGCGGCACACACAGCTACGCGACACGGCAGCTACAAACGGCGATACTCGTTGTTGTTGTTGTTGGATTTTTGAAGGGCTAAACAGCAACGGTTATCAGTCCCTTGTTCCGTCCTGAGAGATAAAACAGTCTGTTAGGTGTTCCTAAGGAAATGCACTAACAGGTCAAAGAGTAAAAATCATTGGTAAATATGAGGAACGGATACAAGTAAAAACGAAGAAGGAAACACACCACCATTAAATCACATGATAAAAACCAGCTGCGCGAATAAAATCTAAAACACGGTCAACCATAGCAGCATCGTCTCCTAGCATAAAAGAAAGCGCAACTGGCAGATTAAAAGATTGTCGCAAGGCAACTAAAAGTGGACAATCCACCAGAATGTGGACCACTGTCAAGGGGGTGCCACAGTCACACTGTGGTGCGTCCTCCTGCCGAAGAAGGTGGCCATGCGTCAGCCGTATGTGGCCGATTCGTAGGCGACAGAGCACAACAGATTCCCTGCGAGACGACCGCAGTGAGGACTTCCATGCGACCGTAGAGAGCTTCACTGCACGAAGCTTGTTGCGGTGAGCAGAGTTACCCCACTCGTAATCCCACAGGCTACGGATCTTCCGATGGAACACCAGTCGGAGATGGCTCTCTGGAAGACCAATAGCCAATGGACTGGAGGAAGTAGCCTGCTTAGCCGCATTGTTGCATATGGCAGAGAGAGAAAATACCTACAGTCACACAAAAATGTACCTACGTTTCGCCTACTTTCTCCCTACCACCTTATTAATGCCCCTAAATCAGCATCGTAGCCAGGATTTGGGTCTGGGAGGGGCTAAATCCAGAAGTCCGGCCACCAGACGTTAACCATTTGATTAGTGTGACACGTTACAGTTTTGAAAAACTTTAAAATAAGTACTTGGCATCATGCTTCACTTGCTAGATATGTTTTTCCAGTGACTGATCGTTACGATGTTGCAACTCGGCCGCACCACATTATAAGGCGCATTGCTTTGTGCATTGAGGAACATCGACACACATTTGAACATCTCATGTAAATCAACTTCCCACCGCCATAACATTCATCACCCACCACACAGCCATGTATTATGTATAGCGTGTGGTATCTGCCCCTGAAACTTCGAAGGGTTGTATCTCCCTAACTAACAATGATAGGAATGTAGCTTAATTTGATTTGAACGCAGCTGGTTTCAACGATTCCAATGCACGATAGAAAAAAACTATTGTTCCATTAAAAAAATTATATCTTTGTGCTGTAACTCTTCGGAAAATGATACAATAAATTATGTTCATAGCTCCGCAAAAAGTGTAACATTTCTTGTTTTGACCTACCGCATTAAAATTTCCCGTTACCTATTATATTATAAGTTACAGAGACAAACACACTTAGTGAAACACCCTGTAGATGAAGACACCCTTAGTGGTAGTGGAAATCTAGAAACATTATTTTAAAGCAATAGGTGGGGCTGAATTCTCGTAGACTTGCTGCTGCAGACAGACCATTTCCATAATCATAAAAAGGTTGTGAAAGTCGAGGAACACTGGGGTAAACGATGGGTGCGACAGAGGCTATGTGTGTGTGGAGAGGGCGCCTTGGCGTCGGTTGGCGGCAGAGAGCGGGAAGCGTTGTCTTCCGGCTGTGCGCGAAATGACGGCAGAGGCGGTACTTCCTGCCGCTAGTGGTGGCAGCAGCTGGGGCCATTGTCCTTGTGCTGCTGAGTGGGGAGGGGCCACGGCCCATCTCTGACGCCGCAGCTGGCCACACATGGAAACCGAGCGGTCTGCGGCGTGCCAGTAACGGACTGCACGGCCGCTGCAGTCGGGGGTTCGAATCGCCCTTCGGGCATGGATGTTTGTGCCCTCTTTAGTACGAGGCGCGTCCAGAAAGTAAGTTCCGTTTCAATTTATCTCCGCTGCAGCGCTGCGATTGCAGTTCCGCACATGCGCTGTAGACGATGTGTATCAAGGAGAAGAACGTGCGCCATTTGGAGATCGCTGTCAGTTACGTACGCTTTGTTGCGCTTCTTTGAAATGTCGGCGTTGATTGAAAATCCCGCTGCCTGTGAAATCAGGTCGGTGATTCGGTTTCTGAAAGCGAAGAAAGTGAAACAAAGTGAAATTTATCGTCAAATTTGCGATGTTTACGGACCAAATGCGATGAGTGATTCGATGGTGAGACGTTGGGTCCTACAGTTCACTGGCGGGCGTAGTGATGTGCAAGATGAAGAACGAAGTGGGCGTCCACCTTTCGTTACAGAAGAACTGGTTCACGCGATTAATGACAAGATCCAGCAAAACCGTAGGTTTACAATTAGTGCTCTCGCTATGGACGACGAGCTGAAAGAAACTGTTTCCAGCTGGTTGAAGACACAGCCGACATATTTCTATGAAGAAGGTATACAAAACCTGGTGCCACGCTATCACAAATGCCTGCATAATTTCAGAAGTTATGTGGAAAAGTAGTTTAAAAGTTGTAGAATTTTGTGCAATAAAAATTTCTTCTCTATCTGTGTACAATTTCATTTTATTACCAAACGGAACTTACTATCTGGACGCGCCTCGTATAAGCTAGTTCATAAGTAGTTTGTAAGTTAGGGACTGATGACCCCGTAGTTACGTTCGATAAGTTCTACAAACATTTGAATTTTAGTTAAGTCCCAAAAGCTCTACAAACATTCGAACATTTGAATGGAAACCGCTCCACCCTCCTCCCACTACTGATGCCCTGGAAACCACTCCTCAGGGACAGCGCTTCCTACCTTGCTCATTTTTTAAACACTTTTCTCGACTATTTTCCCGTCTCCCGACACTGTTATTTATTAGAGGAAGATGAATTTTCAATTTGGACAACGACTGTTTTGTGTTCTTGGACAGAAATGATACATACCAATTTCTTATTTGTGAAGCTCGTATTCGATCACATATTTAGAAACTGACAGATATTGTACAAAGAGGAGTTGGTCAAGAAGCATACGTCACTCTGTGACAGAGTAAAGCCGTCAGCACACGGAGTGTGAGTGTGAACGTATGTGCTCAACGTGCCCAGTGCAACGTGCGGCTGAACGCTAGTAGACGGCGCGACTTGTGCATACTACATGGGTGCCTCAACGAGCTACACGCGACCGCAGTCAGCTTCAGCGATAGTTGTCGACGGCATCAGGTTCTGAAATCACACTATTCACGAAATCAAGAATGGAATTCCTGCTTTACCTCTATTAAATCGCTTATTTCCTCGCTTGTGCATATGTTCGTTATGTTCTGTGATTAGTAAAATATAGAGAGCGAAGAGTTATATTCAACCAATACAATAACCAGACGGCAGTTATTAGAGAGGTAAGATATAGGGAGCCAAGAGTTATATTCAACCTATACATAAAGCAGGCAGCAGTTATTGGAGGCGAAGGGCAAGAAAGGGCCGCAAGGGTGGGAAGGGAGTAAGACAGGGTTGTAGCCTTTCCCCAGTGTTGTTTAATCTGTATATTGAGCAAGCAGTGAAGCCATTCAAGGAGAAATTTGGAGAGGGAATTAAAGTTCAGGGAGAAGAAATAAAAACTTGGCGGTTTCCCGATGACATAGTAATTTTGTCAGAGATGCAAAAGATCTGGAAGAGCAAATGAATGGAATGGACAGTGTCTTGAAAGGAAGATATGAACATTAACAAGAGTAAAACGGGTAATGGCATGTAATGTCAGAAAATCAGATGATGCTGAAGGAATTAGATTAGGTAATGAGTCAATAAAAGTGGTGGATGAGTTTTGTTACTTGGGTAGCAGAATAACTTCTGATCGCCGAAGTAGAGAAGATATACGAGGGTAAGTCAATTATTATCCGCAAAGTAGTAATAAAATTTTATTGTAATAAAATACGAAACTTACAAGAACATCATTTTTCGACATAGTCTCCTTGCTTTTCAATGCACTTCGTCCATCGCTCTACAAGCTTCCTTATGCCCTCATAAAAGAAGATTTTCGGTTGAGCTGCGAGCCAGAAATGCACCGCTTCCTTCACTGCTTCGTGCGAGTCAAAACGACGGCCCCTTAATGCCTGTTTGAGTGGACCAAACAAGTGATAGAATGGGCAAATTTGAGTTTCTGTACCGTTTCAGCACTATGGACAGCAGTATGCGAATGGGCATTGTCGTGCAACAACACAACACCTTCTCACAACAATCCTCGGCGTTGGCTTCGAATTGCAGGCTTTAGCCTGTCAGTAAGCATCTCACTGTAACGTACACTGTTTATTGTTGTGCCCCTTTCACCATAATGTTCCAGTACAGGACCTCGTGCATCCAAAAAAAAACCGTAAGCATCAGTTTTCCTGCGGACGGTTGGGTCTTGAACTTCTCCTTGCACGGCGAATTTGGATGTTTCCATTCCATACTCTGCTGTTTACTCTTCGGCTCGTAATGATGGATCCATGTTTCGTCACCAGTAATGATTCTGTCTAAGAAGTTGTCCCCTTCGTTACCATAGCGATCCAAATGTTTTTTTTTTGCAGATGTCGAGGCGCGTTTGCTTAGGCATCTGTGTGAGTTGTTTTGGGACCCATCTTGCACAAACTTTACGAAACTCAAGTCTGTTGTGAATAATTTCGTCGGCAGAACCATGACTAATTTGAAGACGATGAGCCACTTCATCAATAGTTAATCGTCTGTCAAAGAGAATCATTTCACGTGATCACTCAATGGTTTCTTCATTTGTGGCAGTAAACGGTCGTCCGGCTCCTTCATCGTGCTTAACACTCGTGCGACCATTTCGGAATTTTTCAATCGACTCGTACACACTTCGTTGTGGCAAAACACTGCTCCCGTACTGTACTGAAAGTCTTCTATGAATTTCGGCCCCTGATACACCTTCCGCCCACAAAAAATGTATCAATGAACGTTGCTCTTCTTTGGTGCAAATAGACAGCGGAGCAGCCATGATTAACAGCACGACAGCGACAACGAAACTAACGTAGCAGCTTGAAAATTGCAAAGATATAACAACAAATGAACAAAGCATGCGTCACCAACGTAAAACGACAGTACTACCAACATAAACAAAAATATAACTAAATTGCAGATAATAACTGACTTACACTCGTAAAATGCAGAATGTCTATGGGAAGGAAAGCGTTTGTAAAGAAGCGAAACTTGTTACCATTTCGAACCGACGACATCAGCACCATTTCAGCGCTGAATTGACGGAAATTGCTACCAGTCCTGTAAAAGAAACACGTGCTTGCAATCGCAAGCTTCTGAATGATGAGCGAGCCCAGGGCCTAGTGGTGCGTGTTCCCGTGCGACATCTAACACGCAGCATCGGCTGTTAGCTGGCCAGCAGACGAGTTTAAAGTTGCATCATGTTCCAAAACAGAACCAACTGTATTACGCATCGACGCAGCGCCTTTTTTTCTTTTTTTCTTTTTCGTCGCTGCCAGTGTGACATGTTTATGTAAACGAGCGGAACACAAAACGCAATCAAAATGCGCTTATTGCAGCCAGTCCATGATTGGGCTGCGAATACTGATTTGTCGACTGAACAAATTCGCGGCCTTTCTTGTCGAGTGGGGCGGATCACTTCGCGACATACGGTGCTGGTTCTATGTTCAGCTGTTTCGGCCAAAAGCGGTTTTGTGTAATACGCAGCTTTCCACCAAAGAGGGCAGTCAAATGTCGTATCCCGTGGCCACACGACATTAGTTCGATAAAAACAAAAGTTCTTTCAAATAAATGGCGAAGACTATTGTCTTATACTGCACTTGGTATAGCTGACAATGGCACAGTCTTTTCTGCACTTCATAATACGCCACATCACTATCATGGTGAATAAACACATTTAAAACAGGTTTGGTTGAACTGTCTGCAGGAGATTCAAAACAGCAACGACCGCTAACCTTCCATTGTTTCTAGTTCCATACTGCTCTGGAACCCGCACCAGCTTTCCTGGTTCAAATTTCGCTCGCTAGAGGCCGCCTCTCAACTATCGGCTTGGACGCCTCGTTCGTTGCAATCATTTTACATTTTACATCCTAAGAATTTTTGTTCCTTGTTTAAACAATACAACCAACTTTAATGTAAACTAAATCGAATACAATTGGGATTAAGCTAAATTATTATACTTACTGTATCAAAATTTTAAATTGACGACACGCTCACTATTCACTTAGCCTCATTGACCGCTACGTGTTCCGTTTTTATCCTAACTGACATTTATAATATTTTACTATATACCTTTACATTTTATCAGCTAATGTTTAGAATTTTATGCTTGCAATGATGTAATGTTTATATCAGAACATGCCGATTATAATGATTTGGAATGTTAAATATGACACGCCCATTTTTCTCGTATTGTTATTGGGCGCCAAAAGTTTTAAATTCTCTGAATTCTATTGTTTTCATTACTTGACGTTGCTTTCTCTACGGCATAACGTAAGTTTCCTTCTGCTTCTGTGTAGTAACTTTTTATATATGTAACATTCTATTTGTACCATGTAATTTTTGTAAACTTATTGCTACACATTATATGCAGGTTTGTCAAATAGAGGCCGAATCCGGTAGTGTGGGCTTATATAAAGCACCAATAAACGCAACTGGAACTGGACTTTCATTAAATTGAACCACATTTGCGGCAAAAGCAAACATCCAGTCACGGAGAAACTAATAATTACAGCACTAATTGAAACTTATCGAAAGCAAAGGATGCAGCCTCACTCAGACTGTCAAATGCTTGTACAAGCATCTTTATTGTCCACACACGCTCAAGCACACATCCGCTTGAACGCTTGCACAAGCATGCATAATCGAGAATGAAATTTTCACTCTGCAGCGGAGTGTGCACTGATATGAAACTTCCTGGCACATTAAATTTGTGTATCGGAACCGGGATTCGAACCTGGGACCTTTGCCTTTCGCGGGCAAGCGTTCTACCGATTGAGCTATCCCGACACGACTCACGTTGCCGCCCCACAACTTTACTTCCGCCAGCACCTCGCCTACTACTTTTCGAACTTTCACAGACGTTCTCCTGCGAAACTTGCAAAACTAGCAGTCCTGGAAGAAAGGATATATGGTGGAGACATGGCATAGCCACAGCCTAAGGAATGTTTCCAGAATGAAAGCGCTGATACGAAAATTCCTGGCAGATTAAAATTTTCTGCCGGAACCGGCACTCGAACCTGGGACCTTTGCCTTTCGCGGGCAAGCGCTCTACCGACTGTGCTATCCTGACACGACTCACGATGCTGCCTCACAACTTTACTTCCGCCAGTACCTCGCCTCCTACTTTCCAAACTTCACAGAAGCTCTCCTGCAAACCATGCAAGACTAGCACTCCTGGAAGAAATGTTGTGAGGCGGCATCGTGAGTCGTGTCCGGATAGCTCAGTCGGTGGACATTTCGTGACCCGCGGACGAATCTTCAAAGTTAAATACGACAAGCTGATGCTTCCCACGACACATTGGGGTTTAGACCTCACAAATGTCAGTCAAAAAGCGAAAGCTCTGTACCTTTCCAACACGTACAAAAATGTAAAAAGCAAGGTGGTAGCCTTACTGCACACTTGGTAAACGAAATAGCTCCTGTCGACCTAAATGCACCTGTCAATGTCCGACACATCCCTAACGAATTGCACCACTTAAAATATTTTTTCGTGGAATACAGTTACATACACGGCAGGATTCCAGAAAAGGAAAACGTAAAGGTTAAAGATCTTTACAAACAGCTGATGAAAAACAAAGTTGGAAATAATATAGAACAGAAATATCCATCGAATAACTGGAACATAATC
Organism: Locusta migratoria; assembly: GCA_026315105.1. Classification (NCBI taxonomy): domain Eukaryota; kingdom Metazoa; phylum Arthropoda; class Insecta; order Orthoptera; family Acrididae; genus Locusta; species Locusta migratoria. The sequence goes on along the minus strand of CM048750.1, from coordinate 103,119,357 downwards.
TGGGAAAATATTCACAGCAGGAATTTACCAACGTCCGTGAAAGCGACCTGGTATTTCGCGGTCAACAGGAAAACTGCAACGAACTCTAGACTACATGCAATTCGGCTGGCACCTACACCGCTGTGTCCACTCTGCAACGTAGTAGACGACGAAGAACATAGACTCCTGTGTAAAAAGGTTGAAGACATATGGCTCTATGTTAGATAAAAGTTAGCTAGCATCAGCAGAACGACATCCAATGCCTTCACAGCTGCTGACTTACTAACACCGGATAGCATTCCATATCCAAGAACTGTAAGAAATGCTGTCAACTGGTTGAAAGGGCAAACTCTTCATTACATCCTAACTAAAGAATCAAGCAATGTGGAGGATTTCTGGGTGTATCTTACAACTGAACACCACATGCTGATGCGTAATAAAAAATACAAAGAAACTTTTGCAAATTATTTGACTAGAACAATAATGTAAAGTATTACAAGAAGTTTCCATTTAGAAGAATGTTCTTGTTTTGACTTGTCTGTTACACGCAACAAGAGAAGGTTTTTCGGGAAACAAAAAGAAGACCGCCACCATGGAACATTTAATTTCAGATACTTATGTTATTGCGTTGACGACTCCATATAACCCAGTGATGAAACTGGACGTTCTGTTTCGATTACAGATTTATTTTAATTAGTATAACAAGAAGAAGAAATTTAATTTACTCATGACTAACGTCAATACAGTTTTAAATAATCGGTAAATCAGAAGAAGAAACTTAAGTATGGCACCACATAACATCTACGAGGAAACAAACTTATGTATTCATACAAATGATTCTTGTTTTCCTACAAGACACACCGAAAAAGGGATTTTTTTCATTACAGTTTTTAATTCTTTACAATTTTTTTCTTATTATCTTATTCTATTTTGACATCACGCAATGTTAAAGATCTCTACTAATTCATCTATTTGTACGACGAAGAAGAACAAACATTTGCTTCCTTTACCGAATATTTCCAACACAATACGGAAATATAGAAAATATATATATTTCAGTTACATATGGCAAAAAGAAGCCCACGTGAAAGAAGGCTAATTATACAAAAAAAAAAAAAAAAAAAAAAAAAAAAATCGATTGCCTGCGAAAGGCAAACGTCCCAGGTTCGAGTCCCGGTTCTGACACACAATTTTAATCTGTCAGGAAGTTTCATGCATAATCGAAATTCGATTCAGCATCAAGTTGCTTGTACAAGCCTGATGATTGATGAAATGTATTCTACACACACTCAAGCATGCTGTTGCGTGTGTGGCCGCCTTGAGATGCCTTGACTGACGCCAGTGGGGCTGTGCTGTGCTCGCGCTGCGCCCCCCCCCCAGCCCGGCGCCTGGCGGTCGCCTCCCCCTACCTCGCTCCCCCCCCCCCTCTGCTGATTCCATTATTGCGCGCTCATGCTGATCAATATGGCGGCCGCTTAATAAGGCGTCGCCTGCCCAAGTGAGCACGCCGCCGCGCCGCGCCGAGGGGAGCTGGGGCCGCCGAAAAAAAAGCAAAGGGAAATAAAAAAATAAAGGGGACGCGGATGGGCCCCGCTGTCGATATGCCGGCAGATGCGGCGCGTGAAATACCCCTCGGTCGCGCCTCGCCTCGCGCCGCTGACAGGGGGCAATTTAGTGACGGCCCGTTGGCAGCCCTGGCGCCGCGTCGTTATTACCTGCCCGCCGGACCCTCGGCCGCGGCGACCGGCCCTTCTGCCAATTCTGTCAGCGAAAATTTCTCACCGCCCGTGTTTGCTCGCATACTCCTGGGGTGGCCGTGCGACGGCGGATGTGTCCGCTGGGCTGCGGCGGTCGCGGTTCTAAAAACTGCCACCCTGGCGCGCGCAGCACGGACAATTTATCGCGATAGCTGAGCGTGCCGGCCGTGACGAAACTGTTCCACCTGCTGTGTGCAAGATGTGTGAGAATGAGAAATACCCACGGACTTCAAGAACTGCTTGGTCTCACGCGTACTGGGCGTTGCCGATGGAGATTCGAATCCTCCTTTGTGTGTATGTGTGTGTATGTGTGTGTGTGTGTGTGAGAGAGAGAGAGAGAGAGAGAGAGAGAGAGAGAGAGAGAGAGAGAGAGAGAGAGTGTGTATCTGTGATGTCCTTAGCATACGTTGATGTACATCCACATCTACCTACACCGCGGTGGCCGAGGGGACTGAGGCGCTTCAGTCACGGTCTGCACGGCCACTACGGTCGGGGGTTCGAATCCCCCCTCGGGCATGGATATTTGTGTCGTCCTTAGAATGAGGTAGTTGATAAGTAGTTTGTAAGTTTAGGGACTGATGACCCCGTAGTTAAGTCCCATAAGCTTAACAAACACTTGAACATTTGAACCTACATATACAGGGTGTTACAAAAAGGTACGGCCAAACTTTCAGGAAACATTCCTCACACACAAAGAAAGAAAATATGTTATGTGGACATGAGTCTGCAAACGCTTAATTTCCATGTCAGAGCTCATTTTATTACTTCTCTTCAAATCACATTAATCATGGAATGGAAACACACAGCAACAGAACGTACCAGCGAGACTTCAAACACTTTGTTGCAGGAAATGTTCAAAATGTCCTCCGTTAGCGAGGATACATGCATCCACCCTCCGTCGCATGGAATCCCTGATGCGTTGATGCAGTCCTGGACAATGGCGTATTGTATCACAGCTGGCCGGCCGCGGTGGCCGAGGAGACAGGCGCTCCAGTCACGGTCTGCGCGGACCTACGGTCGGGGGTTCGAATCCCCCCTCAGGCATGGATATTTGTGCCGTCCTAGTTCGTAAGTAGTTCATAAGTAGTTTGTAGGTTTAGGGACTGATGACCCCGTAGTTAAGTCACATAGACTATACAAACATTAAAACATTTTTATCACAGCCGTCCACAATACGAGCACGAAGAGTCTCTACATAAATGAAAGTCAAGAGGGTTGAGGTCAGGAGAGCGTGGAGGCCATGGAATTGGTCCGCCTCTATTAATCCATCGGTCACCGAATCCTGTTGTTGAGAAGCGTACGAACACGTCGACTGAAATGTGCAGGAGCGCCATCGTGAATGAACCACATGTTGTGTCGTACTTGTGAAGGCACATGTTCTAACAGCACAGGTAGAGTATCCCGTATGAAATCATGATAACGTGCTCCAGTGAGCGTAGGTGGAAGAACATGAGTCCCAATCAAGACATCAACAACAATTCCTGCCCAAACGTTCACAGAAAATCTGTGTTGATGACGTGTAAACATTGCACTGACTGCAAAAACCACGTTCGTGATGAACACTAACCAATTGAAGCTACGTACTGATGTGCTTGATGCTAGTACTGTAGAGCAATGAGTCGCATGTCAACACAAGCACTGCAGTCAACATTACATTCCTGCAATTGGGCCAACTGGCGGTGATTCGAGGAAGTGCAGAACATACTAACGAAAAAATTGGGTATTTTGACAATTATCTGCACGAATTATTTCAATTTACATTTAAAGAGAAATACTAAATTGAGCTGTAAGATGGAAATTAAGCGTTACCGGAAACATGTCCACATAACATATTTTCAATGTTTCCTGAAAGTTTGGCCGTCCTTTTTGTAACACTCTGTATAAGGCTGAGAAAGACCTAGAGAACAAACGAAAGACGCATTCGATACTCTGATGAAGGTCTCGGAAGGAAAAATTAAAATCCGTGTGGTATCGTAAAATTCCATTACATTTTACAGAGCAGAAAATTATTTGGCTGCATTTTGGGATTCTATTTACAAAATGACTATTTCGAGCTGCTTCTACGCTCTGTATATGCTTAATCACTCGTGAGTGGCAACCTCACCTCATTTGACCGACAGCGAACAGCTGTCGAAGCAATGACGTCACCAGGACGTCCCGCATAATCGGCCTGGGCAAACATTTTCCGCGGTTTTGGTTTCATGCGATAGGATAAAGGGGCGACGCGAGAGGTCGAGGTATTGGATTACGGCGGGAAGGGTGGATCAGCGCTCCGCGTCACCCCGCATCTGACGTGAGGGCAGCCTGCCGGCGGCTGAATACCGACTCCCACACAACGTTCTGCAGCCGTGGAGGTTTCTCGCATATTCCTCTGCCCAACCCTAGAGTGCCTTTATAATAACAATGTCACTAAAAAAAAAAAAAAAAAAAAAAAAAAAAAAAAAAAAAAAAATGAAAACCGCCCTGAAGGGGACCACTGCACAGTGGTCGAAACGTCGGCAGTTCCTATGCTAATTGTTTATCAATATTTTTTCGCATTAGCGAATTTCACTTTGCGTCACTGTGTAAGGTATAGATGTTCTACCAAATGTTCACATATGAAAATTTGTGCCGGGCCAGGACTCGAACCCGGGTTTCCCGCTTTTCGCGAGCGGTCGCCTTAACCACTAGGCTACCCGAACACGACTCGCGAAAAGTGGGAATACCGGGTTCGAGTCCCGGCTCGCCACAAATTTTCATATGTCACTATTTGGTAGAACATCTATACCTTATATAGTTTCGCTAAGTGAAATTCGCTATTGCGAAAAAAAATTGATATCATTATCAACACTGTAATTCGTCACCATAGAGTAATTTAACAGATGCCTAAGCGAGGCAATGACGATAACAGCGTAGGTTAATGCCTCGTTGTTTTCATCCTCCCTGGTGCGGGAATACAGATTAAGCTGCAAGTGCTAAGGGATGAATGAAGTTGACTCATAAGTGCAGTCAGTGTGGCATATGAAAGTTTGGGACGGTCCTGGAGTCGTGTTCGGGTAGGCTAGTGGTTAAGACGACCGCTAGCGAAAAGCAGGAAACCCGGGTTCGAGTCCTGGCCCGGCACAAATTTTCATATGTCACCATTTGGTAGAACATCTATACCTTATACAGTGACGCAAAGTGAAATTTGCTATTGCGAAAAAATATTGATAAATAGCCGGCCGCGGTGGCCGAGGGGACTGCGGCGCGCCAGTCGCGGTCTGCACGGCCACTACGGTCGGGGGTTCGAATCCCCCCTCGGGCATGGATATTTGTGCCGTCCTTAGTGTTAGCTAGTTCATAAGTAGTTTGTAAGTTTAGGGACTGATGACCCCGTAGTTAAGTCCCATAAGCTATACAAACATTTGAATACAAACATATTGATAAATAGACTATATCAACACTGTAAATCGTCACCATATAGTAATCCAGAATTGTTTTATTCAGAAAGATGTATCTCGTTTGGAGTACTGGATTTTGACTAACATGTTTCTGTGACTGCCAAACCTCGCGCGGGATAGATGTTCCAACGGTTGGTGTAACATGACACTACCGGACACCCAAACTGCAACTTCCTGCAGGAAGCATCCAGATGTCGATGAAATTTGCAGCACACGACGAGAGATGTACGTGATTATAATTTTAGCGCAGGCGCAAATCACGTGCACCAGTAACGCCACCCGGAAAAGCTGTGTAAAGAGGGTACTGCCCATTCCTACAGTTGTTTTGCGCTAACCAGCTTCAGCTTGCCTTGTAGAAGATAGTGAGCATCTTAAGAGCACGAGGAGGAATAGTTGCCTGTGTCGGTTGCCGACTGTCAGTGATCGAGTCGGACGTAAGAAACCCCCTGTGATGCGAAACTGCTGTGCGGGAGATGGCCGTGTGATTCTAGGCGCCATGTCAGGAACTGGCAGGCCGCTCCCGCCGGAGGTGCGAGTCGTCCTTCGGGCAAGGGTGTGTGTGTCTTGTTACCATAAGTTAGATCAAGTATTTTATTTTAATCACTGCTTAAAAGTAGGTAACAGTGCAGTGCATAACGTATTGAACGCAGAAATGACCAAGTGCAAAATGTACTAAAATGATTCGACGTCTTTCTGCCGGTTCTAAGGAGTGGAGACAACATTACGGCAACCGTGATAGTGGTAATGATAGAAAGTTGCTTCAGAGGGGGTTGGTCTTTACTTGCGTTTACTGTACCAAACGAATTACACAGGCAGTTTGGTTCAGATAGTGTTGTGAGCGGGTAGTGCAATGCAACAACAACGTGACTTACCAGAAAGCTATGGCATTGTTGCAAGCGGTACTGTACCGAAGTGTAATTTCCAGGCGCTGGGCGCGTTTTCAGACAACAGGAACCGAGAAAAACGGCTAGGCCGAATATCCCTCAAGAGCTGATTGATAACCTCATACTGTCCATGCCAAGCGGGTGTCTAACTGTACTGGGCCTCTGAGATGATCACACGAGAATGACCTTTTCACTATTACGATAGCAGCATGGTGCCTTGTTCTACGTAAACGCCATGTAAACCTCAAGTAAAGGATTGAGACAGAAAAATATGGTATCACACACAAATTACATTTGCAACCAGTATCTGAATAAAATACGTTATCTCTATACTTATAAGACGCATTTTTATACGCTTCTACGGAAAACATTATTATAAACCCGGGCAAAGCCGGGTACTTGCAGCTAGTTATATATATATATATATTGTGTATGATATCTCACCTGATCCCCTAACTGTTTTGAGGAGTGCAACGACATCTATAAGTACATCCGAATCACGCTGTGCAGAAAGGATCTGAACACAACAAGAGAGTCTAACAAGGAAATTACTTGGGCTCGAACAAACAAATATACACCAAAATCGTATGAGAGATAATGTAAAGATCCCTTATTGCACTAGTGATACTGCCACATCTGCAAAACTCTGCAGTCGTCCGTTAGAGGCCTCTGCGTGTGCCATGCCGCATTGCACTTTGACCCTGTCGGTTCGCAGTAGGGACGGTGCAGTGTGCCTCCGAAGTTGAGTTTTGTGATGTTATTTGTGTGGTGAAGCGTCAGATGTGGCGGCGATTGCTAATCAATCCTGCTAATGTATTGCGATTAGTTGAGATGAAGTTACAAAGAACACTTCTTCGTGAAGATGGTTTTAGTGTAGAAAATGACTCATTTGCATGCTTTCTCGTGTCTGTTTTGGTACAGAAATATGAGCATAAGTTAGATACTGTTGTAACACTAACACATAATGATGATAATAGGGATGATAATGACGAAGAACTCATTACAAGCGGTAGTGCTACGGTAAGTGCGGGAAGAGGCGATGCAAGCAGTGGCAGTGAATACCAACAGTCTTCCGAGAAGAAGGTTGAAGTTGCAACTGTTATCACGGCTTTTGATGACAATACGCTAGAGAGTATGTACGATGATTATTACATAAGTTATAGTTAAGATATCTGCATTACGTAAGACGTCTACAATTACATTTACAGTACTATCTAGAGCATGGTTGCAGAGCTTTGCAGAAAAACGAGACCCACCAGCACACTGAGGTGTAGGTAGAGGCCGCGGTGGAGTAGCCGTGCGGTCAAAGGCGCCTCGCTGCGAAGCGTGCGGTTGCTCGCCGTCGGAGGTTCGAGTCCTCCTTAGGTTAGTTTACCTTAGCTTAAGTAGTTTGTAAGCTACGGACTAATGTCCACGCAGTTTGGTCCGATAGATTTACGAACATTTTTTGTACGTAGAGATCCTGTAAGTAAACGTTCATACAGATATGTTTGTTAGAGCCCAAGTACATCCCTTGTGAGAATCGAGAGCCAAAGCTATGAAAAGGCACTGCACAGGATAAACGACGGCAACAAATAAATCGTGTATTGGTTAGCAGCAGCTGGCTCCGCTACGAGACGTCAAGCAGTAAGCAACCGGTTGGCTCACCCCAGCCTTCAGCACGCTGTCGATAAAATACTGCGGCGCAGAGGGGGGAGGAAAAAAAAGTGAGCGAGCGAGGCGGTGGCAATCTGGCGCCAGATTACGCCGGCGCCACACCAGTGGCAGCTGGCGCTGGCGCCAGTACCTACTGTTTGTTGCTGCAAATTGCGTCAATTAGCGTCGCCGGGCCGCCCCTCACAATTCCCCGCGGGCACTGGCCGCGTCGCAGGGGCGAACGGCGAGATTACGGCAGAACGTCTCGCCGGCGGCGTCGTCGTTACAGAGGGGCCCAGGTGTGCACGAGCAGGGCGGCGCTCGTCTGGCGAAACGATTGCCTCATCCTTGTCAGGCTTATTTCTGTGCTAGCGAACCCGGCAACGCTCCGCAGTTTCTAATGTGTGTGGCAGTTCCATATACACCCCCATCTCATTCCTCTCCGCCCTCTCCACCCCCTCCTCATCTATCCATCACCTTCATCCCCCCTCTCCTCGTCCCTCCACTGACGATCTCATCTACCTCCGCCTACATATCTTCCTCTTTCTCCGCCCATTCCCCTTTCTTCTGTACATTTCCTCCCTTTTTCTGATATAGTAAACAGACCAGAAGGAAAGGGACCTCTGGGAAGGACAAGAATGCGGTGGACCCATGACGGTAGGAAGGATATGCTAAAGATGAAGGAATGAAGACAGAGAGGAATGGCACACTGTTGTACGTGAGGCTAGGGACCGGCTTTTTCCCTGGCACTGTAGCTATAAATGTAACGCGTGATTCACAACTTAATACTTCCTACAGTTACTTATTCGAATCTTCCATTAGTCCATTTCCTCCCTCCTCCTTCGACTATATTCACCTGCTCCTTGCGCCTTACTCTACTCATCCTCTCCTTCCCCTGTGTATATCTCCTTTCTACTTCCTTCTTCCCGATGTCTGAATTGTTCATACGTTTCTAACTGTATCGAACCAAATTGCTAACGTCATCACTACCTAGACTTACTAACTACAACCTCTGACAATAAAGTTCGGTAAATAAATCAACTATGAAGTACAGTAACCTTACTGTCCTTCGAAATAGTCACCTCCTGTAGCTATCCACCGCTGAGCTCTTCGATACATGCCCTGTAAACGTTGCACGTTCCTTTGGGATGGTGTTCAAAAGCATCGTCACGAATATCGTCAAATCTCTTTCCCTCAAAGCGAGTTTGAGTGAAGAGAAGTCTGAAGGATACAGATCCGGCGACTATGGTAGATGTTAAAGTCGCACGACAACGCTCGTCAACAGTCAGCCAATATTATCAAACAGTTCCTGGCAAAAAAGGGGATATTGCAATTCGAACATCCGCCATACACGCCGACATCCGCCATACACGCCCGACGTCAATCCTCCAGACGTCTTCCTACTCTCTCGACAAACTCGATTTGAGGGAAACAGATTTGACGATATTCCTGACATCCAAAGAATCGTTACAAGGCTGGTAGTCTGCGTTTATATGTATATTGAAGACCATCTTCCATCCGTTCACGTGTGCACATGGCACGGAAGAGATTCTAATCTGATGATGGTAATTCCGAAACGCGTCTTTTGGAGGGCACGCTGTACATCAAGTGTGACCAATAATAAATAGTTTGCGACCTAACCAGCTTCACAGCAGTACTACCTAATTATTATTTAGAAATTTACAACCTTTACCAAACTAGTATGGACTTGAATGACAATTTTATCATCGCTCGTTCCCTGTCCCGACGCACGTGCTAGGTTAGTCATTGCAGGAATGCTGACCGCTGTGTCCTGGTGGGGTAGTGGGCAGCCCAACTGCCTAGTACGCAGGAGACCCAAGTTCGAATCCCGACTCAAATGATCAACTTTCCAAATTAATTTACGTCAGTGCTCACTAACAGCAAATATAAATTATTTTATGTCTTCACATTTTAACGTCCTTAAGTTTACGTTTTGTAGATTTGAAGAAAGCTTTTGACAATGTCGACTGGAATACACTCTTCCAAACTCTGAAGGTAGCAGGGGTAAAATACAGAGAGCGAAGAGTTATATTCAACCTATACAAAAACCAGACAGCGGTTATTAGAGTCGTAGGGCAACAAAGGAAAGCAGAGGTTGGGAAGGGAGTAAGACAAGGTTGTAGGCTTTCCCCAAAGTTGTTCAATCTGTACATTGAGCAGGCAGTGAAGGAATGGAAGGATAAAATTGGAGAGGGCATTAAAGTGCGGGGAGAAGAAATAAAAACATTGCGGTTTGCCGATGAGATAGTAATTTTGTCAGAGACTGCATAGGATCTGAAAGAGCAACTGAATAGAATGGACAGTGCCTTGAAAGGAAGATATAAGATGAACATTATCAAGAATAAAACGAAGGTAATGGAATGCAATGTCAGAAAATCAGGCGATGCTGAAGGAATTAGATTAGGTAATGAGACAATAAAAGTAGTAGATGAATTTTGTTATTTGGTTAGCAAGGTAATTTCTAATGGCCGAAGTAAAGAAGATATAAAATGCAGAATGGCTATGGGGAGAAAAGCGTTTCTAAGGAAGCGAAACTTTTTAACATCCAATATTAATTTAAATGTTACGAAGTCCTTTCTGAAAGCATTTGTCTGGGGTGTAGCATTGTATGGGAGTGAAACGTTGACGATAAGGAGTTCAAACAAGTTTAGATGGGTAGACCACATGACTAATGAGGAGATGCTTAACCGAATTGGGGAGAAAAGGAGTTTCTGGCATATCCCGACTAAGAGAAGGGATAGACTGGTAGGGCACATTCTGAGACATCAAGGAATTGTCAAGGTAGCAATAGATGGAAGTGTGTGGGGTAAAAATCGTAGAGGGAGACCGAGGGACGAATACAGTAAGCAGATTCAAAATGATGTAGGTTGTCGAACATATTCTCAGATGAAGAGGCTGGCATAGGTAGCGTGGAGACCTGCATCAAACCAATCTGCGGACTGAAGACCACAACAACAACAAGTTTACAATAACATATCGAGAGCAAGGACGGGACACGAAACGTCGATCTCTGCTGCACGCGGTAGACAGTCGTTACCTGTCTCACAATTTCCAGTTCTCTTCGTCCCGTATTGCCGGTTGCGAGGCGGCAGGCGTCGTGTACCGGCGGAGCAATAAATGAGTCGCGAATTAAATTGTAATTTGTAACGCAGAGATGCGAAGATACGGGGCGTAAACAGAGCTCGCGTGCTCGGCGGTTTAACGCCGTGTGCCGCGGAAAGCGGCCGTCACGGAAGGGTAGGCCCGAGCGATCAGCGGGGGCGGGGGGCGGCGGGCACTGTGGTAATTAGATGCAAATCAGGGGCGGGGGGCGGCGGCGGTATCGATAGCGGCGCTGACGTCACGCGCGCCGCGGGCCGCGTCGTGGCGTGCCGGCGCGCCTCCGCCACAGATAGTCCGCCGGGCCACCTGTCACGCCGCCCCCGCCGCCTCCGCCTCCGGTCGATGTCCGCCCCCGCCGCCGCGCGCTCCTGCCCATTTCGCTGTCGTTTACGGCCTCCGGCAAACGTCACGCGAACGCTCATTACCCTGGAATGGCACACCGTAAAAGTCGCCGCGCCGGACTTCCAAAGACGAATTCCAAATACTGAAACGTTTCGTCCGTTTCAGGGCACTGAAATGAATTCAAAAGTGGAGGTGAATATTTATGCTGCGCCGGGATACGAACCCGGATTTCCCGATTCGGGCCAGCGGTCACCTTAACGAAACAGGCTTCCGGTGCTGCCCAAATTCTCGTACCATGGTACTATCCTAGTGCCCCCTGCCGATTACTTCTTCTTGCTCGCAGCCTATACTGGATCCCGGCAAGGGATCTAGCGTATAATGGGTCCGCTGCCTGTTGGGATCATATCATACAGTTGTTGATAAACATATAGACGACTCCATCTGAAGCCAAGTGCAGGGCGACGACATTAATAATGCAGGAAACAACAGCTTTGCTCGAATGAATTCTTTATTGCTTTAACTATTGCATATCGTTACAATTATAAATTTATATACCCAGAGACTGTTTTTGCTTCTTGAAAATGTCAAAGACGTTTAAGTTAAACGTGAAACATTGAATTAACGGTTGCGGTGGTCTAGTAGTTAAGACGTCCAATATGTTTCTTCCAATTCAGTTCCTCGTCAATGCAAACACCTAAAAATTTTGAATATTCTATCTTAGGTACAGATTTATGTTCAATGTCCAAATTTATTAATGGTGTCATGCCATTTACTGTATATACTGGGTTTTATCGAAGGTTAATGAGAGTCCATTTGTAGAGAACCACTTAATAACTTTCTGAAAGATATCATTTACAATTTCATCACTTAATTCCTGTATGTGTGATAGCTATACTTGTATCATCAGCAAAAAGTACTAGCTTAGCATCTTCGTGAATGTAGAATGACAAGTCATTAATAAATATTAAGAACAGCAAAGGACCCAAGACCGAACCTTGTGGGACCTCATTTTTGATAACTCCCCAGTTAGAGGAATTACTTGTTTCAGCTATATCATGTGAACTGCTTATTTCAACTTTCTGCACTCTTCCAGTTAATTTAAACCATTTTTGCACTGTCTCACTCATACCACAATACTTAAGGGGACACGCCCCTGAACGGGCTGCATTTTTAGCTTTATATTCTCGCTCACGTTGCTACTGATCCATAAATGAGAGACAGCTCAAACGTTTTACAAACAGTTAGTGTCATTAGGCAAAGCAGTGTCCAAAAAATTATTCGAATATTTATTATCGTTTGGTACTGACAAAAATATTTACAATAGTATAAAAAACGGAACACTATTTCACTGCGGTACCATATTCTCTGGAACTACTGACTTCACAGCTTGGAAAACAGAGTCACAGTACACACAACATTCAAATAAATGTTTTATGTCTCCAGTTTCCCTCCCTGATGCTGATCTGTGAAAAAGACAAGTGATTTAGTTTATAACAACAAAAATATTTAAAAAAGTAGATATCATCCTCATGATATTCGTTTTTCAAAGACATAATACGCGAGGGAGGTAGAGGAAGTCATTCTAAATATCTGTACAATTTTTTGTGAGTTTAACTTCAGTCACTTAGGAGAAAAGTGTACCTGAAAGATGAAAATTCAGGTTTTCGGTAATGCGCAAACGAAGATTTACAGATTTATTAACTTACGACTATAGTGGTTTAGAACATTCCAGCTGCATAATCCAATTGTCCTGTTTCCTTATCCTCCATACTATTTCTCTTCATTCTTTTCTTTATCCTTGACTCCTTGGTAGCAGCTTCTGCAGCTGTCTCTGCTTCGGTTACCCGTCGCTTATCAATACCAATTAGAGCCAAAGCCATATTCCTTCCAGTCTGGATGTTCAATTTCTTCATAACATTAATCCTTGAAATTGCACCATCATTGAATGTTATTACTGCATCCATTACACCAATCTTCAGCACTGTCAGCCCAACAAATACAGTTTTGGGCATTCTCTCCCATATACAACTGTTGAAGCTTTCATTTGCATTATGAGAGAGACCATGGAGTCAGCGCCTTCTAGAATTCACCTGTCTTAACGATCCGTAACTAACGACGGAAAAAACGGAGGAACAAAATAATGCATCACGGAATCTGACTCACTTCAAACTGACAGATGGGCGTGGCCCCTGTGCACCATTACGTTTTACCTCCATTTTAGAACGAACGGAAAATGATAATGCCCGTAAACCGTACATTTTTGAAATCAGCATGAAACGCTCTTTCCTACAGATAAAAAAAAAAAAAGCGAATTTTTGGTCATTTTCACGAGCATGTCCCCTTAAGCTTATCTAGAAGAATTTGATTTACACAATCAAAAGCCTTTGAGAGATCACAAAAATTCCCAACTGGTGATGTCCGGTTATTCAAAGCATTTAATATTTCATGAGTGAAGATATATACAGCATTTTCGGTTGAAAAGCTTTTTTGAGAACCAAAGTGACATTTTGAGCGCGCGCCTGCAGTACAGAGGTCGGTCAGCCACAGGCAGGGCTTGCAGGCAGCTGCGGGCAGCGGCGGCGCGGCTAATGACAGGCTGCACGCCTACCCCCCCCCCCCCCCCCCCCCCGTTTCCCTCGGTCCTCTCGCGTCTGCCGCCGTAGTTCCGCTCATTGTCGTTCCCCCGACTCTCGTGGCCTTCCCGCCGTCTGCCAACTCCTCCACACCGCAGCCAGTAAACCGCTGTCCAACCGCGCCGTTTACGGCGAACACCACAAGCTTTCGGTTGTAGACGGGATTTCTCATTATTAGTCTCTACGTGAGTCCATAGCCGCGATGATATTCTTGAGGAAAGTCACTTTTCCTTATAGGCCTACTATGTTTTATTCTGAAGTAATGGCTTCACGCTTTGGCCTGTTCTCGCCTTAGTTATTAAAGGAGTTCATGTTACACACAATTTCAAATTTTAAGAAACTTTTTCTAGTTGACACACCTAACAATTTTATGAAAAGGAAAAATTTTATTATAGTTAACTGGCATGTTACGCCTGTGGAGAGCGATCTGCTTGCAATATAAATAAAAATATACCTTCTTCTTGTTAAGCCAAGATCACCAATATAATATACTAGCTTAAACCCGCGGCTCCGCTCGCGTGTTGGTTGATTATGATAGACAATGCGCGAAACGTCAAATAGATTCTTTTGAAAGAGATGTATTAAAAGAAATTTCTTTTTTATTGCTTTATTTACTTATTCTTATATTTCCTTATTCGTATGCTTATCCTTGCAGAGAAAGAGCTGAAGACATTGTAGCACTCATAGACACGAAGAATTTTATATACACCGATAACTTTCCATCCCCAATAAATATCTCTCAGATTGCAATAAAACCGTGCCTAAAACCTTCCTCAGGTATAAATTAGTAACTGTACAAAAAATTTAAGTCTCTGCGTCTTGTCGTTCGGAAGTGATAAGCGTACACCGAACACTCACATTAATATATATATAGCTATCCGATCGCCATAAAACCGTGCCTAACGCCTTCCCCGGGTAGACATTAGTAACTGCGCTGGCCGCGGTGGCCGAGGTGACTGAGGCGCTCCAGTCACGGTCAGCACGGCCACTACGGTCGGGGGTTCGAATCCTCCCTCGGGCATGGATATTTGTGCCGTCCTAGTTTGTAAGTAGTTCATAAGTAGTTTGTAAGTTTAGGGACTGATGACCCCGTAGTTAAGTCCCATAAGCTTAACAAACATTTGAACATTAGTAACTGTACAAATTTTTAAATCTTTAAGTCTTGCGTTTCAGACGTGACAAACGTACACCGAACAGACATTCACATTTATAGATATAGATGTATTTCTCTTAACCACATTCTATTATTTATATCACTTTCATCATCTTCAGAAGAGTTTAAAACATCTTCACGCAGGAGAACATATAAAATAAAGGATTTCTCATCGAAGTGTAAAATGAATAAAAGAGCATGGTCAACATGTTAATATATACGTCCCCAAAATGGATCGTCATATCAGAGAAAAAGATAAAATATGACTGTTTCTCACGTAAGTAAGACAGACTGACATACTGTCGTATACTACAGACAGACAGTCATATCTTTTACTCTGTTATTACAAAAAAATTAATAAATTTATTAATAAATGTCCTGTTACTGTTTAAATAGTATATATTTGCATAACCACATTAGTTATTTTCCAACCACTCTGTAAATATTTTACCCTTTCATATTTATTTTATATTTGTTGATGTATCTCACTTGTTTCATTACGAATGTAACTAGATATTAGCAAAATTCAATATAATGTGTAAAATATAATTTTAATTCGTTACTTACTCTTTATACACTCACAACGTCTCAAACCGAAGAATATTAATTCTTGAAGTGCAACATTTACCTCAGCCATCCTCTTTGCACCACATTCAGTGTTTATATTTTGTAAATGTGTAACGCTAAGCGTAGCAAAAATGCTCTCATGTGTAAACAATGTCCTTGCCCAATGCGTAACTTGGTTACACGTACACCTACAAAAAGAACACAGCAAGTACATAAAATTTTTCCACTGAAGATAAGACTGCAGTGGCTCGAAAACTAGTTCTGAATTAAATGAAAAACATCCAAAAAGGCAGATCGTTGCAATTCTATTAACAAAAAAAAGTAAGTAAGTAAGTAAAAATTATTGCTGCAATTTCAGCACCCCTCAGCTTGTCAGATGTTGAGGATATGATTAATGATGATAACCACGGTTCAACTTGGTTCTCGGCGGTAAAGAAGAATACTTGTCGGAAAGTTCGTCTGGATAGTCCTCTTCTAGTCACGATTTTGGAGAAACATCTGTTTCAAAATGCAATGAAAATGATGGACATGGCATGTGTGAATCCATGGCTTCAGTACAGGCATGACGGAAGTTTATAAAGTGCAACGAAAATACACACATAATCTTCTGAATTACGGATGGCTGTGGGGAATACCTGGTCTCATCACCAAATGGAATGTCATTCGTTGACGAAGATGAAGAAGACGTAAATACAGCTCGAAAGAAACCTTTCGTCTTGCACAGACAAGCGACTGAACAAATATGATCATTGGCCTATTGTTGATGACTTAAAATCTGCAAGATGTTGTTGCAGAAGCGGTTGCAATTGTATTCTATTCTGATGGTCATTTCTATCTATTTAAGTGGGAATCAACAATATATTTTTGCATTCGGAGGAGAATGTTGGCGATTGGAGTTTCAAAAGTAGCCCACGGCCGACGACATAGTAATTCTGTCAGATACAGCAAAGGACCTGGAAGAGCAATTGAATGGAATGGACAGTGTGCTGAAAGGTGCATATAAGATGAACATTAACAAGAGCAAAACTTGGGTAATGGAGTGCAGTCTAAGAAAATCAGGTGATGCAGAAGGAATTAGATTAGGTAACGAAACAATAAAGGAGGTATATGAGTTTTGTTACTTGGGCAGTAAAATAACAAATGGATGGATGGAAGCTTAGGGTTTAACGTCCCGTCGACAGCTTGGCCATTAGAGACGGAAAATAACAAATGGTGGTCGCAGTACAGAGGATATAAAATGCAGAATGTCAATGGGTAGAAAAGCGTTCTTGAAAAAGCGAAATTTGTTAACATCGAATATGGGTATAAGCCTAAGGAAGTCCTTTCCGAAGGCATTTGTATGGAGTGTTGCCTTGTATGGGAGTGAAACATGGACGATAAACAGTGCGGACAAGAAGAGGATTGAGGCTTTTGAAATGTGGTGCTACAGAAGAATGCTGGAGATTAGGTGGGTGGATCGCGTAACTGATGAGTAGGTACTGAACATTATTGGTGAGAACAGGGATTTTTGGAACACCTTGACTAAACGAAGGGACAGATTGATAGAAAACATTCTTAGACATCAAGGAATTGTGAATTTGGCGTTGGAGGGAAGTGTATGGGGTAAAACCGCAGAGGAAGACCAAGAGATGGATACAGTAAGCAGATTCAGACAGATGTAGGTTGCCGTTCTTATGTGGAGATTAAGAGGCTTGCTCAGGATAGGGTATTGTGGAGAGCTGCATCAAACCAGTCTCAGGACTGAAGACCACAACAAGAACAGTCCTGTGTTGGCGTCGGCCGCGGTGGCCGAGGGGACTGAGGCGCTCCATTTGAACCAGTGTTGGCGATTGTAAAATTTTACCAATTTTCCTACGCGTTGGAGACTTTTGGATGAAAATACAAGCCGCTGAAATTAAGTACAGGTTTCGATTACAGCTCAATGTTGGTGACACGTGATTCACTGACGCTACTGTCGTTGTTCTTGATCAAAATGTTCAAATGTTTGTATAGCTTATGGGACTTAACTACGGGGTCATCAGTCCCTAAACTTACAAACAACTTATCAACTAGCTTATTCTAAGGACGGCACAAATATCCATGCCCGAGGGGGGATTCGAACCCCCGACCGTAGTGGCCGTGCAGACCGTGACTGGAGCGCCTCAGTCCCCTCGGCCAGCGCGGCCGGCGTTGTTCTTGTTGTTGTTGTGGTTTTCTGCCAGCAAACTTGTTTTATGCAGTTCTGTGCTGTGCAAGCGTCTTCGAAAAAGAACGGCACCCAACATCCTTTTAAACCTGCATACCTTATTCCTCTCTGTCTCCCTGTACGATTTTTACCCCAACACTTCCTTCTATCGGTAAGCTGACGATTCCCTGATGTCTCACAATGTGTCGCACCAACCTATTCCTTCTCTTAGTCATAATACGCGAGAAACTCTTTTCCCAAATTTTGTTAAACATCTCATTAGTTACGTGATGAACCGATCTAATCTTCGCTACCAGAAAACCGTAAGTGTAACAAGAAATTCATTTTGATATATATCCATACTTGTTTTTCCCTTTTGAGTCAAGGGAATGGAATTGCTTAAAACTGTGGTGTCGTACAAGTCCAAAGTGCGCGCCACCTACTTTCGCCGCCATGCACGCACGGCGCGGCGTTCTTACGACGTCAGCTACGAGCGCCCTCTGCTACAACTCCGCTCGTGGCCACCACTGAACGAGATCGTTCACTTGGGACTGAGATAGCAACCAGTTAGGACCTTCGTAATCAGATAGGCACCAGTGAAGACTTGGCTATCGTATATGCACTAGGAAGCAGTACTAGGCAGGCCTCTAGCTCAACTATGTATCTTCAGTACTGAGCAATGTAAAAGTTAAGTATTGTATAAATTCTGTGCAATATATATCTCGTTTGAATTTACTCTAGTGTTTCTAGTTTCTGGCTGCTCCCCTCCGTACCTGCACCAGCGTGCTGTCTTTATTCCTGTGTCGGTCTCATTCCACTCGGCCACCGACACCTACGACGGAAACGAGACACAAAAGCGGCGACGAGGCTGGGACACAAAAAAAACTGTGATGATGTAAAAGTAATCCATCTCTTTAAATTTATTTTTTTAATAGTCGACGATGTAGTGTAGGGAACATTCCCTACGCCTGGCAACACTGGACTGGACCCTCAGGCGTGATCGGCGGCAGCATTAACCGGTCGTGCCTGAGAGACGGCGCGAGTGCGAGGTGAGGAGGCAGGAGGCGAGCAGTTTTGCGAGAGCCAGCGAGGTCGCGGTGTCCTGGCGGCGGCGGCGGCGCCATTAGGCCGGTAATCGCGGCGTGGCGCTAAATGAATCATTAAGCACAATTACCGGCGGCAGCGCTAATTCGGCCAGCGCCGGCCAGGCGAGAGGCGAGCACGCTCCGCCGCCAGGTCGATATTCAAATTAAACACGCCGCTGGACGCGGGGGCGTGGCCGGCCACTGCCCCCGCCCCCACCACAACACGCGCTGCCGTGGCACAGGTCGCGGGGCGCCTCCTCATGCCCGTGTCGCCGACTAAACCAGTCACCCTGCAGCAGCGGCGTCTAGTCAACAACATCGCAAACCGTAGAACGGCCGGCCTCTTCGTTAATTAAAACTTCCGGGCTAAGTTGCCGTGGTCCATCCATAAAACTTCTAACTCCCGACGTTTCGTTGCCTACTGCGGGTAACATCTTCAAGGGTGAGTCGACGACTGCTTACTAGGCGCTGGAGGTCCTGCTTATATAGATGGCGCCACCACTTGTCACGTGCTGCCGACGTCATGTCTCTCGATTATAGGTAATCGATTGTCATATCTTTGGTTCAAGTTGACCGCCAAATCTTATCTAATTTCAAACCTTCTTCTTTCCTGTTAAAATTATTCTGGTATTTTTGTATTTCTATGGCTTCTCTGTACATCCGTGTGTAATAATGCGACGTGCTGGCCAGCACGTTCGTTTCACTAAATTTGATTTCATTGTCACCACGTGTAAAAACATGCTCTGCCACAGCTGACTTATCTGTGTGACCCAGACGACACACAAGTTGCACATAGTGAGAAAACCCACTGCCCTGCAGGAATATTCAGTCGCTGCAATTACTCCTAAACATTATGCTATAGTTTTAGATTTCCTTATTAAAAAATAAATAAATAAATAAAAATAAAAAAAAGGGGGGGCTTAAGTAGACTACCTTATACTAAAGACGACACAAGCATCCATGACCGAGGGGGGGGGGGATACGAACCGAACCCCCGACCGTAGCGGCCGTGCAGACTGTCACTGGCGCGCCGCAGACCACTCGCCCACTGCGGCCGGCTACTGCTTATTTTGTTTCACGTTTATTTGTTTGTAAATCTATCGGACCGAACTGCGTGGTTATCAGTCCATAGCTTACAAACTACTTAAACTAAGGTAAACTAACCTAAGGACAACACACACACACACACACCCATGCCCCAGGGTGGACTCAAACCTCCGACAGCGAGCAGCCGCGCGCTCTGCAACGAGGCACTTTAGACCGCTCGGCTACTCTACCGCGGCGTTTCGCTTTTCATGCACAGGAGAGTGCACTTTGTTTCTTTCCATGACACTGGTGTCATTAAGTCATAGTTTCTTTAATTTTCTCTAATTTTCAAATGGTGTGTTAAGCTGGGCTAAATCAGAAATAAAACTGGAAAAAAAATCGAGAACTTTTCATTCAAAATTATCACCGCGAGACTATCCATTCCTACAGCCTTTGGACGTAGTTACAAAAAATTCTCACAGATGGCAGCACTGAGCAGATGGACGGAAGGTGGCTTGAGTTGAAACCACTGTGTCAGTCGACTGGAAAACAATGAAAGCTACGGTGGACGCAAATGACGCTACTATGCCTAGGAGGGATAAAGTCGTGGTAGCCATTGGGCAGGCAGCTGCCGCTAGCGTCACTGTTGCTGTCGTGAGAGGCGAGGTGTCTGGCGCCGGCGTCAGCCAGTCTGGTGGCTTTTATCAACGCCGCCGCATTGGCTTTCGGCGAGTGGGGAGCGGAGGCGCGGTGCGGCGGCTGTCAGCAGACAGGCGGCGCGGCGGCCGGAAGCGCGTCACGGGCCAGCCAGCGCGGCGGCGGCGCACGGCGCTAATCTCACTGCCGCCGCCGCCAGCCGCGATCCCATTAAGATAAGTAATCCCCGCGGCCGTCGCCCTGCCCCCCACCACACGCACGCACGCACACGCACGCACGGGCTGCGCAGGCGCGGGCGGAATGAGAGGTTCCCAGCGAGGCGAAACGAAACCGCAGGCGGCGGCGGGCCGGCCGCAGACCGCAGCCGGCGGAAGCCGCCCTCCCCTCCCTCCCCCTCCCTTCCCCTCCCCCGCCGCCCACCCCCCTGCCGCTTCCCCTTCCGCCCCTCTTTTCTGCTTGCCTGCGCACCGCAGCCGGCGTCCCGTGCCCAGCACCGGCCTTCGTCGCCCGCGACCGCACGCTGCCGGCACCGAGAAACGCGCAACTGTGCGCCTAGCGCCTCCTAACGGAATGCTTCATTGCTGCGTTAACTTCTTCAGTCCTAGTGCCAAGATTAATTTAAAATTTTGAAAATGTCAATACTTTTTTTGTTTATTGGGTTACATAGACATCATATTTCTCTCTTTTGCAATTTGGAAAAATTTCATTTTTTGAACGTTGATGGTACACACTTACGTACCGCGGGTTTCAATCATAAACATAGTTCTTAAATTTTGTTAAGGGAACATACTGTATTTAAGGGTAAAATTAATTTGTACAACCTGCATATTTTATTCATCTTGAGGTTTGATAAGCTCTTCAATCTCCGTGTTTGCTAACAAGATAAATTTGCTTTATACGTAAGGTCCGCCTTGAGCAAACACAAATATTTTTATAATTACGTAGGCTTCCACACCCAGAGTCAGATTACATAAAAAAAAAAAAAAAAAAATTAAAAAAAAATAAAAAAAAATCAAATGTTTGTATAGTTATGGGACTTAACTATGGGGTTATCAGTCCCTAAACTTACAAACTACTTATGAACTAGCTAACTCTAAGGAGGGCACAAATATCCATGCCCGAGGGGGGATTCGAATCCCGACCGTAGTGGCCGTGCAGACCGTGACTGGAGAGCCTCAGTCCCCTCGGCCACCGCGGCCGGCCATAAAACTTTTCTGGGTGTTGTACCGCGTCATGATGTAAGGCTATTACTTAAATAACCGACGTTTCGGCCAATGTTACAGTGGCCTTCAGATGAAGGATGAAGGCCACTGTAACGTTGGCCGAAACGTCGGTTATTTAAGAAATAGCCTTACATCATGACGCGGTACAACACCCAGAAAACTTTTATGTCAACAAATATTTTTATTTCTCCCATACATGTTTCGCTGGCGTTGCATCATCATCAGTGGGATGTTTAATTCGTATTGTCCGTCAAATTAACAATGAAATGATCGTTACTTTTTGTACATTAAGTGTAAAAACTACAGATAATTCTGAGACTAATATAAATCGTTTCTTATTTTTATTGGTATACTAGGCCTACCTTAATACCACATGTAGTTATGTTTGTGGTTCTTTAACTCACAAAACGTCACTGAGAATCTTTGACAGTCTGTCATCTGCAAACCAAAACATGTGTATTTAATGGGGTGAATGGTTAGCTTGTAAATATCGGGATTTTTACGAAAATATAGGACGTCGTTTTTGTGTTTTGGTATAATTTTCCTGTAGCGACTGCTTCTATAACAAAATGTCTATGTGTTTATAGCAAGTTTTTGTCGCCTACTTTGGTGAATATGCGCTGTTTTCGCGTTTTCGTTTGTATGAAGACATGGCTTTATGGTGAGTTTTGCTCATAAAATTCTCTCAGGCTTCCAGCGGTTTCTAGTGGTTTGATATCCACGAGCTTTCGGCTGAGATCTTCACGGTCATTGTCAAGTGGTGACTGTCAAGTCATTGCTGCTGCCGTCCTTATACAGTTGCGCGGCTTCCTGTTACGTCAATGGTGCTCCGCCGCATCGCCACGTATGCCCTTGTTTTGTTCTCGTTCCTGCCGCGTCCGCTTTAACCGTCCGATGTCCGGGTCACAAATATTCAAATGTTTGTAATTCTATGGGACCAAATTGCTTTGGTCATCAGTCCCTAGACTTACAAACTACTTAAACTAAGGAGGACACACACATCCATGACCGAGGTAGGATTCGAACCTCCGACGCGGGAGGACGCGCGATCCGTAACGTGGCGCTCCAGACCGCTCGACTACTCCCGCGCGGCTCAGAAGCTGTGCTCAGCTGCAAGCCGCCGTCTTCATTAAGTGTTTTTTTTTTCCCGGATATTTTATTTTCGATCGCCTCTTTGATTATGCTATCCCAGAAAGTATTTGTTCTGGTAATGACAGATGACTCATCGAATGCAATGCGATAAGGACGGCGGAAGCAATGACTCGAGAGTCATCACTTTACAATGGCCGTGGAGATCTCGACCAAAACCTCGTGGATATCAAACCAAGTGACGCGGCTGGAAGCCCGAGAGATTTTTATGAGCAAACCAACACCGTATCTCACTGGCTGGCCGATGCGATGCGGTGGGCCGTGCCCCATCGACCTGCCAGTGAGCTACACCAACACCACCTGGATACGCTTGCAACCTACTCTGCGTGACGTGGCACGGCAACGCGGAGGCCTTCTCTTCAGTCGGTGTTGGCAAATACTATGCCTTCATACACTTTCAATTGTTTATTGCACAAGAACCAAACACTGTGCAGATGTCACACATATGTCATTTTAAAGAAAAACCCTCAAAGTGTTTTTTTTTTTTTTTGTTTTTTTTTGTTTTTTTTTTCCTATGTATACCGCCACAGTGTAGTTTGCTGAGACACAGCGCTACTCGCAAACATGGCGAGTTCAGGTGCGGAGCGAACTTTCTGTGTCTTGGAGTTCGACGAAAACACAGTGTGCCACAACTATTCGGCAAGAATCCAGCAACAAGAATATGGACTAACAGCAGATCCCTGATATAGTCCTACTCTCTCTGGAAATACCTTTGTTGTACGAGCTACTCAATCCACTCGTTACCTGTTGCAGGCGGAGTATTTTTTTAATTTTATACAGACTGCAAATATAAATATAAAAGCTGTTTTACTTTGGTTTCGTAACTGTAATAAATTTTACACGTAGTTTTACACGATAATGTATTTCATGTTAGTTTTCCACGTCGTACTCGACTGAAACAAGTATCTAAAAACATTTTTATACCACGAAACAAGCCGCACATTAACCGTCTGGTTGATGCAGGTATTGTGAGGACGTGGGACCGCTAAAGAATGCTGCAGGCTCCTCGGGTCCCCTACCTACATGCAATTGGTCCCTTCTAAGATTCCACGCACTTTTAAAATAGACGCTATAGGCTTCACAAATTGTGACTACGTGAACTATGTGCTGCTAATTAATTTGCAGAACAAATTCTCAGAAACAATTACACAGCCCATGTAGCCGGTGACGACGTGTGCAGGGCAGCCGTGGCTTCACTCTGGCTGCACGTTGGCAACTGCTCACCACATGGGCTGTATGATTTTTTCTGAGGATGACCTGCAATAGGTCGAAACCGGTAAAATAAAATTCACCTTACGCGTTTTTTTTTTTCAACATAAATACGTCCTGCTACTCGAACACAAAGACAGAGGAGGAAATCTGGAAGCACTTCAGACTGCCTGACGTCACATTCCGTTGAAAATCGTTTCAAATGGGACTGAATAACCGTGTTACTTTGTGACCGTTTGGTTGTCCAGAGTAGCATATCCAGAAATCCATTACATGACTTTAATCGAAAATGTCCAACCGACGTATTCTACATTTACAGTTTCTGCACTGACAATAAAGCACACGGCAAGAAAAGCAGAGTTATTTATTTTGCGGGTTAGGGAGGAGGAAATGGTAATAATTAAAATATTGGCGCACGAAAGAGGTCGCTGTAAATTCTGTTGGGTTGGGAATGTATCCCTTGAACGGCAACGACCTGCACCACCGTCGATTAGCGTCTCGTACAGGAATTTGATTTTTAGCGATATGAGGAATTCCGCGAAATGCACGAAAAATTCAGCGCGCTCGTTTTGCCAGCCAATAACAGGCGGCAATCTGCAGCGTCACTCACTCCGGCCGGTTACGTGAAATTAAAAACGCGACTCGTGTTTTGCGATGAGTTTTAATTTCGAGCACTGCTTACAGTGCGCGTCCCGTCCCGGCGATATATTGCAGCTTAGAGAATTTTACCAGTGCATTAGAGATACCGCGCAACAAGCATGGCTCGGAGGAAACACCGGGGGTGCTCGCTTCCGATTTCAGTTAATATTCAGTAACTCAGTGTGCGTCACCGACGATGTCGGCTTCACAGCGAGAAGCGCCAGGTACAACACAAAATAGATACAGGGTGTCTCAGAACTGAAACAGCTGATAGTGGCTCCGCAACATAGCGAGGAATGGTCGGAAATATATATTTATTATGTCACGGACGTACATCGTACAGCTCATACTAATAGTTTGAAGAACCGTTTTTCAACCTCTTTCAGTTCGCGACCCCTCTCCATAATCCTGCCCATGCCGAACTGTATCACAACTGTGTGTGTGAATTCAAAGACAGCTGATAAAAAATTATTGTAATGAAAACGGTGCAGTATTCTACACTAAAGGGTGAAGTTTTTAATCTATTTTATCGGAATGTAACACGTTATTCTATTTTACATTAAATTTAACAGAAAAATATATGTTGCATGACGAATGTTGCAGATTAAATTCGGAAGCGAATTATGCTTCCCACTTTATAGGCAATTACTAAAGAAGTTTCGGTTTTTCGATTTTCTCAAAATTACTTATTGCCTCTCGTTAATTTAGCTATCGATAGGTTTTCGGTCTTTTCATTTATCCATCGTTAACATGGAGTATTTATTGTAAAAAAATTCTGTAATTTTCGTATAAAATAATTTTTACTTTTCTTAGGCAATTACTAGTCTGGTTGTTCTATGATGCAATTACTTCCTCCTTTGAGGCGAGACCCCCAAGGGTCGCGACACACAGATTGAAATACACTGGTTTAAAGTGACGATCTCTCGTTCATGGCACAAATATTTTTGTCTCCATTTTGATTATGAATATAATTTTACTGTCGATAAAAACTCAAAGGTACAGCTACTACCACAGAAAATACTATGTGGAGAATTGTTGTATCTAACCATATGCTCAATATGTCTTCAACTATGATTCCCAACTTTCTTCACATTAAAATTTATGCTAGCGAAAACCCTTCGACATATGGCTTCCGTAAATTTCACTTTAGCTTTGAAGAATAAGGCGTCCGTGCTCCATAAAGAAACTTTACTTTTAGGTACCTCCAAAGAAAGGTATCACATGGATTGAAGAATGGACTATTTAGAGCCCAAATTGTGAAGACTTAGAAGTGTGAAATAATCAGCATGTCTAAACACTCCTGTAAGAAAATCAAGTAAATAAAAAGATACCTTCTTCAGGTTATTAAGTAATTATTTCTCTTGGCCGGTTTCAATGATTTATATCACAATCTTCAGAAGAGTTAAATATCTTCACTTAGTAGAACCTGTAAAATAACAGGTTCCTCGTCGAAATGTGAAATGAGTAAAAATGCACAGTCGACATGTTAAAATATACATCACCAAAATGGATCATCATATCAGATCAGTGTGTTTTGTATTCACGTGAGAAACAGTGGCTTTATCTTTTAATCTGATATGACGATCCATTCTGGTGATGTATATTTTAACACGCTGACAGAATTTGTACTCATTTCACTTCTCCTAACTGAAGATGTTTAAACAGTTCTAAATATGATGATGAAGAAGGTGTGTTTTTATTTATATTTTAACCAGATCGCACACCACCGGCGTAACATGCCAGTTAACTAGAAAATCAAATGTTTCCAGTTGTACCCTTCCACGAATCACTAAGTGTTGAACAGCGACAACGTAGAAAGAAGCTGGGGAACGAAATTGTTCCTGAAGCACCTGCGGTTTTTCAGTAGCCTAAACTCGTACATTTTGTTTCTAAAACTCACCGTTCAAAAGAAAATGTGTCCCATTGGCAAACCACAGTCTGTTGAAGAGTTTCTTCGCTACATTCCAATTTTGTGTCCTCTTTCATTGAGAACACTCAGAGCCATGAAATATTGTTTGGTGCAAATTTGTGAGCAAGCAGGTGCCAAGCCATGCAAACGCAGTCTTACTTCGCACAGCCAACTGAGCGAGTTTTGGTCGCAGCATGTTCGTGCAGCATACTCTGCAGTTCGAGGAAAACCTCTTCTACTTTTTAGAAGATCGGCAACAAATCGCCCTACTCACTACCTCAGAACAGCCTCGATATATCTAACTCACGGTCAAATTCTAAAGAAGAAGTAAGAATATTTTAGTTTTGTATACATCGAAAGTGTATTGTGCTGTTGCAGCTGTTATTCAACAGATTCAGACATACATTATCAGAAGAATCAGTAGGTATTTATTTTGTTAGAGACATCATGTTCTCAAGATTGGTTATATTTTAAACACTCAGATCTAAGAAATATAGCAAAAAATGTTCAAGTGTTTGTAGAGCTTATGGGACTTAACTACGGGGTCATTAGTCCCTAAACTTACAAACTGCTTATGAGCTAGCTAAGACCTAAATTGCATCTAACTGATAAATAATACGAAACATGTTGATATATTACAGCTTACGGTAAAAATGTGCGCCTCGGATGCACAGTGGTAGAGTGCCAGACTACAAATCCAAAGGTCGCGGGTTCGATCCCCGCCAGGTCCTAGGATTTTTATCTGTCACTTTCCACTTCTTTCACCTCTGGCAGTATTGCTCATGTGAAAAATACCGAGTAGCACCGTGGTTGGGAACCTACGGTAAACTGTAGGTCCCCCTATAACTGGCTGGGTAAGTCAGTTCGAAGGTCGGAGGAAGGCAACGGCATACCACCTCCAAACAGGACCATGCCTAGTAAAGCACTGTGGTGTTCAAACCAATCTTCGGATTGTTGACTGCTTTACTTACTACATACTACTAAACCAATAGCTGCCTCGGCTTAGCAATGTTTATACTAGTAAGAAAAGTTAAGTAGATTCTTTGTGTTCCAAAAATTTCGTTTTATGTTGGGAAAATGAGGATTTCAGAAAACGAGTTTAAGAAATAGATGTATAGGAAACTTTATTCACTTGTAACAAAAAACATTAGTTGTATGTTAGTCATGTAAAAACCATTACGCAATCCGCTTTAGATTATAGATTCTTCTATTTGGTTGATACACAGTATCTGTAAAAAAGTTACACTTCAAAACTGTGCTTTACGAACTGTTGGTTTTCTAACTTGTCTTCGACGTCCAGAGGCCGGCCGCGGTGGCCGAGGGGAGTGAGGCGCTCCAGTCACGGTCTGCACGGCCACTACGGTCGGGGGTTCGAATCCCCCTCGGGCATGGATATTTGTGCCGTCCTTAGTGTTAGCTAGTTGATAAGTAGTTTGTAAGTTTAGGGACTGATGACCCCGTAGTTATGTCCCGTAAGCTGTACAAACATTTTCTGACGTCCAGTGCCACCTGGGGCGGTGGGCGGTGCCTAAGCGGATGACTGTGCCTGTCGCCCCTGGAGTCGCCGCCCGGTGTCCCGCGCCCCCGGCCCGGCCATTTCCTGTCACGTGATTGGCGGCGCGCCGTCGCTCGCCCGTCGCCGCACGCTGCAATTTCCGTCTCGGATATTCGGCGCGAGCCGCCGCCCGCCTCCAAACCGCTCATACCCCAGCCACGACCCCAACTGCTGGGCCGATGTGTAGCCTAGGGATACGGGGCCTGCGACAACTGCGTGACGTCACCGACAGAGTGCCGAGTCCCGGGGCTAATTCTAGGCGTCCGGTGCGTTCAAAAAACTTCAGTGCGGCGCCCATCACCTGCGTGACAGCTCCTCATGAGTTCAGTTTGTTTAAAGATCACCCTAGATCACGTTAAAAACACGACTGTTAATTTCACAACTAGTTTCAGCAGAGATTGTTACCATTTTAAGAAAAAAAAAACTTAAAAGCTACAATGCAGATGTACATGAAAACACTGCTCAACTTCGTGGTCTAACACGTGGATTTTATCGTAACAGACCAGTACAAAAGGCAAATGACACAACTGATGCCGGCCGGCCGCGGTGGCCGAGCTGATGCGGCGCGCCAGTCACGGTCTGCTCAAATGTTGGTAGAGCTTATGAGACTTGACTACGGGGCCATCAGTCCCTAAACTTACAAAGTACTTATGAACTAGCTAAGACTACAGACGGCACAAATATCCATGCCCAAGGGGAAATATCCATGCCCAAGGGTGGATTCGAACCCCCGACCGTAGTGGCTGTGCAGACCGTGACTGAAGCGCTCAGTCCCCTCGGCCACCGCGGCCGGCTCACGGTCTGCACGGCCACTACGGTCGGGGGTTCGAATCCCCCCTCGGGCATGGATATTTGTGCCGTCCTAGTTCGTAAGTAGTTCATAAGTAGTTTGTAAGTTTAGGGACTGATGACCCCGTAGTTAAGTCCCATAAGCTTTACAAACATTTGAACATTTGATTTGGTTCGAATCCCCCCTCGGGCATGGATATTTGTGCCGTCCTTAGTGTTAGCTAGTTCATAAGTAGTTTGTAAGTTTAGGAAGTGATGACCCCGTAGTTAAATCCCTTAAGCTGTACAAACATTTGAACATTTGATTTGAACTGATGCCGGCCGCTGTGGCCGAGGGGACTGACGCGCTCCAGTCACGGTCTGCACGGCCACTACGGTCGGGGGTTCGAATCCCCTCGGGCACGGATATTTTTGCCGTCCTTAGTATTCGTTAGTTCATAAGTAGTTAGTAAGTTTAGGGTCTGATGACCCCGTAGTTGTCCGCCTCCGTAGCTCAGCGGTAGCGTCGCTGACTACCACGCAGGAGGCCCGCTGAACCGTAATCTTCCCTCCACGTCCCGCGGGCGAATTCCTAGGCGTCGCACGCCACCAAGTCCGCTGGCCAGCACGCAGTCTGGGGAGCTGGCGGGATAAAAGAGAGGCGCCCTTCTGGAGTTCGGTGCAGTCGGTAATAAAGGCGCGAAATGAAAAGCGCCACCGCCGCGGGGCGGTGGTGGGGGCAGACCGCCTCACAAATTAATTGGCGCCGGCTGGGCTGGGACGTGTGCCAGTGACGCGTCTAGCCGCCGACACCCCAACACAAGGCCGCGTGACGTCACACACAGTAGGCCGCCGCCGCCCAGCCCACTGGCTGGCCGCTAGGGCAGTGTTTTTCAACCTGTCAGTCTCGCTCGGAGGAGGGGGGGGGGCGGTTGCAGTCAGTGGAGGAAGTTCATTGCTGTAGTCTTTACTCGAAAGACTGCTCTGTGTGAGTGTGTGTGTGTGTGTGTGTGTGTGTGCGCGCGTTATGGTTTACAGGTTTATAGTGCCGTTTTGTCGGTGGCAAAAAGCGACAATTCGCTGACACTTTAATATTTCAATAAGAGGTTTTCAGCCAAGATCGCTTTCTTCTTTTAATTACATGACCGGTTTCGATGTGCTAGACGCCATCAAATGTTCAAATGTTTGTCAAGCTTATGGGACTTAACTACGGGGTCATCAGTCCCTAAACTTACAAACTACTTATCAACTACCTCAAACTAAGGACGGCACAAATATCCATGCCCGAGGGGGGATTCGAACCTCCGACCGTAGTGGCCGTGCAGACCGTGACTGGAGCGCCTCAATCCCCTCGGCCACCGCGGCCGGCTAGACGCCATCTTCAGACCGAATACACAAAGGTTTTTTTTATTTTTTTTTTTTATGTAACTATATGAGCTGAATTATATATAGCCAAAGAAATCTTATCTATCTACAATTACATACCTATAGTAATTTTTTTACATGACTTCACTGCTGTTGCAACAATGTTTAACATAGCAAATTGGTATACGTCCACGTTGATGTGTCATCCAAATAAAATTTACACGTGAATAATAACACGACTGAATCCATCTTTCTCAAGGTCTAAGTCAGAGGCACTTCAGAATCAAGATTAGTACTGACTGAAGTGAAGCACAATATCGACTATTAGACGGGAAGCCATATAGAGATTTTACATGTACATAAATACTCTGGTGCATAGCATTGTACTTTATACAAATTATTTATGTATGACATGCAATGTATAAGAAATGGTAGTTTATGTAATTAGCGTACATACGATTTAAAAAAAAAAAAAAAAAACCTTTATGTACTAGGTCTGAAGATGGCATCAAGCACGCCGAAACCGGTCTTGTAATTAAAAGAAGAAAGCGATCATGGCTGAAAAGCTCTTATTAAACAATTCTACATCGCCCCATTAACGTGTTCCTTATATAACTTTAATATTTGTTCTTACTACTATATTTACAGTAATTATTGTCTACGGCCGCGATGGAGTAGCCGAGCGGTCTATAGCGTCTCGCTGCGGAGCGCGCGGTTGCTCGCCGTGGAGGTTCGAGTCCTCCCTGGGGCATGGGTGTGTGTGTGTGTGTGTGTGTGTGTGTGTGTGTGTGTGTGTGTGTGTGTATGTGTTTGTCCTTAGGTTAGTTTACCTAGGTTTAAGTAGTTTGTAAGTTACGGACTGATGACCACGCAGTTTGGTCCGATAGATTTACAAACATTTGAATTATTGTATATTATATGATGACCACTGTCTGCGATTGTGTCCATGACGACAGCCGCAATCATTCGACAATCAACCACTTGACAATGGCCGAGGAGATCTCGACCGAAACGTTATGCATAATAAACCACATTACGCGGCTGGAAACCCGAGAAAATTTTGGCATTATTATTATTATTATTTAAAGAAGGAAGCAGTTGTTTTGTATTCCTCATATAGCGGCTACGAATCGGCAGCAAGCAGCCGCCGGCAGACGCTATCTGCCCGCTAGCTCCCGCGGTGCCTTCCGGAGCGTCGACTATCGACCTGCCGCGATCGACCGGCGCGCCTCTTCGGCTATGCACCGCTCAAGACGCCGCCCTCCGACACTTTTTTACGAGCGTAAATAAAACAGGTGGAGTGCAGGGAGGGGGGCAGTAAACGAGTAATCGGTGGCCGTCGCTCTCATTATCCAATTTGCGGAACCTCGGCCGGCGCACGGTCGTCTCGGCCGCGGGCGCCCTGGGGAAGGCCGCTGCTTCCGCGACTAGCAGCTGCAAACGACAGGAAAACTACCTCACACACCTCGTTTTTCTTCTTCTTCTCCTGCTTGTTCTTTGTCTTCTGCTTTTCCCGTATTTCTGCGGGGTCGGCATGATTGCAATGCCGCATGCCCTTATTGTTCTAATGTTTGTAAGCCTAAGGGAACAAACCGCTGAGATCGTCTGTGCGCACACTTACAAACTACGCAAGCTAACTTATGCTAAGGACAACACACAAAAGCCTAAGTCTGAGGGAGTATTCGAAGCTTGTAATATTTCTGGCTTAAAGCCATCATATTAAGTTCGAAGTATTGCTTCAGTGCAGCCTGTTAGGACCATTTTAGTATTTCTCTTTAAATGTAAATTGTAAATTTTCACAACTAACGTGTGGGCTGACGAGAATCCGCACGCAATTATGCAATCACGTCATCAACACAGATTTTCTGTGAACGTTTGGGCAGAAATTGTTGGTGATGTCTTGATTGGGCCTCATGTTCTTCCACCTACGCTCACTGGAGCACGTTATCATGATTTCATATGGGATACTCTACCTGTGAGGTTAGAACTTGTACCTTTACAAGTACGACACAACATGTGGTTCATGCACGATGGAGCTCCTGTACATTTCAGTCGACGTGTTCGTACGGTTCTGAACAACAGATTCGGTGACCGATGGATTGGTAGAGGCGGACCAATTCCATGGCCTCCACACTCTCCTGACCTCAACCCTCTTGACTTTCATTTATGGGGGCAATTGAAAGCCCTTATCTACGCAATCCCGGTACCAAATGTAGAGAATCTTCGTGCTCGTATTGTAGAAGGCTGTGATACAATACGCCATTGTCCAGGGCTGCATCAGCACATCAGGGATTCCATGCGACGGAGGGTGGATGTATGTATCCTCGCTTACGGAGAACATTTTGAACATTTCCTGTAACAAAGTGTTTGAAGTCATGCTGGTACGTTCTGGTGCTGTGTGTTTCCATTCCATGATTAATGTGATTTGAAGAGAAGTATTAAAATGAGCTGTAACATGGAAATTAAGCGTTTCTGGACACATGTCCACATAACATATTTTCTTTCTTTGTGTGATTACGCGATAAATCAGTCAAACATTAAGGTCGTAAATTCTACCAAATACCTAGGAGTTACAATTACGAACAACTTTGAATGGAGAGAACACACAGAAAATATTGTGGGGAAGGCGAATCAAAGGTTACGTTTCATTGGCAGAACGCTTCGAAGATGCACCAAAGAGACTGCCTACATCACACATGTGCGTCTTCTCCTGGAGTACTGTTGCCCCTTGTGGGACCCTCACCAGGTGGGACTGACGGAAGATATTGAGAAGGTTCAGAGAAGGACAGCTCGTTTTGTTTTATCACGTTATGGGGGGGGGGAAGCATCACGGAAATGTTGCAAGGATTGGGGTGGAAATCATTAAAAGAAAGACGTTATTCATTGCGGCGTGATCTGTTTGCGAAGTTTCAATCACCGACTTTTACTTATGAATGTGGAAATATTTTGCTAGCACCCACCTACTTAGGGAGACATGACCATCCCAATAAAATAAGAGAAATCAGATCGAAAAGGGAACGATTTAGGTGTTCTTTCTTTCCGCGCGCTATTAGAGAATAAAACGGCAGAGAAAAGTTATGAAAGTGGTTAATGAACCCTCTGCCAGGCACTTAAATGTGATTTGCAGAGTATCTATGTAGATGTAGATGTGGGAGGAATGCTTCCTGAAAGTTTGCCGTACCTTTTTGTAGCACCCTGTATATATTTATTTACTAGCTGTGAACCCGGTGTTGCCTGGGTATGTATTAGGGTTCGACCAAAAAATTAAACGCGGTCGACACCGTACTCGTATATTCGGCATATTCGGCTCCTCTTCTACTTTCCGCCGAAACCGTAACTCGCGTAATTTTCTTATTTGATATTGTTATTAATTTTATTCAACATGTATGTAAAGACCAGTAAGCAGTGAGGCTTAAAATGTGACGTTGGGTACGGTGTGTAGTTTGGACCTCGCCGTTAGTTAGGGGCAGGTGGCCTGGCGCTGCAGTCGTAAGTGGGCGTGTCTCGTCGCCTCCACGGCGGCAGCGGCGGCCCGTTTGAGGCGGCGCGTGACGGGCCCCGCCGCCAGCCCCCGCCCCCGCCCCTCCCGCGCCGACACGTCGGCCGCCGCCGCCAGCGATCGATACTGGGGGTGGGCGCGACAGCCCGCAGGCGGCAGGCGGCGGCGAGGCGAGGCCGGGCCACGCCGGGAATTAGCCGCGCTCGCTGCCGCCGCCACTGCCGCCCCCACACCACCGCCCCCGCCGCCCCCGCCTGCATCCGGCGCCGGTGCCGCCGCCTGCCTGCCGACGCCGCCCCCCGGCTGCGCTACTGCCACACCGGCACTCCACGACGCTATACACGCCCATTTTTCCCATCAAGTACAGGCTCCAAACAGCGAGCGAATAGACGATGCGGTGCAAAATAGGTCAAATGAACTTATCCTCTTCAGTACCAACGAAAAGACTTCGTTTTCTTTTTCTTTTTTTTCAAATATTTTATTCAAAGAGCATTTTATATCGGAATGAGCATGTTATGGTAATTTTTTGTTAATGTTCATCCCGGTCTGCACAGCCACTACGGTAGGGGTTTCGAATCCCCCTTCGGGCATGGATATTTGTGCCGTCCTAGTTCGTAAGTAGTTCATTAGTAGTTTGTAAGTTTAGGGACTGATGACCCCGTAGTTAAGTCCCATAAGCTGTACAAACATTTGAACATTTTGAACAATGTTCATCCAGAAGCAGATTTTCCTATGTCCAGCCTGCTGGACATTGGGACTCAATGTTGCTATTGGTGGTATATGGTCGTTCAAGAAACAAGACACGTATACGTTGTATATTATTTATTTACCATTAAAAACATTACTTTAAGAGTGCTTCAAAATTATGACACTAGAAACGCAGTCTTGTGCCTTGCTCTAAGTAAAGGCCATGTAAACCTAAAGTGAAGAGTTTAGTCAGCAAAATATCGTACTGCGTCACACAAACAACTGTAACCAATATATGAATAAAATCCCCTAATTGTTTTGAGGAGTGTACTTTAGTAATTGGCAACTGTTACCGTGAACCAGACATTCAAAGGTGCCATACTTGGGCACAACATAACAATACCAGTTTTTATCCGTTTTTTCATCGTTGACCGTAAAAACGAAAACAAATGGCCCAATTTTTAATTATATTTTATTTAAACCGTTTTTAGATCGTTACCTAGAAACGCCATGGACCTTCCAGGCTGACGAACTTCAGACATGAAAAAATTTATCAACTCGATCCGTCATGTATAAACACATATGAAAGTTTCGCAATGAAGAAGTTATAGACCATCAAAAACATCCAAAAGAGTATGTCTAGTGGGAATGGTTGATTCGAAATGTAGCAGATTGAATTTGTGAAAGTAAGAGATGGCGGCAATGGCGAGGTAAAGAGCTGAGCAACACCCATGAAAGTGGGATAGAGACAGTTACGTAAAGAACATCGGGTGAAAAGGATAAAGGTAATTGCAACATGAGAGCCAAACAGAAAAAAAAAGCATCAGTGGCAGAAAAGGGAGACAACAGTAAAATATTAAAAGAGCTCGCATGCAACTTTTGTGTGTATGTGTGTGTGTGTGTTAAGACGGAATGAGGACCGAATCAGATAGTTCCATATTTTCCTATTTTCCTGTTAGAATTTAAACAGTGCTACGTCAGGTTCAAGTTTTAGCTAGTTATTAAAATACTTGGCATCTGTAGCTCAAAGTTCTTCTCGACAAGGGAGAGGGAAGGCGGTAACAAACGGCGTTTCTCGTAGGACACTGCTTGTACCAAGGGTGTTCGAATTATAAGGTACGAAACTTCTTAACAACTAATCCGATTGAAATTTGAATATGCCGCTTTGGGATAACGTAGCGCGACATCTAGAAACGCGAATGTAGTGTCGTCACGTCGCCATAAAAATGCGAGGCTGTACCCTCAGCAGGCAAGGTTATGCTCACCGTATTTTTCGCCGTCTGAGGCGTGTACTGTGGGACACTCCGTATTCCACGCAAGTACATCAAGAGCAAATTGCCTGGGCTGCTCCATGATAACGCGCATCCACACGTCTGCAGTGTCAGTTCAACTGGGAGCAGCTTGAGCATCCGCCCTACAGCCCGGGCATGTCGCCCTGTGACTTCCATCTGTTTGGTCCGCTAGAAAATCATCTCAGTGGGCAGCGCTCAGCTTGGACGACGAACCGGACTCAGTAGAGCCACAGGTATTCTGGGGGAAAGGATCGTTTTGTTCGTTAAACAGTGGGATATTTGTGCTAAGGCCTCTGGTGATCACTTTTGATTAATAGTTAAAGACTTCAATTATGCCCACAATGTTGTTTCGTACTATTTCGTTTGAACACCCCTCGTACGAGGGTTGGAACTTAAATAGTGGCAACACTGCTGTGGAGACACTAAGCAATGGAATCTACTATTGTTGCCGATAGCATACCTTGTTGACATATCTATGTTACTTACGAAGAAATGGACTCACTTGTTCCACTTCATCGGAGTGCGCACAATCGAGGGAAACACTTGTGAGCGAGCGGTCTAGCGTAACGGCCTCACTTTGTTATCCTAATGCGTTACGTTCCTACACGGCAGACCGTCAATGCACAGTATTACTGTTCGCTTTTGGAGCATCACCTCCGACCAGCTTTGCGAAAGAAAAGGCATCTCTTTCTGTGCAACCAACCCATCAATTTGCAAACTGTAGCTGCTCTGTTCGGTCGGTGGGACTGGGAAGAACTGTACCATCCACCATAAGTCCCCGTGACTTTGATTTTGTGCCGAGCGTAAGATCGTCACATGTTGCGGCGCCTTTGAATAGCCGCGCGAAACCTGCGCGCGCTGGAGGATGGCGTGACCAGCGCTACTCAGCTGTCGCCCCATGTGGCCTGCGGACGTCATCAGCGGGAGCGGCCGCGAGGGGAGTGTGAAGAGAACGACGGTGGAAGGCGGAAGACCGGAGCCCAGGTGTCGTCGCGCTGGACTACGTCTTGATGTCGACAGCGAGACTTGGTCGGTGTCACTGAAAGCGTCAATGATTGATGTTTATTAACGCTGTGTTGAGTTCCAGAGGGGTGTAAATATTCGCAGGCCGGTGTCTGTACGCGCTGCACGTGCCGTGTTGTTCTGTCAAGTCTATGCTTAACGACGAGTCCCGGTGGAAGGGGCCGTAAACCCGGGGTTACTATGTTGAAAATATACTGAATACTTCAGAAGATTAGTATTCTATTCTTATTCCGGGGTGAAATTATAAGCCTTGTTTTACAAACTGCGTTCAATGGTAACAGTTTTAAGACTTCGCGAGGTCAGTCGAAAGCGAAACTGGAAACTTCCGAGAGAAAACATTGTACACATTTTTAATCTGCCAGTAAGTTTCATATCAGCGCACACCCCGCTGCCGAGTGAAAGTTTCATTCTGGAAACATTGTACTCGTCTATTAAAAGGAACTTTTTATTATCACATAAGATGGATTATGTGCGTTAGTCAGCTTCTTCTGTGAAGGGTTATTTCTAGCTTAATTGTTTATTATTTCTATTGCCGTAAGGTGTTATTTTCTTGAGGGGCAGCTGATCTATTTTCTGTTGATTGAATTTTAGTCCAGAAACTTATTCTGCTAATCTGCTACCCTTAACCTTGCTGTAAATATTGTTCGATCAACTAACTTAATTATATCGATGG
Source organism: Locusta migratoria (assembly GCA_026315105.1). Classification (NCBI taxonomy): domain Eukaryota; kingdom Metazoa; phylum Arthropoda; class Insecta; order Orthoptera; family Acrididae; genus Locusta; species Locusta migratoria. Next base: position 103,081,942 of record CM048750.1, on the reverse strand, counting down.
TTCCAGACTTTGGTCATAAAGATCTTTCAAATCATTCAATTTTTCTAAAAAGATGGATTACTCTCACGCCTCTCCTCCCAGCCGTACCACTCAAGTAATCTGTTACAGATTTGCTTCCGAAGATAAAAGCATTACTTCGTGACATTCGCTTCAGAACTCTTGCAGAGATTCGTTAGGCAGTTAAAACGCTCCATTCGCACCATCAACAAAAGAAGCTACGCCTTTCACAGCGCTGGCGATTACTTTAAAGGAGAGTAACAGGTGCAAATATGTAATGCTTTTGTATCGGTTGTGAGTAATTACCGTGGTAGCAGCGACATATTATACAAGATTTAATATTACATAAATATGACTGGCATATCTATGTTGTTGTTGGTGTGATATAAACTTGACATAAATGGACCCTTATTTTGTTGTAACTTCAGAAAGAACCCAAAAGTGACGCTTCAACCCCTTGGCCAACGTGTAAAGTCTATCTCTCGGTATCAATGCCCCCGCTTCCTCCACCTTCTGTATCTTTGCTTGAGACGGTGAGATCAGTTTCAACCCCACATCGATGATCTTCCTCGCGTTCTTTTTGTTTCTTTTTCCTACCTTTGTTGCTAGTCTACTTTTATAACGGGAACTAATAACAATAAAATACCAATAACCTGTTCTTTCAAAGCTCGGTAATTTTAACCTTCTCATGCGCCGCGTCCTCAACTGAGGACACTTAATTTTTTGTCTCATTTCTGTCATTTTTTAAAAGCACAGGTGCCTTATTGAGGACTAATGATGAATGCTAGAATGTCTCCTAGATGGCAGTGTTAGTCGTTGGGCTAACAAAGAAATGGAAAGTAGAGATTACAAGAAAGAGTAGAGACTGGCCTTTAGATGAAAGCACATTGTTGTCTGTACATCGAAAGACAAAAATAAAAGAAAGCACCGCTTCGATGGGGTATAACACTGACCAGCCAAGCCAGGTGATCCCAATGCCAAGAGCTGTCATGATCGGAATTGCTGACACGTTACATTTGACAAAAGTGTAAACTTGCTGTGTGCCCTGAGTGCCTGAAATAATTTCATTGTACCAAAAATACAAAATAGTGTACACTCTTAATGTATTCTTTCGTATATGTTCCATGTAAAATGTAGCAGTTTTCGTACTCACTGTCCTCATTTGACGACACCTCCCTAATGGTCTAAGAAACATTTTTTTTAGATAAATTATGATGAATTCTGCACAAGATAGATCTGAATTTACCAAATAAAGTATCAGAAAATTTCTTAATTTTCGTGTTGATAATTCGTGCACGAGAGGGTTAAACAGTTTTAATGGTTAGGTTAAACTGGAAATAAAAAGAGGCGGTACAACCTGAAACCGGTTCTGCAGTAACAAACTTCATCCATACATAACAGGTGATCCGTAAGAAATTTCCACTCTGCAAGAAGTGTACACTAATATGAAACTTCGTGGCAGGTTAAAACTATGCCAAACCGGGTTTCTGACCCAGCACCTTCGGTGAGCAAGGACCTGCGTACGAATCTCGGTGTGGCGCACTGTTTTAACACATTTCTTCCCAGTGTTGCGTACACGCAACACAAATTTAGGCTTACAAAATGCAGTCGAAATGGACTTACTATACAAAACTCACCACACATGTGCGAAAAGGCATTCCCGAGCTCTCTGTATAAGTGTTTAAGTTTCACAATTACCTTAACACTTCGTAAAAAGATGCAAGATTTACAAACGTCAGACGATCTACATACACAAGAAATGTCAAGTTCAGCTTCACACAGAGTGTTTGTCAATATTTCATGAGTGATACCATCAATGTAAGAGTTATCATATAATAGACAATATTGCACAGTTTGAACAAATACAAGAATGTGATCACAAAACTAAATTTTTCTATTTTTTTTCTAGGAAACTCCCAACGTTGCGCCAGCACAACATTATTATTTAATATCCCTGACGTCTTGACGCTTGTTTTAGCTGACAATGCCTCCATGGTTGATAGTGTTTTAAATTTTATTCGTGAGTGTGGACTGTACCAATCAAATGAAATGTTCAAATGTTTGTAGAGTCTATGGGACTTAACTACGGGGTCATCAGTCCCTAAACTTACAAACTACTTATGAACTACTTACAACTAAGGACGGCACAAATATCCATGCCCGAGGGGGGATTCGAACCCCCGACCGTAGTGGCCGTGCGGATCGTGACTGGAGCGCCTCAATCCCCTCGGCCACCGCGGCCGGCTGTACCAATCAATTTGAAGTCTCTTGTGTGTCTGTCATTTATCTGTTCTCCGCTTGCCTAACTCTATTGGGCAGGTGTTTTAATGTGTACAGAGTGGCTGGATGTGATACTTATATTTATGTACTCACCCAGCGAAAACACTCTTGTCCTGTCCCAGTACTTTTATCCCTTCTTTATATTTATGTCAACCCTTCGTTTTTTACATGTTCCTTTTAAACTTTGACGTGTTACAGTATATACATCGTAACGCTTAACACAATGTTTTAGCTCTAAAACTGGAACAAGAGACTGATAACCGATGATGTGTAGTCCATTTAAAAACCTACAAACCAACCAACCAACCAACCAACCGATGACTAAATATAACAGTTTTTCACAATTTTTATTTTTGGGAAGAAATGGGTTAACTTGCCAGGAAGTTAATAAGCGCACAGTGTGCGTGGACAAAGCGTCGAGATGAAGACGACTGCCGGTCGGCCAGACGGGCCTATCAGAGCAGTAGGGGGAGGAAGGCGGAGGCCTCACCCCTAATCGGAGCCGCCAGCCCTAATGACTCCGCTAACGACGCGCGGGCCACGGCGCCACCCCCGCCGGTTTACGCGCCCCGTAATATATTTTTATCGCCGGTGCTAAAAGCGCCGGCCGGCTCCCCCGCCCCCCGGCGCAATTGTCCCACGGAAGGAGCGCTCCGCCTTTTATAGGCTGGAGGCCCGTCCGCCGCCCCTATCGCCGCAACCCCGCACTGCTTATAACGCCGCCGCTGCGTCCGTCCTCCGCGCTTCTACGGCTCTGGTCTAAGGCAACAATATCCCTCAACACCTGAGATTCACTGAACCAAATTATCCTCAGCATACTAACATTACCCCAGATGTTCCTGAATTTGTTTTCGGGTACTTCTGGTTTAAAATATAGTTCACCAGCTTAAATCCGCAGCTCCGCTCGCGTGTTGGTTGATTATGATAGATAATGCGCGAAACGTCAAATAGATTTAAAAAAAAATTAATGTATTAAAAGAAATTTCTATTTTACTGCTTTACTTATTTATTCAAATGTTCAAATGATTGTAAAGTCTCTGGGACTTAACTACGGGGTCATCAGTCCCTAAACTTACAAACTACTTATGAACTACTTACGAACTAGGACGGTACAAATATCCATGCCCGAGGGGGGATTCGAACCCCCGACCGTAGTGGCCGTGCAGACCGTGACTAGAGCGCCTCGGTCCCCTCGGCCACCGCGGCCCGCTATTTATTCTTATATTTCCTTATTCGTATGATTATCCTTATAGAGAAAGAGCTGAAGACTTGTAACACGCAAGGAGGTTAGAATGCCGGCCGCAGTGGCCGAGGGGACTGTGGCACTCCAGTCACCGTCTGCGCGGCCACTATGGTCGGAAGTTCGAATCCCTCCCTCGGGCATGGATGTTTGTGCCGGCCTTAGTATAAGGTAATAGATAAGTAGTTTGTAAGTTTAGGGACTGATGACCCCGTAGTTAAGTCCCATAAGCTTAACAAACATTTTTTTGAGGTTATAATACAGGGAGACGCCCTTAGGCTGAAAAAGTGAAGCCTGCCACCGCCATAATGGTAAGTTTTGAAGAAGTGTTCGTATTGTAGAGCTAATGTTTTATGTCTCTTAAATATTAATAAAACGATCGACGGCTTTGCATTTATGTATAACGTGTTAAAAGAGTGCAAATTAGCCGTTAAAAATTAAATTTTCAAATATATTAATGATGAGTATTTATTACTATTTATTGAAGAAAGTATATCGTTTGGAAGTACATACTCTGCAGTGACTGTCAGTTCAATGCATTAACAGTTAGAGGGTCGACTTAACGGAGAGTTTTAACAGATAAATAGCATTCCAAAACTGACCAATATGGCGGACAGGCTTCAACTGACGTATGTGCTCGGCATAGATAATACCATATCCCTGTATTCTGACCTCCTTGGTAACACGCATAGACCAAAGATCACGTTTCGCTGTATGTAACGTCCTTGCTATAGAGTCGCAAACGTCATCTCTGGCTTCAGTCGGAATTGTTTTTAATAATTTGACGACTTTCAACCACCATACCTTCCACCTCATTATAGCTATCGGCATGGAACTGCTATGGGGTACAACGGGAGACGTCGGACGACAATTACACACAGACCATTCATTTGCGTTCTTGTAGTTTTCACTGCAGAGCGAAATATTAAAACACACACACACGTAGAATTTTATATACACCGATAACTTTCCATCCCAATATACTCCACCCGTTTATCATTATCAACCCTCAAGCAACAATGCAACCAATAAAACCATCAGATCCCTATAAAACCGTGCCTGAAACCTTACTCAGGTCTAAATTAGTAACTGTACAAATATTTAAGTCTCTGCGATTTGTCATTCGGACTTGATAAGGGTACACCGAACAGACATTCACATTAATACATATAGATAAATAGCTATCCGATCGCCATAAAACTGTGCCTAAAGCCTTCCCCGGGTTGACATTAGTAACTGTACAAATTTTTTGCTCTTTATGTCTTGTGCTTCAGACGTGATAAAGGTACACCGAAAAGACATTCGCATTTATAGATATAGATTACAACTGTAAAATATCGTTCAAATGTTGCAACATTGATTTTAAACAAATCGCCGTCCTGGAACGAAGTAAAAATGAATACACTAATATTACATATGACATTTTAATTGTAAAGCCATCCATATGTTTCTGAACAATAAAAATAAAAATTTAAGTTTAAGTACTTACACACCAAAAATCATGAGTTAACAAATGCGTTGTTTCTGAATCCCTTATCTTCGAAAGGTGGCTAACATAGAATATCATACAAAATCTATAACTGTTAGTATATTCATGTCAGTGATCGACTTTACAATGACGGTCCTATGTCAGAGAAAGTGTTTTGTGCCAAAAGAAAACAATTTACTTCAAATGTTTAACATACCGAAACACCATCCTTCTGGGTGGACGTCAGGATCATCTGGGTTACGTATGTCATTCATGTCGGTTTGCAGCAGGATTTTAGAACTTTTACTTTCCTCGAACATTATAAATTACCTCGAAGAGAACGACCTACAAATCCATAGCTCTCTACTGTCCGTGCGTCTATAGCCAGGAAAGGTAACATCGCTGGCGGCGACTGGAGCGCCACCGCGCGTCCATCTATGGGACGCCACAAGCCAGCACCGGTCTCAGTATTCAGCCGGACTTCGAGGACCTCACTCAGCAGGTAGCTCTAGCATCTTCAAGTTAGGATGTGATAGCCGACGTCAATCGCCGAACTATTATTCTAGATAGGCCTAGCCTCCACAGAAGAAACCTGGAAAAGACTCACGCTCCGTGCTCATGATAGATACGTATATTTTAACATCAATGCTGTATATACTGTGTTACTAATAAATTAGTCATTTTGCAGAGTTCGGCAACTTCAGTTTACTTCTCCCTACTCCATGCTACTCAGAGTACCAAATGTTGTGCCCTGTGCTTCGGCATATGACACAACACATGGTGTTCAGAAATTCAAATGTTTTTTTGCTTTGAAGAGGTTTCATGAGATAGCTTCTTGTCCTAAGCTGATGTATAAATTATTTATGTTTCATGTGTGTGATATTTTATGAGACATAATATAAAAAAACAGTGTAGTATCTCATTAGGAAAAACATCATGAATATTTGGAAAACCCCTAAGAGCTTACTGTTTAATGCAATATATCTTATCCGATTGGTTGCTTCCATTAACCTAATACAAAATAATTGCGTGTTCGTATGTGTCGTACTGTCCTACACACACAATTGCGCTAAAATAAAAGTATAATTTCTTTTCTCCTTTCCCCGTTTCTTGAAGTGAACAGTGGCAACTGATATAGTATTACCTCTTTGGTGTTTTCAGCTTATCGGTTTTGTTTATCCGGTGCTCTTCCTTACCTGAAACAAAAAGAAGGAAAATCAGTAACCAAACAAATCAACGTCAATGCGGAAACAGAGATATTACTGAAAGACAAAAAATTACCAATAAAAAACCAAGCTACAGTTTTTCTACAACAGCAGCAGTTAATATTAAAATCCTCAATACTTAGTGTATATTCAATTTATACCAGATGTATTCCATTAAGAGGAATACAGTATTTTTTTGTTTTATCTCAGCATCTTTGCTGTCCTAATGGTGGTTTGGGAGATGGGGATTACGCCAGATTATTTTCCCTTGGAAAACAAAGTTGAGACACATTGATGTAGAAGATCCAGGAGCAAACAAGGATGGAAAGCAAAGAGAAAAGTGGTCAGTTGTAAAACCTAGCAGCCTGGAGGTGTAGTCTTTCTCTCTAACTGTTAAGCCTGTACATAATTCCATAATGTTACATGTATATTATTTTTGCTAAATCTTCATGTCAAACAAAAATGTTCAGAGTCCAAATGCGTGTAATGCGCATTAATTGTGGTGTAAATTCACAGACATCCTGTAGAAGCCTCTTCAAAGAACTGGGTATACTACTGCCTTTCAGTATATTTTATTCCTTAATGAAATTTGTCGTAAATATTATATTCCTTTTCCCAACAAATAGCTCATAATAGGAAAAAAAAAGATTTACATAAGGATTTAAAAGCGCTTTAGTTCAAAAAGCTGTCAACTACTCAGGAACACACATTTTCAATGATTTGCCAGCAAGCGCAAAAAATTAGCCTCTAGTAGTATCATTATTTCAGCATGAAAAAAAAAAAGTTTGCAGTTTGGCTCAAATGAGACCACGAAGGTCCCCTGTAAAGGTGCGAAAATGTAGGTAATATAAGAGAAAGGTCTGACACCTCACATGTTTCGTGGGATTAGTACAATAAATTGATTTAAGGACAACCTGACTTCATTCACCTCAAGTCTAGCAACTTTCTCTTATCCCCCTGTCTTATTGGAATTATCATCTGTTGTACTTACGCCGCCTACACCCTCACACACAAATTCGGAACACTTTTGACGCTTTGTGATAGATAGCTCTGTAATATTCACAAACATATTGCTCCCAATTTTAGACGAACAAGTGGGTAACAGGTAGGATTTTTTTTAAATTGAAACACGGAACGTAGGTATGTTTGAACTTTATTCCGGTTGCTCCAATGTGATACATGTATTTTTGTGAAATTATCATACATTATGAGAACGCATGCTGTTACTGCGTGATTACCTGTAATTACCTTTGACTTCAATAAATGCTCAAAATGATCTCTTTCAACATCAATGCATTTGGCAATACGCGTAACGAAATTCCTCTCAACAGCGAGTGGTTCGTCTTCAGTAATGTTCTCACTTGCATTGACAGTGCGCTGACGCATCTTTCCAAGCGTTGTCGGTGAATCAAGGTAACAAATATCCTTCAAATTCCCTCACAGAAAGAAATCGGGGATGTAAGATCCGGTCAACGTGCGGGCCATGATACGGTGCCTCTGCGTACGACCAATCCACCTGTCATTAAATATTCCATTTAAGACCGCTTCAACTGCACGCGAGCCATGTGCCGGACATCCATCATGTTGAAAGTACGTCGCCTTTCTGTCATGTAGTGAAACATCTCGTAATAAAATCGGTAGAACATTACGTAAGAAATCAGCATACGTTGCACCATTTAGATTTCCATTTATATAATAAGGGCCAATTATCCTTCCTCCCATAATGCCGCACTATACGTTAACCTACCAAGATCGCAGATGTTCCACTTGTCGCAGTCATTGTGGATTTTCCATTGCCCAATAGTGCATATTACCTATGTGAATGACGCTTCGCCACTAAACAGTACACGTGGAAAAAAAAAAAAAAAAAAAAAAAAAAAAAAAAAAAAAAAAAAAAAAAAAAAAAAAAAAACTGTTATCGTCCCGTAATTTATTTTGTGCCCAGTGGCAAAACTGTACACGACTTTCAAAAGTCTTCGCCATACAAATCCTGCTGCATAGAAATGTGGTATGGGTGAAATTTATGTTGATGTAGAATTCTCAACACCGACATTTGAGATTCTCGATCAATTTGTGTGTTACTGAACTGCGCATTAGCCGCAACTGCAGCTAGAACATAAAACCTTTGTTGACAGACATCCACAGCTGAGTTGATACATCGTTTGATAAAGGGGTCCGCTTCAGCTGTTTACTTTTTTATAAAACGGTTTTATGAGTGTTCTGACAGCCGGGATTGTTGTTTGTATTTGGGAGCCCCTGGTTTTATGTTTTAATTGTTCAAAAATCAAATGTTCAAATGTTTGTTAAGCTTATGGGACTTAACTACGGGGTCATCAGTCCCTAAACTTACAAACTATTTATGAACTAGCTAATCCTAAGGACGGCACAAATATCCATGCCCGAGGGGGGATTCGAACCCCCGACCGTAGTGGCCGTGCAGATCGTGACTGGAGCGCCTCAATCCCCTCGGCCACCGCGGCCGGCTTTAATTGTAAGTACCATTCTTCCCAATGGATATTTGTTTCCCATCTTTATCCAGATAAGTTTTTTCTGGTTTGTCACTTGCTAATAGTTTGGTGTTTCCTTTTTATTCAGGTATTTGACCCGAAGATGGGACCTTAAGTCGCGAAACCGGTTGTATTTTTTTTTTTTTTTCCAAGTAAACAGCTGAAGCGGACCCCGTTATCAAAAGATGCAGCTAAAACAATACTTGGGCATCATCATTTGTCGCAGGTCGTGGTTGACGTTTCACTTGTGGCTGAACACTTCCTGTCTCTTTAACCGTACCGGCCACACCATAGGCCTCTGAGGCCCAGATGCTCACTCAGACCTGTCTAATCCCGCCCAACACAGCTGGAGGGGACGTGACTCGCATGTAAGCCTCCTCTACTTGTCGTCTCTGAGCCAGTGTACAGTGCACAACACTTCCGCCCCTGTCGGCCCGTTCTGGTAAACAACTAGGCCTCCGTGACCTCCATAACTTTACAAAAACCAAGGGATAGGGAGACACAACGATCAAACAAAACCATTGTTCCGATTTGGGTTTATTTTGACGCTTTCTGAAAATCTTACAGCACCTTGGATGAAGGCTAGACTCCCCGTGACCTACGGGACAGTATTTATAGATGCCTAAACATGACTCTAGCTGCAGAGGCAGCTCGTGAAGAAATTTAACAAGGAATGAGCTATTTCCAAAATAACTTACTCTAAGTTTCGTGACTACAAAAAACAAAGGAAATAAAAAATGCAGTGTGATTTCTGTAAGTTGCCAGTGTGTGGTCAGCACCACAAAAAAATTTGTCCAAATTGTACCGGTAAAAAATGAGAAACGTCCGCTGAATTTTGTGATACCGATTTTAGTTTAAAACAATGTTATTAATTGTACGTGGTTTTCGAATATAATGGATTTTTTACGTTATATGAAGTTTAGACCACTATTGTTTAATTTATGAGAGTTTGGTTGTTTTGTTTTGTGGTTTCTTGAGGAAATATAGATTTGTTTTATGATATACAAGGTTATTTGATGTATTATGCCCTCATCCTTATCATGACACTGAATTTCTAAAATAGTTTTTCATTATTATATATCATGTGGGCCTCTGAGGCCTATGGTGTGGCCCACAGGGTTAAAAGATGTAACTATCCGATGAAAGGTCTGGTCTTGTAGTTTTTTCGTTTGATGCTTATTTCGTAAGATATTTGGCCCGATCACTATCGCTGTATGCTGTATTCGCCAGTGAGCTGCAGAAAGTAGGATGAGCAGCATTTTTTGTTACATTCGTGCGGCCGGCTATGGAAAGAGACAAGTGAAGGCGGCAGCGCGACGTGGCGGCAGCGGCGGACGGAAGGCGGCACAGCCGGGCCGGCAGGCTAATTAACCAGGCGCGCCGATGGCCGAGGCAGAGAGAGAGACAGAGAGCCAAGCCGGCCAATCCATTACGCGCCGCCGGGCCGCGCCGTACCACACCGCGCTGCTCACAGCTCCAAACCACACCAGTCTACCACTACTTGCTGCTGCCGTGCGGATGGTGCTATAGTATGGCAACGGACACACTTCCGTTTTTGAAGCTGGACGATCAGCGTCAAAAGACGCCACAGTTATAGGTAGACGTCTGCGCGGATGCGGATTTCCGCGGATATCCGCAGTATTTTTTACTTTGCGGATAAAATTATAAACGACGCGGATATCCGCGTGTTATATGCGGATAAAGAGCGAGGTATCTGCCAAGTACTCTATACTCTTCGTAACAACAACATTCCCAGATTTCGGCAGCCGAAATTCGTCGAGTGTTCGCAAATGTGTTCAAGAGATATCAGGCCGCTCTTTCCATAGAGGGCCTTCATTTTGAACGTCTACTGTAAATAATGGTAAGCTTAGGTTACTCACATGGCAATATTTTTTAGACTTTAACTCGGTGTATACGCCCGCGGCACAATGGAGTCAGAGAATCGGGCGCTGCCGTGGCGGGCGGATGAGGTGGTGGCAGCCGAGAGCCGTACCGCGCGCTCCGCGAACGCCTGGCAGGCGTCTTTCGTGAGACACCCTGTATAGTCACGGAGGAAGCTGCCGAACATGATGAATAATGAATGACGTCTGCAAAAAGCTGCATAGGTCGATATGTTGATAAATGTTATTAGTTGGCTACAAAATTACTGTACGCGATTCGGCCTGGGGCATCATCAGAATTCTGTCGCTGAAAGTAAGCAGTACACATGAGTTACGTGTTGATCAGGTAGCATCAGGTACATGTGTGGTGGCGTCGCCATTCGCCACAACACGCAAGTCACCCGTCATTTCATCAAGAGGCGATAATTCGCGTCACAGCACTTCGACGGCTGGGGGCGCCTCAAGTCTCGTAACTCTCTGCCTTGCCCCGGGGAATCATAAGAAGAGTGCTCCCCAAGATATGCCGGGGCACCGACAGCCTCCAAATAGTATAGCGGAGTACGTTCAGTCTAGCAGTCAAACGGTAGAGTACGCCAGTGCAGCAGAGATCCGTCTGCAGCGAAACAGCAGTCTACAGCACCCCGCAACACTATTAGTGACTGATGGAAGACGTCATTGCAGAACTATGTATTAGATACGACCTTCCATCAACAAGCACACATAAAAGTTGAGTATTATCTTCCAGTACACTCCTGGCCATTAAAATAACTACGAAGATGACGTGCTACAGACGCGAAATTTAACCAACAGGAAGAAAATGCTACGGTGTGCAAATGATTAGCTTTTCAGAGTCATCACACATGGTTGGCGCAACGTGCTGACATGAGGAAAGTTTCCAACCGATTTCTCATACACAGAGCAATTGACCGGCGTTGCCTGGTGAAACGTTGTTGTGATGCCTCCTGTAAGGAGGAGAAATGCGTACCATCACGTTTCCGACTTTGATAAAAGTCGGATTCTAGCCTATCGCGACATTGCTATTCGCGTTGGTCGCGATCCAAAGACTTTGGCAGAATACGGAATCTGTGGGTTCAGGAGGGCAATATGAAACGCCGTGCGGGATCCCAAAGGCCTCATATCATTAGCAGTCGAGATGACAGGCATCTTATCCGCGTGGCTGTAGCGGATCGTGCAGCCACGTCTCGATCAACAGGTGGGGATGTTTCTAAGACAACAACCATCTGCACGAACATTTCGACGACGTTTGCAGTAGCATGGACTATCAACTCGGAGACCATAGCTGCGGTTACCCTTTACGCTGCATCACATACAGGAGCGCCTGCGATGGTGTACGCAACGACGAACCTGGGTGCACGAAGGGCAAAACGTCATTTTTTCGGATGAATTCAGGTTCTGTTTACATCATCATGCTGGTCGCATCCGTGTTTGGCAACATCGCAGTGAACGCACATTGGGAGCGTGTATTCGTCATCGCCAAACTGGCGTATCACCCAGCGGGATGGTATGGGGTGCCATTGGTTACACGTCTCGGTCACTTGAACATTAGCCGTTACATTTCAGATGTGTTACGACCCGTGGCTCTATCCTTCATTCGATCCCTGCGAAACCCTACATTTCAGCAGGATAATGCACGACCGCATGTTGCAGGTGCTGTACAGGCCTTTCTGGATACAGAAAATGTTCGACTGCTGCCCTGGCCAGCACATTCTCCCGATCTCTCACCAATTGAAAACGCCTGGTCAATCGTGGCCGAGCAACTAGCTCGTCACAATACGCCAGTTACTACTCCTGATGAACTGTGGTATCATGTTGAAGCTGCAAGGGCATCTCTCCCTGTACACGCCACCCCCCCCCCCCCCCAGCTCTGTTTGGCTCAGTCGCTAGGCGTATCAAGGCCGTTATTACGTTCAGAGGTGGTTGTTCTGGGAACTGATTTCTCAGGATCTACGCACCCAAATTGTGTGGAAATGTAATCACATGTCGTTTCTAGTATATTTCTCCAATGAATACTCGTTTAACAACTGCATTTATTCTTGCTGTAGCAATTTTAATGGCCAGTAATGTATAATTAAAATATATGTGAACTAATCACTTCTTTCAGCTACAGACCTCGTCCACAACCCTCGCTAGTCACAGGCCACCTCTCGAACCTACCGTACACAGAGCAGCATGCCGAGGACACAAAAACATGTTCGGGTAACATCAGAGGGTCTGCTTTCTCCTCGTCTGAGCGGAACACATTGACATTTGATTCAATATTTGTTTGCTGTTTTCTATATCAACAAGATCGCTGATTTCTTAGGAATACAATAATGTCACAATGTCTGTATCCAGGAATTTGGTACTCCGATGTCTGTTTCCCTACAGTGCACAACTTTCCTTCTAAGGTTGTCGTTCATACATTAACGGGAGGTTTTATTATTATAATAAAAGGGCACAATGTGCAAATACATATCAATATTACATTACACTAGTCCTAGTTACAGATATTTGGTTTTTTCTACATTTTCTTACATTTTATCGTTCACAGATTTCGTTGCTCAGTCTTCATTCAGTTTGTGCATACCCTTGTTTTGACAGAATTTATGGTGAAAGCCTTGGGTAGCATATCCGGTTATTAAATGTCAGAGTTCATAGTTTGCCTCTCTCCATTCTTCCGTCCGTTAACGGGAAGTGTGTCGGAGATGGAGGTGGCGCCTGTATGGTTGCCGCGGCAAGCGGACCGCCTCCAGCCAACGCCTCGTCTAATTGGGCGAGCCTCGGTCCCCAGGGAGGTGGGCGGAAGCTTGTCCTAACTGCCAGAAGAAAGCGCCTGCCGTTGCCATGGCGACTAACTGAATTGGCCTCCTCCTGCCCCTGCCGTTGCGGACACCAGGCAACCCGCTACGCGCGCTCCGGCCTGTCGCCCAACCCGCATTGTCGTTTCCGCTAGAGCAGGAGCAAGTGGATGACGTGGAAAGAAAAAACCGTACTGACGTGATTTACGAACCACTTTATATTTATAGTTTTACAAGTTTTACAAACATTTTTGACCAAAATAATCATCTAAATAATAAAAAAATTAATAAGAGTCAAACCCTTTTAGGGAAAAAAAGGTAGTGGCGTGTTCCGAACCACTGACCTTCAGCGTCACACTCCAACTCTTTGCCCACTACGCTACGGCTATCTATGAAATGTTGTACCCTTTAATCTCAGACTATTGATAGCCATTGTTAACTGATGCTAATACGGCATTCGTAGACTTTATATTATCATTTATCGTACGAATAACGATGTGTTTTTGTTAATTCTTCAGTGCACCATAGTTTTGAAATGACAACGTGTAAGTTACAATAAGAAAATCATCAATTACGCAACGCAAGATGGCGTATGCCAGAGAGAGTTCTCGGCGAGGAATGTCACGTGACATCTCCGAACAGCTGCTTTCCGTTAATTATATGGAGGGTGTCAAATCTCCGTTATTTTTGCAAATATCTCTAGAACGATACGAGACATGAAAAAAGCATAACGGAACAAAGTTGTAGAGAATTTTCTCCTCTACAAATTCGATTTTCGCGTCAGATGAAAGGTTTATTTGCAAATAAAATTACATTACAAACGGTTTTTTGGTATTACTAACGTATTTCTTGTCCGAAATATTTGAAAAAGCGAGGTTCTGGTCTCTGGCGGCCTACGATGTCTGTAAATTTTGGTGCTGATCGGTTGAACGGTTCGTCTTAAAAACAGGGAACACGTTACAGAGAGACAGACGGACAGACAGACAGGCATACATCCCAAAATCGCAGTTATTTTTTTAAATATCTCTGAAACGCTACGAGATATGAAAAGAAACAAAAAAGAAAAACCACAAACGAGGAAAGTTATAGAGAATTTTCTCCTCTACAAATTCGGTTGTTCAATTCTCGTGTCAGATGAATAGTTAATCCGTTATTTTTATTTAAATTTCGAGCTGTCAAAAGACGATCGCAAAGGCCCAGTTTTATTGTTACTACCGTAACCTAAAGTGGGCCAAAACGCGAGTATATAAAATTGCAAAAGCAGTATCTGTAGTCCCAGACGCTCACACATCTGAACTGTGCTGATGACCACCCAAAATGCAGCATTGGAGCATTTAAATATGGTGAAATTTGCTGTATGGTAACACATTCGTCTTTTCCCCATATATATAGGTCTTACAGATGGCGTTACCGTTGCCATTAATGAGCGTCTGTTCTGGCATGCTAAATCATTTGCGTATGAGGGCCATCTTCAAACCTAAAATCTAGAACGCCGAAAATCGAAGTTGACAATAGGTTGGATTCTAGAGCTAGGAAAGTGTTGGAAAGAAACAACGCAAATAAAAATGGTGCAGCATAAAAGATTTAATAAGAAGGCGTTTAAAATCGAGAGGTTCCATAGCATGAGGTAGAAAAAGACAGGGATACATAATGGAAAGGTGAAAGGATACTGGAGAAAAAAGAAAGACGAACAAAGGAGGAAGCGTTGCAACGTGTGTAGGCTTAGATGATCCGAACAGGAAAGAAAGAAGATAGAGAGAGGGAGAGAGAAGTTGGCGATAAAAAGGAAATACAAAATGGTTCGGATGTTGGTGGTGGTAGGAGCTCTCGTCCACCCCTCCCTAGAATCCGGCGCTGCTCTTCACGGAAAGGTGGCAGGCTACCGCTACCTGTCCCGCCGGCAGCTTCAAAAGCAGGCCGGCCGCGCAGTTCCGGCGGGAACCCGAGCCGGCCTGCAATTAAGCCAATCAATTAATTAAATCTGTTTGGCGGGCGCCCTCTGTGGCGCTGTCCCCGGGGCAGAATTTAATTACAAGTCGGGGTAATAAATTAAGTGGCGGCGGCTGGCGGCGCCGAGGCCTGCTCTCGGATTAGCGCCCAGGCGGGCCGGCGCGGGCCGCGGCGGGCGCTCGCGGGTCGCGCTGACGCCGCCCCATACTCACCTGCACGTCCGCGGGCTTTCAGTTGCCCTCGACCCGTCGTTTCAGGTAACTTTACTGCGTCCTCCTAGCGTGTTATTCAAGAGTGCTCCGTGTTATTTACGTGTCGGCACAAGAAATGGTGTGCCGGCCGCGGTGGCCGAGGAGACTAAGGCGCTCCAGTCACGGTCTGCACGGCCGCTACGGTCGGGGGTTCGAATCCCCCCTCGGGCATGGATATTTGTGCCGTCCTAGTTCGTAACTAGTTCATATGTAGTTTGTAAGTTTAGGGACTGATGATCCCGTAGTTAAGTCCCATAAACTATACAAACATTTTAAGAAATGTTGTATTACACACTGCTTGCCGCGGCAGAATAGCCGTGCGCACTACGGTGTCGTACTGCGGTGCGTCAGCACAGCCACTACGGTCGGGGGTTCGAATCCCCCCTCGGGCATGGATATTTGTACCTTCCTAGTTCGTAAGTAGTTCATAAGTAGTTTGTATGTTTAGGGACTGATGACCCCGTAGTTAAGTCCCATAACCTAAACAAACATTTGAACATTTGAACTGCGGTGCGTGCGGCCGTTCGCCGTTGTATGTGCGAGTTCTCCCTCGGGCTTGTGTGTATGTGTGTCTGTGTGTTGTTCTTAGAATAAGTTACTTTATGTATACTGTAAAATCTGACATTGTAAGCATGGACCCTGCCGCGGTGGCCGATATGTTTATATGATATTTTGTTTAAGAAGAGATTTAACTTTAATTTCTGTGCTTAGAGAAACAAAAATAAAAAAAGGGGGACTGCCGATCTGTCGGCCAGGCTGGAAATGGTTTTTAGGCATTTTCCCACAACCCACCATGTGGATGTTGTTGTTGTTATGGTCTTCAGTCCGGAGACTGGTTTGATGCAGCTCTCCACCCTACTCTATCCTGAGCAAGCCTTTTCATCTCCTCATAAGAACGGCAACCCACATCCATTTGAATCTGCTTACTATACGCGTCTCTTGGTCTCCTTCTGCGATTTTTACCTCACACACTTCCCTCCGCCGGCCGCGGTGGCCGAGGGGACTAAGGCGCACCAGTCACGGTCTGCACGGCCACTACGGTCGGGGGTTCGAATCCCCCCTCGGGCATGGATATTTGTTCCGTCCGTAGTGTTAGCTAGTAAATAAGTAGTTTGTAAGTTTAGGGACTGATGACCTCGTAGTTCAGTCGCGTAACCTATACAAACATTTTTTTCAACATGGGCTTTATCGGTCTTACAATTAGTTAAAATTCATGAAATTTAAAACAATTCATTTAAAATTGATAAAATAGCCTATACCGCAAAGAGATTTTTTTTATGGAAAATGGTGACTAGCTTCGAATTTTGTCATTTACGAACCACTGTTTTTTGATTGATTGAACTGACATTTTTTGACTGCTCTGGTTCACTCCTTCTTTATACCGGGGATCAAAGAGTCAGTATAAATTTAATAACTTAATAAATCACGGAATACTGTAGAAAGAGAAGTAAAAATTGACACACATGCTTGGAATGAGATAGGATTTTATATTAAAAAAAAATCACAAATGGCGCGTGATTCTGGTTTTATATCTGCTACCGTGACGGGTGAGAGGTATGCAGATCATCCGCAGCCAGGCTGATAAACACCTGCTGGAACGTACGATTTTTATGCAAGATGGTGCTCCACCCCATATTGCTAGACGCGTGAAAGATCTCTTGCACGTGTCGTTTGGTGGTGATCGTGTGCTCAGTCACTTTCGTTATGCTTGGCCTCCCAGGTCCCCAGATGTGAGTCCGTGCGATTATTGGCCTTGGGGTTACCTGAAGTCGCAAGTGTATCGTGATCGACCGACATTTCTAGAGGTGCTGAAAGAGCCGTGGAGGTTCGAGTCCTCCCTCGGGCATGGGTGTGTGTGTTGTCCTTAGGTTAGTTTACCTAGGTTTAAGTAGTTTGTAAGCTACGGACTGATGACCACGCAGTTTGGTCCGAAAGATTTACAAACATTTGAACATTTGATGCTGAAAGACAACATCCGACGCCAATGTCTCACCATAATTCCGGATATTTTTTACAGTGCTATTCACATTATTCTTCGACTACAGTTATTGTTGAGGAATGATGGCGAACATATTGAGTATTTCCTGTAAAGAACATCATCTTTGCTTTGTCTTAATTTGTTATGCTAAGTATTGCTTTTCTGATCAGATGAAGCGCCATCTGTCGAATTTTTGAATCCCCTTTGGTGTTTTTTTTTTCATTGTTCTTTGTTCTAATAAAACCCCGTGTCATTCCAAGCATGTATATCTCGATCTACATTATTCCGTGATTTATTATGTCAATCAAAACAGTGGTTAGTAAATGACTGAAAAGTCGAAACTAGTCGCCACTTTGTAAATAAAAAAATGTCACTTTGCGCTTCTATGCTATTTTTATCAGTTTTAAAATGTTATGAATTTTAAGTAGCTTAAGTAGTTTGTAAGTTTAAGAACAGATGACCTCTGCAGTTAGGTTCCATAACTTTACAAACATTTTCACATGCTGCTGGCCGTCCAAAATTCAACACCAAACACGACCGAGGATACGAGAGCCAAATTTACGAAGGTCGTTCAATAAGTAATACCCCATATATTTTTTTCTCAGAGCATATTTATTATTAAGAGTCAGATTTAGGTGACAATATACAGCGTGTCCCAAAGATTAAAGTGAGAATCTACTAATTAAAAACGAATAGATAAAACTGGCACTAAAACATGTTGTTAACTGCTGATAACCCTTTGTTTTACAATCTGTGGGTCCCGACCCCAGATGGTCGCAGGTGGGTCGCATGGTGTTGTTACGGGGGGGAGGGAGCGCCGTTACATGTACCATATAACAACCAGCCAAGAGCATGCCTGAATTGTAGGTGTTCCGAAATACAAAAACATACGCCTAAGAAAAGTGAAATGTGTTTTACATTAGAATTACGTGATTCCTTGTTCATCATCATTTCTCATTTTAATAGAATAAGGATTGGTTTATAATAATTACATCGCGTTAACAATAAATAAACGAAAGGCCAGAAAACTATTTCCAGGTGCCAGGCGGTAGCTAAATTTATCAGACATATTAAGTAATTATTTTTGCAAACATTATGGATAACAGCGACCTTACAAGTAATTCTTAAGTAAAATAAGGCATTCTGGATAGCAATTTCATGATCAGCATCAGACCACTACTGTAATGATACATAGTATATTATTAGAGGGATAAATTATTTATAAATTGAGTATTTAAACTGAGAATAAAATGTACCCGTAATGTTGGCCACCAGTTGTTTTCATCTGGAGCTGCCTACAGGTTTAGTGTTGACTGCTGTAGATGTAGGTGCAGTCATCCTTTAAGTAATGTAAGAGCCATCCTCTAATTTAAATGTGGCCAATCGCATGTAAGATATAACGGCAGATATGCAACAATGAATTTCGAAAAGCAACAAATCAAATCGTTATATAGAATAGTTAATCAGAATGAAAAATGTAAAAGGATTTAAAAGTCCATTATACATTGTCAAATAAAAGACTTATGTAGCATATGGAAACACAGAAAAACCATTTTTTTTTTAATTTCAAAAATGGAAATCGAAGGTATTATTTTACCGTTGTCAGATTATTCCATAACATGGTATGCTATGTTTCCATACGCCAAATAAGTCTTTTATATGACCATATACAATGTACTTTTAAATCCTTTTACATTTTTCAACTTGGTTAACCATTATATATAACGAATTGGTTTGTAGCGTTTCGAAATCCATTGTTGTATAACTGCTGGTACAACTTATACCCGATTGGCCAACATTTACATTAGAGGGTGGAGCTTCCAGTAATTACAGGACGACTGCTCTTACTTCTACAGCAGTCAACACTAAACCTTTAGGCAGCTCCATCTGAAAACAACCGGTGGCCAACGTCATGTATGTATTTTATTCTTATTTTAAATACTCAATTTATCCGTCTAATAATATATTATGTATCATTAAAATTGTGGTCTGGTTATGGTCATGTAAGTGACCGAAAGTGGTTACCAGTGAAATAAAAGAAACTGCGATGTAGGCAGCCTTGTTACTTGAATTAATATCAAGTAATTTTGAGAAATTTGATTGTTTACAAACGGACTGTACAGGGGACCTTCCTCAAAGAGCATAATTCGATTCTGAGCTTTACCTCCAATGCAAAACCTGGTTATGCAACATATTTTCCTGTCGGAATTAATGTAATAATATGATGTGACAGAAAAAGTGAGTAAAATTTATCCTTTACAATACTGTCATTTTTTATCTGTTTACAGGAATGTCGTATCAATAGAAGAAAAATTCATTGCCTTTGAAATTACAAAAATAGTTGTGTCATATTTTGGGGAGCGGTTGAGGGGCGCCAAAATATTTTTAGTTGGAAGAGGTCGCTTACTCAAAAAGGTTGCACATGCTGCAAGTGATGGCAAGTGAGGTGTACCGGTTTTATGTGGGACACACTGGACTATATTTCAACCCATCTCCACTTTCAAGGAACTCTACACAACTCCCAGAATTTTTATTTATTTATTTTTTTAGGAACCTGTCTGAGGGGAACCGCCTTTCAACGAACATATTGCTGAACCATCTGATGACAATTTTCTTTGTCTCCATGATACTTCCATTTTCATGTTTCTACTTTAACTAAAAGGAAAGCGCGCAGACGTAGTTCAGCCACAAACACTGCAGGACACGTCAGTAAAGGATGAGAAACGTCTATATCACTTTGTTTCTTGTTTTTTTTTTTTTTTTTTTTTTTTTTCCTTCTTGGTGGACTTGTCCCCAGAGATAAAGAATCCTCGTCCACTGTCAGAGGAAGATCAGAGGAAACACGTGGTGACCAAAACTTGTTCCCTGCCGTCTAATTCGAGCCAGTACATTTATTTTGTTACTATTGTTTTCACTCTGTAGTGACACATCAAAGTTTTAAGCACATAAT
Organism: Locusta migratoria; assembly: GCA_026315105.1. NCBI lineage: Eukaryota > Metazoa > Arthropoda > Insecta > Orthoptera > Acrididae > Locusta > Locusta migratoria. Next base: position 103,061,438 of record CM048750.1, on the reverse strand, counting down.
AAATAGGTGGTAAATGGCTCATCCCATGAATTTCGACTGACATTCAGAAGAGTTTTTCCTTATGTGAACAACTAAAAACTAACATTCAAAAACACATTTCATCGGTTGCAAATTTACAGGTTATTTACTTAACCATGGTTTCGGCTTCATCCAAGGAAGCCTTCATCAGAAGTAACGATTTTTGTTACATGAAAAGGACAAAGGTTCTTGAGCAATAGAGATCACGTTCAAGTTACAAATGTAGATGCCACCTTCACTGCTGGCCACCCACGCGACCCATAGCAGCGGGTTTGAGTTACATGAAATGTGTTTGTTTGTTTTAATCTTGACGCTTGTAACTTTACATTTGTAAATTGAACGTGAGCTCTGTTGTTCAAGAATCTATGTCCATTTCATGTAATAAAATATTTTTACTTCCGATGAAGGGCTTCCTTAGTTGAATCCGAAACCATGGTTAACTAATTAACCTGTAAATTTGCAACCGATGAGCTGTATTTTTGAATGTTAATGCTTCACGAACGGTTGCTGTTTCAACAGCCAAGTTTAAAATTGTAACTAATTTTTTTTTTAATTTTTTGATTCGTAATACACGATTAAGATTAACTTATGAGAAAATAAACAAATTTTCATAAGCGAAACTGAAAACAAAAAATTTAATGCAGCGAGACTTCTGCTGAAAGCAGAGACGTTGATACTTGTGCTGCAGAAGCAACACGATGACCCAACCGGCTGGCGTCGGGAATGTGAAACATACCGAAAGTCTTCTGTTCGGCCTGATCCGGGTCAAGCAGAGCCGTCTCGACCCGGCCCGGCTGGCAGTGTAAACAAATAGCGACGCAGTCACCGGAAAGTTAAAACCTAATCTTCCTTCTTCCTAAACCAAATAAGGACTCTAACTCAATGCAATATGCTTGGTGGCTCCTAAGTTTGCGTGTGACGAAAAACGACGTCTCATTCGCTACGTTACTCGTCACGAGGCAAAAATCAAACATTCCAGATTCTTCGTTTCACGGTTCTCATTGTAACGTGAAATTGCAAGCTGTGACGTCATCAATTCTTCACCTAGGTGTTTCCACGTCCCGCAAGAGGTTGGCTTTACTGCTTTGCAGCCCGCACTCCTCCTGCCTCCCGTAATCCATTCTCCGAGGCGTGACGGACGCTTGTAATAGGGTGGACGTCGTAAAAACTTCGTTGAGGCCCCGAAGACGACGGTACTGTGGTAATGGCGAAACTTGGATGAGGCTAGATTTATTTCGGATGTGTAGTTGGGGTTCCCTGACGTACTTACACAAACTTCTTGCCACCTTGCGAGACATCAAGGGAAACGTGGTCATGCCCACCTGGATGGTGTAGGTATCAGCGGCCTCAGAGTAACTGGTTTTCGGAGCAAACTTCGACATTGCGCTTCTTCCACTACTCCAGTCAATTTCAGACCATTTATTGATTAAACCACATCCACCCCTAATTCCATTTGACCTTCATGGTTTGCTATATACCAGGTGATAAAAAAGTCGGTATAAATTTGAAAGCTTAATAAATCACGGAATAATGTAGATAGAGGGGTAAAAATTGACACACATGCTTGAAATGACAAGAGGTTTTATTAGAACCAAATGGGAAAAAAAAGTTAAAAAAATGTCCGACAGATGGCGCTTCATCTGATGAGAAAAGCAATTATTAGCATAACACATTAAGAAAAAGCAATGATGATTTTCTCTACAGGAAATGCTCAATATGTTCACCATCATTCCTCAACAATAGCTGTAGTCGAGAAATAATGTTGTGAACAGCACTGTAAAGCATGTCCGAAGTTATAGTGAGGCATTGGCGTCGGATGTTGCCTTTCAGCATCCCTAGAGACGTCGATCGATCACGATGTTCTTCCGACTTCAGGTAACCCCAAAGCCAATAATCGCACGGACTGAGGTCTGGGGACCTGCGAGGCCAAGCTTGACGAAAGTGGCGGCTGAGCACACGATCACCACCGCGCAAGAGATCTTTCACGCGTCTAGCAATACTTTTTGTTCGAACTTGTCATTCCAAGCATGTGTGTCAATATTTTCCTCTTTATCTACATTATTCCTTGATTTATTAAGTTTTCAAATTTATACTGACTTTTTGATCACCCGGTATATATTGAGGTGACAAAGTAATGCGATAGCAATATGCGATAGTATCGCGAAGACAAAGTAGAAAACTGCTGTGTGTCGTATTCTGAAGCAGCGGCGGAACGACCGAGCAGATTGAGGCGCTACGCTACGATGCGCGAGGCCGTTTCCCGCCGGGGGTTCGAATCCCCCACCACCCGGTCATGGATGTTCGTGCTGTCTTTAGTATAAGGTAGTTCATAAGTAGTTTGTAAGTTTAGGGACTGATGACCCCACAGTTAAGTCCCTTAAGCTTGACAAACATTGGAACATATTTTGAACTAAAAAGGTAAAGCAGTCAACAATCGGAAAATTGGTTTGAATACCACAGTGCTTTATTAGGCATGGTCCAGTTTGGAGGTGGTATGCCGTTGCCTTCTACCGAAATTTGAACTGACTTACCCAGTCAGTTATAGGGGGACCTACAGTTTAAAGTGGGTTCCGAACTACGGTGCTACTCGGTATTTTTCACATGAGCAATACTACCAGAGGTGAAAGAAGTGGAAAGTGACAGATAAAAATCCTAGGACCTGGCGGGGATCGAACCCGCGACTTTTGGATTTGTAATCTAGCACTCTACCACTGTGCAACTGAGGGGCACTAAAAAGTGTATAACATAACTATAAATAAGTATATTGTAATCGGGAAGTGGGAGATGGGTAATGTTCCCGTTAGTCAGTCTGCTAATCGGATACATGGTCACGGCCACACGGAGGTTGAGAGAACGATACGAAAGAATCGTTTCTGTGCAAGAAACACTTTAATCTTTTAAACTGTTAAAAAAAACATGCTACGCAATTTTCGTTAGCGACAGTGATTTACCACTGAAATGGCGGCAATCTTTTTGGTCAAATTCTAACCCGTCGTGGCAACCTAAAACATACAGGAAGTAAAAGAAAAGGGGGGGCAGGGAGGTAACGGAAAAATACCGCAATTTTTCCCGGCCCCGGTGGGAGGTGCGGGGGCGGACGTCGCGACGGTGGCGGGCATACGCGCGGCCGCGCCCCGGAGGCGGCACTTTTATTTTGGGGAGAATAAACGATTAGCGCGCACGCCCATCCGTTAGCGCGCCGAATTAAAATCCCCGGATGACAGGGGCCGCGGATCGCGCTGAAAAACGGCCGCCATGAATCTAAATCTCTGCTGCTGCTGCTGCGGCCGCCGGCTTCCCAGGCCACGCTCCGATAAATCTGGGTGGGGGGGGGGGGGGAGGGGGGGCGGCGCCTCAGCACAAACACGCACTGGCCACTGTGCGGGGCCTTCACTCGTCCACACCTCATCCATCTCACACAAAGGGGGGAACTACACACATCAAACAAAAGTTTTGCATCACCTGTGTGGTGTCCAAAGTGCGCGCCACCTACTTTCGCCGCGCGCCGCCATGCACGCACGGCGCGGCGTTCTTACGACGTCAGCCACGAGTGCCCTCTGCTGCAACTCCGCTCGTGGCCACCACTGAACGACATCGTTCACTTGGGACTGAGACAGGAACCAGTTAACACTTCGTATTCAGATAGGCACCAGTGAAGACTTGGCTATCGGGCAGGCACTAGGCAGGCCTCTACCTCAACTATGTATCAGCATTCTGCAGTACTGAACTATGTAAAAGTTAAGTATTGTATAAATTCTGTGCAATATATATCTCGTTCTAATTTACTCTAGTGTTTCTAGTTTCTGCTGTCCCACTGGCTGCTCACCTTCGTACCTGCACAAGCGTGCGTCCTTTATTCCTGTGTCGGTCTGTCTGCTCGGCCACCGACAACTACGACGGAAACGAGATACAAAAGTGGCGACGAGGATGGGATACAAAAGTGGCGACGAGGATGGGATACAAAAGCGGCGACGAGGCTGGGACACAAAAACCTGTATATGCCATAAACACATTCCTTCCGGGTCACCATGATTAGAGACTAGGGATGGGAAAAACCGACCGGTTAAAACCGATACCGGTATTTTAATTTTGAATAACCGGTTTTTTCGGTATTTATTTTGTGTCGGTTGTAACCGGTTTTTTTTAGTTATTGGCAAGAACTGGGGAAGAAAAACCGGTACCACTACTTCCTGTAGTAGTGGTTCAAAATGTGTTTATTGTACATAATTTTAAAAAATTAAAACTAGTAAACCCTAATATTTAGGGCTATTCCAAAAATTTCCACTGCTCTGAAATATTAGGTCATCGCAGTAACTAAGAAAAGCGATCAGTGATAATTTAAGAACAATCCCGGCAATCAGAAACGCGCAACAAACGCGTGAATTAAGAACAGAACTGGTGCAGCTATTGAGGCATCGATGCACCTGTTGCCGTGTGGCGTGGCCTATTACACGACGCGCGTGCACCGGCAGTGTACATGACTTGCCTCCGTCTGGTCATGCGGCAGTTCCTTGCTGTCGTCTCCAGACATCGGCTATGTCTTAAATGGCACCATCCCGAGTGTGGAAGTACTTCACGAAGTACGGTAGCAGTGTAGTACAATGCTCCATTTGCTTTAAAACGCTGAAAACTGGTGGAGGTACTACAAACATGCTGTGTCATTTAAGGAGAAAGCATCCAAAATATTTCTTGGAAGAGAAGGTAAATTCGATTCATATACCTATTATATAAGCTTGGAATAATAACTTTTAATGTATTATTATATTGTTATGCTAACAAGTTTTATTAATGTGATTCCTTGAAAGCGAGGTGCGTTTTTAATAACCAATATGGGTTTAGGTGACATTGATCATGTGGTGCCTCGTGAGGTAGCCGTGCAGTCTTAGGTTCCATGTTACGGACTGCTCCAGTTGGAGTCCTCCCTCCTCCCTCGGTCATGGGTGTGTATGTTGTCCTTAGCGTAAGTTAAAGTTAGATTAAGTAGTTTTTAAGTCTAGGAACTGTTGACCTAAGCAGTTAGGTCTCATAAGAACTCACAGCCATTTGAACATTATTTTATCATGTGGTATACAGCTTTCCTTTTGCGTAAATTTACACCGACAACAATCATACTGTTAGTCGGGTCTGTGACTTTATTTTTTCGAAATACTTCTGCAGCACTAATTAAAGTTCATTTACTGACTGTAACTGGAAAGACTAGTGATTTGTCGTAAAACGTGAATTTACCTAAATTAAAACTAAACTTCGTAAGTTTCGGTATCGGCCGAAACTAGAACCGAAAATTCGATTACGGTTTCTGTTTCGGCCGCAAAATATGTTTCGGTCGAACTCTACTGGAAATAATAGCAATAAAAAACCGAAAACCGGTTATTTGAAAAACCGGTTATCCTGAGCAATTTTACAGTGCGTTTAAACTGGAGATGAAAAGAACCGGTATAATCGAAAACCGGTTGTTTCAGGAATAACCGCCATCCCTATTAGAGACTAAGAGAGGCTTTCAACTTTCAGGTTCGAGCCCCCCCCCCCCTAATAAAATTGATGCCTCGTCTGATGTTAAGTCTTCAATCCAGTCTTGATCGAATCCAAGTACTTGTTCCTTTGTCTACCTTGACTTCTCTTAACCTCTATTGCCGAGACCATTACTCTCTTACGTAATCTATATCTATAAATGTGAATGTCTGTTCGGTGTACGTTTATCACGTCTGAACCACAAGACATAAAGAGCTAAAAATTTGTACAGTTACTAATGTCTACGCCGTCCGCGGTGGTCGAGGAAACTAAGGCGCTCCAGTCACGGTCTTCAAGGCCCCTACGGTCGGGGGTTCGAATCCCCCCTCGGGCATGGATATTTGTGCCGCCCTAGTTCGTAAGTAGATCATAAGTAGTTCGTAAGTTTAGGGACTGATAACCCGTAGTTAAGTCCCATAGACTGTACAAACATTCGAACATTCGAACTAATGTCTACCCGGGGATGGCTTTAGGCACGGTTTTATGGCGATCGGATAGCTGTTGTTCGTGTATGCCATCGTCATCCGATGTCAGTAACTGTGGTATATTCAGCCCTGGTTCTTTGTGTGGCTCCAACTGTCGTGTATACGGCCATGTGCGGCGACAGTCGGCAGTCTAACAGCGCATCGAGGAAGCTTCTCGCTCCGTGACACCGGCGACGTTACAACTCGGCCGCACCACATTTAGAAGGCGCGTTGCATTATGCGCAGCGTTTGTGGTATCTGCCCCTGAAACTTTGAAGGGTTGTAGCTCCCAAACTAACAGCGATAAAAAATGTTTGTATAGCTTATGGGACTTAACTACGGGGTCATCAGTTCTTAAACTTACAAACTACTTATGACGGCACTAAGGACTACTAAGGACGGCACAAATATCCATGCCCGAGGGGGGATCGAACCCCCGACCGTAGTGGCCGTGCAGACAGTGACTGGAGCGCTTCAGTCTCCTCGGCCACCGCGATTACTCTCTTACGTAATCTATATCTATAAATGTGAATGTATGTTCGGTGTACGTTTATCAAGTCTGAACCACAAGACATAAAGAGCTAAAAATTTGTACAGTTACTAATGTTTACCCGCGGAAAGCTTTAGGCACGGTTTTAAGGCGATCGGATAGCTATTTATCTATATATATATATTAATGTGTATGTCTATTCGGTGTACGCTTATCACGTCCGAACGACAAGACGCAGAGACCTAAATATTTGTACAGTTACTAATTTATACCCGAGGAAGCTTTTAGGCACGGTTTTATAGCGATCTGATAGATATTTAGTAATTTGAAGAATATAACGCGAAATGAGGAACAATAATTACTCTTCGAAAATTATATTTTCTCTTTGAAAATGGTTTTATTGGTGGCATTGTTGCTTGAGGGTTGATAATGATAAAAGGGTGGAGTATGTTGCGGTGGAAAGTTATCGGTGTATATAAAATTCTACGTGTGTATGTGTTAATATTTCGCTCTGCAACGAAAAGTACAGAACACCAACGAATGGTCTGTGTGAAATGGTTGTCCGAAATCTCCCGTTGTACACCATAGCAGTTCCATGCTGATAGCAGTAAGGTGGTGGAAGATTTGGTGGTTGAAAGTCATCAAATTATTAAAAAAAAAAATTCGGACTGAAGGCCAGCGATGATGTTTGCGAGCCTATAGCACGGAGGTTACATAGCGAAACGTGGTGCCACAGACCGCATTTGTCGCAAGCCTTGCTATGACTGATTTTAAATACGATGTGGAGTGTCCGTGTATAAGCGGGAAATCCGGTTGGAGTCCCGGCCCGGCAGAAATTTTCATATGTCACCATTACACCATTACACCATACAGCTGATGCTGATTAATATACGCAATTGCGAATACATTTTTTGTATTTGCATTAGCAGTTGTAGTCGCCGCAGTGTCCGTTCCTTCAGACATGCATGTATGTCTAAAGGATATTTTATTACTTCCGTCAATAAACACAGACACTGCACATCGTATGTAACTTCTGTGAAGTTTGGAAAGTAGGATGCGAGATACTAGCAGAAGTAAAGTTGTGACGACGGACCGTGAGTGTAGCGGGATAGCTCAGTGGGTAGAGCGCTTGCCCGCGAAAGACAAAGAAAGGTCCCAGGTTCGAGTCCGGGTTCCGCCATACAGTTTTAATCAGTCAGGACGTTTCATATCAGCGCACACTCCGCTGCAGAGTGAAAGTTTGATTCTGGAAACATCCCTTAGGTTGTAGCTAAGCCATGTCTCCACCACATCCTTTCTTCCAGGAGTACTAGTCTTGCATGTTTCGCAGGAGAGCTTCTGTGAAGATTGGAAAGTAGGAGGCGAGGTACTGGCGGAAGCAAATTTGTGAGGCGGCATCGTGAGTCGTGTCGGGATAGCTCAGTCGGTATAGCGCAAAAGGCAAAGGTCCCAGGCTCGAGTCCCGGTTCCGGCATACAGTTTCATATCAGCCCACACTCCTCTGCAGAGTGAAAGTTTCATTGTAGAATTTTCGGATTGCTGAAACCGTTATTTACAGAAACTGTAGCGATCGAGTCGGGGCCACTTCCCCGCGTGTGTCGTCCCAGTCCTCCCGAGGCGAGGAGCGGTGCAAAAGCGAGCGTGGGCCGGGCGCGCAGCTGCGGGCAGAAATTTGAGGCGACGTGATAACAGCAGCAAAAAGAAGGCGGCGCGCGTGTCCGGCGCGGCGGTGTGGCCGGGTGGCCCTGCGGGAATGCGGGGCGGGCGGCGCGGCGAGGGCAGGCGGAAGCAAAAAGCCGCCGGCCGCGCAGCAGGTGCCGCGGTGGTGGGGGCAGCGGCGGCGGCAGCGGCCTTTATTTAATTTAGCGCGCGCCCGCGGCGGCGGCGGCGGCGGCGGCACAGGGCAGATTACAGCGCCGCGCCAGCCCCCCCTCCTCCCCCTCTTCTAGCGCTCTCGCTCTCTCTCTCTCTCTCTCTCTACCGCCCCGCTTCTCTCTCTCCCGCTATCCGCTCGTTCGCCTCCCGCGGGACGCCAGCCAGCCGGCCGGCCGGCCGGCCGGCGAGCCAGCGGCACAGAGCACAGCGGACGCGCCACCCGCCCGCGGCCACCGCTGTTGCAACGACCTCCCGCGTAACGAGCCGACCCACTTACCAACAGCTGCTGTCTCGCCACTTGCGCACCTCCCTCGTAGCGTCCCCGTACATGCTGCCATATTTGAAACGTCTCCTACGATAGCGAGAAATCAACAATGCGTGACTATCCTGCAGTCAGACACACTTGTAGGCACTGTTATTTCTGTCGGGCGAATGAATCATTCCAACGACAGGTAGGTCAGCAAGGGGCACGACTCCTTCCTCCCAAATCTGCACAACGGTCTGCAGGTACCAGCCCGAAGCCCTCCCAGCCGTTTCCGCCCTCACGTGCCCATCTACAGAACAAGTCCGACCATCACCAGCTAGAGAGAAGGCCGCGGGCGCTCTCGTGTGACCTCAGGCAATGTAGGTTGCACGCGCATAGCCAACACCGTCTAGATATAATATGAAACTTCAAGCGCGTCAGACTACCATCACCTAGAACGAAGGCCGCGGCGCTCTCGTGTGACGTCATGCAGCGTAGGCTTCGCGTGCATAGCTGACTGGCTGGCTGTTTCGGCATAGTGGGCCGTGCACCAGCGGCTACCCAGTCAGATACGCGCGCGCAGCCTACACTTCATGACGTCACACGAGAGCATCGCGACCTGCTGAACACGATGTCAACGAGAAAGACAGACCCCAGCACGCACGTCATGCCACGTAAGCAAGGTAGTTCTAAGCCGGCGCGATCGCTAGCTCAGTGGCCAGCCGCTGGGGCACAACCCACCGCCTCATAGTGGTCAGCACCTGAGCTAGCGATCGCGCCGGCTCAGAACTACCTTTCTTACGTGGCATGACGTGCGCGCTGGGACCTGTCTTTCTCATTGGCCTTGGCCTACGCTGCATGACGTCACAAGAGAGCGCCACGGCCCGGTGAACACGACCCCAGTTGGGGTCTAAAGGCCATAAATGCCTCATTATCATCATCATCATCGGTCAACTAGGGGTGCGAGCGGCAAGAAAGCTGGTTAGGCGAGCAGGTGAAAGATCGAGGCGGCCGCAGATGGCGCCAGAAATGTGCCCCGTGTTAAACAATGAGAGCGGCCACAGAAGTGGCGGCTGGCGGCTTGGCGCAATCTGCTGGCGATCAAGAAGGTACGGGTCATTGTTTGCCTCTAGAACTGCGAGCTTTTCCCTCGTACAAGGGAGGCGCAAATTCTGCACCCTCTCTCAAAAACTATTCGGCAGAAAAATTCCATTGTTATGCCATTCGTAGCTTCATGTCAGTTTCATGATGCAGAATGTCATTTCGTTAATGGTCACAGTTTTAAGACACTGCACTACTAATAGAAAAAAATAGCAATGGGAAAATACGGGTGGTGTGGAAACTCTTCACAATTTAAAATAGGTGAAGTGAAAAGAAATGGAAGATATAAATGAAGGCGAAAATTACTGTATACAGTTAGGAAACGGACATCACAAATTGACTAACTCCAACCAACAACACGGCAAAACAGCAGTGGGACGTAAAAATGAGCCAACAGCACCGTGACTGTTCATCCCGAGGGGGACACGGTTTTTGAACATTAGAACACGGTTTTTTCGTGAGTACGTGTGTGGCGAGCACGGGGCCCCGAGCTAATGCAGTCTTTCTTCTACCTTTCCTCCCTGGACTGCATTTCCTTTCCCTTAAACTCCTTTCCTATCCCCACTCCTTCTCCTCCCCACTGGGGGATCTATAACCTTAGCAGTTTGGTCCTCCTATCCGAAATAACCAACCAACCATGAATTTAAAAACACATAACGTGCACCGAAACTTGAAAAACTGTTTTAATCTACATATACGAAACAAATTACTAAATCAAAGAGGTTGCTTTTAAAATAAAAAGCACCTAATATAAAATAATTATGTTAATCGCAGCCAGCACAGGACGGGAAACCTCTTACAGAAAAATAGGGGTTTATATGATTTTGCGTAAACCATATGTTGCTGCAGTCGAAATTTTCCTCCCACAGTGGAGTGGCCGACCATTCTGAGGCGTCTTGCTGCTGAGCGCGTGGTTGTTCTTCGCCGGAGGTTCGAGTCCTCCATGGGGAATGGGTATTTGTGTTGTCCTTAGGTTACTTTAAATTAGTTTAAGTAGTTTGTAAGAAATTGCTTAGGTAAGGATCACCTTACCATCAGAAACAATTAACTACTTTTAATTCCCGGCAGCAACACCCACTCTGTGTTCTGGAACGCCACTACTGATTGATTAGTTATGATGTCATAAATCCTTGAATACAATAAAAATGAGTTTCAAATCTGTAAATTATAGGTATAATTTGTTAGTGTATTCACATGCCTATATCTTACTTTCTTGATTTTCTAAAATTGTATATTTGTCTCATTTCATGTGGAATGAGCAGAGTACTGATTAAAATTTTTTCCGCCGAGCGGAGTACCGCCTAATTTTTTTTTTATTTTTTTTTATTTTTTTTTATTTTTTATTATTATTTTTTTCCAACTAAAGCTCTGGTTATTAGTGAACGAAATTGTGTTACAACAAAAAATAACTTTTAAAAACTTTTGTAATATTGAGTACAGTGGTTCAATGAAGTCCATAAAAATAGTTATTATATAAATACGCTAACACGAAACTGAGGGCACAGTTTTTAATATTAATCATACGAGAAGGAAATAATTCGGAAGTTGGTTTGTCATAGATGTTGGGAATATAAAAATTATGTGTGGACGTATCCGTCAAGAGTGGTATGTTTGTAACAGTTCCCAATACTATTGTCTAACATTTACTTTGCTGATATGAAGTTGCAAATCTAATATAAAATTTCTGCTTTAATACCTGTCTAGCTTTCCATTGTATCACACCAGTTTTGTATCTTCCTTTGTTAGTACTAATATTACAAATTATTCTGTACTCTGTCCTTAAAGTAATTCTTCATTTAGTTGAACACTATTATTAAATATGTTTATTTTCAGCGTTTTTCAGTTCGAGTGCATACCTCCGATTTGTTAAGCTTCTCAATTCTCCAATGCACCCCACCTATACCCTCCTATTCAATCCGTATATTTTTGTCTATTTGTTTATTTAGTTAAAATAGTGTGCCAGGCTTCTATTATTTCTTATATTTGTGTCACCTTGCGTTTTGAACAACCCGAAAAAAGCATTAGATTCTTGTTTAATTTTATTTTTATTCACTGTAGTCATGTTGTAAGAATTTATGTTTGCACTGTTTCTCTATGTATGATATTTATGTTTCCTTTTTTCAGTACTATTAATTTACAAGTTCCAAATATTTATTTACACTACAACTGCTCCATCAAAGAAGTTAATTCACTTTTCTGTATGTAACATCTTTTTCTGGTTTACTGACAACACAAGTTCTTTGAGTGAACTTCAGTAAATGTCTGATGATGGCCTAGTAAGCCGAAATTCGAGTCACATTATAAACATACCTGTAGAATAAACACAAAATTGTGTATTTTAATTTTCATAAAAAGAAATTTTAGGATGACACTCGAAATTATCCATAAGTTTTGCCACTATATTATAACCCGTTGCTGGTGGCATATTGGTGCAGTAATATGAGCTTAATTAGCGTTTGGAGTTCCAAAAAGAAAAAAAAAAGTTAAAGTGCCGGGTTCAATTCCCACTGCCCCCCTCAAATTAAAAAAAATCATAATGTTCAAGTCTTAACTTTTAAATATAGTTTTTAAATATAATTAAATTCTCTTTGCCCTTTCTTTCACTTGTTCTTATAGCATTCACATAAAACCGATAAATTTGCAGTTCTCAATAAATTTCAATTACATATTTTTGGAAACATTTTTGTTCCACTTATGGGGAACAGCACTCTTATTTAAATTTATGTATAAAGAACAGTCTAGAGTGCAAAAAAAAAAAAAATTCCAACTAGTTTCGGTCTTATTTTAGATCATCTTCAGGAAATTAAGCTCCATGGATGGTGTGGAGTTGGCAGGAAACTTGGAGCCTTCTACTGCTTCAACTGCCTTCTACTGCAGTGACGCAGTAGAAGGCTTCATGTTTCCTCCCAGTTCCACACCATCAATGGAGTTTAATTTCCTGAAGATGGTCTATAATAAGACCGAAAGTAGTCGGGAAAAATTTTTTTTTTCACTCTAGAGTGTTCTTTATACCTAAATTTCAAATAATTTTTTTTTCGATTTTCATGACTTTGCAAATACAATTGGGCGAATTTCGACTACAGGCAATACTAGTAATAATAATTATAAAACATTTAGAAGCACTACTACAGTAAGTAGTTATACCGGTGTTTTATCCGGTTTTTGGCAATAACTAAGAAAAACCGGATACAACAGACACCAAATAAATACCGAACAAATCGGTTACATAAGACTAAAATAGCGGTATCGGGTTCAAGCGGTCCACCGCCTACTGCCTAGCGCTGCTCCGCTGGCGTCTTTTTTTCTGCCACCCGTTCCGCGCTGTGGCCCGGGACGGTGCCGGCGGCCAACGCGGGCGGGCGGGCGGAAGCTAGGCAGAGCAGAGGCAGGCAGCAGGCAGAGGCAGCGAGGCGGTGGATCGATGCCGGCCGGCGCAGGCAGAGCAGGGGCGCGCCTGCCGCCTGCCCTGCCGCCTGCGCCTAGCCCCGCTCCGCCGCCGCCGCCGTCTATTTTTTACCGCGCGGCGCAGACACCTGGTGTGTGGCTGGGTCGCGCTGGGCGGCCGCGCATTCCTGGCTCGCCGGCCGCCGCGCCGATCCGCACTGGAATGCGCTCTCTCTCTCTCTCTCTCTCTCTCTCTCTCTCTCTCTCTCTCTCTCTCTCTCTCTCTCCTCCCTTCCTCTTTCTCCTCCGTACACCGCTATCTCTCTGCTCCTCTTCTCCTCCTCTCCCCGCGCCGTTCCTCTCTCGCTCCGGCCGGGCTATTACGCACTCGCGTGCGATTCTGTGTCGCAGCGTGCCCGTATTTCCATACTCATCCTTCGGCTCAGTCGCGTCTGTCTCCTCAATTTTTTTTTCCTTTGTGTGTTTCCTTTCTGTCTTTCACTTTCGTCCTGCCGCCGTGGCTGGCTGCCGCGCAGATGACCCGCAATCGTTCCGCCTTGTTAGGAACAGTTTTATTCCTTGGAAACGGGGAGCGTTCGCCTTGCGAGAAGCTACCTTACGGACACGGCGCTAAAGCCGTCCTCACACGGAAAGTGTTGTACGTGACCCACGAGAGACGTACTTTCTATATATTACTGCACGCTCTGAAACGACCTGCTACATCGCACGGAACGCGCTGCTGATCGCGATTTGCGACCGCAGCGCTCTCCAGCGCCTGTTGCGGGCTGGCACTTATACGAAACTACATGAAAACCCGACGTTGCGCGGGTATTCATTTATTTATATAGTTATTCCTGCCATTTTCCGTTATATATTCACTTTTATAAAGGCTGTATCTCTGTAAAATCTCTTGGGAATACAATTAGTAGTAAAGAAGTAATAGATTAAAACTTGGTGCGTGATGGAGCTGTTTTCTATGAACGTCACTGTTTATGTGCTCATATCGCATGAACTACGTGTCGTACTGCCATACAATTTCGAGGTTACACTCAACTAACTGTGTATACAATGTCTGTAAAATTTCCTGCGGCTACCATTTGTAGTCTAGAAATTATAAATTGTAACGTCATACCGAAAGCCATACGTTTAGTCCACGAACAGCGAACGTTACTGTTAACGTGCTCATATCTCATGAACTACGTGTCGGAATGTGATACAATTTAGAAGCTACATTCAACTATATATGTGTATACTGTCTGTAGCATTTCCTGTCGCTACAATTTATAGTGTTCAAATGATAAATTGTAACGTCACACCGAGAGCCGTAGTTCTACTCCATAAACAGCGGAAAAGTAGTAAGCGAGAAACGTTTTTACTTTCATCATTTTACTATGGTTGCCAACGAGAAAAAGTTTAATAAAGGTTTGAAATTATATTTAAAGTTTGTTGCAAGTCGCTAAGTACTGTCATTCTCATACAGTGTATTTCGAAAGTCTCGCCGCATTATATGGCATTTTTTTGCGATTTCTATTGGTTATGACGTAATATCTCTTGAACCAATGCTGTATGTGATTCTTAACCATGCAGCAATTGGTACCTCACGGTAAGGAATGTGTGTACCAAATTTGGTTGAAATCGGTCCAATGGTTTAGCAGAAAATGAGTAACATTGTCGCAAAAAAGCAGCAGTTTTTCGCGCATCTCATTGTTTATGACGTCATATCTCGTGAACTATATATCGTATATAATTCTTACACTTACGGCGACCGTCCTCTTGGACTGAAGCATGCGTCTACAAAATTTCATAAAGATTGGAACAAAACTGTAGATTTATATGCAACACGTAGAAACATACCGGCACTCTGCTTTATATATTAGACGAGAGACGGACTATAAACACACTGAGGCGCGTGACCAGGGATGGACAAAACAGGGGCTTAGTTGACCGTTTCCTTTGATCGTGCGTTCGGTGTAGAGCTACGAAACTGATTTTGGAAGGTCAAGTCCATAATTACTACTCGCTTTCCAAAGGTTCAAATGTTTGTTAAGCTTAAGGGACTTAACTACGGGGTCATCAGTCCCTAAACTTACAAACTACTTATGAACTAGCTAATACTAGGGTGAGAACTATGATCGATGGTACATTCTGTTTATCTACAATACAGAGCTACAACTAAGGACGGCACAAATATCCATGCCCGAGGGGGGATTCGAACCCCCGACCGTAGTGGCCGTGCAGATCGTGACTGAAGCGCCTCAGTCCCCTCGGCCACCGCGACCGGCTCTCGCTTTCCAAGCAGCTTACCTATCCAACCATCGTTTTAGGTGACGATAAGGTGTTTGCTCGTCTACATACACGTAAAATAAAAAATAAAGTAAAATAAAAAAGTGGAATGTTTTATATAACTGAATTTGAAATGGTGTACATTTGTTTACATCTTGTATGAAGTACACATTGTAGAATATAGAAAATAACGAAGAAAAAAACCTTTCATTTTTCGTAAAAATTACCATTAGATACGAAAATTGTATAAGTATTCGAATACAAAGGGGGGGGGGGGGGGGAATACTGTCACGGCGGGATTCGAAACACCAGACATAGGCTGCACCAGTTTTAATTATTGGTACTTAAGTATACTTGTAAATCTTCAAAGTAGATTTTCTCGAAAATTTTTGAGAGTTGTACCGAATAGCTCTGGCTGATAGTTCTTTAGGTTCTGAACTTCACGTACCATAAATAAAAATAAATTTAAAAAATTCTAAAATCACATACCCGTATGGACTCCTTGTCAGTATATGTCAAAGACATTGCAGGAGACACATTGAATTACAATTTGTGCAGCGGTTGGGATTGGAACCTGGGACCTTCTGCTTACTAGGCAAGTGCTATAAACGCTAAGCCACCGCAGACTAATGGATGCCGCGATTCCACTGACTGTCTTACAGCACGTCTCCCTTCACAACACAGACTCCGATATTCTGCCTCGAACGAGGTGGCGCAGTGGTAACACACTGGACTCGCATTCGGAAGGATGGTGGTTCAAATCCACCTCCGGCCATCCATATTTAGGTTTTCCGTGATTTCCCAAAAATCGCTCCAGGCAAATGCCTTTGAAAGGGAACGGCCGAGTTCTTTCCATATCCTTACCAAAACATTTCGAGCATAAGCTCTGTCTCTAATGACCGCGCTGTCGACGGGACGTTAAATTCGAAGCTTCCTCCTACTATTTTCTAAACGTGTTGCCGTATACACGTGTGAATGTCGCGCGCTTGGTGTACGGCGTCTGGTGCCAGCAGGTGGAGGCAGCGGCCGGACGCCGCTGTGGCCGCCCGCGCAAGAATTACGACCGGCGTAATTAACGGGGGTGGAGGCGGGGGCGGGGCGGCAAACGTGATTCCAGCGGCCGGGATTCCCTAACCGCGTTACGCCGCCGCCTCCGAAGCCCCAATAACGCCGCAGTCTGCGGATGCTGCTACCTGGGCCGCTTCTGCTACCTGGGCCGCTTGTTAGCACGGCGCGTGCCCGCGTTAGCAGCGTCGACCGGGTTTAACTTGTATGTTAAAATAAATTATCAAAACTTAAGGCAGGCGGCCACATAGTTCTATTACAGCCGATATCATTTTTTGTCTCGTGTGTCGCAGCCTCAAATGAGTGCACTTAAATTACGGCTTAAATGTGTGACCCTAAAAGCGAGCAGCTAGGTTCGCTACTGTTAGGTTCGGCCAATGCGGGAGAGTCGCGGAAATGCTCCGGGAACTCAAATGGGGATTGCTGGAGGGAAGACGACGTTCTTCAATCAAATGTTTGTAACGCTTATGGGACTTAACTACGGGGTCATCAGTCCCTAAACTTACAAACTACTTAGGAACTAGCTACAACTAAGAACGGCACAAATATCCATGCCCGAGGGGGGATTCGAACCCCCGACCGTAGTGGCCGTGCAGACCGTGACTGGAGCGCCTCAGTCCCCACGGCCACCGCGGCCGGCGCGACGACGTTCTTTTCGAGAAATTCTGTTGAGGAAATTTAAAGGGTAGGAATTTGAAGCTGACCGCAGAACGATCATGTTGCAGCCTCCTTAAATTTCGCGTAATGATCAGAAAGATAAGATAACAGAAATTAGGACTCGTACAGAGGAATATAGACATACTTTTTTTCCTCGTTCTATTTGGGAGTGGAATAGGAAGGGAAATGACTAGCAGTGATACAGTGTACACTCCGCCACTGTGGATTGCAGAGTATACCTGTAGATGCATATGTAGTCGATTCTTAGAGAACGTAAAAAAAAGATCAGGAGATGATAACATTGCTTAACAGAACCGGTTGTCTCGGAACGTATAAGAGTGATGTCACGTGTGCCACAGGGAAGTGTCGTGGGTCCGCTGCTGTTCACTATATATATAAATGACCTTGCGGATAACATTGGTAGCTCACTGAGGCTTTTTGCAGATGACGCTGTAGTATACACAGAGGTTGTAAAAATGGAAAATTGTATTGAAATGCAGGAGGATCTGTATCGAATAGACGCATGGTGTAGGGAATGGCAATTAAATCTCAATGTAGACAAGTGTAATATGCTGCGAATACGCAGAAACAAAGATCCTGTATCATTTAGCTACACTATAGCGGGTCAGCAACTGGAAGAAGTTAATTCCATAATTTATCTGGGAGTAGCATTAGGAGTGATTTAAAATGGAACGACCATGCCGGCCGCAGTGGCCGAGGAGACTGATGCGCTTCAGTCACGGTCAGCACGGCCACTACGGTCGGGAGTTCGAATCCCCCCTCGGGCATGGATATTTATGCCGTCCTTAGTGTAAGGTAGTTGATAAGTAGTTTCTAAGTTTAGGGACTGATGACCCCGTAGTTAAGTCCCATAAGCTTAACAAACATTTGAACATTTGAACTTAAATTAATATTCGATGTTAGCAAATTTCTCTTGAATACTGCTCATCACTGTGGGATCCGTGTTGATAGAGGAAGTAGAAAAGATCCAACGGAGAGCAGCGCGCTTCGTTATAGGATCATTTGGTAATCGAGACAGCGTTACGGAGATGATCGATAAACTCCAGTGGAAGACTCTGCAGGAGAGACGCTCTGTCGCTAGGTACGGGCTTTTGTCGAAATTTCGAGAACATACCTTTACCGAGGAGTCTAGCAGTATATTGCTCCCTCCTACGTATATCTCGCGAAGAGATCGTGAAGATTAAAAGACAGAGATAAGAGCCCACACAGAGGAATACCTACAATCGTTCTTTCCGCGAACAATACGGGACTGAAATAGGAGGCCACACACTGTTAGGTGGCTTGCGGAGTATGGATGTAGATGTAGATGTATAGCGATGTTGGCTGTGCGGTACTTTTCTCTAAGCCCGCCCCTCGGCGGCATTACGCAGCTGTTTATTGCCGCTCGCACAGTAGCGGGCCCCCGCGGGCGCCCGCGGTCGGCCCGCAGTCGGCCCGCGCCGCCCACGCGCCATCTGGCCGTAATGAAGCCGTCCCGCGATAAGGCTCGCGCCCAGCCATAAAAAGCGCCGCGCTGCTTCCTGGCCGGCGCCAGGGCTGACAACCGCCCACTCGCCGCCGCTCTTTCTTCTTTTTATTCCAGACCAACACCTGCACAGCGCGAACTACTGCTGCAGCATCACCATGTCCTTAATCTACTCGTCTGCTCTGGGACTACTATTCTGGATTGTCACCACGAAACACTTCTAGTATTCAGTCTTCAAAACTGTGTGCCAGACTGGGATTCGAGCCCTCAACCCATTCAGAACAATCGGTTTGTTATTACAGGTTCATAACTGCCAAAAACCATCAGGCCCGGTAGTCTTGGGGTAAAGCGCTCGACTGGAAACCGAAGGGTCGCGGGTCCGATACCCGGTCGGACCTCAGATTTTTTTTCAGTCTGTGTTTTAACCCATCCTTTACCTCTCAACGATGTGAGGAGTCACCAGAAACGACACGTGGTTCGGATTCCACGTTAAGCTGTAGGTCCCCTTTCCCCGGTTGGATAACTGGGGTAGGCTAGCGATATGCAAGTCGCCGAAGTGGCGGCCAATTGAAAGACTTACACCAGGCCAATGAGCCACACGAAATTATAACTATTACTGTCAAAAACTTTAAAAAAAAAGTTCAAATGTTTGTATAGTTTATGGGACTTAACTATAGGGTCATCAGTCCCTAAACGTACAAACTACATATGAACTAGCTAACACTAAGGACGGCACAAATATCCATGCCCAAGGGGGGAATTCGAACCCCCCACCGTAGTGGCTGTGCAGACTGTGACTGACGCGCCGCAGTCCCCTCGGCCACCGCGGCCGGCTCAAAAACTTTTATTCAATAATTAATTCACAAATATTTATTTCTGTTTATAGTAATTTTCCTTGTCCACCTGTAGCCTAACTCATTAAATAGGCCTGCGTGAAGCTCATGCAGCCGGCCGCAGTGGTCGAGCGCTCTGCGGCGCGCCCGTCACGGTCTGCACGTCCGTTGGGGAGGGGGGGGAGATTCGAATCCCCCCTCGGGCATGGATGTTTGTGCTTTCTTTAACATAAGCTAGTTCATAAGTAGTTTGTAAGTTTAGGGACTGATGACCCTGTAGTTAAGTCCCATAAGTTCTACAAACATTTGAACATTTTTTAGTGGAAGTAGAGCATGCAAATGTAGGCCTTCGGGCGTTACAAAGTTTCGGCCATTCATTCTACGACTAACTTGTTTTGTTGAAAGGAAGCAGTTACACGAAAGCTGTAGAGGGTGTTCGGGAATTCCAAAATATTATAACGTTTGTAAACATATTAAACTGCTCTATTTGTCAGTCTCTAGACTTACAAACTATTTAAACTAGTTTATACTACAGACACCACACATACACACACACACACACACACACACACACACACATATGCCGGAGGGAGGACTGTAGAGGGTGTTCGGGAATTCCAAAATATTATAACGTTTGTAAACATATTAAACTGCTCTATTTGTCAGTCCCTAGACTTACAAACTAAACTAGTTTATACTATGGACACCACACACACACACACACACACACACACACACACACACACACACATGCCCGAGGGAGGACTGTAGAGAGTGTTCGGGAATTCCAAAATTTTCTAATGTTTGTAAACGTATTGGATAAATCTGTTCTACTTGTCAGTCCCTAGCCTTACAAACTATTTAAACTAGTTTATACTACAGACACCACACATACACACATACACACACACACACACACACACACACATATGCCGGAGGGAGGACTGTAGAGGGTGTTCGGGAATTCCAAGAAGTTCTAATGTTTGCAAACGTATTGGATAAAACTGCTTTACTTGTCAGTCCCTAGACTTACAAACTACTTAAACTAGTTTATACTACGGATAACACACACACGCGCGCGCGCCCATCCGAGGAAGTACTCGAATCTCCGCCGACCAGTCCGTAGCATGATGCGTCAGGCCTCGCGACTACTTCCGCGCTGTCCCCTAAGGATTACTTAGCAGTAACTGTATAAGCATAAGCAAAAGAGGTGCCGAAACAGAGCCCCGTGGAACACAATTTTTCGGCCGACGAAGCGTCCTTCTGCGACTAATAGAACTTAAAACGTGAAGGAGGGAGGCACGGAAGGAAGAGAAAAACTCGATTAGAGGAAGCTGACTGGAAAGCGACTCGAATTTAAGGAAACACGAGGGAAGTTGTAGGAAAAGGCGGCCGTTTTCTTACGATAAATCACGAGTGTGGCGCAAGAGTTGGAGGGCGGCGAGTGGGGGCGAGCGTAAGTCGGCTTGTTACCGCCGCGGGCAGGGCGGCAGCTGCGGGGGTGTCCCGCGGCTGACAGATGGCGGGCCGCCGCATTAGGGCGCCGCCCCCCTGCCCCGCCGCCCATAAATAACCGCGGGGGCGGCGGCGGCGGCGCGGAAGACTGCCCGCGCAGACCGACCCGCGGCCGCCCGCAAAATGTTTGGCAGTTAGCCACGCGCTACACTCTAATTGTACGTCTCACCACTGCGGGCTGCACGCCCGGCTTCGTTTTCGTAATCGTTACGGCGATTTTAACACTCGGCTAGACCCTTCTGGATAGACGAACGCGTTAATCCTCCCGCTTCCGGGACGGGGAGTAGCTCACGCCCGGATCGAATTCGTCCGGTGACGACTGCCGATGTGTCGACCAGGCAGGAAATGGTTTTTAGGCGGTTTCCCACAACTCACCATGTGGATGTCGTTGTTGTTATGGTCTTCAGTCCGGAGACTGGTTTGATGCAGCTCTCCACCCTACTCTATCCTGAGCAAGCCTTTTCATCTCCCCATAAGAACGACAACCCACATCCACTTGAATCTGCTTACTATACGCGTGTCTTGGTCTCCCTCTGCGATTTTTACCCCACACACGTCCCTCCGATGCTAAATTTACGATTTCTCTATGTCTAAGAATGTGTCCTACCAAGCGATCCCTTCTTTTAGTCAGGGTATGCCAAAAATTCCTATTCTCGCCATTCTGTTCAGTATCTCTTCGCCGGTCGCGGTGGCCGAGTAGACTGAGGCGCTCCAGTCACGGTCTGCACGACCACTGCGGTCGGGGGTTCGAATCCCCCCTCATGCATGGATATTTGTGCCGTCCTAGTTCGTAAGTAGTGCATAAGTAGTTTGTAAATGTTCAAATGGTTGTTAAGCTAAACTTACAAACAACTTATCAACTACCTTATACTAAAGACGGCGCAAATATCCATGCCCGAGGGGAGATTCGAACCCTCGACCATAGTGGCCGTGCAGACCGTGACTGGAGCGCCTCAGTCCCCTCGGCCACCGCGGCCGGCAGTACTTTGTAAGTAGTTAAGTCCCATAAAGTATACAAACATTTGAAACATTTGGGTATCTCTTCATTAGTTATGCGATCTACCCACCTAATCTTCAACATTCTTCTGTAGCACCACATTTCAAAACCCTCTATCCTCTTCCAGTCCGCACTGCTTATCGTCCATATTTCACTCCCGTACAAGGCAACACTCCACACACATGCCTTCAGAAAAAACTTCCTTACACTTAAATTAATATTCGATGTTAGCAAATATCCCTTTTTCGAAAATGCTTTTCTTCCCATTGCCATTCTGCATTTTATTTCCTCTGTACTGCGACCATCGCATGTTATTTTACTACCCAAGTAAGAAAACTCACCTACCACCTTCATTGTTTCGTTACCTAATCTAATTCCTTCAGCATCACCTGATTTTCTAAGACCGCATTCCATTATTTTTGTTTTGCTCTTGTTAATGTTGATTTTATACGCTCTCTTCAACTCACTGTCCATTCCATTCAACTGCTCTTCCAGGTCCTTTGCTGTCTCTGGCAGCATTACAATGTCATCAGCAAAACGCAATGTTTTTATTTCTTCCCCCTGAACTTTAATCCCTATTCCAAAATTTTCCTACAACCCTGTCTTACTCCCTTCACGACTGATGCTTCTCTTTAACGCCCTTCGAGTCTAATAAGTGCGGTCTGGCTTTTGTCGGTCTGTTATCTAACAATGAAAATACTTGGGCTCGAACAAGCACATATACATCAAAATCGTACGAGAGATAATGTAAAGATCCCTTATTGCACTAGTGACACTCCCGCATCTGCAAAACTCTGCAGTCGTCCGTTAGAGGCCTCTGCGTGTGCCTTGCCACATTGCACTTTGACCTGTCGCTTCGCCAGTAGGGACGGTGCGGTGTGCCTCCGAAGTTGCGTTTTGTGACATTTGTGTGCTGAAGCGTCAGATGGAGCGGCGATTGATAATCAATCCTGCCAAAGTATTGCGATTGGTTGAGATGAAGTTACGAAGAGTCATTCTTGGTGAAGATTAGTGTAGAAGATGAATCATTCGTATGCTATCTCGTATCTGTTATGGTGCAGAAATATGAGCATAAGTTGGATACTCTTGTAACACTAACACATAATGATGATAATAGAGATGATAATGACAAAGAACTCATTGCTAGCGGTAGTGCTACGGTAAGTGTGGGAAGAGGCGATGGAAGCAGTGGCAGTGAATACCAACAGTCTTCCGAGAAGAAGGTTAAAGTTGCAACTATCATCGCGGCTTTTGACGACAATACGCTAGAGAACATGTACGACGATTATTACATATGTTATAGTTCAGATATCTGCATTACGTATGGCGTCTATAATCACATTTACAGTGCTATCTAGAGCATGATTGGAAAGTTTTGCATACAAACGACACCCACCAGCACATTGAGGTGTACGTAAAGATACTGTAACCAAACGTTCCTACAGTTGTGTTTGTTAGAGTCCAAGAACTTTTCTTGTAAGTCAAATATCAGTTAACGAACTTGGATTAGTGTGCTCCGAAGTTGGGCTAAAAATGAACACTGATAACACCAAGATCATGATCAATGAGTAGACACCAGACGGCAGTATATCGGTTGAAAGTACACAACTGCAAACAGTCGCCGAATATGTCTATCTGGGAGAACAGATATACATTAAAGCAAGCTTACGGGAGACTGTCCGTTGAGCTGAAGAAAAAAATTTTTGATCAGAATGAAACTTCCACTCTCCAGCGGAGTGTGCGCTGATATGAAACTTCCCGGCATATTAAAATTGTGTGTCGGAACCGGGAATCGAACCTAGGAGCTTTGCCTTTCGCGGGCAAGCGCTTTACTGACTGAGCTATCCTGACACGACTCACGATGCCGCCCCACAACTATACTTCCGCCAGTACCTCGCCTCCTACTTTCCAAACTTCATAGGAGCTCTCCTGTGAACCTTGCAAGACTAGCACTCCTGGAAGAAAGGATATGGTGGAGACATGGCTTAATCTGCCAGGAAGTTTCATATCAGCGCACACTCCGCAGCAGAGTGAAAGTTTCATTCTGGAAACATCCCTTAGGCTTTTAGCTAAGCCATGTCTCCACCACACCCTTTCTTCCAGGAGTGCTAGTGTTCTTCGTGTTCGACTTCTTCGCCCGTTGAACGTGAAGAGGTAGAGTAATTTCGTGTCGAGATGGAGTCGTTAAATACTTAACGGGATCCGACGAGGTTACTTGTTGGCCATTCAGGGTGGGTTGCTTTCGTAGGATTGGTGTATGCCGTGTGAAGAGTACTGCCCTGACTACGTGAGGTTAATGGTGATACGATTCATATTTGCCCAGTACTCCACTGGGTCGAGTTGTCGTTACATTCTGGTGACGAGTTGTTGAAGGTTCCAGCCAGCATTGGAGGGAAGTGTGTGGGGTAAAAATCGCAGAGGGAGACCAAGAGACGCGTATAGTAAGCAGATTCAAGTGGATGTGGGTTGTCGTAGAGTAGGGTGCATCAAACCAGTCTCCGGACTGAAGACCATAACAACAACATCCACATGGTGGGTTGTGGGAAACCGCCTAAAAACCATTTCCTGCCTGGCCGACACATCGGCAGTCGTCATCGGACGAATTCTATCCGGGCGTGAGCTACTCCCTGTCCAGGAAGTGGGAGGATTAACGCGCTCGTCTATCCAGAAGGGTCCAGCTGAGTGTTAAAATCCAGCAGTGAGGAACACTCTGTCACCGGCCTGGCGGCTGAACGACACGTGAAGGCTAGCTGATGCAGCAGCAGGCAGGAGCGGCGTGTAGGCAGCAGTGCGCGGCGCGGCGCCCTGTGCCATGCAAATGCGCCGGCTCTCCTCGGCTGGCCCGCCCACCGCAAATTCCGCCTTTTTGCCGGCTTTTTATCGCCGCCCGCATTATTTACGCCCGGCGTCTAATCAGCGCGCGCACCCGGCAACCAGCTACGTCTGCTCTTTGCGAGCGCCGACTTCTGCCAGTTCACCACAGGCGGCTTCATCACAGGTCCTCCACCTGCCGTCCGTCTACGCTCTAGTGAGGTGTCTGCAAATCTTTGTGGAATTCCTCGCTTCCTCGTATTGCTGAGAGGCACAAAACGTTGCACTTACAGCAGTTAGAACGGTTAATAAGTATCTTGATATGGCTTTTTTCATCTACATGGCATACTCTGCAAATCACATTTAAGTGCCTGGCAGAGGGTTCATCGAACCACCATTATACTATTTATCTCCCATTCCATTCTCGAATAGCGCGCGGGAAGAAAGAACACCCGAATCTCTCCGTTCGAGCTCTGAATTCTCGTATTTTATTCTTATGTGGCAACAATATATTTTCGCATTCGGAGGAGAATGTGGGCGATTGGTGTGTCCTAAGTAGCCCACGCCGCACTGATAAGCGCCGTTGTTGTAATGATTCCCATCCCAGACCCTGTATCATTTCCGTAATGCTGTCTCCCCTGTATTGTGACAATACGAAACGAGCTACCCTTCTCTGGACTCTTTCGATGGCCTCCGTCAAACCGACCTGATAAGGATCCCACACTGGGCAGCAATACTCCAAAAATGGACGGACAAGCGTAGTGTATGCAGTTTTTTTTGTAGTTCTGTTGCATCTTTTAAGGGTTCTGCCAATAAAACGCATCTCTGGTACGCCTTTCCCACGACATTATCTAGGTGCTCTTTCCAATTTAAGTTCAAATATTCAAATGTCTGTAAATCTATCGGACCAAACTGCGTGGTCATCAGTCCGTAGCTTACAAACTACTTAAACTAAACTAACCTAAGGACAACACACACACCCATGCCCCAGGGAGGACTCGAAACTCCACGGCGAGCAACCGCGCCAATTTAAGTCTGAAGTAATAGTAATTCCTAGGTATTTTGTGGAGTTTACGGCCTTCACTTTTGATTGATTTATCTTGTAAACAAAGTTTAACGGTTTTCTTTTCGTACTCATGTGGACGACTTCACACTTCTCATTATTTACAGTCAATTGCCAATTTCTACACCATAGTGATATCTTATTCAGATCGTTCTGCAGTTGGTTTTGATCTTCAGATCATTTCACTACACGGTAAATGACGGCGTCATCTGCAAACAACCTAAGGGAGCTACTTAGATTTTTTTCTAAATTGTTATGTAAATAAGGAACAGCAGAGGACCAACAACACTACCCTGTGGAACGCCCGATATCACCTCTGTTTTAGTTAATGCGTACCATCGATTACTATGTACTGTGTGCTCTCTGACAGGAAATCCGCTATCCAATCACAAATTTGGGGCGATATACCATAACCACGCAATTTGATTAAAAGCCGTTTGTGAGTTACGGTGTCAAAAGCCTTCTGGAAATCATGAAATACGGAATCGATTTGCGAACCCTTGTCGATAGCACCCATCACTTCGTGTGAATAAAGAGCTAGTTGTGTTTCGCATGAACGATATTTTCTAAATCCGTATTGACCACGAGCTGGAAACCCGGCGTTGCCCGATGGTTTTTTTATTTATTCAAGCCTACAATTAGTATTTTTTCTCTCCCTTTTATCACTCTGACCATCACCTTTTGTTTCTAAAAGCTCAGACGTCTGGAGCTAATCATGAGCGGCTGCGTCCCATATGTCTGTAACATCCGTGTCTTTGATCATATTTCACCGTCTTATACGCAGCTATCCTGGCTCCGTGCTCACAAGCGCAGAGATTTATATACACTCTGTGTCCTCTATTATCAACGTACAATGTCCCTCATATTATTCTTAGACCTTAATCCTCTTGTCTGAAATACATGTTCCTATCAGACCAAAACCCTCTGTCTCTATCCATCACAAAGCCGCTTTCTCAGTAGCAGGAACCAGACTCCGGAACAATCTCGCACACGATATCAGAGAAATGAATATCACTGCTAGCTTCAAACGACACTAATGACTTATCTAGTAGAGCAATAATTAACCCCATTCTCTGATCCCCTAAGCTCCTGCTAGAACGTCACATCCGTATCTCCTTCTAGATATTCTCCGATTATCATTGCTCTCGCCAGGTACTGCTTTCCGAACTTCCTTATATCAGAATCCGCTATGCCTTAATCAGTTTTTGTTTATTCAAAAGTATATTTCATATCTGCTAATATCAATGTTGTTGTATTTATTATCACACCATCAGCAGCAAAATCAAATGTTTAAATGTTTGTAGAGCTTATGGGACTTAACTACGGGGTCATCAGTCCCTAAACTCACAAACTACTTATGAACTAGCTAATACTAGGGTGAAACCTGTGATCGATGGTACATTCTGTTTATCTACAATACAGAGTTATTAAGATATCCCATATATCGGTTTCTGACATGTTGATGACGTCACGGTCAAAGCTGACGGGTGGTATCCCGGTCTTCATTTATGCCCGAAATGAATAGCGTCTTTAGTGCTACGCTGTAGCCTCATAACGATACAAGCCCCATGGGTTTAAACAGCCGTGGTAGATACGAGGTGGTGGTGGTGACTAACGCTTTAATTCGGCAGTTAAAAATCGGGCTGTTTTACGCCGGCGTTTTATTACGACAGAACCGGTTCTTGTCAGCCGTGCTGCCCGCAGAATTGTCAATGAGACAGGACAGCGGTAGGCGAGCAACACACGGAAACAAACCTGCCGCGCCCGACTCCCGCCCCGTTGACAGTTTCTCATTTAACGCAGCATTCGCCTTACAATTAATACCGATGTCACTGTAGGTTTACACCAAATGTGCTCTCTGTTTTTGCCACTCATTTATTTAACAGTTTACAAGTTTATTTCATCCACTGTAATCGTTCCTTTCGTGACTGCAGTACTTTTGTAAAATAAAGAACAGAATGCCCCAGCCATGTAAATCCTCTCCATGAAGAAGGATGCCAGAAGATGACACTTAATTGTATTGTAGAAGTCGACGTCGTCTGTGTAGTGAATCACTTTGATGGTGTCATAGTAGTGAATGTGGATATGCAATATATACATTAAATAATGAAGGCGATAGGATCAAACCTACTCGTGTACCGAGGCCTTACGTATCCCTTATCGTTCATTCACACCTATAATCCTCTAGCTGTGTTTTTCAGCGCCGCACGGGAGTAGACGAGCGGTCTGGAGCGCCACGTTACGGATCCTCCCTGGGGCATGGATGTTAATGCCGAACATTAACGACACCCCTATCCTCCGTCACTAAAGTTATCAAACCGTTTGTAAATCTAAGGGACTTAACTGCTGCGGTTATCAGTCCATATGACCACAAACTACTTAAACCAACATGCTAAGGACAACACACACACACACACACACACACACACACACACACACGTATTCCCGAGGAAGGACTCGAACCTCCGACGGCGAGCAACCGCGCAGTCCGCAGCAAGGAGCCTTAAAGCGCTCGGCCACTCCACCGCGACACTAAAATTACCCCTTGGAGCTTAGTAACTCCAATTCGTCTTTGTAATACCATCCTCAGAGCTAGTACTATTTTTTTATTTTCCTTTCCAGATCAGACTCTAAACTGGCCTTGCCCTAGGTTTGCCTCAATCTTCTTTTCATTCCATGTTTTTATTGTGTTTAACATTATTTTGGAAGTCCAGAGCATTGTTTATTTTTTTTAAATCTGGATTAAAGTGGCTCGTAAGTGTGTCATCTTTCGACATATTCTCTTTGTCGTTCAACACATTGTTTCCCATGCGTAGGAAGTGAACAAATTGCTTTGAAATGAATGAATTAATTTAAAAGAAAAGAAATTTCTGGTCATTTATGCAGCCACTCGTATACCGCCTGTTGCGCCTCTGAATCGAAATGAAATTCCTTTCTTTCACCATCCTCTCCTTCGATTGGTCCGTACGTGTGTTTAATCGCGCGGGAATGGCCATGAGTTCTGGAGCGTCATGTTGCATTGCTCTCGCCGGAGGTTCGAGTCCTCCCTAGGGCGCGCGCGCGCGTGTGTGTGTGTGTGTGTGTGTTTTGCCGTTAGGATACGTTAGTTTGAGTAGTTTGTAAGTCTAGGAACCGATGACAGAGTAGTTTAGTCAGATTTACAAACATGTGGACATTTCAGTCCCTCGGTGCGAGGTCTGGTGCGTCTAGCAGGCTATAAAACTGCAGGTGATAGACGGCTGCAAGTGTAACACGGCCAGTATGCAGCCGAGTGCTGTGATGTTGCAGAACAGGCGGTCCGGACAGCTAATAAGTTCGAGAACCGCTGTTGTATGGCGATGTTTTTTCGCAGAATGAAAACGACGAGGTAGGGCATCCTCCGGTTGGATGCCTCCCACACAGTGCTCCACTGAATGCGGCGCGAGCAGGAGGTGTGCAGTGAGCAGAGGAAACGGCGTGCCGTTGGCGGCAGCTGGTCGGGCCAGGAGAAAGTCACTCCGTCCGGCCGAAGGAACTCAGGCGGCAGGTGTGCGCTCGCAACGGGCGCCCCTATCCGTACAGCCAGTGTACCGCCGTACAAGAAGCCACGATCTTTTTATGGAAACCTTGAAGAAATCGAGATACCATCACAAAATGTGCCATGATATTATCCCGTTTCTATACAATGTTACTGGCTGAAAACTCGGCGTCACCCGGTATTCATGTACTCCATACTTTTGCTAGTCCATCTCTTCATCCCCTCAGTCTCTGTTCATCTTCACCTCCCTCGGCCCATCTCCCCACACCTGCACCATCACAACATTCTATCTTTTCAACTCTTGCCCCTGCTGTATTCATTACGGGGACTGGTTTGATGCGACTCTTCACCCTAGTCTATACTGAGCTCAAATGTTCAAATGTTTGTAAATCTATCGAACCAAACTGCGAGCTCACCAGTCCGTAGCTTACAAACTACTTAAACCTAGGTAAACTAACCTAAGGACAAACACACACACCCATGCCCCAGGGAGGACTCGAACCTCCACGGCGAGCAACCGCGCGCTTCGCAGCGAGACTTTTTTAGACCGTTCGGCTACTCCACCGCGGCTCTATACTGAGCAAGCCTCTTCATCTCCTCATAAGAATGGAAACCCTCGTCCATTTGAATATGTTTACTGTAGTCGTCTCTAGATCTCCCTCTGCGATTTTTATCTCACACACTTCGCTCCAGTGCTAAATTCACGATTGCCGGCCGCGGTGGCTGAGGCGCTCCAGTCACGGTATGCATGGCCACTACCGTCGGGGATTCGAATCCCCCCTCGGGCATGGATATTTGTGCCGTCTTTAGTATTAGCTAGTTCATAAGCAGTTTGTAAGTTTAGGGACTGATGACTCCCCAGTTAAGTTCCATAAGCTCTACAAACATTTGAACATTTGTAGACAGGGGAGGAAGAAGTGAATAGGGGAGAGCAGGAGGTGGACAGTAGAGTTGTGGCGATTCGTCAATGAGTCGTTCATTTGAACGAATACAAATAAAGAATCGTAAGAATCGAATCGTGATTCGGACGAATCGTCGTTCAAAAGAATCGTCTGTCTCGTGACGATTCTTAACTTCCAACGATTCACGATTCGAAGGCGATTGCCGAATCTTGCCGAATCGTGCCGAAGAGGGGGGGATGAATCGTCGTTCAAAAGAATCGCATGTCTTACGATTCATGACTCGAAAGCAAGTGGCGAATCGTGCCGAATGATTACGAAAGCCAGAAAGCGTGTGAACAAAGGAAGCACAGAACGAAGATCGTGAGCTGTTAATTATTAGCCTATTCACGAATTACACATAACAGAAACAGAACGCAGCGAAGTACACAGCTGTCAATACATACGAATATACGTCTTTTATAAAGTTTACATATTATGTATTTAAACGAGCAATCCTTACACATTTATATTTCGCGTATCCCAGAAATGGCTGTAACATTTAGATTATATTTTGTGTTTCGAGAGGTTTAAGCTTTTCGAGTTCATCTACGTAGTTATATTTTTTGTAAAAAATTAATTTTACAAAAATATTCTTTTTATATAAAAACGCGATTTTAAATGTTTTTAAAGCCATCTCAAAAATCTTATTTGCCATTTTGGTTTTTACGTTATCAGCTTTCCTGAAAGAAACCGATTTTAGAAAAAAGAAACATTTTAATAAACGTGAATTTCTTGTATCTCGAAAGAAATTTAATATTTAGAAACGGATTTTTATTTTTAATGTTTATTTCGTGTTTCCTTCAACTAATTGATTTTACATAAGTATTTTATAATGATTAGATACCTTATAAATTACCATAGATTCAATTATATTTATATTTAAATTGCCGAAGTATTCAAACAGAACGAAAAAAAAGTTATAAGGTTTCTGCAGCATTCGAAATAATTGTCCTACGTTCACTAAACCTGCAACGCTAGTGAATGAGCTATGATGACAGCAGAAATAGTTGGTAGTGTAATATTTATTTAGAACCGTTCGCTAAATTTCAGACTATTTTCTCGAGAATTTTCGAGAGCTGAATCGAATGGCTTTGCCTCATTATTATTTTAAGTCTGAACTTTACGCACCAAAAATATTAAAAAATCCTATACCCATATTGTGACCTTTTCGGCATTTTGTAAGAATTGTGCCGTCGCAGACCAGAAACAGTCGTGAACGAATCGTAGGAACAGATGCAAAAGGTTAAGATTCCAACATCCATAACACTGACATGTATTGCCATCTATGAGTAAGATGTAGAAGTAAGAATCGCGCCAATGCAGACTAAAGAATCGCAAAAGAATCGTGAACGAATCGTAGGAATCGATTCACAATGTGGGATTGAATCGCAAGAATCGATTCATAAAAAAGAATCGTGTTGCCCAACTCTAGTGGACAGAGAAGCAGAGATGGAGTTTTTAGCCAGGAGTTTTAGCGGCGCGGTGACAGGCCAGGCAGGCGGAGTGTGCCGGAAGCGGCGCCCAGCCAGCCGGCACGGCGTGCCCCCGCCTGCGTGGCGCGCGGCCGCTACCTGCTACCTGCCAACACCGTCTACACCAGCAACTGGCAGACCACGCGCTGGGTCCGTACCGCGGAAGGGCAAACGCTGGACCGCCTAAAGTATTTGAGAAGTGGGTTTTACATACTCTAATTATACAGGGTGAGTCACCTAAACTTACCGTGTATATATTTCGTAAACCACAACAAATACTTACGAACCGATTGCACAGACCGAACGTCAGGAAAAGTATGTTTCTTGACACAAGTCTACGTTTTTTTTTAAATGGAACCCCGTTAGATTTGTTAGTAGATCTGAACATATAAACAAATACGTAATCAGTGCCGTTTGTTGCATTGTAAAATGTTAATTACATCCGGAGATATTGTAGCCTAAAGTTGACGCTTGAGTACCACTCCTCCGCTGTTTGATCGTGGGTATCGGAGAGCACCGAATTAAGTAGGGATCCAAAGGGAATGGTGATGTACCTTAGGTACAGAAGAGACTAGAACAGCACATTACGTCCACATGCTAACACCTTTATTGGTCTTTTTCACTGACGCACATGTACATCACAGCCGGCCGCGGTGGCCGAGGAGACTGAGGCGCTCCAGTCACGGTCTGCACGGCCACTACGGTCGGGGGTTCGAATCCCCCCTCGGGCATGGGCATTTGTGCCGTCCTAGTTCGTAAGTAGTTCATAAGTAGTTTGTAAGCTTAGGGACTGATGACCCCACAGTTAAGTCCCATAAGTTCTACAAACATTTGAACATTTTTGAACATGTACATCACAATGAGGGGTGTGGTACACGTTCACACGGGGTTTCCGTTTTGAATTACGGAGTGGAATAGACTGTGTCTCGACATGTCACGCCAATAGTTGTTCAAAGTGGTGCCCATCATTTGCTGCACACAATTACAATCTATGGCGTAATGCCGGCCGCGGTGGCCGAGGGGGACTGAGGCGCTTCAGTCACGGTCTGCACGGCCACTACGGTCGGGGGTTCGAATCCCCCCTCGGGCATGGATATTTGTGCCGTCCTTAGTTGTAAGTAGTTCATAAGTAGTTTGTAAGTTTAGGGACTGATGACCCCGTAGTTAAGTCCCATAGACTCTACAAACATTTGAACATTTTTATGGCGTAATGAATGTCATATATATATATATATATATATATATATATATATATATATATATATATATCCGTTATCTTGTGATGTCAACAGTTCATTTTTGCACTGTCATTGTGGTTAAAGTTTACATATCAGTATAAGTGACAGTAGGATACTGTAAGCTTTAACTACATTGGCATAGCGCATCTATGCAATTTATTTTATACAGCTGTTGACATCACAAGATAATAAATAAATAATTATTAAAATAAAACAATAGACCAGGATAAAACTGTTCAAATGTTTGTAGAGTCTATAGGACTTAAGTACGGGGTCATCAGTCCCTAAAGTTAGAAACTATTTATGAACTAGGTTATACTAAAGACGGTACAAACATCCATGCCCGAGGGGGGATTCGAACCCCCAACCGCAGCGGCCGTGCAGACCGCTCGGCCACCGCGGCCGGCTAGATCAGATCATGGCAGAGACGATCGAAAACATATTTCCGTAAGTGTGGCTACGTCGGAAAGGAGATACTTATCTGATGACGGTAATACCGAAACGCGTCATTGAAGTCGCACTGTATATGAAGTGTGGCCTGCAATAAAAAATTTTGCAACTTAACAAGCTTCTCGGAGCACTACAAGTTCATTTAATCATGGTCGCCTTTGTACTCGACGATTTTATGTCGCATTTACATGATGGATGTAGAATGTGAGGAGAAGGAGAAGACGAAAGTTGACATAGATACGGGGGACGGTGAGGAGGATCTAGACGGAGAGGGAGCAGAAGAAGGAAATAGAGAGGGGGGCGATGAGGTGAACGGACAGAGAGGAGATAGACCGACTGAAGGTAAATAAATACACTGGGAAGGCCAGATCTTAAGGGCAGTAAGGTGTCAGAAATGTATTTTCGTGCTCTTACGTAGCAGCCTACACTAGACGTACCGAGCGAGTGATAACACACCGGATTGGTATTCTGGAGGACGGTTATCCGTAATTTCCCTAAATCCCTCCGGGAAAATACCGGGATGGTTTCTTCTTTCAAAGGACAAGGCCGATCCCCTTCCCCATCCTTTGCAATCCCAGCCGTGCGCGCGCTGCGCCTGTTGCGCCACACACTGTGCAATGAGCACGACGTGGAGACAGGTGAGGCGGCGCCGGCCTGTGGCGTGCTGTGGTGTGCTGGCACGGCGCCAGCGGCGGCCGAGACGGCGCAGCGCGAGGCGCGGCGGCTGGCCGCTGGGTCGGTAGCGGGCCGGTGCAGCGGCTTCAGAAATATCCCGCCTGGCTGGCTGGCCGGGCCGCCGCCTAGCCGCTGCACCAGGCGCGCCACACCGCCGCCCGTGCCAGCCACACCGCCGCCGCCTCCGCCTCCGCGCACCGACACTCCGTTCAGCCGCACCGACCTGCCACCACTCGCCGTCCTGGCCTCCACCACCGGTCCAGGATGCAGTGTTTATCTCACAGCAAGTGCCAAATAAGCGCACACTCCATATTGGACTATGGTAACGATCTTCGGCTGCATATCACAATTTAACTTCAAAAAACAATTATCTGCCTCAGCCAATATTTTTTTATAAATATTTATTTGCTAGCTGTGAAGCCGGCGTTGCCTGCCTATGTGTTAGAGTTCGACCGAAACATTATTTGCAGCCGAAACTGTAACCGCATAGTCGGCTCCTCTTCTAGCTTCGGTCGAAATCGTAACCGAAACTTCCGTAATTTTTTTTATTTAATATTGTGCCACCCCCATGAACCACAGAGCTGGCCGCGGTGGCCGAGGTGACTGAGGCGCTCCAGTCGCGGTCAGCACGGCCACTACGGTCGGGGGTTGGAATTCCCCCTCGGTCATGGATATTTGTGCCGTCCTAGTTCGTAAGTAGTTCATAAGTAGTTTGTAAGTTTAGGGACTGATGACCCCGTAGTTAAGTCCCATAAGTTCTACAAACATTTGAACATTTGATTTACACATTTCCTCCTGGGGGCATGGGGTGGCGACAGGATGGGCATCCGGCCACCACGTCAATATTAACACGCCAAATCCAAATTAACAAAGCCGACCCTGCATGTGGGGGAACATGGCCAAAAAGTGTGAGAGAGAAAGAGAGTATATTGACCCAGAACATGTACATTGAATGTAAAGTTAACACTCCGGAATGTTCTGTTTGGATGTTTTAACTTCAAATTTCATTTTTTTTTTAAATTCATTATACGTTGGCTACTACTGTGTGTTTCCCATCATTTCTACTTCTACAGCTTCAGTGTTCTACTCACTCCAAAATCGAGAGTGAATTTTGCATTGATTGCTGATATAAATGACAATAACGGTAACAAATTTAGTTTTAACAACAGTTCGTGGACAAAGCGAAACGGAACAGAATAGTAGAAACACGCTTAATACAAGAGAAACGAGACGTAGTAGCCATATTGCCACACATCGCGCCTATAAGCTTAACAAACATTTGAACATTTTTTTGAACCACAGACATTGCCGAGATGGGGTGGCTTGCGTGCCTCAACGATGCAGATAGCCGTACCGTAGGTGCAGCCACAGCGGAGGGGTATCTGTGGAGAGGCCAGACAAACGTGTGGTTCCTCAAGAAGGGCAGCAGCCTTTTCAGTAGTTACAGGGGCAACAGTCTGGATGATTGACTGAGCTGGCCTTGTAACATCAGCTAATGTGGCTTTGCCACACAGCTACTGCGAACGGCTGAAAGCAAGGGGAAACTACGGCCGTTACTTTTCCCGAGGACATGCAGCTCTACTGTATGAACATATGATGATGGCATCCTCCCGGGTAAAATATTCCGGAGGTAAAATAGTCCCCCATTCGGATCTCCGGGCGGGGACTACTCAGGAGGATGTTGTCATCAGGAAAGACAATGCTGGCATTCTACGGATCGGAGCGTGGAATGTTAGATCCCTTAATCGGGTAGGAGGTGGGTAGATCGCATAACTAATGAAGAGGTACTGAATAGAATTGGTGAGAAAAGGAATTTTTGGCATACCCTGACTAAAAGAAGGGATCGCTTGGTAGGACACATTCTTAGACATCGAGGAATCGTAAATTCAGCATTGGAGGAAAGCGTGTGGGGTAAAAATCGCAGAGGGAGACCAAGAGACACGTATAGTAAGCAGATTCAAATGGATGTGGGTTGCCGTTCTTATGAGCAGGCTTGCTGAGGATAGAGTAGGGTGGAGAGCTGCATCAAACCAGTCTCCGGACTGAAGACCATAACAACAACAATATTGTAATTAATTTTTATTAACATATCTGATATTCAGAATGAAACTTTCACTCTTCAGCGGAGTTTGCACTAATATGAAACTTCCTGGCAGATTAAAATTGGGACTCGAACCTGGGACCTTTGCCTTTCGCGGGCAAGCGCTCTACCACTGAGCTATCCCGACACGACTCAGTGGTCGAGCGCTTGCCCGCGAAAGGCAAAGGTCCCAGGTTCGAATCCCAGTTCCAGCACACAATTTTAATCTGCCAGTAAGTTTCAGATCTCATATTGTTGTTATTCTTTATCAAAATTTATGTAGAAATAAAGACTGCTGACTTTCACAACAATGTGGTCCATCTCCAATTGGTGGGGCACGGGCAACGTTGCACTGACCCCCAGTGAAGTGGCTAAGAGAACAGTTGTGACATCACGACCCGCTATGTTGTACAGGCAGCGGATCTAACAGCAGGAAGGACTGGAAAAAAAGTGTCCAACTCTTCATCTCTCTGCCCATTTCCTCCTTCTCCTCTCTAGATCCATCTCTTCCGCGCCGACCCTCTCTCTTCATTCCGCCTGATTAGTACTGGATCTCCTCCTTCCCCTATGTACGAAAACGCACGTGTATTTCTCGGTGATCACTGAGACACTCAAACTGCAATGTACCGTGTACCCTCTACCAAATACCACACTATGACTTGCGGTTTATATGAACCCTCCCCATGCTAATATTTATACATTAGCGAAATTTCTAATAATTACTAAAACAGTGTTGAAATCTGTTGTAAGGTACCCTCGTCTTTTGATGGTCCAAGTGTGCAAAATTACTTTTACGATCAAAAAAAGCTGTGTGTATGTGTGTGTGTGTCGAACTCTGTAAGTACAGTACCCTCCGCCATGTAGCATGCGAAATTTTATGTAGACAGACACCTTCCTCTTCTTTAAATGTCAAGTGCATAAAATTTCATCAGCATCGGAATAAAACTACATGTAATATACTGCTAACAAACAAACAAATGAGCGTGAAAGTAGGCTTTCCCGGCTTATGGTACTGATGATATCTTTTCGGGTTTCCATCCGGGTAGCTGCCTTGAAATTCCGCGACGTTTCGACGAGTATTTCAACCGTTTGTAAATCTATCGGACCAAACTGCGTGGTCATCAGTCCGTAGCTTACAAACTACTTAAATTTAGGTAAACTAACCTAAGGACAAACACACATACCCATGCCCCAAGGAGGACTCGAACCTACACGGCGAGCAACCGCGCGGTCCGCAGCGATGCGCTTTAGACCGCTCGGCTACTCTACCGCGGCTCGACGAGTGGCAAAGGAGCATTTTTCTTTATATACACAAAAAAAAAGCGTTGCATCACCAAGATTCTACATAAAAATGAACTACAGATATACGAAAGCAATACTTCTCTTCTCTTTGCTGCTGACGAAAACAGAAATTCACCAGTTGTACCACAATAAATTAAACACTCTGAATTTATATTTCTGATTGCAGTATACACCAGTAAACCTACCCCTAATATCCGCTAACACGTCCCCTTACACTGACGCATGCTTGATTTCGTCGTGGCATACTGC
The DNA here is from genome assembly GCA_026315105.1 of Locusta migratoria. Taxonomy (NCBI): domain Eukaryota; kingdom Metazoa; phylum Arthropoda; class Insecta; order Orthoptera; family Acrididae; genus Locusta; species Locusta migratoria. Next base: position 103,023,720 of record CM048750.1, on the reverse strand, counting down.
TACTAGATCATCAAAAACTATCGGTCCACACAGTCCCACTCCTCAACGGAGATTCGCCGTAGATCTCTCAGATTTACTGGTGGGCCATCTCGTGCAAAAACAGCCCTTTTCAATACTTCTCAGGCATGTTCCACAGGGTTCTTGTCTGCAGAAGAAACTGGTCATTCTAATCTTCCGAGCCGGCCGCGGTGGCCGAGGGGACTGAGGCGCTCCAGTCACGGTCTGCACGGCCACTACGGTCGGGGGTTCGAATCCCCCCTCGGGCATGGATATTTGTGCCGTCCTTAGGATTAGCTAGTTCATAAGTAGTTTGTAAGTTTAGGAACTGATGACCCCGTAGTTAAGTCCCATAGAATTTACAAACATTTGAACATAATCTTCCGATGTCGTCATCATGAAGGAAAGCATTCATAAAATGTGCATGATCAGCGCGAGAATTATCGTCCGTTAACACGAATCACTTACCGAAATACATCCGATATGGCAGTACTATATGTCGGAAGATGACATTCTTGTGCCGACCACCAGTGGCGTTCGGTGTCCCCACAAACGCTAGACGTTGTGTCTAAGATGTTCAGGCTGACCAGGGTGACTCCAAAACCGTATACGACGACTGTCTGGTTGAAGGCAGATGGAAGTCTCATCTGCGAGTAGCACTTGAAGCCAAAATCCACGATGAGGTTGAAAATAATTAGTTATGAAATTTTGCTTCTCCCGCTCCCCTCCCCCAAAACCAACCCACACACAAAGGCGCCTACTGTACAGTCATCTGCAACCTTACAGAAACTGTTTACACAGTTTTGATGATGCCTTATTGGCTTACTTCCTTGAGCCCCTTCCTACCCTACCTTCCCTTCCCGCTCATACACATTAGGTCGCATTACAGTTTGCCATTCGAAAGTTGGAACCTTTGCGACAGTCGAAAACTCGTCAAGCCAACACCAACTGCGGAGTAGTTGAGCAATGGTGACTGCGGAATACAGTAAAGAAGGAGTGGAGGATCTCAGATGAGGGATGTACAAGAGGAGGCGGCGGCTCGACCTGTGACCCGAGCAAGTGTTGCCGGCGAGTGCGGCGGGCAGGTGTGGGCGGCAGACGCAATTAGCGCCCCTCCCCTCCCCCTCCCCCGCCCACACAAAGGTCGCCCATAACTCAGACGCCAGCCCCACCCCACCGCCGCTAAGCCGGCGCGAGCCCGCATAGCTCCGCTCCCAGCTCTGATGGTAGCACGGCGCGGCGTGCCGATCAAGTCGACATCCAACTTATATTACGGCAGTTAACTGACTCAAGCCGTCGGCACATGGGGCATCAATCTGAACGAGTGTGGCCAACGTGGCGAGTTCCTGACGTCACGACGTGCGAACCACACGTTGAGAAGGCTTTCCCAAGCACGTCAGAAAGTCTCAACATGCGTCTGAATGTTCACCAGTAAGACGGGAGATCGCCACCGACACGTGGCTATCCTAGGGAATGACTTGATTCCACCGTGTCGTCTCCGACTGTTCAGCCGCACGTTGAATTCGGCTCTTACACCGCACATGTTGAGACACACACTCCGTGTGCCTGCGCTAAGCTGACAAGGGTCATGGGAGACTTCCTATTATCGTGTCGGCATAATCAGTGACCGCGTGATCTGACTACAACATAATGCGGACCCATCTCACTCTGAATTGAGAACGCGTTTACCCCTGTTGAAGTATCTTAACTGTTCTCCACCTCCGTAGGTCAGCAATGCAGAATGCCGAGGCATGGTTCACTTCTTGACAGGACACGGCCCTTATCCTACGCACTTAACACCGCATCAATCTTAGAGAGACGTCACACTGCACGTGTGGGGAGAGGGGATCTCCCGAACACGTTGTCCTATTCTGCGGGACCTACAATCATCTCAGAGACACATAACCGGCACTACATGCTCACACAGAACAACAAATATACGAGGCCATAAGACAAGAGGACCAATGGACAACACTCAATATATTAACAGATACAATCTCGCACGCCACACATCACAATGACAAATATAAACGAAATAGAAGACATGACCGAGCCGTCTGCGGCGCGCCAGTTACAGGATGCACGGCCGCTACGGTCGGGGGTTCGAGTCCCCCCTTCGGGCATGGATATATGTGTCGTCTTTAGTGTAAGATAGTTTATATATAGTTTGTAAGTTTAGGGACTGATGACCCCGCAGTTAAGTCCCTTAAGCTTAACAACATTTGAATTAAAAAAAAAAAAAAAAGTTCAAATGTTTGTATAGCTTATGGGACTTAACTACGGGGTCGTCAGTCCCAAAACTTACAAACTACTTATGAACTAACTAAGACTAAGGACGGCACAAATATCCAAGCCCGAGGGGGGGATTGGAAACCCCGACCGTAGTGGCCTTGCAGACCGTGACTGGAGCGCCTCAGTCCCCTCGGCCACCGCGGCCGGCAATTTTGAAATAGAAGACAACATCGTATGCAGCGTGCAAACACAGTGCATAGAGTGTACAAGCAAAGGAACCGAAATCAAGAACATGACAGGGACAACACGAAACCCAACACCGACACGGACGCGGACAGTTATCATCATTTAATAGACAATAATTAGTGTAACTATGGTAGTAAGGACAAATATGAAAATCTCAGCGAATTGTCGTTTTTTGTCACCGGCAAAACGGCACTATAAACCTGTTAATAGATCATAACAAAACAGAAGACAATCTGAATTAGAAGTTAGTGTAACATACAACGATGGTTGAGGGTTGATGACTTGATGGGAATGTCAAGTCCTCGACCCTCAAGCATCACAAAATTCTCATGATTTCTCTCTCCTATCATCTTCTTCTATCCAAAAGTCAACAAAATTTCAGCCGACCAGTGGCATAAAAATGGTTTACATACATAAACCTTGACCTAGGTTTCGACAAAAGTAATTTTGCCTTTTTCAGAAGTATTACATTTAGCTCACATGAAAGTTGATGTTAAATAAAATATGGCTGATTCCATGTCATAGAATAAAAATTAAAATTTAAAACATGTCTACAACATAAAATTGTGGAGCACGGCCACACACAGGCCGAGTGAGCAATAACAGGTCGGTCTCGTTTAACCGTTAAACTTTGTTTAGAAAATAAATCAATCAAATGTGAAGGCCGTAAACTCCACAAAATACCTAGGAATTACTGTTACTTCAGACTTAAATTGGAAAGAACACGTAGATAATATCGTGGGAAAGGCGAACCAGAGACTGCGTTTTATTGGCAGAATCCTTAAAACATGCAACAGAACTACAAAAGAAACTGCATACAGTACGCTTGTCCATCCATTTTTGGAGTATTGCAGCCCAGTGAGGGATCGTTATCAGGTGGGTTTGACGGAGGACATCGAAAGAGTCCAAAGAAGGGCAGCTCGTTTCGTGTTGTCACGATGCAGGGGAGACTGCGTTACGGAAATGATACAGTATCTGGGATGGGAATCATTACAACAATGGCACTTATCGCTGCGGCGTGGGCTACTTGCGAAACTCTAATCGTCAACATTCTCCTCCGAATGCGAAAATATATTGTTGATTCCCACTTACATAGGTAGAAATGATCATCAGAATAAAATACGAGAAATCAGAGCTCGAACAAAGAGATTGAGGTGTTCTTTCTTCCCGCGTACTATTCGAGAATGGAATGGGAGATAAATAGTAAAATTGTGGTTCGATGAACCCTCTGCCAGGCACTTAAATGTGATTTGCAGAGTATCCCATGTAGATGTAGCTCAATGTAGGGTACGTCAAGGAATGGGGGATCATGTGGAATGAAGTTGGTTGCCATACGGAGTGAAGTGCACCTTTAAGACCCCTACACACGTTCCGGTTTGTGAGGAGTAATTTATCGGGGATCTCATAAATTTGACGTGTGGAGGCGCTTCCCGACCAACTTTGCATGTCGGATGGTAGGTCGGGCATGGCCGTCTGACATCCGAAGCCCCTGGACCCCCCCCCCCCCCCCGACCTAAAAAACCACTGCATCCAACAAGTTGTACGTGTGTATCGCTACATACAGACGCCAGAACAGGGAGACGCTGCAATCGCTGCGTGCAGTTGGTCGGAAGGTGTGTAGGCTGCTAGGAATTTGGTTGTTCCTTGGTGAGTTGGTTGGTCTGACGATAAATCGGAGAGTGTGTAGGGGCCTTGAGCTGCAGCTGAGGCGGGCGCCTGTGATTTGTGGGCGCCGACACACGCACGCACACACACACTCTCAGACTCGCACCTCGCGCCGCCTCTGCGGCGGTCTTTTTCTGTCCACGCCGCGCCGCCTCTGACCCTCCCGCTCTTCTTTTTATTCGCCTCTCCCGACCGCCACGCCGGCTCTGCTACTGCCGGCGCCGTAACGAGCAACTGCTTCTGCGCTCAAGGAGAGTATCCGCCCTCGGCGAAGCTAATGAACGCCACCGATACGTAAGGGAAAAAAATACGAGAAAGGAGCGCAACCGAAAGACCAAACACTGATAACGAACAGGCCGCCGCGAATGAATCGTATGCGTCTTCTACCACCTCATTGTGTGTCAGCGTCCTGTAAGGGGCCGGCAAAAAGTTTCAATCTGAACGCCTAGAATGAACGTCTAGAATGGGTACTCCGATAAAGCAGATTTTCAGTGACGATTGATGCTGTCATGTCGCTACGTTGAGAATGCCCGTTTGCCAAAATACAATGTTCAAATGTTTGTAGAACTTATGGGACTTAACTACGGGATCATCAGTCCCTAAGCTTACAAACTACTTATGAACTACTTAAGACTAAGGACGGCACAAATATCCATGCCCGAGGGGGGATTCGAACCCCCGACCGTAGTGGCCGTGCAGACCGTGAGTGGAGCGCCTCAGTCCCCTCGGCCACCGCGGCCGGCCAAAATATTATGTTATGCAGTTTGTATAGGTTAGATTATCGTCCTTTACAACTGTAAAAATTAGTCTAATCTAGACCGGACGCGTTTCGCTTTATTTCAAAGGCTCTTCAGTGGTCCACACTACAGGAAATGTTTGTGTGTTGTTTCACAGAATTCGATCGTTAACAGTTCTCATGCTACAAGTTTATCTTATTCCGAACAAAATTAACTATTGTGATTACTCAAGTTTATATGTTGCCCTCTTGATGTTTTTTTTAGTTTACATTATTGTTTTAATTAAAAAGTTTGCAAAGTTCTTTATATTTTTTAGTTCGCATTAACGTATGGTGCTCAATTGTGAGATAAACCGAGAAGTCCTCCCTGGAGGTTAATTCTCTATTTAGGATGTAATGTATCGTTTGGCCTTTCAGCGTTCCTCCTTGTTCTGGGCTAAAGTATTTCATCTGGGTTTAAAAATCCAGACGGCATGATGACATTGGGCGAGGCCCTACAGATGCTCGCTATCTTCTGTCTGATGTAGTGCCATATGTCTGTTAACTTAGCAGACAACAACTTGTGTTCGTCATCGTACTGTACACTGCAGTATGCACACATCGGTGTCTCTGCTAAATGAATAGCATGAAGTCGGGAGTTTGTTACCAGTTTTCTGTTAACAGCGAAATACCAGCTCGATTTCGCATATGTTGGCAGGTGTCTACTGTGTATGTTCTTCCATTGTAGCCAAAGCAACTACACGGACTGTCTTAAAGCACGTCTCCCTCCACACCACATATGTTAATTCTGCCTCATGTAATTGCTTTGGCTACAATACCTAGTAAGTAGAAGGTTCCGGTTTCGAATCCCGGCCACAAAATAAATTGTAATTCAATGCCTTTCCTTAAATTTAATACCTTTGTTATAACGAGACAATGATGTCTCAAGGAATAGTATTATTTGTAATTGTTTTTAGTGTTCAGTCCCGGAGAAGATGAATTAACAAGTATCAAAACCTAACTGAAGAGGTTTTTAATAAAAAATTTAGTATCCGCAATTGATTGGCTGATTGGTTTCTTCACGAAATCTAATATATAAAGCAGAATGTCCGTATGTTTATACGTGTTGCATACAAATATACAGTTTTGTTCCAATCTTTATGAAATTTTGTACACGTTAATCTTCAATCCACGAGAACGGTCGCCGTCAATGTGAGAATCACGTACGATATATAGTTCACGTGATATGACGTCATAAACAATAAGATGCGAGGAAAAACTGCTGCATTTTGGGACAATGATGCTCATTTTCTCCTAAACCATTGAACCGATTTCAACCAAATTTAATACACACATTCCTTACCGTGAGGTAACAATTGTTGCATGGTTAAGAATCACATAAAGCACATGGTTGAGAAGATATGCCGTCAAAAACTATAGGAATCGCATAAAAGACTTTATAAATACGCTATACGAGAATCAAAGTACTTAGCTACTTGCAATAAATTTTATACATAATTTCGAACTTTTATTAAACTTTCTCTCGCTGACAACCATAGCAAAATGATGAAAGGAAAAAAGTTTCTCGCTTACTACTTTTCCGCTGTTTATGGAGCAAAACTACGGCATTCGGTATGACGTTACAATTTATAATTTGTACACTACAAATTGTAGCCGCAAGAAATTTTACAGACAGTATACACGCATATAGTTGAGGGTACCTTCTACGTTGTATCACAGTACGACAGGTAGTTTATGAGATAAGAGCAGATAAACAGTAACGTTCGTGGAAAACCGCCCCATCACGCACCAAGTTTTAATCTATTGCTTCTTTACTACTGGAATCGAGGTGCAGCAAAGCTAATGCAGTGAGTGCTCAGCTAAGATCTACTCTCTTCTGCAAGAAAGAAGTAAGTACCAAGACTAAGTTATCAGTGCACCGCTCTATCTTTCGACCAACGTTGTTGTATGGGAGTGAAAGTTGGGTGGATACAGGTTACCTTATTCATAAGGCAGAGGTTACAGATATGAAAGTAGCAAGAATGATTGCAGGTACTAATAGATGGGAACAATGGCAGGAGGGTGTCCATAATGAGGAAATAAAAAAAAAGCTGGGAATGAACACCATAGATGAAGCAGTTAGAGCGAACAGACTGAGATGGTGAGGTCATGTCACACGCATGGGAGAAGCAAGGTTACCTAAGAGACTCATGAGCTCGGCAGCAGAGGGTAAGAGGAGTCGAGGTAGACCAAGAAGAAAGTACTTAGATTCAGTGAAGAATGATTTTGAAGTAAAAGGCATGACTTCAGAAGAGGCATCAATGTTAGCATTGAATAGGGGATCATGGAGGAATTTTATTAGAGGTACTATGCTGCAGACTGAACGCTGCCGCGGTGGAGCAGCCGAGCGGTCTAAAGCGTCTCGCTGCGGAGCGCGCGGTTGCTCGCCGTGGAGGTTCGAGTCCTCCCTGGGGCATGGGTGTGTGTGTTTGTCCTTAGGTTAGTTTACCTAGGTTTAAGTAGTTTGTAAGCTACGGACTGATGACCACGCAGTTTGGTCCGTTGTTGTTGTTGTTGTTGTGGTCTTCAGTCCGGAGACTGGTTTGATGCAGGTCTCCACAATACCCTATCCTGAGCAAGCCTCTTCATCTCCACATAAGAACGACAACCTACATCTGTCTGAATCTGCTTACTGTATACATATCTTGGTCTTCCCCTGCGATTTTTTCTCCACACACTTCCCTCCAACGCTAAATTCACAATTCCTTGATGTCTAAGAATGTGTCCTACCAATCTATCCCTTCTTTTAGTCAAGGTATGCCAGAAATTCCTTTTCTCCCCAATTCTGTTCAGTACCTCCTCATTAGTTACGCGATCCACCCACCTAATCTTCAGCATTCTTCTGTAGCACCATATTTCAAAAGCCTCAATCCTCTTCCTGTCCGCACTGTTTATCGTCCATGTCTCACTCCCATACAAGGCAACACTCCATACAAATGCCTTCAGAAAGGACTTCCTTAGGTTTAAATCAATATTCGATGTTAACAAATTTCTCTTTTTCAAGAACGCTTTTCTACCCATTGCCATTCTGCATTTTATATCCTCTGTACTGCGACCATCATTTGTTATTTTACTACCCAAGTAACAGAACTCATCTACCTCCTTTATTGCTTCATTTCCCAATCTAATTCCTTCAGCATCACCTGATTTTCTTACACTGCACTCTATTACCCTAGTTTTACTCTTGTTAATATGCACCTTTCAGCACACTGTCCATTCCGTTCAATTGCTCTTCCAGGTCCTTTGCTGTATCTGACAGAATTACTATGTCGTCGGCAAAACGCAATGTTTTTAATTCTTCACCCTGAACTTTAATTCCTTCTCCAAATTTCTCCTTGCTTTCCTTTATAGCTTGCTCAATGTACAAATTGAACAACAATGGAGAAAGACTACAACTCTGTCTTACTCCCTTTCCAACCACTGCACCCCTTTCATGCCCTTCAACTCTGACAACCGCTGTCTGGTTTTTGTACAAGTTGTAAATAACCTTACGTTTCCTATATTTTACTCCTGCTTGCTTCAGAACTTGAAAGAGTTTGTTCCAATTAACATTGTCAAAAGCCTTCTCCAAATCTACAAAAGCTAGAAATGTAGGTTTGCCTTTTCTTAATCTATCTTCTAGGATAAGCAGTAAAGTGAGTATTGCCTCCCGAGTTCCTACATTTCTCCTGAACCCAAACTGATCTTCCCCGAGGTCGGCTTCTACCAGCTTTCCCATCCTTCTGTATATAATTCGCGTTAATATTTTGCAGCCATGACTTATTAAACTGATGGTTCTGTAGTTTTCACACCTGTCTGCACCTGCTTTCTTAGGGATGGGGATTATAAAATTTTTCTTAAAGTCTGAGGGTACTTCACCTGTCTCATACATCTTACACACCAGGTGAAACAATTTTGTCATGGCTGGTTCTCCCAGAGACTTCAGTAGCTCTGAGGGAATATCATCTACTCCAGGGGCCTTGTTTCGACTTAGGTCTTTCAGTGCTCTGTCAAATTCTTCTCTCAGTACAGTATCTCCTATTTCATCTTGATCTACATCCTCTTCCCTTCCTAAAATATTGTCTCGAAGTTCATTTCCTTTGTAGAGCCCCTCTATATATTCTTTCCACCTTTCAGCTTTCCCTTCTTTGCTGAGAACTGGTTTTCCATCAGTGTCCTTGATATTCATAGAGCTGTTTTTCTTATCTCCAAATGTTTCTTTTATTTTCCTGTAGGCTGTATCTATTTTTCCCCTATTTATACATTCTTCTACATCCTTGCATTTGCCTTCTAGCCACTCCTGCTTAGCCATTTTGCACTTCCTGACAATCTCATTTCTTAGTCGTCTGTACTCCATTTTGCCTGTTTCATTTACTGCATTTTTATATTTTCTCCTTTCATCGATTAAATTTAGTATCTCCTGTGATATCCAAGGATTTTTTGTAGGTCTTGCCTTCCTACCTATTTTGTCCTCTGCTACCTTCACTATTTCATCTCTCAATTTTACCCATTCCTCCTCTACTGTTTTATTTCCCCCCGTTTCTGTCAATTGTTGCCTAAAGCTCCCTCTGAAATTTTTAAGAACCTCAGGTTCCTTCAATTTATCCAGGTCCCATTTCCTTATTTTTCTACCTTTTTGTAGTTTCTTTAGTTTCAGCCTACAGTTCATAACCAACAAGTTATGGTCAGAGTCTATATCTGCCCCTGGGTATGTCTTACACTGTAGAACCTGATTCCGAAATCTGTGTCTTACCATTATAAAATCTATCTGGTATCTCCCGGTGTCTCCTGGTCTCTTCCACGTATACAACCTTCTTTTGTGATTCTTAAACCAGGTGTTTGTTATAACTAAATTATGTTCTGTGCAAAATTCTACCAGGCGGCTTCCTCTTTCATTCCTTTTGCCCAGACCATATTCACCTACTATCTTCCCTTCCCTTCCTTGTCCTACTACCGAATTCCAGTCTCCCATAACAATTAAATTTTCCTCTCCCTTAATTGTCTGAATAATTTCCTTTAGCTCCTCATATATTTCTTCGATTTCCTCATCATCGGCAGAGCTAGTTGGCATATAAACCTGTACTACTGTTGTCGGTGTTGGCTTCGTATCTATCTTGACAATGACAATGCGATCACTGTGCTGGTCATAGTACTTTATCCGCATTCCTGTTTTCTTATTCATTATCAATCCTACTCCTGTGATACCCCCAATTGATTTTGTATTTATCATCCTGTACTCACCTGACCAGAAATCCTGTTCATCCTGCCACCGAACTTCACTAATCCCCACTATATCTAACTTCAACCTATCCATTTCCCTTTTTAAATTTTCTAATTTTCCTACTCGATTAAGGGATCTAACATTCCACGCTCCGACCCGTAGAATGCCACTATTGACTTTCCTGATGATCACATCCTCCTGAGTAGTTCCCGCCCGGAGATCGGAATGGGGGACTATTTTACCTCCGGAATATTTTACCCGGGAGGATGCCATCATCATATGTTCATACAGTAGAGCTGCATGTCCTCGGAAAAGGTAACGGCTGTAGTTTCCCCTTGCTTTCAGCCGTTCGCAGTAGCTGTGTGGCAAAGCCACACTAGCTGATGTTACAAGGCCAGCTCAGTCAATCATCCAGACTGTTGCCCCTGTAACTACTGAAAAGGCTGCTGCCCCTTTTCAGGAACCACACGTTTGCCTGGCCTCTCCACAGATACCACTCCGCTGTGGTTGCACCTACGGTACGGATATCTGTATCGTTGAGGCACGCAAGCCACCCCACCTCGGCAATGTCTGTGGTTCATGGGAGTGGAGTTTGGTCCGATAGTTTGTAAATCTATAGTTTGGTTCGATAGATTTACAAACATTTTGACTGAACGCTGAAAGGCATAATCAATCTCTAATTATGATGATGATGATGATGATGATTCTTTACTACTAATTCTATTCCCAAGAGATTTTACAGACATACAGGCCTTTTACGAATGAATATATACCTGAAAAATGGAAGGAATATATAAATAAATACCCGGACAACGCCGGGTTTTCAGCTAGTATAAAATAATTGTTGTGAACGAGTTGCTCGAATGTATCGATTGTAGGTATGTGGCCCAACTGTACAGGTGTCCCACATTGCCTCGTGTGGCGGCCCATACGAAGGGAATTGAACACCATAGATGAAGCAGTTAGAGCGAACAGACTGAGATGGTGGGGTCATGTCACACGCATGGGAGAAGCAACGTTACCTAAGAGACTCATGAGCTCGGCAGCGAAGGATAAGAGGAGTCGAGGTAGACCAAGAAGAAAGTACTTAGATTCAGTGAAGAATGATTTTGAAGTAAAAGGCATAACATCAGAAGATGCATCAATGTTAGCATTGAATAGGGGATCATGGAGGAATTTTATTAGAGGTACTATGCTCCAGACTGAACGCTGGAAGGCATAATCAGTCTCTAATGATGATGATGACGATGATGATGATGATTCTTTCAAAAAATGTTCGAATGTTTGTAGAAATTTTGGGACTTAACTACGGGGTCATCAGTCCCTAAACTTACAAACTACTTATCAACTAGCTAAGACTAAGGCGGCACAAATATCCATGCCCGAGGGGGGATTCGAACCCCCGACCGTAGTGGCAAAACATGTTCAAATGTTTATAAATCTATCGGACCAAACTGCGTGGTCATCAGTCCGTAGCTTACAAACTACTTAAACCTAGGTAAACTAACCTAAGGACAAACACACACACCCATGCCCCAGGGAGGACTCGAACCTCCACGGCGAGCAACCGCGCGCTCCGCAGCGAGACGCTTTAGACAGCTCGGCTACTCCACCGCGGCGTCCGTAGTGGCCGTGCAGACGATGATTTTTTTTTTTTTTTTTTTTTTTTTTTGGAACTTATGGGACTTAACTACGGGATCATCAGTCCCTAAGCTTACAAACTACTTATGAAATACCTAAGACTAAGGACGGCACAAATATCCATGCCCGATGGGGGATTCGAACCCCCGACCGTAGTGGCCGTGCAGACCGTGACTGGAGCGCCTCAGTCCCCTCGGCCACCGCGGCCGTCGATGATTCTTTACTAATAATTGTATTCCCAAGAGATTTTACAGACATACAGGCCTTTTACGAATAAATATATACCTGAAAAATGGCAGGAATAAATAAATAAATACCCGGAGAAAGCCGGGTTTTCAGCTAGTTTAAAATAATTGTTGTGAACGAGTTAGTTGAATGTATCGATTGTACGTATGTGGCCCAACTGTACAGGTGTCCCACATTGCCTCGCGTGGCGGCCCCACACGAAGGGAGTGTACCGGAGGGCGGAAAAAAAAGCGGCGGCGGCAGAGGCGGTGGCAGCGTAGCGGCGCGAGGCGAGGCGAGGCAGGGCCGGCATCGGCCGATCGATCGGCGAGCGAGCGAGCGCGGCTTCCGGCGGGCGCATTGGCGAAATATTCGGCGGGCGCGGGCTTACTGGCCTGCCGGAGGCGGCGGGGGGCGCGGCGCGGCGGCGGGCGGCCGAGCGGCGCATCGCGCGCGGCCGGCGCGGCCGGCAGGGGGCGGCGGCCGGGGGCGGCGGGGGGCGGCGGCGGCGGCGGCGGGATTGTGCGGCGGGCCGCCGCCAGCCGCCGGCCGCCTTATGAATAAGCAAGCGGCCGCAGCGCCGACAATGGCGCGGCGCGCAGGTGCCGCCCAAGCAGATTCGCCAGCCGCGCCGCGCCAAGCCCCGGGACGGCTTTTGCCGCCGCTCGCTTACAACGCCTGCCGGTAACTGCTGACTTCCGTTACGCTACGAATAATATGCTGCAAAGTATTCGTAATGAACGAAAGTAGTGTGCTGACTAGTGACTGACATGACTCAATTATTAACACTAGAGATGGGATAATTGAAACATCTGACGGTTTCGAAACCAATGAAATCGTACTATCTGTGGTTTCGAAACACTGTTCCGAAACCATGAAACCGTGAAGCAATGTACGTTTTATCCTGAAATCTTCGTTCTAGGAGGTCATTATTTTTCACTATGTGGACAAGGGTACATACAAGAACCTTTCAACAATAGAGTATATATTTACTTCTTGGTCTGTACGAAACATGTTGATAAAGATTTTCTCCCGTGTTGTTGATGTTGCGAACATAGTAACACGAGGCCGCCCGTATGGTAGGTAAAAGTCTACCCCGTTAGGAACTCACAAACTGCAATACGGTACGCAATTTACAGTGATGGATCATAAATGTTACTTTCTATACATACTAAATAAATTATAGGGAATAAAGGGCACACTAAATAATCACAAATAATGCTATGGAATTACAAAAATAATAAAATAAGAGACTAGTTCACCACTTCTACGTCTTGACCGTTACACCACCGCCGCAATTCCTTTAACATGACAGTCGAAAAATTGTAACGATTGGAGGTAACATCGTTTTCACTCGTAAGAAACCAACTCTTTAACACGAGATTAAATATGCGATGTACCCTTGTTGTTATAAAAAAAAAAAAAAGTCATTTCAGGCTTCATGTTGTATCTTATTAAAAAAAATTAGTAAATTAAAAAAAATGTAGTTTCACTCGTGTTTTTAATATTGTCGATAAACCTAGAATTTAAGTGGTTATTTCAATGCAAATAGTGAACGTTCTTTTACATTTATAAAGCAAAGATTATGTCATTTCGGAATACAGCAGTCTCTTGGAAACGAATCTTGATTTCAGTAATCATAAGCTGCAGACTCACGATATCAACTACTATTTGACACTCTCTTCGGTAAAATGAAACACCAAATTTCGATACCATTAGTCTGTTCCGCCTTTCTGCATTAGTGGATTGAAACACCGGTGTTGTGAAACCGACACGAAACCGTGAAACCGACACGAAACCGTGAAACCGACAGGAAGAAACGGTTTCAGTGCATCGACAATCGACCGCGAATGTGATCCGAAACAGAACGGAATGAAACCGCATGGTTTCGAAACCGTGAAAGATGCCGGTTTTGAAACACTGAAACTCTTGTGTGTAGCGAAACCTGGTTTCGAAACCATGAAACCGCAGCCAACTCTAATTAACACGTACATTTTCCATTGTTTAACATATTTGAACCATATTTAACATCTACATCTACATGGGATACTCTGCAAACCGCATTTAAGTGCCTCGCAGAGGGTTCACCGAAACACCTTTATACTGAAACTTCCTGGCAGAATAAAATTGTGTGCCGGAACCAGGACTCGCCTCGCTTCCTACTTTCCAAACTTCACAGAAGCTCTCCTGCATAACTTGCAGGACTAGCACTCCTGGAAGAAAGGATATGGTGCAGATGTGGCTTAGCCACAGCCTAAACGATGTTTCCAGAATAAAACTTTCACTCTGCAGCGAAGTTTTTTTTTTTTTTTTTTTTTTTTTTTTTTTGTCTATGGGACTTAACTACGGGGTCATCAGTCCCTAAACTTACAAACTACTTATGAACTACTTACGAACTAGAACGGCACAAATATCCATGCCCGAGGGGGGATTCGAACCCCCGACCGTAGTGGCCGTGCAGACCGTGACTGAAGCGCCTTAGTCTCCTTGGCCACCGCGGCCGGCCAGCGGAGTGTCCGCTGATATGAAACTTCCTGGCAGATTCAAATTGTGTGCCGGAACCGTGATTCGAACCTGGGACCTTTACCTTTCGCGGAAAAGCGCAGAGGATAGAGCGACTGCACATACCGCCCACAAGGTGATGAACTATTTAAAGGACATCTTTGGTGACCGCATCATCTCTCGTGAACTCTGGCCTCCACGTTCACCCGACTTGGCTTCACTTTCTGTAGGGTATGTTGGCCAGAAAGGCCTATGATGACAATCCCCACGCCATACAAGAACTGCACGTTGCAGTGACAAATCACATTTGTAAAATCACTCCCGATGTTCTGCACAACGTCTTCAAGAACGTGCAGAAACGTGTACAACTGCATTTTCAAGGGAAGCATCTCTTATAAATTCCATAATATTAATACGGCAAGTTATGAACTGCATAGTTACCTATTGAACACCATGTAAAATCCGAGTGAATCCGAATGATTAGGTGCTGTGCATAATTCCATTTTGTGTGCCATCCGTTCGTTTGTTGTTTCATGATAAGTATATTAGTGCCACTCCCACCAGGTGCTACAGTTGGAACCAGGCATGAGGCAGAGCAGGCTTTGTCTGTTGATCTATGTAGCGCATCCTTTGACAACTTATGAGCGTTCAGTAGTGTCCTGAACGCCACGCTGCGACTGTCGTAGGTATTTCCAAAATTAATCACAATTGCTTCGAGTCAATCCGTGAATTTTATTCCATTTCTCGCAAGCTGTCATCGGTGATGGTGCTGATTTGCAACAGATACTACCTACTGAAGCAAGAAGCCTTTATTTGTAGTGAAAGTAGCCTGTTATTAAAGTAAGCAAGATCTCAGGCAGTTGAGATCTGCAAATGTACGTTAAAACGCTCACTGCTGCTCTAAATTACTTTAAGAGTGGCCACAGTACATGCGCAATGGAAATTTATCTAACTGCTCACTCCTTAAGGAAGCAGCCAACGTTTTAACAAACACAAAATCAATGTTAAAAAATAAATGAATAGATAATTAAACATGGGACGCGGAGCATGAAATCATAAAGCAGAGGATTGATACTCTAAAATCATAACCTATTCAGAAAAATGAACAAGAAAATGAATGGGGAGACCAAATTAACACACACCTTGTACAAATGTAAATAAAAAATCCTTAAAATATTGATTGCCATGTATAGACAACATTTACTAAACTGACACGTTCCACGTCATTACGAAATGTGGTATATATGATTAATCTAATGTAATTCTCAGATGAAGAGGCTTGCACAGGACAGGGTAGCGTGGAAAGCTGAATCAAACCAGACTGCGGACTGAAGACCACAACAACGACAGCACACACTACCATTCTCGCGTGACTAAGACAACGAGCGTGTCTTTTGCTCTCATGCCATACGGCGAACTTCAATCTGACATTTATTAGTACCACAATAAAATAACAGTAGCAGTAAATGAAATAAAAGCTTCTGAAACCACAAAAACGGAAAAAAGCGCAGCAAGCCCGCCAGCTCCTAAGATTTTTATCTGTCACTTTCCACTTCTTTCAACTCTGGTAGTATTGCTCATGTGAAAAATACCGAGTAGCACCGTGGTTCGGAACCCACGTTAAACTGTAGGTCCCCCTATAACTGGCTGGGTAAGTCAGTTCGAAGGTCGGAGGAAGGCAACGGCATACCACCTCCAAACAGGACCATGCATAGTAAAGCACTGAGGTGTTCAAACCAATATTCGGATTGTCGACTGCTTTACCTTGTATAACACAACAACTGCCAGTAAAGACATGACCGTGTCACAACGAAATACTTGAGCTGTCAGGGATCAAATTAGAGTGACTCAACTGTAGTAGTTTGGCCGCAGCTGGCAGTAATCTGGAAGAGAGTGTGGAGTTGCGCTGTAACGAGAGCAGCAGACACAGACACGGGGCAGGCGGCTACCGGAAGGCGGTGCTGGGCGGAGCGTGCGGCCAGTCGTCAGATAACGGGTGATTCATCGCGCTGCTAGGGGGCTGCCGGCCACAACGCTTTGTCCCGCCACGCCGCCCTCTGCAGCGCCGCTGCTGCCACACTGCGCCTTTCTTTGTGCCGGCCGACTCTGCCATATTCGTTCCTGGCTGCGACGGACCACAGCAGCAGTGGCGGCTGGTGGGCTGTTTATTAGGAGGGGCGGCATGTCTCTTCAATTGTACACGACATTTTGTCCCTTCTGGACATTTCTTGAACGGGGAGAATATAGCATTAATTTTATTAGCTAGTTACGTAATTTAACCATTCATCTAACACGACTTTTTCCTCCTATTCCAAAATACGAACAAATTTACGCACAAATATGTCGTTCTTAACATTTTCTGCTGGCAATGAAAACCTTGTAACTCCATTTTATTAGATTTCACAAGAGACCCAAAACGGTACCTTAAAATAATATAAATTCGTTGTGTGTGTAACTATATAAGTAAGTGTTCAGAGAACACAAATGATTCGTCACGACAAACATATGTTACTGAACTTAGAAGACTGTCACCAACAAATGTAGTAATACCATTGGTAGGCTTATATATTGGTGTGTTTATATGAAGCAGGATTAAATTCCCTAGTGAAACTACTTTTGCTTTTGTACACGCATTTTGTGTCTGTACAATGTTCAAATCATGTCTCGGTGGTGCTAACCTTTTTAATTCCAACTTTCCTTCAAAAGTCAATTGTTTACTACCAAATGTTAAAATGTAGTTTACGCTATTTATATTATTCATTCTAAATAGGAAACTAGAAAAACAATTAGGCAATAACACGCACCTTGATACTAGTA
Source organism: Locusta migratoria (assembly GCA_026315105.1). Taxonomy (NCBI): domain Eukaryota; kingdom Metazoa; phylum Arthropoda; class Insecta; order Orthoptera; family Acrididae; genus Locusta; species Locusta migratoria. Next base: position 103,006,420 of record CM048750.1, on the reverse strand, counting down.
TCAAACGCACTGCACCTGTTAGAAACTGCCTGACCGGTGCCGGTGCGCCTTTATATTTGGCGCCCTTGGCTCGGACGCCGTCCTAAGCGGCCCGGTTCAGCACACTACCCCCACCCAACCCCCAGTACCCCCACTCACCCCAAGCGCCCGTAGCCAGCCTTTAACGGCGCGGACGGATCGCGTAGAGTCCGACAGTCAGTCCATTCTGAAAACATTCGGTGAGCCTGGTTGGCAGACTACCTAGACTAAAAACATTGGTCATTCACATACACGGGCTGCTGCTACACGAAAATTATTCAAGTCGATTTGTGATTAACGATTGGTACGTATTCCGTGTTGGATATTTTTGGGAGGGCGCCGCCCCAGAGTCCTTAAGGAGTAGCCGCCACTGCACAGCAGGCAGAACGTCGTGTGACAACACACCGAGACAATCTCGCCTCCCACCAGCCCGTCAGACGACATGACCCAGCGAGGTGAAAACTGTTTTCGAGAAATAGGCGGATCCAAGGGGGAGGGGGGGCGGGTGTTGCCCCCCCCCAACAGCTCTCTCTCTCTCTCTTTTTTAGTATGCAATGCACTGAGTCTTCAAAACTGTGAGACTTTGTTTGATTGGGCGTGGGGTAAAAAGGGGTGGTCGTTACTAGAGTCTTCCTACTGAACAAGTAGCTTACGATGAGAATTCTTCCACCGCTCATCCCCGCTCCCCCCAAGCATCTGTCATGGATACACCCCTGTTTCGAGGATGGCCTAATAACTGTGGAACACGTCGCTTCTAGAGCTGGAACTTCCGCAGGATCTGAGGACACACTCCTGCAAGAGGAAGGAAGGAAGCTTGGAGTTTAACGTCCCGTCGACAGCTTGGTCAGTAGAGACGGAGCTAGCGCTCGGAGTTTTGGGTAAGGATTGGGAAGGAAATCGGCAGTGCCCTTTTGAAAGGAACCATCCCGGCATTTGCCTGGAGTGATTTAGGAAAATCACGGAAAACCGAAATTAGGATGGCCGGAGGAGGATTTGAACCACCATCCTCCCGAATGCGAGTCCGGTGCGTTACCACTGCGCCACCTCGTTCGGTTCACTCCTGCAAGAGGAGAAGGTACGAAAAATATACTGCAAGTGCCACGAATGTTGATACATGCCAGGTCAACGCGTGGTTGGTGTCAAGCAATTGAAGATCCGCGATGACGGCATGAAAGGAGATTTCTTTTCATCGATTGTGACAACAGATGAGACATGAATGTTTTTTGTCTTGAAACGAAGCGTAACTGAATCAGTTATTTTCCAGTGATCAAAATAAGCCATGAAATCATGTCGTGGGCATTGTGAAAAAGATTTCCAGCTGCAGTGACATCGAAATGTGTCAGATGTTTCATAGTTTGGGTGTAATTAATACCTGGGAAAAAAAATCGAAGCTATTACAATTTGAATGCACCTCAAACTTGTAGCTACACGCATGGGGCAAACCATTTCCGAAATACGGAATTCAGTATTCCCACTTTAGAATAAGCTAGTTCATAAGTAGTTTGTAAGTTTTGGGAGTGTTGGGCACGTAGTTAAGTCCCATAAACTCTACAAAAATTTGAACATTTGTTAAATTTGTTATCGTCATGGATGTATTTATTTCCTTGTATATAGTTAAAAATGACTTACCAATATTCTTTGCATATGAATGGATGTTCACATGCTATGTTTCCTTCCTTTCGCGTGACGAAATACTTGGTTTAAAAAAATTACGAGTCGAATACTTTTTGCATATTTTTGTAAACATTTTTGTTTTACTTTTTGGGCAACAGCAGTCTTATTAATATATAAAGAGCAGTCTAGAGTGCATATTTTTTCGACTAGTTTCGGTCTTCTTTTAGACCATCTTCAGGAAATTTAGCCCCATTGATGTTGTGGAGCTGGCAGGAAACTTGGAGCCTTCTAGTGCGTCACTGCTCTAGAAGCACTAGAAGGTTCCAAGTTTCCTGCCAGCTCCACAACATCAATTGCCCTAAATTTTCTGAAGATGGTGTAGAAGAAGACCGAAACTAGTAAAAAAAAAAAAAAAAAAAAAAAAGGAAAAAGTCGCACTGACGTGTTTTACGGCCCACTTTAGATTTGTAGTTTTGTAAGTTTTTGCGAACATTTTGGACCAAAATAATAATGTAAATCATAAAAAATTAATTAATAAAAGTGTCTGATACCCTTGTAGGGAAAAAAAATGGTTTTTTAAGTACTGGCGGGTTCCGAACCACTGACCTTCAGCGTCACAGTCCAACACATTATCCACTAGGCTATGGCTAACAGAAGTTGCGTTCTTTAAACTCATACTATTGATGGCCGTTGTTAACTGATGCTAATATGGCATTTGTAGACACTATCATTTATCGTACGAAGAACGACGTCTTTTTGTTAATTCTTCAGTACACCATTGCTTTTAAATGACAACGTGTAAGCTACAATAAGAAAATCATCAAATACGCAACGCAAGATGGGATATGCCAGAGACAGTTCTGGGCGAGGAATGTCACGTGACATCTGCGAACGGCTGGCGTGTCGAAGGGTGTCAAAAATCCGTTATTTTTGCAAATATGTCTCAAACGATACGAGATATGAGAAAAACATAAGGGAACAATGTTGTAGAGAATTTTCTCCTCTACAAATTCGTTTATTCAATTTTCGCGTCAGATGAACTTTTTATTTGCAATTAAAATTACATTACAAACGGCTTTTTTTTGTATTACTGCCGTATTTTTTGTCCGAAAAATTTGAAAAATGGGGGTTCTAATCTCTGGCGGCCTACAATTATGTGTACAAAATTTGGTGCTGATCGGTTGAATGGTTCGTCTTAAAAACATGGAACACGTTACGGATAGACGGACAGACAGACAGACAGACAAGACAGACAGACATCCCAAAATCGCCGTTATTTTTGCAAATATCTCTGAAACGATACGAGATATGAAAAAAAAGGGAACAAAGTTGTAGAAAATTTTGTCCTCTACAAATTAGGTTATTCAATTTTCGTGTTAGATGAGCGGTGAAGCCGTTATTTTCATTTAAATTTCGAGCTGTTAAAATACGATCGCAAAGGCCCACTTTTAGTGTTACTACCGTAAACTAAAGTGGGCCAAAAAAATTTTGCACTCTAAACTGTTCTTTATATATAAATACTTTTTGGACTCACTGTAGCTCAGTATTTCTGAAAAAGACTTGCAACGAGTCCACGCCACGGTGTTAGCAGGTGCAGCAGGAGTGTTGCGGACTGCAGAGTGGGGTGGGTGGGCGGTGGCGGCAGGAAGGCCGGTGTGGGCAGCCGGCAGCCGGCATCCGGCGGGACATCGACCCGCGCTGCCTGGCTAGCGGCTAGCGGTCGCGGCCCGCTCCCAACTGCGCGCACTGCTCCAAGCAACACGTGGGCCCAGCCAGCTGTCGACGACGTGGTCATTAGAGGCGCCGAGGAATGTGCGGGATTTTGTCTTCAGCCCGTACACAAGAACGTAGCAGACCCACAAAACTAACGTTCAATACATTGGCACCCACTTGTAGAATGTGACGGGAAGTAATGGCAAGACCTCTCTGTCAGCCAGCTTTTTTGCCAAAAAAGATCAAAAAATCAAATCAAAAGTTTGTATATATATACATGTGGCGTCTGTTCCGAAAGAACAGACGTCACTCTGATCCTGCAGCTGTTATTATTTAATATTCATAGAATATATGACATCAACTGCGATTGGGCAAAGCTGAAATTGTGTACCCAGCCGGGATTCGAACCCGGGTCTCCTGCTTTCTAGGCAGTTGAGCTGACCCCTACACCACTGGGGACACAGTGATCAGCGCACCTGAAAGGACTACCCATGCACGCCTCCCGTCAGATACAAATTCCCAGCTTCTCCCTGCCTATAGTACTCAAACTCGTAGTTATAACTAATTCCCGTAACTACGAGTTTGAGTACTATGGGCGTTTCATACCAAGCAGTTGTGAGCAGAAAATGAGTCAAACTAAATAGATTTATTTTCCGGAAATATTTTTGTGTGTGAAATTTGTAATAAAATCTTTGTATTTGTATATAATTTGTTTGTTCAAAACTGTTCAAATGTTTGTAAAGCTTATGGGACTTAACGACGGGGTTATCAGTCCCTAAACTTAGAAACTACTTATGAACTAGCTTATCCTAATGATGGCACAAATATCCATGCCCGAGGGGGGATTCGAACCCCCGACCGTAGTGGCCGTGCAGACCGTGACTGAAGCGTCTCAGTCCCCTCGGCCACCGCGGCAGGCTAATTTGTTTGTTTTTATGTCTAGTTACTTGGGACAGAATTGACTTTATTCCTTAAGGACTCTAAAATAGGGTCAGGGGTTGCGCACTTGGTAAGTTTAGATTTGGAAGCATTTTGCGTGATTGTGCAGTTGGTCTGCCAGAAGCAGGTGGGAGTTGCTCAGTTCGTGCATGCCTGTTAGTCTAGCCGGAGCAGATACAAGTTGCCCAGTTCGTGCGTGCCACTCAGGGAGCACTTCGGGCACAGTTGCCCATTTCATCTACATAGATACTCTGCAAATCACATTCAAGTGCCTGGCAGAGGCTTCATTAACCCTTTCATCACTTTTCTCTACCGTTCCATTCTCTAATAGCGCGTGGAAAGAAAGAACACCTAAATCGTTCCGTTTTCGATCTGATTTCTCTTATTTTATTGGGATAGTCATGTCTCCCTAGGTAGGTGGGTGCTAGCAAAATATTTTCATATTCAGAACTAAAAGTCGGTGATTGAAACCTCGCAAACAGATCACGCCGCAATGAATAATGTCTTTCTTTTAATGATTTCCACCCCAATTCTTGCAACATTTCCGTGACGCTTTCCCCCCCGTAACGTGATAAAACAAAACGAGCTGCCCTTCTCTGAACCTTCTCAATATGTTCCATCAGTCCCACCTGGTGAGGATCCCACAAGGGGCAACAGTACTCCAGGAGAAGACGCACAAGTGTAGGCAGTCTGTTTGGTGGAGCTGGTGCATCTTCGAAGCGTTCTGCCGATGAAACGTAATCTTTGGTTCGCCTTCCCCACAATATTTTCTATCTGTTCTCTCCAGTCAAAGTTGTTGGTAATTGTAACTCCTGGGTATTTGGTAGAATCTACGACCTTAAGGTTTGACTGATTTATCGCGTAATTGATCACCTCGTGCAAGATCCATCAAAGAAGGTTGAGGCATTCCATCTACCACGCCAAACCTGGTCGAGACTAAACCGCATCAGGACCGGTTAAGGGGTGTGTGCTTACAACATGAATAAGTGGGGTTTCCTTTCATCTTCTGACTGTGACTGAGGAGCGGAAGAGCAAACCATAGAACACATCGTCAAACAGTGTCCAATGCGAGCATTTAATGGTGGCTTGGATAGTTTACATCAAGTGACAGAAAGTGCTCTGGACTGGTTGTCAAATTTGGACATTATATATATATATATTAGTTCTTATATTGTTGTACACTTGTAAAACCATACGATAAATAAATAAATAATCGTAACATACAATGTATGTGATGTATGGAAGAGGGGAAATACCCTTAGACAAGTGTGAAAATTACAGAACTATCAGTTTAATAAGTCATGGTTGGCCGCGGCGGAATGGCCGTGCTTATTGAGGCGCTATTCTCCGATGCGCGAGGCCGTTCCCCGTCGGAAGTTCGAATCCTCCTTCGAGCATGGATGTTTGTGCTGTCTTTAGTATAAGTTAGTTTATAAGTAGCTTGTAAGTTTAGGGAGCGATAACCCCGCAGTTAAGTCCCATACGTGTAACAAACATTTGAACATTTGAAGTCGTGGTTGCAAAGTACTAACACGAATTATTTACAGACGATTGGAAAAACTGGTGGAATTCGACAACGGGTAAGATCAGTTGGGTTTTAGGAGAAATGCAGAAACACGCGAGGCAACAACCACGTTACGACTTATCTTAGAAGATGGGTTAAGGAAAGGCAAACCTACGTTTTTAGCATTTGTGGATATGGAGAAAGCTTTTGACAATGTTAACTGGAATACATGTTTTGGAATTCTGAAGGTAGCAGGGGTAAAATATAGGGAGTGAAGAGTTATATTCAACTTGTACAAAAATCAGACAGCAATTATTAGAGTCGAAGGTCATGAAAGGGTCGCAGTCGTTGGGAAGGGACGAAGGCAGCGTTGTAGCCTTTTCCCAATATTGTTTAATCTGTACATTGAGCAAGCTGTGAAGAAATGCAAGGAGAAATTTGGAGAGCGAATGAAAGTCCAAGGAGAGGGAATAACAACCTTTCAGTTTGCTGACGATATAGTAATACTGTCAGAGACAGCAAAGGACCTGGATGAGCAATTAAATGAAATGGACAGAAGTGTCTTTAAAGTAAAATATAAGATGAACATTAACAAGAGTAAAAAGAGGGTAACTGAATGTAGTGCCAGGAAATCAGGCGATACTGAAGGAGTAAGAGTAGACAATGAGACGATAAAAGGAGATGAGTTCTGTTATTTGGGTCCGAAGAAGAAGGTATAAAATGGCTAATGGCTATGGAAAGCAAATCATTTCAGAAGAAACGAAATTTGTTGACGTCCAATATTAGTTTAAATGTTAGGAAGTCCTTTCTGAAAGCATTTGTCTGGAGTGTAGTGTTGCATGGGAGTGAGACAAAAGATGATTGAAACTTTAGAAATGCGGTACTACAGACGAGTGATAAAAGATTAGGTGGGTAGATCACATAACTAATGAGGCGGTAGTCAACAGAATTGTGAAGAAAAGGAATTTGTGGCACACCCTGACTAATAGAAGGGATAGGTTGGTGGGACACATTCTGAGACATCAAGGAATCGTCAACTTCGCATTAGAAGGAAGTGTGTGGGATAAAAATGTAAAGGGAGTCCGAGGGACGACTACAGTAATCAGATTCTTAAGGATGGAGGCTGTCGTTCGTATTGTCAGATGAAGAGCATTGCACAGGACTGGGTAGCGTGTGGAGCTGCATCAAACCAGTCTGCGGACTGAAGACCACAACAACAACAACAACAACAACAACAACAACACGGAAGCAAGTACGGCTCTCCACATCTTTGACGTTTATACCGTGTTCAGTAGACCAGTTTGCCGCCGAAGCAGACGTTCGCTAATGGTGTCAGCACCTGGACGAACAGTTCTTAAGCAATCATTTGACATTGCTTTTTTCTCGGGTACCATAAATCAACAACGAACTACAATTACCTTATAGTGCTTCGAAATTGTCACCTTTCATAACTATGCACCACTGAGCTCTGCGATACATATCCTGGAAACTTTGCACGAAGTCTTCCGTCGGGATGGTGTTCAAAAGCCTCGTCGCGTTTCGTTGGATATCGTCAAATCTCTTTCCTTTCGAAGCGAGTTTGAGTCGAGGGGATGGAAGAAGTCTGGAGGATTGGGTATCAGTGAGTATGGTGGAAATTGTTTCGGGTCACTCGAAAGTCAGTTTTTAACCGTCCACTGACCACGTGGGAGCGTGGAACACCGTTTCCCACATGCACTCTGTCCAGGCTCCAATGACGTTTTTGGCGACACCGTCACATAATCGCATTCGGAGCCAGTGCCGTCAAATTTAAGGCGAATGATGGAAGTACTTGTTTTGAAATGAAAAGGTCATATTAAACTAGTCCTAAATTCCTTCATCTTTGCAAGAGAAGAACCAAGTTACCATTTCGGAAGTTATGAGTTTGCGGTTTTCCATGATCGACAGGGTTACTTTACCACTTCAGAAATCCTACAAGCATTCGGTCGTGCATTTTCATGTATTGGTGTGGAATTCCGTAAGAAAACTTTTTGGATTTCTTAGGTGAGTAGTACCAACACCACCTAGAAGACAAGGCCTTACAACAGGCCGTGCCTACGTCATACTTAGAGGCCCCGTCCGCCACCTCACTGACTGGCCGCTGGGGCACGCCCACCGCCGCGCAGCGGCCGGCCAGTCAGATGGCGGCCGGGGCCTCTAAGTGTGACGTAGGCACGGCCTGTTGTAAGGCCTTGTCTTCTAGGTGGTGTTGGTAGTACGGCTTTGTGCGTGCGCACCCACGTTAAGCAAATCTCGTACGAAGTAGTGGGAAGTTTAACAAATTTGAAACACTTGTAAGGAGTTTAAAGTGAAGACAATGAATTACATATGAGTGTCGTATTTTTGTCTATGAATTTCTCTGTTAGCTATAAATAAGAGGGAAGATTAAGATTTAATATGTCACAGAAAACATGCTCATCAGAGACGCTCTTTGAATTACAGTTAAGACTTTTCGTTCAGTGCAGTTTTGGAACAGCCGTGTATTCCAGTCCAGTATTTTGATCTCGGATTCTTCCAGACAACACTTAGAAGCAAGATACAGATTTTTAACTTTGAGGTAGTGAACGGGTTTAAATAGTATCCCGCTATCGCGTGGAGCTTGGCAGTATGTTTCAATAGCACAGAATTAATTGTGGCCATTTGCGGAACAGTACGCAGAGTAATTTGCCTCACTCGCTGTAATCACTTTAAGCGTGCGTGTTTGCAGCCGAGAGCGTCAGGGGGACGTCGCGGAAATTCCGAAAACGCTAGAAATAACATTTCAGCAGTTTGGAGTAAGTAAATAAATGTCAGTAGTCTGTAATAAACAAAAGTTTCAGCAGTATACAAGACGCCCAAAAAATTCTTTTTTTGTCTAACTCAGGAGACAATATCTGAAAGAATTTACGCTTAACTGGCTCGCAAGGAAGCTAATCACAAACCATTGTGCGTCACTGGTTGCCTACATGAAGCGCCACTCTGCGGTGAAAACGCGCACTTTACTGACAAACAACTTTAATCATAGCCTAGTGTGTCACAGAAGATTAAAGCAGCATCCTGCAGTATTGTGTAAGACAGAGAATTACTAATACTCAATGAAAACTGAGGAGTAGTTAGAATTATATCTTGGCATGACAATGAGGAAAACAACCGTAAAAAACATCTCAGTCGTTGTCGTTGCTTACTGATTCGTCTGTTTCTTAAATAACTTTTACTACCACTAGCTAACAAGCACTAGTTTCGCTCTAATAATTCATATGTCGACAGCACGGCAATATCGCTTCAGAAACACATTCCTTGGTATGCTACAATATGCAATGCACTCGATGTAGAGACACAATTTAGGGAGGCAAAATTGACTAGGATTAAGTAAGGAAAACTATTTGATATTTTGTAACTGTATATGCATCTTGCACTTGAATTTTAAAGCAAACTTCGTTATAGAAATTCTGTTTTAAAAGAGGAATTCGGGAGTGTCTGCTGTTACTATAGTTCTGCTAATATCCGGTTCCTTAGCTCATTCTACATTTTAGTAGTTCTTTCTTAAGCGATGTACATACCATTTAAATTTCGTAATTAACATTGCATAGAATAAAACAAAATGAAAAATAATTAGGAACAAGCAGGAACCGAACCAGGATCGCAAAATTGGCAAAACATTCGTTTGCCCACTGTCCTACAGCAATGTCACAAAGCATGCTCATCTGATTGTAATAGGAAACCAGAAACACCTTTGGTCTAACCCGCCACTGCCCACACCGAAACCGAGTTCATTGTGCAGTGTATATCTAGTAAAGCCATTCAGTGCCCTTGAATAGCGCCAGGAGCCCCTTTACAATTTCTTCAGGTCTTATTGTCTCAAATATTGCGTCTCTCTTGCTCTCCAATGCAGTGCATTCGAAGATTAGGTGTGATGCAATTCCCTCATCTTCACGTGTTCGTATGTCTAAGACACTTAACTGCTGCGGTTATCAGCCCCTAGGCTTACAAAATACTTTAACTACCTCAAAAAACACACACACACGAGTCCGACGAAGGATTTGAACCTCCGACGACGAGCAACCGCGCGCTCCCGCAACAAGGCGCCTTAGGTCGCTCTGCCATTCACCGTAGGGATTCCTCACATTCAACACAGATCCTAAATTTAGGGTTTTCTTCCGTTATGCTCCTTGTATGTAGGTGGTTTTTCAAGTTCCCAAGCCCGCTCATCAGTTCAACCGGCAGTAGCTGGAACGGGATATGAATACATACATACTGTAGATAAGTACTTGAATAAGAAAACGTAAATATAGCTGCAATGAATAAGGCGAGTACGAGTTTCTCAGCAGTGGGGTGTGCGCGCCTTCTGGCTTCCGACTCTCGGAATTCTGGCTGCGCCCGCTTACGACCGGCGCATGCGCAGACGGCAGCGTGGGCCCTGCTTGGGTTGGGCCCGGGTTGCCGCGTTCCATACCTCTCGCATTTCGGCCGACAAATATTTTCGTCTGCCACCCAAACTGTGGCACGACTGTCCGTGGCGTAACAACTGCACGCGTGGGTGTTGCCGTTATTTGCGCTGAACACGGAAGCAAGTACGGCTCTCTACGTCTTTAATGTTTATACGGCGTTCAGTAGCCCAGTGTGCCGCCGAAGCAGGTGTTCCCTAATGGCGTCAGCATCTGCACGAACAGTTCTTAAGCAATCATTTGACACTGTTTTTTCTCGGGTACTATAAATCAACAACGAACTACAATTAACTTATTGTCCTTCGAAATAGTCACCTTCCATAACTATGAGCCGCTGAGCTCTGCGATAAATGTCCTGGAAACTTTGTACGAAGTCTTCCTTTGGGATGGTGTTCAAACGCCTCGTCGCGTTTCGTTGGATATCGTCAAATCTCTTTCCTTTCGAAGCGAGTTTGAGTCGAGGGGATGGAAGAAATCTGAAGGATTGAGTATAAGCGAGTATGGTGGAAGTTACACCACACCCTTTTTGGCAGGACGTCTATGATGATGATGATGATGATGATGATCGTGTGTGGACGAGCGTTGTCGTGCAACTTTAACATCCACCATATCGCCGGATCTCAATCCTCGAGGCTTCTTCCTTTACTCTCGACTCAAATCCGCTTTAAAAGGAGATTTGACGATATTCCTGACAACCAACGAAACCTGACGAAAGGAACACCTTTCAGTCTTAGTTGATGTGGCGTGGTTGTAACACGCCTTCTGACGAATTCATCTCCACACTGGGGCACTGAGGGTATTTTTGTTTTTTTTCTTATTATGACAATGATGTGTTGCCATTATGGAGGACGAGTTCATATACATATAAAATTATTTCTATAAAAGTATTATATCAAACAGCAGCCGAAATAGCTACTTTTTTTTTATTTATTTAGATGATGATATTCGGCAGGTTAGACTGCTAGCTTTGGAGAAAGCTTTTGACAATGTCGACTGGAATAAACTCTTTCTAATTCTGAAGGTAACAGGGGTAAAATATAGGGAGCAAAGAGGTATATTCAACTTATTCGAAAACCAGACAGCGGTTATTAGAGCCGAAGGGCATGAAAAGGACGCAGATATTGGGAAAGGAGTAAGACGGGGCTGTAGCCTTTCCCCATTGTTGTTCAGTCTGTACACTGAGCAAGCAGTGAAGGAATGCAAGAAGAAATTTGGAGAGGGAATTAAAGTTCAGGGAGAAGAAATAAAAGTTTTGCGATTTGCCGATGACATAGTAATTCTGTGAGAGACAAAATGTTCAAATGTTTGTGGAGTTTAAGGGACTTAACTACGGGGTCATCAGTCCATAAACTTAGAAACTACTTATGAACTAGCTTATCCTAAGGACGGCACAAATATCCATGCCCGAGGGGGGATTCGAACCCCCGACCGTAGTGGCCGTGCAGACCGTGACTGGAGCGCCTCAGTCCCCTCGGCTACCGCGGCCGGCTCTGTCAGAGACAGCAAAGGACGTGGAAGAGCAATTGAATGGAATGGACAGTGTCTTGAAAAGAGGGTATAAGATGAACTTCAACAAGAGTAAAACAAGGATAATGGAATTTAGCGTCAGAAAGTCGGCGGATGCTGAAGGAATTGGGTTAAGCAATGAGACAATAAAAGTAGTAGATGAGTTTTGTTATTTGGGTAGCAAGATAACTTCTGATGGCCGAAGTGAAGAAGATGTAAAACGCAGAATGGATATGGGAAGAAAAGCGTTTCTGAAGAAGCGAAATTTGTTGACGCCCAATATTAATTTAAATGTTAGTAAGTCCTTCCTGAAATAATTTGTCTGGAGTATGCGAATGAAACATGGACGATAAGGATTTCAGAGGAAAAGGTGATAGAAAGTTTCGAAATGTGGTGCTACAGACGAATGATGAAGATTAGATGGGTAGGTCACGTAACTAATGAGGAGGTGCTTAACCGAATTGGGGAGAAAAGGAGTTTCTGGCATATCCTGACAAAGATAAGAAAGAGGTTGCTGGGACAAATTCTGAGACATAAAGGAATCGTCAACTTAGCATTAGAAGCAAGTGTGTGGGGTAAAGATCGTAGAAGGAGACCAAGGGACGAATACAGTAAGCAGATTGAAAAGGATGTTGGTTGCCGTAGGCATCCACTGGAGAGGGTAGCGTGGAGAGCTGCACCAAACCAGTCTGCGGACTGAAGACCACTACAAGAAACAAGAACGCTATATTTTACCCTGCTGCTTTCAGAATTTGAAAGAGTATTCCAATCAACAATGTGAAAAGCTTTCTCCAAATCTAGGTTTGTCTTCCCTCAGTCTAAGATAAGTGGTGAAGTGAGTATTGTCTCCCATGTTGCTACATTTGCCCTGAATCCGAACTGATCTTCCCCGAGGTCAGCATCTATCAGCCTTTCCAGCCTTGTGTAGATTTTTTTATTTGTGTCAGAAGTATCATGTGTACAGAAGTTTATAAAGGTATAACATACGGAGATTACTTACATACATGTAGACTACGAACTATAAACAAACAGGCAGAAATATTATACACATTTGGCCAAAAAGCGGGTTACGTTGACAGCATTTGGGGTTGCCAACATCAGTTCCTCTAAGGTGCAGTGTGAAGGACATTCAGGGCAGTTACACATGTGCTGGCACGTCTCTACAGTCACAGAGGTTAGATACAGTAGAATATCCCTACTTCATAAGCTTGACCGTGCAGTGTTGGTGTGTAGCCTGTTTAGCGACTTCCAAAGCGTCCAGTCCTCATTGTGGCCTGGTGCCATTTCTTCCTTTGGTTCCATCCAGTGCCTTTCTCTCGATCTCTTCCATCTGTTCACTCTAGATCCGGGTTGGTCACTGAAGTTGTCGGTTGCTCTGAGAAAGCTCCGTCTGGATTTCAGGCGTATGGTGGCTGGCTTAATGTTGTGGAGGAGGTGGCTCTCAGACAACTCAGCCATCGCTCTTTCACTGCAGGCTACAGCTTCTCTACGCACGGCAGGAGGTGCAATACCAGCAAGGTGCTCTAGCTTGGCGATTGGCGTAGGTTTCAGACATTCATTGACGAGCCTGCAGGTCTCGTTCAGAGCGATGTCGACCTGTTTAGCGTGGGCTGAATTATACCAGACGCTGCTCGCGTATTCGCCTGCTGAGAAGCAAACTGTTAGTGCTGTGGTCCTCACTACCTCTGGCTTTGCACCCCAAGAAGAGTTTGTAATTTTCCGCAATTTGTTGTTTCTGCAGCTTACCTTCATTTTGACGTTAATGCAGTGCTGTTTATACGTGATAGCCCTGTCCAAGGTAATACTTAACCCTGTGATGCATGAATTACCAACAACCGAGAAGAAAATTTAGGAATGTTGTTTATATAGTAAAGAACAATGTCTATTATCATCAAATATAAAAAATTGTAGCAATTTACCATCTACATGGAAAAATTCAGTTACGTCCACTGAAGTGGACACTGCGCACTTGAAACCTTAAGAGTTCTTTCTGTGAGTTCTTTCCTTTTTCTATGGAAACTTTCGAAGAAATTTAGACGTAGAGAATCCTTGCATTTAGAGCAAATTTCCTTTTCCTCTTCTTTGTGCAACTGGACAAATGCATTTCAAAACCGCTCGCTGCCACTTCACGCTCTCCATCTTGACACGTATTGCCTTCGGGTAAAAAACTGGCCCGTGTCAGTTTATCTGGCGACACCTACAATTCAGCACCCAGTCTAAGGGTGCCCTGGAGTGGACTCCGTGCATTATGCGTTCTACAAGGATCGCGGATGCAATGAAATACGTTCAATAACAGACGCTATGCGCCACAGGGTTAAGTATTTGTTGTTGGCACAGTGTTCGAGTGGTGTGCCCTTCCAGGACTTATTAAACTGCTGGTTCTGTAGTTTTTCACACCTGCTTTCTTTGGAATGAGGATTATTTCTATGTTGTTATGGTCTTCAGTCCGGAGACTGGTTTGATGCAGCTCTCCACCCTACTCTATCCTGAGCAAGCCTTTTTATCTCCTCATAAGAACGACAACCCACATCCACTTGAATCTGCTTACTATACGCGTCTCTTGGTCTCCCTCTGCGATTTTTACCCCACACGCTTTCCTCCAATGCTGAATTTACGATTCCTCGATGTCTAACAATGTGCCCCACCAAGCGATCCCTTCTTTTAGTCAGGGTATGCCAAAAATTCCTTTTCTCACCAAGTCTGTTCAGTACCTCTTCATTAGTTATGCGTTCTACCCACCTAATCTTCAGCATTCTTCTGTAGCACCACATTTCAAAAGCCTCTATCCTCTTCCTGTCCGCACTGCTTATCGTCCACGTTTCATTCCCGTACAAGGCAACACTCCACACAAATGCCTTCAGAAAAGACTTCCTTACACTTAAATTAATATTCGATGTTAGCAAATTTCTCTTTTTCGGAAATTCTTTTCTTCCCATTGCCATTCTGCATTTTATATCCTCTGTACTGCGACCGTCGCATGTTATTTTACTGCCCAAGTAACAAAACTCATCTACCACCTTCATTGTTTCGTTACCTAATCTAATTCCTTCAGCATCGCCTGATTTTCTAAGACCGCATTCCATTATTTTCGTTGTGCTCTTGTTAATGTTCATTTTATACGCTCTCTTCAACACACTGTCCATTCCCTTCAACTGCTCTTCCAGGTCCTTTGCTGTCTCTGACAGAATTACAATGTCATCAGCAAAACGCAATGTTTTTATTTCTTCACCCTGAACTTTGATCCCTATTCCAAATTTTTCCTTGCTTTCCTTCACCGCCTGCTCGATGTACAAATTGAATAACATAGGAGAAAGGCTACAACCCTGTCTGAATCCCGTCCCAACTGATGCTTCCCTTTCACACCCTTCGAGTGTAATAACTGCGGTCTGGATTTTGTACAAGTTGTAAATAACTCTCCTTTCCCTATATTTTACCCCTGCTGACTTCAGAATTTGAAAGAGTGTATTCCAGTCAACATTGTCAAACGCTTTGTCCAAATCTACAAAAGCTGAAAATGTAGGTTTGCCTTTGCTTAATCTATCATCTAAGATAAGACGTAAAGTAAGTATTGCCTCCCGGGTTCCTACGTTCCTCCTGAATCCAAACTGATCTTCCCCGAGATCAGCTTCTACCAGCTTTTCCATTCTCCTAGGAATACCGTAATAAAGAGAATAAATAACTAAAAGACGATGAACACAGAACTCGTCGACGAACACAGAACAAACACGATCTAAAGTTCGCCAAGAACTGATTAAAAACGTAAGCAGGGGGACAGTGGTTCGAGCCTCAGCTGTGCGGGCACAAATTCCTACCAGCTTTTCCATTCTCCTAGGAATACCGTAATAAAGAGAATAAATAACTAAAAGACAATGAGCCACGAACTCGTCGACGAACACAGAACAAACACGACCTAAAGTTCGCCAAGAACTGATTAAAAAAGTAAGCTGGAGGACGGTGGTTCGAGCCTCAGCCGGGCGGGCACACACTTTCAGCCGGCGTGCCGGGCCGCCGTCGGCGCCGGCGCTGCTGCAGCTGTCGCTGGCCCGGGCAGGCGGCCCGTGGCGGCGGCCAGCCCCCACTCCCCCCCCCCCCCCCCCCGCCGCCCACGGCAAACAAACAGGCGTCGCCGGCAGCGGCCGCCGCCGCCGCACAGCGCTGACAAACGGCCGGCGCGCCGCCACGCAAAAAAAAAAAAAAAAAAAAAAAAAAAGAAAAAAGAACACACAGCAGCCGACAGGCGGCGCGCCGGCCGCCGGGGCAGCAGCCACAGCCACCAGCCACCAGCGCCGCCTGGCCCGCCAACAGCGCGACCAGCCGCGCACCTACACACTCGCAGTCTACGAGCGTCGCGGCATTTCTTCCAGCGCCGTCTCATCTCACACGTTTCGGCATGCTTTCCCGGACATTAATTTCTGGAGACTAGTAATCTGCTCTGTAGGAATCAGCATGGGTTTCCAAAAAGGCGATAGTGTGAAACCCAGCTCGCGCTATTCGTCCACGAGACTCGCGAACGAACTAGTTGCGAAGAGCGCAACCACAGGCGAACTACGCGAACTAGTTCGCAGATCCCTCGCCTCTTAGTTCGTCCGCTCCTATTCCGGAGACTGACGGGTAACAGCGAAAGGACGCGAGAGCGCGCAGAATCGCGTGGTTCCCTTGTGCCAGTTGCCGTCATTTCGTGTCAGGATTCGAACCTGGGATATTCTGCTAACTAGGCACTCCACCACCGAGGACACAGTGACCAGCCCGACTGCAGAGGACTCTTCCCTGCACGTCTCTGATAATAGGAAAGAGACAGCGTGGCGAATGGAGATTTGGGTGTGGCGGGAGACGTGCAGGGAAGAGTCCTCTGCAGTCGGTCTGGTCACTGTGTCCTTGGTACCGGAGTAGTCAACCCGTCTGCCTAGTAAGCAGGAGAGCCGCCCGCAGTGGCCGAGTGCTCTACGGCGCGCCAGTCACAGTCTGCACGGCCACTACGGTCAGGGGTTTGAATCCCCCCTCGGGCATGGATATTTGTGCCGTCCTTAGAGTTAGCTAGTTCATAGGTAATTTGTAGGTTTAGGGTCGCGGTGGAGTAGCCGAGCAGTCTAAAGCGTCTCGCTGCCGCGAGCACGCGGTTGCTCGCCGTGGAGGTTCGAGTCCTTCCTGGGGCATGGGCGTGTGTGTTTTCCTTAGGTTAGTTTACCTAGGTTTAAGTAGTTTGTAAGCTACTGACTGATGACCACGCAGTTTAGTCCGATAGATTTAGAAACATTTGAACATTTTGTACGTTTAGGGACTGATGACCCCGTAGTTAACTCCCATAAGCTCTACAAACATTTGAACATTTAAGCAAGACATCCCGGGTTCGATTCCCAGCCGGGCACAAATTTTCATTCGCTGCACTTTGGTATTCCATCTAAACCTAGTGCAGTGAAAGCCGTAACTGATCAAATATTGCGATTTATTTCATTCATTGAACGCTGTAACGTCGTCAAAAAATATATAATTGTATACAAGCCCAGACTGGGCTCCTGACGACAATTAATTGTTTCTCGATAGCTCATGGTCTGTTCTCCCTGATGCGGGAATACAGTATTGTGGCTGAGAGCATTACAGGACAAATAGGCTGTGATAATAGTAAAAAGACAGCGTGGCGAATGGAGATTTGGGTGTGGCGAGAGACGTGTGGTGAAGAGTCCTCTGCAGTCGAGTTGATCACTGTGTACTCGGTGGCGGTTTGGTCATCGCGTCTGCCTAGTAAGCAGGAGATCCCGGGGTCGAATCCTGGCGGGGCACAAATTTTCATTCGCGACACTTCGGTATTCCATCTAAATCTAGTACAGTGAAGCAATAACTGATCGCAAATTGCGATTTATTTCATTGTACGAGATATCTTCAAAAAATTCCGCAACGTTACTAGTTTTGCACAAATGGAGTGTAGAAGCATCCCTGGACATGTGTCTGGGCCGGCTCTATGGGGAGGGATAGGGCTAGGCAAATAATACTCGCGTTCGAACACGTTCGGCTTTTCCCGATACAGCAGAGAACTCGATACAGTATCGAACTGTTCGAACACTCAGTTAATAAATGACTTCCCGCCTATCGTTGGCAGATAAGCAGCGCCAGTTGTGATGTTAGCGGGCTATCACTTTCTTCAGAGCTTTGAAATAACAATGTGTAAGTTATAATAAGAAAATCGTTAAATACGCCTCTGGCTGCCTACAATTATGTCTGTAAAATTTGGTGTTGATCGGTTGAACGGTTCGTCTTAAAAAGTGGGAACACGATACAGACATACATATATCGTCAAATCGCCGTTATTTCTGCAAATATCCCTGCAACGATGCAAGATATGAAAAAAAAACATAAGAGAGAAAGTTTTAGAGAATTTTCCCCTCTACCAATTAGGCTAATCAATTTTCGTGTCAGATGAACGGTTCGTTTGCAATTACAATTACATTAGAAACGGCTTTTTTTTGCATTACTGCCGTATTTTTTGTCCGAAAAATTTGAAAAAGGGAGGTTCTGGTCTCTGGCGACCTACAATTATGTCTGTAAGATTTGGTGCAGATCGGTTGAACGGTTCGACCTAAAAGGTGGGAACAAGTTACAGACCAACATACATCCCAAAATCGCCGTTATTTTTGCAAATATCTCTGAAACGATACGAGACATGAAAAATAAATAAATAAATAAATAAAAACATAAGAGAGCAAAGTTGTAGAGAATTATCTCCTCTACAAATTCGATTATTTAGTGTTCGTGTCAGATGAAACATTAAGCCGTTATTTTCATTTAAATTTCGAGCTGTCAAAAAACGATCGCAAAGGCCCACTTTTAGTGTTACTACCGAAACCTAAAGTGGGCCAATTTCTTCAAATCAAGAATGAGAGTTTTACCCTCTCTCAATTTTCTGAGTGGGTGCAACTACCGCTGTACCCACTTCAACCGCCAGGCCTGAGCATTTGTCTCTCTCTCTCTCTCTCTCTCTCTCTCTCTCTCTCTCTCTCTCTCTTTCTTTCTGTCTGTAATTTTTTGAGTGGGAGCAACTACCGAGGTACCCACTTCAACCGCCGGGCCTGAGCATTTCTCTCTCTCTCTCTCTCTCTCTCTCTCTCTCTCTCTCTCTTTCTTTCTTTCTTTCTGTATACAGGCTCTCTCTAGGTAGGACCGGCCACTTAAAAAAATAAATTAATAAATAAATATTATTCTGTATACTACGTTGAGGAAGCAAGCTGGACGTGAGTGTGGCATTGCGTAGTGTCGTGCAGCGGATGGCCTGCTTGCGCCGTCTGGCCGGGCTTGCGGGCAGCGCGCGGCCTGAGCGTCGGCGCCCTTTGAGCCGGCAGCGGCAGCCGGTGTGGGAGCGGCTGGCTACGCTAGGCCCCTATCGCCGCCACGGCCGCCACTATCGATCTCCCGCCTGCCGCCCGCCGCCCCAGCGCGCTACGCTACTCCTCGCCGTCCCGCTACGGGCCGCCGACAACGCCAAGCCTCGCCACGCCTGCCCAGCTGCACGCCGCTCGCCCACAACACACACCGACACGGCTCACCTTCCCAGCTACCAGCACCGAGGCCGCGTCACGCCAGTAGCCGATCCCAACCTTCATCATAACTGTACGTCAATAATTAACAGGGTACGTATATTACCGCTACCAAATTATTTTACAACACTAAATATTGTTAACTAGCACACCCGGCAACGCTTCGCAGAAGCTAATGTGTATGGTTGTTGTTGTTGTGGTCTTCAGTCCGTATACTCCTTTCACCGAAACGAGAGACGTACTGTAAACACAAAAAGGCGCGTTACCAGGGGTGGACAAAGCAGGGACGCTCGCTCAAATTCGTTGCATCCGCTTCAGGTGTAAAGTCGTGTGTGTTGTTATATAGCAGTGATAATAGGTGTTGACTGTCAGTTTCATCTTAAATGACCAGTACCTGAATAGTAAGTACTAGTGTCTACAATAACATAATCTATGAGTGTCTTTTCATCTCTCCTTCTATTTGACTCACCCAAGAAGTAATCAAGTTCTTTAGAAATGTTCAAATGTTTGTATAGCTTATGGGACTTAACTACGGGGTCATCAGTACCTAAACTTACAAACTACTTATGAACTAACTAAGACTAAGGACGGCACAAATATCCATGCCCGAGGGGGGATTCGAACCCCGACCGTAGTGGCCGTGCAGACCGTGACTGGAGCGCCTCAGTCCCCTCGACCACCGCGGCCGGCAAAGTTCTTTACAGAAACACATGGATCCTAGTGTGTATAAAACGCAGTTGTTGTGTCGAAAACAATCAATGTTCAATACTGTCACGAAAAGCACTCTTTGAAGCCTCCAAGGGAAAAATAATTACGACAAAGCCTTCAGAATGTCTTGATGACTTTGACTGAAATGGGATACGAAGAAAAGTCTTTCATAAGAAATTTCCTACATTAGACAAAGTGCTTGTTGTCGTAAGCAAAGATGCAGATTTGAAAAGTTTTCGGAGAAAATCACATTTTATAAAGTATTACAAGTAATGAATTTTAAATGTTTGGCTTCTAATAGTACCGAGCACTGCTATATAACAAAACACACAACGACCTTACACCTGAAAAGATGCAGCGAAATTCAGCGTCCGAGCCTGTTTTGTCCATCCCTGGTCACACGCCTCGTTGTGTTTACACTACGTCTCTTGTTTCGGTGAACGGAGTATAGACTGGTTTGATGCAGCTCTCCACACTACCCTGTCCTGTGCAAGCCTCTTCATCTGGGAATAAGTTTGGCAACCTATATTCTTTTGAATCTGCTTACTGTATTCGTCCCTCGGTCTCCCTCTACGATTTTTACCCCACACGCTTCCTTCTAAGGCTAAGTTGACAATTCCTTGATGTCTCAGAATGTGTCCAACCAATCTATCCCTTCTCTTAGTCAGTAAATGCCAGAAACTCCTTTTCTCCCCGATTTGGTTAAGCACCACCTCATTAGTCATGTGATCTACATGTAATGTTCATCATTCGTCTGTAGAACCACATTTCAAAAGCTTCTATCATCTTTTTATCTGACCTCCTTATCGTCCACGTTTCACTCGCATACAACGCTACACTCCGGACAAATGCTTTCAGAAAGGACTTCCTAACATTTAAATGAATATTGGATGTTAACAAGTTTCGCTTCTTTAGAAACACTTTTCTTCCCATAGCCATACTGCATTTAAGCAAAAGGGAGAAACTTGAACTGTGGAAGGAATATATAGAGGTCCTATACAAAGGAAATAAACTTGAAGGCAGTATTCTAGAAATGGAAGACGAAGTAGAGGAAGATGAGGTAGGAGATATGATACTGCGAGAAGAATTTGACAGAGCGCTGAAGGACCTGAGTCGATACAAGGCCCCTGAAGTAGATGATATTCCGTCTGAATTGCTGATATCGTTAGGGGAGCCAGTCGCGAAAAAATTGTACCACCTGGTATGCAAGATGTATGAGACAGGGGAAATACCCTCCGACTTCAAGAAGAATATCGTAATTCCAATCCAAAGAAAGCAGCTGCAGACAAATGTGAAAATTACATAACTATCAGTTTAATTAGTAATGGTTGCAAAATACTAACACGAATGATTTACAGACGAATGGAAGGACTTCTAGAATACGACCTAGGATCAGTTTGGATTTAGGAGAAATGTAGGAACACGAGAGGCAATATTCACATTATGACTTATCTTAGATGATAGATTCTGGCTTTTGTAGATTTAGAGAAAGCTTTTGACAATGTCGATTGGAATACACTCTTCAAAATTCTCAAGGTATCATTGGTGAGATATAGGCACCGAAGAGTTATATTCAACCTATACAAAAACCAGACAGCTATTATTAGAGTCGAAGGGCAAGAAAGGGACGTAGAGGTTGGGAAGGGAGTAAGACAGGGTTGTAGCCTTTCCCCGATGTTGTTCAATCTGTACATTGAGCAGGCAGTAAAGGAATGGAAGGAGAAATTTGGAGAGGGCATTAAAGTGCAGGGAGAAGAAATAAAAACATTGCGGTTTGACGATGACATAAGTGATTCTGTCAGAGACTGCGAAAGATCTGGAAGTGCAATTGAATGAAATGGACATTCTCTTGAAAGGAAAATATAAGATGAAAATTAACAAGAGTAAAACGAAGGTAATGGAATGCAATGTCAAAAAATTAGGCGATGCTGAAGGAATTAGATTAGGTAATGAGACAATAAAAGTAGTAGATGAATTTTGTTATTTGGGTAGAGAGATAACTTCTCATGGCCGAAGTAAAGAAGATATAAAATGTAGAATAGCCATGGGAAGAAAAGCGTTTCTGAGGAAGCGAAACTTGTTAACACCCAATATTAATTTAAATGTTAAGAAGTCCTTTCTGAAAGCATTTGTCTGGATTGTAGTATTGTATGGGAGTGAAATGTGGACGATAAGGAGTTCAGATAAAAAGATGATAGAAGCTTTTGAAATGTGGTGCTACAGACGAATGGTGAAAATTAGATGGGTAGATCACGTAAACCATGAGGAGGTGCTTAACCGAATTGGGGAGAAAAGGAGAATGAAAGGTTGGTGGGACACATTCTGAGACATCAAGGAATCGTAAACTTAGCATTATATTAAGTGTAGAGGGAGACCGAGGGTCGAATATAGTAAGCAGATTTAAAAGGATGTAGGTTGGCGAACGTATTCTCTGATGAAGAGACTTGCACAGAACAGGGTAGCGTGGAGAGCTGCACCGAACCAGTCTGCGGACTGAAGACCACAACAACAACATGCAACGACTAACACCACATGCGTAATTCTCTAGGAAAAAGTTTTTTTCTGCTATAGTGAACATGAATTCGTCATACCACCTCATTATATAAACTAACTACAACAGTAAAGTACAGCAAGACAACAGAAGACAATCCAAGCGACTCGCAACTCAAAAATCGGTAGTTTAATGGAAACAAACTTTGTTTTCTCCGCCATGTTGTTTCAAACAGCAGCTATGTTGAGAGTGAAATTGTGGTTTTCAGTGTTGTGTTTTATGGTTAACAAGCCCAGAAGAGAAATGGTGTCACCAACAAATATCAGGAAACGTGAGTTCATAAAACAAATATTTCCAATCGAACAGGTACCAGTAGTCAAAAGAGACATCACCTAACATAGCTTATGATTTTATTTTATTTATTTATTTATTTTTTTTTTTTTTTTGCAGGTTTATTGCTATAGGCTGTAGGCAGCAAGTTTTTATTAATGTGAAACCATTCTAATATATTCTTGTAATTTTTGCAGGCTAATGCCAGAATAGCCTGAAGATGAGGTGCAGCCTCTTAACATGTAGTTAAATAAACAAAATTTACAGTTGTGAAACAATTTGTGACCGGTAGAGGTAATCTGACTGTTGAGGAATCCCAGCTCTAACGTGCTACGTTGCAACAAACGCCTTCCTGGTAAATCACTACAGTGACGTGATGAAAGTCATGCGGTATCTCCTAATCGGTGGCATCGCGTCCTATGTCTTCACTGGTACAGTGAATCCCCGAAATAAAATGTATATATATAAGCTATCGTTCTTCGTTTCATTCTCGTATCAAAGGATTTTTATCGCATGATAAACTTTTAAGCCGTGCAGGTAGCACGCTTATCTGTGCCCAGGGACTGCTGCGTTCAAATTTTCTTCTGAATCTCCTGAGTCAGCCTACTGGCTCTCCTCCGACAGGAAGTGGCAAGGGGTAGCGTCGCTGGTAACGTGCTGATAGGCATTAACTGTGAGGATTCCCGTGCGATCAAACACATCAAGTTTTTGCGAAGCAAGACGAGGGATCGCGTCCGGCTTCATACCTTTTTTCCCAATGAGTTTTTGTTACTTGTCACAAATGTTTGGTCGCTCGTTGCATACCCGTATAACTAACTGGGTAAGTCAGTTCAGTGATCGGACGAGGATCCATAATGATCATATGTAGCCAAGGAACGTGTTATTCAAAACAATTTCGGATTGATGACAGTTTTAATTACCTTTTTTATGTCCTAAGTAAGATGAAGATAAACTGCACTCCTTTTTTTAATGTAGTACAGGACCTCTACGGTCATTTGCAATAAATTCTGAAACGACATAAATATTGACTTATTTGTTCATGAAACACTGGTACGTTTTTAAAATAATGTTTATGGAAAAAGTACCAAATACAAAATTTAATTCCTAATAAATGCATAACAATAATGACGAATACCTTTAATTTTTCCTAGAAACCATGTCAGTGAATCTCTGTCAAACTGTCTTTTGCATACGAGAACTACTGGCTACAAGTAATTTTTCTGCTCTGCTCACATATTCGCCCATCTGGATTTGGTGCCTTTTGGAAACAAGCTCCACACATTTGCTTTGATACTTCGACAAAATGTCCGCTCACATATCTAACCACGTTACAGAGACAACTTTTGAGATAGGGATGAGGGGGCCATCTTCCTGTAAATGGCAAGAGATTTGAGAAATTTAGGTCCATTTCTTCCATCGCGCATTAAAGATAAATGACGGAAAATGGGCACCCGATTTGGTTGGTTGAAAGATGTTAAAACTTATGGAGCAGGCTCGCGAAACGAGAAGATGGCCTAGATAGCCTCGCGGGCTACCGGTGAAAGTCTCGTGCCTCTACGTCTTATTTTTCATTTTAAATATTATTAGGAAGTTTGCTGTTAGTTATCCATCTTGTTCACCGAGGTTTTCTGCTGGTATGGGAGACACATAAAACCTCAGCAAGTGAGTCTTTGTTGATACAAATATTGCTACAGTTAGCGAGCGTGAATTTGACGGTTGGAAGAGGTCTCATCGTATGTTCAAATGTTTGTAAACCTATTGGAAAAACTGCTATGGTCATCAGTCCCTACACCGAGAACACATGCCCGAGGGAGGAATCAAACCTCCGGCGGAATCGGCCGCCCAGTCAATAAGATGACGCCTTAGACCACGCGGTCATTCCGCGCGGCATCTGATCATAGCACGTCGAACCATTGGCTAGAGAAAGGTGACGTTTAAAAGTGACGAACGTGACAACAGTTAACTGAAGCAAAGGAGAAAGTATTTGGATTAGATCAAGAATGATCTTGAAGTAAGAGGTATGCCATCAGATGAGGCACCAATGTTAGCATTGAATAGAGGATCGTGGTTGACTTCTATAAGGGTTTCTCTGCTCCAGATGAAAGTTGAAAGGCGTAATCAGTGTTAAACGGTAATGATGATAATAGAATTGCAATACAGAAAAGCAACCATTATCGGAAATTCCCAGTGCAGAGTCATTTAGTATCTTCAGAAATCGTCGGAAAGCGTAGTGCCGCCGACTGACTCATCAGACGTTGAGGGCGAATCTTATCGCAGTGTGCGCAGGCCGAAGTCGATAAGATACTAGAGCAGTGCGTCGCGACGCGACGGATCGACCGCGCTCCCGTGTCGACCAGTCAGTCGACCGTGCCGGTGATCAAGATACACCTTGCGCGCGGTCGGCCTCAACGGATTGGGCGTTGGAGGTTCGAGTCGTCCCTCGGGCATGGATGATGACATAAAATTGTAATTTGTTATACGCTAAATAAATAAATGGACTTGTTACGCTAGTTCAATTGACCCAACCTTTGATTGGAAATGGTCATGTTCGGCAACTTCATCTTCCCAAACAACGACTGATTTTTTATGGGCGATATGGTGCCGCTCACATAACTGCAATTCGTCGCCTTGGCTTGAAGAAGATACTTGATAATTCCAACGAATTACTTTGACACTTACATCGCTCGACATGAATTCAGTGGAATATTGATCGGTCTCATTCCAGAGGTCACTTCGTGCACAAAACCTTGCACTATAGTTGACATCATGTAGGATTCGCTTCCGCGCACAGAGGCGGAGCGTTAGGGGAAGCTAGAAGGGGAGGAGCTAGAGTCTAACGCCAACAGTTGAACCTGCGGGAGAAACATTAAGAATCTCGCGGCCAACCACGCGCCTAGAGAATGAGTATTACTGGCTGCCTGTGCGATAATGGAGGGGAATGCGCAGAACGGCTGAAAACTGGGGCGCCTTCCTACGTAACTTTCGTAGTAGTAGGGCGCATTTCTTGTGCAGGGGCCTTCCAACAGCTTGTTGGGTTGTCGTCTTGTGCTGCCCTGTGTCAGCAGAAGGAGGCCAGACATAATATTAAGATCAAATTTCATTTCATGTTGGATTTCCGTGCTCAGCGACTGTTATAATATGTTAATGATGAGCAGCAATCAGTCGCGAATATTTATTCCTTACGGCACATCTAGATTTCGGTCACTGTGTGTGGTGCAAAACATATAAATTATTCGAGCTTCATGTTGAAGATCACTTTACCACTCAAATGTTAACAAATAAATCGAAAAATTTTATATGTTTCAAACAACGTTTTCATTTTAAGCTTCGTGTTGAAGATCGAAAATTTGATACGTTTTAAATCACGTTTTTTGGATGTTAGTGATGAAGATCACGTTCACACTCAGAAGAACGAAACGAGAAGATCGAAAAATTTTGTGTGTTTTAAACCACGTTTTTAAAGCATTGTTAATGTTGACACAGTGACAGAACTCTGGATATGCTATAAGAAATAAATATTTGCAACTGATTGCTGCTCAACATTAAAAAATGTTCTGAGGTATCGCATGACTTTTCTGCCTTTAGGTTACAGGCCTGTTCAAGAAATTACGGAACATACGTAATTTCACGCCAATGGTGTGTAACATAGAAAGTTAATGTTCAAATGTTTGTAAACCTATCGGTTCAAAGTGCTATGGTCATCAGTCCGTAGACTTCTAAAATTTTTTGAAATGTTTGTGAATCTATGGGACTTAACTTCTTTGGTTATTATTTCCTAGGCTTACAAACTGCTTAAACTAAGGTAAACTAACCTCGGGACAACACACACACATCAATGCCCCGGGGAGGACTTGAACCTCCGACGGAAACCAACCACATGCTTCGCAGCAAGGCGCCTTGGAACACTCGGCTACTCCACCGCGGCATGGACTTACAAACTACTTAATTTAAATTACACTAATCACAACACACACCACACACACACAGACACATTTGCCCGAGGGAGGACTCGAACCTTCGACGGGAACGGCCACCTAGTCTGTAGCATGGCGTTTTAGAACACGCGGCCAGCTAAATGTTGTTGGCATCCCTGGACACACCTGTGTGTAATGTGTAACTGGCCAAAGTTTCATTATCACATATCTGTTGGCTACTGTTGACTGCAGTTTGCGAATTTCGAGAGGGCAGAGGAGTTACGCGTCTGCCGGCCGCGGTGGTCGAGGGGACTAAGGCGCTCCAGTTACGGTCTGCACGGCCATTACGGTCGGGGGTTCGAATACCCGCCTCGGGCATGGATATTTGGCTGTCCTTAGGATAAGCTAGTTGATAAGTAGTTTGTAAGTTTTGGGGACTGATTACCCCGTGGTTAAGTCCCATAAGCTATACAAACATTTGAAACGTTTTTAGTTACGCGTCTGCATTCAATGTCGCGGGAAACTGCAGAAAACGTTTACCCAGACACACTAAATGATGCAGGGAGTTGACGGTAGTGATTGCTTGAGCCGTACGCGGTTTAAAAACGGCCAGACGGAAGTTAAAGGCGACCTTTGTTCAGGACGTTCTTCGACGTCTACTAATGACTCTCATATCAGTAACGTCAACGAAATTATGAGCGCCTTTCCGAGATTGCCAATCGATGCTTCTATAGGGATTTGTTCCGACAGCCGAGAGAAAATGTGAGAAGGTCTGAATATGCCGAGGTCAGTTTACGGCTCTCGCCTCGCGATAACGCGCACGTGCAGGCATTACTGTCGGTGGGTGACCATTGCACAAAAAACAGAACCACTGTGCTGCCCCGTCCTCCGTACACTCTAGACCAGACAGCATCGAACTTTTATTTATTTTCGAAGCTGTTAGGAGCACTGTATCAATTACGGAGAAGAGTATTTCGAAGGAGAAAAATTTTATGGACAACCGGAAATCTTGCAGCAGACCTCTGTTCCTACCTGTACTTATTTCCGCTGCAAATCACATTTAAGTGTGTTCAGCGAAGTGCTTTTATAACATTTGTCTAGTGTTTCTTTCTCTAGCAGCACACGGAAAAAACTAGCATCTATATCTTTTTGTTTTCTCTTATTTTATTATGATTTATCATATCTCCCTATGTAGGTGGGTGCTTAGAAAAAATACCTCATATTTGGAGGAGAAATTTGCTCTATGCAGATTATGCAAATCGATCGCGCTGAACGAATAACGTTTTCCTTTTGTTTTCACCGATCGTTTAGGAGGTGTGGGTGTCCAAAGTAAGCGCGCTTCGCTATCTCAAACGATCAGTTGGCATGCAAAGATCAAACATTCCTAGATATTATGTTGTCTCTGTTCAAATAAAATTCCTCTCATTTACAAATACCAACATAAAGTATAAACTTCTGTCCTGCTTAAAAACCTCCCTTTCGTTAAATTTGTATTCAGATAGCTACATTTCACCCGTCCCATCACATCGGCTTCCTCTGTCACTCCCTACCCACATTCCCTTAGTTAGTCTGTACAAGTCGGCGGAGCAGCACACCACGCCCGCCCACCGCCCGTGAACGCAATTGTAAACATGGGCTTATCTTGTATCACCAGAGACCTCCGTTTCTATTAAGGTAATGCCGGCCGCGGTGGCCGGGGTACTGAGGCGCTCCAGTCACGGTCTGCACGGGCACTACGGTCGGGGGTTCGAATACCCCCTCGGGCATGGATATTTGTGCCGTCCTTAGTATAAGGTAGTTGATAAGTAGTTTGTAAGTTTAGGGACTGATGACCCCGTAGTTAAGTCCCATAAGCTTAACAAACATTTGAACATTTTATTAAGGTAATCTTAAAAATCGGTTTTATGTTTCTCACATCTTTACCGAGTATGTTCCAACTAATTCGTTGTTACCCGAATATTTGTAGGGCCATAAGGAAATCCAAAAAAAACACTCTAGAAAAACAGAAACACCGCAAAACAACTTAAGGTGTCACACCACGGAGATCGTATTGTAAGCTTCGTTTACCATTTATACTGTCTTCTTAACACAAAACAAGCCCATGTACCATTATAAGCGTTGGTAATTCCGCCTTGTAATTTTGTGTAAATTCTGTTACGCAGATAATCTGAAGATGCCCTGCTAAAGGGCGAAACACGTCATTAACTAATAAAACAATTTGGAATCAAGACGGTTTTTTACTGAAGGAATCAGCTCCTTGTCAGGCGGGAGGCGAGGGGACAGACTGGCAGCGCGCATGCGTACTGGCAGCGTGTGAAGCTGCCAGGACGTTGAAAGCAGGGTCATCCGAAAAAATGAAGTTTTGCCATTCATGCACCCAGGTTCGTGCAGATGGTTCTTGTCTTGCAAACGTTGTAAGGTGTGGTGGTGAAAAAAAATGAAATGGATTGGAATGATTCCGGCTGGGGAAAGTTAAAGTGGGTTAATAAAATAGGAAGACAGGAGCGGCTGACCCTGAATTAATTAGTGATATTTAACATCGTATCAAATAATTTGAATGATAAAATATTCCCCTGTTTCAGTCCTAATTGTAATGAAACTCTTCCGTTTCCTACAAGTGGCATAAAGTATAATTAATAATTTGTCCCCACCAAAAGTCTAACGAACTAACTGGGATCTGGCTACTAATAATGTTGAAAAAAAAAAGAAAAAACATCTTTCAAATCCAGCAATATTTGGAACATACCCTGAGATTTGCCGAACGGCGACGTAAAGTGTTGGAGCAGTTCGAGTCGTGTTCAAACGCAGCTCTACTGGCCGTACTTTCCCCTCTACAGAGCTTTAGGCGCGGGGCGAACGCAGCGCCGTCCCCCTGTGCGGCGCGGCGCGGCGGCAAGTTAAATAATTACGCGACGTGTCCGTGGCGGCGGCGGGAAGGCGCAATTTACGATCGAGCAGGCGGTGGCGGCGGCCGGCTAGCCCCGCCGCGCCGGCGGAAGCCGCGCAGCGCCCCCCCCCCCCCCCCCCCCCCGCTGCCGGCAGACAGGAAGGCCAGTGGGCCGGAAAGCCAGCCGGCGGCGGCGGCGGGCAGCGGCCGCACCGTAATAGCGACGCCGCCGCCGCCGCCGCCGCCGCCACGGCCGACGCTACGCTGACGCCGGCGCCGATCGATAGCAGATACGGCCGCAGGCGGCGGCGGTGGCGGCGCGCGCCCGCCTGCCCAGGTGCTAAAAAAAAAAAGAAAAGACCAGGCGACACGTGCGCTCTGCTCTGTCTTAATCTCTGCTCGTTTTTTATTGCGGACGGGTAGAAATGGAAAGTACAGCCACGGCTACTGGAAATGAATGACTCACTAATTTCAAATGATCCACATTTCTCAAACAACAATGACCTGTGAATGAACAAGTGGTGGCGATGCGTCCTATGTGTCCACTGGTTCAGTGAACCGCGCGGAAAAAAGCTCGTCGTGGGGAAAAAAAAAAAAAATAAAATAAAAAATAAAATAAAATAAAATAAATAAATAAAATGTGTTTTTTAACCATCATTATTCGTTTTCTTCTCCTATCAAGACTCGAAGGGCATGAAAGGGAAGCATCAGTTGGGAAGGGAGTAAGACAGGATTGTAGCCTTTCTCCGACGCTATTCAATTTGTACATCGAGCAGGCGGTGAAGGAAAGCAAGGAAAAATTTGAAATAGGGATTAAAGTTCAGGGGGAAGAAATAAAAACATTGCGTTTTGCTGATGACATTGTAATTCTGTCGGAGACAGCAAAGGATCTGGAAGAGCAGGTGAATGGAATGGACAGCGTGTTGAAGAGAGCGTATAAAATAAACATTAACAAGAGCACAACAAAAATAATGGAATGCGGTCTTAGAAAATCAGGCGATGCTGAAGGAATTAAATTAGGTAACGAAACAATGAAGGTGGTAGATGAGTTTTGTTACTTGGGTAGTAAAATAACATGCGATGGTCGCAGTACAGAGGATATAAAGTGCAGGATGGCAATGGGAAGAAAAGCATTTTTGAAAAAGAGAAATTTGCTATCATCGAATATTTAAGGGTAAGGAAGTCTTTTCTGAAGGCATTTGTGTGGA
This sequence comes from Locusta migratoria, assembly GCA_026315105.1. NCBI lineage: Eukaryota > Metazoa > Arthropoda > Insecta > Orthoptera > Acrididae > Locusta > Locusta migratoria. The sequence continues at coordinate 102,975,620 of CM048750.1, read as the reverse complement.
GTGTTGCCTTGTATGGGAGTGAAACATGGACGATAAGCAATGCAGACAGGAAGAGAATAGAGGATTTTCAAATGTGGTGCTACAGAAGAATGCTGAAGATTGGGTGGGTAGATCGCATAACTAATGAAGAGGTACTGAACAGAATTGGTGAGATAAGGAATTTTTGGCATACCCTGACTAAAAGAAGGGATCGCTTGGTAGGACACATTCTTACACATCAGGGAATCGTAAATTTAGCATTGGAGGGAAGTGTGTGGGGAAAATCGCAGAGGGAGACCAAGAGACGCGTATAGTAAGCAGATTAAAGTGGATGTAGGTTGCCGTTCTTATGAGGAGATGAAAAGGCCTGCTCAGGATAGAGTAGGGTGGTGAGCTGCATCAAACTAGTCTCCGGACTGAAGACCATAACAACAACAACAACAACATTACTGACTGGGTAGCCGGAGCAGCGAGCCAGTGAGCTACGCGCGCGCAACTTACTCTGCCTGACATCACACGAGAGCGCCGCGGCCTTCTCTCCACGTGGTGGTGTTAATATACGCGACTGGCGGCAGTGTTGCAATGCGCATGCGCGGCTGAGGTTCAAATTATCTTTTTTTTTTTTTTTTTTTTTTTTTTTTTTTTTTTTTTTTTTTTTTTTTTAATTCTTTATTATGGCTTTTGGTGACAGTGATCATACAGCCAGCGGTTATTACATTGACAACATAACAATAGAATTGAGATTCTTACAATGTACAGCACAATATTAATAAGTATGTTACATCATATAGCCTTAGAATAAAAGTAGAAAAATAACATGTAAAGACATTAAACAATACATATTTAACAGTACGACAGATATTTGTAATACAATAAAAGTGCAGAAAGCATAGGACCAAATGAGAGGTGCAAAGACAAATAAAAGTCAAAATATAATATAAAATCACTTATGCAGTTTCCCGCTGTTTATGTTCAGAGCCACGTGGAGGCAGCACATGGACGTTCCTGCGGCAGGGAGAGGCGATGGGACACGACGCTTTTAACAATTGCGTTGGAGATAGTACAGGCACCAGCTCCTGGCTACTCGAACTCTGGAGGTTACGCACGAATGGTCCCGAAGCAACGACAATGGAGCTAATGCGCATGCGCAGATCCTCCATGAAGGCAACATCCGCCCTTTATATTTGTTTTTGACGCATTTAACATAGATAAAAAACACGCCACATTTGGAAAATATCTAACTATAAAGACGCATGTACTGTAAAAGCCTTCAGAAGATCCGAACATGAAATATAATGAAGTCCACCCAGCAAAAATTGCCGTGTGGTTAGCGGCATTGCTCTGTGCTGTTATGTTCGAGACCGACTGTAAGCAATTTTTTTTAACCCAACCTTCTTTTTACCGATAGGGGAACAACAATGACTTTTGCATTGTTACTTGCCACATATACTTTGGTCGTTTTTGCAAATGCGTCGCGATTTCGAGGGCAATGATATTTACACTCTTCGTTGTTACAAATATTCAACTGTTTCAAAAGATGTGAGGGAGAGCAGCCTTTGCGCATGTGTAAGGTTAGGTGGGGGTGCTGCTTACAGTGTCACGTGACCCGTAGGTAGCTTGTCTCTTCATCGTAACAGATTCAGTTTGTTTCAGTCACTTAACAGTGTAATCAGTTACTTAGTGTCTTACTGTTTAAGTGCATATTCATATGTTCTTGGTGTTTATTATCAAAGAAAAATGAACGACGTTCAGTATATTTTGAAAATAAATTACTCAGCTTTAGGCGTGGAGGAGAAGTGTGAAATAAAGAAGCTTGATAGGCCAACGCCTCAGCTCGAGTTGAAGCAAGCGCAAACAAACCCGAGGTAAGACGTTATGCAAATCTTGAAACGAAAATATATCTAAAAGGGAAATAAAATTCTAGTTTATGAAACAGACGAAATTCAGCAAGTATGTCGAAAGGAGGAGAGCATTCTACGGTAGTGAATCACGTACAAGGGGGGGGGGGGGAAATAGAAGAACATAAGGGGATAGAAGAAAATCGAAGTGTCTGAGATGTGTTTGTATAAAAGAATGCTGAAAATTAGGTGCATTGTTAAGAAGCGAGGAGTTCCCCGCATTATCGGCGAACAAACGAAAATATGGGAAGTACTGACAAATGGGGACCGGATGATAAGTCTTAAAAGTAACATACATGCTATTACAGAGAGTTGTAGAGGGTAAACTGTGGAAAACCAATAAATAATTGAGGAATTGAGGACGTCGCGTGCAAGTGCTATTCTGCCTTAAGAGGTTGGGGAGCCTTTTCCCACCACTTAACTCAAAAAAGTGTTGATTAAAATTTCAGTAAAGAAACAAGGCTTTCCGGCAGATAAAGAATGGTGTGAGTACATATAGAGCGTCTGATGTTATGGGGTAATTTTTAGGTGGATATTTCAAGACGAAATGCACGTAAGATTTTCGATCGACACTGGGCGCGACAGACATGGACTCACCATATCGAGTAATGGTACAAACAACTAGCTAGTGTGTATGGACAACAGAAAATTTCATTAAAAATAGTGACTAGTTCTTCCAGAAGGGCTACAGCGTGAGAAGATTATAACATTCTTCAGCAACCCTTGATGAACAGGTATACGATGACAGAGGAAATAGGGAGAGAGGTTACAGTCTTAATGTCACCAACCGCCGGGAAGAAATTACTAGAGGCCGGGTTAATCTCTACTGGTCATGCGATAGACTTTCTCTACGGGTGGTTAGCGATGCTTTGGAGGGGGAGGGTAAGAGATTGAGAAAATTTTGTGGTCACAGGAGGAAACAGGAAGCTCATAACATACATTTCGTGAGGCTCATCAGCTGTGACAGAAAAGTTACACAGAACTAACACGTGAAAGCACATATTGAAGTAACTCACATACATAACGTGGTATTTACTTTAGTAATGAATTTGAGTTAATTTAAACTGTCGAATACTTCAAATATGCAAAGACATGCAGTAGGAGGAGTGACAGAATGCCTATGGAATTCCATCATCCGCGGACGCTCCATTACAACGACTCACTATTATTAGAGAATAGCGACAGAAATCACATTAATAATATTGTTAAAGAATTCCACAATCTCTTTGAGGAAATATTTCTTACAATGAAACAGGAGTGTACGGAACACTTAACGGGCAAAAGAAAGCAACTACAATGGATACGGTCACTGAAGTAGGTACCTATCACGTCGGGTGAGAGGGGGGGGGGGGGCGGCCGCGGTGGGACTGAGGGGACTGAGGCGCTTCAGTCATGGTCTGCACGGCCACTACGGTCGGGGGTTCGAATCCCCCCTCGGGCATGGATATTTGTGCCATCCTAGTTCGTAAGTAGTTCATAAGTAGTTTGTAAGTTTAGGGACTGATGACCCCGTAGTTAAGTCCCATAAGCTTTACAAACATTTGAACATTTTTTTGAGGGGGGGGGGGGGGATTACCGCGCGTTCTGGGACACCATGTCACGGATTGCACGGCCGTTCCCGTCGGAGCCTTAGCTCAATATTAATAGTTCGTAGTCTAGGGAGCGATAAAACCAGCAACTCCGCATCTTAGGTTTACAAACATCTGAACATTTGTTTTTGTCACACAATCGCTAATAAAACAAAAAATAAAAAAAGCCTCGTGGTCAGAGCACGTACTGGAGAACAGGCACATGAAACTAAACAATAAAAGCCAGAACAAGAGGAAACTGTTACAGGAATGGTTAGGCAGACTAGCGAATCTCCCGATACCATAATGAATCGAATTCCTATGTGTAGAAACACTTCAGACGCCCGATTACCTACCAAATGAACTAATATGATAAACATTAGATTTAAAGTTATTTTGAAATTGTGTTTAAAGTTTTATGGAGGGCACAAGAGCTCACTTATGGATATGCAAAAGCTAGCTTATCACGCTTCTCAAAGTTTTTGATTTAATTTCTCCCGAACTAAGTGTCGTACCATGACATAATTTAAATTTAGATTTTCTGATACATTTAGATGTATTATTTCTGAAAGAAGTAATTATTTACGTCTGCAGGAGGACGTCGGTAGTCGCAAAGTGCCAGGCAAATACTTAAGCTGTGATTTTGTGAAACAACAGAAGCTTTTCGTAAAAGTAGCCCAGTAGTTCCCAAAGAGATTCACAGTTACACGGTTTTTGATGGAGTGTCTGGTACCACTGACTATCACAGCATGTGAGGTTAAGAGGAACTTGTGAAAAAAATTAACACAGACAGTTTCAAGGGCTCTGACCGATCAGCTCTAAGAAAACCTAGAGACATATATATAATGTGTGTGTGTGTGTGTGTGTGGATGGGTGGGTGTGTGGATTTTGCGGCGCTATAAAATAAACTACATCATTACTGCTACCGAACAATTAATCTGCAGATTAGAAACATTAAATGGCCGGCCGCGGTGACCGAGGTGACTGAGGCGCTTCACTACGGTCGGGGGTTCGAATCCCCCTCGGGCATGGATATTTGTGCCGTCTTTAGTCGTAGCTAGTTCATAAGTAGTTTGTAAGCTTAGGGACTGATGACCCCGTAGGTAAGTCCCATAAGTTGTACAAACATTTGAACATTTGAAACATTAAATGAAGCAGCATTCGACGTAAACAATTTTTGCATTTATTATCGCAACTCGGTTTCAGTTATCTTAGTAACCATCCTCAGTACAGATGTATAAATTCACAAAAAGTGTTACATCAATTTTGACATTACGCATATATCTGGCGTATTCCGTAACACATTTTTCAGATATTGCAGTGTCAGGTATGTCTCGCAGTGTGTACCACCGCTTCACTACAGAGCTTTGTATGCGCTTTTTGACATGCCCCTCGATGTGTATGAGCGTGCACCTCATCCTGGCCATGTTCGGTTTGTAAAATATGGGACGATTCACCTAACTTTTCAGGCGCACCTTGTAGAACTGTGTATTCCAACCTTTTCTAATATGCGACCTCCTTCCAAGTAAAAATTGTCTGGCGACTCCCTCCAATGAAAATATTCTGGAGACATCCCTCCCCTCCTTAGGAGCCGTAACAGAACTATCTTAGCTCAGTGGAAACAAATCTTCTTTCTTTTGCTTCAGCTTTCTTTTAAATTGTTTGACAAAGTTTATTGCGTGTATTTTTCGGAATGAAAAACATTATCCATTTTTTACATAATTTCCGATAGAACAATGTATTTTGCTTCTCGAGTGTTCCACATTTCAGGCAAGACACGGAAGCGAATTATGCTCACTAAGAAACGTCCCACTGTATAGACAATTTGTAAATAAGTATGTATTTTTTTCCGAATAACTTACTGTATCATGTACTTTTACCTATCGCTTGGTTCCTGAAAACAGTTACCAGGCCTTTGCTTATGCATCATTAACACACCATATTTTAAAACAATATATTATCTATCAATTCATAATGAATGTTACGCAAGGAGCTCCGTAATTTTAACGTGAAATAAATTTCACTTAGGCATACGATTCTATATTACAGAAACAGTGGTTATCTTATGCTGCAAGTAGTTCCTCCTGTGACAGCGAGATCGTCCGAACTGGGAAACTTCTACCTGTTGGTGATAAACGGAAGACTCGAACTGGGCAACTTTTACCTGCTCCTGGCAGACCGACTACACAATCTCGCAAAATGCTTCAAAATCTAAACTTACCAAGTGCGCAACCTCTGCCCTTATTTGTAGATTTCTTAAAGAATAATGTCAATACTGTGCCTAGGAACAAGATATAGAAAATTTTTATAAAAATACGATGATTTTATTAGAAGTTTCACATACGAAAATATTTGCAGAAAAGAAATGCATTTAGTTTGGCTGATATTCTACTCACTGATAATTGGTATGAAACGCACTTTACAAGGTCTAATTTGCAAATTTCACCATTTCTTTAACGGTCTTTCAACCAAAGCGTCGCCTTTTGTTTTTAGATAATTACATATCATTCTCCTGTTTAACTGCAACAGGTGCGTGGTCATGAGTGCCTTCCATACTGTAAATAACTTAACAGCACACCGCGAACGTTTACCAAAGCATTGCCATCCACGTTCTTCCATTTCTACAACTTCTCTGTGAGGTTTGGATTTATAACTGTCACAGGTCAAAACTTTATTACGACGATCACTAATAAGAGACTGCAAATCGCGACTTTCTGCCATATTATTCACTTCCACTACTAAACTGAAGTACAAAACGAGACAGTATGTGATTCTACACAGATGTCAGCGAGTTGGTGTCATTCACAGGATTGACGAGTTCAGTGGGGGCCAGGAACGCATTGGGTTGGACCGTCCTGCTACCTGCGAGCGGAAGTTGCCCATTTCGGGTGTGGAATTAACATTCCTTTCCAGAGTACCAAATGTTTCAAATGTTTGTATAGCTTATGGTCACCAGTCCCTAAACATACAAACTACTTATGAACTACCTCATCCTAAGGACGGCACAAATATCCATGTTCAAGGGGGGATTCGAACCCCCGACCGTAGTGGCCGTGCAGACGTGACTGCCGCGCCGCAGTCCCCTCGGCCACCGCGGCCGGCCCCAGAGTATCCTTCTAATGACCACTAAAAGTTGCCCAGCCCGTGTCTGCCCACATCCCCTGGGGGTTGGCGATCCGCCGGTTCAAAAACACTGTTGTAGAACGACCCTTGCGTCTCGCTTCAACTACCATTCCTCGCTGTTGTTTCCCGTGGTGCGACCATAAGTCGGAATAATTTTTATACGAATCACAGAAATACTGATGACCAAGACTGAAAACGCACCATGCTTTCATAGCTTGTGTTCGGTGGCCCACGAGTTTCGCGTGCCGCGGTGGAGTAGTCGAGCGGTCTAAAGCGTCTCGCTGCGGAGCGCGCGGTTGCTCGCCGTGGAGTTTCGAGTCCTCCCTGGGGCATGGGTGTGTGTGTGTGTGTTGTCCTTAGGTTAGTTTACCTAGGTTTAAGTAGTTTGTAAGCTACTGACTGATGACCACGCAGTTTGGCCCGATAGATTTACAAACATTTGAACCCCCTGGGGTTCGTGACCCACAGGTTGAAAAACACTGTTGTAGAACGTCCCTTGCGTCTCGCTTCAACTACCATTTCTGGCTGTTGATTCCCGCCGGAGTAATTTTTACAGGAATCACAGGACTGAAAACGCACCGAGCTTTCATAGCTTGTGTTCGCGATGCTGTCGGCGTCTGTATTTGTGCAGGTATCGGTGGCCCACGAGTTTCGTGCACTCCGTGTATTTGTCGGGGCGCCCTTGCCGCGGCGCGGCTCGAGTGTCGAGTGTCGCGCCAATTGTGTCGTCGGCGGGGCGCGCTGGCAGCGCCGCACGTGCGTGTGTGCGTGCGTGCGTGTGCGTGCGCGCCGCAGCTGCGCGTGCGCTGCTTGCGGAAGTGCCGGCCGCCCACCCGCCGCCGCGGCCACCGAGCGTCAGCTGCCGCTAGGCGCCGCGCCGGCGCAATACTCTGCAAAACCCACCACGTCACAGCCGGCTTTCCTAACTAAAGGCCCCTACACACATTCCGATTTATCGCCCGACCAACCAAATCAACAACGAACCGTTCAAGTTCGTAGCAACCTACACACCTTCCGACCAGCTACATGCAGCGATTGAAGGGCCTCCCAGTTCTGAGGTTCGTTCCTACAAGCTGCCAGACTGCTTGACGCGCATGCGCAACGCTGAAATTGTGTTCCAGCAGCGCCTTCTCCTGGTTCTGGCTACTTGGAGTGTGGCTGTTTGGTGTTACAGCAGTTGCCGCAAGCAGGCAGACGCTACCCGGAAAATTATTTCAGGCGCGGTCAAGCTGCCAATTTGCGCATGCGCAGAAAGGTCTGAGTTAGAGAGGGGGTAGCCATCATGTGATACGTGTGTGTTTGTAACGTGTTTTTTGATTATTTCGAAGTCACTGCAATCCCACTAGGGATCAGATAATTCTCGTTTACACTTCTTCGTTATTAGGAATGAAAGTATTTTAATTATTTCTTTAAATTCACCTTCGCCTGCAGCCAAAAACAGTGCAAAATGCGTTCCAGCAGTGCAAGTATCAAACAAGGGTTTTTACGTCACAGTAGCTGCGCATGCGCAGTAATATCTGTTTCTTAGTGCTTGAAATTAGCCGTCTGGCAGCTGCTGGAACGAACCTCTGGTGTCTATTTAGGGAACTTTTTGTTTTCGCGTGTTCGCTGTGTAGACAGCAGACGATCGCAGGCAGGGAGTTGGTCGGGTAGCGCTACCATTGATCTCTATACTCTCTGGATGTTGAACTTCAGCTGTGTTAGCGTGCCAGCCATAGATACTCATACTTAGTTTCTTGCCAAATTCAAACATGGCTGCTATAAAATCATAACGCTAAAAAGAGAAGAAAATATGTTTCGATTCCACTCTCATATAAACGTACTACATGGAATATTGAATTAAATTGTAAATGAAGAGGTAAGCAAGCAATTTTTGTCACGTAATAACTGATAGAAATTCGTTTGCCAAATTTAAACATGGCGGACGATGCGAAAAAGTGTGCAGAACATATGAATGTGCAGGCACGCTGCAGTTCCATGCTCAGACACCAGAGTTATACATCCAGTTTGTATAGAGATCACTGAGCGCTACACACACACAATTTGTCTGGTGGAGTGGTGGTGGTGGGGGGTGGGGGAGGGGCCGGCCGCGGTGGCCGAGGGGACTAAGGCGCTCCAGTCACGGTCTGCACGGCCACTACGGTCGGGGGTTCGAATCCCCCCTCGGGCATGGATATTTGTGCCGTCCTAGTTCGTAAGTAGTTCATAAGTAGTTTGTAAGTTTAGGGACTGATGACCCCGTAGTTAAGTCCCATAGACTATACAAACATTTGAACATTTTTTTTTTTTTTTTTTTTTTTTTTTTTTTTTTTTTTTTTGGTGGGGGAGGTGATAGACCGGACCAACCATCCGATAAGTTGGTCGGGAAGCGCCTCCTCACGTCCAATTTATCGTACCGCCGATAAATTTGTCCGGACGAATCGGAACTTCTGTAGAAGTCTTAAGTTCGCTGTTTCAAAATTTGCACAGGCACTCCTTGACAACATCAATGCTTCCACTACGCGATAGCAATGGTGACGCTACCGATGACAGAGTTCTGAAACACAGCTTTCCGAAATTCCTTCACCACAGAATTAAAATTAAGAACAGCTTCCTGTTGCCAGCTTGTTTAATTTAAATGCCCTACACACGATGCGATTTATTGGACCAATTCATTGGTCACCCGATAAATTGGACGGTTTTAGGCGTTACCCGAGCAACATTCCATGTCAGTCTGTTGGTTGTGCGTGACCACCCGATCTCCGATTCCCCCACCACTTCACCCGACAAACTGTACCGTGTGTAGCTCATCCCGACCAACTTCCATGCCTGAGGTCGTCTGCACAGCGAACCCGCGAAAACAAAAACAGTTCGACAAGCGGACACCAGAACAGGGCAGCGGTGTGTAGGCTGCTACCAATTGATTGGTACGTTGGACATCTTGTTGGTCGTACGATAAATCGGAGCATGTGCAGAGGTCTTTAGAAGTACAAACACTATGTGATCAAAAGTATTCCCGACCAAAAACATATTTGGTGCATTTTGCTGCCACCCACTACCAGGTACTACACACATCAGCGACCTCAATAGACATTAGACATTGTGAGAGAGCTGAATGGCCCCAGGGGGCTCACGGTTCTTTCCTGAGTACGTGCGTGGCGAGCACGGGGACCGGAGCTAATGCAGTCTTCCTTCCTTCTTTAGTTCCCGAACTGCATTTTCTTTCTCCCTTCCCTCCTTTCCTATCCTCACTCCTTCCCCTTCCCACCAGGGTACTGATAACCTTAGCAGTTTAGTCCCCCTATCCCAACCAAACAACTCAACCCAACACCAACCAGCTTACTGGGGCGCTCCGTGGAACTCAAGGGACTTTGAACGTGGTCACGTGACTGGGTGTCACTTGTAACAGAAGTCGGTACGCGAGATATACACACTCCTAAACATCCGTAGCTCTACTCTTTCTGATGCGATAGTGAAGTGGAAACACGAAGGGACATGAACAGCACAAAATCGTACAGGCCGATCTCATCTGATGACTGATACTGCCGAAAGTTGAATAGGGTCGTAAAGTGTAATACGCAAGCATTTATTTCAACCACCACAAAGGGTTTCGAAACTGCATAGGATCCACTCAGGTACTATGACAGTTGGACAGGAGGTGAGAAAACTTGGATTTCGTGGTCAAGCGGCTGCCCGTAAACCAGACATCATGCAGGCCCCTCGTTTGGTGTAAGGAGCGTAAACAATGGACGACTGAACAGTGGGGAAACGTTGTGTGGTAATCAGATGGTAGGGTGTGGGTACGGCGAATGCCCAGTGAACGTCATCTGCCAGCGTGTGTAGTAACAACAGAAAAATTCGGAGGCGGTCGTGTTATGGTGTGATCCTGTTTTTCACGGGGAGGCTTGCACCCCTTGTTGTTCTGCGTGACACTACCACAGCACAGGCTTACAGTGATGTTTTAAGCACCTTCTTGCTTCCCTTTGTTGAAGACCAATTCAGGGATGGTGATTATATCTTTCGACACGATCGAGCACCTGTCATAATGCATGGTCTATGGTGGTTACACGACAGTAACATCCCTGTGATGGACTGACGTGCACAGAGTCCTGACTTGAATCCTGTAGAACACGTTGGGATGTTTTGGAACGCCGACTTCTTGCCAGGCCTCACCGACCTCAATCGATACTTCTCCGCGGTGCAGCACTCCGTGAAGAATGGGCTGCCATTTCGCAAAACACCTTCCAGCACCTGATTGAACGTATGCCTGCGAGAGTGGAAGCTGTCACAAAGTTAACGGTGAGCCAACACCATTTTGAATTCCTGAATTACCGATGGAGGGAGCCCCGAACTTGTGTCATCTTCAGCCATGTGTACGGATACTTTTGATCACGTAGTGTATCATTGGAGAAGAAACTTATATCATATTCTATACCAAATAGGTCCCTTTCAGTATATGCTGATACAATAGCTCTATAGTATACAACCGCTCGCTCAGAGGAAGATCCGTACGCAAAGACTGGAGGTCACTCGCAAATTCAAGGAAGGTAACAGGAGTAATCCGCGAAATTACAAGCCCATATCATTGACGTCAATTTGCACCACTATTTTGGAACTACCATGAAACGAACGGCCCATAGTCAATAAGGATTCAGAAAGTATCAATCTTGTAAAACATGAAGTGATGAGCGCTATCGACAAGGGATCTCAAATCTATTCCATATTTCTGTATTTCCGGAATGTTTTGGACACTGAACCTCACAATATGATTCTAATCAAATTACCTGCTTATCAATAGTGAGTCTGAATTAGTGAGTTGCTATTAAAAAGCAGTATGTAGTAATTGACGGAAAGTCATCGAGCCGAACGGTGGTGATTACTGGCGTCATTGTGTCCCTATTATTCCTTGTTCTTATAAACGAATTAGGAGACAACCTGGGCATCTCTCTTAGATTGTTTGTGCATGATATTGTCCTTTATCGGTAAGTTAAATACCCAAAAGATCAAAGGCAACTGCAGACCGATTTAGATATCTGCATAGTCTGAAATATTACCGTTTAAATAACGAATAAGTGTGTCCATATGAGCACTGAATAAAATCCAGTAAGTTTCATTTACAAAATAAATCAGTCACATCTAAAGGCCACAAATTCGACTAAATACGTACGAATTACTGTGAGGAATATCTTAAATGTGAAAGAAAGAAAATATCGTGGGGAAAGCCAATGAAAGCCTACGTTTCACTGGCGAAACACAAGATGCACTATTTTTACTAAAGAATTTGTTCATTCTGCACTGGTTCGTTCTATTCTACAGTATTGCGTCGCATTGTAGGATCCTTACTAGGAGGGAGGGGGCTGACACAAGGTATAGAAAAAGTTCAGAGGAGGACATCTCGTTTTGTACTATAGTGAAAAGGGGAACAGTGTTACGTAAATGATGCACAAGTTGGGGTAGAATTCAATAAAAGAAAGGCGTTATTGGTTGCGGCGAGATCTATTCACGACATTTCATCAACTTTCTTCTCTGACAGCGAACATATTTTGTTAGCATCTATCCATATAGGGAGACGTTATCATCATAGAAATATTGAAATCGGAAAGATCTAGGTGCTCCTTTATTGCAGGAGCTAATTAGAGACACAGAAATATTATGAAACCGGTCCGATGAATCCTTTGCCAGGTAATTACATGTGTTTTTTCGAATGAGGACGTTGGTATAGACGTTACGAGCCCCACACATAGATCACGCTGATTCATCGCTTGGGAGATCGATCATTTCGTTGACCACACGCCATGTGGGCATATCGGAATAAGAGGGCGATGGTAACAAGGAAATCCCGGACAATATGATGGATTCGTGCTTCGTTGGTTGGATAGGCGCGATGTGTGGCAATATGGCTACTACGTCTCGTTTCTCTTGTATTAAGTGTGTTTCTACTATTCTGTTCCGTTTCGCTTTGTCCACGAACTGTTCTTAAAACTAAATTTGTTACCGTTATTGTCATTTATATCAGCAATCAAAGCAAATTCACTCTCGATTTTGGAGTGAGTAGAACACTGAAGCTGTAGAAGTAGAAATGATGGGAAACACACAGTAGTAGCCAACGTATAATGAAAAAAAAAAAAATGAAATTTGAAGTTAAAACTTCCAAACAGAACATTCCGGAGTGTTAACTATACATTCAATGTAAATGTTCTAGGTAAATATACTCTCTTTCTCTCTCACACTCTTTGGCCATGTTCCCGCACATGCAGGGTCGGCTTTGTTAATTTGGATTTGGCGTGTTAATATTGACGTGGTGGCCGGATGCCCATCCTGTCGCCACCCCATGCCCCCAGGAGGAAATGAGTAAATCAAATGTTCAAATGTTTGTAGAACTTATGGGACTTAACTACGGGGTCATCAGTCCCTAAACTTATAAACTACTTATGAACTACTTACGAACTAGGAAGGCACAAATATCCATGTCCGAGGGGGGATTCGAATCCCCGACCGTAGTGGCCGTGCAGACCGTGACTGGAGCGCCTCAGTCCCCTCGGCCACCGCGGCCGGCAAGAAATGTGTACCCCAAATGTCTGCGTATAGTGTGATATGTATGAAAGTGTAAAGTGTTACGAAAATGTTTTCGAATCATGTAACTGAGGCGGGACTTGGGTACCAGCCCGGTATTCACCTAGGAGGATGTAGAAAACCGCCTAAAAACCACATCCAGGCTGGCCGGCACCCCGACCCCCCTTTGTTAATCCGCCGGGCGTATTCGAACCGGGGCCGGTACGTCTCCCCGTCTCGGAACCCTAGCGGTTTCTGGGTAAATATTCTACACAACTATATTCCTGTATAATCTAACTCTCCTTCGTTCGATTTGTAACAGGACTTATGGTAATCAGTCACACTGCTACTGAAAACCCTTCTACAGACACATAGAACAAAGTAAATAAATTTTGCAAATGATTGTACTGAATCTGTAAGGCTAATGAATGAAAACACGTCGGCTGTGATCTGGATAAGCGATTATCCTTGCATTCGCGTAGAACGACTCGAGAAAAACATACTATAACACGGTTTTCGGCTACTATCTCACAGAAATGCGTTTTCAGCTACGAATCCGTTTTTGTCACATTGTCACGTTCGCCTTCCAGATCAGGCGTTATTTATCTTTAGAAGTCACGTACCACCTTGACATCTAGCGGAGCCGCCCTTTCAGATTCTCACCATCTGTTTAGTAAACGAAACATGTGCTTACGGAATGTCTGACCAGATACGTGACTGGACTGGTGATTTCGTGGCAGCTGGGACGAGTGAGTAGGCATCGCTGGGAAATTATCTGAGATAACACGTGTTCCTGGACACCACGCGAAGCGTCACTCTACCTGGTGTACAGAAATGCTGAAATTGGCTGAGCTGTCGTGAAGTTAGTCGAGTAAGTCTTGCATCTTGAGCACCTTCTTGGGGCGCGATGCTGAAACCATCTTCGTATGGAGCTAATATTCAGTTAAAGTTGTTCTCCGAATGTTTCATACTCCACTCTTGATTCCTATATTGTGATTCTTTCTCACTACTGGAAAACTGAATTTTCGATACTGTTTTATGTGTTTTCAAGTACAAATTTTCTTGGGCAAATAGATGTATAGCCTACGTTTCGAAATGTTGGAACGACTCTTTCCCCGTTTTTTAGGTTCTCAATAATTTACAGCATTTACCACAGGACATTAGATAAGAACATTGTCTTTGTTATTAATAAACTCAATTATCCTGCTCCTACAAAAAAAAAATAATAATAATAAGCCAGGGACGATGCAGCAGACCCACTCGTCTCGAGTAGTCAACTCAGATCGATCGTCGATCGTGTAAAAGGGGCTTTACAGACAGACTGCACCGAGGCGTCCATACATTGTTCTCGTGTGAAATGAATCTAGTTTTGGGGCGATAGATGTCAGACTACAAATCCAAAGGTCGCGGGTTCGATACCCGCTAGGTCTTACGATTTTTATCAATCACTTTCCACTTCTTTCACCTCTGGCGGTATTGATCATGTGAAAAATACCGAGTAGTACCGTGGTTCGGAACCCACGTTAAACTGTAGGTCCCCCTATAACTGGCTGGGTAAGTCAGTTCGGAGGTCAGAGGAAGACAACCACCTCCAAACAGGACCATGCCTAGTAAAGCACTGTGGTGTTCAAACCATTCTTCGAATTGTTGACTGCTTTACATTTTAGATGGACGGCACGTCGAAAAAAACAATAAAAATAAAATGCGGCCCAACCTATGCTCTGGCGCGGTTCTCTGAATGAAGCGCTACGGCCCGACGTATCCTCGGGCTCGGTCGTCAAAGTGTTAATTAATACTTTCAGGGATTTAGGCCTAAATAGTGGCTGCTCACCAGAGTATAACTTCACAAAAAGGGACATTTATCGGAAAACGAATCCGTACAAGTTTGAGCAGCTGTAGCGTATCGCAGTGGAGACCGAGGGAATCACGACTGAAGATGATTGCTGACGGGAGAAGTGTTCCGAACGGTCGGGTATCTCCGCCGAGGCATCGGCTGCGCTGGCTGATCAGGGTGGCGACAGGAGTGAGCCGGCGCGGCTTGGCGTGCAGTTGGCAGGCTGTCCCGCGACGCCCGCAACAACAGGTGGTGGCTGGCCGCGCACTTGAGACACGGGCAGGGGGTGGGGGTGGGGCGCTGGAGGGGAAGGGGCGGGAGGGGAGGGGGCTTCCTTACTGCCGGCGCGCCGCGGCACGTGGCCAGCCTCAGCTCCCCGTCACGACCCCTTTAGACTCACGTGCGACCGAGCGTACCACCATTATCTGCGGCGCTACACGCCTGTGCTACTCAAACTGCCACCCACGGCCGAGTGTTGCTGCGCTCCGCGATTCACAATCGTATTAATGTAACAGTTATTGCACAGCAGAAGACTCTGATTTGGAATGACGGGAGAGAGCATTGCGTATGCCAGTGGGTCGTCTCTAACGACCACGATGTCGACGGGACGTTAGATCCTAGTATTGCTTCTTTCCTACTTCTTGACAACAGCCGTGGCGTGTGACGCAAGCAAGTGTCTTCTGTGCCGCACCGGCATTCGAACCCCGGATTTCGGTTTTGGGTTAACGGTCGGTCGCCTTAACCTCCCGTCCGCCCCAAATTTTCACAAGTAACACACTAACGTCTACAGTCCCCTATGAAGTATACAATAAAAATTACATCTACGGTAAAAGTGAACTGTATGAGTAGTGCGACAATTTGAACAGATACAAGTGTGTCCGAAGAGGCTGGCGGCCACAGCCCGTCTCCCCTAGCCGTCCGTCCCCACTGAACCCCTTCTTTGCTCTGAGCACAGGTAGACTGTTGTCCTTACCTGCAGCGGCAGTGTCCGTTCGCCACTGCGCCCTTGTGGCATCTTGCACCGATACGGAACACTTTTGCCACGAACTTTACGGTGGCTTACGGAGTATAAAAACGTTACATATGAAAAATAAATAAACAAACAAACTTACATGGTGTCTGGTCAAACGGTGTCGAGCACTCTTCGAAGGTACCCTCAGCCACTCACCGAATAATCTTACTACGTCCACAGTGGTGTCCCTCTTTTATCATGATAGCAGTAAAACTGGTGTCGATGTTCTTAAGTTCAAATGTTCAAATGTCTGTAAATCTATCGGACCAAACTGCGTGGTCATCAGTCCGTTGCTTACAAACTAATTAAACCTAGGTAAACTAACCTACGGACAAACACACACACCCATGCCCCAGGGAGGACTCGAACCTCCGCGGCGAGCAACCGCGCGCTCCGCAGCGAGATGTTCTTAAGTAACCTTCGGCATGCACCGTACGAAATTTAAGAAAGTGATGTGAAGGTGAAGCGAGCAAAATTTCATCAATATCGGAATTAACTGTAGAGTTATATGAATTACAATTAAACAAAAGTATCTCATACTTGGAAGGCCAATCAATGAATTATGGACAGCAGCAAGGTCGCTTAATTTTTTTTTATTTAGACTACCGGTTTCGGCACATAAAAATGCTATTTTAGACCTTCCATTTGATCCATCACATCACAAATAAAAACTTTTAAAAACAAACAATGATGTTGGTGAATAAGCATGTTTTTAAAACTTTCATTATTGATGTGATGAATGAAACGAAAGATCCCAAGATGGCATTTTTATGTACCTAACTCGGTAATCTAATAAATAAATAAATAAAATTAAGAGCTATCCTAGCTGTTGTCCATAATATACTCTTCTTCACACGTGAAACCAGCTGAAATTCGGTGCTACCTGGACATTTATTTATTCTAGTCTCGAATTAGTAATTCTCTTCCCTTCTCTGTCTGTCCATCTCCTCAACCTGTGTTCGTCTCCTGCACATCTTTCTGTCATACCTGTATGTTAACATTAATTGTTCGACCACTACTATTCCCAGATGCACCGTATTAATGGCTGATCGTTCCCACACGTACGGATAACATCGCAGCTCTCACATCCCGTCATCCACAATAACAAAACTAACCAATACTGAGGTGATAGTAGAACTTTTGAGTTGGTCACCACGTTGGTGTGGGCGTGGAGGGGCTCCATCCTTCATTACAACATTCAATGTGATCGGTGTAAAGGTAATCGAAAGTATCCTCAGCCATGCAACATCCAGGGGGACCGGGCCCGCCCATTCACCCCGAAATGACGAATATAAATAACAAAAATAAGTACAGTTTCTTATTTTTAAAAAAAAGTTGAAATGTTTATTAAGCTTATGGGACTTAACTGCGGGGTTATCAGTCCCTAAACTTACAAAGTACTTATGAACTAACTTACACTGAAGACAACAGGAACATCCTACCCGAGGGAGGATTCGAAACCCCGACGTAACGGCCTTGCGCATAAGAGCATAGCGCTTCAATGAGCTCGGCAACTCAGCCGCGGCTGTCCTATTACTATTAGAAATCAGATCAATGCCTCTTCTGAAAAAGCCATAACCGAATGTGAATCGGTACATCAAACGGGTTTTTCTTTTCAGGTATCAATTTGATATATGATGCCATAAAACTATTACTCTTGGCGTCCCCCCTCCCCACCGAAACTATATTATGTTATATTCGCTACTGACCCCTCTCCCAGCATTAATGCGAAATAAATAAAACAAAAAAAATTTGAAATCGGGTAAGCCATTACTGAGCTTTAGCGAGACTAACGCACAGCAATTGATTTTTATATACAGAGATAAGATAAGAAGACAGAAAAAAAAAGATGCGAAATTGTATTTTGGTGCTCTGGGTGCTCAAATCATCGCAGAGTCACTTCTCGGTGAGAAGGAGCTACGTGATAATCGGTAGAGTGTGGTTAATATGGCGCGGCCAGTGGCGGAGTTATTCTGGCAGGAGCAGAGGAGACATTGCCTGGTGGTGAGAGTGGAAGTATTTGGGCGCGGCTGGCCTGTACGCCGAGATAATGACAGTCTGCGGCCTAGCCGTGGGCTACGGGGCGGCCGCAAGGACGTTCACAGACCTCTCTCCCCCCTCCTCCCTACTGCAGCCGCTTTTTATACCCGCTGAGAACGCACGCACACTCCTCCTGACCAGCCACAAAATTATTTGTAACTTTAAACAGCAAGCAGTTGTACGAGACAGTGCCCCATTAGGCTCTCCTACGAGGTAAGGCGCCAAAATATGACTTGGCCGCTAGCTGCACAGGCGACTAGCTCCCCCCTGCACTGCAGCTGCTTTTTATACCGACCGAGAACGAAATGTTATTTCTAACTTCAATCATAGGACGCAGTGCTCGACGAGACTGTAGGATTTATATCCTAAAACTAGAAGGCGCCCACTTCTACTTGGCAGCTGGCTGCGCAGACAGGTATGGAGGGGACATTACGAGCTTAGTGGTGGGCATTTCCTTGCAGACGCATCAGCGCAGTGGTGGGGGCAGTGGCGTAACTAGGACTTGGCTTTGGGGTGGGGGGGGAGATAGATCTGCTTGACGAGCAAAATTTTAGTCAGTTTCCAGACAGACTACCATCTAACACTCTTGTTGAAGAAACTAATTCACTCCCATCCTATGAAAGATTATGGTAAAACACCCAAAGTTTTCAAATGTTCAAATGTTCGTTAAGCTTATGGGACTTAACTACGGGGTTATCAGCCCCTAAACTTACAAACTACTTATGAACTAGCTAACACTAAGGACGGCACAAATATCCATGCCCGAGGGGGGATTCGAACCCCCGACCGTAGTGGCCGTGCAGACCGTGACTGGCGCGCCTCAGTCTCCTCGGCCACCGCGGCCGGCCCAAAGTTTTCAATCTTTACCTTTACCATATTGCTGTTATACGATTTTTTTCTTTCTTTATCTCTCTCTCTTGTTTTCGGTTTCTGGGGGGGGGGGTTCTATCCCCCTCATCCCCCCATAGTTACGCCACTGGGTGGGGTATATTTCTACACAGTCGTTCCGCTGGATGTAAACTATAATATATCGAGAACGAAACGTGACATCCTTCTGCTATCAATTTTCTACATCCAAATACCTACTGGATGTAAACTATAATATATCGAGAACGAAACGTGACATACTTCTGCTATCAATTTTCTACATCCAAGTACCTACTCTGCAAATCACATTTAAGTGATTTGTTTTGTTGGCGATCCACAACTTCTATATACATATTTCACATTTAAAATCATATTACATAATACTTTGCAATTATTTTTATTTCTTGATTAGCTGATTTCTACAGTAAGTCATTTTCAGACTCATGTATTATCAATAGGGTTTCATATATCTTCCTCTTTACATGAAACTGTATAACGTTCGAAAAAAATTCATTGAAAGTGGAAGATGTTTTGTTGAATGAAATGAAGTACGACAAATACCTACTGATTTTGCACAAGATTGAAAATATCTGAGTGTCGAAATCAGGTAACTGCAAAACAAGAAGATTCGT
Organism: Locusta migratoria; assembly: GCA_026315105.1. Lineage (NCBI taxonomy): Eukaryota > Metazoa > Arthropoda > Insecta > Orthoptera > Acrididae > Locusta > Locusta migratoria. The sequence goes on along the minus strand of CM048750.1, from coordinate 102,956,136 downwards.
AGACAGCATATTATGGACCACATTTTCATTTGGCTCCGAATCCCCCCCCCCTCCGGGAATGGATGTTTGTGTTGTCTTTAGTACAAGTTAGTTGATAAGTAATTTGTAAGTTTGGCGACTGATGACCCCATAGTTAAGTCCCCATAAGCTTAACAAACATATGAACATTTTCCCGTGAACCATACATGACTGGAATAGGAAGTGCAATGGTATCTAAACTACACTCCACCTCATACCGTGAGGTGCCTTGCAAAGTATGAATGTAGATGTAAGAACTACGTAGATGAATTGAACAGTGGGTGCTATTGCATTAGGTTGATTTCAACAAAATAGACTTAACAACATGGAAGAAATGATTATCAGACCGCAAGCAAAAGTGGGTAATTTTAAAAGGCGAAAATTCTGAGAGACAATAAAAAATAAAAATGTGCCTCTCGTAGCAATGGAATAAAAATGTTCAAATGTTTGTAAATCTATCGGACCAGACTGCGTGGTCATCAGTCCATAGCTTACGAACTACTTGCCGGCCGCGGTGGCCGAGGTGATTGAGGCGCTCCAGTCACGGTCAGCACGGCCACTACGGTCGGGGGTTCGAATCCCCCCTTGGGCATGGATATTTGTGCCGTCCTAGTTTGTAAGTAGTTCATAAGTAGTTTGTAAGTTTAGGGACTGATGACCCCGTAGTTAAGTCCCATAAGCTTAACAAACATTTGAACATTTGAACGAACTACTTAAACCTAGGTAAACTAACCACGGACAAACACTGCCGTCCGCGTTGGCCGAGGGGACTGAGGCGCTCCAGTCACAGTCTGCACGGCACTACGGTCGGGGGTTCGAATCCCCCCTCGGGCATGGATATTTGTGCCGTCTTTAGGATTAGCTAGTTCATAAGTAGTTTGTAAGTTTGGGGACTGATGACCCCGTAGTTAAGTCCCATAGACTTTACAAACATTTGAACATTTTTTGGACAAACACACACACACCCATGCCCCAGGGAGCACTCGAACCACCACGGCGAGCAACCGCGCGCTCCGCAGCTAGGTGCTTTAGACCGCTCGGCTACTCCACCGCGGCTATGTTATTACAGTCAGTTAAAGACGACAACCTCCCATACACCACAGGATCATCAGCAAACAGCCCCAAATTACAAGTTACTCTGTCCATCAGATCATTTATATAGATAGAAAATAATAGCGGTCCTATCACACTCCCCTGCGGCACGCCTGACGATACACTCGTCTCTGATGAACACTCGCCGTCGAGAACAACGCGCTGCGTTCTATTACTTAGGAAGTCTCCCAGCCCCAATCTGTGAACATATTCCATATGCTCGTATTGCTCGTATCTTCGTTAGCAGTCTGCAGTGTGGGAGATGAATTGAACAGCCTACGGTCGGGGGTTCGAATCCCCCCTCAGGCATGGATATTTGTGCCGTCCTAGTTCGTAAGTAGTTCATAAGTAGTTTGTAAGTTTAGGGACTGATGACCCCGTAGTTAAGTCCCATAAGCTTAACAAACATTTGAACATTTTTGAATCGAACAGCGGGTGCTATTGCGTTTGGTTGATTTCAACACGATAGACGTAACAACATTAAAGTGGAAGACATGTTTTTAGAATAGGTCAGAGATCATGCAAAAGGATGTATTTTTTCTTAAAAATAAATAAATAAATAAACGAAATAAAATATTCTGAGAAACAATAAAAATAAAAAGGTGGCTCCCGTAAGAACAGAATAGGCGGGACTGACTGCACGGGAGCTGTAACTTTTGAGTGCGCTTTTAGGAGACGGTGGCCGGCGAAAAGCTGCGGGACGCCGGTTGTTATTCCAGACAAATGACAGCGCAGCGTAAACGTTGCTCGTAACGACGGCGCGCTGAAGGGCGCGCGGCGGCCGCGGCGGACACACAGCGCTTGCGCCACCACAGTCACCGCACGCGAGGCGGCGGCGGCCAGGCAGCGGGCGGATTACGTCACCAGCACCAGCGCGGCACTGCGGTCTAATGGGGCCGCTACCCCGCCCGCTGCCTGCCCGATGGCCCGCGGATAAGCGCTGCGTCTCGGAAAGGAGCGGCTCGCGTCGCGCCGCTGCTGTAGCACAACCACCTCACGCTCTGCCGTCTCTTTGTTGTTTCACTAGCACCGGTAACCGCAGCAAGCGGCTTCTTATGAAATTGCGTGCTTATGGAATATCTCCCCAATTGTGCGGTTGGATTCACGATTTCCTATCAGAAAGAACACAGTTCGTTCTAAATGACGGTAATTCATCGAGTAAAACAGAAATGATATCTGGCATTCCACAGGGAAGCGTTATAGGTCCCCTACTCTTCCTCGTGTTTATAAACGATTTAGGAGACAATCTGAATAGCTCCCTTAGATTGTTCGCGGATGATGCTGTCGTTTATCGGTTAGTGAAGTCAACAGAGGATCAAAAGCAACTGAAAAGCGATTTAGACAAAATTTCTACATGGTGCGAAAATTGGCAATTGACACTAAATAAAGAAAAGTGTGAAGTAATACACATGACCACTAAAAGAAATCCGCTCAACTTCAATTACGCCATAAATCAGTCAAACCTTAAGGTCGTAAATTCCACCAAATACCTAGGATTACAAAACGACATGTTGACCATAGCTGTCTATTAATTCTCAATGCTACCGGTTTCGGTTTTGTACCATTGTCAAGCGTTAGCAGAGATTAGCTAATAGCTTAACATGTCGGAATATAAAAATACAAAATTATACCACAAGTATTCGTTGTCATTGTTCAAGTTATTGTCACAGTATCTGACTGGCATTCTATAGCAGTCAGCTACTGTGACAATAACTTGAACAATGACAACGAATACTTGTGGTATAATTTTGTATTTTTATATTCCGACATGTTAAGCTATTAGCTAATCTCTGCTAACGCTTGGCAATGGTACAAAACCGAAACCGGTAGCATTGAGAATTAATAAACAGCTATGGTCAACATGTCGTTTTGTAATTATTTGAAAGCTGTTATGCCCCATCTATTCACCGTTATAAAAAATACCTAGGAGTTACAATTACGAACAACTTTGACTGGAGAGAACACACAGAAAATATTGTGGGGACGGCGAACCAAAGGTTACGTTTCATCGGCAGAACGCTTCGAAGATGCACCAGCTCCACCAAAGAGACTGCCTACATTACACTTGTGCGTCCTCTCCTGGAGTACTGTTGCTCCTTCTGGGACCCTCACCAGGTGGGACTGACGGAAGACATTGAGAAGATTCAGAGAAGGGCAGCTCGTTTTGTTCTATCACGTTACGGGGGTGAAAGCGTCACGGAAATGTTGCACGAATTAGGGTGGAAATCATTAAAAAGAAAGGAATTATTCATTGCGGCGAGATCTGTTTGCGAAGTTTCAATCACCGACTTTTACTTCTGAATGTGAAAATATTTTGTTAGCACCCACCTACTTAGGGAGACATGACCATCCCAATAAAATAAGAGAAATCAGATCGAAAACGGAACGATTTAGGTGTTCTTTCTTCCCGCGCGCTATTAGAGAATGGAACGGTAGAGAAAGGTTGTAAAAGTGGTTAATAAACCCTCTGCCAGGCACTTGAATGTGATTTGCAGGGTATCTATGTAGATGTTGATGTAGATTTATACAGTATGGGTCACCTAACATTACCGCTGGATATATTTCGTAAACCACATCAAATACCGACGAACCGATTCCACAGATCGAACGTGAGGAGTGAGGCTAGTGTAACTGGTTAATACAAACTATAAAAAAATGCACGGAAGTATATTTTTTAACATAAACCTACGTTTTTTTTAACGGAACCCCGTTAGTTTTGTTAGCACATCTGAACATATAAACAAATTCGTAAACAGTGCGGTTTGTTGCATTGTAAAATGTTAATTACATCCGGAGATATTGTAACCTAAAGTTGACACTTGAATACCACTCCTCCGCTGTTCCATCGTGTGTATCGGAGAGCACCGAATTAAGTAGGCATCAAAAAGGGAACGGTGATGTACCTTAGGTACACAAGAGACTAGAACAGCAAATTACGTCCACATACTAAACCTTTATTTGTCTTTTTCACTGACGCGGAATCATTGGCGACCACCTCATTGGTTGTCACTTCATTGCAGGGGCCCAAACAGCTGCAACTGTACTCAAGCATCGCACCGGACCGGAGCGTCAGAGTAAGGAAATTCTCCCTTTCATCTTTCATTTTGTACGAGGGACGTTTGAAAAGTCCGCGCAAAAATAAAAACTACTAACTTGTTTGGTGAAAACCATTTTTATTTTTCGTCATAGTCTCCTTTTAGACTAATACACTTAGTCCAATGCTGTTCCAATTTGTTCATCCATTTCGAAAGGAATAGAAAAATAGCTATTAGTTTCTGCAGTCACCTCCTCTCTTGAATGAAATCTTCGTCCCGCCACCACTTCCTCAAATTGGGGAACAAACAGTAGTCCGAGGGAGCCAAGTCTGGAGAATAGGAGGGATGTGAAAAGAGTTGGAATCCTATTTCAAATAATTTTGCCACCACAACAGCTTATGTGTGTGCTGGTGCATTGTCGTGATGGAAAAGGACTATTCTGTGGGCCAATCGCCGGCGTTTTTCTTGCAGCTCGTTTTCCAAACGGTCCAAACGATGAATAATATGCACCTGTAATAGTTTTACCCTGTTCCAGATAGTCGATGAGGATTATCACTTCCAATATCCAAAAAGACCGTCACCATACCCTTTCCAGCTGAATGACCAGTCTTCGCCATTTTTGGTGCAGATTTTCCCTTGGTAACCCATTGTTTAGAGTGTTATTTGGTCTCAGGAGTACACTAATGTATCCATGTTTCATCCACAGTGACGAAACGGCGCTTAAAGTCCTGCGGATTTTTCCTGAACATCAGCAATCCTTGCTTGCAACACTTGACACGATTCAGTTTTTGGTCAATTCTACCAAATAAGTAGGGGTTACAATTACGAACAAATTAGGCTGGAGAGAATACATAGAAAATATTGTGCGGAAAGCGAACCAAAGGTTGCGTTTCAGTGGCAGAACGCTTCGAAGCTGCAACAGCTCCACCAAAGAGACTGCCTACATCACACTTGTGCGTCTTCTCCAGGAGTACTGTTGCCCATTGTGGGACCCTCACCAGGTGGGACTGACTGAAGACATTGAGAAGGTTCATAGAATGGCAGCTCGTTTTGTTTTACCACGGTACAGGGGGGAAAGCGTCACGGAAATGATGGGACAATTTAGGTGTTCTTTCTTTCAGCGCGCTGTTAGAAAATGGAACGGTAGAGAAAGGTTATGAAAGTGGTTTTGAACCCTCTGCCCATAGGCGGATACAAAGGGCGGGGGGCGGGGGAGGCGAAGGGTCGTTGGGCTCCCCAAGCAGCTTTTTATTATCTATTTACTTATTTATTTATTTATTTTTTTTTTTTTTACAAACGCCTCCGCCACTTTAAACCTAAGCTAAAATTAAGAGGTCCCCAAAGGATAGGGGAGGGATGGGACGGAGGAAGGATGGGTATTCATAATCTGGTACTCTACCACTTTGCTACCGAGCCAAACATATCACACAAATGTTTAGTTGAAATTTGTCAAGGAGCCGCGACGGAGCGGCCGAGCGCATTGAGGCGTTATGCTATGATGCGCAAGGCAGTTCCCCGTCGGAGGTTCGAATCCCCCCTTGGACATGGATATTTGCGCTGTCTTTAGTATAAGTTACTTCATAAGTTGTTTGTAAGTTTAGGGACTGATGACCACACAGTTAAGTCCCTTAAGCTTAACAAACATTTGAACATTTGAATTTTTTTTTCCTAGGAGACCTCTGCAAGCAATGCCCGGAGCTTGGAGAATCCCTAGTACACGCTTTAGTATCTCATTGGCCAGGTGGCCAAATATATACAAGCGTGCTCATCTGCCGTTTGTCACTACCCTTACACACAGGCGTAGCGCATTTCAGGCCATGTCTTCGAAGATGTCGCAGACGTATTTTACAGTGTAATCGAATGGGGCACTTCAGACTGACGTAACTGGTGTGGCATCCAGCCGCGACACATAACACGCCTATCTCCAACTTCGGCTGCGTACACAGCTTCGCTGTAAATCTCGACTTGCTCATGCGCACTTCAAGTTAGCACTTCGTCTCAACAAATGAGCAAATTCGAAGATGGGACAGAAAACGAAGGTCTTAATACGTAGCTTTCGGTAGCTTTCGTGGAACGTACTACGACGTCTTCCGAATACATTGTTCAATAGAGGATACGCCGTTACGAAAAAGTGGAAAAATCACGGAGCCTTTTTGAAGCTACCAACGTAAGCACGAGGAATAGTATAAGAAGAAATATGGGGATATGCGATAACGATAATGGATATGCCAAATAATGATATTCTAGAAAAAAACGTAATTTTGGACGACGATGAACTGTTTCATCCTCGGAGTAAAAGACGACTCCGCCATTAGAAAGTATTTGACTCATGAAAAGCGAACTACTTATTTTTACTTCGCAGTGTAGAATTTTAATCGGATTTACTGAAATCGTCAGAATATTTTTTTGAAATTCTAAGCACCAATACAAAAGCGCTGTGAGCAAATTAATGCAATATATTGCAAGCAGGCACACTCTTGAAGATAACAGTAATGTTGTATAATTTCAAATGATTCTGACAGCAGTTCCAGGGAATGATTTCAAAAATTCTCGATGAAGTGCATTACTTAACCACAAATACTTACAATTTCCGACTCCTAAATTCTTCTTTACCTACTCTACTATGTCTGGAGTAGTGTGTTCCTCGTGTAATAACTGTTACTGCATCTAAGTGGCAGTTCTTGTAACAGACAATAGATTGTATCGTGTTGGCAACGACAGTGAAGTTGTTGCGCACAGTTATGAAATTGTGATTATGTGCGAACTTAAAGAAGCTTTGCGGAATTATTTTTTTTCTCTTGTGAATTGAGAACTGAAAGGGGGGTGCATTTTACATTAAATACTGCTCGCTGTACAGTACTTGATATACTGATAGTACTTCCATGCGCTTAAACGACCAATGTTACTGTGGTTCGTCCCCATATAAGTAACGAGAATCGTTCACGTAACATTACAATAGTTTTCTGATACAGGAAGGCATAGTACAATCAAAGTAGAAATGCATATACTAGTGGAAATATAAACTTATAACGGCATGGACCACAGCCAACATATGTTGTCTTATTTTGTAATCCTTTACGGCTAATACCGATTGCACATTTACAACAAAAATGAATGTTCTTTGAAACATGATACTCTACAACAGATAACCGCATTAACATCAAAATTACCTCTTCTCACCGAGCTTTAAAACAGAATGTCAATGAAGTAGTGGGACACGTGCATTTCGAACTAACAATAAATAAATGGATCCATCTTACCGAAGTGCTTTTGTCCAGCCGGAAGCGGTAAAATTAATACAGATTTTAACCATTTCTCCAAATAAAACTTCCCCTATTCGTGGTAGCTACCACATTTTATGATCGTAAATAGCTATGGACTTCTTCGTAAGTTTCTTGAGGTTGCTTCGTTGTCAGCACTATAATTATGACTTTATTCGTATTAGGCATCCTTCTTCAGGGAAAAAAAATCCTTTGTATTATAAATTGATTTTGAGACTAATACTATGTAATGGACTGGAAAACAACGTTGTCAGACAAAATTCAGAATTGAAAGACATGATTTATATCTTCTTTATCACCGCAACAAGAATTTGGCCTAATTGTCTTAATTCGCCAAGTTCCTTGAATCGCTTCATCCAACTTTTGATAATTAATCATCTTCAGAGAATACTATTTATAACCGTTTCGCAGAATTTTGTAGTGGTTGGGCCTGAATTTCGTGAATGTCTATCAGAATCTGTTGTTAATGCGAAAAAGAACGTCCGTACCGTAAGCAACAGATGAAACAGCACTGAATGCTATTTTGAGATTCAAGCTTCATTAAACATATAGGAAACTGCAGTAAATTGGACATTGCACGAACATTTAGCTGTGAAATGATCTGTCCTCTGTGGATTCTGCCCTGTGAGAAGTTACTTAAAAGATACTAAAAAAGATGCTAAAATCAATCGACAGTGAAATGCAATTTTCGCAAACAACCTCGTAATAGGCAAAGTTTGGATTCGTACGAGAGAGAAATTGAGCAGTTATCAAGTACTTGGCTGTTGCAAGATGAAAGGAAACCAACTCATGTTGTTGATGTTCGTTCGAAAATAATCACTTCTTCCTTTCGTTATACTGATTATGTGACCTGCTTTGGAGCAGCAATGGAAATGTTATACTGAATGGAACACATGAATAAACAATATGAAGTAAAAAGTAAAGAAAGAAATCATACACGAGAAAGGTGTAACATTACGTAAAATGTATTATTTTCCTAGTCTTTGGTTGTTACGCTATCGTCAGTTACAAAGATATACTATCTGTGAATGCAACCTGTGTGCTAGTTATAAACGTTGCAACAGTCCGACAGTTCAAATTCACTGATGGTATTTTGGTAAGCCAAGTTGAATCAACATATTGAACAGAACTCAACGATTCCCTCACACACACACACACACACACACACACAAACAAACACACAAAGAAAATAATTTAAGTCAATGGCATATTATTTAGTTTCCAAATTTGTTAATAATTAGTTTCAACAGAAACATCACTGGAAAAAATCAGAAAATTTCTTCAAAGTTTTGCATTGTATTTGTAACAATTGAATGGGCCTGCCATTGTGTAATGCTGTATCACATTTTTTACGTATTTTTGTGTTGGTACTAAGATTAAAGGATGTCTATTACCCCATCCGTAAATTACAGGCCTAAATACTTTAGAATCAATTAACAATTTATAATTTACGGAGGGATTGATAAACATCCTTTAATCTTAGTACCAGCACAAAAATACGTGGAAAATGTGATGTATCATTACACAATGGTAGACCCAGTTAATTGTTGCAAATACAATGCAAAAATTTGAAATAAATCGTCATGCTTTAAAAAAAGTTCGGCTTATTCTGAAGCAACGTCGTGCTTTCCATAATATTTTGTTGGTAACCTTACACATCACGTGACACGTAACGCCATTCATGACGGGAGAATATCTAAATCTACAGATTTACCTTTTCTTTTCAGTTCTTGTTATTAGCAGATAGTGGCTTACTGTTTCCAAGGTGGTTAGTTTGTAACCTCTTTGAGATTTTCCGACATGTAATTTGTAGAACGTTTTGCATTCTGTGAGAATCGTGCCATCGCAGACTAGAAAGAATTGTAGGAATAGATTCACAATATGGGACTGAATAGGAGAAATCTATTCCTGAAAAAGAATCGTGTTGCCTAACTCTAGTACAAATGTCTAACAGCTGCAGTGATGATAGCGCTCCAAGCGGTTACATATATCACTGCAGAAAACAGACGATTTGTTTGATCAAATCTAGCACCAGACCAGTGGCATATATAGCATATGTTTTCGGGACCGGGGGGGGGGGGGAGTAATGTAAAGATAAGTAATTTAAATGGGTAGGGTATTCCGCCGTATGCAAGGCACTTCATTTTTTATTAAATTTCCCAAACATGTTTCAGCACATTTCGTGCCATCCTCAGTTGGATTTTTTATTGTTTGTCTTACATTAGGGTAAGTTAAGATCACCTAATGAAGTACTAATTATTTCTTGTGTTCATTTTGTACAACTTGTCATGGTTCTACTTCTTTTTCTTAGCGTCTTGTTTTGTCGAGTTTATAGCATGTTTTTCACTTAATATTGTTAGTGTACATTGCGCTGTTTGGACATTCCATGTTATTTTACATCAGTTTTGCTGCTCATGTTCAGGAAATACTTGCTCCGAAGACAAAAGATGAAGCTTTTTTTATTGTTGACATAAAAATGACTGTGTACCAAGGCGAGGCCTTCACGCATCGTTCATTAAAATAATTCAGGTACCGTACTTTTTTCTTCCCCTTAATATTCACTATTTCGGGCGGGGTGGGAGGGGGCGGGACCCTAATCCCTCTAATGCAGTGTTTCTCAATCTTTTTGTTAGACTTTTTTCCTAGGAAGCAAATTTCAATTTTACCAATGTTCGACTTTTTCGGCCAAAAGAATGGCACTAAATATGATCCAGCTCGCCGGCCGCGGTGGCCGAGCGGACTGCGGCGCGCCAGACACAGTCTGCACGGACACTAAGGTCGAGGGTTCGAATCCCCCCTCGGGATAGATATGTGCGCCGTCCTTAGTATTAGCTAGTTCGTAAGTATTTTGTAAGTTTAGGAACTGATGACCCCGTAGTTAAGTCCCAGGAAAAGAGAGAAAAAAAAAAAAATAATCCAGCTCCATTAGCTAGATTGTGTGTAATGTCACATTCATAAACAACTAGTTTTCTTGATGTTGTTTGTAAGTTTAAGGCTCCTACACACGTTCCGATTTATCGGAACCAAATTATAGGCGGTACAGTGAAATTAAACGTGTGGAGGCGCTTGCCAACCAATTTTGCTTGTCGTATGGTTGGTAGGGCCTGACCATCCAACATCCAATACCACCCCCCCCCCCCTGCACCACTCCACACACAAACTGTACCGTGTGTAGCACTACGCGACCAACTACCTGCCTGCAATCGTCTGCTGTATGCACAGAGAACACGTGAAAACAAAAACAGTTCGAGAAACAGACACCAGAACAGGATGGCGCTGTAATCGCTGCGTGCTGTTGGTCGGAACGTGTGTAGGGTGCTTCGAATTTGTTTGGTTCGTCGGATAGCTTGTTGGTTGGACGATAAATCGGAGCGCGGCAGGGGCCTTTGTGGTTTGTTGCCGTATGGCAACAGCATGAAATATACGGATCAGCGCCACTGGGGCAGACGCTAGATTTGATCAAAGAAATTGGGCGATACGCGAGACACACTACGTTTACATGGAACACATCTTCCGGAAGACGAAAACCGATTTTCGTAAACCGTTTTTCGCTGTCGTGTTTACATGGCATAGCCTGAATCGGATTTCCTAGCCCATTAACATGGCGTCTGAGAAACAGCTGATTCAGTTCCTGATTTAGTCAGCACAATCGCTATTTTTCTTTATTTAAATACTCAAGAGTCATCTTCACTTTATTATTTATACTTTTATTTCACATTAGAAAATATCACTCTTTCAATATGTGCCGAAAATTAATAACAAGAAAACACAATCTGACAAGCCAAGAAAGCTTCAAAAACGGTTGCGTTTACATGGGCTCGAAAGTCGATTGTGGAACTGCAAAACCGCTTTAGAGAAGCGGATTTCCAGAATCGATTTTCAGTGGCGGCGCTAGACGAAAACTGGGCGTCGGCGAACTCGTCTTTGCGAGGCCCCTTTCATTTTTTCATTAATGAAGAAAATGTTAAATGAGCTGAATTATACAAGTATTGTTGCAATGACAAAAATTACAATAAACAAACACAAATTAGAGAAACTTTTCAGCTTTTCGTCTCACAGAATTTTTTTAAGATCACACTTTAATACTAGCCGCTATTTCGGCTTCAGTTGATAGTACTGACAACGCAGATTTCTTAGTTCACTGTACTTTTCAAGTTAGTCTTAATCAATTTTAACTTTGCGAAGCTTTTCTCGGCCGAAGCTGTACCGACTGGAACTGAGCATGATTCTGATTGTTATATAAACATTTGGATACACACCTTCCAAATCGTTTTCTAAAACGTACTGAAGAAATTGTTTGACAAGTATTTAACTAAACATTGCATCACTGCTGCACTCATTCAGAAATAATTACGGATAACTAAATAGCTGCCCGCCGCGAATGGTCGAGCGCACTATGGCGTCGTACCAAGGTGAGCGAACCGCGCGAGGTGGCGCAGTGGTAACGCACGGGGCTCGCATGCGGGAGGATGGTGGTTCAAATCCACCTCCGACCATCCAGATTTAGGTTTTCCGTGATTTGCCTAAATCACTTCAGGCAAATAAGGGGATGGTTCCTTTCAAAGGGCACAGCCGACTTCCTTCTTCATCCGTACCCAAAACTCCGAGCGTAAGCACCGTCTCTAATGACCCAAACTCTCGACGGGACGTTAAACCCTAAGCTTCCTCCTTCCACGGTGAGCGAGGTCCGTCTCGTCGGGGGTCGAATCCCACCCTTGTGTACGTATGTTGTGTTCGTCCATTGGTTAAGCTAGTGTAAATTAGATGTAGGTCGTCGCTTATAACCTATCAGTTGGAAAGCGCCGTTAAACATCAAATATAAAAAAAAGAAGAAAAAAACAATCTAAAGTTTTAACCATGTTTTGCGAGGCCCCACAGGCGCGAGGCCGTCGGCGGTGGCCGACGCCTAGAGCCGCCACTGTCGATTTTGGAGCGTTTACATGACCAATGAAAATGCGGAACTGGGAAATCGGTTTACGAAATCCGGGTTTGGGAGCCCATGTAAACTGGGTGACAGTCAACATGTTGGACAAATGATCTTTGTGTAAGAAATTAGTTAGTGAATGCCCGAGCGCGTAGTGGCAGCCACTTACCTTGGCCGTCGCGACTGGGACGTAGAGCGGCGGTTCGTCGTGCGGAGACTGCCCGGGCAGTGCCTGCGTGCCCACGATGGAGTCCGCGGGCTTAGGCACGTACCCCGGTGGCCGGCCCATGCGGAAGCCTTTCGCCTTCACCCAGAAGCGGAACTTTGAGTTCTCCACCGAGTTGGTCTCCTCGCCGCGGAGCGTCCTCAGGATGCGGGCGTGCTTTCGCAACGTGATGGTCTTGGTCTTGGCCGAGTCGCCGTACGTGGCGATGACCCAGGGCTGGTAGTTGCGGAACATGTCGTCGCGGATGTTGGGGTTGGCGGGCTGTCCGGCGCTGGAGGCGGCGTGGTGGCGCCGCCGCTTGGCCGGGGGCGGGGGCGGCGGGGGCGGGGGCTGCGGGGATCCCTCGTGGGCCACGCCGTTGCTCTGCGGGGCGGCGTCGGGGGTGGACGCCGCCTTGCGCGACCGCTTCTGCCCCGCCCGGGGGCTGCCGCCCGCGCTGCTGCTAGGCGACGCCGGCTCCGCCTGCTCGTGGTTGTTGTTGTTGTTGCTGTGCGGGTGGTTGTTGTTGTGGTGGTGCGACTTGCCCGGCGAGGAGATGAGCAGTTTGTTGTTGGGCAGGGCGGTAGCTGTCGCCATGGCGCCGGAGGAACGTAGCTCTCTGTCTATTAGAGCGCTGGACATTGTCGCATCATCTGCACCTTGGGACACTCGCTCTGTCGTTCTTCCCAACCCAGACAACCACTCGCCGGTTACTGTATTCAGTCCACAAATATACCACTCTTTGACCTCAACCTTCCTCTATCCTGTCAGACACCTGTTTTCGGCAGAAAGTATTAGTTTCAAGGGAAAATATGTGAGTTACTACCCCAGGCTGAAAGGACAATTACATCGCACTTACGCAAGTTGAATTATTTGGGTGTAACAATGACGCGCGTGCACGAGAAGGGACAGTATCTCCTAAAGGAAATCGTCCACTCATACGCTCTCACACGAAATTAAAGGGTCGATAATTCAGCAACTCAAATATACAACATCTGATTTCACTATTTACTCTCCAGGGGGCTGCTACCTTATTTCTTATTAATTCTGTATGATGAACAGCAAAAATTGCACTCTTTCTTCATTCACAAACTCGTAGAGTTGTGTTGTATGACTTTCACGCGTCCCATAAGAACACAACGGGCCAGAAAGTACAAAAATATAATCACTGACTACGCTAATGAAATATCAAATTGTAAGGTATCACTAGAATGGTATTAAAGTAGTGTTAACACTCTGAAACGTAATCTCTTGAAAGGACACGGTATCTGGAAGTTTATCACTGAATGGCGTTTGTTTCTCAGTACGAATTTTTGTGCAAAGCAGCCGCCTCGAAGGTAGTCGAAACCAAAAAAAGCTGCAGGGTTACGGAAAAAGCTTTTCGTAAATTTATAGAAGAAACAGTGATCGCGTAAAGTGAGGAGTTTCTAATCTGTCAATACTAAGAAAACGATTGTCCGTATCGAAAATGCACAGTTAACGCCACACACAAGACAATAATAAACACAGAATTTCCAGAAGGCACTCGGTCTTCAGCGTAAAACCAGTACACACACACACACAACTAAACTGGTCACTGCACTTCCAAGTGAAATTGTCTTCCGCCAGTCGACACTCGCTGACAAGCCACACTCGCTGTAGTACGGACGACACCGCGACCCGGGCGAGACTGAGTAGCGCAACACTGCAGGCGCAACAATGCGAGCGTCGGCGACGGCAGCGCCGCGGGTGAGGCAGGCGCGCGGCTGCGGTGTCTGTGTGCGGCGGCTGGCGCGGCGCCTGTGAGGGGACTGACGGCGTGCGGCGCGGCCCGCACCGCGGTGGGACGCTGCCCTGCCGGCCCGCGCCGGCCGCCCCCCCCCCCCCCGCCGGCGGCGGCCACGCCTCCCGCCCCTCCACGCCCCGCGCCGGCGCCCTCGCCCGCGGTCGCGGTCGGCCCGTTCCCGGAACGGCCCGCGCGCGGATATCAACAGCGCCGACACCGCCATCCGCCCGCCCGCCCCTCACGATCTCTTCCGGGCCGCGCGGACGCTGCCACGCACGCACAACACCGTACTTGTTTCACTGTTCTCTCACCAGTCTTTAGAATAACACAATGGTGCGCCATAAACACACTCCAGATACCAAAAATAAAACTATGTATTTCACTGTAATGTTTTTAAAGGAAACGCCTTTTGCTACTGCGAAAGAAGGGATTTATTTTTATAAGTCACGCATACGCGTTTCGCCTTTGTCACAAGGCATCAGTGGGTGTCAGCACTTGCTACTCCACGTCAGTCTCTTTTCGGCAACCAGGTCAAATGGTTACACTGTTTTCTGAAACTCATTGCAGTTTTCTGGTTTCTTTTGTGTCTCGTTTCCGTCGTAGGTGTCGATGGCCGAGTAGAAAGACCGACACAGGAATAAAGGATGCACGCTTGTGCAGGTAGGAGGTGACCAGCCAGTGGGACAGCAGAAACTAGAAACACTAGAGTAAATTAGAACGAGATATATACTTCTTAGAGACTTAGTAATACTTAACTTTTATATAGCTCAGTACTGCAGAATGCTGATACATAGTTGAGCTAGAGGCCTGCCTAGCGCCTATCCGATAGCCAAGACTTCACTGGTGCCTATCTGATTCCGAAGTGTTAGCTGGTTCCTATCTCAGTTCCAAGTGAACGATTTCGTTCAGTGGTGGCCACGAGCGGAGTTGCAGCAGAGGGCTCTCGTGGCTGACGTCGTAAGAACGGCGCGCCGTGCGTGCATGGCGGCGCGCGGCGAAAGTAGGTGGCGCGCACTTTAGACTTGTGCGACACCACAGTTCCACTATCAGCTGCTGTCATACTGTGTCACTGAGTGGACACAGTATGGCAGCACATGATAGTGGAGCCAGAAAACTGCAATGTGTTTCAGAAAACAGTGTAACCTTTCGACCTGGTTGCCGAAAAGAGACTGACATGGAGTAGCAAGTGCTGACACCAGGGCCGGCGCAAGGCACGTGCGAAACGTGCGGCCGCACGGGGCGGCACTTTCCGACGGGCGGCAAATTTGCCACTCCCCTTCTTTTTATGGTGCAAACTCAACATTCATGCCCAAGAGGGCATTCGAAACCAAACCTCAGAGGTGGCGGCTTCGGGAACTGTGGCATGTGGCCTCAACTACCTGCCGGCCGCCCCTGTTGAACAAGAGAATGGAGGAGGACCAATTTCTTGCTCGCCACTGTGGCAGCACCGTCTTGTTTACGCTGGAGGAACAGAGAGGGGGAAGCAGTGTGCGTACACGCCAGTATTCTTATGAGTGGAGCGCTGCAGGCCTGTTACGCGACGTCCCTTTACTCACAACCAATTTTGCAAGTCATGAGTCAAGCGATATTGATGCACTGGAGTTGAGGGAAGAACTAAAAGTGCTTTCAATATTGTTGAAACCTGGAATAGTTCCAAAAGAGGCTCTGAGGTCTATAGGAAGACATAATTTTTGCCTAATGCTTTGCTCTGAGAATTCTCGAAACACACCCAGTGATAGTTGCGAGTGGAGAGAGGAGTTTCTCGAAACTGAAATTGATAAAGACATACCTCCGATCAACGATGAGCCAAACTCGTTTGAATAATCTTGCAACAATATCGATTCAACACGAGCTTGCAGAGGACTTAAATTACACTGATCGTGTGAAAGAGTTTGCACAAGCAAAAGCCAGGAAGGTTCGATTTGACTAGTATTTTTTAAATTTTTATATTATGATCAGTGTCTTTGTTATTTACTATGTTGTTTCTTATTTTGTTCAACATTGAATAGTTATTGTAAATATTATTGTTCAAACCAAATTATCGTTAAATTGAAAATATATTTTGTTTTCCCTTGAGTACATTATCCGTTCACAACCATTGAAAAATGTTTATTTACGTTAACTGTAAGTACATGCGGTACGGGATTAGGTTCGAGTCCTTACTCGGGCATGCGCGAGTGTGTTTGTCCTTAGGATAATTTAGGTTAAGTAGTCTGTAAACTTAGGGACTGATGACCTTAGCAAGTAAGTCCCATAAGATTTCACACACAATTGATAATTTTTGTAAATTCACAAGGATTATTAAAATTATCGAGATTTCGTCAGTCGTGTTTGACTCCATTTTTGAGCTGGTGCCCAGCGACTGTTTTGTTCAAATCTGTAGAGAATGTCACCTATCAGTCGCAATTTTATTTTTAATTATTTTCCCAGATCTACATAGATTTCGAGCTCAATGTGGCTATTATCCATGCTTTGAGTTATGTTTACATCTATAACGTCATGCTGAACGTAATTCGCAACATGGCGGTTTAGATTTAAGCACATATTAAAAGCTTTGAGGCTGGCCACCCAGTGGCCGAAACCTAGGGAGATCTGAAATGTAAAAAACAAAAATCACGATTGATTGCCGACATTTCCTACAGATTTGTTTAAATAAGATTCCACAAACGTTTTGTAAACAAAACAAAACAAAACGGGGGCGGGGGCGGCAATTTATCATCTCGCACGGGGCGGCACTTGGGCTTGCGCCGGCCCTGGCTGACACCCACTGATGATGCCTTGTGACAAAGGCGAAACGCGTATGGGTGAATTATAAAAATAAAACCCTTCATTCGCAGTAGCAAAAGGCATTTCCTTTAAAAACATTACAGTGAAATACATAATATTCAGCTGCTGCTCAAATGACCACTGCAAGCAACGTAAAAATAAAACTACTTACACTCTAGCAAATTAATACTCAGCCAACAAGTTTATTTTTATTCATCTGTCAAGGAAAATACTTGGGCTCGAACAAATATAAATACACGAAAATCGTGTGAGACATAATATGAAGGTTCCTCATTGCCCTAGTGATACTCCCGCATCTGCAAAACTCTGCAGTCGCCCATTAGAGGCCTCTGCGTGTGCCACGCCGCACTGCACATTGACCTGCCGGTACGCCAGTAGTGACCGTGCAGTGTGCCTCTGAAGTTGCGCTTTGTAACGTTATTTGTGTAGTGAAGCGTCGGATGGGTCGGCGATTGGTAATCAATCCTGCTAGTATAGTGTGACTGGTTGAGATGCAGTTGCGAACAACCCTTCTTCGTGGAGATGGTAATGGTGTATCCGCATGTTACCTTGTATCTATTATAGTGTTTCTAATCTATGCTCATACTTCTGCACTATAATAGATACCATAAAACATGTGAATGATTCATCTTCTACACCAAGACCGTATTCATGAAGAAGGGCTCTTCGGAATTTCATCTCAACCAATAGCAATACATTTGCAGGATTGATTGCCAATCGCCGACCCGTCTGACGCTTCACTATACAAATGACGTCACAAAACGCAACTTCAGGGCACACCGCACTGTCCATACTGGTCCCGACTGGCGTACTGGCAGTTCAATGTGCAGTGCGGCGTGGCACACGCAGAGGCCTGTAATGGGCGACTGCCAAGTTTTGCAGATGCGAGAGTATCACCAGTGCAATAATGGACCTTTACATTATCTCTCACACTATTTTGGTATGTTTTGTTTGTTCGAGCCCGAGTACTTTCCTTGTGAGAGATACACTTTTCTATTATTATTTTTCGTTTACCCAATATATTTCAAAAGTATTTGTTAATCAGCTGTTTCCACAGCTTCCCTCAACCTTCTCGCCATGTTTTTTTATCCAAAAAATAGTACATTTCTTGTCATCGTTATAAATTCAACGTATATTCTGCCAATAGTTACTGAAAGTTCCACGGTGCATGCGTATGCCTCTTTGAATCTGTTTCAAGTACTGCAATCTGGGTCTTCTTCTGCCTCTTTTCCTTCTTACCATTCCATCCATAACATTGACTATCAACTCATTGTGCCTATACAGATGACCTATTACCTTGTCTCTCCTCTTCATTATCGTTTTAAAATAAGGGTAACTGAAGATATAATAAGTTGTTGCAGGTAGGTATTTTCTCAAAATAAAGTCCGGGATGCGAATTACGATGCGTTTATTACTATTAAGACAGCGTAATGCAGAAATACCTTTACACGTTTACCCTCACAATCATATTTAAGTGAAATTGCGACAGGTTATGCCCTGTAGCCGACTGACCAATTGGCGCACGGCGAAACCTCGTATATACACTTTGTACTATTTCGTAGGTGATCATATCTCCGACAACATTATTCATTTGTTTATTACTATGATGGGATTCAAGGGAAGTTAAATGATTGTTGTATAGTGCTCACGACCAACAGGCTATTTCTAAGGTCTGTATATTAAAATATGCTTTCTGTTGTTTAATGATAGTGAAATTTGCGTACTTCGCGCTATAGATACAATGCTTTTCGATCGTAGCCGGCATACATCAAAGTTGAGTTGGTCACTGCTTCATCGTTTCGAAGCAGTGTATCGATACGAGAAACCGTTTCAATGGCTCAAAACTGCCATGTTTCACGGTTTCGAAACCAACGTGTTTCATTCTGCTCGGTTTTGCGATCGATATTGAAACTGTTTCGTCCTGTCAGTTTCACTGTTTCAAAACAGCGGTGTTTCAAGCCAACAATGTAGGAAGGCGGAACAGACGATTTGTATTGTAATCGTGGTGTTTCATTGTGCTGAAGCACGACTCAGACAACTTACTAGGATATGAGCAGTTTAAATATCAAAAAGTACATATACGAGTCTGGAGCTCAACATTACTGAAATTAAGATACGTTTCTAAAGTGACAGCTGTATTCCGAAATTCCATAATGTCTGCTTTATAGACGTAAATGGCAATAAAGCAATGCTCACTTGTTTCAAGGAAATATCCAGTAAATTTTTAGGTTCATCCGTCCATTTATTGTAATCTTATTAAAAACACACGATTAAACCGACAACTTCTCTTTTTTTAAAATAAGAAACAACATAAAACCTGAAATGTTATATGACAAATCTAACATAATGTGCCGTATTTGACGAACTTCGTTTTTGTATTTGCATATTACAAAAGTTTGGTCGGTAAATGAAACCGCGAATAAAAGATATTTCCAATCTCAAATTTTAAAATAAGGTTTATTGTAGTAAAGTATCCAGCAGTGCGATAACGATTTATAAAAACTTAACCCTTTCCAAAACATTAGCTCAATAAATTTAATGTCAGCGCACACAACACTTATCGAAATTAGGCACTAGAATAGAGAAGAGCAAAAATGTATAATTATAGCTACTTTGATAAAAACAACATACTCAGCTAATAAGCAATCAAGAACGTAACTTATTGTGAAAGCAATGCATTTGGTGCAGGAGCAAAATTTTAGCTGCTATCCTGGTGACCTCGCATGATTATGTTGGCAACATCAACAAAACGGCAGAAAATCTTTGCCAAGATTTTAATATTGTTGGAAATCTGCATAGAATGACATGATTGGTGTCTCGTACAGACCACGAAATAAATAAATAATGCTGTTCGATGCTGTTCGTGCTCTACGGTTGCAGGTTCTTGTATGTACCCCTATCCACTCAGTAGAAATAAATTGTCTTCGTAAAACAAGGATTTCGTGACAAAACATTTGCGTTGTTGCGCGATTGGCTAATGCCAACGTCACATGATTGCCAACATTATCACGCGAGGACGCCAGGACGGTAAGTAAAATTTAACCGATGCAGGAAATATAAAACTGCCTTGGCGTATAAACAAAAGTTTAATTTTTCTCCTATAATTGTTGTCCTAAAACTATGTTTGTGGTTCTACAGCAAAACTTACACAGTAGACGTTGACGATAGTACAATAAACCGGCCCGTAATATTGCAAAGAAAAAGGAACACTATTTCAGGGTTTCGGGTTTCGAAACAGTATTTCTAAACCTCACACTGTACGGTTTCAATTGTTTGGAAACGGTCACATGTTTCAGTTTTCGCATCTCTAGGGCAAAAGCATTTCTCCCATCTCGACACCTTACCCCATCCCCTTGACTTAACTGACGCCATATGGTCCTCATTGTCCTTCGGCGTGAGAACCTCACAGCAGTTCACAGCTGCGGAATAGTATTGCTGCAGGCTCGTAACAAAATTCGTGAAAGGTGGAAACGAACAATTTAATGAAATGTGTCTCTCACAAAAGAGAACACTGGATGTCAACATAAATTTGTGCTAGAGGAGACAAGATTCTAAAATTGTCAGAAAACATAAGGATTTTGTGTTTATGTGTCACAAAGCGTATCGCGTATATCTAGCCGTGTTTCCAACCATGTCCCCCACATGACGTCTCAAAGTTCCCTACGTTTACCATGAAGATCCTTACGGACCAAACTGATTCAAAAAAGAGAGAGAGAGAAAACAGGCTCCATACTCATAGCTTTTTAGTTCTGCTAGCGCTTAAATATGGTTTAAAACCTAAACTGGTAGCACTAAGCCAACAATTTAACAACTTTGGTCAACGGTGATAGCATCCTCCGAAAAAAAAAAAAAAAAAAAAAAAAAATAGTAGCCCTACTTCCTTTCTACATCGTCCCTGAGAGAAGTCCCCAAGGAGATCAGAAATCCGTCCCTATCTCCCTACAGATTGGAAAAAAGGGTCAAAAGTCCCTACAAGTAGGGACATATTCCTGCGGTTGGCAACACTGCTTCTGGGAAGAAATCCGTAGAATCCTTGTCTGTAGTTGTGTGGTCTCGCCACATTGATAACACAATCCACCACACAGCTGCGACATGCTAGCTGAAGAGGGACAGCCACGATACAGTTCGTGAAACAACGGAGGAAATCTTTGTAGACAGACGTCAACAAAACGGCTGGGGCATTATGACAAAGGGAGTTGGAGACGACGGACAAATGCAGCTACGTTTTCTCTGTCTGCTTTTCTTTGGCCTTTGTTCTGCATTTTTGCGTGGTCGGCGTGGTTAAATTAACTGGTGTTCAATGCCTCCCCTCTCCACCCCACCCCCCTACTACCCTCGCCGCAGGGATGGAAGAGTGACTGTGTGTGTAGTGACACTTGTATGAAAGTGTGCAAGCGTGATATAAATGCCTGTGAATCGTGTAACTGACTCGGGTACCAGTCCGTCATTTACCTAGTCGGATAAGGGAACGACTGAAGCTGAAAAATGCGGATCCAAGCCTTGGCATGTTTCATACTTTGACTAGCACACCTGAACTGTGTGGGCCTCAATTAAATCGCTATATGTACTAGTGGAACGTATTTGTCTCCATAGCAGGTGACAGTACTTTTGCAACAACGTTAACACACCTTAGGACTTTGAATACAATGGCGTCATAGAGATGTTATCTGTAGGCAAGAATATCTATACAGCAATTATCGAACAGAAACTAAATAACACGACGACAACATAATCCTTGTGAGGAAACAAACTCAGACACAGACACATAACAGCATATTACCTAAAATAAGACAGTTATAAGAAAAGCAAATTGACATATGATTTTTCCATGTATGTAAACTGCAGTTTAAAAATGGTAAACAACGGATAATTATAGCCAAGGAGAACGCCACTGGGGAGTCATAACTCAAAGTTTTATTTCTGAGGTTAAAGGAAACAGTAACACGCACACAAACATACAGTGCACCAGCACACAAACAGAATGTTCAACTAGAGACAATGCAACACTATCATTGCAACAGGTATGTCATACGTTACATAAAATATGAAACAAGTGTAGAAAGAAGAACAAAATACACACAGAATCACTCTTAATGTATTTCATTCCGTTAATAAGACATAATTCGGTAAGCTAGTCTACATTAGTTGAGGCCGGTTCGGATGATTCACTGCTTTTCGTTTTTCTCACCAGTTTCAATATACAAAACTCCTCATGCAATCTCAATTCACATAAATTAGTAGCATGTCCATCAATGATATATAAAACGGACATTTCACTGACTAATGAAAAGCATTATTCTAATAATGACTATAAAGTAAATCGTTGTAACTTATGGATACTGATCTCCACTTACATCTATTCTGCTCAACAAACTAAGAAAGAAAATAAAAAGCAAAGAGAGAAATAGTAATAAGCGAAATGATACTGTCTGTGGCCCATACGTAAGAAATATTTAAGAAGCGTCGTTTCACACAACATTTCATGAGGGAACTATTAGAACAAAGAGGCTCAACAGGACTGTTATTCAGTCAACATTATTCTCGCCATAATAACTCACTATATTCAGCCAAAGTCATTCCATTAAAAAAAAAAAAGGTAAAGCAGTTTACAATCCGAAGATTGGTTTGAACACCACAGTGCTTTACTAGGTATGGTCCTGTTTGGAGGTGGTATGCCGTTGCCTTCCTCCGACCTTCGAACTGACTTACCCAGCCAGTTATAGGGGGACCTACAGCATATGCATTTTAAATTGTCATACAACAAAGTAACGCACATGGTGCCACCTTGAATACCTTCCTGATCCACATCCTCAGATATGATATTTAGCATAAAAATAAACATAATATAGCTTATAAAAGTGTTGCATGAAAATTGTATGATTAATATTCAAGAGCATTTATGGTTCAGTAAAACGTGTCATTTTTGGTACTTTATCAGTATAAAAAGAATACTTTTTTGAATAATTGTTCTTCATTTAAAAGTGTTGGGAAAGTAGCTTAGGTAGCTATTTGAAACTGACATTTACAGTTGTGTTTAACACTGTGTGTTTTACATGATTATTCTGCCTGTTGTATGGGGTTTTACTAATTGCGTTGGTATTACTGTTGCTGTGTCGCATTTCTGACTACTCTTGTCTGGAACTATAATATGAGATAATGAAATAAAATGGCAATATGAGAAAGTGAATCTGTCTTAAGTTTCTTATATTGCTAAGGTGATTAGTAATGGTTTTCTGTGGACTGTATGTAGTGCTTTAATTATGGTAATAAAAGAAGTGCCTTTAATGTCACAGTAAATTGTACATTTATAAGAAGCTGTAGAAAGTAATAATAAGTGTAGGTAAATGTCCTCATAGGACGATCTCCAGTTTTTAAATGACATAAAGTAAGTAACGGTATATTTCTTGTGAGCAACGTCACAATTAACTCGCACTCTCTTGTAACATCATCTCACAGTTCATGATTGGTACAGAGAAGGGGCACAAGGGGATCAGTTAGTAGTACCGGTACAAGGAATACTCCTCGTCACACACTGTCAGATGATTTCCGGATTACTTTTGAAGATGCAGATGTAGCTTATGTTCTTACACATTTGGAGCCACTGATTAAAGACTGAATGTGGTATCGATCATATTCCTATCTGTTAGCTTCATCACTGTAATTGAAGTGCTAATTTCCTTGTCTAAAATTCAAGACAGCACACAGTCGTCCAAAATATCTCATAAAAACAATAAACACATTTATGAAATTTTGCAATCCTATTTGTTTCAGATTAACTTTGAGGCAACAGAATAAAAGAAGGATAATGCACAACGATAGAAATATTTGACGTAAAAGAGAAGATATAATACGTAAGTATAATACATACTGCTGGCAAAACTGCACTCCAGGAGGTCTCGCAAGCAAAGCACTATGAGAAGCTTGTGCTATGTTCCGTAAAAACACGCGCTGCTTACGCCACAAGCACCATACATAAAATAGTTCTCTTCACATTTACGATAAATATTCATATTTTATGCATCAGGCATTCTGAGATAAACTACATTTAGAAAGTCTTAATAAAATACTGTTGTTTCTTGTTCTGCTCTAATCGTAGGGGATATTCTACAAAAGGTGTGGCGCATGTATACAACAATCCTCCCAATGTTAAACAGCTCGGAAGTCCCGGCGCAGACAAATGACGAGCGCAACTAAAATCTTTGACATTTACGGAGTCTCTGGGCCTGCCAACCATAGACTATAGATATCTATGGAGTGAGAAATAACATGCGCCGAACGAGAATTCTGTCGGAAATATTTCCTGCACTAAAGCCACATGGTATTGGAACGGCGCGCTACAGTCCGTATAGAGAAAATTGATTTCGAGCGTTATTACTTACATTACCAACATAAGTAAAACTTTATTTATATATTTATAAATGTTTTAAAATGTGTTGTCCTAAACGAAGTTTCAAACGCGCAAAGGTGGAGAGCATTACTCTTTTTCGTGTTGTAGCTGTATATATACATATATTGATTGAAAAAAGTAGACAGTAAAGTCACAAGACGGTATGTATAAACACATATCGACACTTTATAGTTTATTTTGTTGGTGACACTTTTGGCAACATACACTGTGGGAAGTCAAAAAATGTTGCCACAGAATCATGCTTTAACCACGCATTTCCGAAACTCGTCGTATCAAAACACTCTTCTGAAAAGTGTTTGGAGTACCCTTTTGAATACTTTATAGGGAGGAATTTCTCCCTTTTTTATTTTTTGGAAGTATGTTTTGGTTGTACATCTTTCGGAAAACTATAATGCAAAAATCACATAATGTAAGAAACAGTCTCAAGCACATAGGGACTGATGACCAGAGTAGTTAAGTCCTATAGATTCACAACCGTTATTTTATTTTTATTTTTTTTTTATTTTTTTTTTTTTTTTTTTTTTTTTTTTTTTTTTTTTTTTTTTTTTTTTTTTAGAACCACGTAAGGGTATGAGAACCTGCATGAAACAGACGAAATTAATCTATTACGTATAAATTGTATCTGCCGTTGAATATGGGACGAATGTGTATACAGTTTACTCGAACATGCTTTGGAGTTATAAAACATTTTCTCGTAAAAAATAAATAAATAAAAAACCGGCCAAAAATGACAGAAAGTAGCTGCACAGTGCAACACCTCATAATACTGTGTATACAAATTTTTCAGATTTTGTAGTGTCACATATCAATATGACATTTACAGGTAGACCCAGCTCGTACATGCCTACGAAAAGTATCTGATCCTTCTTTCACGTACTTTTTCTTACACCCGCACCTTTACAGTACTGCACCACAGCTCCTCCGGAAGGGTGGCTACGTGGCTCAGTGGTAAAATGTCAGACCACAAATTCGAACGTGATGTATTCGATACTTAGGACTGTGAACAGTTTCACGTCACTTATTCCACGTCTGTTGACAACATCGTTTACGAAAAAAAAAAAAAAATGCCATGTTTTATCGTGATGAGAAATCTATGTTAAATTGTATGAGTCAGTTGAAAGGACGAAGTACCATATCCAAAAAGGACCACCGCTTGTACAGCACTGTGGTGTTCAAACCAAACACCTTCAAATGTAAAACTAGGCAAATGCGTGTTATATTAAAGTTTCTCTGCTATCACAATACCTAACCAAACAGCGTCGTCTCCATACCATGCAACTAGCCCGGCCTGATGTGGAGAACATGCGCAGTAGGCTAAGCTCACTCTGTAGTTATTTATACTCTATGGTGCCGTCCAGTCATCTCCACACACACTGGATGTATGACTCAGCATAGAACTGCAGCGTTGCCTGCACATTCAAATGTTTTCCGCACGATTTTGCACTGTCCGCAATGTTTTAATTTGGTAAACGAATTCCCATCAGTAACTACGTGTCAAAGAATTTGCTTGCTTACCTCCTGATTGGAAATTTATGTCAAACCGCGGTGTAATTTGGCTATTGTGGTAATGGAAAGATATTTTTTCATCTTATTGTAATACTTTATAACAGCTCTATTTGTATTTGACAAGAAACTAAAATATGAACATCTATGGCTGGCACGCTCAGACAGTTGAAGTTCAACATCTAAGTAGTATAGAGATGAATGCTCCACACAGATTGATAATAGAACAATATGCCAGCACATTCATATATTTAGCACATGTTTTCCATTGCCCGGCACTTTGTAAGTCGGCAAACAAATTTGCACCAGTTTGTACGTGACAGAGCATTGCTTAATACCATATTGCTTCGAACTGTATTTCAACGTGTGTTGTAATAGGTTCGAGTAAGAGCCGAATCGTACTATATTTCCTTTCCGTATTCTACTAACATTTCGTAGCAACCGTTTTTGAATTTGCCCAGAAACAAAATGTGGACAGCTATGGGTACCACGTTTAGACAGCTGAAGTTCATCTCCCAGCCAGTGTAGAGATCACTGATGCTGTTTGATTGAAGTAAAAAGATTTTATTTTAATATTCCACTGAATTTTGACACACTGGGTGGATATTTTAGTCGATCCATCATCAACAGTTTCGTCTTTTATATTTGCGTTTCGTATTATTATTCTAAACTTCATCGTTTTCATCATCCACCGTAGCATTAGCCGGTTACCTGCTCGGAATCATTTTCGTCAGTAATATGGACCGTGTTATGCATCACAAGACCAAGCTTTAGTGCTGTTTAGTAGTTATTTGCTGTGAGATTTCTCTACTAACTGAAAGAACACTAACCCTTCTTTGGTACTAAAAGTTGAGAAACATTCATAAACAAAAATATTTTAAGAACATGTAAAATGTAAGTTCCATTATGTCAGTTGTGACATATGGCGCTTGGACTAGTGATGCCTAACACCGTCCATATGGTCTAGTATTAATTGTGCGTTCATTTTACTTGTTATCGCGTGACTGGCAGAAGTACGTTTGTCAGTAAACTATTTAACGACTTATTCTGTTGATTTCATTTCGTTTGAACGTAGGGGTTGCTGTACAGAGTGGAATGTTAGCAAAAAATAATAAGAAAAAGCATTTATTTTATGTTTTTAAGAAAAAGTTGTGTGTCAGTGTAACGGAACAGTTGCATTCCACTGGCAGGGCAAGTGAGTGAGTAAACCAGTTTGGAAACGGCTGCGCCACCTGTTTTTGGATTCCCCTAGTGTGGGATCCCGTACTATAGACGGGATGGACTGTGGACAATGAAATGACGGGAGATAGGGTGCGACTGAGGATGACCGGTTTTCCAGCCTTCGTCGGTGCGGGGTAGGAGACCCTTGGGTGAAGGCTGCTTTTTATAGTAATATCAATGCATATCCGACGCTGAAAGCTATTGGTTATGGAAGTTTATGTAAACATTTTACATCTGGAGCTAAGGAGATGATGGATGAATTAGACGCAGTCAATACTGCACATTGGGGGACAGGTGGATTCCAGAGTATTTTGACTTCCTACTGCCAAATAAATGAGAAACCTCTTTGCCAAAATCACAGAATATTAATGTTTCCTTCAATAGTGGGATACCGTATGCCTAGTAATGTGTTCTAGGCCTCGTAACTCTAAAGTTAGCAGTGTTTGGTGATGTAACTATATTTAACGATGAAAAATGTAAAAGACTGAAGTTCTTGGAGAATTCAGGGGTGAGATCAGGTCAGGACACAGCTAAAGGATTGCGAGAAATATACATGGTCCATCACCGTCAAGTGAGGTTTGCTGCTCAACAAATGACAAAACGGCAAGAATGAAAAGAAGAAGGCAATCATTGGAGGATTGTGACAATGAAGAAGTGAATGAAGCAGTCAAAACTGTAAGTCTGTACAACAGTTTCCGATTAAAAAAAAAAGAATACCCCCCCCCCCCCCACACACACACACATTGAACCTCAGTATCTCAGAACTACGTCTTTGCTATAAATGAACCAGACGATAGAAAAATGAAATTTCCACAAAAGACTAACAGTAAAATTCAACAAATAAGGAACTTGAATAATACAAACCTCCTCTGCGGTTTTTTAGTTTTTATGTTCATTTATTTACAATCATCTGTTAAGGAAATATAGTGTATAAGAAAAATATCATATCACGCTTCATAACACATTTTTTCAATAATTATAGTTCTGTATATCTACAAAAATACATTGATTAAGTGTGAAAAATTATAATCTGGTGTCTTAAAAATTCACAGAGATGGATAATTTAACGTTGGGATCATAGGACATACAATCTCCCCTTAGGTATAATGATGTGCGTTGTGTATCGTAAATCACTTCTTGTTTTCTACCGTATTTGAAATTTTGGTTCTTCATGTTCATGTTTGTAGAGCTTATGGGAGGTAATTACGGGGTATCAGTTCCTAAGCTTACAAACGACTTTTGAACTAGCTAATACTAAGGACGGCACAAATATCCATGCCCGAGGGGGCATTCGAACCCCCGACCGTAGTAGCCGTGCAGAACGTGACTGGCGCGCCGCAGACCGCTCGGCCACCACGGCCGGCATTTTGGTTCTGGACATGAAGATATTTGGGAGACTGTGTATAATAAGAAAGTGCTACATTTGCTCAGATGATTTGAAACGTACCAGTTACATAAGAGATAACATTACATTACATACATTTATCTTATTTTTTTGTAAAATTACTAACTTCTATGTAAAAAATTCATCTACTGATTAGAAGGAAGTATCATTCAGAAATAATTACAGTTTGTTTTTAAATGGTGGTTGGCTATATTTCAGATATTTTATGTTGTTTGGCAAGTGACCAAAGACTTTTGTGGCAACATAATTTACCCCATTCTGTGCCAAAGTTAGATTTAATCTTGAATAGGAAATATCATCCTTTCTCCTAGTGATATAGCTATGCACATTGATAATACTTTGATATGGGTTGGGATATTAATAAGAAATTTCATAAGAGAATATATATCTTGTGAAGATACTGTGAATATCCCTAGATCCTTAAATGTCTGGAAGATGATCTTTGGCGGACGTCAGAAATTATTCTAATTACACGCTTTTGAGCAATGAGTACTGTTTTGCTCAATGATGAATTACCCGAAAATATGATGCCATATGAAAGCAGTAAATGAAAATAGATATAGTACGATAATTTACTGAGATGTTCGTCACTAAAATTTGAAACAACCCCAATAGCTTAAGTTGCTGAACTCAAAGAGTATCTTAGCTACAGACGTCTGTTCACAGACTATATTTATTAACTGTGTCTTTCTACTTACCTCGTGGAAATGTATGTACTGTGTTTTATGAAAATTTAACAAGAGCCCATTTGCAGAAAATCACTTAATAATTTTCTGAAACACACTATTTACAATTTCATCAGTTAATTATTGTTTGTCGGTTGTGATTACTTGTATCATCAGCAAAAAGAACTATCATCATTTAACAGTTCCAGTTTCCCGGGTACGGGTAATAAGCTTCTTCCACTTCGACCTGTCGAAATACACTTCATCTACATCTACATCTACATCGATACTCTGCAAATCACATTTAAGTGCCTGGCAGAGGGTTCATTAACCACCTTCATAACTTTTCTCTACCGTTCCATTCTCTAATAGCGCGCGGGAAGAAAGAACACCTAAATCGTTCCGTTTTCGATCTGATTTCTCTTATTTTATTGGGATGGTCATGTCTCCCTAAGTAGGTGGGTGCTAGCAAAATATTTTCACATTCAGAACTAAAAGTCGGTGATTGAAACTTCGCAAACAGATCACGCCGCAATGAATAACGTCTTTCTTTTAATGATTTCCACCCCAATTCGTGCAACATTTCCGTGACGCTTTCCCCCCCGTAACGTGATAAAACAAAACGAGCTGCCCTTCTCTGAACCTTCTCAATATCTTCCGTCAGTCCCACCTGGTGAGGGTCCCACAAGGGGCAACAGTACTCCAAGAGAGGACGCACAAGTGTGATGTAGGCAGTCTCTTTGGTGGAGCTGGTGCATCGTCTAAGCGTTCTGCCAATGAAACGTAACCTTTGGTTCGCCTTCCCCACAATATTTTCTATGTGTTCTCTCCAGTCAAAGTTGTTCGTAATTGTAACTCCTAGGTATTTGGTAGAATTTACGACCTTAAGGTTTGACTGATTTATCGCGTAATTGAAGTTCAGCGGATTTCTTTTAGTGGTCATGTGTATTACTTCACACTTTTCTTTATTTAGTGTCAATTGCCAATTTTCGCACCAAGTAGAAATTTTGTCTAAATCGCTTTGCAGTAGCTTTTGATCCTCTGTCGACTTCACCAACCGATAAACGACAGCATCATCCGCGAACAGTCTAAGGGAGCTATTCAGATTATCTCCTAAATCGTTTATAAACACGAGGAAGAGTAGGGGACCAATAACGCTTCCCTGTGGAACGCCAGATATCACTTCTGTTTTACTCGATGACTTACCGTCAATTACAACGAACTGTGTCCTTTCTGATAGGAAATCGTGAATCCAATCGCACTTGTTCACGGAGAACATCATCCACTGTCCATTCTATGGTCACTAGATCACCCTTAATCAAGTCCATCCATCGCGTTCGAGGTCTTCCTTGAGGTCTTTTCCCATCCACCTATCTTTGGCTGTTCTAGTTGGCTCCATTCTCATCACATGCCCGTACCAGCAAAGTCTAGATGCGCCAATTAGATCTAATTGGGATGTCTTTACTGCGGCTTCTTTCCGCACCTCCTCATTCCTTAACTTGTCGATCTTGGTCTTCTGGATGGTGGATCTAAGAAATTTCATCTCTGCTGCGTGTAACCTTGATGAGTCTCTTTTTGTAAGGGTGCACGTTTCAACGCCATAGGTCAATTTGGTATGAAATAGTTATTAAACATCATCAGTTTGACTGGTTTTGAAATCAAGTCTCCCACTGCTTATTTCAGTTTTCTGCGCTTCGGCAATTAAG
Organism: Locusta migratoria; assembly: GCA_026315105.1. Taxonomy (NCBI): domain Eukaryota; kingdom Metazoa; phylum Arthropoda; class Insecta; order Orthoptera; family Acrididae; genus Locusta; species Locusta migratoria. Next base: position 102,925,121 of record CM048750.1, on the reverse strand, counting down.
TATGATTTACACTATTGTTCCACTCATACCACAATACTTAAGCTCATCCAGAAGAATTCCCTGATTTACGCAGTCAAAAACCTTTGAGAGATCATAAAAAATTCTAACGGCTGATGTCCGGTTATTCAGAGCATTTAATATTTTATCAGTGAAGGTATATATAGCATTGTCTGTTGAAAAGCTTTTCTGATAACTAAACTGACAATTTGATAGAACTTTATTTTTACTAATACGTGAAGCCACTCAAGAATACATAACTTTTTTCCGAAAATTTTGGATAAAGCCATCAGGAGTGAAATTGGGCGGTATTTGTTGTCAGATTCGACACCTCACGGAAGCTAATCAGCAATCATTCTTCCAGCGAACAGTACACTAGTTGAAGAGGAAAAAGGCGAAGTGAGAATGGTACATAAGGTGGTACCACAGTGTAACATATACAGTTACTACTCTCCGACTGATTTTTGGTATACGGCATGACACCAGCGCTCCAGCGGCTGGCAAGCGACTTTTCTGAATACGGTATTCCATGATTTTAAACAGTGTTGTTTAACTTAATTTTAACATATTATTTACAACACAGAACGTATGTAGAGACATTAAAATCGGCGCTAATTACAAAATAACTACACATTTGTCTTTATTAGGTCTCCTAATAACCATTGGAAGGTACGAAACTGCACATTGCAGGACAGTTTATTTAAGATTCTCTTGAAATCTACGGCGCTTTAATGAAAATTTTTCCCTTTCTGTTAAGAACAACAAATGGGTAATAAACTACAGAAGACCCTACCATTTGTATTAACACGTCGGTTTTCTACTCAGAAACGTCAAGGTTTTGTCACTACAATTCCAGTGAAATCAGTAACTATTGAAAGTAAGAAACTTATATGGAATACAAAACCCACATTATTTAAGCTGTAGCTGAAGGTAAATCCTCACAAACGCGACAATAAAACTTTGAAAGGAAAAAAACAGCGTTCGCCAACAAAGCAGAAACCAACCCGTAATTATTGCTACATCTGAACCACAAATGACATGAAACTTCAAGCCATTCGCTTTGTAAACAAAAGTACTTACACTCAAAAGTATATGCGTTTGAACGAGAGACGAGCGAAGTGTAAAACTGCAAGACTCCTTATACTCCATACCGAATTTTTACACTTCAAAAAGACTATTATCTAAGAAGAGACCGCAACAGCAATTCATGTTTCTCTTCTATTTATATTCTACTTTTAACGGAATAAGTTGCAAATATACCCGTATTCTTATGTATTAAAAAAGAAAAAAGAAAAAAAAAAAAAAAAGAAAAAAGAAAAAACCGACAACGAAGTCTAAAGTCAGTCGGCCAGACCAAACTACAGGGCCGATTTCCTTCATTTTTGTTTTAAGCGAAAGGTTTTCATCCACAGATTGGTCATCAAGTATCACAATTTACATAACTCTCGCCTTACTTTTTCTATAATCAAACGCGGTATCCTTCTGTATATTTCTTATGGTGATGTACTTGCTGTAAACTAAAGTCAGTCGGTCAGGCCGTTCTATCTGGCCAATTTCCTTCATTTTTGCTTTTAATGAAAGGTATTCTTAACAGAATTGTCATCAAGTATCAGAATTAAACTGAGTCTCACCGTCCTTTATTTTTATTCAAACACGTATCCTTTTGTCCTTGCATTAGTTTTTTACGATAACTTCGGTTCTAATTAAGGTACGCAGTTCTTTTTGACCTAACAACACTCACTAGATCGAGCTCATTCATTTGCGCTTTTAAACACTTGCATTGATTGATTGTGAAGAAAGCTATGCGTGAATATTCAACTTTACTTCCATTTTTTCCCAATTTTTTGTCATTCCGCTAATAGTGAGAAGTGTTCGAACGGGTCCCATTTGTACGGGTCCTCTATCTTTCTTATATAGTAAAAGAATCTACGAAAGCTAAAGTCAGTCGGCCAGACCAAACTACCCGGCCGATTTCCTTCATTTATTTTGGTAATGGAAAGGTATTCATTCACCGGTTTGTCATCAAATCTTAGAATTCACCTAACTCATGTTTTTCGTCATTCTATCCAGCATATCTTCGGTTCTAATTAAGGTATATACTTCGTTTTAGCCTAACAACATTCTATGAACAAGCCCTTTCATTTGAGCCCTCAAATACATTCATTGGTTGATTTGGGAGAAAGTTATGAGTGAACAAACAAACAAAAGGTATAAAGTCAGACGGCCACGCCGCTCTATCCAACCGATTCACTTTACTTTTTTGGAAATCGCAACTTCTAAATCTATGATATTGTTGTACATTTTTCTAACTATTAGTCTGGCCACTAATGGTTCAAAGTATTATTTCTTCATGAATAAGTTATTGTCTGTATCACTGAATCACTAATATTTGGTTGTTTTTACACTACTAGCCATTAAAGTTACTACAGCCAGACGAAATGCAGATGATATGCGGGCATTCATTGCACAAATATATTTACTAGACCTGACATATGATTACATTTTCACGCAATTTGGGTGCATAGATCCTGAAAAGTCAGTACCCAGAACAACCAGACATTGAGTCAAACAGAGCTTGGATGGCGTGTAAAGGTACCGATGCCCATGCAGCTTCAACACGATAACACAGATCATCAAGAGAAGTGACTGGCGTAGTGTGACGAGGCAATTGCTCGGCCACCATTGACCAGACGTTTTCAGTTGGTGAGATCTGGAGAATGTGCTGGCCAGGGCAGCAATCTAACATTTTCCGTATCCAGAAAGGCCCGTGCAGGCCACTGTTCACAGTGCAGTCGATGCGAATAAGAGGTGGCCGAGACGTGTAACCAATGGCACCCCATACCATCACGCCATGTGATACACCAGTATTACGATGGCGAATTCACGCTTCCAATGTGCGTTCGCTGCGATGTAACCTAACACGGATGCGATCATCATGATGCTGTAAACAGATCCTGGATTCATCCGAAAAAATGACGTTTTGCCATTCGTGCACCCAGGTTCGTCGTTGCGTACACTATTGCAGGCGCTCCTGTCTGTGATGCAGCGTCAAGGGTAACCACAGGCATAGTCTCAGAGCTGATAGTCCATGCTGCTGCAAACGTCGTCGAACTGCCCGTGCGGATGGCTGTTGTCTTGCAACCGTCCCGATCTGTTGACTCAGGGATCGAGACGTGGCTGCACGACCCATTACAGCCATGCGGATAAGATGCCTGTCATCTCGGCTGCTAGTGATACGAGGCCGTTGGGATCCAGCACGGCGTTCCGAATTGCCCTCCTGTACCCACCGATTCCAAATTGTCCTAATAGTCATTGGTTCGCGACCTATGCGAGCAGCAATGCCGCGATACGATAAACCGCAATCGCGTATGCTACAGTTCGACCTTTATCAAAGTCGTAAACGTGATGGTGAGCATTTCTCCTCCTCACACGAGGCTTCACAAGAATATTTCATCAGGTAACGCCGGCCAACTGCTGTTTGTGTATGAAAAATCGGTTGGAAACTTTCCTCATGTCAGCACGTTGTAGGTCTCGCCACCGGCGCCAACCTTGTGTGAATGCTCTGAAAAGCTAATCATTTGTATATCACACCATCTTCTTCCTGTCGGTTAAATTTAGCTTCTGTAGCATGTCATCTTCGTGGTTTAGCAATTTTAATGGCCAGAAGTGTACATTCATTTTATGATTATTTGTCTCTCTAGATATTTTACTAATGCGTGGAATGCAAAAATTACAGAAACTGTTTGGTAAATTACGCAGAAACGTTATTACAAACAAACATTTCTGTTACTGAGGCTTGTCCACTACTAGGAGCGCTAGTGTCGTTGCAACAGTCCGTTGGTAATAACTTTCAGAGCAGTGAATGCCGCGACTGTATATTTTAGCCTTTGGTGGTACTCTACGTAGCATTCGCCACACACCGCTCGTTGCTACCCGTACAGTGGGCGTCGCACCGACGGAACCAGTTAGTAGGAAGAGCAGTGCGGAGTAGGGTGGCTACGGGACAATAGGCGAGAGACAGATAGAGGCAGCAGACATTCCCCTCGCATCCGACGCGCGTATCTGGCGAGGCGGGCTGCACAGTCAGGGAAACTGGCGACTCCGCCGCATGTCTGCGCAGGTCAGATTCCGGTGGAGCGGAGGCGGCGATAGCACGGGCAGATATGGCAGCGGCAGGTTGCGGAGACTGCGGCCCCCGCTTCCGCCAGAGATACACACACCACGCCAACACACCAGGCTCCCCCTCACAGCGGTGACGACACCAGTCTTCACTCACTCCGTGAGACTTCCCGGGACCGCCTGCTTCGCGAAACGAAATACATCATCATCATCATCATCATGTTTCCAGCTCCAGTTTCCCGGGTGTGGTGTACAAGCGCTCGCCTCCTGTCTTCACACATATAGTGTGAAGTAATACACATGACCACTAAAAGAAATACGATGAACTTCTACTACGCGATAAATCAGTCAAACCTTAAGGTCGTAGATTCTACCAAATACTTAGGAGTTACAATTACGAACATCTTTGACTGGAGAGAACACATAGAAAATATTGTGGGGAAGGCGAACCAAAGGTTACGTTTCATCGGCAGAACGCTTCGAAGATGCACCAGCCCCACCAAAGAGACTGGCTACATCACACTTGTGCGTCCTCTCCTGGAGTACTGTTGCTCCTTGTGGGACCCTCACCAGGTGGGATTGACTGAAGACATTGAGAAGGTTCAGAGAAGGGCAGCTCGTTTTGTTCTATCACGTTACGGGGAGGGGGGGGGGGAAGCGTCACGGAAATATTGCACGAATTGGGGTGGAAATCATTAAAAGGAAGACGTTGTTCATTGCGGCGTGATCTGTTTACTAAGTTTCAATCACCGACTTTTAGTTCTGAATGTGAAAATATTTTGCTAGCACCCACCTACTTAGGGAGACATGACCATCCCAATAAAATAAGAGAAATCAGATCGAAAACGGAACGACTTAGGTGTTCTTTCTTCCCGCGCGCTATTAGAGAATGGAACGGTAGAGAAAAGTTATGAAAGTGGTTAATAAATCCTCTGCCAGGCACTTGAATGTGATTTGCAGAGTATCTATGTAGATGTAGATTCTGTTGCAGAATGTCTTCCCATTTGTGTCCTTTCTCCTCCACATCTGATCTTAAAGTCTCTATTCAGCGTTTTCTAGGTCTTCCCCGAGGTCTTCTTCCTATGAGGTTGAGGTTGAAATACTTTTGAGCAGGTCTTTCACTATTTTCATTCTCATTAAGTGCCCATACCACTGAAGTACACGTTTCCTTATGATGCTGGTGACGGGAACCTCAATACCAGCTACTTTTCTATTCACCTCATTCCTAATTTTATCCTGCCTGGTTGTTTGATTCATAGTTCTAATGAATCTCATTTCCATTTCCTGAATTCTACTGAGGTCTCTGGTTAGTAGGGTACATGTTTCTAAGCCGTATGTAAGGATTGGAACGAAATAGGTATGCTACATGGTTGCTTTTGCTTTTTGTGACATTTCATCATCCCAGAGAAGATTTCTTATTTGACTATAAAAACTGGATGCTTTCTGTGTTCTGCTGAGTATTTCCTGCTTAACTGTGTTGTCTTTAGAGATCATACTTCCTAGGTATATGTAAGGTTCACTGAATTCTGGGCCCAGTGAATTCTGGGCCCAACCAGAAATGTGCGAATTCTGGGCCCAGTTTCCAGGAAACTACCTGCGCGAGGGCAGAGCCTCCCTGCCCCCCTGGGAGTCCCCGTCCAGCGCAGTGGCTAACCGCTTAGACAGTCACTGCCAGTACGACTCTAACTTGCGTAGTGTGCTTTAAGTTCGAAATGGAAGTGTCAACGACCATCCGTGGTAAGCCATGTGCGCACTATGACGGCTGCTCATATACCATAAGGAGAACCAACTGGGACTGTGATTGGGCGCTGTTCAAAGCAAATAACAAATTATTGCCGAGGAATGCTTGAGACGAAAAACTGTGAGGTGCTTACTTCAAACGAGCATCAATGTGGAGCACCGGATGACGCTCGCATAGAAATACAGAAGGCACTAAATCGGGCTAAGAAGAGAACAAGAGACGAAGAGACTTCGATTTCTAAAATATATACTGAAGAATTAGGTGACCTCCACAATCGAGGGTATCATCTTGTGTCTGAAATGCCAGAAGAGCTATCAACGAAGCAAATATTATAGAAGCATCGGTCCAAAGCACGCGGAGATCAGAAAGAGCCAGAGATGAGACAAGAAGTCGATCTTTCGCCTGAGCTACTAAATGTGAATGACGGTAGCAGTTTTCTCTTGAGCGATGACAACATTGGAGATAAGGTGATAGTCTTTAAAAAAGCAGGAAGAGATGCTTTAAAGATTAAACGAGACTTTTTTATGGATGGGACCTTCAAATGTTGTAGCTAGCAATTTGCTCAAATATATACAATACATGCAGACTTTGGAAGTTCAAAGTATGAAACAAATATCTATCAGATGGCCTTTGCACAGTTACCCAACAAAAGAAAAGAGACATATATTCGTCTTTTCAGCAATCTTAAAAATAATATAAAAGAATGGAATCCTCAAAATGTCACCGTTGATTTTGAAATAATGGAATCCTCAAAATGTCACCGTTGATTTTGAAATAGCTGCTATTTCTGCATTAAAAGTTGTGCTCCCATCGGTTCAAGTTCATGGCTGCCATTTCCACATGAAGAAATCTCGCCGGAGGAAAGTGCAAGACTTGGGACTTGCTTCTGAATACAGAGAAAATGAAGAAGTAAGGTTGCAAATTCAGATGTGTGCTTCTCTTGCATTCCTTCGACCGGAAGATGTCTGCAATGGCTGGCTCGAAATCCATTCACAAGCACCAGATATCCCCAAGCTCTCAGTTTTTCGACTATTTCATAGACAGGTGGTTAGAAAACTATGAAGTCCCGATAAGAGTTTGGAGCTGCTACAGATTGCGCCATCGTACAGCCAACGCTGTAGAAGGTTGGCACAACAAGATGAATAATTTGCTTGGGAAACCGAATCCTAAAATTAAAGACGTAATCAAGTGCATGAAGACGGAAGCAGAGAACTCGGCACGTGCTTTAATGAGATCAGAGTTAGGTATGGAGGGAAAACGAAAGAAAAAAAAAAAACATATGTGAAACTCGATGAAAGGATGGCAAAAATAGTACAAAGGTACGAAGAGGATGGTGACACCAGGGCCTGTTTGAAAGCGATCTCTTGCCTTCAAAAATTTGAATTAATTCATTGGCCTAGTTTGAGACAACGTATGTGAAAAAATGTACAAAGAAATAATAATTTAAAAGTTAATAAAATAAAAATCTGATTTTAAACATGCCTGAATGACAATGTATTCTTGACATTTAGCCAGTCCAAAGCTTGGATAAAGTATTACGAAAATTCCGTAAACATAACATGATCACTTCCTGGAAAAAGCGAATTTCTTATAGGGAGCACTGTGACTTTTTGTAATACATTGTCTCTCTGACGCAATCATTTACATCTAAATCTTCAAAAATGTTTTACTTATGACCAGTTTCAGCCAATGTCAACTACCTCCAAAAACAATGGAAAACTTAAAAACCTAATTACAAAAATGTAATTTAAAAATAGTATCTATTCTTCTTTACAAATCTTTATATTAAAATAAATTAAAATAATATACTCCTCATACCTCTGGATGGTATATGTAATGTAAAGAACATAATATATGATGGGTTACGAAGAAAGGGTAGGATTATGCACATAATTAAAGGTAATTGGATATAACTCACATACAGTGCGTAGGTGACATAAGCTGTACATGGCTTCTTCTCCCACTCCTACCACTACATGCGCATATCCCCTATACGTGATTTCAAAACAGAATAACACCTGGCAAGCCGTCAGAAAAACTAAAACATACATTTTTGGAAGCAAAAAGTTAAAACTGCGTTCAGAACGACACATAATCTTAAAGTGTGATTGCGTGATAATATACCACCAAAGACGCCAAATAGTGCAAATTATGGGGTTTATGAATGTCCTGTCGCTGAGAAGCACTCCACTGGCCAGAATTGAAGGTCCTTCATACGTGGCGATTTGAAGAAAATATGGTAGCAAGAAAATTGCATTAGGTTTGCGTTTTGACAAGGAGAAATTTAGCATAGATAATATTGAAGATCAAATGGAAATAGTACACAAAAACGACTCTACGTTGGAGATACAGATTGCAAAAATAAATGAGCAAAATTAATTTTCTCCTAATGCCTACTTTAAGATTTATGATGTTATGCCGTCCTGTTAACACCGCCCTTCAAATGACCACCAACGGAAACAAAATATCCTGCTGTCGGAAGAACAACGTTGAATGTTGAAATAATGTTCAACGATATTCCCTCTTTTAAACGCGTATTGCATTGGCTCTAATTTTTTCCTGTTTTCCCTTGTTTTACTATGAATTCTCTGTCATGGTATGGAAAATCATGTCATTCATTGTAGCACTCTTATTATGTAAATTATTTTATGGTTCACACACTCTCGTTTTAATGTAGTCTTAATACGCGCGTTCATATTGCTGATTCTATATATTTTACTTTTGGCAATACTAATAACGTTATGCAGGATTATAATTACAAAATAGATAGGGTTTTCCTGTCTCGAAGTCATATGTAGGGGCCATGCACATTTAGCGCTATGAGTGAGATGGGAAGCAATACGCAGATTATTTCACCTATACGTGCACACTCCTGGTTCATGTACATTACATCTAGGTCTAACATTCGCAGGTCGATGGGTGTGGAACAGATTTTATATTACGTTAATTTAAATGTTCTTTGTCAAACAGACGTGATTTTAAAATTCTGTGTTTGTAAATTGGTGTCTTCAGGTTTTCCATTGTAGCTTCTGAATATCCAATCATAAGTAAAAGTTGTCAAACAGAAATTACATGAACACTTCCAACTGTATCACTTTTAGTTCTTCTTTGATCATTTCCACACCTCTTTCATCAGTACAGCACGTAAAGCTACGTTTGCACGGGCCGTAAAAATTGTTATTGCCGACAACATTGGCCCACAATGTTTTCTCGCGACATTGGAACCACTCGAATTGCAGCCACATGTACTATAACAATGCCGGTCACTGTTGCCTTGTAATGTCTGTAGAAAAGTATTTCACGGCCGAGTGTGTTTACATGAACCAAGCTACCGGCGCAAAATAATGAAGTCGGCTCGCTTACCTGCCGACCGGCACCACAGAGTGCCGGCACCCATCACGGCTTGAGGGGGGGGGGGGGGGGAAGGAGGATTAGTGACCCGACCTTTTCCGGGCCCAGAATTCAGTGGGCCCAGAATTCAGTGGGCCCAGAATTCGCGACACCATATGTAATGAGAAACAGATTCTACTTTAGCCCCATCTAGAAATATATACGAAACGAAATACACCCAGTAGAGAATTAACAGTCCCGAAATCTCGAGAATGGAGACTTTATTGTCCCGGGATTTCGGAAGTAGAAAATCACATTGAAGGTTACTTCATTTACCCATTTCAGATACCAGGGTTGGAACTTAAATAGTGGCAACTATTTATTTACAACCGATACGAAAGCGTTACATGTTTGCACCTGTTACTGTCCTTCAAAGTAGTCACCAGCGTTATGTAGGACCCGTTTCCAGCGATGTCGAATCTTTGGACAGTTCTGAACTGAGCGCTACGGAGAGTTTCGTTCATCTTAGGAATAAAATCAAAGTCACACTACTTCTCACAAGGGGATAATCAAGTATTGTACAAACGAATTCTGGATTTCCGGAACGTTTTTGACACCTTGCCTCACAAGCGGCTTATAATGAAATTGCGTGCTTATGGAATTTCGCCCCAATTGTGCGATTGGATTCACGATTTCCTATCAGAAAGGATTCAGTTCGTAGTAATTAACGGGTAAGTCATCGAGTAAAGCAGAAGTGATATCTGGCGTTCCCTAGGGAAGCGTTGTAAGTCCCCTTCTCTTCCCTGTGTTTCTAAACGATTTAGGAAAGAATCTGAATAGCTCCCTTAGACTGTTCGCGGATGATGCTGTCGTTTATCGTTTAGTGAAGTCGACAGAGGATCAAAAGCAATTGTAAAGCGATTTAGACAAAGTTCTACATGATGTGAAAATTGGCCACTAACACTAAATAATGAAAAGTGTGAAGTAATACACATGACCACTAAAAGAAATCCGCAGAACTTCAATTACACGATAAATCAGTCAAACATGAAGGTCGTAAATTCTGCCATATACCTAGGAGTTACATTACGAAGAAATTAGACAGGAGAGAACACATTGAAAATATTGTGGGTAAGGCGAACCAAAGGTTACGTTTCATTGGCAGAACGCTTAGAAGATGCAACAGCTTCACCAAAGAGACTGCCTACATCACACTTGTGCGTCCTGTCCTGGAGTGCTGTTGCCCAGTGTTGGACCCTCACTAGGGGGCCGACGGAAAACATTGAGAAGGTTCAGAGAAGGGCAGCTCGTTTTGTTTTATCACGTTACCGGGGGGGGGGGGGGAATCGTCACGGAAATGTTGCACGATTTGAGGTGGAAATCATTAAAAGAAAGACGTTATTCGTTGCGGCCTGATCTATTTACGATATTTCCATCACTGATTTTTACTTCTGAATGTGAAATTATTTGCTAGAACGCACCTACATAGGCAGACATGACCATCCCAATAAAATAAGAGAAATCAGATCGAAAACGGAACGAATTAGGTGTTCTGTCATCCTCCGCACTATTAGAGAATGGAACGGTAGATAAAGGTTATGAAAGTGATTAATGAACCCTCTGCCAGGCACTTAAATGTGATTTGCAGAGTATCTATGTAGATGTAGACGGGTCGCACGTATGTCGTGCGGGAACTCCTCCAGACCACCACGCTAAAAGGATTTATTCCAATGCGTCTTGCTTTCCACGAAAATCGAGATCAAAGTCCACCGTGTAACAGCTATACCTACGTCGGCACCTGAATCTGCGTGGTGTAATTAGCAAGGGGCTCGACTGTCTCACAGCCGTCTCGAGTTCAAATACTTCTTGGATTTTATTTTTTTACACTTGTCCGACGATTGGTTGTGCATAATTATATGCTTTCAATAGCCACTCTTATGTTGATGCTTGAGTAATAGGTCATGATAATAACGTACATTAATTGCTCAATGTGTTATGTGTTTTTTTTAATTCTTTATTTCCAAGTATACTTTTACGGCTACTGAAAAATCAGTAAACCGTCTGTAGTTATCACCCATAACATTTGTGCAGCATTTGCTAGGTACAGTTCCCGGCTCCATTGTTGTTATACCGTCGAATACAGAGAGTGCCCACTTCACGCATCCCAGCGGATTATTATGCTGCGGCCAGGCGGCTAGTCATTCGTAGCGTATCGTTCACATGTAAGTTTAGTTACCTGATCCTTTGCAATAAGAATTGATAAAGTGGGAAAAAGAAATATAATTGTACACAATCAATCGTCGGATAAGCGTAAAATAAATAAATAAAGTTCCGAGTAGGATTTGAACTTTTTTTCTTTTTCATATTCTACTTTGGGTTGTATGTGTGACAGTCGACTGCCTTACTAATTACACCACGCTTACGCATGTGCCAAAAATCACTTACTACAGGTATAGCTGTTACGCAGTGGACTTTGATCTCGATTTTCGTGGAAAGCAAGGCGCATCGGAACAAATCAAAAATTTTCAAATGTTTGTTAAGCTTATGGGACTTAACTACGGGGTCATCAGTCCCTAAAATTACAAACTACTTATGAACTACCTTATACTAAAGATGGCACAAATATCCATGCCCGAGGGGGGATTTGAACCCCCGACCGTAGTTGCCGTGCAGACCGTGACTGAAGCGCCTCAGTCTCCTCGGCCATCGCGGCCGGCTCGGAACAAATCCTTTTAGCTTGGTTGTCTGCAGGAGTTCCCGCACAACATATCTGCGACCCATCAAAATTGGTTTGTACCATACTTGGTCTTCCCCTTTGTCAGTCCTATCGACCGAAAATAACAGCCACAGTTCGCGTTGTACGCGCCCGTGCATTGTCGATCAAAATGATGGGTGGGTTGCGTAGAAAGTGTTACCGCTTCTTTCGGAAAGTTGGTCGCAGGTGATGCTCCGAAAACGAACAGTAATACTGATCTTCAACGGTCTGTCGTGGAGGAAACGTCACGATAACACCATCACAGTCGTACACGACAAAACACCGCAACTTTCACTATACTGGGGCTCTGACGCACTTCCGACTTTCGCAGCGACGTATGATGACGCCATTCGTTGTACTGTAGTTTCAGTTTTGGCTCGTACGACGTGGCTCATGTCTCATCCTTGTGACACCGTTACGTTAGACCGCTAGCTCACAAGTGACTGTGTTTCCCTCGGTTATGCGCACGCCGGTGACGTGGGGTAAGCGAGTCCATTTGCTCGGTAATGTAGGTATGTCAGCAACGGGTGCTATCAGCGACAACAGTAGATTCCATTGCACGATGTCTCCTCAGCAGGGTTGCCATTATTTAAGTTCCCAACCACGTATATTTCTATTGTAGTAACTGCTCAAAAAACCGCTTTCCCTTGATTCTTCACACATATTATTCAAGCTGGTCAACAAACTGCTGACAAGGAAACTGACAATAACACAATGAATGTGAGGAAGAGCAACTGAAACATGCTTCTTTGTTAGGTGTGAACAACACCATAAGCATACTGACAAGTAAACCAAAAGAAGTGTCGGACTCCGATGTTTCTGAAATTTGGATATAATACACGAAAAACTAAGGGGAAATTTTTTTTAATGGTGGTAAATCATACTTAAGAGGTGAAACTTAGAGATTAGTCTAGCGATTTTATTGATTTTTATATTTTTCATGAAAGTACCTTTTGACAAATGTTCTGCAATGTGTGAGCTGTAATAAGATGTGCTTGGTGTAAAAGATGTTTGCGAATAATACATTTTTTGACGAATATCATGATTTCAAAAGCTTAAAAAAGAATGCAATCGTCAAAGCAGCAACATTGCAAAATAATATAATATTAAAAAAAATTAAATGAAAGCACAAAAAAATTGATCGAGAAAAATTAAAATTAAATACATAAATAAATACAAATAAAATTACAACAACAAAAGAAATCGTTCATTAGCTCTACGTGCGCTTTCAAACAATGTATCGTGTTCTGACATACGAAAAGAAAATTGCGGGAGGCAAGGGGACTCACCCTAATCAAGCAGCGGGAAGAGATGTAAACCTGGCCGTGCGACCTCCACGCTCTACGTCAACAAGGGTAACGCTAACGCCGACGGTTGAAATCAAGAAACTTTTTTGACACGTTTTATTCACTTTTAATCGCCATTATTTCAAAAGTAGATTTTACAGTATTCTGATAGTCGCATGTCGATTTACCGTCTATTCAACCTTTTCTTTAAGCGTTCCTCCGCTATGCTCGAGAAGCCATATTGAATCAATTTCACCTTCGGATTTAGCGACTGTGAATACCTACACATTAAAGAGATTAATCAGTTTAAAAAATTCAGGTTCACGACATGTTGATAGGCAGTAACAAAAGACCGTGGCAGCGTAAGGGTTATTTACCTCTCAAATATTTATATTAAAATACCTGTTTCTTAATTAGTCTCCCGTTTGAAGTTTTAATAGATTCTGCTTCGATTAAGTCAAAACTCAGTTTTCTAGCAAAAAATTGGTCTCTATCGGGAAAGTTGTCCCCCTAATTTTCACTCCCTTTCCTATATACCTAAGCCTATTTTCGTCTTTTCTCAAATGATGCTTTTATAACAAAACTAATTAAAATCGCTACATGAATCTCTAAGTTATCCAATTTTTCCATTTCAGTCCCCATTTTGGAGGGACCGTTTCATCCTTGGAATATGTTTTATCGCCACTAAAAAAATACGTGTCCCTTAGTTTTCGGTGTTTTATAACAAATCCAAATCACAGAAAGATCGAACAGTGAAACTTCCGAAGGTTTACTTGTAAGGCAGGAAATGACTAATGGGGATTGCGTATCACGGCTTACTTCGTTCATACATGGAATCAATAAGGGCGATCACTGCAGTTGCTTTCTTCTGTACAAAACTCTTATTTCGTTTAAGTGATAAATCTTTACATTGTTTTTATTTCCTGAAAGAATTTTTCAAAAATACCGCTCTAGCGATGGTGTTTGAGCGATATTCTAACTGTAGGAACTGCTCAGTTATTGATTTTTTTGTTTCTAACAGAAACCATTTGCTTTTTATTACTCTAAAACTGTTCACTTTGCCACACTTCACTTTACAAGAATAACATCATTTACAAATTATTTATGTTGGTTCATATATGTTGCCAGAAAACATAACCATTTTCCTTGAAGGCATGTTTTCGTTAATTCCAACAAAAATGTAACTTAATGTTATTTTTAAAGTTTAATAATGATGTTCGTACATTTAAGTCAATTTTTTTCCATTTGACGTGCATAACCATTTCTCATCTGTTCCCGCGTCACATATAAATTCTGTTTTCTAAGTTCGCTGCGGTAAAAAGGAAAGAAGAGACAGTGATCGAAATTATATCTAGCCTGAAAGATCGGTATGCTGATCCTGGGATTGGCGAATCCAGTCCCCAAAAACCGGGATTGTAAGATCCGTTCGGGATTACATTCCCCAACACAGACGGGAGTGCAAAGTCTTGTGTCCAAGAACCAGTCCGAACGTAGCAAACTTAGAGGTACATGCATCACATAACGAGAACTGAGTTATTAACAATTTGTAAACCTGTTGAACCAAACTGCTATGGTCATCAGTCCCTGAAGTAACTTAACACTAAGGACAACACACACACACACACACACACACACACACACATACACACACACGCACACACACACACACACACACACACACACACACATGCACACACAAATGTTCAAATGTTTGTATAGTCTATGTGACTTAACTACGGGGTCATCAGTCCCTAAACTTACAAACTACTTATGAACTGGACAACACACACACACACACACACACATACACACACACGCACACACACGCACACACACACACACACACACACACACACACACATGCACACACAATGTTCAAATGTTTGTATAGTCTATGTGACTTAACTACGGGGTCATCAGTCCCTAAACTTACAAACTACTTATGAACTACTTACGAACTAGGACGGCACAAATATCCATGCCCGAGGGGGGATTAGAACCCCCGACCGTAGTGGCCGCATGCACACACACTCATGCCCGAGGGAGAACTCGACCTCAGGAGAGACGCCCGCCCAGTCCGTAGCATGACGCTTTAGACCACGCGTGTATTCCGTGGAACAGAGAGAGAGAGAGAGAGAGAGAGAGGAAAGGGGCAAGGGAAGGAGAGGAACAACGAAAGGGTGAGGTGGACATGGGGTGGGGGAGGGGCAGGTATTTGGGAATTACATCCAACTGTTGTACACATATAGCATTTACAAAGTTTCTTCGGTTTCGCCACTCTTAATTATTTGTCGTTTTTCTTCTGAACAACCAACTTAGTCTGCACGTTGCTTTCTTGAGGACTTTTCTCAAACGATAGGCTATAATCTTTCCCGGTGAAATAAAAACATAAACAAACAAAGAAATGAAGACCTCCGGGGTAAATAATGATTACCCTCAACTTTTGTATTTTTAATGTATTTGGTGCAAACAATCATATCCGACAGAATGTTTCATTTTCTTCAAGTAGTACATGAATCTGTAGATAGATGACAAATATAAATATTAAAACAAATATTAAAACATGTAATAGAAACTATTTTTCAAACATACAAGTTGTCATATCTCAACACTTTATAAATGAGGGTTATCACTATTTTCCCCCGAGGTTTTCAAATATATGACTGTATGATCGTAAGATGTATACATATTGGCCCACTTTAGGTTACGATAGTAACACTAACAGTGGGCCTTTGCGATCGTTTTGTGACAGCTCGAAATTTAAATGAAAATAACGGCTTAACCATTCATCTGATACGAAAACCGAATAACTCAATTTGTAGAGTAGAAAATTCTCTACAACTTTGTTCTCTTATGTTTTTTTTTATATCTAGTATCGTTTCAGAGATATTTGGAAAAATAACGGCGATTTTGGGATGTCTACCTGTCTGTCCGTAACGTGTTCCTTGGTTTTAAGACGAATCGTTCAACCGATCAGCACCAAATTTTACATACATAATTGTGTGGCGCCAGAGACCAGAACACCCCTTTTTCAAATTTTCGGACAAAAATACGGTAGAAATACCAACAAAAAAAAAAAGCCGTTTGTAATGTAATTTTAATTGAAAATAAACCGTTCAGCCGGCCGCGGTGGCCGAGGGGACTGAGGCGCTTCAGTCACGGTCTGCACGGCCACTACGGTCGGAGGTTCGAATCCCCTCTCGGGCATGGATATTTGTGCCGTCCTTAGGATAAGCTAGTTGATAAGTAGTTTGTAAGTTTAGGGACTGATGACCCCGTAGTTAAGTCCCATAAGCTTAACAAACACTTGAACATTTTTTTAAAACCGTTCATCTGACGCGAAAATTGAATAACCAAATTTTTAGAGGAGAAAATTCTCTACAACTTTGTTCCCTTATGGTTTTTTTTTTTTTTTTCATATCTCGTATCGTTTGAGAGATATCTGCAAAAATAACGGAATTTTGACACCCTCCGTTGAATTAACGAAAACCAGCCGTTCGCAGATGTCACGTGACATTTCTCGCCCAGAACTCTCTGTGGCATACGCCACCTTGCGTTGCGTATTTGCTGATATTTTTATTGTAACTTACACGTTGTCATTTCAAAGCAATAGCGCACCGAATAATTAACAAAATCACATCGTTCTTCGTACGATAAATGATAATCTAGTGTATACAAATGTCATATTAGCATCAGTTAACAACGGCCTTTTATAGTACGAGATTCTGGAACATAACTCCTACCCGTTAGCCGTAGCGTAGCGCGCATTGCGTTCGACTGTGAAACTGTAGGGCAGTGGTTCAGAGCCCGCCGCTACCTAAATTTTTCTTCCTAAAAGGGTTTCAGACACTCTTATTAATTAATTTTTTATTCTTTAGATTATTATTTTGGTCCAGAATATTTGGAAAAACTTATAAAACAACAAATTCAAAGTGGGCCGTAAAACACGTCAGTGCAATTTTTTTTTTTTTTTTTTGTTTTTTGTTTTGTTTTATGTCGGCAGCTAGTACCCTGGTTCTGTATGGTATCAGAGAGATCAAATATACGGTTATGTGCTGTGAATTTAACGTAAGTATCCGTATGTTTGCTGACCCAGGTTTCAACGGTGGTCAACATAGCTCGATGGATGCAGGTGTTCCGGAGGCTGCATTTCCTGATGCTAAACTAAGAAGCGGTTAGAACTTCGGTCCATCCGGAGGGTACAAGGTTCACGAAGGTCACGGAGAATCCTCTCTCACGATCTCGGCCCCTTCCTGGATGAAGCCAGTCTGGGTAAGAGTCGTCCGGCTCCGTTTCCGGATGCTGGAACCGGACGTTGTTGTCCACGTCCGACCTGCCGAGTCTCTGGGTGGTCCAGACAGTCTCCTTGGATGCGGAGCTACCGTCGTCGGCCGGGGTAAGTGTCTTCCGCTGTCCTCTGGGGGATGCTGACCTGCCAGACACGTCCTTCGGCCCCCTGCCCCGGCTCGTCCTAGGGGAGTCGCTGGGCTTCCGGCAGTCGCCATTGTTCCCTGACCTGTCCGATGGGATGGGGCAAGTCTGCTGCCCTTCCGAGGTGTACTTCCCAAGACCTGGTGTTAACGTCCCAAGGGCGAGCCATCTCTCAAGAATTCACAGTCTGAGATGCTTTATAGCGAGATGACCCACCCGACCCGTAAACGCGACCCTGTAACCAAAGATCAGCTCTCTCGTTGGACAGGAAAGGGAGGAAACCGTTACTCAATTAATCGCTTACCTGTTACTGTCAGCACTGAACTGCTAGCCCCTTCATATTCAGACTTTTTTCTTTCCTTTTTTTTTTTTGTCCACGAACACATAATTTTAATTTTTGTCAACCACTTGTTATATTTCGGGCCCACAGTGTTACAGATGTCGTAGATTTCCAATTACGTCAAAGGTTGGTCGTAAACACTGTAATATATTATTTTACTTATTTATTCACGAGATATCTTTCAGCGTAAATGCCGTCGTCAGGTGTCTTTCTACAAAAACATTTCCTGTTATCAGTATGTATCCTAGATAAATAAATTTACACAAATAAAATGTACATATTTCAATTATATAGTGCAGTACGTACGATATTTAGAGGCCTTAACTGCTTCAACTGACTATTTATGAGGTGGTGTTTTATATTTCATTCTCGAATTATAGGCCAAACTGGGCATAATTTCATCGTTGATTGTAAAGAAAACACTAGAGAGAATAAGAAACACATCCACTTTTTACCAGCACTTGCAATCGGAAAATCAAACAGTAGGCACTATAGAAAATGCACTCGAAATTTTACATATAATACAGAAGAAAATATTCTGGAGTAAATTGAAGAATGTATCCACACAACTAGCGCGCAAAGAATATATTAAACGACCAAACCGATTACATGGATAATTTTACTGATGATTTAACGCTGGACAAAGAGTAATACAGTTTACCATTGTTCAGAGATCGTACTATAATGCTAAAGTCAACCAAAGACTATGTAAGGACAACCATGTCAAACATAAATGTATCATCTATAATGTCATCCTAAAATTTATAATACAATATTTAACCATACTCGCTACATAATAACATACACAGAAATAAGAAATGAAATTATGCCATATCTGTTACTTTCTATATTTTCTCTTTGAAAGAAAAATTTGTAAACTTATTTTGAGGCATTGACAGATATGTCAACTGGCTAAAATTCGTGAATGAAAAATAGAAAACACCACCTTGTAAAAAGTTGAAGAAGTTAAGGCCTCTAAATACCGTACGTACTGCGCTATATGATTGAAATATGTAAATTTTATTTATGTAATTTATCTAGTACTTCGGTACATACTGATAACAGAAAATGTTTTTGCAGAAAGACACCTGACGACGGCATTTACACCGAAAGGTATCTTGTGTAATTTACAATTTAATTTTTGTAGTTTTTGACATTACCTGACATCGCAGGATGGATCTGAGAACCAGATGTTCCTGACTTTTTTCGGTTACTCCTGTTTTAAGAGTCAGTTTATTACATCACTAATAGATCGTTCAAATGCTGTAACATTGATTTTACACGAATGACACCCTTAGTCTCTGTATAATAGGTCGTCCTTCTCGAACGAAGTAAAAATGAAAGCACTAATATTACGTAAGAGATATGACATTTTGCTTGTAAAGCCATCCATATGTCTCCGAATAATAAAAATATGTTTGGTGTGTAAGTAATTACACACGCATTCATGAGTTAACTCATACGATGTTTCTGAAGCCCTGGATTCAAAGGTGACTAATATAGAATAACGTAATAGAACATGACTGCTAGTATATGAATGTCATTGCGGCGGAGTGGCCGAGCGCATTGAGGCACTAAGCTCTGATGCGCGACGTCGTTCCCGTCGGGGGTTCGAATCCTCCCTCGGGCATGGATGTTTGTCTTGTCTTTAGTATAAGGTAGTTTATAAGTAGTTTGTAAGTTTAGGGGCTGATGACCCCACAGTTAAGTCCCATAAGCTTAACAAACATTTTTTATGTATGTGAACGATCGACATTTAAGTGACTGTCCGTTGTTCGAGAAAGTGTTTTGTGCCGAAAGGAAACAATTTACGTGTTTAAATAGAAAAATATAAAAAAAAATCGACACAATCCTTCTGGAAGGACGTCAGGATCATCTGGGTTCTTCAAAAGGAAAACGCCAAGATCGCAGCATGATAAATTAATTTACTGACGAACAGTTTCGATGGGCAATGTTATCATTATCTAGTCGTAATAATTACACACTGTGTTCATTTTTTGTAAATAAAGAAGGTTAAACATAAAGTGCAGCATTTCAGTTAGTCGAAATATAAAGTACACAAGTTATATTTTGACTAAGTGCAATGTACACTTTCTCTTTATGACCAGGTGATGCTGGCATAGCCCATCTAAACCGGTCGCCAATAAATTAATTAATCATACTGCGATCTTGGCGTTTTCCTTTTCAAGATAATTAATTTGTATAATTTTTCGGCACTAAATTTTAGCTTATACATTTGTAAAGAAACCTTTTTGAAACCCAAATTATGATGCACTAAGGATATTATCGTTGCTCAGGTGTCTAAAATGCAGCATATTCTCAAAAATTTGAAGTCTTGCTCATTCACGTTAACCTAAGGAGAGTTCTGAAGGACATAGGCTATGTATTTTCAATATATATGATAACGGGGAAATGTTATCACAAAAACTTCCACAAGTTTTCTACCGATATACTTCGAGGTTTCTCGTAATACGTTGTTGAAAATTCAAGTGGCAGTAGTATAAATTTCTTATACAGGGTGATTTAAAAGATAAATATTTTAATAATTTCTTCTACAAGTAAAACTAAAGAAAAAATTCATATTAGCATAGGTATACAAATGTTTCGTGACGGTGTTACGGTTAATAAAGGATTTTGTCAGAAATTTAGCTAGTATCAATCTGTCGCAAAACTGTACGAGGTTACAGTAAAGACGAATTCCTTTTATTTGTTGTTATTGAATGGGCGAATCTAATATAACATGTCACAGACGTGTATCTGCAGTAGTTTTTCAGAAATTCTAGAGAAGTAAAGAAATAATTTTGGAAAATTTGTAATTTATTAACTGCTCAGACCACCATTTCTTTTTAAATTTTTTTTTTTTTTTTTAATTCCAGGCAATTGCACAAAGTTTTCAACAGAAGATGTTGTGGTCTTCAGTCCACAAACTGGTTTGATGCAGCTCTCCATGCTACCCTTTCCTGTGCAAGCCTCTTCATAGGCTGAATGGCAACCTACTTCCTTCGGGCCCCCTCTACGATATTTACCCCAAGCACGTCCTTCTAATACTATGTTGAAGATTTCTTGATGTCCAAGAATTTGTCAACCTACCCTTCTCTCAGTTAGGATATTCCCAGAACTTCTTTTTTCCTAGTTCTGATGAGCACCTCCTCACTATTACGTGATCCACCATGCAATCTTCATTATTAGTCTGTAGCACCACATTTCAAAATATTATATCATATTATTGTCTGAACTCCATATTGTCGACGTCTCACACCCACAATGCTACACTCCAGACAAATACCTTCAGAAAGGAAATTTATATTGGATGTCAACAAATCTCGTTTCTTCAGAAACGCTTATCTTCCCATAGCCATTCTGCATTTTATATCTTCTTTACTGCAGCCATCAGAAGTTGTTTTGCTACCCAAATTACTGTTATTGTCTCATTACCTAATCTAATTCTTTCTCCTCATTTTCCGACACTACATTCCATGATCTTTGTTTTACTCCTGATAATGTTTATATCTTCCTTTCAAGACACTGCCCATTCCGTTCAACTGCTCTTTCAGGTCTTGCTGTCTCTAGTAGCATTACTATGTCATCGGCAAACCGCAAAGTATTAATTTCTTGAAACTTCCTGGCAGATTAAAATTGCGTGCCGGAACCGGGGCTCGAACCTGGGACTTTCGCCTTTCTCGGACAAACGCTCTACCGACTGAGCTATCCCGACACGACTCACGATGCAGCGTCACAACTTTACTTCCGCCAGTACCTCGCCTCCTACTTTCCAAACTTCACAGAAGCTCTCCTGGGAACCATGTAAGACTAGCACTCCTGGAAGAAAGGAGCCACAGCCTAAGGGGTGTTTCCAGAATGAAACTTTCACACTGCAGCGAAAGTGTGCGCTGATATGAAACTTCCTGGCAGAAAGGCAACGGTCCCAGGTTCGAGTCCCGGTTCCGGCACACAATTTTAATCTGCCAGGAACTTTCAAAAAAATGTTTGTAAAGCTTATGGGACTTAACTACGGGGTCATCAGTTCGTAAACTTAGAAACTACTTATGAACTACTTACGAACTAGGACGGCACAAATATCCATACCCGAGGGGGGATTCGAACCCCCGACCGTAGTGGCCGTGCTGACCGTGACTGGAGCGCCTCAGTCACCTCGGCCACCGCGGCAGGCGGGAACTTTCATATCAGCGCATACTCCGCTGCAGAGTGAAAGTTTCATTCTGTTAATTTCTTCTCCCTGAACTTTGTTTCCTTCTCCAATTTTCTACTTGCGTTCCAGAGCTTGTTCAGTGTACAGATCGAACAACATTGCGGAAAGGCTGCAACGCTGTCTTACTCCCTTCACTACCACTGCGTCCCTTTCATTATCTTTAATAACTCCTGTCTGGTTTTTGTACAAGTTGAATATAACTCTTCGGTCTCTATATTTTACCTCCGCTACCTTCAGCATTTTGAAAGAGTGTATTCCAGTCAACAGATATTTTACAGAATTTAATTTTGGAAAATGATGGTATTAAAGTTAATATGTCAGGTAATCTGTTTTTATTGATACCGTAGCACATGTGAACACTACAGAAAATAACTCGTTTCGAGGTTAGGAAACGACTGAAACCACTCAACAACGGTTGCCAACATTCTTAATGGTGAGTAAAGAAATTTATTTATATAATATCTGGAATTAACTTGTATTATCTCTGAAATTATTATTGGGATTGATCTCTATACTACCTGGATGTTGAACTTTGTCTGAGCGTGCCATCCATAGATGTTCATATTTCGTATCTTGCCGAATTCAGATATGGCTGATATGAAGTATTAGAAGAAAACGAAAAGAAAATATGTTCTAATTCCGCAAGTATGTTACAATGTTAGTCTGATACTTGCGTATTGACATACGTTTCAAATCAAGAGGTAACCAAGTAATTATCTATCATGTAATATCTGATGCGAATTCGTATGCCAAATTTAAACATGGCGAACAAGGCGAACACGTGTGAAAAATATTTGAATTTGCAGGCACGCTGCAGTCTTATGCTCAGACTCCAGAGTTATACATCCAAGTTATATAGAGATCACTGGCAAACAAATTTACTTGTATAATCTCTGGAATTAACTTGTATCGTCTCTAGAATTTCTGAGAAGCTACTGTAGATTCATGTTTGGGACATGTTTTATTAGTTTCACCAGATTAGCAACAACAAAATAAATGGAAATAGAGCTTTACTTTAACCTTGTACAATTTTCCGATGATTTCATATCAGCAAGGTTGTTAAATTTCAGCTAAAATCTTTTATTAACCATAACTCAGTAACTAAACGTTTGTGGACCTATGTTTATATGAACCTTTTTTTAAAGATTTACTTGTAAAATAACATATTAAAATATTTGCATATCTTCGTGAATCACCCTGTATATGTTATTTAAATGTGTATGTATTAGGGAAGAAGAATGACCAAAAATCTCGAAGAGTTTTGGACGGATTTAGTTCAAAATATTGAAATAAAAAGCTCAAAAGAATATAGGAAACATATTTTTTGAACAACAAAGTACAGGTGTTCTGTAAAAACCAACAATGCTGTGAAAATGTATTTAAAGCACTAGGTAGACCACTTTTCTCATAGATATTCTTATACATAATTTTACACAATTTTGTGAAAGTCTGAGTGCTATTTTCTTTCCTTCCTCGCAGTCGGGTTTTAGAGGAAAATTGTATTTAATGTTTGTAATCCCAGTTCAGAGACAAATATATCGGTCCACAATACTTCCTAATTCTGCAATTGGAAACGTGATCCACATTCCCTTTGTTTCATAGTACCAACCAATATACCTCTTTTATTTCAAGCATTTTCACATTCAAATCAAGGCTTAATTTGTGTTAAGAACAAATATGGCTCAAGGTCAGAAATAGATCTAAGAGGACAAAGAGTTGGAGATGATATGGCATACACGGAGAAGTGGGTGCCGCAATGCGGAAAGCAAGGGGGAAGGAAATTTGGAATTTATATCCAATTCCTATACAGTTTTAGCAATTGTAAGTTATTGCCGAGTTCGCCAGGATTTATAATTTATCGTTTCTCTCCTGACCAACCAATTTAGTCCACACGTTGATTTCTAGTGGATTCTTCTCAAACGATTCTATTAGATGTTGACACACAGTTTCGACAAAAAGGTAATGCAAAATTACATAACACTAGTTGGATTATGACACTGTTCGATTGTTATTGTTGTTGTATACGGTTCATGTAGTTAATGTATTGCAATTTTAAGTGAGAAGGGATGTCTGAAGGCCCTAATATTACCAGGTGAAATAAACAAAGAAATATGTAACAGATTTCGAAAACATTATTTCCGAGGAAATGTATAAAGTTTTCTACATGTACATTTATTCTCCGTAAGCCACCCGAGACTGTATGGCGCAGCTACTTCCTGTAGCAAAAATTCAAATGTTTGTAAAACTGTGGGACTAAGGTTATCAAACCCTAGGCTTACGAACTATTTAACACAAACTAACCTAAGGACAACACATACCTCCGTGCCCGACGGGAAGCAACCGCGCGCTCAGTAGTAAGGCGCCTTAAAGCTCTCGGACATTCCAGCGCGGCACTTCCCGTACCACAGACACTTCCTCCTCCTCCAGTCGCGTATGGTTCATGGAAAACACAATTGCCTGCTAGCCTCCATGTATGCTCAAATCTAATTTTTTCCTGATGCTGGAGGAAGAAATACATTGGTCCACTCTTCGAGAAACGTACGTTTATAATACTTTGGCAGTAGCCCCTACCGTGATGTAGAACGCCTCTCTTGCAGCATAATTTCCGTGACATTTTCGTGCTTACTTGGAGCTTGAAACATGTATCTTAATTTACATAAAAATTGAGGTGTTTGTGCCTATATTTCACTCTGCAGTGATCTCTTCTAACAGATCAGGTAATCTGGGTGAACAGGCAGGATCGCGAAGAGACTGACTTCTGCTGAAAACCCTATGAGGCGCGAGAATCGTGTATATTTGCTCCAATTTTTGGTCGGATGCGTGGGCAGATGCTCCATCCTGTTGGAAGTAACAGCTTATCCTTTATTTCTTTGTTAATTCTGCAAGAAATGGTTTCAAAGTAATCGTGCCACTTATATTTCTTCGATTCTGTACGCTAAGGAAGAGATTTTTCTGCAGTGATACTGCAAAGGATCTTTATACTCGCAATAAGATACATTTGTGTGTGACGAAATTCAACTGCCAGCCCTTGCATGGAGCGCCGCTAAGCTGCAGACTCTCCTGTACTTCGCTACAGTTTTCCAGCGTTGTGAAGACTGTGAAAAGCATCACTGAATGTATGACGTTATTTACTAGTTACTTATATATGTCACTGTGAAAAAGACGATCGGTTAATCCTAGAATTCACTGTTAAAAATCACCATTTACCATCGGGATGTGGAAAAGTCCGAAATTACCTTTTACGTGCATAGATTTCAAACTTTTTCCGGGAGATACGCGAACTAGTGAAAGCTACATACGTTAAAAACACCTTCGCATTTACTGAATTAGTTCGTATTGATTCTAAAATTTCATTATTACTTATTCTTACATTAAAATATGATTGTAATGGTATTCCATATGAAAATTAGTGGAAAATTTTATGGTAAAATAAAAATGTTACGTTGTGTTTATCAATTTTGGTTATAACACTGCTGACGGTTGTGGCATTTATAATTACACAAAATGCTCTCTTCGAACCCTTGTCTTCCAACGAAAGACATTTGGGCAACCACCACGTGTACACTGAAGTCTTCTCTTCTTACTTCTTTGACAATGATAAAATTTCCGTTGCACAATGTTAAGTGGTCGCTAGTGTACTGTGACTTCGGTATGGCAGCTATTGTACCATTCTGTATACTTGTTACCACTGCTATTACTGATTTTGCATCAGTTTTTGTCCTGCTTACCTGCAGCACTTTATTTCTCGCTTTCTGCCCGATTGAAAGTTTTGTAATTTTGATATATGATGCTGCATTACTTGGAGTTCATGATTTTCTTAACAAGCCTGTAGGACCCGCGTCACTTTTTTAAATGGTATTGGAAGTCGTCAGCGTCTGGTCACAACCAGCACTGTTGCCGCTATCTCGGTGTTAAATGTCGTCAAATAATATGTCTAAGGTGTTCCTTCATCTGTAGCAACTGCACTTTCTACCTGTGTTGGTTCTGTTCCATTTTTTGATCCCATGGAATCAGTTCCTTGACCGTCATTTTTCCTTTCTTGTGAGTCAGTCATTCTGTAGTTTAACGTTGTTTCCAAATTTCTTCAATGTTTTAATTTTTATTAAATCACGTAACACCGAACATAGTTGTATGTGGTGTACATATAATTCCTTTATGATAAGCCTTATTTTTCATTTCTTGTACAAAGCTTAACAGTTGAAATTTTATTTGATTCTATCAAGAAGTAATCATTAGGAAATAAAATAACCCGAGGGTTCTCGATTAAAACTGGCTTAAGACAAGAGGGCGGTTTATCATCGAGTTTATTCAGTATAGCCCTTGAAAAGGACATGAGTGAGATCAACAACAAAAATCTCT
Source organism: Locusta migratoria (assembly GCA_026315105.1). NCBI lineage: Eukaryota > Metazoa > Arthropoda > Insecta > Orthoptera > Acrididae > Locusta > Locusta migratoria. Next base: position 102,898,553 of record CM048750.1, on the reverse strand, counting down.
TCTCTCACAACTTTTAGTATGTGAAAGGAATATACTCATTTTGCCTATGATGATGATTCTGCCATAATACTGCGTTTACAGGTCAGACTTGGAGTCCTGATGGAGGTGTGCAGCCATAATTATCAATGTAATAAGAAAGAAGTTAAAAAAGCTGATTGGCTGCTGACAATAGCCGGCCGCGGTGGCCGAGGGGACTGAGGCGCTTCAGTCACGGTCTGCACGGCCACTACGATCGGGGGTTCGAATCCCCGCTCGGGCATGGATATTTGTGCCGTCCTTAGTATTAGTTAGTTCATAAGTATTTTGTAAGTTTAGGGACTGACGTCCACGTAGTTAAGTCCCATATTAACAAAAATTTGAACATTTGTATTTGCTGAAAATAAAACCATGCAGGTGATGATAAAATCTTTATTCCTTTTGTACTGACGCGTTTCGGGCGTAGCCCATCTTCAGAGTACCTGGTAAGCGTAAAAACTAAGGTAATATATGTACAGTCAAACAGTTAAAAGTAAACGTGATACAAAAAGAGATATGACACTAGAAATAATTTATACATACCATGACACTACCCATTTAAGTATAGACAAAACGCAATGGCCAGTAGAGGCTGGCCACTCATCAAACACCGATAACATTAATATGTGTGTACAAAACTGAAATCAAATTTTTCCAGTGCCGTTAGGGCGAATACAAACCACTTGAGGGCAGTACCTCACTTAAGACGTCATAAAGATATATGAATACTACAGTCCATATACACAAACAAAATAAAATATTTAGCCTTGTACAGAAATTTGCAGAATATTAACGTGGAAAAAATTAAGAATTTTCTCGAATCAGGTGTTAACACAAATGTGACAGTCGCAGCGTATGAGAGCCGTTCGCCAGAGGGCTGTTTTAACTTCTTTCTTATTACATTAATACTGTGTTTAGTTGAGTGGCCATCTTCGGCAGTAGCTGTTAAAATTAACTATAAGAGGTAATCCGTCTTTTGCTGACTGAAATTAAGACATTTATTTTAGACCAAACGCGTTTTGTTTTTTATTTTAAAAGAATCCTCTGTGGTTTGTAAATAATACAAAGGTTGGTAGAATTTGTTTTGTGCATATAGATTAAAAAGAGTTTATTAACTTTTTGTGCACCTTAGGCCTATGTGTTTCTAATTGATGTTCAGTCTACTTACTCACAGTGTTATTATCTGTTCTTTAGGTCCTACTGCTGTTTCTCCGTCTTTTTAGATGGGGTTAGTTGGGTTGTGACGTGCGTTTTTTGCTTGTATACGGCACTTTTCCACCTGTTTTTGTGTCGCTTTTTCTGTACCATTTCTTAGCACTTATTTTAAACTGCCTAAAGTTCGCACATCACCTGTCTGTGAGTATAATGACTTTCGTGTTGAAACTTCCTGGCAGATTAAAATTGTGTGCCGGAGCCGGGATTCGAATCTGGGATATTTGCCTTTCGCGGGCAAGGGCTCTACCGTGTGAGCTAGGCACGCCTCACGGTCCGTCCTCACAACGTCCGCCAGTACCTCTTCTCCTACTTTCCAAACTCCACAGAATTCTCCTGCGAACCGTGCAGGACTAGCACTCGTGGAAGAAAGGATATGGTGGAGACATGGCTTAGCCACAGCCTAAGGTATATTTCCAGAATGAAACTTTCACTCTGCAGTGTCGCTATGTTGCTTTTATCTGTTCAACGTATTTTTTTTTTTTTTTTTTTTTTTTTTTTTTTTTTTTTTTTTTTTGTGGTCTCCGTGTGTGTGTGTGTGGGGGGGGGGGGGGGGGGGTGTGTCTGTGTGTGAGTGTTTGTCTGTGGGTATGAGTAATTTTTTAAAGATTTTTCTTTTTATTTTAGAGAAGTGGGTGTCTGAGATGTTTTTCAGAAATGTAAATGCAGGTTTGGTTGGGATGTGGTAGGGTGAAGGGGAAGGGTGTGAGTAGTGGTTTGAGTGTTTGTGAGGGAGAGTTGGTTTTCAGAGTGGAGGGGGAAGCTATTTATTCGCGTTTATTTTTATGTCAGGCGGTCGATAAGCTTGAAAAATATGTAGTTTACTAGATTGGTTTGATCATTTATAAGATGTTTCTTTTCTCTTATTGTTTTTTGGATATTTTACTTTTCTTGGAGGGTGAGGTGTTTCTTGTTGTTGTTTATTCTAATGATTTCCAAGTCTGTCTCTCTGGAGGTTATTGTATGTTGGTTTTGGCATGAATGTTCTGCAAAGGTTGAGTGACTTGTGTGACACTTCCAGGCTCGTAAATGTACTTTACATGTTCTTTTAGTTTGACCAATGTATCTTCCTGATTTTCTGTATGGATCTGTATTTTCTACTGATTTTGGGAAATATTTTTGAAGTAAGTTGTTGGTCTGGTGGGCTATTATTATGCCATGTTTTTTTGACAATGTTGGATATTATCTGTGTGTATTTGTGGTTGTATGTCATTGTACGCCATCTGTTGTTTTGTTCATTTTCCCCACTTTGTGTCGTTCTTGTATTTGTAACTTGTGAGTTTGTTTGTGTGGTATTCTGCATTTGTGATTGTGGTCATGGTGTGTTTGTTTTTTTAAATTTTATTATTGAGCTTTGCTACTAGGATTTGTATCCACTGTTTGTGGCTATTTGAACTAAGGTATTCATTTTTTCTGTTAGTTATTTGTTTCTTGTGGCGTCGTGTTTAGTCTGTGGAGCATTTATATAAGTGCGCGCTAGTTTCTGTGTACATGGGTGATTTGATGTCTTTTGTATAATTGTGTCTGTTGTTGTTGATTCACTGTATATATCAAATGTGTGCTGGTTATTCTGAATATATATGGTGACATAGAAGAAGTTTAACTGCCCTTCTATTGTGAATTGGATCTTGTTATGATCAGAATTAATGTCAGTATGTAACTGGTCTATTTTACAGTTTGGATCATCTATGAGGCACAATATGTCGTATCTGTTGGGGACTATTTTGTTAAATATGCTCCATATGGTTCATAAAGATGTTTACTATAGTACATGATACTGGGGAGCTCATTGATAATCCTTCACTTTGTAAGTAAAATTCATTCTTGATATGGAAATAGTTCTGTTCTGTTATTAGTTCTAGAATTTTTTAATTTATCGCTGATTTTATTTCAACCCTCCGAAACGTTTAAGTATTTCGATTTCGGGAAAGTCTTGAAGTGTCAGAATGTGTCAAGAGAAGTAAACATATGTATACATAAGTCATTGATTGTTCGTGTAGTTCTCTATGGCTCCCAAAGATTGAGAGGTAAAGTAATGTAACATGTATTTGTTTGTCGTTACTGTATGGCTGCAGTCTATCTCTTTTGATATGTAAATTGCAACAAAACAAAAAGAGAGGCACGTTATGATTTGTTTAATTTGATGATTTAGTATGCAAAACGTTTAATTTTTATATACAAATTATCTGAGTAATCGTAATGATAAATTAGATCGCCAACATGTTTTCCTAAACATAGAAAAGTTAATCTTGATCTATCTGACCAGTGGCACACACCGTACTTAGCTTGCATTTACCGCGAATCTATGATCCAACGCAAAGTTCCAAGCGGCTGGAAAAAAGTGCAGGTGACTTTCGTGGATAAGAAAGACAAAAGAACAGACACACATAATTACAGGCCTATATCATTAACATCAGTTTGCTGTAGAATTCTTGAACATATTTTCAATTTTAATATAGTAAATGTCTTTGAGCTGGAAAAGCTTTTGTCCATGCATCAACACTGGTTTAGGAACCATCGTTCGTGCGAAACTCAGCTTGCCCTTTTCTCTCATGACATCTTGCGAGCTATGGGTGAAGGACAACAGGCATACTGAATATTTCTCGATTTTCGATAGGCGTTTGGCACGGTATCGTACTTAGACTACTAGCGAAGGAATGAGCATATGGAATAGATACCCACATTGTATCGAAGACTGCTTAAGTAATAGAACCCAATACGTTGTCCTCGATGGCATATGTTCAGCAGAGACTAAGGTATCGTCAGGAGTGACCCAGGTGAGTGTGATAGGACCGCTATTATCTTCTGTCAATATAAATTATCTTACGGACAAAGTTAGTTGCAATTTGCGGTTGTTTGCTGATGATACTGTGGTGTGGTGGAAGGCGGATGGTCGACCAGTTTATTGGGAGACTTTTGCGAAGGTGTGATTCGTCTGTAAAGGAGACCGCATATAAAACGCTTGTATTGCTCAGGTGTTTCCAAACCCAACAGATCGGTTGAAAAAAAAAAAAAAAAAAAAAAAAAAAAAAAAAAAAAAAAAAGAGATAGAAGCAATTCAGAGGCGGACGGCTAGACTTATTACCGGTGGGTTCGATCAATGCGGGGGTATTACCGAAATGCTTCGGGAAATGCAATGTGAGTCACTGGAGTCAAGGTGACTTTCTTTTCGAGAAGTACTGTTGAAGAAATGTAGAGGGCCGGAATTTGAGGTGGACTGCAGAACGATTCTACTGCCGTCAACCTACACTTCTCGTAAAGACCACAAAGATGAGATCAGAGTGATTAGGGGTCGTACAGATGCAAACAAGAATTCGTCATTCCCTCTTTCTCTATGCTAGTAAAACAGAAAAGCAAGGAACTGGTACTGAACACTCTCCGCCACGCACCTTTGGGTGTATAGCGGAGTATTTATGTAGATGTAGAATAAAACGTTCTGCGCTGGTTTATTTTCAATATCTGAGTATTGAATATAGACCCTTTTAATGCTGAAAAATATGAATTAATATAAAAGTCACTCATTAGGTTTTTTGCTTATGCTCTGACGGTTTCTCACATTTTTTCTGTCGGTTGTTAGAGACAGCATAATTTAGGTTTACTGCCTCACCAGTGGTGTCTACACAGGTCACAGCGTAATGCTTTTCGCAGTCTCGCCTGTAGTTCAATGGAAGTTACTAGGAGCCTGGAATAGACATTACAGATTTATATAGTGAACGCGAAACGTCATAGTAATGAGCGACATACTCTAGTGCCAGAATCTGTATGCTGGTTTAGGTTTCTGTCAAAGTTCTAAGGGCGTACTTGTCTCGAATAGTCAACCTACATATTGTTTCCGCCTACGTGTATCTCTTGAAAAGATTTGCAGTCATTTTGGTTCACTTCAGGTTGTTGTTGTGGTCTTCAGTCCGGAGACTGGTTTGATGCACCTCTCCACCCTACTCTATCCTGTGCAAGCCTCTTCATCTCCTCATAAGAACTACTATAATCTAGCTACAGAAAAACGCAACCAGTTACTTTTATGAAATGGAGCTTGCTTTATTCCACGAACCGTCGAACCTTTTCAAGTTCATCTTCAGATGGTACAGGAAGTTTACAGGGTCATTTCGTAGTGAGATGCTGGGTGCTGGCTCTGTGGTAGGTAATTGACATGCTTTAATACTTCGTTATGGGCTTTGTTTACATCGCGATTTGGCACTGGGTATGTTTTAACGTCAAGTTCTGTTACTTACTGTGGCTTTATGGATGGCTTTTGCAGTAGGCTTCCATTTGTCAGGAGAGTTGGTTGTAGTAATAGTAACTTGGTTTGTCAATGTCACAACACTTCACCAGCAGCTAGCATGCGCTTTCACAACTAGTTTTATTAACAAAGGTCTTCATTCAAAGATATGGCACTTTTCAACACAGAAGTTTGTTTTTGATTGAATGTTACATACACTATGTGTTACCAAGATTGTCGTTTTTGTGAGCGTCTACAAGTGAATAAATGACATCAAAAATGTTTACATAGCTTCATATAAGCATTGAATTTTACAGTTAAGGGCAGAAATAAAGGTACATATTATTTGTTGTATTCTTTTTGTTTATAAATTAATGTGCCCTGGAACTAGTAAACTAGGAACTGCTTATAACATCTAGGCCTACTACCAGTAATATTTTTAAATATAGAACAGAAAGTTATAAATAAATATCAAGTTATATACAATATATTACAATTATGTTCATTTTGAAAGGGTGACATAATCAAAATCATGGGAAGGTTTGGGATAAGTTGGGGGATGGAAAGGGGGGGGATTTTAATATTCTAGCTGCTTTGAACAAGTAAATCTTCAAAGTTTTGTATGAAATATTTGTTTTTCAGTTCAGTCTGGTCATTGAGTAGAGTGCCTGATGCCGTGTTTGTGTGGATAAAGGTCAATCTCTTCAAGAAGGTAAAGTTTCATGCCTGTGTTTGCAAGATGGAGTATATGGAGGTTTTGATGGATGTTTTGGGCAGAGTGTTTATTTTCTGCAAGGTGTGTGGCAAAGCTAGATTTGTTTAGATTGTTAAATCGGAGTTCATCCATGTGCTCTTTAAATCTTGTTCTGAAACCTCTACCTGTCTGACCAATGTAGAAGCTTAGACATGAATCACAGGTAAGCTTGTAGACGCCTGACTTGCCACTGAGGAAGCCAACAACAACAAATGTCTCCATTCGTACCTCTTCATGTCATCCAGACCAACATAAGAAATTACCCTGTAAACTTCCTGTACCATCTGAAGATGGACTTGGAAAAGTTCGAAAACCGGTTCATGGAATAAAGCAAGATCCATTTCATGAAAGTGATTGGTTGGGTGTTTCTGTACCTAGATTATACTAACAGCCACGGGTTCTCTAACATCCACTATGGATAATCTAAATACTGATTACTATATTCTCCTCTTGGTTTCCCTCTGCGATTCCCTCCCCCCCCCCCCCCCCACACACACTTCCCTCCAATGCTAAATTTACGATTTCATTATGTCTCAGAATATGCTCCACCAATCGACCCCTTCTTTTAGTCATGTCAAAAATTCCTTGTCTCTGCAATTCTGTTCAGTACCTCTCCATTAGTTACGCGATCTACCCAAGTAATCTTCAGCATTCTTCTGTAGCACAAAATTTCAAAAGCCTCTATTCTCTTCCTGTCTAAACTACTGATCGTTCTAGTTTCACTCTCCTACAACACTCCACACAAATGCCTTCAGAAAGGACTTTGTTACACTTTCTCTTTTTCAAAAAACGCGTTTCTTTCCATGACCATTCTGCTTTTATATCCTCTGTACTGCGACCATCGTATGTTATTTTACTGCCCAAGTAATAAAACTCATCTACCACCTTTATTGTTTCGTTGCCTAATCTAATTCCTTCATCATCGCCTGATTTTCTAAGACTTCATTCCATTACCCTTGTTTTGCTCTTGTTAATGTTAATCTCATACGCTCCTTTCACCGGACTGTTCATTCCGTTCAAATGCTCTTCCAAGTCCCTTGCTGTCTCTGAATTGAATAACATTGGAGAAAGACTACAACCCTGACTTACTCCCTTCCCAAGCAGTGAGCCCCTTCCACGCCCTTCAACTCTAATTACAAATGTTTGGTTAATGTACAAGTTGTAAATAATCCTCCGTTCTCTATATTTTCCCCTGCTGACTTCAGAATTTGAAAGAGTGTATTCCAATCACCATTGTCAAAAGCTTTCTCTAGTTCTACAAAAGCTAGAAATGTAGGTTTACTTTTCCTTAATCTATCGTCTAAGATATTCATAAGGTGAGTATTGCCTACCGTGTACCTACATTTCAGCAGAATGTGAATAGCAACAAAGAATAGGATGAACGGTTTAAGGAAACTAACCATGTTGGTGGCAAGGCAACAAGCGGAAGACCTATACTGTGGGCGATATTGTTGATATAGTATTGTCTATCGTGTTCCTACATTTCTCCTGAATCCTAACTGATCTTGCTTGTGGTCAGCATCTGTAAGCCTTTCCATCCTTCTGTAAATAATTCGTGTTACAATTTTGGAACCATGACTTATTAAACTAATGGTTCTGTAATTTTTACATTTGTCTGCGCCTGCTTTCTTTTCAATGGGGATTATTAAATTTTTCTTAAGGTCTGAGGGTATTTCGTCTATCTCATGCATCTTACTCACCAGCTGGAATAGTTTTTTCATGGCTGTTTCTCGCAAAGACTTCAGTAGCTCTTTTATACATACGTCAGAAATAGTCACATTTTACCTTTTAATCTAATATGACGATCCATTTTGGTGACGTATTTTGTAACATGTTGACCATGCTTTATCCGTTTTATATCTCTACGAGAAACTTTTTATGTAACTTGTGCTCCCAAGTAGAAACCTTGTAAATAATTTTGAAGATAATGATTTAAATCATTGAAAGCGGTCAAGAAAAATAAATATATTTTATCAGCGAACTTGGCGTAAAAACCTAAAGAAGGTGTACTTTATTAACATTTAAACAGATCGCTCTCCGTAGGCCAGGTAAACGTAAAAGCGAAATTTGATTAATGATATCGAAAATAAAAATCGCACTTCCCTTTTTATGAGCCCCTATGGAAATATTTATATTTATATAGTTTTTTGGCCGAAATACTTGCAAAAATTATAAAACTATAGGAAAACATGAAGTTGGCCATGAAACACGCCTATGCGATTTTGTCACAGTGAACCATACCGACTGAAACGGGAAAAAAGAGGAAGTGACATCGGTACAAAATGTATCCCCGCCACACGCCTTGCGGTGGCTCCTACGTTGAAAGACGGCTGTCTGCCGCCTTCCGTAGGTTTTTAACTCTGTAAATTATCTAAGCTCACTAGACAGCCTTTTTTGCTAAACGAGAACCCCTCTCGCTCGGAGGCATGAGGTATAGCATTTCATGTCATGTTTTTAAATGTTAGTTTCTGTAATATTGCTGGGATTTTATTATGCTAATAATTTATCATTGTGTCAATGAATGTGGCAATATGAAATGTTTTTCCGTGACGCCACTCTCCCTGTGAGAATGTGTACTTGCTTTATTCTGTATGTGCATGTATAAGAATCTTCTAGCATGGAAGTCTGTGTGTATGTATGAGAATTTTCGTCGTCGGCTGCTGGCTGCTCGGTACTAGTGTTTCTCTGGCTTCGTATTGATAGCTAGTCGTTACCAACCTCTGCTGTTGATGCTACCAAAGAGGTTCCTCCACCCTTTGGTTACAAGTTGGGTTGGCAATACCCATTTAGCGAGTTTCAGCTCTTCCCCACCACCCCGTTTTCCTGAATTTGCCGATTTCCGGTGGTGAACGGGACTGGGTGGCCGATCTGAACATTCTATGGGTGCGCTTTGACCGGTAATACGTTCTGGATTTTCTTTTCTCCTTTGAGATGGTAGCGATTCGTTGTCTGGTTCAGATCTTAGGTTCATTTTTCGGGATAATTTTCTGCGATCATGTACAGAAATGTATTCAATTTCATTTTGGTAATCTTGCATAGGTAAACACGATGAATATGCAAACAATTCGGTTTTATAATGGCTGGGAATCGGTAACCTGTGTGAGACTAGCTGGCGGTGTATGAACTGTTTAATTCCTTTCTAGCTTTATGGAACGCAACTAAAATGTAGGGTTTTTTTATTCTGTATAATGCATGTGAAATATTCTTATCCGTTTTCTCCTTCTGCGAGTGATATGTACTCCACGTGGTGTGTTCTTAAAACAAATCATCCAGCTATCCCTGTGTCTGTTTCTATGCCACTCAGGCAAGAAAATATGCATGTATCTTTCTGATTTCCATTAGTACCTCACGATCTCATCTCCGTCTATTTTTAAATTGTTCTTTTGTTTCCAAATTTGTACTTTGCTTTCAGACTCCGTTCGTAAATTCTCCTCTAGCCTTGTACGACTCCCTTTATTAGCTTGCTTATGAAATACTACGTATTTCTAGGGGCTGCATGCCGTATTCCTTAGTTGATTTACTCCGAATTTTTTCGTCCATCCACGTGAAACCTTCCCAATCGCGTCTAACTGTATTCCTTTAGCTTCCTTGTGATATCCTAAGCATTTCTAAGGGTTGCATGCCCTAGATATTTTTCTTTATTTTTCAGAAATTGAATTTTTATATTTTTTACTGGTTTTCGGAACCACGTGGCCCCGAACTCCGACTTCTAGGGTTTATAGCTAGTCACTTGAGTTCTTGCCACTGCTCACTTACCAGTGCCTTCATATTGTGTATTCTTGCTTGGTAATAGGTGATTCTGTTGTTTTTTTGTTGAAATGAATACGATCTTTAAGCACTTCGCCTTCAGTGGGGTGCGAATATATAATGTAGCAGACATGTTCCGAGTGTCTTAATAATTCCACATACTCACGGTTTGATTTGAATGGAAATTAATCTCGCTATTATCGCGTACCATCTCAAGTAAAGAAAGAGAGACGAGAGCGACCTACGAAGTTTATTTTTTCTTGTGTTGTGTGGTACATCCTGGTACGCTGAATTTCGCCTACGATAGCGGCGCCTGCTTCTGCTTCGTATCAGCACGCTGAGTTGGGTGAGATTCGCTATGCTTCGCGCGTGTGAGTGGCTGAATGCTTGTTGATTGTAAATCCCTCCTCTGACGATGTTTAGTTCAGATTACTTTAAGTTAGTAGTTCAACGAGGAAGTAGTCAGTAGTTCATGCGAATCCTTTAGCTGGTTTTATGGCCATAGTTACATGTTTAAAGCGAGCTTTTAACTGGCTCCCTTCAGCTAGAGTTAATTTTACAATTAACGGTGGTCTTTGAATGTGCATGAATCGAAATTAACTGCGGACAAACTGCCGGCACCTAGTGAAGCGGCGCCGCAGTGCAAAGTGTTTGGACGCCACCTGGTGGTGCCGGCTGCTGCGCAGCGGCGTGATGCCGGCGCAACAGCGGCCTGCACGCTCCACAGGGTCTTGGCAGCGGCAGCGGCTGCCGGCGCGGCACCTGTTGATTATCCCACCTCCTGCCCACGCCAGACTCCCCTCTGTCTGCCTAGAATTAAATCAAAGCAACCGAACCACCACGGCGCCACACTCGACCACACTGCAACAGGACAAGACAATGCGCTGCTACACGTGGTACGCATGTTAAAGACTCGTTCATCGACCATCTCTCGTCTGCAAAAGACGTTTGTTTGGCCGTTAATTCAGTCTAATCTGCTGTAATTCCCAACCGGGACAGAAACTTGATAGTGAAGCCATCCCCCTTTCGGCGACCATTTCGGTATCCCAATCCTGAACGATGGAAAATCATTAATGAGAACAGATAAGATACTAGCTGAAAATCCGTTTTTCCGGGTATTTACCTATTTATTCCTGCCACTTTTCAGGTATATATTCGTTTGTATAATGGCTGTGTGTCTAAAATCTCTTGGGAATACAAATAGTAGAAAAGAAGTAACATATTGAAACTTGTTGCGTGGTGGGGCGGTTTTCCATGCATGTTATTGTTTATGTGCTCATATCTCATGGACTATGTGTCGTACTGTGATACAATTAAGAAGGTACTCTCATCTGTATGTGTGTATACTGTTTAAAATTTCCTTCAGCTACAATTTGTAGTGTACATGTTGTAAACTGAAACGTCATACCGAATGCCGTAGTTTTATGCCATGAACAGCGGAAAAGTAGAAAGCGAGAAACTTTTTTCCTTTAATTAGTTTCACATAGTTATCAGCGAGAAAAAGTTTAATAAGGATTTGAAATTGTATTTAAAGTTTGTTGCTAGTCGCTAAGTACTCTCATTCTCATATAGCGTATTTATAAAGTCTCGCCGCATTATGTGCAGTTTTTTCCGATTCCTATTGTCGTACGTGATTATTAACCTTTCAGAAATTATTACCTCACGCTAAGAAATGTGTGTACCGAATTTGGTTGATATCGGTCCATTGGTTTAGGACAAAATGAGCAGCATTGTCGCTAAGAGCAGCAGTTTTTCGCGCATCTCATTGTTTATGACGTCATATCTCGTGAACTATGTATCGTACGAGATTCTTACACTTACGGCGACCGTCCTCATGGATTAAAGCTTACGTGTACAAAATTTCATAAAGATTGGAACAAAACTGTAGATTTGTATGCAACACGTACAAACATACGGACACTCTGCTTTATATATAAGATCAAAAGCCAACAAGGATGAAAATAGACAATAAAATCCACATAGTAGAGGTCTAAGGCAGCAACATGGAATACATGGTGACATAAACACTGTCATGAGCCTAGACGCTGAGAAATTACTAACACATACAGACACAGACACAGAAACTGACACGTCAGTAGACAACATATAAGAAATTAATCAACAATCAACAATTATCACAGTAAAATAATCACATTGTCCCCTAAACTGAGTAAACTATTTTTGTATTAAGGGATCAACCTAACAATATACATAGTGAATCTAAATTCGCGCACTCGGGATCCGCAGCGCGATTCCTCACCTGCGAACAATGAAAATTGTTCCGGTACACTCACCCTACCCCTCCTAGTGTCTCTTCAGTGTCATGTGCAGCGGCCCGAACTCGTGCCAGCAGATCTTCCTCTGTCTCTACAGGTGTCTCATAAATTAGGCGCTTCACACGCCCCACAAGAAGTAGTCCATAGGGGTTAAATCCGGTGATCGTTTGACATAGTACACGTCATCGTGCCTACCCTGTTGCATACCAGGACAGGGAACTCCAAATGTTCAAATGTTTGTTAAGCTTAAGGGACTTAACTGCGGGGTTATCAGTCCCTAAACTTACAAACTAATTATGAGCTACCTTATACTAAAGACGACACAAACATCCATGCCCCAGAGGGGATTCGAACCCCTGACCGTAGCTGCCGTGCAGATTGTGACTGGCGCGCCGCATATCGCTCGGCCACTGCGGCCGGCCAACAAAGTTGTAAAAGATATATTAGGCGTCTTGAGAAACAAAGTGAGCATTGGACCCATGCCCGGAAACGCCATTCAACAACGCTACGGAGAGTCCAAGTGACAGGCACCAGCTCCTTCCGCTAGACGTCCCCTCCAGCAAATTCGACACTCTGTAGCGTCATTGGATGACGTTTCCGGGCATGGATTTTTACGCTCAGTTTGTTCGTCAAGACACCTCCGACATCCCCTAGACGTTTGTTGGTGTAGTAGTGTAATTCTGAAACACACTGACGTATGGGGCACTCACCCATCTCAATCTTCGACGTCCATTTACTGCGGAAATATGCGCAGGACGAAGTTTTGTGAGAGACAATTCAATTCAATTGTTTGTAGAGCTTGGGGTCATCAGTCTCTAAACTTACAAACTACTTATGAACTAGCATATACTAAAGACGCTACAAACATCCATGCCCGAGGGGGATTCGAACCCCCGACGGAGAACAGCCTCGCGCATCGTAGCATAGCGCCTCAATGCGCTCGGCCGCTCCGTCGCGGCTGTGAGAGACAGTTTTTTTATTGCTAGCATGTGAGGAATTGCGCTGCGAAGCCTGAGTGCGCGAATTTAGATTCACCATGTGTTTCCAATCTCTATTTATTATACGACTTTATCCTTGTATCTTCAATCTAACATGAATTAATGTCAACCTTTGAGTAAATAATTCTCGTAAAATGCAGTACTGCACTTCGTACGAAATAATGCACAACTGTATCCAATGATACAAATCATGTACCAACCTGTCTAATATTTCATGGCTAAACTTAACTATGCATAGATGTTTACTTGAAATTTGTCACATAAATTTGTATGATTTATTTTTATGATTGTCTTTAATCGTAGACATAATTTCCTTTTTGATTTTTGCAATTAGTTGCAAAGACACTAGCGCTCCTGGCGGTGGGTAAGCTGCCGTACACCGTGGTGGAATCGCCGATCGCTCTAAGGCGCCTTGCTGCGGCGTCTTGCTACGGAGCACGTGGCTGTTCCCTGTCGGAGATTCGAGTCCTCACTCGCGAATACGTGAGTGTGACTTGTCCTTAGGTTAGTTTAAGTAGCTTGTAAGCCTAGGGACTGATATCGCCAGTAGGTAAGTCCCATGGATTTACAAACATTTGACATTAAGCATCCTTCAAATGTTCAAATGTTTGTAAATCTATCGGACCAAACTGCGTGGTCATCAGTCCGTAGCTTACAAACTACTTAAACCTAGGTAAACTAACCTAAGGACAAACAGACACATCCATGCCCCAGGGAGGACTCGAACCTCCACGGCGAGCAACCGCGCAATCCGCAGCGAGGTGCTTTAGATCGCTCGGCTGCTCCACCGCGGCAAGCATCCTTAAGAGTAATGTTTGTTTTTCTTAAATTTTTTACGAAATCAAGAAATAGTTACTATAATTTTTGCGTTACATGTATTAATAAAATATCAGGTGACATGCGTCATCTATATCTATAAATGTGAATGTCTGTTCGGTGTCCGTTTATCACGTCTGAACCACAAGACATAAAGAGCTAAAAATTTGTACAGTTACTAATGTCTACCCGGGGAAGGCTTTAGGCACGGTTTTATGGCGATCGGATACCTATTTATCTATATATATTAATGTGAATGTCTGTTCGGTGTACGCTTATCACGTCCGAACGACAAAACGCAGAGACTTAATATTTGTACAGTTACTAATTTATACCTGAGGAAGGTTTTAGGCACGCTTTTATAGCGATCTGATAGATATTTAGTATTTTGAAGAATATAACGCGAAATGCGGAACAATAATGATTCTTTGAGAATTATATTTACTCTTTGAAAATTGTTTTATTGATTGCATTGTTGCCTGAGGGTTGATAACGATAAAAGGGTGGAGTATATTGGGAAGGAAAGTTATCGGTATATATAAAATTCTATGTGTGTGTGTGTGTGTGTGTGTGTGTGTGTGTGTGTGTGTGTGTGCGTGTTAATATTTCGCTCCGTAGCGAAAACTACAGAACGCAAACGAATGGTGTAATTTTTGTCCGAAGTCTCCCGTTGTACACCATAGCAGTTCCATGCCGACAGTTATAAGGGAGAGGAAGATATGGTGGTTGAAAGTCGTCAAATTATTAAAAAAAAAAAAAAAAAAAAAAAAAAATCGGACTGAAGGCCAGCGATGACGTTTGCGACTCTATAGCAAGGAGGATATGTACAGCGAAACGTGATGCCACAGACCATATCTTTGGTCTATGCGTGCTACAATGTCTTCAGCTCTTTCTCTGTAAGGATAAGCATACGAATAAGGAAATATAAGAATAAATAAATAAAGCACAAAAAATAAATTTCTTTTAATACATCTCTTTTAAAAAATTCGATTTGACGTTTCGCGCATTGCATCAAGTGAGCCATCTGTGATATTATTACAATCATTATTGTTGAATTTCGTGATTGGATTCTTCGAAACGAGTGCATTTTTACCTATGATTTTGTATATGTTCTCTGATAAATGTAACATGTTTTTAGAAAAAAGGAGATGGACAGAGAGTGGATAGGAAAAGTACTAACTCAAGGTTCGAATAAATAAATAAATAAATAAATAAATAAATACCGGGCAACGCCGGGTTTTCAGCTAGTAGTGAAATAAATATAAGCATAGCCTAATTTCACAGATTCAGTGATACAAACAACATTATAATCATGAAGAAGTACTTAAGAACATTGGCGTCTCGTGAACAAATCTGTTGGGCATGTGGCTTAAGATGAGCGGGAGGAGGGGAAGGAAGGAAGGTATAGCGCTTAACGGTAAGTGTTCCGAACGACGATTTTTTGTAGTTTTTTTTCAGCTTTTAATAACCATTTCAAAAACCACCTTCTAAGACGGATCAGCCTGTTTGGCTTCTGTGAATGTACAACGAATGACACACTCACTGTGACCTACTGTTCTCTAAGTAGAAGCTCTACTCAAACAATGCCGTATTCAACCGTATCGGTCGAGATGAACCTCACACCTCAATTGTTTTCGCTACAAAATCTGTTTTCTGAATTTCATAGTGAGTCTCGTCTCTCAGTCGATCAGCAACTGATGTTATTACGTATATCATTCTGAATGCTTGCTGTTCCGCGGAAGACTGTAAAAATTGCTAAATGCTTTAGGGCAGAATCGAACTCGGCTCTTGCAGTAATAAATTCAATGTAATTTCCTCTATTGCAGGAGTTTTCATTTCCATTGTGACTTCGGAATACCAGCACTTGTTTCCCTAAATAGCATTCAGCATTAAGGAGCCTCTTTAATATCTTCCTGTTCTTTCTCATTTTTTTCATTGTGAACCGCTATTTCAGCTCTTCGTTTTAAATCCAGTAACATATAAAGGAGACGAAATAAATTTGTTACATTTGAACAAACTAGAAAGATGAATTTCAGACTCACTGCGTATTTTCACGGCAATTTTCAGGTGGTTCAGATCCTCGTAGCAAACACGACCAACAGTAAAATTTGTTTACCACATCACACCCGCAAAGCCACTCCGCTACATCATACAGTTCTTTGCGAAAATGTCTTTTGAACACTCCTCTCGCACCTTGTACAAGAGAAATGAACATGGTCTGCACTATCAATCACTTTTTTTCTTTTCACTATAAGAAAATGATGAAAAACTGGTGTTTAGTGTCTTGCAAAACTTTCACTGTCCATATTACCTAAATGTTTAGTCGCATAAGCAATAATACTAGACTTGCGCATAATAGTCCGCGATCGGGAGCCGAGAACTAGTCCGCTCTTTTAGTTCGTCCGCTCCCACTGACGGCTGAGCGGCGCGGTATGCGCGTAAAGGTGGAAGGGGAAGTTCCCCGACCTAGCTGCTTCATGCGCTTGCTGCTTGAGCCGCAACGATGTCACGCAAACCAAAAGAAACAGTTTGTGGATAATTTCTCGCGTTTAAGTTAGAGTTATCTCTATATCTTGGCATTATGGAATTTATTAGTCAAATATTGCAGAGTGCAGAACACTTCAAAACAGAAAGTTGAGTAGCATTAAACTATGCAATCTAGCAGGCAGACGCTCACCTCAAAATGACTCATTAGCAGAAGGCAAACACGAGATTTTTAATTCTGCTACGCGCCCTCTCGCTATTGCCCGTCGGTCTTTGGAAAAGAATCCAACGAACTAAGAAGCGAGCGAGATACGTTTGGCATAATAGTTCGCGACCGCTAGCTCTCTTTTTAGTTCGTCCACTCTTTTTAGTTCGTCCGCCTTTTACAGTTCGTCCGCTCTTTTTGGCTTTTGCTACCGCTACTGAAGAGCTCTTTCTTTTTTCATGGCGGCTTTTTTATATAATGAATCAGTGTTGCCAAAGCGTGTGCTGTTACCCGCATTTTTGGGCAATTTGACATCAAATATTTAGACAAATAAACCAGTTATTTACACGAATGGATGATACAATGGTATTCAAATACTTTGCATACAGAGTACTCGTACTAATTAAAAAATGTTCAGTCTCTGTTGCAATATTTTATTCTCCAATAACGCGTTTCGCGCTGTTAGCGCATCGTTAGACTGGAAAAAGACAAATGTTTTATTAGAGTCCGTGTACCTGGCGGGCAACGAATCTAATGTGGCTGAGGTGAGTAAATTTGAAAATTCAGACTTACTTGGGCGGAGATGGAGCCACAGAACTATCTATAGCTGTGGAGGAGGTATCTTAACGATTTGTGTTGTTATTGGGCGCCTGCAAAGAGGTAAACGTACAAAGTACATAAGGGTTATTTGAACTACAATAACTAGGGACTAAAGGGGTATGGTATGGAAATTAATGGAACGGTTTTTATATGATAAAACTCACCATAGCAGCAGAGGAGTCGCTGTCGCGGCAGGTCCACGTTTACAACTGGTAGTATTCTTAATAACTACGGAACATAAATGCGACCGTTAAACAGAGCGGTATGGGCAGAGTTACGCCTGCGAGAATGAGCGGTTTGCCAAGCGGTAGCCATGTTGGTATGAAACAATAATAAATGAATGAAAACGAAATTATTAGACGCCTGAGGGTGGGGCGGAAGAAAGATGTGAATTGTCAGAAGGGGGGTCATTTTGGAAAAGGATGGATAACATGATGCAAATAGTTTGATTTTTTGTGATGAGCTGTTCGTTGAGACTGTGTTCTGGGGACCGTTTTACAAACTTAGAGATTTCTAATTCTTCAAGAAGTGAGAGTTTTTTTCCTTTGGGGGCGATGTGAAGAACATGTAATTTGTCAAGAGGGGGCTGAATGTGTTTGCTTCTTTTGAGATGTCGGAAAAGGCCGAATTACTTTTGGCAACGCCTTTCTTAGTTAAAAGATGTTCTTGGAACCTAGTTTTGAAGGCTCATCCAGTTTGGCCAATGTATGATAAGGGGCACTGCAAACATTGTATTTTGTAGACGCCTAGCACCATCAATACTGAATCCATCTATGTTTCCTTACCATTCATAGGAAATCTTTCTTACAGACTCGCCGCACTTCTTAAAACCACCCACATAAAGGTAGCCTTTACGATCAATGACAAGATCCAGTATCGCTTTCACCACAGTGAACGGCTAGTTAAAGACTCTTTTAGCAAGTCAGGCGTCTACAAAATACAATGTTTGCAGTGCCCCTTATCGTACATTTGCCAAACTGGATGAGCCTACAAAACTAGGTTCCAAGAACATCTTTTAACTAAGAAAGGCGCTGCCAAAAATAATTCGGCCTTTTCCGAGCATCTCAAAAGAAGCAAACACATTTACCCCCCCCCCCCCCCCTTGACAAATTACAAGTTCTTTACATCGCCCCCAAAGGAAAAAAACTCTTACTTCTTGAATAATTAGAAATCACTAAGTTTGTAAAACGGTCCCCACAACACAGTCTCAACGAACAGCTCATCACAAAAAATCAAACTTTTTACGACATCATGTTATCCATCTTTTTCCAAAATGACCCCCTTCTGACAATTCACAACATCTTTCTTCCGCCCCACCCTCAGGCGTCTAATAATTTCGTTTTCATTCATTTATTATTGTTTCATACCAACATGGCTACCGCTTGGCAAGCCGCTCATTCTCGCAGGCGTAACTCTGCCCATACCGCTCTGTTTAACGGTCGCATTTATGTTCTGCAGTTATTAACAATACTACCAGCTGTAAACGTGGACCTGCCGCGACAGCGACTCCTCTGCTGCTATGGTGAGTTTTATCATATGAAAAGCGTTCCATTAATTTCCATACCATACCCCTTTAGTCCCTAGTTATTATAGTTCAAATAACCCTTACGTACTTTGTACGTTTACCTCTTTGCAGGCGCCCAATGACAACACAAATTGTTAAGATACCTCCTCCACAGCTATAGATAGTTCTGTGGCTCCATCTCCGCCCAAGTAAGTCTTTTTCCAGTCTGACGATGCGCTAACAGCGCGAAACGCGTTATTGGAGAATAAAATATTGCAACAGAGACTGAACATTTTTTAATTATTCAACACTGTTGCTGCACCAGCCGCCACCACCACCATCATGGAATGGAATGAAATGTACTACTTTTTTTATAATGTATTTCTTGTGGTTCGTGTCCTCTCGCTGTTACCCGTCAGTCTTCGGAAAAGGTGCGGACGAACTAAGAGGCGAGGGATCTGCGATCTAGTTCGCCTGTGGGAGCACTCTTCCGAACTAGTTCGTTCGCGAACTACACAAGACTAAATAATACACTCGCGCGCCACTCGGAAACAACATTCAAACGCAAAGCGTTGCAAACAGAATCAACTCCTTGGCAGGCGGAAGGCGAGGGGACGGAATAGCAGCGGTCATGCGCTCTGGCAGCGCATGGAGCTGGCAGGAGGTTGGAAGAAGATTCAACGTTCAACGCCTTGACGGCTGGCGTGGCAGTAGCAGGCGGGCCACACGAATCCAGACCTCGCGGAGGATGACTATAGCATATGGAACACAAGAATGTAAGGAAAACACACTATAATGAAACATTTCATTTAAACAGATAAAAATAATTATTATTTTTCTTTCGATTTCAACAAAGCGTTGACGTACACCCTGAGAAAACGTCACTACTTAAGAACAAAATGTATATTTGCAGCTTACTGCGCTGAAAGTGAATCATACATTTCTGTTATAGTCTCTTCTTCCTATGGTACGCACATTCTTTGACTCGTACCAATTCAGCACGGTGTGTAAGGAAATAATTTCTTTTATTCTTCACTTGTCTTTTTTATACGCACATATGATTTTGAGTGTAATTACTTTTACTCAAAAATCGAAAGACTTGGAGATCCTTGTCTTTGTGGTTCAGATGTGGAATTAGTTTATCCTTTGTTGTTTTTTGTTTCATCTGTCAGGTTTATTCTTCAGATAACGCTGTGATGACTGATTTCGTCCATTAAATAATATAGGTGTTGCATTCTATACAAGTTTGACTTGAATGGCAATGAAGAAACAGTAACGTTCGTAAGTAAAAAAGCGACGTGTTTCTGCAAGGTAGGCCTTCTGGTGTTTCCTTAATAGGTAATAGAATTGAATTCTGCAGGAAATACGTATAGGTTAGAAGTGAATCGTAGATAGACTTTCCTGTAATATACAGTTTAATAACTACTCAGGATTCTTATGGAACCCAAGAAAGACAAATGTGGAATTATTTTTTGGTACTTACCGATTTGTAACTTTCCTTGCTTTATAAACTATGTTACATTACACGCATCCGATATTGTATTCACAAATGTACACTACTAGCCATTAAAATTGCTACACCAAGAAAAAAATGCAGATGACAATCGGATATCCATTGGACAAATATATATACTCGAACTGACATGGGATTACATTTTCACGCAATTTGGGTGCATAGATCCTGAGAAATCATTACCCAGAACAACCACCTCTGGCCGTAATAACGGCCTTGATACACCTGGGCACTGAGTCAAACAGAGCTTGGATGGCGTGTACAGGTACAGATGCCCATGCAGCTTCAACAGGATACCACGGTTCGTCAAGAGTAGTGAATGGTGTACTGTGACGAGCTAATTGCTCGGCCACCATTGACCAGACGTTTTCAAATGTGAGAGATCTGGAGAATGTGCTGGCCAGGGCAGCAGTCGAACATTTTCCGTATCCTGAAAGGCCCATACAGGACCTGCAACTTGCGGTCGTGCATTATCCTGCTGAAATGTGCGGTTTCGTAGGGATCGAATGAAGGGTAGAGCCACGAGTCATAAGACATCTGAAATGTAAAGGCCACTGCTCAAAGTGCCGCCGAGACGAACAAGAGGTGACTGAGACGAGTAACCAATGCCATCACGCCGGGTGATACGCCAGTATGGCGATGACGAATACACGCTTCCAATGTGCGTTCACCGCGATGTCGCCAAACACGGAT
Organism: Locusta migratoria; assembly: GCA_026315105.1. NCBI lineage: Eukaryota > Metazoa > Arthropoda > Insecta > Orthoptera > Acrididae > Locusta > Locusta migratoria. The sequence goes on along the minus strand of CM048750.1, from coordinate 102,877,520 downwards.
GCGACCATCATGATGCTGTAAACAGAACCTGACATCATCCGAAAAAATGACGTTTTGCCATTCGTGCACCCAGGTTAGTCGTTGCGTACACCATTGCAGGCGCTCCTGTCTGTGATGCAGCGTCAAGGGTAACCACAAGCATGGTCTCTGAGCTGATAGTCCATGCTGCTGCAAGCAAAGTTTAATCGGAATTTTATTTATTAATAGATAACAACTGGAGATTAGGATAATAGGTATATGTAACTTTATAACTTTTGCTTAGGATTCGAGATGTCGGTGGATAGTAGAAACCAGTTTTCACAACTAACACTGAAACTGAACAATCAACAACTATGATATGCAACAACAGATCACGTGTATTATACTAGAGAAAGGAACAGTTTTCAGACTACATAATGATGGGTGTAAATTGTGTTCTACAAGTTAAGCAGCGGTATTAATACCATGTGAGAATGCAGGTGCATGAGACATGAAAATTAAGCATGAAATTTCAAAATGTAAGGGGAGCAGGAAGATCTTACAAGCTGTGAAGTTTTTTTTACAGAAGATGAGATGACCAACTTATAAAGTTTGATATGACCAGATGATGGTGGCATAGTCCCCTGAAACTGGTCGTTTTAAATAAATATTTTGCGATCTTGTTTCACTTTTGAAGATTATTATAAGTGAATCTGTTTGATGAAAATAGCACTGCTACTTCTATGTATCACTACTTACAAGTAGGGGGGCAATGGGCATTCTAGATAGCCTTGACTCCTACCCAGAGGTCATTCCAGGAATACTGATATCATCCTTCCAGGAATTACGGTATGGTTAGCACTTCACATCATCATCCTTCTGGGAATTATGCTATGGTCAACACTTTAAGTCATACAGTGTATTCCATCACATTCATTCTGGGAATCCAGAATACTGTATTACACAATTGCTGAATTGGTGCTCTTTATGTCAATATTCTGGGAATTGGGTGACCAAGGGTCGAATGCTGATGGCTTTTCACCGCCAGCCCCAGCTCAACCAACACTTGTTTTGGTGTTAAATTTGGTTATGGCTGGCCTGCCCTCACTGCCTGCACTGTGAGAGTTTGAGCAGATAAAAATCACATGAAATTATGGCTTTATAACAGTCCATACAGAGTACTGCAGTGGAAGTAAAACATGTGTTTAAATAACTAAAAAACAAACGTCATTTCCAAATTGTGAATAAGGTAATACAAATATACAGCTGATTTCAAGTTTTTTAACCTTAAATTTCATTGCACCAATGCATAAAACGTGAAATATGACAGTGAAGTTTAATCAAGCTTCCATCAGCTGGCAGCTCCAGTCAAGCACTTTGCCCTGTACTTCCCACAGATGGCAGCACAAGTAACAAAAACAAAAATATATAATACATCATTGAAGACCGAATAAAAAAGCGAAAATTAAGTAGATTCATCTCCTAATCGACAGACTAGTATAGAATGTAAACGGAAAAATTGACTCCATAGTAAAAAAAAGGAGAAAGAACTTAACCAAAAATAAAAATGTTTTACATTAAATTTTGGTGTTTTTATAGAGAAATTTCTTAAAAATTAAGTACATTCCTCGCCGAAATGACATACTAATACAGAATCGTCGTTAACTGCACTAGGTAAGCGGTATGTCTGATAGAAATATGTTCTGGTGGACTGTGCAGAGTACAAGTTATTAATTGGATGTTCACAATCGATACACGAACACAGGAAGTTACGATTATCGATGGTAATGATGGCTGCGTGTGTCATTGGAACGTATGGTTGAAATGAAAAGTCCCCCACTACTCAGGCGGCTTCTTAACGTACAACGCAATACTCGCCAGAATATGAACTGCTGATGAACTTTGAATCAGATATTTCATCTAAGCATTTGCTGTTTGCTGTGGTGTATCTTGGCATGTGCCTGCAGACTACCGGCTTTCCGTCTAAGTCTTGATTGAGCTTACTTAATCTTATGTTTCCCTTAATTACTGCAGCCGTGACACCTGTTAGGTATGTAGGATAGAAGTCGAAAAGTTAGAAGTAGAGATTTTGATAAATAATTTTATGAGGTACTAGCTGAAAACCTGGCGTTGCCTGGGTATTTAATTATTTTATTTATTTATTTATTTATTCAAGCCTTGAGTTAGTACTTCTCCTATCCATTGTCTCTCTTTCCATTTCCTTTTTTTTTTCTAATAACATCTTACATTTATCAGAGAGTATATAAGAAATAAGGCTGTCTTCCATAATATACAAAATTTTAAGTATAGTAGCCAAACAAAGAAAGATAGTAATCAAAAGGAAAATTATATGCAACATTCATACATTCCCTTGATTCACAACTTTACTATAAACAGTTTTTCTTGTGACTTGTCCCGGATGTAATATGAATAATTTCTTTTGTGAGCCCACCCCTCTGCAAGTGACATAAAGTTGTCCACTTGAGAAACATGGACATGTCAAGTCCACTCCACAGTATTAGATAGATTGCTCTCTGATTTATTAATCGTGATAGAAAATGCATGTCTCCCTAGAAACTGCTGTCTCTTGAAGTTAAAAGCTAGATCTGTCGGAAGTAATGGGTATTCGTTGGATGTACACTGTTTCATTCTCTTCCTTTCCTTGTAGCTCTGTAGAAGTCTGTTGCTTTCATCTGCAGCCGTGTGTGCTTCACAATTCAAAGTTGTTAAGAGCAGTCAGCTTTCAGGAATTTCTTTAAGCTGACTGGAATACAGGTGTGTCTTAGTGGTAAATATGTAAATGTATTAATACATGGTGCATGATAAGACAGGTTTTTACCCATCGTATTATATATGATCTCATATTTACTGGATTATATGTTATACAACTGCATAATTTTGTATTTATATATACATTTGTATAAGTTCTGTATGTTGGTAAAATCTGTTGCGAACAGAATTACTTGTGAAGAAGTAATAGATTAAAACCTGATAGGTGATGGAGCGGTTTTCCGTAAAAGTTACTGTTTATGTCCTTATATCTCATGAAGTACGTGTTGTACTGTGATTCAATTTCGAATGTACACTCAGCTATATGTGTGTATACTATCTGTAAAATTTCCTGGGACTAAATTTGTAGTGTAAAAATGCCGTAGTTTTGCTCCATGAAGAGTGGGAAAGTAGTAAGCGAGAAACTTCTTTTCTTTCAGTATTTTGATGTGATTGTCCGCGTGAAAAAAATTTGAAGTTATGTTTAAAGTTTGATGCAAGTAGCTGAATACTGTCATTTTCATAAAATGTGTTTATGAAGTCTCGTCGCATTATGTGGCAGTTTTATGCAACTTCTATTGTTTATGACATTATATCTCCTGAACCATGTGTCGTATTTGGTTCTTGCCCCCTACTTCGTCACCTCACAGTAATGAATATGTCTACCAAATTTGGTTGAAATCGGTGCAGTAGTTTAGGGGAAAATGTGTAGCATTGTCGCTTGCGCAGCAGTTTATCGCGCATCTCATTTTTATGACGTCATATCAAACTATGTGTAGTGCGTGATCCTTACACTTACGGCCGACCGTCCTCAAGCAAAATTTCATAAAGACTGGAAGAAAACTGTATATTTATATGCAAAACGTACTCACAAACACACGGACACTCTGTTTTGTATATGAAGAAGAATAAGATTATAACTTAAGGATACACGTAATAACAAGACACTTTCATTTAAGAAGAAAAAGTAAGGAAGACTGATTTGCGTTAAAGATCCCACCATCTATCTATTGAGGTACCATGGTACCATTTTTGTTGTCTTTAATTTTTGACAGAGGGGGAGAGAGGGTTGGAAATGAACAAAGAAAGGGGAGAGGAAGAGACGGAGAAGGACGGGGAGAGAAATGGGATGGGAAATGATGAAAATATGGAGTATATTGATTAGAGTAAGGTGGTACAAATTCGATATAGCTACTCTTTCGATCAACATAAGTTTTCGCGGAGTTTGTCTGTCTCGTAATGTCTCACTGTGTGGCGTTGTAGTGTAGTAGGTTTCTACAGCTCCTGTCTTTGTGCTAAGCAGATATAATTTTTTTCATGTTAAGAGGTAAGTGAAGCTACTTAGTCTAACGCACTCTTATAAATTTTCTAGATAAGCTTGACTGGATTCGTTGCGAAAAATGCAATGTTGGGTACCACGAAGTATGCGTTGGCGCCTGACGGAAAAAGCGCTTTTTTATATGGAAGTTGCACGTAATCAAAATTGTACCAGGAAATGATTACAATTTTACCTAGTGACGTACATTTTCGATCGATTTTTCCCAATTCTGTAACTTTTTTTTGCGTTTCTACAAACATTTGTAATCTATATCTGAAATGTGAATGTCTGTTCGGTGTACGTTTATCACGTCTAAACCACAAGACATCAAGAGCTAAAAATTTGTACAGTTACTAATGTCTACCCGGGGAATGCTTTAGGCACGGTTTTATGGCGATCGGATAGCTGTTTATCTATATATATTAATGCGAATGTCTGTTCGGTGTACGCTTATCACGTCCAAACGACAAGACGCAGAGACTTAAATATTTGTACGGTTACTAATTTACACCTGAAGAAGGTTTTAGGCACGGTTTTATAGCGATCTGATAGATATTTAGTAATTTGAAGAATATAACAAGAAATGCGGAACAATAATTACTCTTTGAATATTATATTTACTCTTTGAAAATGGTTTTATTGGTTGCATTGTTGCTTGAGGGTTGATAATGATAAAAGGGTGGAGTATATTGGGATGGAAAGTTATCGGTGTATATAAAATTCTACGTGTGTGTGTTAATATTTCGCTCTGCAGTGAAAAATACAAGAACGCAAATGAATGGTCTGTGTGTAATTGTTGTCCGACGTTTCCCATTGTACACCATAGCAGTTCCATGAAGATAGCTATAAGGGGGTGGAAGATATTGTGGTTGAAAGTCGTCAAATTATAAAAAAATTCGGACTGAAGGCCAGCGATATCGTTTGCGACTCTATAGCAAGGAGGTTACATACAGCGAAACGTGATGCCACAGACCACATCTTTGGTATGTGTGTACTACAATGTCTTCAGCTCTTTCTCTTTACGGATAAGCATACGAAGGAGGAAATTTTATTTTTTTATTTGAATGTTGATTAAAAATGTTTGTTTCTAAAGAAGGTATTGTATTTCATTTCATCCTTCAAAACGAATCTCATAGCACACTACTGAAAGATAGCTTATCTATCATAGTACCAACAAAACACCAGTCCCTCAGAGCTACGGAGATGGGAACTTGCCTTCCAACATATCCTCTCCTCCCGCCACCCCCTTGGCCTAAATCTACGCTACCCCTTCCCCTTCCTCCATCCTCAGCTCACCTATTCATTATCCCTTCCTTACCTCTCTCTCTCTCTCTCCCCCTCTCCCTCCCGCTCTCTCGCTCTCTCTCTCCCTGTCTTTCTCTCTCTCTCTCTCTCTCTCTCTCCGTGTGTGTGTGTGTGTGTGTGTGTGTCCATCCATCTTTCCCTGTTAATGAAAAACGTTTTAGACAACCCCCCGCCCTCCTACACCCCTCAGCATCATTCAGTTCACTCATCTTCTCTTCTCTTTACTACTTGATCTTTCCTCTTTGGTTATATATATATATATCCTCTCTGGCTTGGCTCAGTACATACATGCAGTATCTCTGACGTCCAGACTCCCGAAACACCACCTTCATGACCTAGGTCGTGAATTACCTTTCCCTTCCGTTCCCATCCTTTCTTCTTCCCCTCTCTCCCACCTGATGAAGGAACTGTGTTCCGAAAGCTTGTCCTTTTTGTCCCCTTTTTTTTCTGTTTCTTCATTTGTGTTACTATCGGCGGTACAGCACAAAGGTAAGTACTGGCCAGCCATTCTATCTCGTTTCAACAATATTTATTATCTCTGAGGAGAATTTTCATCATTAATCGAATATCTATCATAAACAACCAACACGCGAGCGGAGCCGCGGGTCTAAGCTCGTTGTCTAATATTTGTGTTACATATTCATTAAACATCCAAAAACTTTGACCGAAATGATCGAAGTTGTACCACCTTACCCTATATAAAAAGTCACACTGGGTAATTGAAGTAACGATGTGCCGCCCCCTACCCCTTTCCGAAAAATAGTGTGTGTGCCTGACGGTTACTACGTCACGACTGATCCTTGTTGCCTGCTCGACTGTTTGGCTCAGCAAGTGCACGGAGTGCCGGTGAGTCGGCGTGGCACGTTGCCGCCCCCTCCCCCTGTGGGGAGCCACGCGCCGCCGTAACTCGTCATTTACTGCCGCAAGCCCCGTGCTCCGCGCTTCATTATGCCTCGCCCGGCTCCTGCATAAAATCGCCCAGCGGCGACCGCGCACGCGCCCTCTCCTCCCTGCCTGCCGATGACCCAGAAAGAAAAAGAAGGGCCCTCCAGGCAACCGCGCCAACGTGGGGGGCAAAGCTGTGAGCTTCTGGTTGTTTTAATGTTTCTGGATTATGTCTTGGAGGTATATCTTTTATGGCTGGTTTTAATTCTAGTGATTTAATACTGCCGGCCGCGGTGGCCGAGGGGACTGAGGCGTTTCAGTCACGGTCTGCACGGCCACTATGGTCGGGGGTTCGAATCCCCCCTCGGACATGGATATTTGTGCCGTCCTAGTTCGTAAGTAATTCATAAGTAGTTTGTAAGTTTAGGGACTGATGACCCCGTAGTTAAGTCCCATAAGCTTTACAAACATTTGAACATTTTGATTTAATACCTCAGGTTGTTTGTTAAAGTTAAATTAATTTTCTTATTTTTTTCTACTGGTTTAACAGCACCGCGCGGGAGTAGGCGAGCGGTCTGGAGCGCCAAGTTTCGGATCGCGCGGCCTACCGCGTCGGAAGTTCGAATCCTCCCTCGGGCACGGTTGTTTGTGTTGTCTTTAGTATAAGTTTGTTCATAAGTAGTTTCTAAGTTTAGGGACTGAAACCAGACGCCAAACCTCGTGTCAAAAATTTTCCGTATGGTACTACTACGATCTGACAGAAAATGACGTTGGAAGCTTTAACAGTTGGTTTAAAAGTGGTTTGCATATGAAGTAATACTTTGTAAGTGGCTGAATTTGACACATACATTGTAGAATCGTGTGATAAGAAGAACATTTTACATGAAGTAGTCTGTACTTAACAAAGGAATAAACATACGTTTTATCCACGATAAATATCACATTTGTGATACACATACTATTAAAAGAAAAGTTGATCGAAAATGGTGATTAATAAAAAGAGCAAGTTAACGGGTGACATACTGTATATGTCAAAGCAGAGTGTAATTTCACAAGAACTCTCAGAACGACGAAGATACATGTTGTCCACGATAAATAGCACGTTTATAGCGACTACACCACTGAAAGCCGGCCGCAGTGGCCGAGTGGTCTGTGGCGCGCCAGTCACAGTCTGCACGGTCGCTACGATCGGAGGTTCGAACCCCCCCTCGAGCATGGATGTTTGTGTCGTCTTTAGTATAAGGTAGTTCATAAGTAGTTTGTAAGTTTAGGCACTGAAACCAGACGCCACCATGTTGCTTTACCTCGTGTCAAAAATTTTCCGTATGGTACTACTATGATCTGACAGTAAGTGACGTTGTAAGCTGTACTAGTTGGTTTAAAAGTGGTTTGCATTTGAGGTAATACTTTGTAAGTGTCTGAATTTGTCACATTCATTGTAGAATCGTGTGATAAGAAGAACATTGTACATGAAGTAGTCTGTATTTAACAAAAGAATAAACATATGTTTTATCCACGATAAATATCACATGTGTAATGGACACACTATGTAAGCGTACTGTGGTACGAACATCTTTGACTGTGCGGGTGATGTCGATTGTCGATCACGTCCAACGAGTCGGGTTAAAAAGAGCGGCAGTTGTGCGTGGCGGAGAGCAGGCAGAGCTAGCTATCTACGGCAGTGGCACGAACGATATGGTTATTATTGAAGCTGGTGCAACTTATTGAACAGTGATTCTTACTAATGAGCCACGCTAAGCCATCGTGTATCTCTACAGTCAGTGAAATGTGTATTTCTGTCAAAGTGTGCGCTAACGTGTGTCGTGTCGTCGAGAGAAACAATCAACCGCGTCGCGACGGTAACGGTTTTATATATGGACTGGATCTAAATGAAGAAGATCTGACTAACATGGAACTTTGATCTCGTAAAACACAAACTTTCGTCGCAACCGTGACATCAAGATTATCGGGCAACCGTGTCACGAACGGACGTGTGGAACTGGTAACAATTGCTGTAACTGAAGTTGGACTGCCATTGCATTTGAATAACATATTGGTTTAGCATATTGTGTAGTATGTGCTAATACCTCAAGCTATTCTTTATTCTGGAACAGGACACACAATTACTTGTGTACTCTTGATTTGGGACGATGTGTGAACCTTCAACCTGTCTGCTGTTCTCTTTGTTTTACTACAGTGCAACCAAATATTATTGCATGAGTTCAGTAGACTGATTCAAAGCTGAATTAATGTGTGTTAATGAATGAGAATCCTGTATTGACGACATTGCATCAGAGTGAAGTGCATAGTTCAGAAGTATGGTGTATTAATGGTTCAGGGGAATAATGTGGGCAGACACACGGGCAGTTCCAACTAAAAATCCACCCACAATCATCTAGCAATCATAATCAAAACAACATTTCATAACTAACGTAATATATATACAAATATTTATTTCCCCGAGCGCATTACAACTATTAAAAGTTGATCAAAATGGTTATTAATAAAAAGAGCAAATTAACGGGTGTCATACTGTTTGTGTCAAAGCAGAGTGTAAGTTTCATAAGAACACTCAGAACAATGAAGATACATGTTGTTAACGATAAATAGTCTTTTATAGCTACTACACCACTGAAAGAAAAACCGTAGTTGAATGAATTTGGTAACAGTTTAATAAAAACAGCAACTCCTTGCTGTACGTTTGAAAGCTTACTCTAGCTTATAAAAATACAGCCACATATAACAAACGAATTGGCCATTGTGTTAAAACTCTAAAGAGAGAGATGTTACGTCAGTTTATCCGTATTTTTACGACTGTTTTCTGTGGTTACACTCATGACTGCTCAGTCATATATAACAAACAAACATGACAGCGACGCTTCAGTGATACCAATGATACTGCACAGGGCATCGGCAGTCTAGTAATGTAAGTTTACGGCGACAAGGGTATCTTCGAGATTGTTCCAGGCGTGTGTGATAGTTCAAATATTCAAATGCTTGTAAATCTATCGGACCAAACTGCGTGGTCATCAGTCCGTAGCTTACAAATTACTTAAACCTAGGTAAACTAATCTAAGGACAAACACACACACCCATGCCCCAGGGAGGACTCGAACCTCCACGGCGAGCAACCGCGCGCTCCGCAGCGAGACGGTTTAGACCGCTCGGCTACTCCACCGCGGCGTGTGTGATAGGATTGCTGTTATTTTCTATCTGTAAACAGTATTCATAAATACACTTCACAAACATTGAGGACTTACATCGAATGAGTAGATAATAATTTGATAACTTAAGTCTGGAAATATCATCTTGTGACGCTGTGAGCACTTTCTTATCTCTGCCACTGTTAAAGAAATATCTTATACTACACTTTACTAGCTGAAAACTTGGCGTTGCCCGGGAATTATTTATTCCAATCTTCACACCCTCATCCCTTCTCTCTCTCTCCTCTTCCCTTTGTCCATCTCCTCCTGTCCGGTCTCTCTATTCGTCTTCTCCTCTCCCTTTGAATGCGCAACTCCACCCTCTATCTGCCGGAAATGCCCTCACCTCTGTGTCCAATTCCTACTCCACCGCCTCAACCCATTTACTCCTCCATTTATCAATGAAAAATTAAATAACTCTGTTAATTATAATGGTGATCAGTAAAGTGGTGTCTAAGTTCATTGCAAGTTACTCTCCAAATAAAATCTTAACTAGACAATGAAGTTTTGTTTTGAAGGTGCAGTGTGCCAAATGTTATGAAGATTGGAATAAAACCATAGATTTTGTCGAAGTCCGTAACTAAAGCAGCCTCCGCCAAGCACCATATAAAATACTAACTTAAACCCACGGCTCCGCTCGCGGCTGATTATGATAGTTACTGCGCGAAACGTCAAATCGATTTTTTAAAGAGATGTATTAAAATAAATTTCTTTTTCACTGCTTTATTTATTTATTTTTATATTTCCTTATTCATATGCTTATCCTTACAGAGAAAGAGCTGAAGGCATTGTAGCACGCACAGACCAAAGATATGGTCTGTGGCATCACGTTTCGCTGTATGTAACCTCCCTGCTATAAAATATCAAATGTTTGTAGAGTCTATGGGACTTAACTACGGGGTCATCAGTCCCTAAACTTACAAACTACTTATGAACTAACTAATACTAAGGACGGCACAAATATCCATGCCCGAGGGGGGATTCGAACCCCCGACCGTAGTGGCCGTGCAGACCGTGACTGGAGTGCCTCAGTCCCCTCGGCCACCGCGGCCGGCTCCCTGCTATAGAGTCGCAAAGATATCGCTGGCCTTCAGTACGAATTTTTTTTAATAATTTGACGACTTTCAACCACCATATCTTCCAACCCCTTATAGTCATCGGCATGGAACTGCTATGGTGTACGACGGGTGACTTCAGACAACAATTACACACAGACAATTTGTTTGCGTTCTGTAGTTTTCGCTTCAGAGCGAAATATTAACACACACAAACACACGTAGAATTTTATATACACCGATAACTTTCCATCCCAATATACTCCATCCTTTTATCATTATCAACCCTCAGGCAACAATGCAACCAATAACACCATTTTCAAAGAGTAAATATAATAATTATTGTTCCGCATTTCGCGTTATATTCTTCAAATTACTAAATATCTATCAGATCGCTATAAAAGCGTGCCTAAAACCTTTCTCAGGTATAAATTAGTAACTGTACAAATATTTAAATCTTGGCGTCTTGTCGTTTTGACGTGATTAGCGTGCATCGAACAGACATTCACATTAATATATATAGATAAATAGCTATCCGATCGCCATAAAACCGTGCCTAATGCCTTCCCCGGGTGGACATTAGTAACTTTACAAATTTTTAGTTCTTTATGTCTTGTGGTTCAGACGCGATAAACGTACACCGACAGACATTCACATTAATATATATATAGATAAATAACTATCCGATCGCCATAAAACCGTGCCTAAAGCCTTTCTCGGGTAGACATTAGTAATTGTACAAATTTTTAGCTCTTTATGTCTTGTGGTTCACACGTGATAAACGTACAGCCAAAAGACATTCACATTAATATATATATATATATATATATATATATAGCTATCCGATCGCCATAAAACCGTGCCTAAAGCCTTTCTCGGGTAGACATTAGTAATTGTACAAATTTTTAGCTCTTTATGTCTTGTGGTTCACACGTGATAAACGTACAGCCAAAAGACATTCACATTAATATATATATATATATAGCTATCCGATCGCCATAAAACCGTGCCTAAAGCCTTCCCCAGGTAGATATTAGTAACTGTACAAATTTTTAGCTCTTTATGTCTTGTGGTTCAGACGTGATAAACGTATACCGAACAGACATTCACATTTATAGATATAGATTAAATGAATAAAAGTAAAAATACATTTTTCTTATAAAACATGCCAACGTTATAAAAGTGTTTGTAAACCTAAGAGACCTTACTGCTGGGGCCGGTCCTTGGACTTACAAACTACGTAAAGTTACTTGCACTAAGGACAACACGCACACCCACGCCCAAGGAGGGACTGGAAACCCCAACGCGTGTTGACACGCAATCCGTAACGTGCCGTCCCAGAACGCACGGCCATTCCCGTGCGGCCAAACATTATAGAAGAAAGAAAATGTATTTCAGTTAATTCTCGTCAAGTCACGAGTCGTATTCTGTGCCTTAACAGAGTAGCTACAAAAGTAAAACTTCAAGGCTAACAAGATTAGAAAGAGACAGATAAAAAGGTAAACATAAGATAGAAAATGATGAGATGTGGTACAAACATAAGTGTAAATTTAGCTATTTAATCTCTGCATTGTCCTGATCGACTGGACTTGGTTATATCAGGGGCGCTCACAGGGGAGGAGGAGGGGGGGGGGGGGCATGAAGCAAACTGCGTCATTGAAATTTCTGGCGGGCGGGGTGTGTGTGAAAAATTTGTACTTTTGGCCAGCCTGTACAAAACGTGAGATGAAAGATATTTAATTTCAATATTAAATGGCAAAACAGAAGCTAATATCTCGGATGTATGTTTGGGTGAGGGTTGGTCGTGGTTTGAGTGGGGGAGGGGTTGAGTCATTGGCCAAGGGGGGACATCTCTGGGTTCTATAACGACTCGTGGTTCTGACATGGTGTTATTGCTTTGAGCTGACAGATGGAGATAGAAAGCCTTAATCTTTTTTGAACAGCCGCTTACAGTTCATACAGCTTACACGCAGTTCCTCTGTAACTCATAGAAACCTTTTCGAAACACCTTGCGGCTTCAAGTATTTTAATTTCTTTGTTTTCACAAAATTCTGATAGTCCTTGAAACATTATGTTTTCGTATAACATAACTAATTGTATCATCGTGCTGGCACATGCCAAACACGCCCAGAAGCTAAATGTGTAAAATTGTATCTCTATGATAATAGAAAGCGCCGCTTCAATAAGGATCTTCGTCTTTACAAAACTAATTACTCGTTAATTCTGACGTCATGTTCTGTCGCAGTTGCCTGCTTTGTAAAACCCTTGCTCATATAATGAATTTCATACACTTTGCACCTGCCCTCACAGAAACAAGTGGAAACGCGTTCAACATTTTAGTAGTAGTTGAAATAGGATAAATATTGGCATCTCACCACACATACTTGAACGTATTTAGTTACACGAAGTGATGAGCGCTATCGGATCTCAAATGGTTTCCATATTTCCAGATTTCCTCAAAGCGGCTTCTACTCAAATTGTGACCTATGGAATAACACTACAATTATGTCACTAGATTCGCGAAAGAAAACAACAGTGCGCTGTAACTGAAGGAAAGACATCGAGCAGAACAGGAGTGATACCTAGCGTTCCCCAGCGTATTGTTACAGGGCCCCTAATATTCCTGATGTTTATAAACGATTTACGAGACAATATGAGCAGCTCTCTTGACTGTTCAGGGATGCTGCTGACATTTTTCAGTTAGTACAGTCACCAGAAGATCAAAAGCAACTGCAAAATGATATAGATAAGAGATCTTCATGGTACAAAAATTGACATTTGATCGTTAATTATGATGTCGTGAAGTCAACCACACAAGCTCTAAAGGAAGTACGTTAAATTTCATTTACACTACAAATCAGTCAAATCTAAATTCAAATAAGAATAAGAATAACATTTACGCACAACTTTAGTTGGAGAGAACACATAGACAATATCGAGGGGAAGGCAAACCAAAGGCTACGTTTCATTGACAGAACAGAAGATGCAAAAGTTCTACTAAAGAAACTGCCTACTCTACACTTGTGCGCCTTATTTTGGAGTATTGTTGAGCATTATGGGCCGGCCATGGTGGCCGAGGGGACTGAGGCGCTTCAGTCACGGTCTGCACGGCCACTACGGTCGGGGGTTCGAATCCCCCCTCGGGCATGGATATTTGTGCCGTCCTTAGTTGTAGGTAGTTCATAAGTAGTTTGTAAGTTTAGGGACTGATGACCCCGTAGTTAAGTCCCATAAGCTCTACAAACATTTGAACATTTGAACATTTTGAGCATTATGGGATCCCCATCAACTAGGACTGTCGGTGGATTTAGAGAAAGTTCAGAGAAGGGCAGCTCGTTTTGTATTATAACGTTGTAATGGAGGGAGTGTCACATAAATGATGCACGAGTTGAGGTGGAAATCATTCAAAAAAACGCATTATTTTTTGCGGAAAGATTTATTTGCGAGATTTTTTTCTCCAACTTTCCCTTCAGAACACGAACATATTTTGTTAGTTCCCTTCTACGTAGGGCGATATGATAGAGAAACCAGATCGAAAACATAAAGATTTTCGTGTTTCTTTTTCCCGCGCGGTATAACAGAATGGAACGGAAGAGATGTATCATGAAAGCGGTTCGATGAACCCTCTGCCACTCACTTTACTGTGATTTGCAAGGTATTTATGTAGATGTGGATTTGGAACGAAAGGCTGTGACGTGACAAGAATGGCGGAACGGTCTGTGCGTAATTTTTGAGTGTCGCTGCTGGTATTTGCATAAAACTTATCTGTAGTATCAACTCTAAGCATTACAGCTGCTGTGTTCTACTTTGATATGTATCTCTGACGAGAGTGAACTAATTTTAGAGCTCAACCAACATGCAGTAGGTGAGGAAAGGTCATGACGCAAATATATGCTCACGTATGGAGCTAATGAGTGTGAGTACGGTAAGATAAGCAGATATTATAGTCAGTCGTGCAGCATGAGTGTGAGTACGGTAAGATAAGCAGATATTATAGCCAGTCGTGCAGCATGTAAGATTTTTGGATCACGCGGAAAAGCAATTCCAACTGCTGCACTAATATTGAAAATTTATGATTAATTTTTGGGTGGTTTTCAGACATATAAAACAGTTGAAAAAATATCGCCGTCGCTTTGACTAAAGTCCACGATTACAATATTGCTCTTAAACTGTCAGCAAGAGGAACACAGGACTCTGAGCAGGTCTTCTCCTCTTTGGAAATTCTAAGAAGAACCAGTGTTATGCATGATCTGTTACATTTTAGCTTGTAATCATTATTCTGTGTAACGATTTTCCAAAACAATTTTCTTCATAGCTTTGACATTATCATGAGGTACTCGGGCGCTCAGAGCGAGGTTCGCCGTTGCCCATTGGCATCTTCTCAGCAATCTTGGAAGAGCTGTTTTTAGAGCACTTGGTTCCATTTTCTAACCCCCATTTTTGATCCAAAGTCTTATCTCAATTTATAAAATAGTGGAAAAGAGCCGAGAACACTGAAACATGTCTAACTTTTCTAACTGTCAAAAACAAACGAAATAAGCTGTATATTTGAAACTGTGAACATATTCTTGGATCATGAGTACCAAAAAAAAAAAGAGATCGATAATCGTGCAATTTCAAAAGTCACCTTACTTTTTGAATAGCCCTCATACATAAATTTTTGAAAAAAATTTATTTTCTAAATTGACGCAGTTTATTTTGCTTGAATTTTGTGCTCCCTGTTGATAACAAAATCAAGTTAAATGTTTGTAAATATTTGGCACTAAACTACTCTGATCATCAGTCTCTAGGCTTAGGAACTTCTTAAACTAGCCTAAGTACAACACACGCACGCACACACACACACACACACACACACACACACACACACACACACACACACACACCACACACTCACACACACACACACACACACACACACATGCCTGAGGGAGGACTCGAACCTCCGACGACGAGCTATCGCGCGCTCCGCAGCAAGACGCCTTAGGGCGCTCGGCCACTCTACCGCGGCCCTAAAAAGAGATTGAGAACCGCTGCATAATAGGGATGTAAAAGAGTCCGGTTAAAATCGATACCGGTGTTTTAATTCTGAATAGCCGGGTTTTCCGGCATTTATTTGATGTCGGTTGTAACAGGTTGTTTAGATATTGCCAATAATCCCGTAAAAACACCATTAAAACTGCTTTCTGTGGTAGTGGTCCTGAATGTTTATTGTTTTCAAATAACAAAACAAATAAAAACTAGGAATATTTATTCGTAATATTTCCATTGGTGTGAAATGTTAGGGTATAGCATCAACTAGGAAATGTGATCAGCGATAATTTAAGAACAATCCCGAGTCAGAAACGAGCAACAAAAACATGGCATAAGAATTGGTACAGCTGTTGTTGAGGCATCAGTGGATTTGTTGCCTTGTGACGTGGCCTATTAGACGACGAGTATGTACGAGCAGGGTGCAAGACTTGCCTCCGTTTGGCTATAAGGCAGTTCGTCTCTTGACACGAACAGCAGTGAGGTACAATGCTCCCTTTGCCTTAAAAGGCTGAAAACGGGTGAGGTACTACAAACTTGCGGCATCATTTAATGAGAAAGCATCCACAGTATTCGTTGAAAGAGAAGTTAAATTGATTCATATTCCTATGTGTTATTAATCTAGCAGAAGTTTCGAATAATAACTGAACCCTTAATTGTTTGGTTGTTTCAGGGTTCGAAATTGATAACAAGTAAAAGTGACGATGTGTTATCCAACCCCACAAAAAAACAATAAACTGTAGACGGACTAAGTTCTGTTTCAATTGCCCAGTTTATCAGATATTTTGTTCTACATATCTTGAAGTATAAATTAAAAGTCTGAGCAAGTCAAACCGGTTATTTAAAAATCCCGCTACCTTGAGCGGTTTTTACAGCAAGGTTAAACTGCAGGTGGAAAACCTGGTGCAACCGAAAACCGGTTGTTTCAGTAATAACCGCCATCCCTACTGCACCAATGGGTCACTTGAGGGACATTGAGGTACACCATCGTCGCCTACTCTGCGTGGCATGCAAAGGCGATTCGTCCTACACCCCCACAGAAATATTTGCCTCTGAGAAAATGTACAGTATATAACGATGTTGTTGTTGTGGTCTTCAGTCCGCAGGCTGGTTTGATGCAGCTCACCATGCTACCCTGTCCTGTACAAGTCTCTTCAGCTG
Source organism: Locusta migratoria (assembly GCA_026315105.1). Taxonomy (NCBI): domain Eukaryota; kingdom Metazoa; phylum Arthropoda; class Insecta; order Orthoptera; family Acrididae; genus Locusta; species Locusta migratoria. The sequence continues at coordinate 102,860,835 of CM048750.1, read as the reverse complement.
AGAATACGCTCGGCAACCTACATCCTTTTGAATCTGCTTTTACTATGTTCGTCCCTCGGTCTCCCTCTACGATTTTTACCCCACACACTTCTTTTTAATGCTAAGTTGACAATTCCTTGATGTCTCAGATTGTGTCCCACCAATCTATCTCTTCTCTTAGTCAGGATATGCCAGAGACTCCTTTTCGCCCCGATTCGCTTAAGCACCTCCTCATTAGTTACTTGATCTACTCATCTAATTTTCATCATTCGTCTGTAGTACCACATTTCAAAAGCTTCTATCAACTTTTTATCTGAACTCCTTATCGTCCACGTTTCACTCCCACACAATGCTACACACCAGACAAATGCTATCAGAAAGGACTTTCTCACTTTTAAATTAATATTGGATGTTAACAAGTTTCGATCTTTAGAAACGCTTTTCTTCCCATAGCCATTCTACATTTTATATATTCTTTACTTCGGCCATCAGAAGTTATCTTGCTACCCAGATAACAAAATTCATCAACTACTTTTACTGTCTCATTACCTAATCCAATTCCTTCAGCATCTCCTGATTTTCTGACATTGCATTCCATTACCTTCGTTTTACTCTTGTTAATGTTCAACTTGTATCTTCCTTTCAAGACACTGTCCATTCCATTCAATTGCTCTTCCAGATCTATTGCGGTCTCTGACAGAATTACTATGTCCTCAGCAGACCGCAATGTTTTTATTTCTTCTCCCTGCACTTTAATGCCCTCTCCAAATTTTTCCTTCCATTCCTTCACTGCCTGCTCAATGCACAGATTGCACAACATTGGGGAAAGGCTACAACCCTGTCTTACTCTCTTCCCAACCTCTGCGTCCCTTTCTTGCTCGTCGACTCTAATAACCGCTGTATGGTTTTTGTATAGGTTGAATATAACTCTTCGGTCCCTATATTTTATCTCTGATACCTTCAGAATTTGGAAGAGTGTATGCCAGTCTCCAAATCGACAAACGCTAAAAACGTAGGTTTCCTTTTCCTTACCCTATCTTCTAAGATAAGTCGTAATGTGAGTATTGCTTCCCGTGTTCATCTTAAAATAACCTACACTCCAGCCTTCTGGCGGTCAGCTCTACCGGGCCTGCTTTGGTCTTGGCGCTAAATCACGTTCTGCACTCCCAGCGACCATATTCCAGCCACTGAGTTCCATGGTGACGGGTGGAGAAGGCAGTGGGGGCAGGGGGTGTCTCCTAACCTGAGCCCTGGAGCAACGATCCCACGTTTATCCCCCAAAGCCTCCATTTCCCCTCCTGCTGCTGCACCTCGCCAGCGTGGAGTTCCTCTTCCTCTCTAGTTCTTCACCAACATGACACAAAAATAGCAGAATCCAAAACTAATTCATGTCTACACCCTTCTGAAGCATTATAATGTTACTTGTTGCCATTGATACCTGCTAGCAGTTAAGCATTTTAAATTTCAGTAAGTAGAAACTAGTTAGCAAGAGACAAGAGACAAGAGTGGTCTGTTATTTCTTGTAGTGAAGTTACCAACACTGTGGCCACTGACCACACGCGACAACGCGAGAATTCGACATCCAGCTGTGAGTTTGAAGACGTGAGTTGTCAGTTTTGTAGTGTCTTAAGTTAATATGTTTGATAATACAGTGGGAGGATAAGGAAGACTAATTTCTCTTCAAAATGTTCAAACGTCTGTACAGTCTATGGGACTTAACTACGTGGTATTCAGTCCATAAACTTACAAACTACTTATGAACTACTTACGAACTAGGACGGCACAAATATCCATGCCCGAGGGGGGATTCGAATCTCCGACCGTAGTGGCCGTGCAGACCCTGACTGGAGCGCCTTAGTCCCCTCGGCCACCGCGGCCGGCTAATTGCTCTTCCCTTTCACTTGAAGAAAAGCTTCATATCAATGACTGAATCCAGATAACAAGTTTGTTAAAAAAATTATAATAAAAGTCAACAAACCGTAAGAATCAAAGCATATTTTATGGGAAACTAGATTGAACAAGTGGTTATGAATTTACAAACAAGTTGTACTGTTTTCGCCAGCCGCGGTGGCCGAGAAGACTAAACGCGCCAGTCACGGTCTGCACGGCCACAACGGTCGGGGGTTCGAATCCCCCCTCGGGCATGGATATTTGTGCCGTCCTTAGTATTAGTTAGTCTATAAGTAGTTTGTAAATTTTAGGGACTGATGACCCCGTAGTTAAGTCCAATAAGCTATACAAACATTTTTGTATTGTTTTCCGTGCCTGTTTTTAGCAAATGAAAATTCTTATGAACTACCCCTTTAGGGGGGATTCGAACCCCCGACGGGGAACGGCCTTGCGCACCGTATTTAACACAGAAGATAAAGAAACATGAGCATGCTGCATCATATATGACTCCGAATCTAGATTACAACCTTTCAGTGAAACACAGAAACTACTGGTCTGTGCTCACAGGTAAGCAGTTGAAAGGTACAATTTCAAACGTTTTTATGCAGCTTTTCAGCTTCCTGGAAGTTAATGAAGGGTGACTTCTATTTTTCTTTAATTTTTCTTATACATCTTCCTTTGAATCCCCTAGAAAAACCTACATGAACCGGCACTGGTGGCATGACACCAGACACTCGCTCTCGCCCGTGGGCTAGGAAGCGGTAACTAGCTCGCGGTGCACCGCTTCTAGGCCGTGAGCTGTTGTCGCATACGGCACACGACTGCGCAGAGCATGTGTGGAAGTGGACCAGTCAGCTAGGCTGTGACGTCACTCGGAATTGCAGCCGCACTTATTTCCCGCCACAGGCACAACTATTTCTGAAATAGTTATAGGTGAGACTGCCAGCCGGTCGCGGTGGCCGGGGGGACTGAGGCGCTTCAGTCACGGTCTGCACGGCCACTACGGTCGGGGGTTCGAATCCCCCCTCGGGCATGGATATTTGTGCCGTCCTTAGTTGTAGGTAGTTCATAAGTAGTTTGTAAGTTTAGGAACTGATGACCCCGTAGTTATGTCCCTTAAGCTTAACATTTGAACATTTTGAGACTGCCATTTTCTCCCTGAAATTGTCTGACATGTGTCAACAGGTCAATCCGCAGCGATCATATTATCTCTTTCGTAATTAATAACTGTAAAATCTTTGAATACCAACGGTTAGATTTCAGTCTGGAATTTAATAATGCGTGTTTATGGTGGCATTACTTCACATGTTTAGATGTCTGTTTGCCGGCCGCGGTGGTCGAGGGGACTGAGGCGCTCCAGTCAGGGTCTGCACGGGTCTGCAGGGTCTGCACGGTCGGGGGTTCGAATCCCCCCTCGGACATGGATATTTGTGGCGTCCTTAGCATTAGTTAATTCATAAGTAGTTAGTGAGTTTAGGGACTGATGACCCCGTAGTTAAGTCCCATAAGCTATACAAACATTTGAACATTTTAGATGTCTGTTTCATGGAACCAATGTAAGGAGTATTTGCTGTGAAGTGTACAACGAATTTTCCCATTAATTTTTATTGAAGAAGTCATTTGTTTTACAAGTTGTTGATTATTAAAAGAAGACAGAGTGTGACTGACTGATTAATCAGCTGAATCGAATCCCAGTGTACACCATGTTACTCTAATGTACTGCATGAGGACTCAGCCGCAGCAGTTTCTTTGAAATAATTGAAATTTTATCCAGATTCCGACTACAACTAAGGGTATCTTCATTAGAAATAAAAGCAAAACTCACATGAGACGTTTACACAAAGAGCTAAATGGTCATGTTTTGTAAAGTTAGTAATAAAAGCATTATATGACATTGCCGGTTATGGAGGCGATCTGATAGTTTTATATTCTTAAAAAATGAAACGCCAAGGTCGCGAATTAGTAATTTATTTAGTGACGGTTTCGGAGGACAGAGCCACCAACATGTGGTCGTATACATTCCATAACTTTGTCATCGTATTTAAAAAAAATGGATATAAAATAATAAGTGCAACATAGCACTTAGTCATCATATAAAAATACAGAAGTTAAAACATGACAGCTTACTGCATAGATTCCAGTTCAACATTAGAACCATAACTGATATGGTTGTGGTGTTGAACTGGAATCTATGCTTACAAGCACCACTAGCTGCTTCAACATGGCAGCCTATGACGATCGCTTCGTGGTCGCCCTTGATGGGAAAATAGAAGTGCTTTCACTAATTGTCAAAAATGTTGTGTCTGACACAGATGATCCGATGATGGTAACTGTGTATTACCGAAACTAGTCATCCAGACAATGAAATAGCGATCTTGGCAACATTTGGTACTAGATACAACATTTATCACAAGAAATGGCAAGGGTTTCAATTTACAAAGACAGTGCAGGAAAATACGGACGCAATTTGCTTACTCATAGAAATTGCAAGGATGTGATACATACAATCAAAAATAGGGACTGTCCTTTACTTTCTATAACGATACTGTAGAATGAAATTCTCTGCGCAATAAAAGTTTTATGATGTTAGACATTGTGGAAGTCCGTCTCTGTTAGTGAAGAGATACAGTTCCTCTAAAGCTACTGGGCTGTGGCATCTACACATGTTTGCTGTTGTACAACTACCCTTTGACGAGAACTAAGCGAGCGTCTGTTTACTTATATTCGTCCACGATAACTTGACGATTGCGTTTGTGCTGCCACAATCGGACAAAATGTACACTAGTGTAAAGCTGTTCATTTGTCTCCGAGCGCTGCCAACGTTAAGCTGCTCGATGACGCGCGTGTGTACGAAGTATTGCTGTACGCTACACACTGCAAATAACAACTCATTTTCACAAGCTGGGTTGTTTACTTTGGAATAAAAACTTGCTGTGGTACACTTCTTTCAGTTGCTAGGGCAAGTAAACTTAAGGAAATACCTTTACGAAATAGTACAAAAGTATTACTAATACTTGTAAAGAAGTATTTGCGCTACTGGCGCCATGTAACAGAGAAACGTAGAATTTAATATTGTTCTTAAAACGAGAGCAGCCGCCACCTGTTGTATTCTTACTAACGAGTGGAATTCATAATGAAAACACTAACGTAAAATATAAATGTTAGGGTGAAGAAACTGTTGCAGTGGGATTCGTATGGATGTTATCAAGGGACACAAAGGAATGAACTGAAATAAAATCACTCCACTTAGATCGAAACTTTCTGAGGATTTCATTATGCAAATTTTCCATATCTCTTGCCTGTTCTACAAATATAACAATATAGAGAAATACAGCTAGCTATCTTAAAAGAGACGATCTTTAAATTACTCTTCTGTTTTTGCACACAGTAAAAATTCCCTTTTTTTTATTTATTTGCAAACGTAATGCGTTAACGTTTCCAGTGACATTAAAATTAAAAGGCGACCACTGTTATATCACTAAAATTATCAAATGAGGTCCATGTGAACTACCGGTTACTCCCTGCTACAAAGCCATGTTCCCTGGCCCAAACTGAGAACTGACTCGTTTCAAATTACTTCAATAACAGGAAGTTAATACTACAGAGGTCAATATATATAGCAGCTCACAAGTTATTACACACAGACAGTAATAAGCAAGCCACCAGAATTAAAGTTATCTCAGAAAGGTGGCCAGGAAAACATTTATGGCGCAACGGAATTTAGACATAAGAAAAATTGCATCTGAGCTTGTTCTCAGCACTTGTGAAGAACAATATTAGCCGGCCGCGGTGGCCGCGGGGACTGAGGCGCTCCATGTCATGGTCTGCACGGCCACTAAGGTCGGGGGTTCGAATCCTTCCTCGGGCATGGATATTTGTGCCGTCCTTAGTACAAGGTAGTTCGTAAGTAGTTTGGAAGTTTAGGGACTGATGACCCCGTAGTTAAGTCCTATAAGCTTAACAAACATTTCAAAAATATTAAATAAAAGAGGAAAGGTGCTCTAAAACTACAATTTATAAGCAACTTACGGATTACGCTGAACTTAAACTTGTTTATTCAGATAGAAAACAAGCAAAATGGGGAACCAATTTTGTTAATACAATAAAAATTCATCTCTTACATGGATTAATGCGGACGGTGCACAGATTTAACGCTACTTGGGGGGGAAGGATTCACAAACAACACTCATTCACTCATACACATGCAATGCCACAGCGAAACTCACCAAAATCAGCGTTCTGAGACGAGGCGGAAGCAGGCGCCGCTATCGTAGGCGAGATTCAGCAAGTCGGAGGTAGCACATAACAAAAACACTTTGAAGCTGGCTCTGGTCTGTCGGGCCTGTTTTGAGATGCTACGAGTGTATAGACAAGTTAAATTGCATCTGAACTGGACCGCGAGCAAACACGTAACGGTGACACACAGCTACGTTACATGAACGCACTCCATTGGAGATGAAGTGGTTGAAAATCGGATTCATTATAAAAAATCACGGTGGATTCTTAAGTTGCCGTCTGTTGGAAATCGATCTAGGTACTGGTTTTATATGATAAGTGAATTCAGGCCGCTAGCTGCAAATCCACGTGTTTCCGAAAACCGATAAAATTAAATAAATTCAGTTTCCGAAAAATAAAGAAAATTAACTACAGCATGCAACCCATATAGATGCTTAGAATTATATTAGGAAGCGAATGAAATACAGCTACACGCGATTACAGAGATGCATGAGGTCCTGTCTCAGAAAAACCACAAAAATGAAATAATTACAAAGTCCGAAAAATAAAAATAAGAATTACGGCATGCAACCCATAGAAATGTTTAGAATTACATGAAGAAGCGAAAGAAATGCAGCTACACGCGATAGGGAGCGCTTATAGAGACGGATGAAGCCCAGTCTCAAAAAAATCGTAAAAGTGAAACAATTACAAAGTCGGAAAAATAAAAATAAGAATTACGGCATGCAACCAATAGAAATGCTTAGAATTACATAAGGAAGCTATTGAAGGTGGTTGTACAAGGCTCAGAGAGAATTACTGAAAAGACAGAGGGCATGCTATAAGTAGGAGAAGAAACGGCAAAATTAAAATAGGCGGGGAGAGAAGATCGCGAAATATTAGTGGAAATCAGGATACCCGCATAGTTACTTGCCTGATGGGCATGGAATAAACAAGAGTGGAAGCTGAAGGCTCTGTTCTATGAACCAACCACATGGAACACATATCACTCACAGAAGGAAACGATGAGAAGATTTTTATTTGCACTGTACAAAAATGGACATATCATCTATTAGAAATCGGGCCCCTCAAAGCTAGAAAGTATTTACACAGAGTTCATACACCGCCACATGATCACAAAAGGTTTTAACATACCAGGCTGTTATCAAACTGCTACTAGAATCACACACACTGCGTTTATCTATTGGAAATCATTGAATTGAAGAACGAAATCACATTTCCGCACATGATCGGAGAAAATATTCCAAAAAATGATTCTAAGATCACGAATCAAAGTTAAACATGCTAGTCAATGAAACGCTACCATCTCGCGGACACAAGAGAGAGAACCAACCTTACCTCGCCAGACGCCCAGTATAGAATGACCAGACCGAGCTGCTACAAGACGCGGGAAGCCACCGGAAGCCGGAAAAACCAAGATCAGCGATGGTGGGGATGGAGAGACTCGCCCTAGAGTAGGCTCGACGACTGGACTGTAACCAAAGGGTGTAGAAACCTCTTTGGTAGCCTCAGGAGCTATCGACTCTGATCCAAAGAGAATGATGCAAAGCGAGGTATCACCCCCCACATTCAGACAACCATAGATTCTCACACATCTACTTAAAAATAAGACAAGTACACATTCTCACAGGTACAGTGGCGTAGTGGAGAAGCCGAACTTATGCCACATTAATTAATATAATACTAAATTATTAACATAACAAAATAAGAAAAACCTTGCAATATTAACTAATATTTTAATACATGAAATAAAAATGGTATTTCTCAAGCCTTGAAAAGAGTGGGGTTCAAGTTCTAACAAAATGATAATCTAGCGACATTAAATAAATCATAACTTTACAGAAGTATACGAAAAATATATGGAAGACGACAGACGGTCAGTGAAGAGATACAGTTCCTCTAAAGCTACTGGCCTTTGACAGCTACACATTTTGGTTGTTGTCACAACTACCCTTTTACAAGAAGTAAGCAAAAAAAAAATGTTCAAATGTTTGTAGAACTTATGGGACTTAACTGCCGGCCGCGGTGGCCGAGGGGACTGAGGCGCTCCAGTCACGGTCTGCACGGCCACTACGGTCGGGGGTTCGAATCCCCCCTCGGGCATGGATATTTGTGCCGTCTTTAGTATAAGGTAGTTGATAAGTAGTTTGTAAGTTTAGGGACTGATGACCCTGTAGTTAAGTCCCATAAGCTTAACAAACATTTGAACATTTTGGACTTAACTATGGGCTCATCAGCCCCTAAACTTACAAAATATTTACGAACTAGCTTATACTAAAGACGGCACAAACATCCATGCCCGAGGGGTGATTCGAACCCCCTGACGGGGAACGGCCTCGTGCATCGTAGCATAGCGCATCAATGCGCTCGGCAGCTCCGCCGCGATAAAAAGTAAGCGAGCGCGTCTGTTTACTTATGTCACAGACAATTATATACAGACGGGAAACCTCCGTAAGGGCCCGGTCCTAAGCTCCGGGGTTCGGGGAGGAAGGGTTTCCAGCAGTTCCGTAAGATGTCCCATGATGACGCTGCGGTCAGAAGCAGCCCTTTAGGCCCGGCGCACACTTGACGCAGCAGAGGCAGAGCAGAGGCAGAGGCGAGGCGCAGGGCCTCTGCTGGTCAGCGCACACTTGACGCAGCACAGGCAGAGGAGGGCAGCGCAGCTTGCAACAGCACGTGCTGCATGTCCACTGCAAACCTCTCACTCCAATCAGATTTAATTCCTGAATCTCCTTCAAAACTCAGTTAATTTAATTTGTGTGTATGTATGTGTGTGTGTGTGTGTGTGTTCTGATAGAGTATAAGAGCAGTTAAAGGTCTGTTGAGCAAAGGCAAAAGTGACGAATACATGCTGAACGTCTCTGGTCCATGGAAGCTCATTTTAAGCTCTTGAGCTATTCCGACTAAACAGACGACAGTTCAAAGAGAGTCACATGCTGAGTAAGGACTTAACAGAGAAGAAAAATAGTGTGACACATCATACCCGCTAAAGAAAAATTAGGGATATGTTTTAGGAATTTAATTAAAGTCAGATTTATTTTTCTTTCATTTCTTTTATAATTCGGTGAAACAAGTGTCACAGCAAATTCAATAATTGAAAGAAACTTTATACAACTGACATATTTAATCATGATTGTGGCGCAGTATATACGATCAGAAACACTTTTCTTCTCGGTGACACCTGGTTTGCTTTTCAAATGTCATAAATTGAAAGATATGTCGATATTAAAAATTTTGCAAATCACAGTTTTCTTGTTTAACTGCATTTGCACGCAAAGTGATTCCTTACTTAGGTCTTTATTCGTAGCTCTTCCATGCTTCTGAGTACTAAGATACTGACGTTTGCTTTTTTCTTCCTCTAAGACGGCAGCTGTGCATGTACATGCAGCATTTTATTCATTGCATTGCTATTTTGTCTCTGTCAACATTTCTTATGTTAATTACCTTCAGCAGCCATTATATTTGTTAGTAATTAGTGAAGCTAATGCTAATACTTTTGCAAATGTTGAATTTCTGAAAGTAGTATAGAATTCAGGTTGAGAAATACTAACGAGAGACGTTCCTAGCATCATCTATGGTTTAGGGATCCACGAAGGTGTGGACACTGTGTTTCAAGAAATTGAAGGAGGTCCCTGATAGTAAAAAAAAATCATTGCACGTCCCTTCTGGTTTCGCCGAACTTATTATTCAGCAGTAACGGGAATTTTAGCTTATATAGTGCTTTCATGCTTGCCACATTTACTGAAACCAGGGACTATAGACCGTAAAAATACACAATCAGCATCTTCGGTTTATGAATCTCGGTGACTTTCTATTTCAGTAAGTTGTTCGTTTCCAGCTTGGGTCTGCATCGGCAGCGTACGAAGGGAGAGACGAGGCAGATCCGCACTCGGCACGGCAGGCGTCAACAGCGTGTGCCGCGTAGCTGCCGACCGCGGCGCGTCAAACGTGTATCTCACGTATTTGCTCGAGAATCGAAAGAGATATGGCTCTCATTCCACCGTTAAAAACAATTTCGATATGTTAGCTACATTTCGTTCGCAGTAATGTATGGTGTAAAACGCAGCAAACGCAAACTAGCCAGCGACTACTTTTTTCACTGCAAACTCTTCAAAATATGCGCGGCGTTGTAGTTTATTTTTATTATAACAATAACTATGTACAATAACGAAAAGAAAACCTCCCCAACGTCATGCGGTTGCTTTTGCCTATATGATACAGAAAAATAATTTTTTTCTAGTGAGTAGTTCCTGCAAAATCGATTGCGGAAGCTGCGTTAGCGCAAAACACGCACAAATCGGAAAATAGTATTTTTCATTTTTTACGCAGAAAGTAAAAGTGTTACAAAGAAACTAAATACAGAGAAGAATGAAACTTATATTCGTCTACATAAAACATTTTTTTTCGAAGCATATCGGATGACTTGAAATTTCACTTTGCGACAGAGGTGGAACAGAGGCGCAGGAAAACTGTGCGCCTCGGACAACCGGACAGAGGCGTGACCGAGGAAACGCCTGCCCTCCGCCTCGGCTGCGTTAAGTGTGCGCTGCCCCATTAGAAAGCATGCGTTACAGACGGACAGAGGCCTATCCTCTGCCTCTCCTCTGCCTCTGCTGCGTCAAGTGTGCGCCGGGCCTTGACGCAGCAGAGGCAGAGGAGAGGCAGAGGATAGGCCTCTGTCCGTCTGTAACGCATGCTTTCTAATGGGGCAGCGCACACTTAACGCAGCCGAGGCGGAGGGCAGGCGTTTCCTCGGTCACGCCTCTGTCCGGTTGTCCGAGGCGCACAGTTTTCCTGCGCCTCTGTTCCACCTCTGTCGCAAAGTGAAATTTCAAGTCATCCGATATGCTTCGAAAAAAATTGTTTTATGTAGACGAATATAAGCTTCATCCTTCTCTGTATTTAGTTTCTTTGTAACACTTTTACTTTCTGCATAAAAAAAATTAAAAACACCATTTTCCGATTTGTGCGTGTTTTGCGCTAACGCAGCTTCCACAATCGATTTTGCAGAAACTACTCACTAGAAAAAAATTATTTTTCTGTATCATATAGGCAAAAGCCACCGCATGACGTTGGGGAGGTTTTCTTTTCGTTATTGTTCATGGTTATTGTTATAATAAAAAATTAAGTACAACGCCGCGCATATTTTGAAGAGTTTGCAGTGAGAAAAGTAGTCGCTGGCTAGTTTGCGTTTGGTGTGTTTTACACCATACATTACTGCGAACGAAATGTAGCTAACATATCGAAATTGTTTTTAACGGTGGAAGGAGAGCTATATCTCTTTCGATTCTCGAGAAAATACGTGAGATACACGTTTGACGCGACGCGGTCGGCAGCTACGCGGAACACGCACGGCTGTTGCCGCCTGCTGTGCCGAGTGCGTGTCTCCCTTCTTCGTATGCTGCCGACACAGACCCAAGCTGGAAGTGAACAACTTACTGAAACAGAAAGACAACGAGAGTTATAAACTGAAGATGATGATTGTGTATTTTTACGGTCTATAGTCTCTGGTTTCAGTAAACTTTGTGGCAAGCATGAAAGCACTATATAAGCTAAAATTCCCGTTACTAATGAATGATAAGTTCGGCGAAACCAGAAGGAACGTGCAACGAATTTTTTTTACTGTCAGGGACTTTCTTCAATTTCTTGAAACACAATGTCCACCCCTTCGTGGAGCTTCAGCTCACTGCTAAACCATAGATGATGCTAGAAACGTCTCTCGTTAGTATTTCTCAACCTGAATTCTATACTACGTTCAGAAATTCAACATTTGCAAAAGTATTAGCATTAGCTTCACTAATTACTAACAAATATAATGGCTGCTGATGGTAATTATCATTAGAAATGATGACAGTGACAAAATAGGAATGCAATGTAATAAAATACTGCATGTCATGCACAGCTGCCGTCGTAGAAGAAAGAAAAAAGCAAACGTCAGTATCTTAGTACTCAGAAGCATGGAAGAGCTACGAATAAAGACCTAAGTAATGAAACACTTTGCGTGCAAATTCATTTAAACAAGAAAACTATGATTTGCAAAAAATCGTGTCACCGAGAAGAAAAGTGTTTCTGATCGTATTTACTGCGCCACAATCATGATTAAAAATGTCAGTTGTATAAAGGTTCTTCCAATTATTTGCTGTGACATTTGTTTCACTGAATTATAAAAGAAATGATAGAAAAATAAATCTGACTTTAATAACATTCCTAAAACATATCCCTAATTTTTCTTTTGCGGGTATGACGTGTCACACACTATTTTTCTTCTTTTCCTTCTTACTCAGCATGTGACCTTCTTTGAACTGTCGTCTGTTTAGTCGGAATAGCTCAAGAGCTTAAAATGAGCTTCCATGGACCAGAGAAGTTCAGCATGTATTCGTCACTTTTGCCTGTTGCTCAACAGACCTTGCAGTGCTCTTATACTCTATCAGAACACACACACACACACACAAATTAAATTAACTGAGTTTCGAAGGAGATCCAGGAATTAAATCTGATTGCACCCAAAGGTTTGCAGTGGACATGCAGCACGTGCTGTTGCAAGCTGCGCTGCCCTCCTCTGCCTGCGCTGCGTCAAGTGTGCGCTGACCAGCAGAGGCCCTGCGTCTCGCCTCTGCCTCTGCTCTGCCTCTGCTGCGTCAAGTGTGCGCCGGGCCTAAAACTGGCCAGAGCAGGCGGCAGGTAGCGGCTGTCCCCACCACCACCTCCCCGGACACAGCCGTGGCGTCGTGGCAGGCGGCACGAGCTCTCCCCTCACCCTCCCCTCCACGCTACCCTCTGACGTGCGAGAGTCACCCCTAAGCGATAAAGCTCTATATAGGGAAAGTAAGGCCAGCCTGCCAGCGGCAGCCATGTTTGGCCTATTCTGCTGCTGCTTACACGCTGACCGCTGCAACGTTCCCAGCGCTTAACAATACTTATCAGCCGATTTTGAGAAAACTATTCGATAAATCAATTTAATTTTTTCACGTGTTATAGTGTGATATATTCGCTCGATAATGATCTCAATTACTATTCATTATTACTTATAATTTCCGTGCTACATCAAATTAAGTAAACTACTGCGCAAAATTTTGAAGAGTTTGCAGAGGAAAAATCTCATTGCGGTGACTTTGCGTATGGTTGATTTTAGCATATACAATGCTGCGGACGAAATGTAGGTAAGATATAGAAATTTTATTTAAGGTTGAGAGCAGAACGATAACTCTTTTCATTCTCGAGATACAGGGTGTTATATCTGACGGACAGATGTGGGAACTTTGCGTAGTTCTGTCCATACGGACCTGGCTGCTCTACGGAATACTTTCCGTCTGATTTTAAAAAAAACTGTTTGGTTTCTGGCTCCAGATCTAAAGGGTTCACCTATAAATTCAGATTGACCTGTACCGTAGCCAAATATTCAAATAGACCACGAACATGTCATCGGAGCATAGTGTAAATGAAGAAAACAATTGAGATTATGGATAAATCTTTGAATATTTTCTTGCGTATTATGTACTTATATCTCACATGAACTACGAAAAATGCAAGGAAATACCCACTACATGACTACCAGAAACAGAAATTAAAGGTGCCTTTACAACGCCAATTACATTTGAATGTCTAATATATGTCTTGTTTCAATTCTTTTTTTCCTGCAATGATACACTGTAACACATGAATACGAATGAGAAAAGCTTGTTTCAGGAACTGTATTTGAATTTCATGTCTAAACGGAAATCTAGTTCACTCACTAATACGTCAAAAATTTGTGTACTTTCGGCAACTACCTGCAGATAAAATCAACCTCACGACATTGTGCAGGAATTTTCTTCACAAATTTATTAAAGTTAAAAATGTATAGGTATCTGCTGCGTGATCCATTCGTCAGTGAATCTTTAATCTATTGATTTACATTATGAATTAAAATCATCACAGCGCAAGAACCGTAGTTCCCTTCTGGATTCCTTGTTTTCTCTGAGGAGTTTCATCAGCCAGACTGTTCCTCTTGTATTTCTGAAACGTTATAGAAGTACTATAATGTTTACTCCCTTCTTCGCTTCTTAAAAACACCCAAAAGTACAACACTGTGGCATTATTCAAGTCCAAACATACGAATATTCACAAAGCTTTTGATGGCAGCCAAGCAACGTATAGGACCAAGATGGCGGAAAGAACCATGTGACTGGATTTCAGCCAACCACGAGCTGCAGACGGCGGCAAGCGGCGCGGAAAAGGATGGCCATACTTTCCCTATACAGAGCTTCACTAAGCGAGCGATCCGCCTAACACCTGCTAGCATCTTACGGAACTATGAGGGGAGCGTAGGACAGTGGTTTAGGGGAGGCTTCTTCTCTGTATGTGTTACTCTGTGCTTATGTCCGCCGAGTACCGGCGTGCGTGACGTCAGCTTACCCCTCTACCAAAGCTCCGAGCTAGTGCAGGGTGCACTGCTGCTCACGTAGCAGCCTTCTGGAATAGCCTGGCTTAGGTGATAGTGCCCCTATGGGCCAGAACTCGGGAGCTTTCACAAATGACACACACACCGAACAACGAGTAGGCAGAAAGTGGCGGAACTAGAATGGGCCGGCTCAGGTGTAGCGCAGTAATGTTTGGGGCTTCTTCCTTTGGCCGCTAAGCGATGTGTCGGTAATGGGAGCAGAAGGGGCGTGCGGTATGGGCGGCGGGCATGCATATGCATGGCGGCGGCGGCGGCGGGCAGCTAACGACCGCACGCGGCCGGCGATCGCGCGGGAGGAGCAAAAAGGCGGCGATCCGGCCTTGTCTGCCGGCTCACAAAAAGGCGGCCGCCGAGGCCGGGCTGACTAGGCGGCGGCCACTGCCATGCAAATGAGGCCGCCGCGCCGCGCCGTGACGTCACGCCGCCGACGTCTGTTGACCTGGCAAACACCGCCTACCTGTTACCGCACCGCGGCCGCGCGCTCATTAAGCAAAGCGCTGTCGCGCTCTCGCCTCACCGTCCAGGGCAGCGTTCACAACGCCGATCGAGGAATATTTTCTTTAAAAATTTCGCGCTGTGCGATGCGTACGAGAAACGTACTCTTATGACGGGACTGGTCTAAAAATGTTCAAATGTTTGTATATCTTATGGGACGTAACTACGGGGTCATCAGTCCCTAAACTTACAAACTATTTATCAACTAGCTCACACTAAGGACGTCACAAATATCCATGCCCGAGGGGGGATTCGAACCCCCGACCGTAGTGGCCGTGCAGACCGTGACTGGAGCGCCTCAGTCCCCTCGGCCACCGCGGCCGGCACGGGACTGGTCTGTGGCCCTTCACTTGCTCTTTCATATTGGCCCACTTTAGGTTACGGTAGTAACACTAAAAGTGGGTGGTGGTGGCAGCTGGGCCTTTGCAATCGTCTTTTGACAGCTCGAAATTTAAATGAAAATAACGGCTTAACCATTCATCTCACACGAAAATTGAATAACCGAATTTGAAGCGGAGCAAATTCTCTACAACTTTGCTCTGTTATGTTTTTTTTCATATCTCGTATCGTTTCAGAGATATTTGCAAAAATAACAGCGATTTTGGGATGTTTGTCTGTCTGTCAGTAAAGTGTTCCCTGTTTTTCAGACGAACCGTTCCATCGATCAGCACCAAATTTTAAAGAAATACTTGTAGGCCGCCAGAGACCAGAACCTCGCTTTTTCAAATATTTCCGACGAGAAATACGTTAGTAATACCAAAAAAGGGCCGTTTGTAATGTAATTTTAATTGCAAATAAACCGTTCATCTGACTCGAAAATTGAATAAATGAATTTGTAGAGGAGAAAATTTTCTACAACATTGTTTCCTTATGTTTTTTTTTTTTTTTTTTTTTTTTTTTTTTTTTTTTTTTTTTTTTAATCTCGTATCGTCTGAGAGATATTTGCAAAAAATAACAGTTTTGACACCCTCCATTGAATTAACGAAAACCAGCCGTTCGCAGATGTCACGTGACATTCCTCACCCAGAACTCTCTCTGGCATACAACATCTTGCGTTGCGTATTGGATGATTTTCTTATTGTAACTTACGCGTTGTCATTTCAAAGCATTGGCGCATTGAAGAATTAACAAAAACACATCGTTCTTCGTATGATAAATGATAATCTAGAGTCCACAAATGCCATATTAGCATCAGTTAACAACGGCCATGAATAGTACGAGATTAAAGGGCACAACTTTTGATTGATGGCCGTAGCGTAGTGGGGTAGGCGTTGGGCTGTGACGCAAAATGACAGTGATTCGGAACACGCTCCTACCTAAATTCTTTTGTTCCTAAAAGGGATTCAGCCAGTCTTATTAATTAATTTTCTATTATTAAGATTATTATTTTGGTCCAAAATGTTTGCAAAAACTTATAAAACTACAAATCTAAAGAGGGCCGTAAAATGTCACTGCGTTTTTTTTTTTTGTTTTTTTTTTTTTATTCTGCAAGATCTCTTTATGATAGTAAAATTGGTTCCATTCCATACTGGTGACTGGTACAGCAACAGGCAGTGGAGGCTAGTGCTTCAAACGACTGCGGGTTCACTTCTTTGAGATGATCTTGATAGTAGCGCCGAAAAAACGTCCAAAGATATATGGCAAGTAACAATACAGAAGTCATTGTTCCCCTTGTATCTGTTAAAAAAAAAAAGATTGGGTTAAGAAGAAAAAAAAATGCTTGCTATTTCGGGCGCGCAGCGCGATGCCTCTAAAACAGAGGTTCCCAAAGTGGTTTGTGTAGACCTCCAGGGATCTGTTCCAACCTGCAAAGGGTCCACGTCAACGGAAAAATAATTTCGGGGTCTATTTGTTGTAAATGGGTCCACGATAGTGGTTCATATTTACGAGGCTCGCAACCAAAATTCAGAATTATTCTCACAATGCGGAGGCTTGATGCTTTGTATGTCACTGTAAGCTTCATTGGCTAAGCGAGAGAGTGGATGAATTCTGTGTTTCAGGTCTCCAGCTGCAGGCCCGTAGTTAGATTTTTTTTGGGGGGGAGGGGGGGCGTGGGGGGGGGATCAGTCACTTATAACGTATATATTGTAAAGCATTTTTTCACTCCACCCTTTCATGGTTAAAATTATCAAAGCTAGTAGCACAATATGAGACGCGAAAACACATTTGAAGTTAGGAATTCGTAAAAAATTAATACACAAAATACAGGGGGTCTACACATGGCAGAAGAAGTTGGCAAGGGATCTGTGAGACAAAAATGTTTGCGAACCCCTCTGTCTAACCAAACGGTTATTTTTACTGGGTGGAGAGTAATCACTTCATTATTATTCGTGATCGGCTCTTCTGAAGGCTTTTACTGTTGATACGTCTTTATTTTATAGTTATATTTTACTGAATATGACGTGTTTTTGATGTATCTTCAACGCGCCAAAAACAAATATGAAGGGCGTATATTGCCTTCATGGAGGATTTGCGCATGTGCAAGGCGAGGTGCGCAGTAGCTCCATTGCCTTTACTTCGGGACCATTCGTGCGTGTCCGCCAGAGCTCGAGTAGCCAGGAGCTGGCGTCTCTACCAGCTCCTCCCTGCCACAGGAGCGCCCATATGCTGCCTTCACGGGATTCGGAAGAGAATATGAACCTCAGCCGTCCATGCGCATCGTAACGCTGCGGCCACTGCCGCCTATAGTAAACGGCCGCGCTACGACTCGTATAGGTGCTGTCTCCGCTACGTGAAACGTTTCTCATGCGATAATAATACTTTGAATGAGCATATAAAATTATCTGATTGAAGAACGAAACGAAAAATGATAGTTTTACAATTTCTTTATTGGCTAACAATACGAGTCCTTGACTACCAACCCATTCTGTGAAAACCTCACAGCAATCGCACTTTCCGTTTCTGCAGTATTTGTGGTGGAAGTGTTAGGTCATTCACCCTGTATAGAGCATATGGTTCGGTGAAAAAGTATCCCGTGGGAAGACTCCGCCCATATTTTCTTCTAAAATGTGATTGGCTCTTACGAGTAATCTCAGTCTGCCAAACCCCTCCAGCATTTTTACTGACATTTAACTAGCTTGATTCGCACGCGTAGACTGGATGGTCTGCATTGGTGGTTTCTTCTTCTAAATATAAATTTTCATAGATTTAGCTTTAAAAATGCTCTCCTAATCAAATATTTTGATATTACGTGCCACCCACTCTTGCACCATTGATAGCAGAATTCATAACATCCCGAAACACATATTTTTTAAATTCTAACCATGGTTCCAAATTCAAATTTTCGCATTTCTAGCATCAAAATAGTAGCACCCTTAAAGATTTTCCCTTATTTCACCCGAATAACGGTTGAATTAAAAAATCCAAACATGTGTTTTTAAAATTCCAATCAAAAGTCTAAGTCCCAAGATTTGTATGTCTTGCTTTCCAAATTACCTGAACAGCAACGTATTAAAAAAAAAAAAAAAAAAAAAAAAAAAAAAAAAATCCCTATTTCACCTTCATAGGGATGGGAGTATCGAACAATCGCTGATGCCTACAGTGTAAGATAAACGTCTGCAGATTTCAAGTTTCCATCATATGTAGATTCACTTTTAAGCGCCATTTCTGTCTTTTAGAAACGGATCGAGAACGCGAAATTTCTTTCTTATGCTTCAGCATCTTTCTTGGCAGTTTTAATTTTCAAACTGCAGAGATGCCCACAGGGGGAATAATGAGGCAAACTAGGTCACTGAAAGGGGAGGGTGGTGAAAAATTTGTACTTTTGGCTCAACTCAAAGTGAAATAATAAACAATAAATCAATGTATATATACAAAATGAATTAATCTTCCGAATCCAGGATCTAATATCTCGTATGTGTGGGGGCGGGGGGGGGATGTGGGGGGAGAAGGGGTTGGTCACAGTTTGGGAAGGGGGGGGGGGGGCGCGGACGAGTCACTGACCAAGGGGAGGGGTGGGCACCTCTGTCAAACTGCAATATGCACTTATTTTTCTTTATTCGTACGCTTGTTGCAGAAAAACAACTGAATAATGTGCATCACGTTTCGCTGTATATAACCTCTTTGCTATTACAGAGTCAAAAGTCTTCGCTGGTCTGTTGTCCAAATTTTTGTATAAGCTGACTACTTTCAACCACTATGTCTTCCACCCTGTTATAGCTATCGACACGGAAATGCTATGATGTACAACGGGATACTTTGTACAACAACAATATAGAGAGATCGTTCGTTTCCATTGTGTAGCTTTTGCTGAAGAGCAAAATATTGACACCCACATCTAGAATTTTATACAAGTCGGAATCTTTCAACTCCCATATCGTCCACCCCCTAATCGTTATCAACCCTCTACCACCATAGTGCACAATGGGAGACTGATACCTACTACCACATAAAACACTATTCGTTTGCGATGTGTAGTTTTGGCTGCAGAGTGAAATATAGGCACAAACACCTTAATTTTTGTATTTATTAAGATATACTGTAATTAACTTAAATACGTCTCTTTATACAATGAAATTATCTTGTATTAAGTTACGTTTCTGTTATTAAAAAATAATATTATTTTAACAGATGACAGGCGTAAAACTGTAGTGTTCCGTTGGCGCCAAAATGTAGCCACAGGCGCGGAATGTTACTCCTGCCGCAGTCAGTGGAACTAAACACCTCAGACCCTTAACATTCAAGAGTCGAGCTGAGCGTCTCAGACCGTTAACATGTAAGAGTCTATGTAAATCGCGTGCGGGTGTCGCGAATAATGTAGTATAAGATTGTTAAAATTTGTGAATTTCTATTATACAGTTGTGGTTTTCTTTATAGGAACAGTGAATCATTAATAAAAGAAGAAGAGCCACAAGTATTTCACATTTCTTTCTGTGGCTGCTTGGGTAGGAAGACGGTTTGATAACTGAAGGGAAGCGTGTTCGAATCTAACTCGAATTGTTTTATTAATATTTTCACATATACAGGTAATATTTTACACCATAATTGGCCATAAAATGTGCAGCTGTAGGCTCTTCTAGGTTATACATTTTAAAATATTCCATTTTATAAAAGACAAATCCTTAAACTAACAGACAAGCGGTCATAGTAAAAATATTGAAAATGATTATATTTATTTGTAATTACTTCGACCACCACATAGTGTATATCAACGGATTGGAATATTTTTCTAGGTTCGTATTAGCGGTTTATGCGTTTCCAGTTTTAAAATTCGTTTTTTGAGCTACAGCAGACCTGTTCAACAATTACGTTACAAGAAGGGATCGGTAACTCCTTGGTAGGGTGTCAGCTTACTGCAACTGATATTTGTGTTGTGTTTCGGATCGAATCTAAAAGCAAACAAGTTTATCTTTTTAAAAAATGTGTTTCTATCGAATTGCAATCGTTTCTTGATCTTAGCCGGAGGTGATGGTTGTATGACTGTGTTGTGTGCCTGTGTGATTGCGTGAGAGTGCTCTATTTTCTGAAGAAGGCCATGGCCGATAGCTGAATGCGTTGTATGTGTGTGTCTTTTGTATGTGCCTGTCGCAGCTCGTCGCCACGTCTTTGCGGTGAGTTGTAAACTGTCCTCACTATATTATTTATTCCAACCTGGACTTTCCATATATATATATATATATATATATATATATATATTAACAATCTAAAGTCAATCAGTTTGGAAAACTCAGTTTCGTTATTTGGATAACGAACTGGTAATGTTTTAAATGATAAAAATAATAGACAATTTTGCAAAATTTAACAATTAATTAGTTCTGGTAACCGGTTCCGATCTCTGGTGATATCATCCTCAGACCTAGTCGTCTGTAAAATAAAAGACAATATGCTGTAGAGGGAAACAGGTACACCATTACTAGCTACGATAAATTTTCCAACAGGACTAGAAAATTACATAAAACAGTATACATCGCTGTTGATGTCCAGGCGATGAGCGCGCGACTACTAACCAGCGAGAAAATGATGTGCGTTATAAAGGGATAAGCCCCGCCAATCGCCTGCAGCATCAGCACATCGTAAACCAATGAGGAATATAATACAGTAAAAGATACGACAAGAAATATATATGTATATATAAATAACCCGTAATGGATATAAAAAGGCATTTCGTTAACTGTAAAACATAGTTGCCATGTCAATAATACAGAATAATTGAAGCAATAAACAATAAAAAGAAATTGTCTGTCTAGGAAATACCTGTCATCTATTGACAGTTGATAACAATAACTTTCAAATCGAAGACAGAGTGTAAGTCATAGATTAAATACAGCGATGCCGATGGTTGTCGTGGATGCGGCGGCTTGGAAACATCGATAAGTCTGGTGAAGCAGACGAAATGCCAAAGATTTAGAGGCCAGGGGACGTGGTCGGTTACCATGGAAACAGGCCGCGATTGCAAAGGCGACCGGTGTCAGTACGTACAGCAGCGAAGCAGACGACGCGTCAGAGATGTAACGGCCAGGGGACGCCGTCCGTCACCGTGGAGACAAGCCACGATTGTTAACGACGATTGGTGTTAGCATGTACAAGGCCAAAATGTCCCAGAACTCGTCGATGGCATAATATGTCTCAGGTGATAATAATATTTAAAATTCGTTAATGGTTAGTAATCAAAATAATTTGTCAAGATGTTAAGATATAAGTGCTGTGTAACAAATTCTTGAATTTTGAACTGTCACGAAGGAAATGTTAATCATAAAATAAATAACAAAAGTAAGACAAAGGGTAGCAAAAGAGCAGATATGTGTAACAGCAGCCAAAAAAAAAAAAAAAAAAAAAAAAAAAAAAAAAAAAAAAAAAAAAAAAAAAAAAAAAAAGTTACACGAGTGACAAGTCAACCATAAAATAACAAATAACATAAATGTAAGAAGGTAGTACAAGAGCTGACATGCGTTACAGCAGGTCGTCAAAAAGATGGTAAAAATGTTTCACCCTAAAATCCAATTGCTCATTTAATAATATCAATGGTGGTTTTCTATAATGCGAAAAATTTCAATTTCTTCAAGGGATTTAATAAGAGCCCTTTAGGTGCCTTGTTTAAGACTGTTAGATTCGTTTCCGTCAGCCCTTCAGAATGTTTGTTTTGCAGTAGGTGCTGGCCAAACACAGATTTAGTATCTTTTACACCAGTTGGGTCTTCTTTAAAACGAATGAGAAAATTGTGACATGTTTGGCCTATTGTCACTGCATTGGGCCTTATAGACACGAGAGCTAAGATATTTACCTTCACTATTACCAACAGTATGCTTAAGCTTATTCTGAAAGGTTGCTAGTGGTGAATACCAGAACTACATAAGTATTTTTGAATAATTTGTTCATAGTGTCAGATAACTGACCCTTGTAAATCATTTTGATAAATTTCTTATCAGCTGCAACTGAAGATTGTGAAGACTTCTGTTTAAGTTTATTAAACAAAACATCAATGTCCCTTGGATTGTACGGGACGTTAAACCCTCAGCTTCCTCCTCCTCCTCCTCCTCCTCCTCTTTGGATTGCAATCGTTAGATTTAGCTTTTTGTTTTAATAGACCGGTTTCTTTCAGAATTTCATCATCAGCTTAAGCGGGTTTTAATAATATATGCATCACAGAACAGAAAAAAGCTCTTTTATATTTCCATGGGTGACAGGAAGTGGCATTGATTATAGTATCTGTTGACGTTTACCATTATTATTAGAGATGGTGAGGTCAAGAAAATTAATTCTTTTTTCAGTTTCATATTCTACAGCGAAGCATAATTTTGGATGCATGTTGCCTAAAGTCATAGCCAATTTCTTCTTTTGAACATCTGTAAAGCAATAGAGTATCGTCCACATATCTCTTGTAATAGATTATTTTGTTGGCGATTTCAGCATTCTTATTAAAAATATCTGACGTCAAAGTAGTTAACAAATATATCTGCTAAAGTTACTGCTAAGGAATTGCCTACTGCCAGACCATCCTCCTTATGATAAATTTTGTTGTTAAAAGAAAAATAATTAAAATCAAGAGAACACACAAGCAGTTCTACGAGTTCTAACATTTCTCCTACATTGAATGTTTTGTGATTCAATAGATTATTTTTCATTATGACAATAGTGTCTTCGATTGGGATGTTGGTGTATAAATTTATAATATCCAACGAAGCAAATCTAGCATCTTATGGCTTCCTAAATATACACAGACTTTAAAATCTCATTGAGTTTCCTAATGAGCTTATAAGAAGGAGAGCTTCTTTTATTAACAATGGGACGTACTTGGACATTGTTTATACAACTTAAATTGTGACCTAATCTTTGGTAACAGTGGGTTCATTATTTTAAGGAAGTTCTTTTCCTCAGGAAGGACTAGAAAATTGCTATTATCGATTAACCTTTTAACTGTGTTTTGAAATTAACGGTTGGATCTTTGCTGACTTCACTGATATCGTTTTAATTGGAAAACTGGGTGGTTTTGGAAATGTATTTAACATTGCCTGTGAACATTAGGTTATTCCCTTTATCAGCCTTAGTTATAATTGCTTTATTTATTGTCAATTTGGTATTTATACTTTTTATAATGTAGTGTTCCTTATTTAACTTCTGCCTACTTTCTTCTTTCGTGATCAGTTCTTTGGTTTGCAGGGCTATTTTACGTACTTCTGACTTACTAAGTTTATCAGATTGAGTTGCAACTTTCACATCAGCAATTATACGTTTCATATTAGTTTGTTTAAAAGCAGGCATTAAATTATATTTTAGGCCTTTATTTAAAAGACTAATTTCATTTTTACCACGCTGTATGTCAGTGAGATTCACAACCCGACGTAAAACGTATGTACATCTTCTGTGTTGTCGTTCATGACTTTAATTTGTCTATTTATCAAAGAAGTGATTTTCTTTTGATGTCTATTGACAATTATATCTCGCAAGACATTAATATTGTCATTTATAAAATTGAACATCACGGAAATAATTAGGGGAGAAGTTTGACTGCTTAAAAGCGAATGCAGATAATACATTTCATTATTTAAAATATCTTTCAACTTGTAGACTTCTTTGATTTCATATTTGATCCAAAATCGACTGCTCGTATGATAAAACAAACTGGTCTATTAAAACTAATGTCGTGCTACAGACACGAAATTTAACCGACAGCAAGAAGGTGCTGTGATATGCAAATGATTAGCTTTTCGGAGCATTGACAAAAGGGTGGCGCCGGTGGCGACACCTACAACGTAGTCACATGAGGGAAGTTCCAAACTGGTTTCTCATACAGGAACAGCAGCATCCGTGTTTGGCGACATCGCGGTGAACGCACATTGGAAGCGTGTATTGCTCATCGCCATACTGGCGTATCACCCGGCGTTATGATATGGTGTGCCATTGGTTACACGTCTCGGTCACCTCTTGTTCACATCGACGGCACTTTGAACAATGGTCGTTACATTTCAGATGTGTTACGACCCGTGGCTTTACCCTTCATTCGATCTCGGCGAAACCCTACCTTCCAGCAGGATAATGCACGACCGCTTGTTGCAGGTCCTGTACGGGCCTTTCTGGATACGGAAAATGTTCGACTGTGGCTCTGGCCACCACATTCTCCTAATCTCTCACCAATTGAAAACGTTTGGTCAATGGTGGCCGAGTACTGGCTCGTCACAATACGCCATTCACTACTCTTGATAAGCTGTAGTATCGTGTTGAAGCTGCATGGGCATCTGTACTTGTACACGTCATTCAAGCTCTGTTTGATTCAATGCCAAGGCGTATCAAGGTCGTTATTAAGGCCAGAGGTGGCCACCACATTCTCCTAATCTCTCACCAATTGAAAACGTTTGGTCAGTGGTGACCTAGTACTGGCTCGTCACAATACGCCATTCACTACTTTTGATAAGCTGTAGTATCGTGTTGAAGCTGCATGGGCATCTGTACTTGTACATGTCATTCAAGCTCTGTTCGATTCAATGCCCAGGCGTATCAAGGCCGTTATTAAGGCCAGAGGTGGCCACCACATTCTCCTAATCTCTCACCAATTGAAAACGTTTGGTCATTGGTGACCTAGTACTGGCTCGTCACAATACGCCATTCACTACTCTTGATAAGCTGTAGTATCGTATTGAAGCTGCATGGGCATCTGTACTTGTACACGTCATTCAAGCTCTGTTTGATTCAATGCCCAGGCGTATCAAGGCCGTTATTAAGGCCAGAGGTGGTTGTTCTGGGCACTGCTTTCTCATGATCTATGCAACCAAATTGCGTGAAAATGTAATCATATAATTCTAGTATAATATATTTGTCCAATGAATACCCGTTTATCATCTGCATTTCTTCTTTATGAAGCAATTTTAATGGCGAGTAGTGTAAAACTCCCCTCTGCCAATCCTTCTCCTCCCCTCTATACAGGCGCAGGATCCAAGGCTGCCGCGAACAGGTTGGCTTACAGACAGTGGGACCGAAGGCTCTTGAGAAACAGTTCAACAACAGCAGGTACAAACCAAGAGCCCTTCCTGACACCTTAGAGTGATAGTTTGCTGTTGTGGTTTCAATCTACGGTAGAACGATTCATAGTGAACATGTCGTGCAACGCTGTAGTAGTTGCTGTGCAACGTAACTGCAAATTTTGACTAAGACTGCCTCCATTGCAGACACCAGTATGCTGGAGAGTCATGCAAACCACATCTACCCTCTGAGCGATCCTGGTACGCTTCACGACGCGTCCTCACTGCTTTACTTTTGTCAGTACCTCGCCTCCAACCTTCCAAACTTCTCGAAAGGTATCCTAGAAACCTTCCAGGACTAGCACTCCTGGAAGAAAGCATATTGAAGCTTAGGGATGTTTCCAACATGATATTTTGAGCCACGGTGTAGTGGCCGAGCGCTCTAAGGTGCCTTGCTGCTGAGCGCGCCGCTGCTCGCCGTCGGAGTTTCGAGGCCTTCCCTCAGGCATGAGCGTGTGTGTGTGTGTGTGTGTGTGTGTGTGTGTGTGTGTGTGTGTGTGTGTGTGTGTGCGTTGTCATTAGCGTTAGGTAGTTGTAATTTTAGGGAATGATGGCCAAAGTAGTTTCTTGGGTTGACAAAAGTTACAACAGTTTTTTTATATTTTTTTTCTCGCCTGAGTGTGCATTGATATGAAGCTTACTGTAAGGTTGCCAGAGAAACTTGTGTAAAATTTGGAAGGCAGGGAGCGAGAAAATGGTGACGGTCCCTGAAGCATGCGATGATAGCTGAGACGGTAGAGCGCTAGCCCATGAATGGGAAAGGTCCCAGGTTCGAGTGCTTGTTCGATCCACATTTTTAATCTGCCAAGAAGTTTCATGTTAGCGCACTGTAGAGTGGAAATTTCACTCTGGAAATATCTGACTGATCTTCAGAACTTATTATATATACACTATAATTAACTGAACCAGACTTCTGAAGTCCAGATTCATAAATATTTTCATAATTTTTTCGATTTCCGTCGTTCTTAGTTGCATATGAAATTGGTGGAGGTGTATTACCGTCTTTAGCAACTAAATGAAAGGCGTTTTTTGTGTGCCATACGCGTTTCGCTTCTTTATTGTGAAGCATCACAGTGGCCAGTAATACATGTTATTTTTGTATAATATTGTAGTACAGTCATAATATTATATGTATTTTTCACAGTATGACAGTTAACAGTCTTGTTACAATTTCTAAAGTTCGTGTCTACTAGGTTAGAAACAACTTCTGCAGCACTAGCTTTTTCAGGGTTAACTTAATTTTGGCCCTACTTACGGTTTTCTGTGTTATTCCATGTGTGTCTTCATGGAGATGTTTGTGAGGTCTTCAGTTGGAAAGGCAAAGGTCCCAGGTTGGAGACCCGGTTCCGGCACACAATTTTAATCTGCCAGGCTGGAAGTTTCATATCAGCGCACACTCCGCTGCAGAGTGAAAGTTTCATTCTACTTATGAACTACCTTTTACTAAAGACAGCACGAACATCTATGCCCAAGGGGGATTCGAATCAACGACGGGGAACGCCCTCGCGCATCGCAGCGTAGCGCCTCAATGCGCTCGGCCGCTCCGCCGCGGCATTTCAAGTCTCTGCAGATAGGCTGTTTCTAGTGTTGTGAGAAATTTCTTGTTTAACTTTCTAGTTCCACTCTGAAATCTGAAGAGCAGCAGTGTCCGTATAAACAATGACCGCCCTTGTATAAATAGGAATTATGTTTAAATTTGAGCATGTTCAGTTACACTAGGATATGTACACTTCTGACCAGTAAAATTGCTACACCACGAAGATGCCGTGCTACAGACGCGAAATTTAACCGACATCAAGAACATGCTGTGATATGCAAATGTTTACATCCCAAATATAATCTACTTCTATTATTTGTGCCACAGATCAGATGGTGATATGTCGAAACACGTAATGGTAAAATAAAGTATGTTGCGACCAAGATTTTTCAAGAAAAAATATATGCGTGTCAAATTAAAACATACTACAACGCAGAACCATAAAACTTTCAAGTTTCATAGTGCTATGTTACTTGAAAATGACACTACGCGAAAGCTATTTCGTCCTTAGGTTTTGAACGTTAGCGTATAACCACGGTTGTGCGAGATCTCCCGCAGGTGGCAGCAGTGACAACAGCCGGTGGCAATGCTCGTGTCTGGAAGCTCGCTAGCGTCGGGCCCCTTATCCCGCCGCTATGGGCGGCTGCCAATTTCTATTCGGCGGGCGTCGCGTTTTTCCGACGGCTTTGTGTGAAACGCCCCGCCGGAATACGTGATCAGCTCGCAGCCGGGCGCTCCTTGACGCCACGTGCGACAGCCTCATCTACGGCGACTCGCAAATGAGCCGTACACGCCGCGCGAATACGCCAGTCTCAAGCCAGCGTGGGTGAGCCGGGACCTTCTAGGCGGCTGCTCCTAGCAGTACCGTGGGCTTCACACTTTGGCCCCACATACCTAGGGGTCTGCTTTGACCACTGGGTATACAATTGCACCACGTCTAGTGAATGTACGACCACGAAGAGCGTCATTCATCGTTGGAAGGAAAAAAAAAAAAAAGTCACCAGGAACCAGATCAGGTAAGTAGGGAGCATGAGGAATCACTTAAAAGTTTTTGTCACGAAAAAACTGAATTGTGGCTTTCGGCCGATCTACATCCATACTCTGCAAGCCACCTGACGGTGTGTGGCGGAAGGTAGGGTAAAGTCAAGTTAATCCGGGATATCCAGTAACTCCGTGCTCAACAGTATTTCTTGAATCACGACGCGTCAAATCCATCGGTTGCAAGATGTTGCCATTGTATGGCACAAGGATGCAGGACTCTAAGTAGCCCTCACACGCTTTCGGGCTTTTAAGGAAGTTTTAGGCACGTGTTCCTGCAGTGTTTTCGTGAGAGCGGGTCACGCACGGGCAGAGAAGACGCTAGTGAATATATTAATTTCGTACACGCAGGTGTTCCAATTTATAACTTCCATTTTAATACCAGTAAAAGGTAAGATATGTATTTTTGTGTCTCGTTTCCGCCGGTTGTCCTAAATGTCGGTGGCCGAGTAGAAAGAGACCGACACAGGAAAGTAGGATGCACGCGTGTGCGGGTACAGAGTCTGAGGTGACCAGCCAGTGGGACAGCAGAAACTAGAAACACTAGGTTAGATTAGAACAAGATATATATTTCGTAGAGAGAGTACAATACTTATCTTTGTTAACTGAAGACTAGTGGAATGCAGATACATAGTTTAACTAGGTAGAGGCCTGCCTACTGATGACAGACTGTACTAGTGCCTGTCCGATTCCCACAAGTGGCCGATGCAGTTCAGTGGTGGCCAGGAGCGGGGTTGCAGCAGAGGGCGCTCGTGGCCGACGTCGTAAGAACGCCGCGCCGTGCTTGCATGGCGGCGCGCGGTGAAAGTACGTGGCGCGCACTTCAGACTTGTGCGACACCCTACAACAGAGACGCTGCTTCTGATTATGCTCTTGCCCATTCCATTGTTACATAAGGACAGAAACAGAAGTTATCTGACAAAGAGACAGTTACTGTGGAAGACGTTCAAAAAGTTCCAGTGCGCCAAGAAACAACAGAACAGTGAAAAACACAAATGAACTTATAAAACAAATAAAAACGTACACATTCCACAAACAGCAACACCTATCTCTTTTGACATAGAAAGCATGAATACCTCAATACCCACTACAGACACAGTGAAACTAATTGAAGATAACCTAATGGCTCACAACAAACTACCTGCTGAGAATGTTAGAGAAATAACCAAATATCTTAAGATGGTCATATCCCAAAACTACTTTGAATTTGAAAAAGAATTTTACCTACAAAAAGACGGACCACCAATGGGATCCCCTATATCAGGAACACTGGCAAATTTCTTCATCAACCAAATAGAGAATATAATATTTAACACAATCATTACAGAGAAAAAATACCAAATTGTCTATTGGTGCAGATTTGTAAATGACATAATCCGTATGGTAGATGAATCAGCAGAGAGAATACAACAGCTCCACACAGACATAAACAGTATACACAGCAACATTCAAGTCATAATGAAGAAAGAAACAAACAGGCAGATACACTTCTTGGACATAACAATAAAGAGAAACAATGATAAGCACACATTTGACATCTTCAGAAAACCAACAGCAACAGATACAATCATACATGCCACTTCCAACCACCCCCATAATCAAAAACTAGTTGCTCTAAGACACATGTTACATAGACTGAACAATGTCCCACTAAGCAAGGAAAACTATGAGAAAGAATTGAAAACAATACAACTTATAGCTAAAAACAATGGCTATAACACCCAAACAGTAGAAAGACTCGACCAAAAATCAAAACACAACTAATGAGAAATTCCAAGAAGCACAAACACCCAAAACTCTCACAAACACAGACAAGGCAACACACACAGACACACAAAACACCAACACTCATTACACAATCAGCAAAACCCTTACATACAAACACAAATCGACACACAAAATAGCAAACATACTAAAGAAGCAAGGTTTACAAACTGCCTATAGAACAAGAAACACACTTCTGTCCCAGTTGCAAACAACAGATAAACCAGACAAATATGAAGGGGCAGGTATATACCAGCTAGAATGCCAAGAATGTAAAACAGTATATCTGGGAATGACAGGAAGAAACTTCAAAACCAGATATAAAGAACATATAAGAAGCTGGAAGTATGAAAATAGCCACTCCACCTTTGCAGAACACCAGATAGAAAACGGACATGAACCATCCACCATGGAACAAGATATGAAAATTATCAAAACCAATAATCGAGACAGAAAAATCCTGACACTACAAGAAAACTTTCATATACAGAGAGCCCTGGCAATGAATACGACAGTGATCAATGATCAGGTCAACATAAGTAACAAATCACTGATCAAGCTGGCCACAAAACAGTGAAAAACAGTAATGAAACATGAAATGCCCTTCCTTCTTCTCCCTCTCGCTCCCCTCCCCCTACTCCCATATTCACAAAAAACTAACACAAATAACAACACACACACACACACACACACACACACACACACACACACACACACAGTCTACAAGACAAAAACACAAACAAAAAACATCTGATACACTCAGAGATACAAGGAACACACACAAGAGAGACGAAACGCGACAGTTGGCAACACTAAACATTTTAAACAAACGTTCTTCGAATACACAGTGAAGTGGTGATGCAAGGGTTTTCATCAAGAACGAAAATACCGTATCCAACTGAAGACCTCACAAACATCTCCATGAAGACACGCATGGAATAACACAGAAAACCGTAGGTAGGGCCAAAAACTGGATAATTAAATTAAAGCGCTCTACCACACTCTACAACGGGTCCCCCACACAACCTCAATTCTGCCAGTACCTCGCCTCCTACTTTCCAAACTTCACAGAAGCCATGAGTCGTGTCGGGGTAGCTCAGTGGTAGAGCGCTTGCCCGTGAAAGGCAAAGGTCCCAGGTTCGAGTCCCGGTTCCGGCACACAATTTTAGTTCATTAGTAGTTTGTAAGTTTAGGGACTGAAGACCCCACAGTTAAGTTCAAATGTTTGTATAGTCTATGGGACTAAACTACGGGGTCATCAGTCCCTAAACTTACAAACTACTTATGAACTGCTTACGAACTAGGACGGCACAAATATCCATGCCCGAGGGGGGATTCGAACCCCCGACCGTAGTGGCCGTGCAGACCGTGACTGGAGCGCCTTAGTCTCCTTGGCCACCGCGGCCGTCAGACTTGAAATGTTATTTGCAACGGAACGCACGCTGATCACAGACGGGGACAGCAAAATCTAACCTTGACTTCATTAAACTTCGAATACAAATGATGATTTTATCTATAATTATATATTCTGAAAGCGTTTAGAAAATGGTGAGACCGGTTTTTCTTAAATAATAAAAAGCACACACCTCATACATTTAAGATAAAATTTAAGCAGTTAAATAAATAAAAGGCCCATTGGGTTACCCACCTGACATCAAATCTAGTTACTTCAAGGAAGTAGGGGTAGCTTTGCGGGGGGAAGAGGGGGAGGATGCAGTTACATATTCATTCATATACACTCGCCAAAGCTCACGCGGCCAGCGTATGCAGCAGTTGCAATGGATTGCATAAGCGGGAGAACATATCTTAAAGCACGCGTACATATTTATTCCACTCCCATGAACCACAGACATTGCCGAGGTGGGGTGGCTTGCGTGCCTCAACGATACAGATAGCCGTACCGTAGGTGCAACCACAGCGGAGGGGTATCTGTGGAGAGGCCAGACAAACGTGTGGTTCCTGAAGAGGAGCAGCAGCCTTTTCAGTAGTTACAGGGGCAACAGTCTGGATGATTGACTGAGCTGGCCTTGTAACATCAGCTAATGTGGCTTTACCACACAGCTACTGCGAACGGCTGAAAGCAAGGGGAAACTACAGCCGTTACTTCTCCCGAGGACATGCAGCTCTACTGTATGAACATAAGATGATGGCATCCTCTC
Source organism: Locusta migratoria (assembly GCA_026315105.1). NCBI lineage: Eukaryota > Metazoa > Arthropoda > Insecta > Orthoptera > Acrididae > Locusta > Locusta migratoria. The sequence continues at coordinate 102,828,846 of CM048750.1, read as the reverse complement.
GGGTAAAATATTGCGGAGGTAAAATAGTCCCCCATTCGGATCTCCGGGCGGGGACTACTCAGGAGGATGTGATCATCAGGAAAAACAACACTGGCATTCTACGGATCGGAGCGTGGAATGTTAGATCCCTTAATCGGGTAGGGAAGCTAGAAAATTTAAAAAGGGAAATGGATAGGTTGAAGTTAGATATAGTGGGGATTAGTGAAGTTCGGTGGCAGAATGAACAGGATTTCTGGTCAGGTGAGTACAGGATTATAAATACAAAATCAATTGGGGGTATCACAGGAGTAGGATTGATAATGAATAAGAAAATAGGAATGCGGGTAAACTACTATGACCAGCACAGTGATCGCATTATCATTGTCAAGATAGATACGAAGCCAACACCGACAACAGTAGTACAGGTTTATATGCCAACTAGCTCTGCCGATGATGAGGAAATCGAAGAAATATATGAGGAGCTAAAGGAAATAATTCAGACAGTTAAGGGAGAGGAAAACTTAATTGTTATGGGGGACTGGAATTCGGTAGTAGGAAAAGGAAGGGAAGGGAGGATAGTAGGTGAATATGGTCTGGGCAAAAGGAACGAAAGAGGAAGCCGCCTGGTAGAATTTTGCACAGAACATAATTTAGTTATAACAAACACCTGGTTCAAGAATCACAAAAGAAGGTTGTATACGTGGAAGAGACCAGGAGACACCGGAAGATACCAGATAGATTTTATAATGGTAAGACATAGATTTCGGAACCAGGTTCTACAGTGTAAGACATACCCAGGGGCAGATATAGACTCTGACCATAACTTGTTGGCTATGAACTGTAGGCTGAAACTAAAGAAACTACAAAAAGGTAGGAAAATAAGGAGATGGGACCTGGATAAATTGAAGGAACCTGAGGTTCTTAAGAATTTCAGAGGGAGCTTTAGGCAACAATTGACAGAAACAGGGGAAAATAAAACAGTAGAAGAGGAATGGGTAAAATTGAGAGATGAAATAGTGAAGGTAGCAGAGGACAAACTAGGTAGGAAGGAAAGACCTACAAAAAATCCTTGGATATCACAGGAAATACTAAATTTAATCGATGAAAGGAGAAAGTATAAAAATGCAGTAAATGAAACAGGTAAAATGGAGTATAGACGACTAAGAAATGAGATTGCCAGGAAGTGCAAAATGGCTAAGCAGGAGTGGCTAGAAGGCAAATGCAAGGATGTAGAAGAATGTATAAATAGGGGAAAAATAGATACAGCCTACAGGAAAATAAAAGAAACATTTGGAGATAAGAAAAACAGCTCAATGAATATCAAGGGCACTGATGGAAAACCAGTTCTCAGCAATGAAGGGAAAGCTGAAAGGTGGAAGGAGTATATAGAGGGGCTCTACAAAGGTAATGAACTTAGTGGCAATATTGTAGGAAGGGGAGAAGAAGTAGATGAAGATGAAATAGGAGATACTGTACTGAGAGAAGAATTTGACAGAGCCCTGAAAGACCAAAGTCGAAACAAAGCCCCTGGAGTAGATGATATTCCCTCAGAGCTACTGAAGTCTCTGGGAGAGCCAGCCATGACACAATTGTTTCACCTGGTGTGTAAGATGTATGAGACAGGTGAAGTACCCTCAGACTTTAAGGAAAATGTTATAATCCCCATCCCTAAGAAAGCAGGTGCAGACAGGTGTGAAAACTACAGAACCATCAGTTTAATAAGTCATGGTTGCAAAATATTAACGCGAATTATATACAGAAGGATGGAGAAGCTGGTAGAAGCCGATCTCGGAGAAGATCAGTTTGGGTTCAGGAGAAATGTAGAAACACGGGAGGCAATACTCACTTTACGGCTTATCCTAGAAGATAGATTAAGAAAAGGCAAACCTACATTTCTAGCTTTTGTAGATTTGGAGAAGGCTTTTGACAATGTTGATTGGAATAATCTCTGTCAAGTTCTGAAGCAAGCAGGAGTAAAATATAGGGAGCGTAAGGTTATTTACAACTTGTACAAAAACCAGACAGCAGTTGTCAGAGTTGAAGGGCATGAAAGGGATGCAGTGGTTGGAAAGGGAGTAAGACAGGGTTGTAGTCTTTCTCCATTATTGTTCAATTTGTACATTGAGCAAGCTATAAAGGAAATCAAGGAGAAATTTGGTGAAGGAATCAAAGTCCAGGGTGAAGAATTAAAAACATTGCGTTTTGCCGACGACATAGTAATTCTGTCAGATACAGCAAAGGACCTGGAAGAGCAATTGAACGGAATGGACAGTGTGCTGAAAGGTGCATATAAGATGAACATTAACAAGAGCAAAACTTGGGTAATGGAGTGCAGTGTAAGAAAATCAGGCGATGCTGAAGGAATTAGATTGGGGAACGAAGCAATAAAGGAGGTAGATGAGTTTTGTTACTTGGGCAGTAAAATAACAAATGATGGTCGTAGTACAGAGGATATAAAATGCAGAATGGCAATGGGTAGAAAAGCTTTCTTGAAAAAGAGAAATTTGTTAAAATCGAATATTGATTTAAACCTAAGGAAATCCTTTCTGAAGGCATTTGTATGGAGTGTTGCCTTGTATGGGAGTGAGACGTGGACGATAAACAGTGCAGACAGGAAGAGGATTGAGGCTTTTGAAATATGGTGCTACAGAAGAATACTGAAGATTAGGTGGGTAGATCGCGTAACTAATGAGGAGGTACTGAACAGAATTGGGGAGAAAAGAAATTTCTGGCATACCTTGACTAAAAGAAGAGATAGATTGGTAGGACACATTCTTAGACATCAAGGAATTGTGAATTTAGCGTTGGAGGGAAGTGTATGGGAAAAAATCGCAGGGGAAGACCAAGAGATGGATACAGTAAGCAGATTCAGACAGATGTAGGTTGTCGCTCTTATGTGGAGATGAAGAGGCTTGCTCAGGATAGGGTATTGTGGAGAGCTGCATCAAACCAGTCTCCGGACTGAAGACCACAACAACAACAACATATTTATTGGAAAACGTGACTCTGATATGCCGGGGTCCGGACACGTGGATGATCACAGGTTACTGGGATGGTTCACAAATTACTAAATCTCGAAAATATGTGGAGTAAACTGAAATAAGCTCAGCACACGCGGAAGAACTGAATAAAGTAAAACCAAATTGCAAACATTGATCTGACACATCATGAATCGTATCACAACAAATCCTGTTGCCACAAATAGGCAGTGTACGACTCTTCGCAAGGCGTCCTATACTGCGTTTACCATTGAGTCAGCGCCACAGGCGTTTGATACGACAGTGGACATATACAACTGATCGGAATGACATTGTTTCTACCGATGAAGCCCAATTTCCACCATAATGAGAGACTGCTGAACAGTGACGCGGATCTGTGATCGTTGGATGCAAGAGGGAAAGACGGACCGATGGCACCACTGTGCGACCAGAACCAGACAGAGCTTACAAAACAGTCAAGGTGACGGCGAAAAGTCGCCCGACGCAAGCACTTGTACCTCATCAATGGTAATGCCGTCCCGTACAAATAAGGCAGTTTCTGTCGAAAATTCGTCTTCTACATAGAGAAATAAACTGGTAAGTAAAACATCTTGGAGAACTACAATGCACAGGATTCGTACAGAAACTGACGTCGGCGCAATTCTGAGGTCACTCTGTTTACATTTACCGTAAAAATAGCACATGCTTGAGTCATAAATCACCTAAAGACTGGTTAACTGTACTAACTGACATGGCAACATCTGAAATTAGAAGAAATCAGTTACTATTCAGAGAATATAGTAAAATACTGTCGAACCGAAAACTTCCCATACACCAGGACTTGACTCCAAACAACCGTTTGAAAATCACCTCTATGGAAAACAGGTGAAGAGGTGTTTCAACATGATCCAGCAAAAGAATGGAAGAATGGAGAAGATTATGGAGAAGAAGCACAGTGAAGAAGAGAAGCTTGGTTGCTGATCTAAACATACCAGAAGAGGTCTTTCATCTTTCGAGAAGACTATGGACTACCCTCAATCAGTGTGAGGACGGTCGACGGAAGGTGCAAGGAGATGATGACAGCATGACGCTTTTCGAACGATCTCCAGTGTGAGTATAGACTCAACCAATCAGTGGACCACCTGATGGAGTGCACTGTGCATGGTTTTAATGGTTAACTCGAGGATATACCTAAACCCACAGGCAATGCAATTGAATGGCTTAAAACGATAAGTTTTATTGTATAATATTTTGTATTATGTAATGTTAATTGCGTCTCATTTTATGTCGTAATTTATTTTTAATATTTCACCTTGTAAATGCCGAACGAATAATGTGTTGTTGTTCTGGTCTTCAGTCCGGAGACTGGTTTGATGCAGCTCTCCACCCTACCCTATCCTGAGCAAGCCTTTTCATCTCCTCATAAGAACGGCAACCCACATCCACTTGTATCTGCTTACTATACGCGTCTCTTGGTCTCCCTCTGCGATTTTTACCCCACACACTTCCCTCCAATGCTAAATTTACGATTACCCGATGTCTAAGAATGTGTCCTACCAAGCGATCCCTTCTTTTAGTCAGGGTATGCCAAAAATTCCTTTTCTCACCAATTCTGTTCAGTACCTCTTCATTAGTTATGCGATCTACCCACCTAATCTTCAGCATTATTCTGTAGCACCACATTTCAAAAGCCTCTATTCTCTTCCTGTCCGCATTGCTTATCGTCCATGTTTCACTCCCGTACAAGGCAACACTCAACACGAATGCTTTCAGAAAAGACTTCCTTACACTTAAGTTAATATTCGATGTTAGCAAATTTCTCTTTTTCAAAAATACTTTTCTTCCCATTGCCATACTGCATTTTATATCCTCTGTACTGCGACCATCGTATGTTATTTTACTACCCAAGTAACAAAACTCCTCTACCACCTTCATTGTTTCGTTACCTAATCTAATTCCTTCAGCATCGCCTGATTTTCTAAAACCGCATTCCATTATTTTTGTTTTGCTCTTGTTAATGTTCATTTTATATGCTCTCTTCAACACGCTGTCCATTCCATTCAACTGCTCTTTCAGGTCATTTGCTGTCTCTGACAGAATTACAATGTCGTCAGCAAAACGCAATGTTTTTATTTCTTCCTCCGAACTTTAATCCCTATTCCAAATTTTTCCTTGCTTTCCTTCACCGCCTGGTCGATGTACAAATTGAATAACATCGAAGAAAGGCTACAACCCTGTCTTACTCCCTTCCCAACTGATGCTTCCCTTTCATGCCCTTCGAGTCTAATAACTGCGGTCTGGTTTTGTACAAGTTGTAAATAACTCTCCTTTCCCTGTATTTTACCCCTGCTGACTTCAGAATTTGAAAGAGTGTATTCCAGTTAATATTGTCAAACGCTTTCTCCAAATCTACAAAAGCTAAAAATGTAGGTTTGCCTTTCCTTAATCTATCTTCTAAGATAAGAAGTAAAGTGAGTATTGCCTCCCGGGTTGCTACTTTCCTCCTGAACCCAAACTGATCTTCCCCGAGGTCAGCTTCTACCAGCTTTTCCATTCTCCTGTAGATAATTCGTGTTAAAATTTTGCAACCATGACTTATCAAACTGATGGTTCTGTAATTTTCACACCTGTCTGCGCCTGATTTCTTTGGAATGGGGATTATTACATTTTTCTTAAAGTCTGAGGGCATTTCACCTGTCTCATACATCCTACTCACCAGTTCAAATAGTCTTGTCATGGCTGGCTCTCCCAGAGACTTTAGTAGCTCTGAGGGTATGTCATCTACTCCTGGGGCCTTGTTCCGACCTAGGTCTTTCAAGGCTCTGTCAAATTCATCTCTCAGTATAGTATCTCCTATTTCATCTTGATCTACTTCCTCTACCCTTCCTACAACATCGTCTCTAACTTCATTTCCTTTGGAGAGCTGCTCTATGTACTCTTTCCACCTTTCAGCTTTCCCTTCTTTGCTGAGAACTGGTTTCCCGTCTGAGTTCTTGATATTCGTAGAGTTGCTTTTCTTGTCCCCAAATGTCTCTTTTATTTTCCTGTAGGCGGTATCTACTTATCCTCTTGCTATACATTCTTCTACAGATTTACATTTGGCTTCTAGCCACTCCTGCTTAGCCATTTTGCACTTCCTGTCAATCTCATTTTTTAGTCGTCTGTACTCCATTTTGCCTGTTTCATTTACTGCATTTTTATATTTTCTCCTTTCATCAATTAAATTTAGTATTTCCTGTGATATCCAAGAATTTTTTGTAGGTCTTGCCTTTCTACCTATTTTGTCCTCTGCTGCCTTCACTGTTTCATCTCTCAATGCTACCCATTCCTCTTCTACGGTTTTATTTCCCCAGTTTGTCAATTGTTGCCTAAATCTCCCTCTGAAATTCTCCAGAACTTCACGTTCTTTCAATTTATCTAAGTCCCATCTCCTTATTTTCCTACCTTTCTGCAATTTTTTAGCTTCACCCTACAGTTCATGACTAACAAGTTATGGTCAGAGTCTATATCTGCCCCTGGGTATGTCCTGCAGTTTATAATCTGGTTCCGGTACCTATGTCTTACCATTATAAAATCTATCTGATACCTTCCGGTGTCTCCTGGTCTCTTCCACGTATAAAACTTTCTTTTGTGATTCTTAAACCACGTGTTTGTTACGATTAAATCATGTTCCGTGCAAAATTCTACCAGGCGACTCTTTCATTCCTCCTGACGAGTCCATATTCACCTATTATTTTTCCTTCTCTTCCTTTTCCTACTACCGAATTCCAGTCTCCCATCACAATTAAGTTTTCCTTTCCCTTAACTGTCTGAATAATTTCCTTTAGCTCCTCATATATTTCTTCGATCTCCTCATCATCGGCAGAGCTATTTGGCATATAAACCTGTATTACTGTTGTCGGTGTTGGCTTCGTATCTATCTTGACAATGATAATGCGATCACTGTGCTGCTCATAGTAGTTTACCCGCATTCCTATTTTCTTATTCGTTATCAGTCCTACTCCTGTGATACCCCCAACTGATTTTGTATTTATAATCCTGTACTCACCTGACCAGAAATCCTGTTCATCCTGCCACCTAACTTCACTAATCCCCACTATATCTAACTTCAACATATCCATTTCCCGTTTTAAATTTTCTAATTTTCCTACCCGATTAAGGGATCTAACATTCCACGCTCCGACCCGTAGTATGCCAGTACTGTCTTTCATGATGATCACATCCTCCTGAGTAGTCCCAGCCCGGAGATCCGAATGGGGGACTATTTTACCTCCGGAATATTTTACCCGAGAGGATGCCATCATCATATGTTCATACAGTAGAGCTGCATGCCCTCGGGAAAGGTAACGGCTGTAGTTTCCCCTTGCTTTCATCCGTTCGCAGTAGCTGTGTGGCAAAGCCACATTAGCTGATGTTACAAGGCCAGCTCAGTCAATCATCTAGACTGTTGCCCCCATAACTACTGAAAAGGCTGCTGCCCCTCTTCAGGAACCACACGTTTGTCTGGCCTCTCCACAGATACCCCTCAGCTGTGGTTGCACCTACGGTACGGCTATCTGCATCGACGAGGCGCGCAAGCCACACCACCTCGGCAATGTCTGTGGTTCATGGGGGTGGGAACGAATAATAATAAGTGAAAATTAACATAGTAATTCCAACAAGTCTACTACTTCGCCACCTTTTTCTGTTTACGCCAGCAGCTTCGCGTAGTAGCTTCCCGCAGTTGGCGGAGTAGGTGGACCTTGTATCACTTCCACAGCAAACTGTGACATCCCTCTGAAAGGTTGTTCTGCAAGATATTTCGACTATCAGAATAAAGGCAAACAGAGTGGATTTCAGCAACGTCAGGAGACAACGCGGGAGGTGCAATTCCCGCAACGGCACTCGCGTATACGAGCTTATTGCTGTATTTCCGATTGTACTTGCTGGTTAGACTTCCAAGGAGAACGGAACAGATTCGCTTTACGGCGGTTCCGCAGAAGCCACCTCCGAAGCAGCCGAAATACCAGAAACTACCTGCCTGATCTCCACCTCACTAGGGCTCTGTGACACCACATTACTTGTGGGAGTAAGAGAGAAACACGGCTCAGGGGAGACAGAACTGGGAATGGCACACTTGAATCATCACCAGCCAGAGTGAGCGGCACTTGTTACGAGTTGAGTCCGCCGTCGTCCTAAGCAGTAGCGGGAATGGCATCAGGCTTTGCTTGTAACTGGAAGCTGTTGTTTGATCATTAGCAACGAGGGAAGAAGTAGCCTCAAGACTGTTAGCAGGGCGGAAAAGAACAGCAATCGTTAACCTATGGCGCTGTTCATAAAACTTAACTTTACGTGGGCTCTTGGTTCGCAGATAGTCACTTTCTTTGCACAGAAAAAAAAATCATCTCTACTCTACTGTTGGTAACATGAATCCGATACCCGGAAATCTGCAAATGGGGCGGAATGTTTTTGATGTGCATTTCCAAAATGTTCAAATGTTTGTAAATCTATCGGACCAAACTGCCTGGTCATCAGTCCGCAGCTTACAAACTACTTAAACTAGGGTAAACTAACCTAAGGACAACAGACACACACACCCATGCGCTAGGGGGGACTCAAACCTCCGACGGCGAGCAACCGCGTACTCCGCAGCGAGGCGCCTTACACCGCTCGGCTACTCCACCGCGGCTGTGCATTTCCACGGAACGTGTTCCACTGTAACATTGGAGCCTGTGTTGACCAGCGTTCCCGGCGATTGCTTCATACCATGTTCAGCCAAAATTCCACAAGATAAGTATTTTCTAGCTGCGGAGGAAGATTTTATATTCGAACACTGAGTATACCAATGTCCGCATTTCCAAGGAGCTCCATACTAACCAAATCATCTCTATGCCCGAAAGGAACGTGAGTGCTGTTTTAATAGGAACTTTTCTACCTGAAGGGATCCACATATTTCACACAAATAATATAAATCTCGCTGTCAAAATAGGCAGTATGTACTTAGAGGTAACATCAGACGTATTAACTAAGCAATCAGGGATTTCTAAAGATCCGGGCTGCACATTATGCGTTGACTTACGAGAAGAAAAACTCACCGCACGTGTATGTGGAACAATCTTGGACGCCATGATTCACAAACGGAAGCGGATTAAACCTCTGTCAGACACATAACCAACGAAGCACGAGACGAGACAACGACGATGTCACACACAGGAAAGCACAAACACAACTGAATCTACAGACTCGCAAACACTTGCGACGCTGCCACGGAGCGGATGAGTAAACAATTCCTTCAAATGTTCAAATGTTTGTATAGTCTATGGGACTTAACTGCGGGGTCATCAGTCCCTAAACTTAAAAACTACTTATGAACTACTTACGAACTAGGACGGCACAAATATCCATGCCCGAGGGGGGATTCGAACCCCCGACCGTAGTGGCCGTGCAGACCGCGACTGGAGCGCCTTAGTCCCCTCGGTCACCGCGGTCGGCAAACAATTCCTTCAGCATCGCATGATTTTCTTAGACTGAATTCCATTTGCCTTGTTTTATTCTTGTTAATGTTAATTCTATACGCTGTTGTCAACACACTGCCCATTCCGTTCAATTTATCTTCCAGGTCATTAGCTGTCTCTGACAGAATTACAATGTCATCAGCAAAACGCAATGTATTTATTTCTTCATCATCCACTTTAATTCCGGTTAAAATTTTCTCCTTGCTTTCATAGCTTGCTCAATGTGGAAAAAGACTACAACCCTGCCTTACTCCCTCCCATTCAATGCTCAGAGATTTTGGCATTGTCCATAGAAATGTTATAGAACAACAACATTGATGGCTAACGTAGCTGCTATTACATAAAAACTACTTGCTGCGCAACGTTTATTATAGATTAACCACATTTTTTTCTTACAGTTATTTATGTATGTACATTGGTGACTCCAGCGTCACTTCATTGGTGGAATCGTCGTTGCAAACTGCTCTGTCGTCAATATTTTTGATGGGTATAAAATATGTTAGGGGAAAATAGTAAAATTTATCTCTTTCTCACGAGTATAGAAAATGGCTACTTTTGAACGGTTCATGTTTGTACATGTCAATGATTACGCGGGGAAATAAATTAGTAAACCTGCAAAATAGAGAAATAAATAAATAAATAGTGTCAGGAAATATTTTGTATAATGTAATATCTTTTAACCTTTTATTAACCTGATACGTGCCATATCATCACTAACAGTCGTATTCATGATCTATGGAACAAGTACCAATGTAACCGAGTAGTATAGATTAATTCGTTGTGTTTTTCTCCGGAAAACAAAAATGTATTTTTGTAGTGAAACTGTTGCTGAGACTTTTATTTCTCTGCAAGCGTATGATGATGACTTTCTTCAGTCATATTTCGTAAAACCAATTAAGTTAGAATACTAAGTATACCAATACACCTTCGCATAACATTAAGCATCCTGCATAGTTATGTTGATGTGTCTGACCTATTTGTAGTTGCTAACCCGGTTATCATGCCAGTTTCTTTAAACAGTTGCTCTCCATTTTACCGGAAGATTCCACCCTAAAGATTGAATAAAATAATTAAAGATTGTTTCACACATTTGGAATGTTTACTTATAGATAACATAGCGATTTGGCTATATCCGAATTACAAGTTTGCCTAAGAAATATTAGAAATACGGACTATGCAAGGGACTGTGGCACACCGAAAGAGGCGAAAGATAATTTCAGAGTTCTATCGACATCAAATAGAACCACTTTACTACTAAGTTGTCGAAAACTCAAACAGGAAGAAACAAGTTGCAAGATTTCCAGGAAAACTGTATGGAAACAATTTGCAGCAAATCGTTAGATATCAATTACGTTGCCTGTTGACTATGTAACATAAATTAGGGAATACTAAACTCCCGTTCAATACTATCAAAAAGCTCAAAGGAAATATACAGTGCCTTACAATAAGATATCCGTGACACTGCTCCTCGCACGTCTGCGAGTAGAGTTTTAATCAGAATATTCAAGAAAAAGGGTATCCGGGTTTTAAATTCCAAGAAGAAGCGTCATACAAGCAGCAGGGTAAACGTTATGGTGCCGGTAAATTAATGGGTGTATATCTTCCAGTAACAGTAGTTTTCCTCAGGAGTAATATATTAAAATCCATTTTACCAGAAGTTTGCTTTTCTAAGCTTAGTGTCAACTTTATATCATCAGTATTAACAAATCTGATCTTTCTTTTTTTCTTTTTTTATGCCGGAAGTAGTCATGATACTTCTATGCATTAATATTACGCAACATTTAATTTGTTTATCATTGTATTGTGTACCAATAATTAAAGAAAATTTAAGGCTGAATTTTGAAATAAACATTGAAAACAAATGATTAATATTTATCATAAGATGAATGCACAGAATCGTTGAACTATGTCTTGTGAATGTACCTACAAAAGTTTGCCTTTTGCGAACTGTGATGTGAGTACTAAAAGTTGGTTTCTAGAATACCAATAAAGGCAAATTAAAAATTCATAATTTGAAAACCAAGGAGGTTGTGTACTTAAAACCTTGGAGACTTCTACATCTTTACATATTAGTCGCGATTTTAAAATTTGGTTGCTATCGCCAGAGTAAAAGAAAAGTTAACTTTTTTGGGTGGAGTCTCTCCTTAAACACTTCACCGCTGTTCGTATCTATATACGCCGAACCTAATTATGATCATTCCTTTGAATACAGAACATTATTTTCACTTCTCCTGCGCTTCCAATCGGCCGTGTCGTACTACTGAACGTCGTCGGACCGTTCAAATTCTACCTCGAGCTCTCACAACCTAGACGTCGAGCGAGCGCAAATGTACCAAGGGCGGACAGCTCTGTACATTGTACATTTCTAAGACCCTGACCACTACCTGCAGCGTTCGGGCTCCGGGCAAGTGCCAACATTTTCATTCTGGAAACACTTTTCATCTCTGGGCCAGTGACATGTGACAAAAAAAAAAAAAAAAAAAAAAAAAAAAAAAAAAAAAAAAAAAAAAAAAAAAAAAACCTCAGTACATCTACAATTACATGGGATACTCTGCAAATCACATTTAAGTGTCTGGTAGAGGGTTCATCGAACCACAATTATACTATTTATCTCCCATTCCATTCTCGAATAGCGCGCGGGAAGAAAGAACACCTCAATCTCTCTGTTCGAGCTCTGATTCTTGTATTTTATTCCGATGATCATTTCTACCTATGAAAGTGGGAGTCAACAATGTATTTTTGCATTCGGAGGAGAATGATGGCGATTGGAGTAGCCCACGACGCAGCGATAAGCGTCGTCGATGTAAAGATTCCCATCCCAGATCCTGTATCATTTCCGCAACGATCCCTGTATCGTGACAGTACAAAACGAGCTGCCCTTCTTTGGACTCTTTCGATGTCCTCCGTGAAACCCACCTGATAAGGATCCCACACTGAGCAGCAATACTCCAAAACAGGATGGATAAGCGTAGTGTACGCAATGTCTTTAGTAGTTCTGTTGCATCTTTTAAGGGTTCTGCCAATAAAACGCAGTCTCTGGTTCGCCTTTCCCACGACATTATCTACGTGTTCTTTCCAGTTTAAGTCTCAAGTAATAGTAATTCCTAGGTATTTTGTGGAGTTTACGGCCTTCACTTTTGATTGATTTATCTTGTAAACAAAGTTTAACGGATTTCTTTTCTACTCATGTAGACTACTTCACACTTCTCATTATTTAGAGTCAATTGCCAATTTTTACACCATACTGATATCTTATTCAGATCGTTCTGCAGTTGGGTTTGATCTTCAGATGATTTTACTAGACGGTAAATGACGGCGTCATATGCAAACAACCTAAGAGAGCTACTTAGATTTTCCCCTAAATCGTGTATGTAAATAAGGAACAGCAGAGGACCAATAACACTACCCTGTGGAACGCCCGATATCACCTCTGTTTTAGTCGATGCCTTACCATCGATTACTACGAACTGTGTCCTCTCTGACAAGAAATCCCCTATCGAATCGCAAATTTGGGGCGATATACCATAACCACGCAATTTGATTAAAAGCCGTTTGTGAGGTACGGTGTCAAAAGCTTTCTGGAAATCAAGAAATACGGAATCGATTTGCGAACCTTTGTCGATAGCACCCATCACTTCGTGTGAATAAAGAGCTAGTTGTGTTTCGCATGATCGATATTTTCTAAATCCGTGTTGACCTTGGGTCAATAGATCGTTCTGTTCGAGATAATTCATAATATTTGAATACAGGATATGTTCCAAAACCCTGCTACATATTGACGTCAATGAAATAGTACGAAGTGTCGCGACTGACGAAATACAGGGCATTACGGGAAGGCAAGAATTCATATGAGCAACTGGACAGTCATTAACACAATACCCTGAGGAACGTGAAAATTATATCACACCCGAATACGAAGAACGCAAACGTCCATGAATCGGACGAGCCACGAAGGTGTGCACAAAGCGATATTAGTTCAAAGAGGCTCCGTTTCGGAATATCTGAAATTCCGGGAGCTTTCTGTACAAAATTTTCACGTATACAAGGAGTCAAATAATGTGCTCCTTCCAAAATCGCTTATTCCACAATATCACAATGTACTACGGTAAGGTGGTACAAATTCGATGTAAGTACAATTCCGATCAACGCAAGTGTTCAGTCTTGTAGTGTTAGTAGCACTTGCCTTTGTGTGGCGTTGCAGTGTAGCAGGTTTCTACAGCTCCTCCTGTCTTTCCCAAGAATACAACACTCCGTGCTAAGGAGATATAAATGTTTTCCTGTAAACATGTACTTGGAGCTACTTCGTCAAACGCGCTCTTATAAATGTTCTAGTTTCCACGCGCTTGTAAATTCATTATTGTGCAACGTTTGGTACCGCAAAGTATGCGCTGGTGCCCGAAGGAAAAAGTGATTTTTATGTGGGAAAAGTCAGTAATCAAAATTGTACGAAGAAGTGATCATAATTGTACCTAGTGTGGAACATTTTCTATCGATTTTTCTCAATTCTGTAACCTTTTTTTTCTGTTCATACCAACATTTGTAATTGTCTAATATTTGTGTTACATATTCATTAAACATTGAAGAACAAGTGCCATAGTTAATATTATTTCTTTTCTCAATATATTTGCAGTTACAATTACATTTGTCCGAAATGATAGATATTGTACCACCTTACCCTACAGCAGCCTGATCTCTGCGATACGCATTAGAATTTGTGTGTGGGCACATGCTAAGCTGCATTGATGAACACGTCTGTGCCGTAAACCTGCCAATATTATGAGCAGTTTCATGAGACATTCTGGTGACATATTGATTACATGACACACGAGAATGGATATAAGAAAAGCTAATGATGGGGAAAAAAGCCTCGTGATTTAAAAGTCCGGCATGGTCCCTCGAATCGTTATTAAAAAAGACCGGATTCCTCGATAGACCATATGGAGAGAAAGAAATAACAGACTATGTTTCATCAAACTACCGGTAGAATATTAACGTTTCCTCATTAGAAGAATTCACGGTCGCGCTTCGGAAAAAGAGTTCGTCAATTAAACATGGAAGAAAATAGTGACAAAAACCAAGGAGACCGATACCGGCCTTAATAAGAAAATAACCATAAATCCACGGGAAATTATTTGCCGCATTCTTAATTGGCGCAACAATAAGAATAACGGAAGACGATCTTTACGAACCAGGGAGGCAGGAACTGGAGTCTACCCCAGAACCAGTAGCGGTTTGAAGAACCGTTCTACTGCAATCAACACGACGGAAGGAATTGGGAAGAACGGAGGGCAAATGGTCCACCACGGAGAATGGAATGTAAATAGTAAAAATACGTCTACCAAATTTATTTGCTATTCAATTTACAATTTATCTTTCTTTATTTGTAATTTGACTTCCTTGTTTGTGTTCCATTATGTTTAGTGTGTATGTTTCATTATTATTTTTGTGCGTTGGGAAAGTTGAAGATATACAATGGACCGGAAATTTAGGAAACCCACATTAGAATGCAGGTTCAGTTATGAATTGTAGTGTTTAGCTAGTTCTCTGAAGATAGTTTCTTTTATCACCCAGGTCCACCTAGAAATTAAGAGCTGTAATTGGCGCAAAATACTAACTGGGAGATATATTCCAAGTTATTGGGGTCGTTGCATTTACATTTGAAGTTATGTGCCTGCATTCATAAGTGTATAGAAATTTAATTGGAACAGCAGAAGCAACTCACTATACAATGAATCTACTAAATAGTTTTGACTGTACTAATCGTGCTGATGGTATCCGCAATTGAACATAACTGTTGGAGACATGTTTCACTGATTCAATCCAAGTTGACCCGGATAGCACAAAATCGTGAAATAAATTTAATAAAACGTCATAAAATCTCAGGGACGTTTTAGCAGAGCTACAAATGAAAAACATAATTTCCACGAAAGAGAAGTTATTTAATCAGCACGTGTCCAACAATTAGTTTCTTTCCTAAAGTGGTGTCGGTATTCATAATCGCCGTTTGCTGTAAAATAAAATACATCTTATATTAGTGGTGGGGAAAGAAAAATGAACTATGATTAAATAAATCCAATTACAAAATTAAATTTATTAGTAAACATATTTCACCATCTACACTTACATTTTACGATCAAATGTTCAAATGTTTGTAGAGCTTATGGGACTTAACTATGGGGTCATCAGTAGATATTCTTCATAGCATCCTACATCATTTTATACAGAAAATGCAAATCTTGGCAGTTTTTAATGTTCATTTGAGCGCTTTCCTTTTTGAGGAGACACTTGTAACACATCAGTACACCAGCAGAGTTCAAGGCTTCATACTGATGAAAAGCGGGCACACCACATTAATGTTCATGGGAAAGCTACTAAAGTCCCAGCTACTAGTGTGATCCTGAAAGACTAACACCTACAAGACTATAATACAACCTGTAGTCTTATATGGAGCAGAGACCTGGACTATTACCCGAAATATGGAAGGAAAACTCCTGACATTTGAGAATTCCGTCCTCAGATAGATTTTTGGGCCAGTGAAAGATGGAGATGAATGGAAGATACGAAATAACCGTGAATCGATGGGAGTTATTCAAGTCGATGGACATCGTGGCAGTAATAAAAGAAAGAAGACGGAAGTGGTATGGACACGTAATTCGTCGAGAAGGCCCAGATCATCAGGCAGGCAGTTGACACCAAAGGCAAAAGACCAAGGGGAAGACTACGACTGCGATGGATTGACCAAGTCAAATAAGACATGAGCATCTGAAGAAGATTATATGGACCGAGAACGTGAGATACTTCAGTACTGACACGTTGCTTTCCAACAGTAAAAGGGCAACGCAACCTTGTTCATTTTATTAGATTATTCGTAGGTTATCGATTTAATAAATTGTGGCGAAAGAGAAATATTCTGTTACTTGGTTGAGTGAGGCTTGTAGCTGGCGTCGAGAGCATCTGGAGCAATACAATGCCTCCACGGGCGGTGTACGGTGCTTTGCGAAGGGAGAGCTGAGACGTCTGGCGCCGAGTTGGCGAACGCCAGGGTGGCACCCACTAGGACATTGTACGTCTCTGGCCCGAAGCTGGCGGCGCCGCAATTATACAATAGCGAGGGAGTTTGGCCGTTTGCTGGGAACAACTACTGGCCGTGTTTTCGAAGGTGCCTGTAGGCCATCCGCCGCTACCGTAAGTATACTGGACGTAAGGGCGAGGCCCGACTGGTGGAAATGCGGGAGAGCTGGCCGTTGGCTGTTGTTTTATAGTAAGGGGGTTCGGCTGTCCGACTCCCGTACGCAAGCCGTGATTGGCTGTACTTTGGCGCCTACCTGTGGATTGTCGTTTCAATAGAGATGGGTGGAGCCTGGAGTCTTTGCAAAGAGGAGACGAAGTTTTTAGAAGTGGAGAGAAGGAGACTGGTGTTTGAGCAGCCGAGGGCAGCAGACGCTTCTCTTATGCTCTCAGTTTATACTTGTCTTCGAGCAGCGGTACTTGGAGTTTGTGGTACAATTTTTGGAGTTGCTCCAGAACTTGTACTAATAGCGCTGAGATTTGACAAGCCGAGAGGAAGGTCAGTCTGCCTGATATTAGACGCACCGATGCGCTAATTGCGTTTGTCACTGTTCTGGTACATTACATTCTTGTGGCACGACATAGCCGAACGAGTGAGATCGTAGGCACTAAGATCCGCCGGGGTCGAAGTTGGCTGATATTAGTTAAATATCGCTTCTGGAATACGAAGCTGAACTATCTCCAGGTCCGCGACTTGCAGCTATCTACACTCGCAGCCGCCGCCCAGCCGTCGTGTTGCTGACATGGCCAGCCAGCACAGTTTTGGTACAGTACTGCGTGTATTTGCTAGTGTTTCAAGGGGTATTCATGTTTTCGGACTGTTGCAAACGTTAGGTAAACTCACAGAAATGTGGTATCGGAATATTCCTCTCGATTACGCCAAGGTTTCCAGTTAAATGTGGGTTATCACAAGTGTTTAGAATAAAATTACAGAATGCTGTTGGTGTGTATATCATGTCTTGTAAATTCGTATAATTTGTTCTGTGGCCGCTACGGCCGGAATTCGGGGTTAACAACTGAGCGCGCCCTGGTCAATTTCATGTGTATCTTGCTTTCAACTCTGACGTTCATTTGACTTCAGAGAATAAAACGAGTCAAAACAAATTTCTTTACTCAAATCATTAAAATTAGTGAACATCCCCTTCACACAATTTTCGATGGGTTTTCTTACTTGGAAACTAGAGGATAAATTAATTAAATGTTCGATGGTGGGTCAGCCACGCCTATCCTTTAACATCAAGTGAACAAACCATTTGCATACCGCTCTTTCTCCCCTTTACCTTACCTGTATTTCCAACACACATAAATATATCTCTCAAACGCTCGAGGAGGCTGATTGGTGAGGCCAAAGACCGACTGCGGTTTATGTAGCCATCGCAGTAAGTACGTAATACATGTGCCGATATTTTTGTATGACGCATTCACGAGAGTTACACTACGCAATGTAAGGAGCTCTTGTGAACTATGTTGGCGCGAGGAACCCAGTGTCTGCGGTACAGTGGCGGCGGCTGCGCAGCCTGGGAGCTGGACGCGGCTGGCAGCTGTTGACGTCAGTGTCGGGGCGTGCGTTTTTCCTAATCACTGTGGAAATTCTGGGGGTATTGGGGCAGCAGTGGGGGGAGCTGGGGCGCCGGACGGTCGCGCGTAATCCTGTTTTCTTGGCGGGGCCAAATTAATTTTTTCCTCGTTAACGCGCGCCCCCTGGCGACCTGCGCGCCACCTGCAATCAGATATTGCGTCGGCGGGAGGCCGGAGCCATCAGGCCGGGCCGGCGCCGCACTGCGCTCTCTCCCTCCTTCGTCCGCCCCTCCCCCTCCCCTCCCCTTCGCTCGTCTCCCTCCTCTCCCCCTCTTTTTTTCCCTCTCTCTCTTTCGGGCGCCGCGCGACGCCGGCGGGTCAGACGTCGACGGCGTCGGGGCGACAAAGGCCTGCGCGCCGGCGGCGGCAGGGGCGGGGAAGTCCCGACCGCCACGGCGGGAATTCGGGGTTAACAAATGAGCGCGCGCCGGTCGATATTCCTTGTGTACCTTGTTAGCCGGCCGCAAACAGATGCGCATCGCGCCGCCGCCCGCGGACGGCCGAGCCCGCAGCGGCGGCGTCCGTGCGGCCTGGGCGCCGCACAGTGCTTCAGAACGGCCGATTCCCTGGCCAAAAGTCGAAAAATGGAGGTTGAGCGATCAATGTTTTTGGAATGGAATCTTGTTAAGGAGGGTTTGGGGCAAACAGATCTCATTAGCACAGGTCACAATATTGTACACCTGCTTCCCTGCGACAGTCGTTAATTGCCTCTCGTAGAAACACGTGCGACGCGACAGTGCACAGAAAATCGTACAGAATTTTACAACGAAGCGTCCGATTCCAATTTTCCAAATGAAAAATGTTTATGAAGGTATGTTGAAACAGTTTATGTACTTCAGTGTTCGAAAATGTTTGTTGTTTATGACTAAAGGTAATCGTGATTATCATGTTTTTTCGCTTCTTTAGAAATACATTTGTGTCGATACAAAAAAATTTTAACATATTTTAACGCTGGAATTGACAGGGACATGTTTGTTGAACTATCTATTAATGAAATTTTCAAGAATTAGCTGCTCCAAAGTTGCCCATTTAGAATAATAACGATTTTAGTGTTACTGTGCACGCTGTCATGCGCATTACGCACTGTGACTTAATGGCGATACTCTCCCCTCAACTTCCTATACCTGAGGCTTGAAAGGTCCCAGGTATGAAGGGTTTTTCGTAGATGATTTCTATCGCTTTCTAAAGTATTGGGGAGATAAGTACGGTATATTATTGCAACGGTGTAGCATTGTGAATAAAGATTTTAAATAAAATTCCAACTGTAATGACCATTTTTACAGACATGTGTTTACAAATATGTTTCGAAGAACCTAAGGCCTTCTTCATTCCGTTACTGCAGACCGCTGAGATTGCAATTTTTGAAAGAAACATAAAACTGGAAATTTTGAAATTATTATCCTCACTTTTCGACTTTTGGCCAGGGATTAGGCCGCTCTGAACCACTGTGCGCCGCCGCTACCTGGCCCTGACAACTTCGAAAAGCCGACGCCACACGGGGCGTGTACCCGAACCAGCGGCGGCGCTAGGCGTCGGCGACCGCCTGAGGGGACCTCGCAAAACATTGTTAAAATTTTTCTCATATTTAAAGGCGCTTTTCAACTGCTAGGTTATGTAGCGACGACCTACATCTAGCTTAACCATAGAACGAATACAAGATCTGTACCAAAGGGTGGGATTGGATCCCCGACGGGAGCGATCTCGCTCACCGTGGTATGACGCCTTAGTGCGCTCGGCTATTCCCGGCCGGCAGCTATTTAGTTGTCCGTATTTATTTCCGTATGAGTGCAGCATTGATGCAATTTTTAGTTAAATACTTGAAAAACAACTTCATCAGTGCATTTTAGAAAACAATTTGGAAGAAGTATATCCAAATGTTTATATAACAATAAGACTCATGCTCACAGTTCCAGTCAGTACAGCTTTTCAAAGTTAAAATTGATTAAGACTTACTCGAGAAGCACATTGAGCCAAGAAAGACTATCTGCGTTGTCAGTACTGTCAATCGAAGCCGAAATAGTGGCTAGTAGTAATTATGATGTGATCTTAAAACAATTCAGTGAGGCAAAAAACCGAAAAGTTCGTCTATTTTAATTTGTGTTTGTTTATTGTAATTTTTGTCACTGCAATGATACTTGTATATTATACTAATAAAATTTTAGTATAGCCTAATGATTATTGGTGTATAATTCAGCTCATTTTATTTAACATTTCCTTCCTGACTGAAAAAAAATGAAAGGGCCTCGCCGACGCCCAGCTTTCGTCTAGCGTCGCCACTGATCCGAACGTGAACCGCCAACGTAAATTTCTGACGCCACAGCGTGTGAACCACACCTGAGTCGAACATTAAAGGCTAGTCTACACGACGACAGTAGGTTGCGATACTCGTTTCATGAAATGAGTTGCGCGCAACTGGTTTCGTGTGTGTCTGTAGACACGGCGCCAATACTATACACTTCAGATTCGTTGTTTTGTAAGTGCCGTAATCGCCGTAGAATGAAAGTTTTGGTAGCTGTAAAAGTTGTGGTGGAACTATTGCTTCTCTGTATAAAGTCGCTGGATAAGACTAAACGTAAAAAATATTAAGAAACGTGTATGGGTTTGTGACTGTACTAGAAAAAGACGTCAGCTCGGTTGCGTAGCGACCTTGCTGAAACAAATTGTGATAGAAGACCCTAGAAGTTAGTTGTTATTTTAATCAACTCAGAATGTCGCCAGAGCAGTTTACGTTCCTTTTAAACAGAGATAGAAAAAAAAATTACTGTTATGCGTGAAGCACTGTTACCAGAACTGAAATTACAAATTGCATTACGTTTCTTGTCAAGTAGATATTCGTCTCCACAGTACCTGTACCGTGTTTCCAAATCCACAATTGCCATAGCTCGTTTGTATAGGTATTGGGAATTGAATGTATTTTAGTCTGCAATTCACTAATCGTCAACCCATAAATATGTAATTCACGAATAATTGCTTCAAGAGCAATAACAGGCCGCTGCTTATTCCTAAAAATTTCATCTTTAAAATAGCACAAACACCTATGCATCGCATATATCTACAAAAACCAAGATATTTCTTCCTTCCCCCCCCCCCCCCCCCCTTATGTTGTGTTTTGTTCTGTACTGGTTATCACCTAACCTAAAAACACGTGCAATCAGTTTTGGCAAAGTTGGAAGGTGCCGAAACTGTTTATTTTCGCCAACGAGTTGCGCGAACGCCTTCTGCGCATGCGCACTGGCCAGTAGCGCAGTTCCATGAAACGTAGTGTCGTCGTGTAAACTAGCCTTAAGCACTTTCAAAATACTTTCGTATTTACGAGCTTCTGTGGCGCTATAAATTGTAGCCACTATCAAAAATATAATTCGGAAATCTTTCATTTGCAAAAAAATGCTCAGAAGTAATAGAATAATGTTATGAATAACAAGTATTCGTTTACGGTGGTTAATTATACTGTTAGGCATAGAAGTGAATGTTTAACAATTCATTTCTGCTCTTAATCAGAATCGCAAATACTTGACCACTATTTCATAATATTACTGTTGTATGAAACTAACATCACAATGCTTCCAGTAGCAGTTAATCAGCTATTTCAGTAGAACCTGCTTAGTTTCGTTACAGTTTCACGAAAATGATAAGCCGGTATACTAACATATTTTTGCGGCCACCAACGTCGTGTAAATCATCTTTCACCTTTTCCTTGCTTCTGTGGTGGTCGCTGTATGTTGCGGCTGGTGCCGTAGATGCTGAGTTCTTGTTGTTGTCGACTAATGTAAACCATAAGGTGTAAATTGTAATGAAAATGCGTAAGTAATAACGGAACGATTCAGTATTATTTTCTAACTGATTGCAACAATTGTACTGGATCGCGCCTAATTACATTACTCAGGCAGGAGTGGATGAGATAATCATCTGAATTGAAACCGTCGTGGTACGGAAACGATACGTTTCCGGACATGGGTTCCTATTCAAAATGTTATGTACTCACTACCCTCTACAAGTCCTAGAAGTTTGTAACGGGAATTTCCTACCACCCTGTATATTTCACAACAAATAACATCACAGATACACCCGGTACACACAATACCCACAAAATAAGAGCTTCTACTAACAGCCAATATGGCGTCTTGTTTTTCTACCGAAAAGAGCTGCCTCTTCCCCCGGATAGCCTGGTGTGACCTCGGTGGCGTTCTCCCATCTTATTGCTGAACGTTCAGTAGCACGGTGAGAATTTCTGACTTGCTTCATACTACCCGACACGTATATAAAAGGAACTGATTATGTTCGCGTGCTCGATGCATACTGACATGTTGCACGAGTTTTGTTTTAGCGGATTTCGGACATTGTAATATTTTAAAAAGTACAATTACTTTGGCGGTTACCTATTAGTTTGATAAAGTGAATACGTAGCTATAAATAAATAAAATGTCCATATATACACTGTTAATGTTATCACATCACATTCTTGAAGATATTCAGTCTGATATCTGCCAAGTAGCTAAAAAAGTATGATAGGTACACGATTGATTGATTGGTGATATAGGGCGCAACATCGAGGTCATCAGCGCCATAGGTACACGAAAAGGCATACTCACCGGACTGAGGTCCTTGTGACTTTGATTTGTTTCGTGGCATTCGCTTCAAAACTGTTGCAGAGATTCGACAGGCAGTACACTGGTCCATTCGTACCATCTACAAAACAGGCTCTGCTAACGCTTTACTACGTCTTCCAGATCGCTGGCAACGGGTTGTACACATAGCTGGTGACTACTTTGAAGGACAGTAACAGACGCAGACATGTAACGCTTTTGTTTCGGTTGTTAATAATTAGTTGACACTGTTTAAGTTCCAAGCCTCGTACAGTGAATGTGTTGTCCTGCTACTGTGAAGACTCGGATGACATGTTGTGTACCTACCCTCTTGACGGCGCGCGACGCTACTCAACGACGCCTAGCGGGGTAAGCTATGGGATGCGGACAAGGGTTGCTGTGCCTGAAATCTGCGCCTCGTACGTTATGACGTCATAAACTCTGCACGTTGACCGTACAGGCTCAGATAAACGCTCCGTGAGCCGACAAGATGAAAAGGAGACGACACCGGGGAGTTGGCTACTTTATTTATTTATTTATTTTGCTGTCGTTTACAATGACCTGTAGTCTGGATGCTAAAACTGGTCGTATTTGCACAGTTAATTTTTTTTATTTATTATTTTTTTTTACACTGAATAATGTCTTATTATATCTAGTTAAACTTAACAGTATACAGCTTAACTAACTTATGAAATAAAACTATAAATAACATTTAGAAAAATTATTTAAATAATAAATTAAGAAGAAGTAAAGTATAAGGGCAAGTAAAAAAGATAGTGATAGAATAACATGAACTTATTTTTAATAGCAGAAGATGGTAGGTGAGAGAAATTACGAGAAGATGGAGTCCGACACCTTGTGATGTTTGAGGGTCGAGAACTTGGCATTCCATCAAGTATAGTCTGTATGTTACACTAACTACTATTTCAGATTACAGTGGTTTTTTGTTTCTTATAATCTATTAACAGGTTAACACGTTTATAGTGCTGTTTTTCCGGTGACAAAAAGCGATAATTCGCTGACACTTTCATATTTGTTCTTACTACTATATTTACACTAATTGAAGAGTTTGGTGCAAGAAGGAAGCAGCTCCAGTTTTGCCAGTTTCTTGCAAACTGAAAAAACAAAAAACAAAAAATTATTTGAAAATTCAGTTTTCTCCAAAACGAAAAAAAGTCAGCCATTTATTAGGCTATGGGGTACGTGCAATAGAGTTCTGAATTTTGGAGCTGCCTCCGTTTTGCGCCAAAGTGAATGAAAAACTGTTTGTACGACCATTTTATTCATAATTAACCATGGTTCAGTTAAAAAATATTAATAAAGAAAGTACGACATTATTGGTATCATACATTAATTCCTACAGTTTTTCTTCAGTCTTCTAGTTCCCCTTCAGTCTACTCAGAATCTTTTGAAGTATCTGACGTCACCTGATCGTAAAACCACATTTCGTTTTGCCCAACATATTTTCTGGCCAGCTCTTTGACATCATCAAACTTCTGGCCTTTGAGCGGGAGGAGACAATCATAAGCTTGATGAAAGTGGTCCATTCTTATTAGACTCCCAGGTCCTTGGTTGCAAATTTGCGCGTTATCGAAGACGCTCATCCCTACGGTCGCACTACATCGAATAATCCCTTTATCGATGTGTGGCTGTTCATAGAGGAATATTGTGTACGTAGTGGTTAAATATTTTCACTTTTCTTGTTCGATAACCTAAGGGTTCTTCACAAAAAAATTCTCCAACGTGTCAACAAAGTTGAAAGTAATTTCTGGTCCTCTTCAGTGACATGCAATTTGGGGCTGGTTCTTCTGATAATGCGAGCATAGTCCACTGGAAGAAAAACTCTTTCCATCTTCGTCAAACACCTTTCTATATTACCGAACGCTCTGTCGCATGGCATAAAGCTGTGGCCCAGTTCTGGGAATAGATAAACGGTCTGCTGGATTTCTCTGAAATTAGTGGGTGGAGTTGCCTCTTTCTTGCATCAAACGAAGCGGTTTTTTTTAAATTTTTTTTTGCTTGTGATAGAATGTTCAACTCAACAGAGCCAAAAAGTGGAGCTGCCTCCTTCTTGGGCCAAACCCCTCAATTATTGTCTATTAAATGATGATCTCTGTGCGCGTCCGTGTCCGTGTTGGTGTCTATGTTGGGGTCCGTGTTGTTGTCCCCGTCGTGTTCTCGATGTCTGTTCCTTTGCTGGTGCACTCTACGCACTGTGTTTATTGTCTTCTGTATGATCTATTTCATTTGTATTCTTGATATATCGCGTGCGAGATTTTACGTGTCAATATATTGAGTGTTGTCCTTTGATCCTCTTGTCTTATGGCCTCGTATATTTGTTGTTCTCTGTGAGCTTGTAGTGCTGGTAATGTGTCTCTGAGGTGATTTTAGGTCCCGAAGAATAAGACAACGTGATCTGGAGATGCCCTCTCCCCACATGTGCAGTATGGTGTCTAAGTCTGACGCGGCGTAAATGCGTAAGATAAGGGCTGTGTCCTGTCAAGAAGTGGACTATGCCGCGGTTGGGATCTATATGTTTCATTCTTAGTCTCTGCGCTATTTCGGCGAAGAATGAATGGACCCTCTGACACATCACTTACGTTCCATTCCTGCTGCCAGGAGTCAATTTTCCAGCGTCTCAGCAGTTTTTTTATTTTCCAGAACTGAACCACTAAATTGACGTCTAGTCTGCCTTTCTTTAGGCCGTGTTCAGACACGACGATAGTCACTCGGTCAGAAAATCGCGCGGTGCCTCTGCGGATTTTATTTACTAGAGTACCATCGTAACTATTGACACGTAACCTCGCGGCTAGTCCCAAAAGCGCGATAGCCGTATTTCAACCGCCGGAAAAAAAAAAAAAAAAAAAAAAAAAAAAAAAAAAAAAAAAAAAAATAAAATCCCCTGTGTCAGCGCGATTCCTTTTCTGTGCAATCCTACAGGAGCCTTAGTTTGGTTGCGGGCACCGCGCGGTTTTGACGTCTCAGTGCCACAAGCTTGCAATGGGTCGCTTCCACACTGAATTATTCATTGATGAAGTACATAAACGACATGCATTACGGGATCTTCACAGCGATGAATATTCTAATAAGAATGGTTATAAAAATACGTAATTATGCACAATCATCTGACAGGTGGGAAAAGTAATTGACCCATGTCGGACTTGAACCCAAGTCGCCTGCATGGCAGTCTTGCAGCTTGCCGAGTACACCACGCTGTGTCGCTGAGCGGTAATAGCCTTGTATAAGTAGACACGTTACGCGGGGTAATTTGCTGCGAATTTGATTTCGATTTTCTTAGAAATTTTTCTTAACCAGTAAACCGCTGCCCGATATTTGATGGTTATATCGATTGGGAAGATCCCCATTGGAACAAATCCGTTTAGATTGATGGTCTGGAGGAATTCACTCACTACATACGTACGACCCATCAAATTCCGTTGGTGCCATACTTGGTGTTCCCCTTCTTAGTGTGGCATGCACCTAGCACTGCTTTCTCCTTACTCTCGCTCTTTCTGTTAGCAACCAGAGTAAACACAATATTTCTTCTTCGACTTCCATGTTGACACTGTCGATTCCCGTTACACACTGAACGACAACTGCGGGACAGCGCCTGTCTGAACACACTGGCAGTCATTTTGCGGTTCAAAACAGCGCAGTATAAATCGCGCTTCTGCGATTCCCGCATGTCTGAACGCGGTCTTAACCAGTAAACCGCTGCCAATATTTGATGGTTATTTAGATCGGGAAGATTCCCAGCACCACATACAGTGCCTCCACTGTGGTGGTCCGGAAAGCTCCCGATAGCCTAAGTAGTGCGCTCGTCAGTGCGCTGTGTGTGACCGGCGACCCCAGGGCGCGTTTAGCTGGCAGGCGGCTGTGTGCTTGTGCGTGCAGCCCGTCCCGGGGCAGCGGCGCAGCAGACGCAGGGGTAGGGTTCCCGCGCTGCCCCCTGACACACGAGCAGCGCCGGGGCCGGCTCCATTGTTCGCGGCGTCATCTGCAGCCCCAGGCCGCCCACCACGCACCAGACACCCTCGCCCTCCGCTACACTCCCGGCCCCGTAACCCTGCACTCTCTCACCATTTACTTCATTTTATGCACCAACTCCAGTGGCGACGCGTCTTGTGTGTTCACTGGTTCAGTCAACCCCCGGAAAAAGCTCGTCGTCAAAAAATAGTAATTATTATTTTTATTATTGAGATTGTCCTCATTACAGAGGTTTACCTCCAACATACTAATACGCCCAGAAATGAATACACATAGTACGTAAGGTTTTACACTAATTATTCACTATATTTCTCCACGTGTGTCTATCTTGTGTGTTCTCTTCTTCTGCGCCCAGTCTATTCATTGAGAGCTGTACATTTTTGATCCAGGTGGTCACAGGTCGTCCTCTTCTTCTTCTCCCCTCAGGTTGCCACTCCAGTACCAGCTTCGGTATTCTGGTGTCCTCCATTCTTCTTACATGCCCGTACCACCGTAATTTCTTCCTGTCCATCACCTCATCTATTCTTTCTATTATTCCCATCCTCTTTATTATTTCGGTGTTTCTTCTTTTTTCTTTCCTGGAAATTCTGGCCGATCTTCTCCAGAAATCCATCTCTACGGCTTGTAGTTTCTTACTGTGTTTCTGGTTTATGGTCCAGGTTTCCGCTCCGTACAGAACTGCACTCTCAAATATAGATTTATATATGATTTTTTTTTGTTCTGTTCAGTAATTAAAGAAATAAAAAGTAAAAAAAAAATACTATCATACTTCGTTTTGTTCTTCTATGACACTTTATATGCACATTCAAAGTACTTTTATCGCATCAGAAACGTTTACGTCGTGGAGACAGCACGTATACGAGTCGTAGCGCGGCCGCTTAATATAGGCGGTTGCTATGCGCATGCGTGGCTGAGATTCGAATTCTCTTATGAATCCCATGGAGGCAGCTTATTGGCGCTCCGGGCTAGGGAGGGGCGAGGGGAAAGGCCGCTTTTAACGTTGGCGTTGGGGATGGTAAGACACCAGCCCCCGGCTACTCGAGCTCTGTCGGTTACGCACGAATCGCCCCGATGTAAAGAACATGCAGCTACTGCGCACCTCGCCTAGCGCTTGCGCAAATCCTCCATGAAGGCATCAGCCGCACTTCATATTTGTTTTTGGTGCATTTTGTTACAGTCACTGAACAGTGTAATAAGTTCCTTACAGTGTTTTAGTGTTCATGTGCAAAATTCATATGTTCTTGGTGTTTATCATCAAAGAAAAATGAACAACGTTCAGTATCTTTTAGAAATACTCAGCTTTAAGCGTTATTGGTCCCCTACTCTTCCTCGTGTTTATAAACGATTTAGGAGATAATCTGAATAGCTCCCTTAGACTGTTCGCGGATGATGCTGTCGTTTATCGGTTAGTGAAGTCAACAGAGGATCAAAAGCAACTGCAAAGCGATTTAGACAAAATTTCTACTTGGTGCGAAAATTGGCAATTGACACTAAATAAAGAAAAGTGTGAAGTAATACACATGACCACTAAAAGAAATCCGCTGAACTTCAATTACGCGATAAATCAGTCAAACCTTAAGGTCGTAAATTCTACCAAATACCTAGGAGTTACAATTACGAACAACTTTGACTGGAGAGAACACATAGAAAATATTGTGGGGAAGGCGAACCAAAGGTTACGTTTCATTGGCAGAACGCTTAGACGATGCACCAGCTCCACCAAAGAGACTGCCTACATCACACTTGTGCGTCCTCTCTTGGAGTACTGTTGCCCCTTGTGGGACCCTCACCAGGTGGGACTGACGGAAGATATTGAGAAGGTTCAGAGAAGGGCAGCTCGTTTTGTTTTATCACGTTACGGGGGGGGGGGGGGGAAGCGTCACGGAAATGTTGCACGAATTGGGGTGGAAATCATTAAAAGGCAGACGTTATTCATTGCGGCGTGATTTGTTTGCGAAGTTTCAATCACCGACTTTTAGTTCTGAATGTGAAAATACTTTGCTAGCACCCACCTACTTAGGGAGACATGACCATCCCAATAAAATAAGAGAAATCAGATCGAAAACGGAACGATTTAGGTGTTCTTTCTTCCCGCGCGCTATTAGAGAATGGAACGGCAGAGAAAAGTTATGAAGGTGGTTAATGAACCCTCTGCCAGGCACTTAAATGTGATTTGCAGAGTATCTATGTAGATGTAGATGTAGATGTAAGCTTGGAACAAAAGAGTGAAATAAAGAAGCACCTCAGCTCATGCTGAAGCAAGCACAAACAAGTCGAGATAAGATTCTGCAATTCTTTTAACGAAAATATATCTAAGGGTGCGGGGGGGGGGGGGAACAAACGGGGGCAATTTTCTCTTTGGTCGCCGGGGAGGGGGGGGGGGGGAGGTGCGCCGAAACGTTGACACGACGAACGGGGGGAGGGGGCGGCGACACTCTCAAGATACGACACTGAAAGAACCCCCAGTCATCTGAAGCAGCAGCCGCCACTGACCACCTCATAGATACTGCTGTCGCAGCACAAGAAGCGGAAATACCTTTCCGTTCAAAAGACTCTGAAAGGCGAGTTGGGATACAACTGTCATTCCACCTTCCCCACCAAACATTTGGCATGCAAACGTAATCGCACTCTTTTGACACGCGACGTGCTAAACCATTTTACGCAGCCTCTCTTCTTGTCATAATTATCTGGAGTGGCTCAGTGGCCTGGCGCAAGACTTTCAACTGGACGCCATTCGGGGCGACTTGCGTGTTCCTAACCTACTCCAGAGATCCAATCGGAGAAAGGAGACCCACAGCTTAACGTCGAATCTGAACCTCGCCGTTAAGACGTATTTAAAATGCAGACAGAAAAATTCCGTGGTCCGACCTGGTTTCAAACCCGCGACCGGAGGGTTTCCATTCATGCGCTTTACTCCGAGACCACCATAGCCGACTCCCATCGTGTTATGGGGGTGTTATTCGCACGGCAACGTAGCTACACTTTAACACAAAGCTCCCACAACTGCAAAAATGTTCAAATGTTTGTATAGCTATGGGCTGTGGTCATCGGTCCCTAGACTTACAAACTACTTAAACTAAATTACGCTAAGGACAACACAAACTTTGTTTAGAAGATAAATCAGTCAAAAGTGAATGCCGTAAACTCCACAAAATACCTAGGAATTACTTTTACATCAGACTTAAACCGGGAAGAACACGTAGATAATGTAGTGGGAAAGGCGACCCAGAGACTGCGCTTTATTGTCAAAAACCTTAAAAGATGCAATAGAACTACTAAAGAGACTGCATACACTACGCTTGTCCGTCCGTTTTTGGAGTATTGCTGTCCAGTGTGGGATCCTTATCAGGTGGGTTTGACGGAGGACAGTGAAAGAGTCCAAAGAAGGGCAGCTCGTTTTGTATTGTTACGGTACAGGGGAGATAGCGTTACGGAAATGATACAGGATCTGGGATGGGAGTCATTACAACAACGGCGCTTATCGCTGCGGCGTGGGTTGCTTACGAAACTACAATCGCCAACATTCTCCTTCTAATGCAAAGACATATTCTTGACTCTCACATACATAGGTAGAAAAGATAATCAGAATAAAATACGAGAAATCAGAGCTCGAACGGAGAGATTCAGGTGTTCTTTCTTCCCGCGCGCTATTCGAGAATGGAATGGAAGATAAATAGTATAAAGGTGGTTCGATGAACCCTCTGGCGGGCACTTAAATGTGATTTGCAGAGTATCCCATGTAGATATAGACAAACATCCAAATCTGAGGGAGGCCTTGAACCTCTGATGGGGCCCATAACTTCAGTCTTCTTCTTATTCTTCTCTTTAGGTATTAGATAGGACTTGCCTGCAACGGTTCCTATCTCTGTAGGAGTCTTCCTCTATCTCTTCTTCCATAACACTTAAAATTTTTTGACTTGAAAGGAAGTCTCTCACTTTCCATTCCTTCTAGATGATTGTTCCATTTTCTTCTGTACTCTCGAATTTTACCATTTAGGTTAAAGATTTGCAGTTCATATAATTATCTAATATCTTGATATCTTAGCCCGTCTTGTTTTGTGCAACCTCTAAGTCCTCTCACAAATTTCATTTCTTGTGCCTGTATACGGCTTTCTTGCTTCTTTTGTTAATTACCCAGGTCTCAGTTGCATAAAGAAATGTGGAAACTGCAATGGTTTTGTAGAATTTGAGTGTCTTTCCTGGTTTTCTTTTTTAGATTTCTGTTTATTTTTCAACATACCCGGATGAATTTACTAAGCTTAATTTCAATATATTTGCTATAGCCATACGACATCTCATATCCGAAGATTTCATAAAGTTGAATGATGAGAATTTTTAGCGACTATGAAACCATTTCTCGAGAACACTCTGACAAATTGGTGTACTCTAAATTTTGAAATCAAGTTTCGATATGTTCTTTTAATTTAATATAATGCTATGTATCAGTTAAAATCAGACATACATAATGTGTATGTATTATGTCTTCACCTTTGAAAAGTCTTATAAATTGTAAAACTGTACTTAATTTGATGTTGCATTATAATTGCAGCGAATAATGAAGATAAAATCAATCTTTCATCGATAGAACGTACCAGACCTAAAGGAGAACGTAAGCCAACAAATAAGAGAAACATGTGTCTTATGCACAAGGCAACTACACTCTCAGTAATGGATATGTATTTTATCCTTAGAAGTTTGGATTAAATCTTTCCGTACAACGCTGTGCTCCAAAATATCCGCACAAAAATCTTCGTTGATTATGCATGGACCATTTATTAGGTTCTAGATGGAGCGACGAAAAAATTTATTAACTAATGGTTTCAAGCCAGGATCGCTGATTTTAATTATGATGATCGGTTTCGATGCTCTGTTAGCATCACCATCTGGTCTACAAATGAAACACAAGGAACATTCATAAGAATTGACTTAATCTACATCATAATCTTTGTATCATAACTTTTAGGGAACATCAATACCTACTCCCAAAACTGAGTTTTAAAACTTTTGTTCAAAGTACATGTCAAGTAGAATATAATTATGTAATTTCTTTCAGAATATGTCAATCTCAATAAAAATGATATATTGTGAAACGTATATAGATGTTCCTAAAGGTTGTGTTGCAAAGATTATGATGTAGATTAAGGCAATTCTTTTGAACGTTCCTTGGGTTTCATTTGTAGATCTGATGATGATGCTAACAGAGCATTGAAATCGGTAATTTCATTTGTAGATCTGATGATGATGCTAACAGAGCATTGAAATCGGTCATCACAATTAAAATAAAATCAGCGATCTTGGATTGAAACTATTTGTTTCTTTTTTCGGTAAATTATTGTTACATTCTTCGGTAAATTAAGGCTACGTTCGCTTGATTAGGAACGCTCTGCTGCTCTGTCTTTAATGTCTTCCTTGTTTTGTTTCAAAATTAGCAGAATTCCTTCACTTCGTCTATTTCGTGGTGACCACATTTAATGGAAATTTTATCGCTGATCTCATTCGTCTAACTTATTTTTTTTCTCTCTCTTCGGTTTAACATCAGTTTACATTTTTTACCAAATTTACTCTTCATTTCATTTAATAGGTCCTGCAATTCTTCACTTTCATTGAGGTTAGCGATCTCATCAGTTTGTATCGTGTCATTGATTTACTTTTTTTGTATATTAATGCCATTCCAGAATTCTTCTTTCAGACCGAGACTGTTCACCCACAAGACACACCGTTGACCCATAACTCTCGGAATCATGCTTAGAATAACACTGGATCGTTGGAAAAAATTAAAAGATAATAAAAAGCAGTGATCCGTGTCATTTCCAGGCAAAATGTTTGCATTTACCACAGGTGAGATTTCAATGCAGAGAAACAAAGTAAAAAAATATTAATAAGGAAAGGCGGAAGGAATATTAGGGTTTATGGTCATGTCGACACCGTAGTCATTAGAGACGAACACGCTTGGATTAATTTTTGCTTACTTTAGGAAAGAAATCGGCCTTGTCCTTCGGAAGGAACCATTGTAGTATTTTCCTGGGGTGATTTGGGGAAGTCACGGAATACCTAAATCAGGATGGCGGTTTGAACCGCCGCTCTGTTGAATACGAGTCCAGCGTGTTAACACTTTGCTCGGTACGTATCAATAATAAAGGAGGGAAATTATATATAGTTCAATAACGTCATTGTATCATATCTTCAATCGGCTGTTCTTGGAGTAATAGCGTAGAAAAAACAGTTTCTGCACATCTAATTCTGCTTACATTAGTCGTCCAAGTGCAGATGCTGATTTTCGATGAAGTAGTTGAAAGAAAGTCGAAAAGAACCATCTGCAAATTTCAGTAAAGCCAGGTTCTGACGTTCACATTCAAGCAGTACAGTATAAAAAGCCTCACAAATTATGTTTTCAAATGATGATATGGATATGTCACGGTCATAAACTTCCTTTCGGCAAGCATACTGCAACATAGGCTAATATTTTGTGCAGAAAATTGATTGTAAATCACAGAGTGAAGTTTGATGATGAAATAACCACATTATGGAAATCGTGTATCTGCATTTTCTGGACGAATATAAGTACAATCACATGTGTAGGATATAATTTTTGCGTTATCATAAATACTTCAAGCAGTGGAGTTTTGCAACAGTTGACGTCATTGATTTGCTTATAATTTCTCCTATGTTATTGATAATTTCTTACAAGGTGCATCCAAAAAGTAAGTTTTCATATTACAAAAATAATAAAAAAAAAGGGAGTTACCCGCTGAAAGAATTGAGATCCTTTTCATTGCGCACGATCAACCTTTTATACCTGTATCGCAGAAGTCATCCACCTGTGAATGCAACCATCGTCTGACACTCTTAGTCATTCGGAACAAGATGACGTATGGAACGCTTACTACAGTTGTGCTGCTCCACGATAATGCTTGTCCCTGTACGGCTCGTTACACACCAACTGTTTTGCAGAAGATTTGCTAGGATTTCTCTGATAATTCAGCATACAGTACTGATATTGCTCCCAGCAATTTCCATGTTTTCTTGCACCTCAAGACGCATTTTAACATTGACGATGAGGTGAAGACGTTCCTTTCACAGGCGGCATACTTTTCCGACACGAATAAAAAAGTTGATCCCAAAATATGAGAAATGTCTCATTTGTTTTGCTGACTATATCGAAAAAAGTTCAAAAATTGCTGCTCCTGTTGGCAATAAAGTTTTCTTTGTACCTATTGTCTTTGTTTAAACCATTTATTTGGCGATGTTTTCTTTATACCTATTGTCTCTGTTTAAACCATTTATTTGGCGATGTTCCTCTCAAAGAACATTTTGAAGGCGGTTTTCTGCAATAGGTATCAGTTACGTCCTTGCGTGGGTAACGACGCTTACAAGAAGCCTTTGTCATATTCAGCGATGCTCCGTTGCGCAATGTTTCTCAATGGTCTGAATATTTGGGTGACACTGCAAGCAGGCGTTAGCGAGATACTAGTTTCTTTCAGTTTTATGGCGCTATTTTGTTATCATACAAGGGAGACTGCTTATAAACGACAAGAGGAAGCCATAAAGGTAAGCTGTCAAAGAAAAGCGCTAGCAAAGTTTTCAAATATTCATGTGTTTGAAGACCTAAAGGACCACCTGGTAACGTCATCGATTCCTACACATACAAACTACCGTTGTTTTCGGGTGGCATACAGCCTAGATGTACTTTGAATAAATCATTCTTGTGTCCATAGCTGTAAAATACTGTTATTTGCTATGCTCTAACGGTTTCGGCAATTGCTGCCATCTACAGGGGATTTTGTAGGTAGCAGTCTACAGCTGTGGCCACAAGAAGTATTTTTTCGAAGTACATCTGTTGCCTTAAAAAAATCTGCTGTATATGGCAGCAATTGCCGAAATCGGTAGAGCATAGCAAATGAAAGTGTTTTATAGCTCTTGGCACATAAAAAACAAACTTTCAAACTACTTGAACTTACTTATGCCAAAGACAACAGACACACACTCATGCCCGAGGGAGGACTACACCTCCGACGGGAGCGGCCGAGCGAATTTTTATCTGAAGCATGGATTGATGTTTTCTGCGAAGAGGACGCCTGACAGACCACTGTGGTACGGTAACCAGTCTAGAAGAAGAGGAAAACGGCATCTCCTATACCAGTGAATAATTTAAGATGGGTCCTTTTTGGATACTTGTCAGATTATGGGCCTCAAAGAACAATGTAAAACATAAAATTTTGCGTAATTGTTGTGGGATTTCTAGCAAAAAAGGACTTGTTTTTAGACATTTCGCATTGAACAGAAGCAAATACAACAGTCACATCAGAAACACTGTAATGTTAGTTAAAAAATTTAGAGAATTATTAAAAATTTTAATGACTTTTAGGCATTTTCAAACTTGTAACAAGCAAAAGAAATAACTATAGTTCGTTCTTTTGCTTGTTAAAGGTTTGAAAATGACTGTAAACTGGAAACTAGTCACCACTTTGTAAGATTTTAAATTCTTCTGCAGTCTAAAACTTAATAATAATAATAATAATAATAATTTGTGATAAGACCGCTTCTCCAGTTTTGATAATGTTAAAAGTTTTAAACTATAATGTTTATATTGTAGCATCCCTTCGCCTTTTCGGGCACGTTACTTACGTGCAAGAAACTATATCTTAAAAAAAATCATCTAAAATTGTTCACACCTAATTTAACTGCCTAGTTTTATTCAAACGATTACGCTGTTTGCAAATAAAGGGTAAAAAAAGAGGAGGGAAACTTTAAGTATAGATGGGCATCGTGCTTTGTTCCTCGCCACTAAAATCTCGATGTGGTAGAAGTGCAACGTTTTGCATGGAAATGACAAAGATATTCTTTTTTTATGATAGTGTGCAATTCTAAGCATGATTATTTACGGTTAAAACGGTTTGGGGTCAAAGCACTATGGAAACCACCCCTGTGACAGTGAATGATGTAAAATGTGACTTTTTGGGCCCTTGTAAGATTATGGGCCAAACAGAAAAATGTGGGCATTATCTTCTCGGGTACTTGACCATAAAACACGGAAATTTCGGAATTGTTCTGGACTTTCTACCAATTAACGGACTTGTTTGTGAGAAATTTGGTAGGAAACAGTAGCAAATACAACAATTTTACAGTCACATCATCAACAATATAATATTTATATTGTAACATTCATTCGCCTTTTTGAGCAGCGTTACTTACGTGCAAGAAACTATATTTTGAAAAAAAATAAATAAATAAATAAAAAGAAAAGAAAAGAAGGGAAAAAATGTAAAATTGTTCACCTGGCCAAGTATGTCCAGTTTAACTAGCCTAATTTTCTTCGGGTCTTTTCTGTGTTAGCAAATAAAGGGTAAAAAACAGATGGGCATCGTGCATTGTGAATCTCCACTAAAATGTCGGTGCGGTAGAAGTGTAGCGTTTTGCGTCGAAATGACAAAGATGATTTTTTTATGATTGCGTGTAATTCTAAGCCAAGTTTCTTACGGTTAAAACGGTTTGGGGTCACGGTTGTCCCTTGGAAGTGTTGGTTATCCGGGCAGTTGGCTTGGCAAGGTAGGCCTACCGGTAGAAGGAACGGATGTTATTAACGAAAAAACTGGTACACGAGCGAGATGCCGCATAGGCGGCCCGTACGTTAAAGGTCACTAAGGTGCTACGGGAAGATGCGTAGCGGTCAACGGGATCTTCGCTTGCCGGTGTCTCCCAGTGACTGAATGACAGCAGAGAGAGAGAGTCCGGTAGCGCCCCGGCCCGGCGACAGGAACCTGTTGCGCGGCCCGGCGCATCCTGGGAAAGGGCGGATGCTGGGCCAGCTTTAAGCATCCCATGGGAACGGGGGACCGGTTCGGCTCCAGCAGCCCGCCGGATCCAGACTGGAGCGGGGCGCGCGCCCTGGAGCCACTGTACTGGACCGCTCCACTGGGCGGCTGGGCTCCAGTTAACGGGCCGGCTGCCGGCTGCGGCGGCCCGGAAGCTGCAGCCGCCGTCTTAACGGCGCCTCACCGGGTCAGGTTTTAGCGGAGCCCAGTGACGAGGGCTGCCTCCTCTTTTAAGTGGCGGGTGAGCTTAGTGACACGCTAGGCAAGCGTCGGCCTGACGTCATCAGGAGCTGAATGCCATTCATTGACCTGTCGACACGAGTCCTTATTTCGACACGCAGAAATTGTCTGCCGGCCGCGGTGGCCGAGGTGACTGAGGCGCTCCAG
Source organism: Locusta migratoria (assembly GCA_026315105.1). Taxonomy (NCBI): domain Eukaryota; kingdom Metazoa; phylum Arthropoda; class Insecta; order Orthoptera; family Acrididae; genus Locusta; species Locusta migratoria. The sequence goes on along the minus strand of CM048750.1, from coordinate 102,791,980 downwards.
TCACGGTCAGCACGGCCACTACGGTCGGGGGCTCGAATCCCCCCTCGGGCATGGATATTTGTGCCGTCCTAGTTCGTAAGTAGTTCATAAGTAGTTTGTAAGTTTAGGGGCTGATGACCCCGTAGTTAAGTCCCATAAGCTTAACAAACATTTGAACATTTTAGAAATTGTCTCCGGCCAATGAGAACTCGCTAGCTGTCAGCTAGTGAGCTACGCCATAATACTGACAAACATATGCCAGCAGACGACGATGTTCTGAGTATGCTGTATACATTTGCAAAAGAAATTAAAGTTATACTCTTAGGATCACTGTTAACCATATACCCTATAATCGTGACATATTTATTTATCATTTATTTTATTTAACATGCCCCATTACATAGTAATATTACATGTTTGATGGTTACATTCAGGCGGTTACATGAAATATTTTTGCAAACACAAGTACAGTATATAATATTACGCGACATTAGAAAATAAACATCCAAATGTTTCTGACTAGCGAATAGTGTGAATGTCACAGATACTTATTTCATTTAGGCCTACCAGCAATTTAAGCGTTTCCCATACGTTTGTCACTTGCCATTTTCTCGGAAATATTAACATATATGGAACAAAGGTCAAATATTTTTGTGAAGGAAAAACATAAATATCATTGCTAGTCTTATCACTTGCAGCAGTTTCATTCTCCATTTTTTAGTCACACACAAATTTCCAAATCGATGACACTTATTCCTGACACAGCATTTTTTGTTACAATTAACATCGAGTACTGTGTAACATACTATTGTTATATGAATAAGAAAATCCCACAATATGTTATGAATAAGTAACTACTACAATGTGATACAAACAATTAAAGTAAAAAGAAATTTAAAAAAAAATCTGTGGGAGAGATTTGAACCCTTACCTCCAAACTGATGATCTACTGGTCTATCCACTACACTACGGCACCTACATGCCGTACTTGTCTATTGCCTATTGCACACCCTAGTACAATGTTTTTTTCTTAATGTGTGTTTTCATTAACATTTAGTTATAACAAATTGATCCGGATACGATTATTTTGTTATACGCCTTTGAGGCTCTGTTAGCCTAAAACACCTTACTGCGAGTTATAAAACCAAAACTGCGAGATATACGGCAAATCAAGATGGCTTCTGTTAACATGGAAAGAACAAGTGGAAATCTCTTAGGTTAGGTGTAGGTTGAATAACAAATTTTTTCTAGTACGTGAGGGCGCGTTGCGTCCGAATCTCCGTTTAAGAAACACACAGCATTACATTGGTCGAAGACAATTTCTGCGTTTCGAGATAAGGACTCGTTTGTTCTATAGCTACAAAGATCGACAACGCCCGTTCGTGGCCACAGTCGAGTTTGTTTGCGAGTTGTGACTGTGACGTCAGCACGACGCTTGCGTAGCGTGTCACTAAACTCACCTGTAAGTGGTACTGGGGAAAATTGACGAGAGGACGCTCACCATGTCACAGGTTGTCCTTTAGTCGAGCCAAACAGGAACTTTCTCTCATCTGATATGTTAAAACAATCTACGAAAACTAATGCCAGTCGGCCAGACCGAACTACCCGGCCGATTTCCTTCATTTTTTTTAGTTAAACGATAGTTTGAAGCATTAAAATGCCAAGATCGCATATATTAATTTGTTTTTCTGACGACCGGTTTCGAAACACTTAGGATATCATCATCTGCTCACTTAGAACTAACCAACGGTGTCAGGCTTGCAGCAAAGATACTATTGTCGCCATAGTATCTTTCCTGCAAGCCTGACAACGCTAGTCAGTTTTAGTAAGGCGCTCTGTCAACATGACACAGTGGAGAAGGCGTTTTAAGTATTTTAACCGTTTTATGTGTGACGTACCATTTGTCAATAATTTTGTAAAATCGTATTTTACCCTTGATGTCTCATTCAAACCATGTACGCATTCTATAGCACTTTCTGTCATTTACTGTTCCTTTCTACTGCTGTATGAAACTGATATGCACCCAGAGGATGTTATATGTGAAGTAATTTTTTTGTAAAACCTAACTCATTTTCTTAATTTGCAATCTCTGTTAATTAACTATAAAATGTTTACTAATATGTCATATCATTTTCAATTTGAATTCAAACACTTATGTACATTTTGATAAACTTTTTCTCTATGATAATTTTTTTATTAATCAGAATTTCTTGGCTGAGCCATGCCATGTATCTTGCATGCCTCACCCTGCGCAATTCTTCTTCCATGAACGAGTGGTTTGTGCGAGGGATCTATATTCAATTAGATTTAATATTTTCTAATATTCTGTTGGAATTATTATTTAGTGAATAAGATTCCTGTAAGTCAAAGAGTATATACTGTGTAGTTAGCTTCCTTGGTCAGAGAGGTAGCATTATTGCTCTGTCTGGTAATGGTGGCGCGGGTGGCGCACTGGGTGTTCGCAGTGTAACGCTGGGAAAGGGCAGTCGTGTCTTGTTGTTGTAATGTAGAGGGCGGAGTAGGAGGTTGAACTGTGAGCTCTGGGGAGAGGACGTCTGTTAGCTCGACTGCTGAATAGGATGAAGATGTTCAGACTAAGAATGTAATATGTATATATTTTTGTAATGATGTTGCTTTTTAATTTTCAATATGTTGTTCTTGTTGTTGTTGTGGTCTTCAGTCCGCAGACTGGTTTCATCCAGCTCTCCACGCTACCCTGTCCTGTGTATGTCGCTTCATCTGAGAATACGTTCGGCAACCTACATCCTTTGTAATCTGCTTACTATATTCGTCCCTCTGTCTCCCTCTACGATTTTTACCCCACACGCTTCCTTCTAATGCTGACAATTCCTTGATGTCTCAGAATGTGCCCAAGCAATCTATCCCTTCTCTTAGTCAGTATATGACAGAAACTCCTTTTAACCCCGATTCGGTTAAGCACCTCCTCATTAGTTACGTGATCTAACCATCTAATTTTCATCATTCGTCTGTAGCACCACATCTCAAAAGCTTCTATCATCTTTTTATCTGAACTCCTTAGCGTCCACGTTTTACTCCCATACAATGCTACACTCCAGACAAATGCTTTCAGAAAGGACTTCCTAACCTTTAAATTAATATTGGATGTCAACAAGTTTCGCTTCTTTAGAAACGCTTTTCTTCCCATAGCCTTTCTGCATTTTATATCTTCTTTACTTTGGCCATCAGAAGTTATCTTGCTACGCAATAATAAAACTCGTCTACTACTTTTATTGTCTCATTACCTAATCTAATTCCTTCGGCATCGCCAGATTTTCTGGCATTATATTCCATTACCTTCGTTTTACTATTGTTAATGTTCATCTTCTATCTTCCTTTCAAGACACTGTCCATCCCATTCAATTGCTCTTCCAGATCTTTTGCGGTGTCTCACAGGATTACTATGTCATCAGCAAACCGCAATGTTTTTATTTCTTCTCCCTGCACTTTAATGCCCTTTTCAAATTTCTCCTTCAATTCCATCACTGCCTGCACAATGTACAGATTGATCAACATTGGGTAAAGGTTACAACCCTTACTCCCTTCCCAACCTCTGCGTCTCTTTCTTGCCCTTCGACTCTAAGAACCGCTGTCTGGTTTTTGTATAGCTTGAATATACCTCTTCGCTCCCTGTATTTTACCCCTGATACCCCCAGAATTTCGAAGAGTGTATTCCAGTCGACATTGTCAAAAGCTTTCTCCAAATCGACAAAGGCTGAAAACGTAGGTTTCACTTTTCTTAGCCTATCTTCTAAGATAAGTCGTAATGTGAGTATTGCCTCCCGTGTTCCTACATTTCTCCTAAAACCAAACTGATCTTCCTCGAGGTTGGATTCCAAACTACCCGGCCGATTTCCTCCATTTTTGATTTAAACGAAAGTTTGAAATATTAAAATGCCCAGATCGAAAATATTAATTTATTTTTCTGACGACCGGTATTGATACACTTAGGGTCGGTTCGTCCATCTCTCGTTAATCTTCTCGTTAGTTAACGAGAAGATGACTTTAACGACTAGTTAAATGTGCTCGTTAAGTGCATTGCGTTTGTCATTGCCAGATACACCTCTCGTTTGCTAACCTGCAGAAAACGAGAAGGTATGATATATTTCCACTATGTTGGCAATAGAACAAATGAAGGTGCCGTCTGAATGAACAGCTGTTCGCTATATTTGACTGGCAGGGAAGAGTTTAGCAGACCGTAACAAATGTGAAAGAAGCTCGTATTTTACAAGAAGTGAGTGCGTCTTATGGCATTAATAGAGACTTGGTTTGACATCCTCTTCATTGTCAACCAAATCTCATATTCCAGCCATTTTCATCATACCGATTCTCACTTAACTAGCCGTTACCCGTAAGCTTGTATTTTGATATCGTAACAATAATTTTAAGGTTATTTTACGTATCTGCAATATATTAAACTCATCGCTACTGACATGGATGGGGCGATTAATATGACGATAAAAGTTTCCAGTAAAAGTGCTTTCCACACAAGTCTTTCATACATGTAGTGCTTCCGTTATTTTGTTCGATAAATCGGTCTTTATCACGTGATATATTGCGGTATTTTAGCGTTTTGTTATCCTGCCATTTTCATACACATTCTCACTTAACCGGCCGTTAACCGTGTAACGAGCAGAATTCTACTTGTTAACTTAACGGCCGGTTTGATGTCATTTAACGTCAGTTTAACTCATAACGAAACATTGACAAACACAATCCTCCTCTAACGACAAGTTAAAATCTTAACTGGAACTTAACGAGACATTGACAAACCGACCCTTAGTATATCACCATCGTTACTTGTGTCCTATGTTTTCGTGTCGTGAAGGCGCATGTCCTTAAAATGATACGTCAATCATAAAACATTTAACTTTGACCAATGGTACGTCACACATAAAACGGTTAAAATACATAAAACACCTTCTCCATTGTGCCATGTTGAGAGAGCGCCTTCTTACAACTAACCAGCGGTGTCAGGCTTGCAGCAAAGATACTATTGCCGCAATAGTATCTTTGCTGGAAGCTACTGACTGTGTCCGCTCTGACAGGATATCTTAATCTAGTCGCACAGCTGTGACAATATTTCACATGCACGCAATTCGATTAGTAGCCGCTTGTTAGGTACTGTGTGAAAGCGGCCGAGAATCTAGAAAAATTAAATCGATTTGAGATCCCTTGACGATAGGAAGCATCAATGTATGAGAATAAGGAACTGGCTGTGTTTCACAAGAACAATTCTTTCTGAGTTCATTATGAGTATAGGTCAAGAGGTCGTTTTCTTGGAGGTAATTAATACTGTCCGAAGAATGATCGAAAATCCCGATTCAAATAGACGTCAATGAGAAGGGTCTGTAAGTTTGCAGGTGACTTCTGCTGTCTACTTAAATAACAGAGTGACCTGTGGAACATTTCAGTCTTTGGGTACGAATCCTTCGCTACCAGCGGAAGTAACTAGGAAACGTGACTTCTTGCTCAGGTTACCGACAAGACTTTTAGTGTGCCCGGAACGCAGACCACCATAGGTGTTGTTCGTTGCTTCTCCAGCAGGAAAATACTAACTTGTTGTTGGTTAGCTACACTCCTGGCTATTAAAATTGCTACACGCGAAATTTAATCGACAGGAAGAAGACGCTGTGATGTGCAAATGATTAGCTTTTCAGAGTAGTTACACAAAGTAGACGCCAATGGCGACACCTGCAACGTGCAGACTTGAGGAAAGTTTCCAACCGATTTCTCATACACAAACTGCAGTTGACCGGTGAAACGTTGTTGTGATGCCTCGTGTAAGGAGGAGAAATGCGTACCATCACGTTTCCGACTTTCATAAAGGTCAGATTGTAGCCTATCGCGATTGCGGTTCATCGTATCGCGACATCGCTGCTCGCGTTGGTCGCGATCCAATGAGTGTTAGCAGAATATGGAATCGGTGGGTATAGGAGGGCAATACGAAACGCCGTGGTGGATCCCAACGGCCTCGTATCACTAGCAGTCGAGATGACAGGCATCTTATCCGCATGGCTGTAGCGGATCGTGCAGCCACTTCTATATCCCCGAGTCAACAGATGGGGACGTTGGAAAGACAACAACCATCTGCCACAAAGGGTTCGACGATGTTTGCAGCAGCATGGCTGCGGTTACCCTTGATGCTGCAACACAGACAGGAGCGCCTGGCGATGATGCACGCAACGACGAACCTTGGTGCACGAATGCATAGCATCATTTTTTCGGATGAATCCAGATTCTGTTTACAGCATCATAATAGTCGCATTCGTGTTTGGCGACATCGCGGTGAACGCACATTGGAAGTGTGTATTCGTCATCGCCATACTGGCGTATCACCCGGCGTGATGGTATGGGGTGCCATTGGTTACACGTCTCCGTCACCTCTTGTTCGCATAGACAGCACTTTGAACAGTGGCCGATTCATTTCAGATGTGCTACGACCTGTATCTCTACTCTTCATTCGATCCCCGAGAAATCCTACATTTCAGCAGGATAATGCACGACCGCATGTTGCAGATCGTGTACGGGCTTTTCTGGGTACGGAAAATGTTCGACTGCTGCCATGGGCAGCAAATTGTCCAGATCTCTCACCACATGAGAACGTCTGGTCAGTGGTGACCGAGCAACTGGCTCCTCACAATACGCCAGTTAGTACTCTTGATGAACAGTGGTATCGTGTTGAAGCTGCATGGGTATCTGTACCTGTATACGCCATCAAAGCTCTGTTCGACTCCCGTCTCTAATGACCACGCTGTCGATGGGACGTTAAACTCCAAGCTTCCTTCCTTCTGTTCGACTCAATGCCCAGGCGTACCAAGGCCGTAATTAAGGTCAGAGGAGGTTGTTCTGGGTACTGATTTCTCAGGATCTACGCACCCAAATTGCGTGAAAATGTAATAACATGTCAGTTCTAGTATAATATATTTGTCCAATTAATACCTGCTAATCATCTGCATTGCTTCTTGGTGTAGCAATGTTAATGGTCACTAGTGTAGATTGACTGTTTCCGTCTGTCGGCCGCTCGATCGTCGCGGTATCGTTATCAGTTGTTCGAGCTGTTGGCAGTGGCCTACCTTCTTCAACTTTTTATTTTTTAGCGGCTGACTGACGGCCTGCTTGTTGCGAGCGAATAATTAATCCTTCATTCTTCCCTGCTTGCGCTCTAACCATTCGTAGATCTTTCTTCGCATCCTGCGCACTAGTTCCGCATTCCTTACACCTTCGGCGAATAAAAAGCGAATCACCGCGCGCATTTCTTCCTTGGAGCAGGTCAACAACGGAGCTGCTGCCGCTGTTATAATTACGACAGACGCTGGCGCCGCCTGGCGGGAGAAACTGCTGGATACACTGGACTCTCATTAAACAGGCCATTACTGGCACCTAACTCTTTCCGACCTGGTGTCCAATATATCGGACACCGGACTTTTATACGTTTTTAACACTATACGAATTCGTCCACGTTTCAGACACGGTGGTCTGTTTACTGGACATTTGTAACTTTCGTGATTCATGCTGCCGTCTTTCACCAGAATTGTACAGTGCAGTGAAAAATAGTGATGATGACGGACCCATTGTGAAGTGCTTCAGACATTTCAGTAACTGAAATTGCTTTATGTATTCATTTCTGTATTTTGTACAAATACTACATGGAGAGAGAAGTTCCACAATAAATACGGTGTAACGTGTGTTACTTTTGACGTCTTATTTTACATTCGTAACTGCGTTACAGGCCAAGTAACCAATTTTTGGACTTCTTTTATTTTTCTCAAATATGCACTAAACATCAAAAATTGCAAGATTATTTTATTTCTATTTTTAAAATAATTCAGGACCAAAGGGGATAAGAAAGCCGCATTTACGGAAGTGAAGGATTATTGAGAGCATAAATAGAATTTAATACAGGGCGGTCCTAATATATACGCCAAAAGGTAGAGGGGTCCGAAATAAGCAGATATCGTATAGGAATGTGTCGTTGTTAATGATATAGGACAGTGCTAGTCTGTGAAAAAGTATGAAAGAAAGAAAACTAAAAAGGGAAGTAAAAACAAAAATTATTTATTGATAATCGAAATATCCACGGGTGTACTGCCGGTCTACAGTTACTAACGGGCAGTACACCCGTGGATATTTTGATTAGCAAATACGCCTGGAGAAACTCAAGAATCATATTTATTGATAGTTTACAAGAAGTGTTCCAAAGAGCGGTTACCAACAGCGATGCAGGATTCACAGCGTCAGTGCAATTGATCGGCGTACATTAGAAAAAACGTTAGCCATGTCAACCACATCCCCAGCAGCCACAAACAACGCGGCAAACTAGATCTCCTTCAGATGTGACGGAACTCTAATACCCCAGGCTTTTAATATGACCACGTCGGCTATATCAGGCGAACGGGGTGGCGAGGGAACTGGTTCGCCCCGTCCTAACCACTTTGGCCGTAGACAGCGTCCACGTGTTCCCTGACGTTTCGACTGAGGTGCGCTGGGACTCCATCGTGCTGGAACCACATTCATCTGCCAACAGCGAGTGGAACATTGTCCAGAGATTCAAGTAGGACCTTCTGTAGGAATACTTTATGTGGGGCCAGTTCAACGACTGTAAACGGTGCGTTCTTCAGCGCTGTGTACTGGCTCAAGGAGTCTTTACCGGCCACACGTTCATATGCGAAATCTGCTTTTTTTTCGGTCCGCTCTACCGGCCGCTTCATTTTTGACTTATACTTTAGGGCCACCCTGTATAACGTATATGTTTGAAGGAACTTGGCTCCTTCTAGCAGTAGGTCACTGTAGTGCATGGGAGACTGAAGCGTAGTAACATAGGTCATTTTCGTCTTCCGTTTCCAAGAAGGATCATTCGACAGAACAGCTGTATCTCTGACGTCGCGGTCTGATGTGCAGCCGTATTTTCCTTGCAATGACGGCAATGAGGAAATCTGTCGAACGCCTGCCTGCACGAAGAACGCAGTGTCCACCTAGGCAGGGCTGTAGTCAGAATTTTCTTTTGTTAAGAGGACGGGGATCAGAAAATAAAACGCAACTGTAAATTATGACATGTATTCTGACTTGTGAAGCATTACAACATAATTTCCGGAGGCCTACGGCGCTGCACCTAGGCGCCGCCGTATCTACTGGTTTTAAATCTCGTTTAAGAACAGAAAGATCTGCATATCACACCGTCCTTGTCTTCAGAATCCACGTTCATTCCTACATATTACATTTCGTATCCACAGAGATGTCATAATACGCGAGAATTATGATACAAACAGTGATTCTGCTAAAGACATGATACGGAACGGCAAATAATACCACGGTTTGTATAGAATTGTTCAACTAAGCATAGTTTAACTCACAACAATGTTACGCATGATAATTCATTAATGTGTTCGTTTTATTCCTATGTGCGCCGGATTACTGCTATGCTGCACTAGTGAGGGCCGGATTAGCGATTTTATAGTCTACCGGTACTCTTCAAAAAGTTCAAATGTTTACAAAGCTTATGGGACTTAACTGCGTGATCATCAGTCCCTATACTTACGAAGTACTTAATAACTAACTTATTATACTAAAGACAGCACAAACATCCATGCCCGAGGGAGGATTCGAACCTCCGACGAGGGAGGCCGCGCGATCCGCAACGTGGCGCTCCAGACCGCGCGGCTACTCCCGTGCGGCCCCGGTACTGTTTCCCGCCTAGTATGTGGCTGTGCTATAACATGTGGAATGAAAGTGAAGTTAGAAAAAAGTTGTTTCCCAAGAAATCAATATTTATGGTAAAATCAGTGAACTGACTGTTCTATTCTCTGCACAAACATAGAGATCATACGGTTTTCCGACTCTGCAGCATGTGACGTATAATTGCCCCCGAGAAAATCAGTTGTTTTATACATTCCTCCTCCCCCCACCCCCGCCGCTGTATGCTCTTAGTTTATGTTCATGGAACGTCGACAGAGGCCTGTGGCCTGTAACGTGACAAAGAACACTTCTCATGCATCGTCTGCCACTGGAGTCGACCACCCTCTCCGTTAATTTTTCGCGTTTACTACCGTGTAAAACAGTATGATGTCTTCCTTGGATCTCCCTCATCTACTTTAACAATTTTATCTGGTACGGATCCGTACTGAAACTTGGGAGTACGGTTTATGACTGAAAAAGTAAGTGAATCAGAAAACATTTGCTGCTTCGTCTACTCAGCTGCTCCTGTATAAGGATCTGTCATGTGCAAAACACTGTTTTTCGTTTAGTTTTTGTCTGTATGTTTCGCCACAGTTGTAGTATCTTCAGTGGGTCCTTTTTGTTACTTTAAAATTTAATAACAGAACTATTTTTAGTTTTTACTGATTATTACAAGTTCATAAGGGATAAACTTGTAATAACGCGTAAAAACTAAAAATATTTATAAAGCATGAACTTGTAATAACTGGTAAAAACAAAAAATATTTTATGTTGTTCAATTTTAAAGTAATAAAAAGGACCCACTGAAATGCTAAAACTGTAAGGGAAACTTGTTTGATCATAAAAAAACAAAAACAGTAAGGAAGTGTCACTTCATTAAACTATGTAGTATCCTTAAGAAAAAAACACTTTTTCAAAATGTGAATTCATGGAAGTATCGTAATTTTCCCATGTTTTTACACACAATAGAAAAAGTCATTACCTAAATATTTGCAGCAAATGCTTTTCTGGAACTATTCAAATGATGACCTTTTGTTTTATTGATAAAGAAACCAATGGAATCTACAGCACAAGAATACAAAGTATCTCAATTCTTTTGGAGACCATTTCACATATTGCTAAGCCTATTGACAATAAAGATTTCCGTCTAACTACGATATCATTTTTTTCTTCCTTTTTTTAAAGGAAACTTACTTTCTGGATGCACCTCATAATCTTATGCCCACTGTGCGAAATCTTAATGTGATCTGACATCGTTATAAGATAACTGTACCATCACAAAAATTAAGTCCGCAATATATCTTTTCGTAACTATGTCATTTTAGTACCATCTCATCGTCAGTCATAGTAATTAGATTATTAATTTTATTAGTAAAGGCAGCCTCATAACTCACGATGCTTCGCCCTTTCCAAAGATTCGTTGCAAAGAAAAGATGGTATAACATAAAAGTACATTCTGGTAAAGTGGATTGTATTTATGATAGAGCGTCATACTTAGGCAGTTACAAGTGCGTCCGAACAGGTTGGCGGCTACAGCCCGTCTCCCCTTGATCAGGCCTGGGTAGGTCGTCCCATTGTGTCGAGTACAGGTAGGGAGGGAGCCGTCCTAACCTGCAGTGACGGTGTCCGGTCGCGGCTGCGCCCTTGTGGCATCTTGCATCGATAAAGAACCCTTAGAGTAGTCTATATTCCCTAATTCATACGTCATGCACGTAATAAAGTACCTAGTTATTTGACAAGCATAATATCCCTACCGTTATAGATCAGCTTGGTATTTTACTATTACGGCGTTCTAATTTCTACCTGAAGCTGCGGTTCTGTTTCTTAATTGAAATTCGCTTAAATTTCAGTTTTTCATGAGGACATAGATGTTGTAGTTTATGAGAAGTTCGTTTATCATTTACTTTGTTTGTAAAATAGCAGTTTCGTACAAAGATCTTACGATTTTCATGTATGTTTTTAGGCTGTAACCCAATACAACAGCTTCAATTGCTTGTCAAATTGATTTTACTGTTTTCTGAAATTGTGTCACGATTTTAGAGTAAGTTGTTATGCTTGGTCGGCCGCAGTGGCCGAGCGGTCTGAGGCACGCCAGTCACCGCCTGCACGGCCGCTGCGGTCGGGGGTTTGAATCCTCCCTCGGGCATGGGTGTTTGTGTTGTCCTTATCGTAAGGTAGTTTAAGTTAGTTAAGTAATTAGTGTGTAAGTCTAGCGACTGATGACCACGCAGTTTGGTTGCATAAGACTTCACACACATTTGAACATTTGTTATGCATGAATCTAACAAAACAACATGCATAATTATTTACTAACGTTGAAACACGTCCACTGAATGTGTGGCCGTGTTCCCTTTTGATTTATTCATCAACCTAAAGTGTTTCTACACCATTAATGTTATATATCTGTGTGTTAATTACTTTATTCTTTTTATTAATGATCAATGCCCAATATTTATATATGTTTCCACCCGTTTGATTCAACTTGTGTGTTCATGTGAATGTGGAACGTTGTTTTTAATATTGACTGAGTACAGCGCAATGGTTTACAGTCGCCGCCTCGCGCTTTAGGTCTCGTTTTGCTGTAGTTAAGAACGCATCGCGTCGTTTGTCGTCTGCGCTGGCGTCTGCTGGATGGCCAGAGGCAAGCTTACTTGGAAAGATGGCGATGTGGTCGTGTTATTAGTGTCGTACCAACATAATCTTGGACGAAAGAGGTGACAGGAGACCTCTCTGGCAGCGGATGTAAAGGCAATTGACTTCGCCAGGTAGCAAGGGTTGGTAGACAGGAGGATCTGAATGCACTCTGCGTCGCCTTCAGCATGCTCTACATCCAGTGCATAGGGGTGGAAGGTTTTTCCGTGGACTGACAGCTTCACTCTTGATTCTGGCTCCGATGACCATGGAAGTAAGTACTCCAACGAATCATGCTGAGGGGAAGGCATGCTGTTACAACCTTGCTTTCTTTGTGATCAGGCAGCCTTGGTTTTCAGTGATAGTTTTCTTGAGTAATTCTTTCGCTATGCGAGGCGAAGTATTTCTTAATTTACAGAACTCGAGTAAATTAAGTGTAAATTTATTATTTGCATTTTCATTCTAGTGGTGATTGTGTTTTGATCAAGTCAGAATACACGTCCGTGGCCTTCAGCCTTACTTTGTGTTTTTAACTAACATTTCATGTTGCAGCTGCATCTGTGAGTATGCCAAATATTTCTCAGATTTTCTACCTTCAGCCCGTCTTTCCTGTTGTGTATGACTGATAGCATCACATGCTTTTGTAACGGTCGCTACCTCTGCTTTTGTTAATAGTAGTTTTCTTCTATATGCTTTACTCACTTATTCTAAATTAATTTCTGTTTGTAAATGCTATGAAATTTGGCATGGTCACACACCAGATGGTACTTAAGAATAATGAGCCGCTGCCTCCCGGAACATGAGTTCATTTAGTGCAGAGTATAATGAAATTTGTGATCAAGACACCCACCATCTCGTCAAGACGTTGCCGACACTTCGTTTTGCCGCTGCTTTTATGTGTTCCAACATTGTAATGTACTGCCAAGCATTATGCACATGTTTGTGAATTAATTAATGTCCTTTTAGCTACCTATCGTGTATTTGAAACTTTCCTCCCACGTTACCTCCATATTCATAAAGGGCAGAAACAATTTTAATATGGGCAGTAATTATATGATTTATTCACTTTTGTACAAGTTGTGTGCTTAATTTAGTCTCCCCACATTTATTTGCTTGTTATTTTACTGAATATATTATGATTCAAAGTATAAAACCTCTGCTTTATAATTTCATGCTTCCCCTCCCATATTTAATTATCTATTCATTTATTTTGTAACATATATTTTGTGTTTGTTATAATGGTGGCTGCTCCCTTAAGGAGTGAGAAGTTAGATAAATTTCCATTGCACATGCAGCTGAAAGGAGCCAGTTAAAAGCTTACTTTAAACATATAATTCTGACCTTAAAACCAGCTAAAGGATTTGCATGAACCACTGACTAATTCCTGCAACAGAATCTTGTTCTCTGGTCCAGAATTTAGAACTGACTCAAACTTTACTTTAGCAGCAAGAAGACAAGGAGACAGTGGCCAGCATATGTCATAGATCACGAGAATTACACACAATCATTAATATAGAAGCCACCGCGAACTAAACACTTTCATGAAGGTGGCTGAGAGAACATTTATGGCACAAAGGAATTAAAAAGGTGATAATATGCACCTGAATTTGTTCTCAGCACTGGTGAAATACAACATTAAATAACATTAACTAAAATTTATAAGAAGGATCAATTCACTGTCAATAAATTATTTACTCACTTCAAACATGAGCAAATTGGGGGAACCAATTTTGTTAAAAAAAAAAAAAAAAAGCATCCCATTTAAAATTAATTTAAGGTAACCTAACTGAACATCGTCGGAGGAGGGATTTACAATCGACAAGCATTCAGCCACTCACACGCATGAAGCAAAGCGAAACTCACTCAATTCAGCATGCTGATACGAAGCAGAAGTAGGCGCCGCCATCGTAGGCGAAATTCAGCGAACCAGGATGTATCACACAACACCAGAAAAAAAATACTTTGTAGGTCGCTCTGGTCTGTCTTTCTTTACTTGAGATGGTACGCAATAATAGCGAAATTAGTTTCCATTCAAATAAAACCGTGAGCATGAGGAATTATTGTGACAAACGGCAGTCGTCTGTTACATTACATATTAGCACCCCACTGAAGGCGAAGTGCTTAAAGATTGTATTCATTTCAACAAAAACCAACTGAAACACAGATTACGATGCAAGAATGTACAATAGGAAGGCAGTGGTGTGTGAGCAGTGGCGAGAACAGAGGTGATTAGCTATAAACCCTTGAAGTCGGTGTTCGGAGCCAAGTGGTTCCGAAAACCAGTAAAAATACAAAAATTCACTTTCGGAAAAATAAAGAAAAATAGCTATGACATGCAACCCTTAGAAAAGCGTAGGTTATCATAATGAAGCTAAAGAAACACAGTTAGACGCGGTTTGGAAGGTTTTACACGGAGGGATGAAATCCAGTCTTCAATAATCAGAAAAGTGGAATAAATTCAAAGTCGGAGTAAACCAAATAAGAAATACGGCATTCAGCCCATAGAAATACGTAGTATTTCATAAGCAAGCTAATAAAGGGGGTCGTACAAGGCTAGAATTTACTGGGGGATTCTGAATGCAAAGTACAAGCTTGGAAACGAAACAACAATTTAAAATAGGTGGACAGGAGTTCGCAAGGTACTCATGGAAATCGGAAAGATACATACATATTTTCTTGCCTGAAGGGCATAGAAACATTCACAGATGTAGCTGAAGGCTTTGTTCTAAGAACACACCACGTGGAGTACATATCACTTACGAAAAAGAATATTTCACATGCACTACACAGAATAAAAATATTCCCGCACATTGGTTGCATCCCATAAAACTAGAAAGAAATTAAACAGAGTTCATACACCGCCAGCTAGTCTCACACAAGTACCGATTCCCAACTGTTATCAAACCGAATTAGTTGTATATTCACCGTGTTTACCTATGCAAAATCACCAAAATGAAACTGAATATAATTCCGTACATGAACGGAGAAATTTATTCCAAAAAATGAACCTAAGATCTGAAGTGTAACAAACCAGACAACGAATCGCTACCATCTCAAGGAAGGAAAGAAAGTGAGAACATCTTACCAGGTCGTCATGCAGCTACAGAATGTCCAGATCGGCCACCCAGTCCCCTCCACCACCGGAAATCCACGCGAAAGAAATCGGTAGGAACCCCTGAAAAAACCGAGGTGGTGGGGAGAGCTGAAACTCGCGCATCCTGTCGAGGCTCGCTAACTGGGCATTGCCAACCCAACTTGTAACCAAAGGGTGGAGGAACCTCTTTGGTAGCATCAAAATCAGAGGTTGGTAACGACTACCTATCGATACGAAACCAGAGAAACACTAGTAGCAAGCAGCCAGCAGCCGACGACGAAAATTCTCATACATACACTCAGACTCCTATGCTGGAATATTCTCATACATGCACATACAGAATAAAGGGAGTACACATTCTCACAGGGACAGTGGCGTCACGGAGAAACCGTCCATATTGCCACATTCATAGACACAATGATAAATTATTAGCATAATAAAATCCCAAAAATATTACAGAAACTAACATTTAAAAACATGAACACAATGATAAATTATTAGCATAATAAAATGCCAGCAATATTACAGAAACTAACATTTAAAAACATGAAATGAAATCCTATTCCTCATGCCTCCGAACGAGAGGGGTTCTCGTTTAGCAAAAAAGGCCGTCTAGTGAGCTTAGACAATTTACAAAATTAAAAACCTAGGGAAGACGGCAGATAGCCGTCTTTCACGGTGGCCACTCATAGAGTAATTTAGAGCAGCAGTTATTGTTTTATCTTACATTTGCAGATCTCATCTGCTCGAGATTTTGCTTATGTTAATAACGGGCTACTTACAAAGTCTGATTCGCTATCTTGAGTTCCCATTTTTTGTACAGATAATACTTTTATCATCATTATTACATACTTTTTATCTGTCTAATAAAGAGATATAGTAAATACGATAAACTAAGCTTGAAGGTTTGTTACCCTTTAAGATATATTAAAACATAAATGTGCCAGTAAAATTTTCAATAAGGGTATATGTGGCTGGTCTTCAGCGCCCTAAATTTCTCGAAGTGGCTGGTCCCCAAAGCGTTGTTTTGAATGGGAGTCAAACGGTTCGTGATTTAAGAAATTCATAGCACATTCTAACTATTAACGCAATTGATATTGCATAAAAGGCCACTTACTTTGAAAGTATAGTTTTTCGACTATTCGCAATTTTTACCCGCGACCAGCTAGAAACGTAAACAGATGAACATTACGTTCACCCACAACAGTTTGTTTTGAAGCATAACACGCTTCGTTCTAACTTTCGGCAGGCTCTTGTAGACTGTGCGGACGGTGTTTGCCGTGTAAAGATTTTCGTATTATTCTCGTGTTTTATTGCTGCAGTATTATCCTGCAGTAGCGGGTTAAAGTAAAGTACTCACCATCATAACCTACAAAAAATATTATCTCATAACGTAAACAATGGTAATTCATGGATTTCTCCCGGATTAAAATATTCCCGGGTTTTTCTCGGATCTGCAGACTGTCCCGGGGCATATACACCTTGGGGATAAAATAGGACATTCCTTCTAGCTGTTCTCTGTAGTCCATGCGCGCGCATGGAAATAGACTTCTCTTCTAAAAGGAATACCTAGTGTGTGTCGGTGCGGTACAAAGCGACGTCCAGGGGTTTTGTTAGCTGGATGACAATCCGGCGCTTCATAAGCGTGGGCGCTACGGCTCATTCCGGAGCCCGGCCGGTGCTTTATCCTCAAATATTGACCAGCGATATCACATTCGCTTTAATTAATTTTATCAGTGGCTATTTCGACCGTCGGGTGGCGGCGTAGCGGCGGGATAAAGTTCGGCCAGTCGCCAGAAAGCGACGCAATTGGCTCCCATCTCATTTACCTCCCTCGTTCTTTTTGTGTGCGGAAATTCAGACAGTTCTCTTTCATAATATCAATATGTCTTCATTTTTTGCAACTTGACCTTTTCAGAAGTTGCTTAATAAAATGTTACCTGCTGAATATTAGACTAAAAGTAGAGCTGAGGAGCTGCAGTTGTGCTCTTGTATGGATCAAATGGATGGAAAGCAACGTTTGCAGTAATGGTCTCGCTTGTGAGCTATTTTTCGCAATAAGTGGAATAGTTGTGTACCTTTGTTAAATAACAAGACTTGTTTAACAGAGATTAACTGGAAGAAGCTGTGGTACCATATCTCTAGGGCAGTGCTTTCCTTTCTCTCATGGCGACACACCCTTTTATAGCTTACAGCTTTGCGCGACACCCTTTCACAAATATAAATACATATGGTGCAATTTAGAGGTTCTAGCGGGGGGGGGGGCGATAATAAAGTATCGCTTAAATGTAGTTTGTAAACGAAACTGAAATCCTCGTACGCATTGACATGTTTAATGTTGATCCTGACCGCAGCAAGCACTAATCGCAAGAAAAGGAAACATTAGGAACTACTGAGGTGTACAACAGAGTAACACCGCAGAAAACAATGCCTAACTCACACAGTAATACTTGCTTCTTCGACATGTGACCCAACTTCCGTAACACGAAAACTAAATTTCGGAAACTGTTTTCCGCTGTCGTGTGTACATCTCAGAGCCAGATACGGCTTTGCTGGATCGACTGAAAACGGCATCTGGAAATTAGCTGCTCGGATTTCTAATTTAGACAGGACAGTAGCTGTTCCCTTTCAATTTAATATTGTCACATTTTCAGAAATAAAGAAGATTTATTTATGACAAGTGATGAATTATTATTTAAGTTCTATTGTTAGGTTCTTGCTTCACCACGACCGCGGAAGTCCCGACATATTCGGAAAAAATGGATAAATATTTGTGACAAGTAAGAATATGAATGTCATTTCTGGTCCCAGAATCTGTTACATACAGGAAACTGAAAGAAAAATATATTAACGCATACCAGGGTTCGAACCAACGATCACTGCATTTAAAATACTACTCTCCGTTAATCACCCGGCCATACTCCATACTAAACACGCTACTGAATAGTTTTAGTCAGTGAACAATTGTAACTGCTTTTACAATCTGTGACAGCTTTTACAGACCCTGTGTCATTGATTGACATTTAATTGTAAGAAACGCTACCGAAGGTGACGCGGCTTTCATAAATGCATTAAAAACGCTCAGGTGCAGGTTTTTAATAAGTAAAGATATTTACTCGCGGTTGACAATCCGGATAATTGCGAATCTATAACTGAGATCCGGATAATCGAGTGACCGAACATTCCTTTAAAACGTGATCTGTGGTGCACTGAATGAAGAGAAGGATGATTAGCTGCAGGCGAGTCATCAGGGTAGTTTGAAGAAGGATATTTTGTGTTATTTTATAACAAGTTTGTTTGTTTACAATCTAAATTTGTTAGTCTCGCGACACCTTTGATATCGCTACGCGACAACCCAGGGTGTCGCGACACCCAGTTTGGAAAGCTCTGCGTCTAGGGGCTGCGTTGCCATCTCAGTACTGAGTACACAGAATTCGGAAGAAGAAGTCGTTGTTGTGGTCTTCAGTTCGCAGACTGGTTTGATGCAGCTCTCCATGCTAGTCTGTCCTGTGCAAGCCTCTTCATCTGAGAATACGAACGGCAACCTACATCCTTTTGAATATCCTTGCTGTATTCTCTTCTACTATTTTTACCCCACACACTTCCTTTTAATAATAAATTGACAATTCCTTGATGTCTCAGAATGTGTCCCATTAACCTATTCCTTCTTTTAGTCAAGATATGCCAGAAACTCCTTTTGTCCCCAATTCTGTTGAACAAATCCTCATTAGTTACGTGATCTACGCACCTAATCATTATTCGTCTGTAGCACCACATTTCAAAAGCTTCTATCATCTTTTAGTCTGAACTCCTTATTGTCCACGTTTCACTCCCATACAATGCTACACTCCAGACAAATGCTTTCAGAAAGGTTCTCCGAACATTTAAAGTTGGATGTCAACAAATTTCGCTTCTTCAGTAACGCTTTTCCTCTCATAGCCATTCTGCATTTTATATCTTCTTTACTTCGGCCATCAGAAGTTATCTTGCTACCCAAATAAAAAAACTCATCTACTACTCTTGTCGTCTCATTACCTAATCTAATTCCTACTGCATCGACTAGTTTTCTGACACAACATTACATTACCCTCGTTTTACTCTTTGTTAATGATCATCTTCCCTTCAAGACAAGCTGACAAGACGTGACACTGTAAGCATCACCCCTCTCCTAACCCTAGGCATGCTCAAAGGCTGCTCTCCCACACATCTTTTCAAACAGCTAAATATTTGTTACAACCAAGAGTATAACTTACATTTGAAACACGTCCACTGAATGTGTGGTCATGTTCCATTTTTGAATTATTTATTAACCTAAAGTGTTTCTGCACGATTAATATTGTCTATTAGTATGTTAATTATTTTTATTCTGTTTATTAATGTTTATATATGTTTACACCCGTGTGATTGAACTTGTGTGTTCATGTGAATGTGGAAGGTTGTTTTCGATATTGACTGACTGCCGCGCAATGGCTTGCAGTCGCCTCTTCGCGCTTTAGGCGTTGTTTACCTTCGTTAAGAACGCATGGTTTCGTGGTGTGTCGTCTGCACTGCCGTCTGCTGGGTGGCCAGAGACAAGCATACTTGGCAAGATGGAGAGGTGGCAGTGTTCTTAGTGTGGCGCCAACCTAATCTTGCACGAAAGAGGTGACAAGAGACATCTCTGGGAGCCGTTGAAGAGGATACTATCTTCCTCAGGTAAAGAGGGTTGGTAGACACTATGCTCTGAAGGCGCTCTATTTGGGTTTTTAGCGCGTTCTACATCCGGTGTGTGGTGGGGAAGGTTTATGGCGTGCCCTTAGGGCTTCACTCTTGCTGCGACCGTGGAAGTAAGTACTTCGTCGAATCATGCTGAGGGGAAGGCATGCTGTTAGAACTTTGCTTTCTTTGTGAGCAGGCAGTCTTCACTTTTCAGTGATTGTTGTCTTGAGTAATTCTTTCGCCATGCGAGGCGAAGTGTTTCTTAATTTACAGAGCTCGAGTAATTCGGTATAGATCTATTATTTGCATTTTCATACTGGTGATGATTTTGTGTTTGGTTTTTCTCGAGTTAAAATACTCGTGTGTGGCCTTCAGCCTTTTCTTGTTGTTTTTTAACTAACGTTTCCGCGTCGCGTCTGTGTCGGCGAGTACGCTAAATATTTCTCAGATTTTGTAGTTTGATTCCGTCTTTCCTGTCTTGTATGACCGATTGCACAACGTATTTTCGTAACGGTCATTACTTCGACCTTCAGCCATGATTTTATTAATACTAGCATTCTTCTATATGAATTCTCTTGTGTGCTTCACTTGCTTATTCTAAATTAATTCCTTTTTGTAAATTCTATTCGCCTTGGTCGCACACCACGTGGTTCTTAAGAATAGTATGTCGTTGCCTTCCCGAAGATGAGTTGGTTTGGTGCATAGTGATTTTTAAATTTGTGCTTCAAGGCATCCGCCATCTCGTCAAAAACGCTGCCGCAGCTTCGTTTGTCGCTGATATCAAGTGATCTTGCATGAGTAAAGTTTCACTAGCATTAAGTGCGTGTCTGGCTTTGAATGAATGATTGTGCTTTCATCTATCCATTGTGTGTTTGCAATTTTCCTCCCACGTTACCTCCATATTCATAAAGGGCAGAAACAATTTTATTACAGGCAGTAACTTTATGATTTAATTCACTTTAGTACAAGGTGTGTGCTTAATGTGGTCTCCCCACATTTATTTGCTTGTTCACTTTACTGAATAGATGATGGTTTAAAGTATCAAATCTCTGCCTTATAATTTCATGCTCCCTGTCCCATGTTTAATAATCTATTGGTTTATTTTTAACAATGATTTTGTGTCTGTCAAAACTTTGGCTGCTCCCTTAAGGAGTGAGCAGTGAGATAAATTTCCGTTGCGCAAGTACTGTGGCCACTCGAAAAAGTAATTTAGAGCAGCAGTGAGCGTTTTAACTTGAATTTGCAGATCTCAACTGCCCGCGACCTTGCTTAGAAAACGTAACAGGCCATTTTCACATTCAACCTCAAAATCGCGACACATGTGCTAAAACGTCCAAAGATATATGAGAAGTATTCTTGCTACATGGAGGGTAGAGAGTTCATTATTATCCATGATCGGATCTTCTGAAGGTTTTTATAGTTCATGCGTCTTTAATTTATAGTTATAAGATATTTTACTAAATAAGACATGTTTTTTATGATTCTTCAATACGCTAAAAACAAATATAAAGAGCTGGTGTTGCCTTCGTGGAGGATTTGTGGATGCGCAAGGCGAGGTGCGCATTAGCTTCGTTGTCTTGCTTCCGGACCATTCGTGCTTAATCGTAAGAGCTCGAGTAGCCAAGAGCTGGTGTCTATACCAGCTCTCACGCCAATGTAAAAAGCGGCGTTTCCCCTCGTTCCTCCCTGGCGCGGCAGTGCCTATATGCTGCCTCCAGGGGGGTTCAGACGAGAACTGAACCTCAGCCGCGCATGCGCATTGCAACGATGCGGACCCTGCCGCATATATTAGGCGGCCCTGCTACGACTCTTGGAAGTGCTGTCCCCGCAACGTAAAACGTTTCTCTTGCGATAACAATACTTTAAATGTGTATATAAAATGATCTGATAGAAGAACGAAGCGAAGAATGATAGTTTAAAAATAATTTTTATTTTACAATTTTAAACATGGCTGTTAAAGACAGCAATCGTTCGTCCAAATATAGAATAATCATTTGAAAAACAGCTCTTCGGTTCCGGAAGTTTTTGCAAAATTATTACTACACTATGGTTTCGGCTTCACTAGGGGAGCCTGCATCAGAAATAAAATAGTTTTTTACAGATGAGTGTATAGTCAGCAGGTGGTTTTGAGCGATAGTGGTCACGTTAAAAATTAAAAAATTTGCACATTGCTAATTTTTTAAAATCAAGTAAGACAACACGCCTCTAAAGGGTCGCGTTGCGCCCAGCACTTTAAGTGGCATCAGACTGATGCAGCCGAAGAGCTGTTTTTCAAGTGATTATTTTACTTTTTATTTTGTTTATTTATTTACTTTTCTTTCACGACGAACGTTTTTCCTGGCTTCGCTGAACCAGGACGCGCCGACACTGCTTGTAAGAGAGAAACAATAGTTGGCAATGGAATGCAAGACCACGAGGTCAGACATGTACGAGGAAGCCAACTGCCAATGTCGCACTTAGTGGTGGGGCGGTGCGAGTGCTGTGGATGTTGGGGGAGGTAGGGGGGAGGGGATTGGAAGTAGGAGTGGCGGGGGGGGGGGCAGCGGGGTCGGCATTGACAGAGCGGCGGGCTCCCTGCGATATCTCACGGCGCGGCCATAGGTATGGAAATGCGGCCGATGAGCGGGCCCCTTGTCCGCCAGAATTGCGCCCCCTCCCGCCCCCTCCCCCCTGAAAGGCCGCGTAGGGCGCTAATCAACGGCCGACTGGAGCTGCAGGTGGCGACATTTACATTTACACCCGGACCGACTCACCCAGCCACCCAAACTATCGATCCAGGCGTCTCACAGATGGAGACATCTGCCGCGTAACAAGCTTCAAATTTAGATTCGGAATTTGACGCCATTAGAGGAAAGGTGCATATTATGCGACGGTTCCATAAATTAGACACCACGAGTATGCTCATGGTATGTGTTGCACTCTAGTGGAAAGTTTCTTAAACACTTCTATAGCGTGTAAGATGATGGCTTGAGCCGGACTAAGTATGTAGTGGTTGTAATAAAATTTATAGTATTTGGAGTTTTTGTGACCCGTGTTTACACAATATTTCAGCTCAGAAGTGCCCCCCCCCCCTCTTTTGCGAATGACTCACCCCCCAGACTGCGACCAACCCCCACTAGCATCCGAGATATTAGCCCTCCAGGCTAATAGACTATGAGGTATTTACTAAGTACTGCCAGACTTGTGATTCTAATTCAAACAAATAACACATCTGCAAGAAAAACTATGAGGGAACAAGTGGGAGAATGGAGGCAGCTGCTGTTGTAAAACTTTTTAGCAGAGCTGAGGCACGGAGAGGTGTGTGATATACAAAGTTTTTAGGGGACGGTGACAGTAAAGCTTACTTGTCTGTTACACCTTCTAACCCATACTGTCATACTGTATATATCATGCTGGTAACTAAAAACACTATGGTGAACACACCTCTCTGGGGGACTCCACCTCGACGAAGCACTGTCCGTGCGGGTGGAGAGGCTTGCGTATCCGTGTGATGCAGAGGGCTATACCGAAGGTAGAGAACCTACTACCGGAAAGGCCTCAGCTGATGGATCAGACCAAGTGTGTCCCACAACGTCCCGTCTTCCTTATTCTCTCCCAGTCCTTTCCCAATTCCTTTCCCAACCCAAGGTGTGATGCGATCCGTGCCGAGTGGTGCGTGGCACATGGGTGGATGTGTCTCGAACGGAGCCTCAGGGATACCGGGCAACCTCCCTGAGTAAGTAGCCTTGCACGTGGGGTTATCGTGGTGTGGACCATATAAATCCCCAACTCTCGTGGGAGTAAGATGAACACAGAGAAAGAAAGCATTTTAAAAGAAACTGAGGGGCAATCTGAGACCTCAGATACTCAGACATCGGGATCAGGACCGATCGAGTGCACTCTTACTCCAGAATAAGGGTCTAGACCTGAGCAAGAAGTGGGTACTGTAACAGAGGAGTTGGACCAGATTAGAATTAAGACTTTGTCTGGGGCTCAGAGGAGGAAACTTCTCAAGGAAAGGAAGCAAAAGGAAGGAAAAGAATAGCTTCCTATACATAAGTGGAGGGAATCAAAAGGGCTTGAGCGCAAGACCCCCAAGGCGCAAGGCCTCAGGTCGAAGGCGATACACAGACCCCCTCGACGTCAAAGACAGGGTGGCAAGAGGGTTAGGGAGGAATCTAAGACTCCCTCCTCTCTGGACAAGCGTGATCCTAAAAGGCTGAGGCAGGAAATAGGGAAACAAACCTATAGTACTGCAGTCTCGGTCTTTAGAGTGGCGGTTGTCCAAGAAGGATACCCACTGGTAAGCATCACCTCGCAGCAGGAGGAGCTCGTGCAGATGGCCCTCTTTGAAGAGATTGGGGGGGGGGGGACGCTGGTCCAGGACCCAAATGCAGGAGGTTCTATCTAGATCGCTGTGCACTCATTTTTGTATGCGAGGGGGAGTACTCAGCAGAATGGCTTAAGGACAAGGTGCCCATGATATCCCCGTGGGAGGATGCGAAGCTGCTGGTCAAGACAGCAACCGAACTCCCGAAGACCGCAAAGGTATCAACATGGGTACCAAAGATCCTTAAGGATGTCCCCCCCCCAAAGACTCTGTTCGAGAAAATAAGGGTCCAGAACCCAAAAGTCTCGACAGAGGATTGGAGGGTAATTAACCAAAAGGAAGGATGAACCCTGGTGGTGGAGGTCAGAGAGAAGTCCCTGGAGGCAATGCGAGAGCAAGGCCTGAAACTCTTTTTAGGGTTCTCACAGGTCGCCGTCAGGGTAATCAAAGACCTTAAAGGCAATAATGGCAGCAAGATGGGGACTGGAAGTGCTGCAGATAAACCTGCAGCACAGTAAAGGGGCCACTGCTGCCCTGAGCCGTCGCCTGGGGAGACAGGAGGTGGACGTGGCCCTGATACAAGAACCCTATTTATACAAAGGGGGTGTATCGGGCCTTGGTGGTACTGGAGGTAAGCTGATTTATGCCAGAAATCTAAAAAACTCCAGAACATGCATTTATGTTAGAAATGGAATACCTTTCATACCAATGATGGATTTTTGTTCCAGGGACCTGGTGACCATCAGGATGCAGCAATGTGAGGAAGGTATCAAGAGGGAAATTGTTTTGGCCTCAGCATACCTTCCTTACGAAGACAGCTCTCCTCCTCCTTTGGAAGTGAGGAGACTGACGGAACCCTGCCATCGGCAAGGTGACGAACTGTTGATGGGATGTGATGCAAATGCCCACAATCTATCGTGGGGCAGCAAGGACACCAACAGTAGAGGTGAGCACATTCTTGAATTTCTCCTATCTAACAACTTGGAGATCCTGAATAGGGGTGATGAACCTACATTCAGGAATAGTAGAAGGGAAGAAGTTTAAATTCAAGGTTGAAATGGGAACCAGACAGACCATGAACTATAGGAATCCCAGGAAACGGACTGGGACACAAAGGCGCAAAGGACAATGGGCAAAATATCATGAGGCCCTTGTCAATTACAACCTTGCCATCAGACGGGCAAAGGAGGCATCCTGGAAGGTATTCTGTGAGGAAGTGGAGGGCACGGCTGCTCAAGTGAGACTTCATAAAATCCTCACTAGGGTACCAACTAATCCAGGAGGAACACTGAGGAAGGAGGATGGGGAGTATACAAAAACAGCACATGAAACGCTGGAACTTCTCCTCAAGACTCACTTTCCTCAATATACTCTGGGGGATAACTCACACCAGAATGCGATTCCTGAGAGAAAACTGTTCTCAGGTATTCTCAAAGAGGACTGGGATCTGGCCAAGGAGTGTGTCGATTTCAGTAAGGTCCGATGGGCGGTGGGAACATTTCAACCGTTCAAGTCACCTGGCCCCGATGGAATATATCCAGCTCTCCTGCAACAAGCGGGAGAAAATCTTATTAGATTCCTATGCAGGTTATCCAGGGTTAGCCTAGCAGCAGGAATCATTCCCAATGCCTGGAGGGCAGTGAAGGTTGTCTTCATCCCAAAGCCAGGAGAATTGATCATACCAAGGCCAAGGATATGAGACCAATCAGCCTGTTCTCCTTCATTCTTAAGACATTGGAAAAGCTGGTTAATGTGCATGTTGGAGAAAGGAGGTTAAGTAGGGCTCCTCTACATTCAAACCAACATGCATATCAACCAGGTAAATCATGTGAGACAGCTCTCCACCAACTTGTTGGGAAGGTGGAAAAAGCACTACACTTTCAGGAGATAGCCTTCTGTATCTTCCTGGACATTGATTCCATGGTTAGGGCAGCAGAGGTGCATGACCTAGGGACCACTATATGTAGGTAGACTAGAGCCATGCTCAGTGGAAGAAAGGTAGAGGCTACCATGATAAATGAAAAAATGGCAATCAACACCACTAGGGGTTGCATGCAAGGAGGAGCTCTTTCCCCTTTATTGTGGAATCTAGTGGTGAATGATCTCATTGGAGAATTAAACTCTAGGCAGTACTTTTGCCAAGGATACGCAGATGATCTTGTCATAGTAATACTTGGCAAATTTGCTAACACAGTGAAGAATATGGTACAAGGCGCATTGGACATTGTGCAAGACTGGTGCAGAAAACAGGATCTGGGGGTTAGTCCTAAGAAGACTGTTGTTGAACCTTCACAAGGAAACATATCCAAACACTCAAATTGGAATCTAAAGCTTTTCAATGAAGCACTACCTGTGAAGGGGGCAGTGAAATATCTAGATGAGAAACTGACATCGACCCCTCACATTAGGAATATTTGCTCCAAGGCAAAAGGTACTTTAGTAAGTGCCAGGAGAGCTTGTGGCAAAAATTGAAACCTGAGCCCCAAGGGTATGCACTGGATATACACCACAGTGATTAGACCCAGGATCCCCTATGGGGCGGTCGTGTGGTGGAAGAAGGTAGAACAGCAGGTTGCTGCTAAGGAGCTTGGTAAGCTGCAGAGACTAGCCTGCTTAGCCATAACAGGCGAAATTAGAAGCACACCAACTGCTGGGATGGAAACCATGCTGGATATGCCCCCATTACACCTTTGGGTCAAGATGGAGGCAGCAGCTGGTGCCTACAGACTCAAAACTGTTAACAACTGGAACTCTTTGGGATATCCAGAATCACACACTAAAATAGTGAGTGAGGTAAATATAGGAAAGGTTGGGGAAATGCCAGCCGACTATATTATAACCCCATACTGCTTCAACAAGCCTTTCAGTATAACAATTGGAAGTAGGGAGCAGTGGGAGACAATAGTTCGACACCATACGGGGGATATTATCTGGTTCACTGACGGGTCGAAATCAGACCAAGGCGTTGGGGCTGGGGTATACGGGGTGCAGCCAAGACTGGAGGGCGTCATCTCTCTAGGGAAACTGTCCTCAGTATTCCAGGCCGAAATCACTGCCATCAGGGCATGTGTGGAGGAGAATTTGCGTAGGTGCTACAAAGATCGTAGCATCTACATCTATTCAGACAGCCAGGCAGTCCTGAGATCACTGGCAGCACCTGCAACAAGGTCTAAAATTGTTGCAGAATGTCACAGGGTTCTGGTGGAGCTAGGGGAAAGCAATAGAGTAAACCTATTGTGGGTCCCTGGCCACTCGGGTATCAGTGGCAACGAACATGGATGGGGGCATAGTCTCCATTTATTGGACCGGAACCTGTCCTGACAATCACCAAGGCAATGATCAAATTGGAGCTACGTAACTGGCTCAGAAGACAGCACGTAGAATATTGGACCAAAGTCCACCAACAAAAACATGGCAAGGTACAGCCAGAGGATATAAAATACAGAACGGCAATGGGAAGAAAAGCATTTTTGAAAAAGAGGAATTTAATAACGTGGAATATTAATTGAAGTGTAAGGAAGTCTCTTCTAAAAGCATTTGTGTGGAGTGTTGTCTTGTATGGGACTGAAACTTGGACGATAAATAGTTTAGATAGGAAGAGGGTAGAGTCTTTTGAAATGCGGTGCTACAGAAGGATTGAAGATTAGGTGGGTGGATAACTTTACTAATGAGGAGGTACTAAACAGAATCGGGAGAAAAGGAATTTCTGTCATTCCTTGACTAAATGATGGAAACGATTTGTAGGACACATTCTTAAACATCAAGGTATAGTAATTTAGCATCAGAGGGAAGTGTGTGGGGGAAAAATCGCAGAGTGAGACCAATAGACGAATATAGTAAGCAGATTCAGATGGATGTGGGTTGCTGTTCTTATGAGTATTGCTCAAGATGGAGTAGGGTGGAGAGCTGCATCAAACCTGACTTCAGAATTTGGAAGACTGTATTCAAATCAACATTGTCAAAAGCTTTCTCCAAATCTACGAAAGCTACAAACTTAGGTTTGTCTTTCCTCGGTCTGTCTTCTGAGGAAAGTCGTCTTCCTCCATTTCTTCTAAATCTAACTGATCTTCCCAAGGTCAGCTTCTGCCAGATTGTGCATTCTTCTGTAAATAATTCGTCTTAAAATTTTGCAACCATAATTTATTAAACTGATGGTTTTGTAATTTTCACACCTGCCTGCGCCTGCTTTTTTTGGAATGGGTATTATTACATTTTTCTTAAAGTCTGAAGGTATTTCCGTTCTCATACATATTTCACACCAGGTGAAATAGTTTTATCATGTCTGGTTCTCCCAGAGACCAGTAACTCTGAGAGAATGTCGTGTACTCCAGGGATCTTATTTCGACTTAGGTCTTTGAATGCTCTGTAAAACATTTCTCTCAGTACAGTATCTTCTATTTCATTTTCATCTACTTCCTCTTTCCTTAAAAAAATGTTCAATTTTTGTCAAGCTTATGGGGCTTAACTGCGGGGTCCTCAGTCCTTAAATTTACAAACTAGTTATGAAATAACTTAAACTAAAGACAGCACAAACTTCTACGCCCGAGGGAGGATTCGAACCTCCGACGCGGGAAGTCGCGCGATCCGCAACGTGGCGCTCCAGACCGCTCGGTCACTCCCGCGTGGCCCTCTTCCCTTCGTAGAAAATTGTCCTGAAGTTCTTTTCCTACTGTATTCATTCCATATTTCAGCTTTCACTTCTTTGCTCAGAACGGGCTTTCCATCTGAGTGCGTGATATTCATACAGCTGCTTGTCTTGTGTTAGTGAGAGCGGACTTAAAACAACAGAAGGGAGATACTAAAGGAGACACTTTGGATATCTTCGCCATTGGGAAAATCCAGCAGGAATCACATTGCCTTGTATAGCGTTTAACGATGTACTGTACCTTCCCTCTAATGACGGTGAAAAGGGAAACAAGTCAGGGCGTTTCAGAAGTGTTTGCCAATGACTCATACATGGAATGTACAGGACAAAAGATGAGCCAGCAAGTCAACCGTTGCCAAGATACACGGCATGTTCTGGTGTGGTTCATCAGTGTGTAGGAACACATGGAGTCACTCAACGTTAAAGGAAGTTTTCATGTTGTGCATGCGTCTGAATACGCTAATGAACTCGTTTCTGAAATGAGTGACGAGTCCTCTCAGGCAGTTCTGTAATGCTAGAAGGTTGCCACAAGCCGCAAGTGTAATTCTCCTAGTGAGTTCACCTCGGCAGCAAAGACCAGGCTATTACCATGAAAATTCAAATGTTTGTAAATCTATAGGACTTAACTGCGTTATGTATAAGTCAATAGGCTTACAAACTACTTAAACTAAGTTAAACTACCTACGGACAACAAACATACACCCATGCTCCAGGGAGGACTCGAACCTCCGACGGCGAGCAACCGCGTGCTCCGCAGCGAGGGGACTTAGACCGCTCCGTTACTCCACCACGGCTATGAACATGATCCTATTCGCATATTCAATGGTATTTTCATTCGGAGACCTTTGAGACCACAGAACAGGCCCTCTTCTACATACCCCACTTGATAGTATGTCTAATGCCGGCGCACTCGTAAATGAAAATGTGTTGGGGCACCTTCATGTGTGAACCACATTTCAGGCGTTGGTTCAGTAGGATATTATGAAGGACATCTGGAAGTGCAGTCCTCAGAAACGACATGTACTGCTGTCGGGTTAGCCTCTGTGGCGGAAACTATGGTCCAATTATGTGGTTTCCGAACAGTTGTGCCCATACCTACAACGAATACCGCTGCTGATCTGATACTTTGCAAGTACGTAAACAGATAGTCGATCATAAACCTTGAGATGCCAACGTAAATACTTCGGTAACCGTGGGCGTTTAGATTTGAGTTCCAAATCGAATTGCCGGCCGCGGTGGCCGAGGAGACTGAGGCGCTCCAGTCACGGTCAGCACGGCCACTACGGTCGGGGGTTCGAATCCCCCCTCGGGCATGGATATTTGTGCCGTCTTTAGTATAAGGTAGATGATAAGTAGTTTGTAAGTTTAGGGACTGATGACCCCGTAGTTAAGACCCATAAGCTTAACAAACATTTGAACATTTTTTCCAAATCGAATTAATGCGATAATTTCGTAAAGGTTGATTTGCGGACCCATGTTTACTGCAGCTTTTTAGTTACTTTTGGCCTTTTATTTTCCACGTGTGAATTACTGATCATCACTTCTGAAACATTCTGTCTTAAGAGCCTTAATTGTCTACTTAACGTGCGGCCGAATATACAGATGTAAAGCTGGTAGTCTCGTATTTTTACAGACAAATGTGAGAGTGATTTAGCCAAGAAATGTGTTTAATATATCCCAGTGATAATTGTGGGACACCAGAGACAAACACATTTGTCAGCAATGGCCACACGAGGACACAAAAAATAAGGTTTTATTCGTGTTTGGCAGCGCGATTCCGTAACGTGGCTTCCAGCTAGACTCGAAACAAGAGCTCTTGTTGTGAGGAGCTTATTCCAGAGGGTTTCGCTGTCGCTTCCCACGCAACCTCGTTACGAGAAACGCTGCGCGAGGCATTCACAACAGGTTGTCGGAAGCGCTGAGGCAGACGTTTCAACGGCGTAATTACCAGCTGGCTTACTTTCGTGTAGTTACTCTCAACATGAGATCATTAATGCACTGAAAACTATAAAACATAAAAAAATTATTTTTATTTGCTTATGAAGAAATAGAAATTGTTGTTACCCTATTTCATTATGAACGCAAAAAGCTTAAATCTTTTTAATGTTTTGGAAGCTCGACTTATGAAATCATTGTCATAGGACCATACAGAGAAGGATTTTTGCCATCTTTAATTTTCAAATATCTTAATATTGGATTGCACGATCGACGGTTAAATAGTGTGTTAAGAAAAGCAACATAAATATTATAAATGACTCATTTTCAATCCACTGCTTCACGAAGATAAAACTTCTAAAAATTTACATGTTACAACAAGTTAACAAAATTGCACAATTCAAGATATAAAATGTTACTTACATAGCAAGATCAGCTTCATATAACATCACAATACAAAAGCTTTCACAAGTATGTAATCGCACCTTCAACACTGCAGTCGTTATATGGTGTATTTTCATCCTTGTCAATGTTGTTTTTTATTTTTTTTATTTCTAATGAGTTTATAAGAAACTAAACTTGTTCTGCAAGTAACATTTTATATCTTAAATTTTCATTTTTGTTAACATATTGTGACATTTCAATTTTTGGAAGTTTCGTGTTTCCTTTATGCTGTGGCTTGAAAATGATCTTTGATCGAAATCGGTAGCTTTGAGCCAAATAAAGAACAGCTGATGGTCAACAACAATGGAATTTCAAATTATTTGACAGCGTGTCAGTATTTATGGGAGGTATTTAGCAAATCTAAAAGCTCTCCCTAGCGGCTCCATGTGGTCATCCATTTCGGGAGGCACTAAGGAAATAGCAAAAACTTTATTACTTTTTGCCATCGTAGTCCTCCGAAAAATTTTGATTTGAGAATGAAATAATGTAGAATATTAAGCTACCCCATCATATACTCAGCTATTATTTTATTTAAAGTAACAGCCAAAATCAGCTCTTCCCAAAAATTTTGAACTGAGAATGAAATAATGTATAAAAAATTTAAGATAGCCTATCAAATACTCAGTTGTTATTTTCTTAAAGTAACAGCACAAATCAGCTCATTCGATTAACTTGATTATTCCTGATAAATGTTATATGAAATAGGGTGAATACGGTAAAATATAGTTAGTTAATAATATCTCCCAACAATAATACAGTACTCGAATTTATGGCTGCGCGGGAGTAGACGCGTGGGCTAAGGTATCATGCTACTGGCTGGGCGGCCGCTCCCGCCGGAGGTTCGGCTCCTCCCTCGGGCATGGGTGTGTGTGTTGTTCTTAGTGTAATTTACTTTAAGTAGTTTGCTTATCTAGGGACTGATGGAAACAGCAGTTTGGTCCAATAGGTTTACAAACATTTGAACATTTTAAAGAGTTCATGTCAAGCATTAAACATATGGCATAACTTCGCATCAAGTTCTATTGTGATTTGAATAAAAATTGCGTGCTGAAAATAATGAAAAAACCAATTCACAACTGATAATATTTATTAAAAATCAATTTAATTCAACTGAATTACAGTTTTGCCGACAATTCGTCATTAGTCTTCATAAGAACCCTGTTTAACTCACACACTATGTATCTAGCGACGCAGTGACTATGGCTATGACTATTGACAGAGGTACTTATAGTTACATACCTTCAAATAAAATCGCACCCATTATTCATTACTTTTTTACAAACGTCAGAAGACGTCATATATCACCTGAGAGTATATTTCCGTTGATATCACAATTGACTAACCTATGGCGAGATCCCCCGCAGTGGGTCTTTCATTTTGGCAAAGAATTCCTACAGTCTGTTCAAAATTACTTTAGGAGTGGAAATTTTGCAAGAGCATGTGAAGGCACGATGCATCGTCGCCACTTTCCGTTCGGAACTCACTCGGCATGAACATATTTAAAAAATGAGAACAACAGTCACGTTTGCAAAATGTTATACCATTTATTTGATCGTTTTCGATCTCTTCTGAGTTTATCATCAGACCGACTCGTCTGTAAAATAAAAGACAATGTGCTAAAGAGGGAAACAGATACACCAAGTAATAGCTACGATAAATTACAGGCATGACTACAAAATTAAGTAAAACAGTATACTGAAGGAGGGAATTGGCATCCCTCGAGGTACGACGGAGTACGCAGTACTGTTGTGCGTTTCCTCCCAATTCATCAGAATCGTGGTAACTTCAGGGGAGACTGACTTCGCGTTGTTCACAGGGATGGGAGAGAACGATGTGCGTTATAAAGGATATGCTCCGCCCATCGCCTGCAGCATCATTACATCATAAACCAATGAGGAGCGACGCCGATGGTTGCCGTGGATACGCCGTCGTGGAGACCTGGATAAGTCACGCTTGTGGTGAAGCAGACGACGCGCCAGAAATGTAACAGCCGGGACGCCGTCGCAGGTAACTTTTCGACAGAATGGCTATAGTGAAAGGCAGATTAAAAAGCGTTGCGCTTTCGCCCACATGTGCAATGGGCTAGTGATGATAGGACAGAGTCGGCACCCACGTCAGTGGCCTTTCTGCCATACGGTGGCAGCACTTATAATGAGAATGGCTGCATTTTGCATAAAAACAATGTAAAATGTGTGTTTCGTCCACCATCTAAAATTAAGGCACTGTTGGGATCCGTTAATGATGATCTCGGTTTGCGCAAGGCAGGTGTCTACCGTACCCCATGCAGCTGTGGCATATCATATGTTGGTCAAACTATTAGGTCTGTTGAGGACCGTTGTATTGAGCATAAACGTCACACACGTTTACAACAGCCAAACACATCTGCTGTGGCCGAACACTGTCTTGATACAGGTCACCCTATGAAATACAACGAAACGAAAATTCTAGCATGCACTTCCAGTTACTGGGATTGTGTTATCAAGGAAGCGATAGAAATAAAACTAGCTGACAGTCTTATGGATGGGGATGGAGGTTTTTGCTTAAATTCCATTTGGGATCCTGCTTCTCACTTGTCAAAGAAAAACAGAGGGACAAAACTAATCCGACCTCACCCGTCGAAAACTGATGTTTATTATCGATGTCCTGACCGTTTTCATCTTTGATCATGTCGGCGCTGTGTGCTTGCTTGCTGGGTGTGTGTTGTCTTTCCTGTTTACACATTGAAAACCGAGGTTTTAAAGATCGTTGCAAATTGCTTCCTCATTGCAGTTTCGCCTTGAAAATGGCAGGGTGGTCTCCTGCCGAGATATCGGCCGTCGTTGATTTTGATACCTGGTTGCATAACCGTAAGTTTTTCGAAGTTGTTATTCTCCAGGAGAAATTAAGTAAACTTAAGGTGTCTAAGTACCTCTGCCATCAAAGTAATTTCAGTGAAATATATATATATATATATATATATATATATATATATATATATATATATATATATATATATATATATATATTATTTCTCATTTTAATTTTTATCCAAACCATGTACCCTGCTCAAAAGAATGAGGAGGGCACGTGAGATATCCTTACAATATACATATGGTACCGTATTTTTTTCGGATATTGGTTACAATTGTAATTTGCGTGTGATGCAGTACGACATTTTGCTGTCTCAAATCTTTATTTAAGGTTTACATGGCTACCATAATAGAGAAAAAGTCCTTCTCGTTGCCCTCTTATGTGCTGTGCGATCAGCCAGCCAGTGCAGTACAGTACATCTACGTGGCATGAACAGTAATAGATTATCAATCAGATCTTGAGAGATATTTGGCCATTCTTCCATGAGAGCAATATCCAGCTCTGCAACCGTTGTGTGAGATGCTGGTCTGGGTGCAATGCGTTTGGCAAGTATATCCCAGACATCCTCAATAATGTTTAAGTGCGGTAAACAAGTTGGCCAGTCCATTTGTTCAATTCCCTCTGCTTCGAGCATGTTGTCCACCAGTGCAGCTCTATGGCGACCAGCGTTATCGTCCACCAGAATGATCCCATCTTTTATGGCACCAGCGTAGGTGGAAGGGTCTCGTCTCTATACCTCTGAACAGTCAAAGCGCCATTCTTAGGGATACAGTGCTCCGTACGTCTGCCAGTACTGACTCATGGTGTGGTCTTCAATCCAGAGACCGGTTTGATGCAGCTCTCCACCCTACTCTATCCCGAGTAAGCCTCTTCATCTCCTCATTAGAACGGCATCCTACATCCATTTGAATCAGCTTACCGTATTCATCTCTTGGTCTCCCTCTGCGATTTTTACTTCATTGCTAAATTTACGATTCCTAGATGTCTAAGAAAGTGTCCTGCCAATAGATCCCTTCTTTTTGTCAAGGTATGCCAGAACATCCTTTTCTTCCCAATTCTGTTCAGTGCGTCTTCATTAGTTACGCGATCCACCCACTTAATATTTAGCATTCTTCTGTAACACCACATTTCAAAAGCGTCTATATTCTTCCTGTCCACATTCTTTATCGTCCATGTTTCGCTCCCATACGAGGCAAGATTCCACACAAATGCCTTCAGAAAGAACTTCCTTTCACTTAAATTAATATTCGATATTAACAAACTTCTCTTTTTATAAAACGCTTTTCTTCCCATTGCCATTCTGCATTTTATATCCTCTGTACTGCGACCATCGCATGTTATTTTACCGCCCAAGTAACAAAACTCATTACCACCTTCATTGTTTCGTTATCTTATCTAACTCCTTCAGCATCGCCTGATTTTCTAAGACTGCAATCCAGAATTACTATGTCGTCGGCAAAACGCAATGCTTTTAATTCTTCCCCCTGAACTTTAATTCCTTCACAAAATTTCTCCTTGCTTTCCTTTATAGCTTGCTCAATGTACAAATTGAATAACATTGGAGAAAGGCTACAACCCTGTCTTACTCCCTTTCCAGCCACTGCATCCCTTTCATGCCCTTCAACTCTGACAACCGCTGTCTGGTTTTTGTACAAGTTGTAAATAACCTTACGCTCCCTATATTTTACTTCTGCTTGTTTCAGAACTTGGAAGAGTGTATTCCAAACAATATTGTCAAAAGCTTTCTCCAAATCTACAAAAGCTAGAAATGTAGGTCTCCCTTTCCTTAATCTATCTTCTGACATAAGCCGTAAAGTGAATATTGCCTCTCGTGTTTCTACATTTCTCCTGAAACCAAACTGATCTTCTACCAGCTTTCCCATCCTTCTGTAAATAATTCATGTTAAAATTTTGCAACAATGACATATTAAACTGATGGTTCTGCAATTTTCACACCTGTCTGCATCCTCTTTCTTTGGAATGGGGATTATTACATTTTTCTGAAAGTCAGAGGGTATGCCCCCTGTCTCATATATCTTACGCACCAGGTGAAATAGTTTTGTCATGGCTGGTTTTCCCAGAGATTTAAGTAGTTCTGAGGGAATGTCATCTACTCCAGGGGCCATATTTCGACTTAGGTCTTTCAGGGCACTGTCAAATTCTTCTCTTAGTATAGTATCACCTATTTCAAATTCATCTATTTCCTCATTCCTTATTACAATATTGTCTGTAAGTTCCTTTACTTTGTAGAGCCCCTCTGTATACTCTTTTCATCTTTCAGCTTTCCCTTCTATGCTGAGAACTGGTTTTCCATCTGAGTTCTTTATATTCATACAGCTGCTTTTATTGTCTCCAAATATCTCTTTTATTTCCTGTAGGCGGTATCTATTTTTCCCCTATTTATACATTCTTCTACTGACTTGTATTTGCCTTCCAGCCACTCGGTCTTAGATATTTTTCACTTCCTGTCAATCTCATTTCTTAGTCGTCTGTACTCCATTTTGCCTGTGTCATTTACTGAATTTTTATATTTTCTCCTTTCATCTATTAAATTTAATATTTCCTGTGATATCCAAGGATTTTTTGTAAGTCTTACTTTTCTACTTATTTTGTCCTCTGCTGCCTTCACTATTTCGTCTCTCAATGCTACCCATTCCTCTTCTAGTGTTTTATTTCCCCCCGTTTCTGTGAATTGTTGCCTAAAGTTCCCTCTGAAATTCTTAAAAACTTCAGGTTCCCATCTCCTTATTTTTCTCCATTTCTGCAGTTTTTTCAGTTTCAGCCTACAGTTCATGACCAATATGTTATGGTCAGAGTCTGTAC
The DNA here is from genome assembly GCA_026315105.1 of Locusta migratoria. Lineage (NCBI taxonomy): Eukaryota > Metazoa > Arthropoda > Insecta > Orthoptera > Acrididae > Locusta > Locusta migratoria. The sequence continues at coordinate 102,754,879 of CM048750.1, read as the reverse complement.
CTGCTCCTGGTTAGTCTTACTTTTTAAAACCTGGTTTCGAAATATATGTCTTACCATTATAAAATCTATCTGGTATCTCCCGGTGTCTCCTGGTCTCTTTCACGTATACACCAATCTTTCGTGATTCTTAAACCAGGTGTTTGTTATAACTAAATGATGATCTGTGCAAAATTCTACCAGGCGGATTCTTCTTTCATTTCTTTTGCCCAGACCATATTCACCTGCTATCTTCCCTTCCCTTCCTTGTCCTACTACCGAATTCCAGTCTCCCATAACAATTAAGTTTTCCTCTCCCTTAATTGTCTGAATAATTTCCTTTAGCTCCTATATATTTTTTCGATATCGCCATCATCGGCAGAGCTAGTTTGGATATAAACGTCTACCACTGTGGTTGGTGTTGGCTTCGTGTCTATCTTCACTACGATAATGTGATCACTGCACTGCTCATATTAGTTTACCCGTGTCCCTATTTTCTTATTCATTATGAGACCTACTCCTGTAATACCCCCAACTGATTTTGCATTTATTATCGTGTACTCACCTGACCAGAAGTCCTGTTCTTCTTTTTCACCGAACTTCACTAATCCCCACTATATCTAACTTCAACCGATCGATTTCTCGTTTTAGATTTTCTAACTTCCCTTCCCGATTAAGGGTTCTGACATTCCACGTTCCGATCCGTAGAATGCCAGTGTTGTTTTCCCTGATGAGTTGTCCCTCCAGAGTAGTCCTCACCCGGAGATTCGAATGTTTTACCCGAGAGAATGCCATCATAATATATTCATAAAGTAGAGATGCATGTCCTCTGGAAAAGTTATGGCTGTAGTTTCTCCTTGCTTTCAGCCGTTCGCAGTAACGTTGTGGCAAAGCCACATTAGCTAATGTTACAAGGCCAGCTCAGTCGATCATCCAGACTGTTGCCCCTTTAAGTACAGAAAAGGCTGCTGCCCCTATTAAGAAACCAGACGTTTGTCTGGCCTCTCCACAGGCTCCCCTCAGCTATGGTTGCACCTACGGTACGGCTATGTGTATCATTGAGGCACGCAAGCCACCCCACCAAAGCATTGTCTGTGGTTCATAGCACACCTACCCACTCCATTCGTCCACTACCATGATAAGGTGATGTTTCCTGCGCATAAGCAAGATTGTTCCGAGATCCAAGTTCTTTCCAGATGAGGGAACGAATATTGTCCGCCTGAACACAAAATTTCGAGACATCTGAGAACAGAACCCGGCGCCTTTTCATTACGACTCTAAGCCTGATTTTCCTCCGCCCAGTTTCTGTGGCTAAACGGTGTCGTCGTTTTTATGGGACACGTGCGTTGGAGCTGAGCTACATTCAGCCTTCTGTCTCGACCGGCTATTAACCGGAGATAAATCATCTCTTCCTCATGTTATCAGTGGACGACCAAGGCCTTGCCTTTATTTTACGATTCCCGTTGTCTGAAATCGCGTCCAGGTCCTGGAAATTTCACTCTGTAACACTCCCATAGCTGCAGCCACTTTGTGTCTGTCCGACTTCCACCCTTCGTATGGCTCTCCAAGACTTAGCTTCGGGCGAGTCATATTGTTGTTGCATTGCACTACCTGCTCACTACAGTATCTGAACCCAACTGCTTGTGTAATTCGTTTGGTAAACACACGTCAACACTGACTCCCTCTGCAGCAACTTTCTGTTATTACCACTATCTCGGTTGCCGTAATGTTGTTGTCTTTACTCCGTAGAACAGACAGAAATATGTCGAACCATTTTGTTCGTTCTGCCGATGACAATACTTCAGAACCTAAATGTCTCAACTGATCACGATTAACAGTCATAAGGTCATAGACACTAAGAAGAGACTTACATCATAGTTATATCCATTGTTATCTATGGAAGCGATGAAAGACTGGTAATGAAGGAAAACGGGACATGGGTTCATGTGCGTTATTAAATTGTTCAACGATGGTCTTTTAGATATCTTGCTGCAAAGCAATAGAAACATTCATATTATTTTAAAAAATCAAAAGCATTTGCCAGTAAAATGAAGTTAAAGTAAGGAAATATTCGGAGGACACCGTGATGGGGATTACTTGCTTGTATGTTGTGCCCCATTAGTAAAATAAATCTTAAGAAGAACGAGAAAGGAGTACGAATAGCAAACCATGTTGTTGTGGTATAATGACGTGATTACTGAAGAGAACAATTGAATATGTGGTGTACTATATTCATTAGTTGGTGTCAGATAGAAATTCTAGACAATTCTGATATATAGGTGGGGCGGGAATAATCGTTGGAAATTACAGCCAATTCAGCGTGTGAGGCGGACATTGGTAATTTTCCAGACAGTGTATCAAAATGATGCACGTATCGCAATTCAACAGCTATACCGCAATCGAAGTTTCAATCATAGCATGTCACGCGCTCTAAACAAACTATTTAATTGCGCTCTGCAGAATTATTAGCCGGCAACAGACCGAGTTGTATCGTTTAACAGCAATTAGTGTTTCAATAGTGCGCGAGTAGCCTTGTGTCATACCGTTAATACTCGAACGCTAATTCTGTCACAAATCTCGTTGCTGATCCTAGTGCGGTCGACTGCAGCCAGGTGTGTTACCGAAATGTCGCACATGTTTCGCAAACATCTGGCAGTACTCAGACAGAAAGATATGACATGTGATGTATTACCTTAATCTGTATTAATACAACGCCTTCACGGAAACTGAAATCCGGACTTCCAATGTTTTGTATAATTATTGACCCCATTAGAAATTCTAAATGCTGTTTTAAATGTACATATTTGTCCTCATACTAAGTCAATCATTAGACTGCGAAGAAATTGGTGATTTGTTCTCCGTACTCCCTCGACGCTTCTTCACCCAACTACAAAAGAGTAAGACACATAAGAGAGGAACACCAAGTGACATGTTCAACCCATTGCTAAAATTCCAACAATGCGGGATCGTAATCCGCAAACTTTTCGTGTTGTCATGTTCTGACATCAATAGCCCCTATCACGTGACAACAGGCAATATTTAGTAAATTTCAGACAAAAAAAAAAAAAAAAAAAAAAAAAAAAAAAAAAAAAAAAAAAAAAAAAAAGGTTCAAATGTTTGTTAAGCTTATGGGACTTAACTACGGGGTCATCAGTCCCTAAACTTACAAACTACTTATGAACTACCTTATACTAAGGACGGCACAAATATCCATGCTCGAGGGGGGATTCGAACCCCCGACCGTAGTGGCCGTGTAGACCGTGACTGGAGCGTCTCAGTCCCCTCGGCCACCGCGGCCGGCAAATTGCAGACATCAATATATCTTTTTCACAGTGTGCTGTCATTTAATTCCTTTTTAAAGAGGAACAATCTGCTACTGCCATTCACCTCGGTCTTCAACGTGAGTATACAGATGCTTGCCTGCTGTGTTACGAGATGGGTTAATCATTTCATATGTCGTAACACGAGTATGTAAGATGAATGTCATAGCAGTAGTCCACGCCAGTGACCTATATGATAATATAATGAGTAGAAATAAGAAATATGTTATTTGAATTACTTTAATGAATGATGCGGGAAGGCATTCCCATGGTAGAAAGTCATATTTTCCTGTATTGATGACAGAAGGAGCGTGTTAGTGGTGTGAAGTTCGTGCCAGTTCTTTTATTTTTTAAATCTACATTTCGTACGATTTAATGTCAACAATAAAATTGCTTTATCTCAGCAAGGTAAAAGGGGTTTCAGCGCAAATTGTCCTCTGTATATGAATAACAAAACTGATACTCAAGATCATGGTGTTGAAACTGATATGTTTAAATAAAATATAAAAAATAAAATAAAATATAATGTTATGTGTGCGCAGATGCAACATCTAGACTGGTACTTCACTGTGACTGTAAAATCTGATCTGAATGTCTGTAATTAAAGTAAGACAAAATAATATAATTAATCAGTCTGGCATCGACTGATTGCAATGATTGTGGCCCTGTCAGAGCGCTTAACTATCCAGAACATCAGTATGGTTAAATCATGGAAGACAAGTCCGGTTGTAGCTCAAGATACGATCAGTTAATATGAAACACAAATACATCATTAATTAAACAAAATACAGACCAATGTTTGACACGAATGTGATGCCGAGAATAAATGTGGTCATGGCTGAAGTACAGGACAATTTCTAACAACGAGTAATAGCCGCTGAATAATTTTTAAGAGTATGCCACAGTGAGCACGCTAAAGTAGACAATTGTGCATCCGATAACTAATTAAAGAGAATAGTTTAAATTACTAATGTAACACTGACTGAGCATGACTTTATTGCGACCTTACTAGTGATTGTAATATGTAACGACACGTGCTGTGGATAAGATTTACTTCATTAACAAACAAAATCTTATATTGTCAGAATAGTTAATTAACTAAGTTGGGTGGAAACCAAGTAATACCGAGTGTAAATATGCTTATGCATAAGATCAAAGTTTAGTTCATTAAATGCCAAAAATTGACTAAGTATGGATCCAGTTGTGATCTTATCAATAATTAATGTGTTGTCAGCAAGTGGTGTAATTAATATTTGCATGAGAAAAGCGCTTCACACGATAGACAAGATATGCAGCTACCTGATGCACTAGTTGTTTACGACTTCTACGACTGAATGTGAATGACATATCAAAAGTGAACAATAAGAAAATGGTGTAATTAATTTGGTATAAAGGGCACTTTCCACGATTGACAAGAAATATTGGTAGCTACCAGATAAACTAGTTGGTTTCGATTCCTGTATTGCCGCGGCGGGGCGGCCGAGCGCATTGATGCGCTATGCTACGATGCGCGAGGCCATTCCCCGTCGGGTATTCGAATCCCCCCTTGGGTATGGATGTTTGTGTCGTCTTTAGTATAAGCTAGTTCATAAATAGTTTGTAAGTTTAGGGACTGATAACCCCGCAGTTAAGTCTCTTAAGCTCTACAAACATTTGAACATTTGATTCCTGTATCGAATATGTAAAAGCATAACAAACCCGGGTACTAAGTATGTGTAAAATGTTTAACAGAAACATAACACCGTGGAATACAAATCATAAATAAATTTAAATTTATTCATCCCTTTTCCACAGATAGCAGCTTGGTAGCCTGCAGTACATTAATGATAAAATATAAATAAAATTGAAACTTGTATCTATTCTAGCGTTACCGTTAAAACTCACAACCTTAGCCAGCTTGCTAATAATACTGAGTTTAAAAAGGGAAAGAAGCTGTCATCTAACTTGAAGTGAAACAAAATTGTAAGCTATGATTATTATTATTACTATTCAAACACCATCACAATTACAATAAAAATTCATAGCAAAATCAAAGTTCCCAACAATTCCAACTGCTCCACACACTGACTACAACAATTCCCTCAGTCTACTACTCTCCACCGAACCCTAACTCCGTCTCTCTACTTCCACTTTTAGACTCTTGCCTACCACTTGCCTTCGCCCATCACAGTTCACAACAACCAACCACTCTCATCAGAGAGTGACAATTACAAAGTTTGTCACCGCGCCTACTTAAAAAGTACTTATTTTTTCATTAAATTTGCCGCTTCCCGAAAATATATGCTGTATTCACCACTGGTCCACGCACTGCCTCCATGTATGGCAATGAGGAAAGAGCTGATGTGCTTATTAGAGACGACAGGAGTATTAAAGGGCATGAAATGCTACAAAACTTGCAATAGGAACATGGTACAGTGCAAGAAACGATTCGCGTCTTAGGGTGCCGAAAAGTGTGTGCCCGTTGGGTACCACGTTTGTTGACCTACCGGCCCTCACATTTTTCGTGCCATTGTGAAGGAGATCAAGAATTTTGTGGGAAACGTCTCCCCCCCCCCCCTGCAGTCCCAACTTGGCACCCTCCGATTACCATCTTTTCGGTTGTGTGAAGTAATGAGGCAAATGCTATGAGACGCTGCAGTGTCCGCAGCGTTGAAATGCGCATGTGCGGCTGAGGATCATATTCTCTTATGAACCCCCTCGGGGCGGTATATGAGCGCTCCCACGGCAGGAAGGAGCGAGGGGAAACGCTGCTTTTAACATTAATTTTGGAGCTGGTAGACACACCAGCTCCTGTCTACTCGAGCTCTGGCGGTTACACACGAATGGTCCCAAAGCAAGACAACGGAGCTACTGCGCACCTGGCCTTGCGCATGCGCAAATCTTCCATTAAGGCAACATTCGCCATTTATATCTGTTTTTGACGCATTATTTTATTTGTTTGTAGAGTTTATGGGACTTAACTACGTGATCATCAGTCCCTAAACTTACAAACTACTTATGAACTAGCTTACGTTAAAGACGGCACAAACATCCATGGCCAAGGGGGGATTCGAACCCCCGACCGCAGCGGCCGTGCAGACCGTGACTGGCACGCCGCAGACGCTCGGCCACTGCGGCCGGCAGACACGTCTTATTTGGTAAAATATGTTATAACTATAAATTAAAGACTATTCAACAGTAAAAGCCTTCAGAAGATCCGATCATGAATAATAACGATGTCACTACTCTCCACCTAGCAAGAAATGTCATTTGGTTACTGGCATCACGTTGCGCCGTCGGAGGTAGAGGGTTCGAGACCAACTGCAAGCACTTTTGTTTTTTTAAACCCAATCTTCTTTTTATCAGATACGGGAACAACAATAATTTTTGTTTGTTGCTTGCCACATATCTTTGAATGTTTTAGGAAATGTGTCACGATTTTGAGGAAAAATGAGATTTATACTCTTCATTGTAGCAAATATTTAACTGTTTCAAAAGATGTGGGGATGAGCAGCCTTTGCGCATGTGTTACGTTTAGGAGGAGGACTGTTACCTTCACTGCGTCCCGTGATCCGAAGATAGCTTGTCTCTTCATCATAATAGTTTCATTTTCTTACAGTTACTGAACAGTGTAATAGTTACTTACTGTGTTTTAGTGTTCATGTGCTCATATGTTCTTGGTGTTTATTATCAAAGAAGAATGAACAACGTTCAGTATCTTTTAGAAACAAATTACTCAGCTTTAAGATTAGAACAAAAGCGTGAAATAAAGAAGTTCAAATTAAATGTTTGTAATCCTATGGGACCAAACTATTTTGGTCATCAGTCCCTAGTCTTACAAACTAATTAAACTTAGTTAAAATAACCTAAGGGTAACACACACATCCATGCCCGAGGGAGGATTCGAACCTCCGACGCGGGAGACCGCCCGATCCGTAATGTGGCACTCCAGGCCGCTCGGTTACTCCCGCGCGGCAAACTAAGAAGCTTGGTAGGCCATCGCCTCAGCTCGTGTTGCAGCAAGTGCAAATATGGCGAACGAAGTAAGACAATATATCTAAAGGGGGAGAGGGCAAACCGGCGGCTTTCCCTACGCCACTCACAGAGGTCCACCAAATAGTCTCTTTGGACGTCGAGCGTGAGGAGGGGGGGGGGCGCCGAACGGAGGGTGGGGGCGGCTTCACTATTGGGATCCGGCACTCAAAGAAGTGAACGCCCATCATCGAAGCACCAGCCGCCACTGAGTGTGGGTTAGAAGGAAACAGCCCTGTGACGTTAAGGCTAATGCCACACTAGGCATCCGCTGAAGGTCAACGATTCTTGTCGCGCCGGAAATGGAACTCACTGTAGCAAACGGAGGGTGCTACACTGGGCTGTAATTGTCGCTCCGTGAAGTTACGGCGAACGATTGTCCCTACCGAGTGGGCCTGTACTGAGCCTGTTTCTGGCGCGGCAACCCTGCCACACTCGGCTGTTTTTATCTGCAGTCGCGCAGCAGCCACGATGTACTGCACTCAGTTCTGTTTCGTCTATATGTGGGAACGTACGAATACTCTGCAAATGCCATTCTAGTGGATCATATAGACAGTGAACTCATAATAACTGAGGTTTCTACAACATAAAATCGCAAGATTATATACCGGGTGATCAAAAAGTCAGTATAAATTTGAAAACGTAATAAATCACGGAATAATGTAGATAGAGAGGTAAAGATTGACACACATGCTTGGAATGACATGGGGTTTTATTAGAACCACATCTACCGTTATCGGGCCTTTTTTCTTCCAGGAACTGCGTGATTCTTGTTTTGTAACTGCTGCCGTGACGGGTGAGATGTACGCCGATATGTTACAGAATCGCATCATCCCCAGCCTGGCTGATAAACACCTGCTGGAACTTACGATTTTTATGCAGGATGGCGATCCACCCCATATTGCAAGACGCTTGAAAGATCTCTTGCGCGTGTCGTTTAGTGATGATCGTGTGCTCAATCGCCACTTTCGTCAATGCATGGCCTCTCAGGTCCCCAGACCTAAGTCCGTGCGATTACTGGCTTTGGTGTTACCTGAAGTCGCAAGTGTATCGTGATCGACCGACATTTCTAGGGATGCTGAAAGACAACTTCCGACGCCAATGCCTCACCATAACGCCGGACATCCTTTACAGTGTTGTTCACAGCATTATTCCCCGATTACAGTTATTGTTGAGGAATGATGGTGAACATATTGAGCATTTCCTGTAAAGAACATCATATTTGCTTTGTCTGAATTTGTCATGCTAATTATTGCTTTTCTGATCAGATGAAACGCTATCTGCCGGACATTTTTTTTTACCTTTATTTTTTTGCTGGTAATAAAACCCTATGTTATTCCAAGCATGTGTGTCAATTTTTACCTCTCTATCTACATTATTCCGTGATTATTAAGTTTTCAAATTTATACTGACTTTTTGATCACCCGGTACTACTGATGATAATTTTGCTAAAGCAGATTTTCTTTAACAGCTTTCTGAAATTCTTTCAACAAAGAAGACGAAGAAAATATTCTCGAATTCGTATCTTGAACAGCTGCCACTATGCGTAATTTCCTTGGAGTATTAAAGCTACTTAAATCACTTAACAAAAGTAGGTCTCCCGCTCCCGATTGTATACCAAATTAGCTTTCCAGAGTTTGCTGATGCTATAGCCCCATACTTCATTTATTCATTAAAGACAGGTAGTCTAGCTGTCATTACTAAATTAATATACGATACTAGAGAATAATCTTTTTTGTAATATCTGAACTGGAACACAACATACTTTCTTTAAGTATCTGAATAGCCTACACACTTTTATAAATACAAATATCACACAGCTATTCATCTTTTTCTATAAAGCAGGATACTGGGAATTTTCTTTTATTATGAAGCAGATGCTGTCTAAGTATAGTGAAATAGGACGCAATCAGTGTGCCGAACGCAAAATTTAAAGTATACAAGTGATTATTTTCATTTAAAATACACACTGCTGGTTCTAGCCGGCCGCGGTGGCCGAGGAGACTGAGGCGCTCCAGTCACGGTCTGCACGGTCACTAAGGTCGGGGGTTCGAATCCCCCCTCGGGCATGGATATTTGTGCCGTCCTAGTTCGTAAGTAGTTCATAAGTAGTTTGTAAGTTTAGGGACTGATAGCCTCGTAGTTAAGTCCCATAGACTTTACAAACATTTGAACATTTTAGTGTGCCGAACGCAAAATTTAAAGTATACAAGTGATTATTTTCATTTGAAAATACACACTGCTGGTTCTAGCCGACCGCGGTGGCCGAGGAGACTGAGGCGCAGCAGTCACGGTCTGCACGGTCACTACGGTCGGGGGTTCGAATCCCCCCTCGGGCATGGATATTTGTGCCGTCCTAGTTCGTAAGTAGTTTGTAAGTTTAGGGACTGATGACCCCGTAGTTAAGTCCCATAAGCTTAACAAACATTTGAACATTTTTGCTGGTTCTAGCAGTAATAAAACGCTAAGACTTTTTACTTCTTCATCCTACGGTGTTGGTAGCGAAGTTTTTAGTAGCGTAACTACTTGCGTTGATTGTGGTTTGGGTCTTCAGTAATATAAATTCTTAATATTTCTTCTTGGCGTCGAAATATTAATATTTAGAGCTACATAATTAATTGCCACTCCAAGCAGATAAGTGCGGTGTTTCATCAGAGTCAAACCTGCTGATAGACCCAATAATTTATACAGCCATAATCTCTGCGCTTCACAATGATGTTGCCACCATGACATCCAGAAAGTCACTTTCTTTACCCGAACTTCTTGCCTGAGAACTAGCACATGCTCCCGCCTTTTACATGCGACAAACACAGTTCCGTTTTGACTTACACTTTTTCTAACTTATACTTTCATAACTTTTACAATCACGATGCGTGAACCAGCTTATTACAATAAAAAGATTACAAACAATGTGTATTTAACAATACACAATTTCACAGTGATAATTTTCCAAAAATTAAAAATGATTCCAATCATAAACCTAACACAAAAAAAAATCATCAAAAGTTTAGTACGTTTCTGAAAATAAAAACGCAATAAAACTAGAAAGGGATTGACCTATAGTGATACAAAAGGTTTAAATTTCATCATTTGTAAACAATAAAAAAATACATATTTTATGAATCATTTTTGTTTCACTTTTTGGGATAACATCACTCTTATTTATATTTATATGAAAAAAACACAGTCTAGAGTGCAACAATTTTATTTTATTCAACTAGTTTTCGTCCTTCTTTCGGACCATCTTCAGGAACTGTAATTCCATTGATGTCGTGGAGCTGGCAGGTAACTGGCAGCCTGGTGACACACTGGAAGGCTCCTAGTTACCTGCCAGCTCCACGACTTCGGTGGAGTTACAATTCCTGAAAATGGTCCAAAAGAAGAACCGAAAATAGTCGAGTGAAATAAAATTGTTGCACTCTAGACCGTGTTTTTATATAAAATTAAAAATATTACACGAAAATCCTAAATATTTTTATAACGTGGACCATTTTTAAAATTGGAGACTGATTCTTTTTATTTTTTGATACTTTTATTGGAAGATATATGAGTGTTCCAGCTGTATATCTACAGTCGTCTCTTACAATAGGTATTACTATATGTGTAGCGAAGCAGGAAAAATTAGCCAGCATTGTGATTTATCGAATCGATTTCTTTTATTAGGGCATATTCAACCTGATTTTGAAAATATTCACTCTCAAAGCATTGATATAGCACTATTAGGCAGATCCATCTTTCATTCCTTTCACTCACAGCATTTTTCTACCAATTTACCATCTCTTCCTTCACATACTCTCTTATTTTAGTCTCTTGGGAAAACCAGACCACTCAATATATGAAATGTAAACTTTCATTACAATGACATAGTGCACCTATGCACTTTAAATTATTATATACAACTGCCGACATTAGAAGATAACGGCTGTGTAAAACAATTTTTTGACCAGATGATGATGGCAGAGACCATCGAAACCGGTCGTCCAAATAAAATTATATACCAGCGATCTTGGCTGTAACATTTTTGGAAAAAAATGTTCAAATGTTTGTTAAGCTTATGGGACTTAACTACGGGGTCATCAGTCCCTAAACTTACAAACTACTTATGAACTACTTACGAACTAGGACGGCACAAATATCCATGCCCGAGGGGGGATTCGAACCCCCGACCGTAGTGGCTGTGCTGACCGTGACTGGAGCGCCTCAGTCACCTCGGCCACCGCGGTCGCAACATTTTTGGAACGTTTCACACTATCTAGCACGCAGTCGGACGATTAGCGTAGGTGTAATTAAATAGATGCCATTCATGGACAAAAACATTCATCGAATGGAGAAAGGATCACCCACCCCTTGGTGAGCGTGCACTCAGGTGGCGTCGAAAAGCTGGTTATTTGTCAGGAGGCCAGACTCCTAACCGCTACGTTATGCCCTGCAGGAAGAGGTTGGGGCGTTTCTGGTGCCACCGTTGGCGTAATGAAAAAATATTGTTCAGTAAAACGATTATTCTGAAATGGTGCACATGGATACATACTCCAGGCGACCGGGTCGATGACGTCGGCGGCCTTTCGACGTATTGTGTGCTGACTGTGCGGCTGCGTCCGCACTAGGTCAGCGGGCGGAGGTAGACGCCCTGCTGCCACGCCGTTTGTTGTGGAACCGTACGGAAGTACAGTGGGGCCTGTGAATGAGAGACTGACACGTCTGGATGTGTGGTTCTCGGTCGCTGCTCTAGTTGCTGTCATCTTCATACCGGACCGCGCTGACGGTTGCCGTGTGATGCGCTGACTTCCAGCCTACCGGCAAGTAGGCGTCTTCCCTAGGAACGCTGGCGTTCCGGTGTGTAGGACATGGAAGTCCTACTAGATACTTCCTCTGCGTCCGTAGATGGTTGTAGCTCAGGAGTCGAACTCTGAGCTACGCATGAGTCGACATCTCGCCGGCTGTCAGCTGATGTAGAAAAGTGCTGGAGCTCTATAACAGACTTGTACCGACGTTAGAACATGTCAGGTAATCGAGTGCCACGAAGAGTAAGCCATCGATTAATCTGACCGACTGCAGAAGTTCTCCTGCGAACCTTGCAAAACTAGCAGTTTTGGAAGAAAGAATATGGTGGAGACATGGCCTAGCCACAGCCTAAGGAATGTTTCCAGAATGAAACTTTCATTCTGCAGCGAAGTGTGCGCTGATATGGAACTTCCTGGCAGATTAAAATTGTGTGCCGGTACCGGGACTCGAACCTCGACCCTTTGCCTTACTTCTCTGAAGTTTGGAAAGTAGGAGGTGAGGTACTGCAGAAGTAACGTTGTAAGGACGGGCCGTGAGTCGTGTCGGTATAGCTAAGTGGTATAGCGCTTGCCGGCGAAAGGTAAAGGTCCCATGTTCGAATCCCGGTTTCGGCACACAATTTTAATGTGCCAGGAAGTTTCAATACAAACTTTGCTCGTGTAATGTGCGTGTCATTCCCCATGTTGGGCGGTATTCTAGAGCTAATAGTTGGACTGCGTTCCATGACTTGAAGGATGCTGTTAATTTCATTAAGAGTTTGTTGTACGGGACGTTCAGAGACAACATTTACGCTGTGTAGTGTATTATGCTCATTTGGTAACCGTTGCATCTCGCACAGCAACCCTGGAATTCCAATTGAACAATCCGTACGCAAACGCCATCTGTATGTGCGAAGATCTGTGGCATTTTTACTATACTAAACTGTATTCTTTGTTCACGTTGCCCAAACTGTGGTACCGAGCACTACGAAAAGCACTGGGGGATTGAGAACTTAGGTGAACAACTGCACCGTGCGCAAGTGAACTGCGTACTGACACGGTTAGTAAAGAAGCGCTACGCTTTTACTGTTCCTAGTTGTTTTCATTGGTTTACCAGGAAACGGTTACGAAAAGGGCATACGTTTAGTATAAGATTTTTGTTCAGAATGACAAGTTACGAAACCTCTTAAAGCATGTACCTTTCCTCATGACTCACTCTGTATTTTCTCCTTTCATTGGTTAAAGTCAATATTTCTTGTGTTACAGATTTTGTCTTTGTATCTGTCTAATCCTCCACTGCCAATGCCATCTCATCTCTCAGAACTACCCATTAGTTTTCCACTATTCCTCTCTCTTGTTTCAGTTAGTCATTGCCTAGTATTTTCATGAGTTACGTTTACCTGTTGGTCGTTTTTTGACGTTAACGGAAGGGAGTGCAGTTCATCTGAACCTACTGTACATGAATGTTATAATTAATGCATATCTAAGTAAGGATATGTTAGTTGGTTGTTCGTTAATCTTTGTTGTTCCTGGAGCTTTTTAGTTCATGTTGACATACAAACTTTTTAGGCTATTTTCTGCAGTAAGATCGGTATCTGTGAATATTGTGGAAATCTTAGGAAGTCAATGGCTAGGCTATGATAAGCTTGTAATGACAAACGTAACTAGAAAATTTCGGTTGTATGATACTAGGCCACAGAAGTACTTGAAGTGTTACTTATTAATGCTATGTGGAATTTAGGACACGTCTAAAGTATTGATCTGTACACATAAAGGTCCTATAGAGTGATGAGGCTACATAGTGTTGCTGATAAATTCCATTAATAGAGAAAAGTTGTCTAACAGATATCGGTGGCTACGTGTATCTTACATCGTCTCGAGGAACTAGCTGGAGCTGGAGTTTAATGAACGACGCGGCCTACGAAAGGTCTCTTTGAAGCTAGTAAATTACATCTACATCTACATGGGATACTCTGCAAATCACATTTAAGTGCCTGGCAGAGGGTTCATCGAACCAGCGTTGTATTATTTATCTCCCATTCCATTCTCGAATAGCGCGCGGGAAGAAAGAACACCCGAATCTCTCTGTTCGAGCTCTGATTTCTACTATTTTATTTTGATGATCATTTCTACCTATGTAAGTGGGAGTCCGCAATGTATTTTCGCAATCGGAGGAGAATGTTGGCGATTGGAGTTACGTAAGTAGCCCACGCCGCAGCGATAAGCGTTGTTGTTGTAATGATTCCCATCCCACATCCTGTATCATTTCCGTAACGCTGTCTCCACGGTATCGTGACAATAAAAAACGAGCTGCTCTTCTTTGGACTCCGTCAAACCCACCTGATAAGGATCCCACACTGGGCAGCAATACTCCAAAAGTGGACGGACAAGCGTAGTGTATGCAGTTTCTTTTGTAGTTCTGTTGCATCTTGTAAGGGTTCTGCAAATAAAAGGCAGTCTCTGATTCGTCTTTCCCACGTTATCTACTTGTTCTTTCCAGCTTAAGTCTGAAGTAATAGTAATTCCTAGGTATTTTGTGGAGTTAACGGCCTTCACTCTTGATAGATTTATCTTGTGAACAAATTTTAACGGATTTCTTTTCGTACTCATGTGGACGACTTCACACTTTTCATTATTTACAGTCAATTGCCAATTTTTACACCATACTGATATCTTATTCAGATCGTTCTGCAGTCGGTTTTGATCTTCAGACGATTTTACTAGACGGTAAATGACGGGGTCATCTGCAAACAATTTAAGAGAGTTCTTAAATTTTCCCCTAAATCGTTTATGTAAATAAGGAGCAGCAGAGGAGCAATAACACTACCCTGTGGAAAGCCCGATATCACATCTGTTTTAGTCGATGCCTTGCCATCGATTACTACGAACTGAGTTCTCTCTAACAGGAAATCCCCTATCCCATCGCAAAGTTGAAGTGCTCCATATAAGTGTGACTTTTTTCCTTAACGACTTTGAGCTATAATCTTAAGTGTAGGTGACCGTAATGGGTGCGTGTCTAGACATTTCAGCACACAGTTCTCACACTTTGCAAATATAAGGTGCCTGCGGGTGCGAAAGGTAGGGAAAACATTTCCAATTTGGCGGCTGAACCTGCCCTTCGGGGTCTCACAACGATTTCTGCCATACGACTTTACTTTCAGCTGTAGTCCAGTTTCGGTTTTGATGGAAACCGTCGGCAGTTTGAAAATAGTTTTCTACAAACTGCAACTAGCAGAAATATTGGTTCAAATGATCATAAGTTTCTAAATCTGTGGGACTTAACTAATGTGATTGTTAGTCCGTAGGCTTACAAACTACTTATAGTAACTTAAGTACAAAACACACACACACACACACACACACACACACACACACACACACACACACACACACACCTATGCTCAAGGGAGGACTCGAAATTCCAAAGGGGAGCAACCGTACGCAGTGCAACAAGGCGCCTTAGAACGCACTGCCATTCTAACGTGGCAAAACATTAGTTGTCTTCGGTACTGAATACTAACAAACTGGACAAAATGATGTAATTAATCCAAACATATTGTAAAACTGGATGGATGTTTATTTGTTTTCTGTATGTGTGTTTATGTATGTATGTATGTATGTATGTGTGTGTGTGTGTGTGTGTGTGTGTGTGTGTGTGTGTGTGTGTGGCGGAGAGGGGAGGGGGGGGGCAGTGGATGGATTTGTGCGTAAACCAACTCTCCTCTTAAACCATTGTACCAATGCCAATAAAACATGATACACATATTTCTCACCGCCAGGCAACAGTCGTTGTAGGAGTATGTAGGAGTAAGAATCACCAAAGACACATAATACAGGGAGTCATAAACAATGAAATGAGCGAAAAACTGCCACATAAAGCGATAAAATTAGTGACCCGATGTTAACCAAACTTGGTACACATATTCCTTAGCATCATACAGCACTAGTTGTGGTTTACGACACATATTTCAGGACATACCAGAAAGAATGAGAATCACAAAGAACTGCCATTATAAAGACACTATTTATCCAGTTTTTAAGAAACCGACTTCAAACAAATTTTTTACATAATCTGAAACTTTTCTCGCTGACGACTCTAACAACCTGATGTTTATCGCATACTAGTTTTCCGCTGTTTACATAGTAAAGGAATGCCATTCGGCATATATATACTAATTATATTGTATACAAACATAATTCCGAAAGTACGTTCCAAATTGTATAACAGTACGACCCAAAGCTCGTGTGAAC
Organism: Locusta migratoria; assembly: GCA_026315105.1. Classification (NCBI taxonomy): domain Eukaryota; kingdom Metazoa; phylum Arthropoda; class Insecta; order Orthoptera; family Acrididae; genus Locusta; species Locusta migratoria. The sequence goes on along the minus strand of CM048750.1, from coordinate 102,738,561 downwards.
AGAGGCCATAAATAATAAGCTTTACGAAAAAACGCCTCATCGCGAATGTAGTTTCGTTGTATTATATATTTACTAGCAACTCTATTCGCAGAACATTTCGCCGTGTTTCCTAATCACATTATTTTATTATAATCAAATGTTTGTAAATGTACAGGACTTAACTACTGATGTTAACAGTCCCTAGGCTTACAAACTACTTAAACTAACCTTATGACAACACACACACGTCTATGCCAGAGGAAGTACTCGAACCTTCAACAGGGAGCAACCGCGCTTTCCACGGCAATGCGCCTTAGAGCGCTCGGCTATTCCACCACGGCTTTTATTGTAATTATATTATTCGGTCGCTTCCGTCGGAGGTTCGAGTCCTCCGTCGGGCAAGAGTATAGTAGTTTGTAAGTCTAGGGCCTGATGACCAAAGCAGTTTGGTCCAATAGGCTTACAAACGTTTGAACATATAACTTTCTGCGCTATAACAGCCACGTGGTTAGCTCCGCAGAACGACATCTACATATCCGGTTTTAACAGTGTGCGAGGCGATAGAGAGAACGGATATGAACAGCACTGTTAATAAAACACGGAATCCCATTTAAAGCATTAAATTTAGGGCTTATCGTGCAGAATTTCAATATGCGCATGTCACCATTGTCTTGAAAACTGGCAATATTGACATAATTGATGTGTATAGGGCACCACAGAATCTTATAACTAAATATCAGCTTCGAAGTCTAGTTAATTCCAGTACTAGCCTGAAGTTAATAATAGGGGATGCACACCATCCTGCCTAGGGCCCAGGCCGAGAAGATGGATGTGGAAGGTTAATTGCAGATGTCGTCGACGAAAGTAACCTCATAATACTCAACGACGGAAGATCGACAATAATCAGTCGTCCAGGTCAACGAAGTGGTACAGTCGACCTTTGTTTTGCGTCTCCATCCCTGGCTACAACGCTTACATGGGAGATGGCAGAAGATTCACTAGGCTCAAACCATTTACCAACCATACTCCGATGTGTCCCGCAAAGTCCCGACAGATCACTTATACAGGGTGTCCCAGCTATCTTGTTTACCCAAAATATCTCTGGAACAATAACAGATTTTGGAAAACGACTTTCACCGGTATCAATGTACGGCTGGGGCCCATGAATGTACATATTTTGAAACATTCTCAAACGAAAGCAAATGTGCTTTTTAAAACAAACTTATGTTTTTTTAATTTTTTTTAATGGACACCCTATATTTTTTCTTCAGCAATCCATAGCATGACAAATCACATAAACAATGGCGTTGATTGAATCGCAATATTTTAATTACATCCCGAGATATTCGAGATATTGCGACGACAAGTTAACGCTTGAAAAACCCGAAATGCGCTGCTAGCGCACGTCCTGAGGCTCAGAGGTGAACTCTATGCTGTCCGTAATCGCGATGTGATTGACGTAATCGCACTTCCATACTTACCAAGAGGTCAGAAACGAATAATACGGTCTGCTGCCATCCTGCATTAAAGTCGTACATTCCAGCAGGTATTTATCCCATAGGCTAGGGATGATGCGGTTCTGTAACATACCTGTGTACCGCAACGTTAGTTTGGGAAGTTCAGGTAAGACAAAGAAGATGAATGTAAACATGTTTAACCAATTAATTTTATTATCACATAATTATCAATGTTATATTTATCTAATGCGTTACATGACAAATTGTTCCAAACAAATGTTTCTGAACATCACTGGGTAAAATGGCCCTTTGTAGAAACTTGCACTTAGCACTACATACTAAAGATAACGTTCATATATCATGCTCAAAGTGATAACCATTGGCTTGCATACATAGGGTCACTCTGCGGATGAAGGATGCCCTACTTCATGCTACTGTTTCCTCTTTGATGGCTGTACAAGCATCAATAATGCGTTGCTTCATGTCCTCTGGTGTTGTTGGTTCATGTTGGTAAACAGCTCCTTCACTGCTCCCCAAAGAAAAAGAATCCAGCGGTGTAAGGTCCGGAGATCGGGCAGGCCACCTAACTGGTCCACCACGTCCACTCCACCTACCAGGGAACTTACGGTTCAGAAGTCGTCGTGCTCCTAAGTCGATATGTGCAGGGTATTTGTCATGCTGATACCACATGACCATTCTCCTGTTCAGAGGTACCATGTCCAAGAGAACAGGAAGATTGTGTCGTATAAATCTGGAGTACTGTCTGCCATTTTGGACGCCATTTACAAAGAAAGGTCCGATAATGGTATCTCCAATAATCTCACACCAAACATTCACTTTCCACGGACGTTGATGCTCTACCTGACGGAGCCATTTTGGATTGTCTGCGGACCAATAATGCATATTCCTCATATTGACAATTCCTTTGTTGGAGAATTATGTCCCGTCGGTAAAGAGAACATTTGCGAAAAAATTTGGATTTGTCAGAAGTTTTTGCTGAGCCCACTGACAAAATGTTACCCTATTGCTGAAGTCATTTCCATGAAGATCCTGGTGTAAATGAACATGGTAAGGATGAAATTTATGACGTTGAAGAATACGCTGTGCACTTGATTTCGACACATCAACTTCACGTTCAATTTGACGTGTGCTGGTGTGAGGATTCACAGCTACGGTAGCGAGCACAGCAACTTCAGCACGTTCATCTTTGCGTGTTCTAGGACGATGTCTAGGTCTTGGATTTAAGCTTCCCGTTTCACGTAGACGAGATGTGAGACGACCAAACATCCGGCGCGAAGGCGATGACTTGTCAGGGAATCGTCTTGTGTACAGTCGTTCTGCCTGAACAGAATTTCGCCCGCCTACAACGGTGTACAGTACAGGTATGTAGAAAACAGACATATTAACGTAATAATCATAATGTTATCTAACAGTACTATAAACAAACAAGCAATCTAATAACGTATTTTCCGTCAACGTACATTCTCCATAGATCAGCAGCATTTTTACCATATCTTCATGTGTGTACGTAGTACAGTATAAGTTCCACAACACAACGTTTATTCAGAATGTGTACTACCTCCGTGCGGTGCACTCACGCCAAAGCAACAACAAGTGGGATGCTCGGAGGGTGGTAGAGTACAGGAGTTTGCATGGGTCGCAAATCACAAACAAGGCGAAGTGGTAACTGTGGCTGTAGTGGGAACTACGTTGGACACGTGTTTAGGTAGAGCTAGGCCCTGGATGAACGAGTGCGCGAAAGGCACAATGGGTCATTTAACGCATTCGATAAACCTTGTTTTGGGTGTGCAGGATAAATAAGACAACCTGACTGGTGTATACCGATCGGTACTGGTTCATATTGTGTACGTAGACATATAAAACGTGCAAGAGGGAAACCATTATGTGCTTATGAGAGTTGATGGCAGCTGACCGTGTTATTCGTTTCGGACATCTTGATATGTATGGAAGTGCGATTACGCATGTCAATTACATCGCGATTATGGGCAGCATGGCGTTCACGCCTGAGCCTCAGGACGTGCGTTAGCAGCGTATTTCGGGTTTTTCAAGCGTCAACTTCTCGTCGCAATATCTCGGGATGTAATTGGAATATTTCGATGCAATCAACGCCATTGTTTATGTGATTTGTCATGCTATGGATCGATGAAGAAAAAATATATGCTGTCCATTTAAAAAAAAACATAAGTTTGTGTAAAAAAACACATTTGCTTTCGTTTCAGAATGTTTCAAAATATGTACATTCATGGGCCGCAGCCGTACATTGATACCGGTGAAAGTCGTTTTCCAATAGCTGTTAGTGTTCCAGAGATATTTTGGGTGGACAAGATAGCTGGGACATCATGTATATAACAACTATCTTTGGAACGTATGTTGTTGAACCTGACGTGACATGTGATCTCCCAGCTTCCTCGACTCTGGCAAATTACGCATTACTAGAGTTCCGAGACAAATATTCACAGGCGATGATTCTTTACACAGACGGTTCCAAAACCCAGGACGGATCGGGATGCGCCTTTTGGGGTACCAATGCGGAAATAGGATGTAAATACAAACTGCCAAAGAAAATGACAATAATGACCGCTGAACTCACAGCCATCTTGGAAGCTCTCAAGTACTGCCTTACGGTTCCTGAGGAGCATATTGTCATCTTCTCGGGCTCTAAATCTGCGCTCATACTTCTTAAATATAAACCACCCAATAGCCTACGAGATAATGGCACACACAAACCACCTGGAAAGGAATGGACGCAGTGTTTCCATGTGTTGGATTAAAGCACACAACAACGTTCAGAAGAACGAGATCGCTGACACACTTGCCAAGGAAGCGGTTACCACTGGTACGGAAGAATATATTCAGCTTCCAGCGGAATATATTATATCTGTTTACAGGAGGACAATTCGGATTGAATGGGACAAAGAATGTCAAGCTTCCCAGTCAACTAAAGGGAAATACTATGCACAAATAACACCAGTGCTACCAACCAGACCTTAGTACAAGGGACTGAAGAGTTCACGGAAACAGTCACCATAGCGAGGCTGAAGTCCAACCACTGCGCAGCACCTACATCGCATCGGCATAGTGTCATCTCCACTTTGTGACTGCGGCGAAGCAGAAGACACAAATAACTTTTTTATTTTGGATGGATGAACAGTTGGGAGCTCACATCAAAGTTGCTAAGTTATATTGTGAGCAGGGATCACCAGTTACCACTATCTGTAGCAACATGATTGGAAACCAAAGACTTTGGAGTGTACAAAGAACTTATCTCTTTTCTAACGGCGGCGAAGAAATAGTTATGAAATGTTATGTAAAAGATAAAACCATGTTTAATCACTATATTGTGTCATATCTTTAATGTTTGTTATGTTACTTCAAATTGATCTTTTTTGTTTTGTTTTCTGTCACATCTTTGATGTTTGTATAGTTGCTTTTGCCAACTTGCTTACATAACTGTACCAGAGGATGTCCTTATCATTACTTATGTGGATGGTTGTAAGGGGACTACTCAAAGGCCAATAAAAAAGAACAAAAAAAATTGAATTATATAATTGCAAGGAGATTACTTAGGAGATAGGACGTCATAAGGGGTAACCTGCATGAAAACGAAAGAAATGAATGGAAAGAGGGGGTAAAGGGGACGGACAGAGACAGGACGAAAGATATGGACTAACTTAAAAATGAATAACTACATACCTGGAGAAACTAGCGCCAGTTGTTGATATTCGTCAACAAGCTGGCGTCATGTTTCTCTCTCAGGCCTCCAAGCGCCGGCAAAAGCCAAACAGCTGGCTATTGGAGAGCGGAGAGTTAACATCGGCCCAGCTGGCTTTGTGACGCATCGGCGGCCCACCAGATAAATAGCGCTTTATCGCTCCACTGTGTTCTTAATTGAAAGCCACTGTTCATTCGTCGATCATGTCTCATGCATTTTCCGATAATGGCCGCCGATGCGTTGTTAACACGTTTGTCACTAATCTTATTAACTGTAATGATACAAAATTAGCGAAAGTGGTTGGTTACGTTTTGTAGGACGCTGCTTCTCCTGTCCGACACCCTGGGGTCAAACAAATCGATGAAAGCGGACAGTGGGCATTTGTTGCAAAGCACCAGCTCCACGTCTGTGCTTTAGAACTGCAGCGAACCACTTCAGGAAGTAAATGTTTCTCTCACCAGCAGCAGTTTAGTTACACAATTTTGAAACATGAAGGTATCCTTTTATTTCGGTTTCTTTCTTTAAATCTCCGCATAGCCACCCGCCCCCCCTTGCTATCCTACTTTTAGCCCCTACACCTTCATTCTCTTCTCCTTACCCCCTCTCTTCACTCCTCTCCATTCCTTCTCCACCCGCTCACAGTTCATCAACCATCTCATTCTTTCTCTTCATTACTCTTCCTCATTCCCCCTTTTTCATAATCTTCCTCTACCCCCGTTCTCCTATTCATCCTAATGTTCCTCTAAATACCTCACATCCAACCCCATCACTCCTCTCATTTCACCACAATCGACCGAAACACCTCACCCCACCCCATTCCCCTCCCTTCCCCGTCTCTCAACGCAGTCACCCTTCTGCCCCTTCTTCCTTCCCTCTACACCTGTCATCCATCCACACCACTCTCTGCTTTCATTTCTCATAAATTCTCACCTTCATTCCACACAACACTTTCTTTTTCACATCACTTCCACACACAACAACAATCGTATTCCTGCACCGCTGCTTGTGCCTATCCTCAGACTCCAGCACTGTCTTTGCCATTCTCTCTTTCCCTTTTCTCCAGCTCTCTCATTTCTCTGTTCCTCTCTCTCTCTCTCTCTCTCTCTCTCTCTCTCTCTCTCTCTCTTTCTCTGCATGGCCTACACATTTATACAGGTGGAAATTGTATAATGTATTCCAGTATGAGGAATAAGGAAAGAGAGCTTATATCACGCTCTTGATAACAAGACAAACCAAATGCCTATAAGACATTATCAAGTAGTTATTGTTAAGAACTGGCAGTTACATCATGGAAATTTGTTGCCTGCAAAACTGGGCATTAGAAACGAAGTTACGAGGGTAAAATTAGAGAGAGGGAGAGGAAGTGATGGACAGAGGGTAAAGAGGTAAAGAGGTGATATGCAGATGGATAAGGAGGGGGAGGAGGAGTTGATGGACAAAGGGAAAGGGAGGCTCAGGTGGGAAGTGGCGAGAGAGAGAGAGAGAGAGAGAGAGAGAGAGAGAGAGAGAGAGAGAGAGAGAGAGAGAGAGAGAGAGAGAGAGAGAGTTTGGGACGTAATTTTGATCCCCAGACATTTTAGCAATTGTTGTATTTTCTTGGAATATATATTAAAAAATTCTCACGTGATTAGCCATTTGCCTAAGAATTTGATGCTTACCTCAGTTTATTGTATAATTATATCTTATGTGAAATCTGTTAAATGAAAATATATTCAATATTTTGTGACTTCATCTACATCCACGAAGAGCATTTTACTTGGTATCTTTAGAACGTACATTAAGGTATCTTCGTTTTCCTTTTTATGTAAATAATTAATTTCCACTGTGTAGTCTAGTTATCTGAGATATTCTATTTCCTTGAGAAAATGTGGACGTAAGAGCCTGTTTCTAGTAGCTTAACGAGGAGGATTTGATCAGGCTGGAAATGGCCTGCTCATTTCGTAATACTTACGAAACTCCAATCGCCAACATTCTCCTCCGAATGCTAAAATATATTGTTGACTCCGACTTAAATATGTAGAAATGATCATCAGAATAAAATACGAGAAATCAGAGTTGAACGGAGAGATTCAGGTGTTCTTTCTTCCCGCGAGCTATTCCAGAATGGAATGGGAGATAAATAGTAGAGCGGTGTTTTCGATGAACCCTCTGTGATTTGCAGAGTATCCCATGTAGATGTAGGAGCACAGTATTCACCATAGGAGTAAAGATAAAGCAGTTGTTCGCAAAATCTTTGCACTTAAGTGCGATTTGTAAAGTATCCCATGTAGATGTAGATGTAGATATACTTCTGTCCATCAGAGTCTTCATCATCACGAAAGTAGACTTCCGTGTCGATGTAGATTGCCTATAGATCTACGAAACTAAACGAATGTTTGATGTTCATTGGTCTATTATGTTTAATCTAAACGTGCAAATGAACAGAGTGTAGAAGAAGTAGATGAGTTTATTCAGTTGTCAGAACCCATTTTTTCATCACAAACACTCAGAATTTCTATACTTATTCTTTTCCCCTGTTTAAGCAAGTGGAGGACATTATGCATGAACGGCGTCTATCATTTACTGTGCATTTATTACCTAAGAGAAGGAAATATGTACAACTGGAATTTGTCTGTGATTAATCACAGAACTCGGACGAACCCCATTAACTACTGTGAAGTCACGTTCACCCATGAATAAGCAATGAAAATTTTAAGTTGGTGGTTTTACGGAAACGAGTTGCCATTGTGGATATGAGTGTGCAAATGAAAAGCAATGAAACAACCGAATGAGTGCAATTTATATCTGTATTCGAAAGATGTCAGCAAGACGTAACTCTCAGGAGCTGACTGATCTCCTGTTTCCAGAATATCCAGTAGCTTGGACGGGAGGTAGTCGTCCACTGTGCCGGCCGCGGTGGCCGAGGGGACTAAGGCGCTCCAGTCACGGTCTGCACGGCCACTACGGTCGGGGGCTCGAATCCCCCTCGGGCATGGATATTTGTGCCGTCCTAGTTCGTAAGTAGTTCATAAGTAGTTTGTAAGTTTATGGACTGATGACCCCGTAGTTAAGTCCCATAGACTATACAAACATTTGAATATTTTTTAGTCGTCCACTGTGTCTTTCGATCCGTCGTCCGACTAAAAGCACTTTCCCTTGAGAGTCGATAATCAACGAATTTGTCGATCTTGGTAAAAAACATTAACAATGGCGAGTGAAACACATAGTGCATAAAGAGCAAACATCTTAGGTGGTCTCAAAGGGATTGATTTCGCCCCGCACGCTCACACAGAGTGATAAAGGAGTGGAAGTAGGTTCTGCATCTACCCTAAGACCACGTAATTTTTGTGACTACTTTTCAATACAGACGTGCGGAGTACAGCTACTCGAAGTGGCACTGACACTGCAGGAAAACTGAACCATGTCGTCTGTATAGCCATCCTTAATAGTCCAAGCATTCTCTGAACCTTTAATGATAATTTGCAAACATTGCCTGAAAAAATGAGCGTTAAGAAAGTTGCATTTTAAACGTAGTTTACGTTTAATGTAACTCGCGCCAAGATGGTGAACATTGCCAAAAAATTTCGCAAAGTAGCAAAAACAGTTTATTTTTTTATTTATTTATTTTTTTTACATTGGGCCTGTATTTTTTCCGACAATTTTTTAATGTTATGACAGGAACTGTTAAAGTAATAAATTGCCGAGTTTTTTATTTTTACAGATTTTAAAACAACTAATATTGATCTACGACCTTCTGAGGCAGAGATAAATATTATTCTTAGAAAAAATATAGTGGATATAATTAACATGTTACAGCGATGTGCTTCAAGGAGCTTAATGCTCAATACTTATATTTGTAAGAAAAATACTTGGATTTGTTGAATTGTTTTCTGGTATTAATAACTGCGTAGTAAAGTGAAGCATGCAAGTGCATAGTGCCTTGAGCTAAATAGGCCGAGCTGACGAAACGCTGCAAATATTTAAATTTCATTTATCGTCCATTTTTTACATTTATTGCCTTTTTAATAATCCCTTCCTACAACATTATATTGAAATTATTTGCTTAATTATTTATACTTGTTGCTGGTTTCTTTAACACGTACTTCATAATTTAGAATCTGAGTTATATTCCACGCAATAATATTAAATAAATGAATAATTTAAGGATATGTTTAAGGTTCTAAGTTTATTCACAAAAATGTTTAGTAACTGAAATACCCTTAATTCTCAAGGTGCAGGAGCATTTGTCTGTGGAGTGGAAGGCCGGGCTCTAACAAACAAATTCCAGACAGCAGTATTTATAGCTTCACATAAAGACATTTTAAAAATTTTCATCTTAGATAAATTCTTAACGCCGATATAATCGCATTAAATGGCAGCCAGTTATCAAATTTCAAAGAATCTCGGATTTACACAGATTTTCACAAAATTTTATTTAAATAAACATGGAACAACCCAATCCTAAAATTTATGCTACACATTGACCAGGTTAATCTTCAATGTAGGTAAACAATGCAAATAATTTGTTATTTATGTAAATTTCATTTCACGTAAGAAATGTGGCATAGAATAACAATCCATTACCCTTCAGTCTTTTGAATAATATGCAACATGTCCAAGTGCTTTTCAACCACCAAATATCATTTCAGAACCACATGAAACCACAAATTTATGATTTTACATACCAAAAAAGTAACATTTAACACTAGAAAAACAAATAGAAATTTCCTTCCATTTATGCATATATCAAAAGGCACAATGTTAACTATCCTTCAGTTATTATGGAGTATGACGGGATCCACTTTTAAAACTTCCTGGCAGATTAAAATTGTGTGCCGGAACCGGAACTCGAACCTGGGACCTTCCGGCACACAATTTTAATCTGCCAGGAAGTTTCATATCAGCGCACACTCCGCTGCAGAGTGAAGTTTCATTCGGGATCCACTTCTGTTTCATCTGTTCAAACTCACTTAAGACAGACATAAAACTACAAAATTTTAAAAAATCATATGCAGGAGAAGTTTAACCTTTACGTTAGAGAAATGATTAGAACTTTTCTTTAGTTAATAATATTTTTACTTAACTCACTGACCAAGCGACAAGTTAAATAACGTTCAGCTTAATAAATGATGTAGGGCAATAGGATCTGACAAAATTCGTTTTAATAGTACTTAAAACAGACAGTTTAAAAATGTTTACACTTTAGCAAGCGGCCCCATTAGAACTCACAATTTTTCAGCAATGGTACGCAGCAGTGGTTGCCACGAAAGTTCACGCAAACTACAGTGTGGAACCAAATAAGGATATAAAGTAAATTACTACGGTCGGGGGTTCGAATCGCCCCTCGGGAATGGATATTTGTGCCGTCCTAGTTCGTAAGTAGTTCATAAGTAGTTTGTAAGTTTAGGGACTGATGATCCCGTAGTTAAGTCCCATAGAGTATTCAAAAATTTGAACATTTGAATTTAAAGTAAATCAAAAGATTGCTTCGAGCCAATCCCCACTTTACACTAAAGCACTAGGTCGCTAAAAATACATTTACATTTGCAATCGCAACTGCGTGGTGCTTACTGTGGGCATAGCGGTGTCACAAGGGGAATTTTTGAAGCAAGCGACCCGGCGCTTCGCTTAACAATCTGCAGGGGCCGGCTCTACCGCCAGTTATTCAGCAGTAACAGCTCACGACACAAGTAACGGCTCCCGCAAGCCCAGAAGTCAACTCTATAACAAACTAAATTGGGCAGGTGAGGAGTGATCACACACGGTACAAGACATACAGAGGGGAGAAGCAAATTACAGTAAACTTTGACCTTCACGATTGTGAGGAGGCATGATGGTTGAGCGACGCACCCACAGGGATTAAGAAGCCAAACATGACACGTTTTACAACAACGAAAAAACGTGGTAGCGGGCTCATGCCAAACTACAGATCGCGTTACACCAATGTCACTGGACAGTTATGCACGTAAGTGCAGTAAACAGCCGCTGTGCCTATTCGCGTAAACCGGAATGCCTTCTCCCTTAATTGGTATGATATCAGAATCACAGTGCCATGATTACTCTTTCAAAAGTTATTACCTAAATTGAAACATATAACTCGGACCAGAGCAAAGATTTAAATTCTTGTTGCTTCTATACCAATCAAGCAAACTATATCTTTAAGGACTAGACATGCACCATAAGTTACTGATCAGTAATACACAATAGATACCTCATCATATGCGTTTTCACTTTCATGGCAAGTACAGTTTAATATTAATTCAAAGGGTTAGAATAAGCAGCTTTTGTTAACCCATTCAATTACATAGATAGGGCCAGTTTTACTCCAGTGATTCCCTACCCTGTGGGACTAGCGTTTTCACAGCTGAACTGGTGGCCATCTCGCGCGCTCTTTCACATTTCCGCAACTGCCCCGGGGAGTCCATAGTTATCTGAGTGGCCTGGTCGCGCTTGGCCAGTTTATGCCAAAACACCACTTGGTTAGCTCCATTCAGGACACCATATTTACCCTCAGCGAATCAGGCCGTTCGGTGGTTTTCATTTGGACCCCGGGCCACGTAGGCATCCCAGGAAATGAACGGGTTGACCGCCTCGCCAAGCAGGCCACCACATCACGGCCCTTGAAGATAGGACTTCAAGAAAGGGATTTCCGACTACAACTGACCCGTAAGGTTCTGGGGATTTGGACCTCGGAATTGGATGCCTTGAATGTTCCAAATAAGCTACGCACAGTCAAGTCCACCACAGCTGTGTGGAGATCCTCCCTGCGAACCTCTCGTAGGGAGTCTGTAGTCCTCTGCAGACTACGTGGTTGACACACGGCTACCTTCTACGACGAGAGGACCCACCAACTTGCCGATGTGGTGCACTATCGACTGTGGTCTACATTCTGGCGGACTGCTTACTTTTACCTGACTTGAGGCAGTCTTTTACCCTGCCTTTTGAGCTTCCATTGGTTTTATCAGACGATGCCTCTATGGTCGATCGCGTTTTAGGTTTTATTCGCGCAACTGGCTTTTATTGGTCTATTTAGTGATGGGGCCTATAAGCCCGCCTTGTCGGGCTTCAATCCCTCCAGAACAATAGGCCGCTGTCATTTTACGGTTTATGACTTGTTTTTAAATTAAGGATTTTAAAGTGTGCTGAGTGGCTGGCTCATCCTGTATTATCCTTGTGATCAGCTAGCTACACGCTTCTGCTGCCTTGTTTTAGTTATCTGTCTATTTTGTCAACTCCTGTCTTGTTCTTTGTTATATGTCATTTTACCATTGACTGTCACTTTGTACTCGGAGTACATTGGACTTCGAGTACTATGCGACAAAAGGAAAGTTTTTAAAGTTAACTCTAGCTGGGAACAGGGGACTGATAACCCAGCATTTGAGTCCCCTTTAAACACCCAACAACAACAACAACAACAATTACTCCAGTGAACCACTTACGGCGAGTAGGCCTGAGCATTTTTGTGCACATTCCATTCTAACAAGGCTTGAAGGAGCTGAAAATTACAGGGTCAGTCACAGATAAATTAAAATGAACTCTCACAACACAGTCGGTTTGCGGCGTCAACGCCAACAATAATTAATGTTTGTAAAGTCTAGGAGGACTACGCCGAGAGACAAGTACACTGCTCGTGTAGTAACTTGACAGTATGAAGAGCCACAAGCCACAACTCAGATGCCCAAAGTTAATTTCCTTTTCTGCAGACGGTAGCAACAGCAACCATCCGCATCCAAGCGTGAGAAACAGAAAACAGTCCCAGCCAGACACGATACACTGCGGACATCCACTCGTCCACCTTCGTAGTTCAGTGGCCCCCGTCATGGAGTGAGGGCATGGGACACTGGTCATCCGTCCGTCGGTTGGGGACCTTAAGCCCTGCGACCCACTTTGTGCTTTTCGAGAGGATTAGGATGTGTGCCGGGATTCACCCTCTCCCTTCTCCCATCATCTCCAACAGGAACACGACACTACACTACACACGCACACATTACAGTCACCTACACTTAATGTGGTGTCGCACAAGTCCAAAGTGCGCGCCACCTACTTTCGCCGCGCGCCGCCATGCACGCACGGCGCGGCGTTCTTACGACGTCAGCCACGAGCGCCCTCTGCTACAACTCCGCTCGTGGCCACCAAGGAACGACATCGTTCACTTGGAACTGAGATAGGAACCAGTCAACACTTCGGAATCAGATAGGCACCAGTGAAGACTTATCTATCGAATAGGCACTAGGCAGGCTCTCTAACTCAACTATGTATCGGCATTCTGCAGTACAGATCTATGTTAAAGTTAAGTATTGTATAAATTCTGTGCAATATATATCTCGTTCTAATTTACTCTAGTGTTTCTAGTTTCTGGCTGCTCCCTTCCGTACCTGCACCAGCGTGCTATCTTTATTCCTGTGTCGGTCTCATTCCACTCGGCCACCGACACTTACGACGGAAACGAGACACAAAAGCGGCGACGAGGCTGGGACCCAAAAGTGGCGACGAGGAGCGATAGACGAACCTTGGACCAACCCACTTACAACAGTCAGACAGCAGCAGTCGAAGCACGCAGAAATTGCTCCCGCCCACCCACCCTTATTATAAGAATTTTTGGGGGAACGTTTTCAGTTACGTGTTTTGTGGACTTTTTTGTTGCAGAGCGAACCCTCCTTTCATATTGCATTTGTGTTTTGTTATACGTTACTTGTATGCGCGGCGCCTAATCGGTCAGCATGGCCGCTAACCCGAACCCAAACTTAATGGAAATTATTCAGTTACAGACGGCGCAAATCACACAACTCCTGCAAGCGGTGGCCCACCTCACAGCGCAAGCAGCTAACCAACAACAACAGCCGCCGCTTCAGCAGCCCACACCTGCCGCCGCAACGCTTCCTACGTTTCGCCAGTACAACGAACGTGAGGAAGAATGTAGCGACTATTTCGCACAGTTTCAAGAACTCGTCGCGGCTCATCAACTTACAGGTCAGACTGTTAAGCATCTTTTATTGTCCGTGGTAGACCCCAAAACCTTCGTATTACTGCAGAAACTATTCCCGCAAGCATCTCCTCGTGATGTAGACTTTGAACAAATAGTAGAGGCACTAAATGCTCATTATGAGAGAAAAGTTCTTGTAGCCGCTGCACGGTACCGATTTTTCAGACTTAAAAAATTACCTGAGCAATCACACCAGGAATGGATTACGGAACTGAAGGGCTTAACCCGCCAATGTAAATTTACTTGCTCTTGTGGACTTTCTTATAGTGATGTGATGTTAAGAGATGGGATTACGCAGAATATTCAGGACCCCAGAATTAGGGCAGCAATTCTCCAACAGTCTGACCCTTCATTAGACAGTGTACTGCAGCTTATTGAAGCGCATGATACCTTCGATTTAGCAGAAGTAGAAATGCAAAGCCACAGTGTTAATTCAGTGCGCCGCAACGGACGCTTTCCTAGCCGTAGTTATCAGTATAGCACTAGTGATTCTTTAAACTCTACCGGCCGTGCTGAACAGTCAGTGAACAGTAGCCAGTGTAAAAGTGCGACACAAAGGTCGCCCCATAGTGTTAGAAACAGTAATTTGAATAACGGGCGCCAACGCTCATTTCAGAAAAATGTTCGTAAGTCTTGCCCCAGTGTGTATCTCGCCACAAACGTGCACAGTGCCCAAGTCGCAACGCAACCTGTTATCAATGTGGCAAATCTGGACATGTACAGTCTGTGTGTATGCAAATTAAAAACTCAAAGAACAGTAATTTTAGAAACAGTGCTTCCCAAAGTGCGAGAGCAGTGCATACAGTCAATGTCATGGACGCTGTGGGGTTGAACAGTGCTTTACTTGGTTCTCAATTGCAAGGAAATTCTTCGGCACCTATTGCAAAACTATGTATTGAGCAGCGCCAACGAGCACGTACATCTGTGCAACGGTAAAGGATTCGGGACAAGCAAAGTGACAATGTACAGTGCAATCCTGTAGTGAACCTAGTGCCTTCTGCAACTTCTTATTGTAAAAGTGCCCAGTACTGTGTAGCTAGTGACAGTAGACATAAAGTAGCTGCTCAAAAGTGTAGTGCAGTAGTTAGTAAATCTGGAGTAGCTTCGCATGCTTGCGTGGACGCCGATCCGGCGGTAGTGCCATCTAGTGACAGTGATATTAATCTATGTGCCTATCCTGCGCCGCTTCCTTCACTACGCAGCCCGCGCATGCGCAAGTACGGCAAACAAACCGTAGCAGACATTGCCCACATTCGCGCATCTGTCGAGCGCCGCAAGCAAAAACTTTTTGTGACTCTTTACATAGACAATAAGACTGTGAAATTTCAGCTTGATACTGGTTCCGCTGTCACTTTAATGAATAAAGAGACGTATTAACTTCTGGGATCGCCAAAATTGTCGCCGTGTCAACAAGTGCTAACAGCGTACACAGGTCAAAATATTCGCGTGCTAGGAACGTGTAGCCTGTCTGCTTCTTTTCAAGGTGTTACGAAAACTCTCTCTTTTGTCGTTCTTCAGGCCAAATCTACACAGAACATTTTTGGACTAGATGCATTCGACTTATTTGGATTATCAGTTGAAAGAGATGTCCTTCAAATTTCGTCAGTAGTGCCTCAGGACAAAATTAATGCATTGTGTGAAAAATATGGTGACTTGTTTTCGCCGGAACTAGGTTGTGCAAAAGACTTAATGGCACATGTAACTTTAAAAGAATCTGCAGTTTCAAAATTTCGTAAAGCTAGACCAGTGCCTATCGCATTGCGTGATACAGTTGCCGAAGAACTTAAACGTTGGCAAGATAGTGGGGTGATTTCTCCTGTTTCTGCGAGTCAGTGGGCCTCGCCTATAGTAATTATCCCCTGCCCAAACCTGAGGAACTGATGGACAAATTAGGACAGTCTCGCTTCTTTTCTAAGATTGATTTAGCAGAGGCATACTTACAAATTCCGCTTGATGACGAGTCAAAAAAATTTTTCGTCATTAATACTCACATGGGCCTTTTTCAATTTCAACGTCTACCCTTTGGCAGTTCTTCCGCCTCCGCTATTTTCCAGCGCTTTTTGGAACAGCTGACAGTTTCTGTACCGTGTTGCTCGAACTACTTAGATGATATTGTGGTATCCGGACGTACAGTTGAAGAACATTTAGCAAACCTTGAGTGCCTTTTCAAAGTTTTGACTGCAGCAGGTCTACGTTGCAATAAAGCAAAGTGTTCATTTTTTCATACTGAAATAGAGTACCTAGGCCATGTGATTAATGCTCAATGAATCCATCCCTTACAGTCACATCTTCGAGCAATTAAAGACTTGCCTCCTCCTAAGAATGTGCAGGAATTGCAAGCAGTAATGGGAAAGCTGAACTATTATTTCAGATTTATTCCCAATGCCTCTCAGATTGCAGCTCCACTGCATCACTTACGTAGGAAGAATATTCCTTTTGTATGGTCTAAAGATTGCCAGGTTGCCTTTGACAAATTAAAGTCTGCACTACTCAGTGATGCATGTTTGATTCCCTTTGACCCACAGAAGCCTGAGTGTTCAGTGTTTTGCATCGAAGGTTTGCCTGAAACTATCGTCAGTGACAATGGACCTCAGTTTGTTAGTGCGGAATTTCAACAGTTTTGTCGTGTGAATGGCATTCAGCATATCACCACCGCACATTTTCACCCTCAGTCCAATGGTGAAGCAGAACGTTTCGTTCGAACATTCAAGTCACACATGGAAAAGATGAAAGGTCAGCACTCCAGGCAGCAAGCTCTTCAAATTTTCCTGTCTACGTATCGGTGCATGCCACGTGACGGCCCGTCTCCTGCCGAGCTGCTACACGGCCGCCGTCACCGCACTCCCTTCACCTGCTGCAGCCTCCCACGCACCGACTCGGTTCGTATGGCGCTACGCGTTTTCAGGTTTCCACGCCGGTGCTGTACAGGGTGTTTGCTGGAAACAAGAAGAAACTATGGATGCCGGGCACCATTCAGCGCGTGCTCGGTTGCAATATGTATGTTGTACGTTCTTCCACAGGGTCGGAGCTACGGCGCCACGCAAACCAATTACGCTTGCACAGGCCGCGCGATCCTGTCTCCGGTTTCTTGATTCCAGACCCAGTTCACCGCCAGGGAGCACAGCCACATCGTTCGTCCCCGGACTACGAGATCCCTATGGACGACGACGCACCTCCGACGCAGTCGTCGCCATCGCTGTCGCCGCCGCAGATGACAGCGTCACCGAGAGGGACTCCGGGACCGTCCCCCCCCCCCCCCCCCCAGCTTGGGCCACGCACCTCAGAAGAAGTTGACCTGCTCCCTCTGGGCGGGGGTGTGCGCCCTTTCCCAGGTTTCGGTGGGTTTCCTGGAGGATCGCAAGGCGGATGCCGGGGCGCGGACGGCGCCTCGATCCCAGCCTCAGCTACGACGCCCGTCCCACCAGTAACGCCCCCGCCCAGGCCCTCCTCCCAGTGCCGTCGCCGTGGCCCTCAGCCCTACGCCACGACGGAGCGGCGGTTTGGCGGGGAGGGGTGTAGTGTCGCACAAGTCCAAAGTGCGCGCCACCTACTTTCGCCGCCAGCCACGAGCGCCCTCTGCTACAACTCCGCTCGTGGCCACAAGTTCACTTGGAACATCGTTCACTTGGAACTGAGATAGGAACCAGTCAACACTTCGGAATCAGATAGGCACTAGTGAAGACTTATCTATCTAATAGGCACTAGGCAGGCTCTCTAACTCAACTATGTATCGGCAGTCTGCAGTACAGATCTATGTTAAAGTTAAGTATTGTATAAATTCTGTGCAATATATATCTCGTTCTTATTTACTCTAGTGTTTCTAGTTTCTGGCTGCTCCCTTCCGTACCAGCACCAGCGTGCTATCTTTATTCCTGTGTCGGTTTCATTCCACTCGACCACCGACACCTACGACGGAAACGAGACACAAAAGCGGCGACGAGGCTGGGACACAAAACTTAACACAGACATTTCAACATACAGTTCTCACACTTCGCGAAGGAAAGGTGCTTGTGTGCGCGAGGGTTAAGGAAAACGTTTCCGCCGGTCGCGGTGGCCGAGGGGACTGAGGCGCTTCAGTCACGGTCTGCGCGGCCACTACGGTCGGGGGTTCGAATCCCCCCTCGGGCATGGATATTTGTGTCGTCCTTAGAATAAGATAGTTGATAAGTAGTTTGTAAGTTTAGGGACTGATGACCCCGTAGTTAAGTGCCATAAGCTTAACAAACATTTGAACATTTCTTTGAAAACGTTTCCAAATAGGCGGCTGAACCTGTCCTTTGGGGTCTTCCAACCATTCATGCCATATGACTTTATTGTTCCACTCTGTAATAGCACGCGAATAACGCCTTTCCATTAATGATTTCCGCCCCAACTCGTGTATTATTTCTGTTAAACTGCCTCCAGACCCATTTGGTGGGGATCTCACAATGCGCAGCAGTTCCCCAAAATTGGATACACAAGTGCAGTACAGGCTGTTTCTTTAGTGGAACTGTTGCATCTTATGCCATTGAAACGTAGCCTTCGGTTAGCCTTCCCTACAATATTCTCTATCAGTTCTTTGATATTACGTTGTTCGTAATTGTCATTCCTAGGTATTTAGTTGAATTTAAAATATTTACATATGACTGATTTACATTGCAAATTATGTTTACGGATTTATTTTAGTGCTCATATGTATGGTTTTGTCAATTGCCAATTTTTGCATCTTACAGATATCTAAATTATTTTGCAGTTGCTTTTGACCTTCTTCTGACTTTACTAACCAATAAAAGACATTATCATCCGCAAACTGTCTGAGAGTGAGCTGCTCATATTGTCTCCTAAATAGGGAGGGAACAGTACAGTCCCCATAACACTTCTTTGCGGAACGCCAGATGTTACTTCCGTTTTACTCGATGACTTTCCATCAGTTACAACCTACTGAATCCTTTCTGACAGGAAATTTCGAATACAATCGTACAGCTGTGGCGCTTTCCATAAGCATATAATTTGATTAGGAGAGGCTTATGAAGTACAGTGTCCAAAGCCTCGAAAAAAACCTAGAAATAGGGAATATGTTTGAGATTCTTTGTCGATCACTTTACGTGAGTAAGCAGCTATCGCCGGCCGCGGTGGCCGAGGGGACTAAGGCGCTTCAGTCATGGTCTGCACGGCCACTACGGTCGGGGATTCGAATCCCCCCTCGGGCATGGATATTTGTGCCGTCCTAGTTCATAAGTAGTTTGTAAGTTTAGGGACTGATAACCCCGTAGTTAAGTCCCATAGACTACACAAACATTTTGAGCAGCTTTCTGTTTTTCTCAAGAGCGATTCTTTCTGAATACTTGTTGACTGTGGGTCATAGGTAGAGGTTAGAGGTAGTTCATAACATTTGAGGAAAGTATATATCCCAAAATCCTGCTGCAAACCATTGTCAATTTTGCGGATGACTAGCCTTTCTTGAAAACTGGAGTGATCTGTGCAACCTTCTATCCTTAGGGTACGGAACTTTTGCTGAGGGAGCTACTCTGAAAGGAGTAGACTTGCATTTGTTAAGTGATTTAAGTTTCTTTAATACTACAGGGAGATTTACTTCTAAATGATGCGTGCTTGCAGCTGTTGTCAAGAGCTTTCTCCATATCCGCAAAAGCTAAATACGTAAGTTTACTTTTCCTTAAGACATCTTCTAATTTAAGTCGTAATGTGTTGCCCGGCGTGTTTCTGCATTTCTCGAAAATAAAAACGGATCTTTCCCAAATCGAATTTCAACAGGTTTTCCATTCGCCTGAAAATAATTCGCGTCATTATTTTCAATCACGACTTATTAAATTGATAATTTTATAAGTCTGACACTTGCCTGCACTTCCTTTCTTTGTAATTGCAAAGTATGTATGTAACCAGTGTCTTACTTCTTGCACACAATATGGAACAATTTCATGCCTAGTTTTCACAACGGTATCAGCTGCCCAGGGGGAATATTGTCTACTCCAGGGTCCATGTTTCGAGTCAAATATTTCAGTGCTCTGTGAGATTCTTCTTGCAGTATCATATCTCCTATCCCATTATCAACTTCCTCTTTCCTTCCTCATCTGACCAAGCTCGTCTATGGCTTAACTGACGTGGTTACGGTCTACGGAGAGGTGAGCTGCTGTCAGCAAGGGCGATCGAGTCGGTCGTCTGCTTCAATAGCTCATTGACGCCACATTGCGGTAGGTTTATTCGATTATGTGTTCCGTGTCTGTTTGCAGTGACACCTCTCTGCAAATTCCACATCTCTCGGCCGTGAAGTACAGGCCGTGGACCATAGCGTTTTTACGTGTGGAGAGGTAATACCTGATATTTGGCAACCTTAGCTCAATCCTTAGACGGGATCTGTGTGTATTAAATTCCCTAACGAATTACAAAATAAAATGTCCCATGCAGAAAGTTGCAGCTACCATTTTGGACTAAAATTGTGTTAATTCCCGTCAAGCGGCCATGATCATGGGCCGTATGAATAAAACAGAATATCTATACTCTGGATTCCAGAGAACAGGCCCAGGTTCACAATGAATAAAGCGAGTCGGAGAATATACTTCAAACGAGTATGTTCATAGTGTGAGTAAAGGGGTGTAGTAGAACCTTCTCCGGTGAGTAAAACTAAGAAGTTTCTCAAGACTGGAGAACATTCTCCGCTTTCTGAAGTAAGCTCGCTAGCATACTTCGAGCAGAGGAACCTCTCGTAAGATTACGTTTTATTGTGGTTTATAATAAAAAGGACAAAATTTGTATTGCTTAGAAGGCAAAAAAAGTTTCCTTATACATAGCTTGAAGAAATACGAGCGGAACTAAAACGTTTATACAAATGAGAAAATTTGGCTGAAGACTCGCTTCCTTCATAGAAATCATAAGTGCGACACTTCAAGTATTTCATATAGTCACGAGTATGACGTCAGAGGAGTTTCTTCATTAGCGACATAAAAAAGGAAATGAAGAGGATTCAGCTATGTGTTTTATGCGTTCTCTGGAGTGCGTATTTACAATTGTAAACAGCAACATAGCAAAATAATATTCTATGTTTTTTTAACGAGTGTCTATTAATGAGGCCTTTTGACGTTAATTCCAAATAAAGTGCATCCCAAAACTTCACAGTGTGCAAACTAAATAAATATTGTTGCACTTTCAGGTACGGAATTATTGTTTTTGTACTGCTCTTGATCATTTTACTCAAACCGCTTGGCCTATTTAAGATGCGTTTTTTTGTCTTCATTATCGTAACTTCTGTTATGTTAGAAGTAAGTAATCACTACAGGAAAATTAATTACTAATTAAATACCTAGCATTCTGTTTCTTAAAACAAAATTGCATGGCATACCGCTTATGAGCGCACCTTTGGGTGTTAGAAAGCTCCATCAGCGTTCCACGTCGAAACATAAGAAAATGTAATGCATTTTTAAAACTTCATTCGCAAATTGTGCCAACCCAACTTCAGTAACAAAGAAGGTTCTCGCATGACGAAAATTTTGTTACACTGTCAGAAGAACCCATTTTCGTAAAAATTCCATACTTAGTCTTAATAATATGCTGCTGCACGACAAAGTGATAGCCACGGCGGAATAATCATGCGCACTGAGGCGGCGTTCTACGGTGCGCGCGACCTTCGGAAAAATAAATAAATAAATAAATAAATAAATAGATAAAAAAAAAATAAATAAATAAATAAATAAAATGTTCAAATGTTTGTTAAGCTTATGGGACTTAACTACGTGGTCATCAGTCTCTAAACTTACAAACTACTTATCAACTACCTTATACTAAGGACGGCACAAATATCCATGCCCGAGGGGGGATTCGAACGCCCGACCGTAGTGGCCGTGCAGCCCGTGACTGGAGCGCCTCAGTCTCCTCGGCCACCGCGGCCGGCCGGCCGTTTGACGTCGGAAGTTCGAGTCCTCCCCCGGGCATGGTTGTTTGTGTTGTTCTTAAGATAAGTTAGTTTAAGTAGTTCTTAATTTTAGGGACAAAAAAATGTTCAAATGTCTGTAAATCTATCGGTCCAAACTGCGTGGTCATCAGTGCCTAGGTTACAAACTACTTAAACCTAGGTAAACTAACCTATGGACAAACACACACACATACATGCCCCAGGAACCTCCATCTAACCTCCACGGCGAGCAACAGCGCGCTCCGCAGCGAGGTGCTTTAGACCGCTCGGCTACTCCACCGCGGCTTTTAGGGACTGATGATCACTGTAGTTAGTCCTTTAACTAAACAAACATCTGACCATTTTTGACAAATTAATATCTAAACATTGTACAGTTCTTCCAGAACACATGGATACCTACTCTATATTTGTATACTGAATAATTTTTCTAATTTGGCTACTTTAAATAATTATTGATACGGTGTATGTTCTTTTCGGACATGTCCGGAAGAACAGACACCATTAGTTAACAGTAACGGCCGTAAATTTACGAAATCTAAATATTAAAGAATTTCGTGCGTTTCAGGACGTTGAAATAAATTTGACGACGAAGATGAAAATTTGTGCCGGATCGGAATTCGAACCCGGATTTATTTTTCTTGCCCAGCGCTCGCCTTAACCAATTAGTCTATCCAGGCACGTATGTCCGGACAGACCATATCAATAACTGTAAATATGTCCACAACAGGCGATAGGAATTTCAATGCGGACGCATTCAAATGCTCGATCCATTGCGGGAATCCAGTATGGACTACGAAGAAGAATCAATAGGCCGTAGGCTAGAATTTAGGAATTTGGGCTTGAAAGGAAACGTGCCTGGGTAGCCTGGGTAGCCTGATTAGTTAAGACGACCGCTAGCCCAAATCGGGAAAACTGGGTTCAAATCCCGGTCCAGCACAAATTTTGAACTTCGCCGTTGAATTTATTTCAACGTCCTGAAACGGTCGAAATGTTTATATATTTCGATTTCGTACTTTGAATGAGTGCAAAATACTAACACGAATTATTTAAGACGTTTGGAAAACTTGTGGAATCTGATCTCGGAGGCCGGCAGCGGTGGCCGAGGGGACTGAGGCGCTCCAGTCACGGTCTGCACGGCCACTACGGTCGGGGGTTCGAATTCCCCCTCGGGCATGGACATTTGTGCCGTCCTTAGTGTAAGATAGTTCATAAGTAGTTTGTAGGTTTAGGGACTGATGACCCTGAAGTTAAGTCCTATAAGCTATACAAACATTTGAAACATTTTTGACCTCGGGGGAAGATCAGTTTGGATTTAGGAGAAATGTAGGAACACGGGAGGCAATACTCACATTACGACTTATCTTAGAAGATATGCTTATTAAAGGGAACCTACGTTTTTAGCGTTTGTCTATTCGGAGAATGCTTTTGACAATGTCAACTGGAATACACTCTTCCAAATTCTGAAGGTATCAGGGGTAAAATATAGGGAGCGAAGAGTTATATTCAACCTATACAAAAACCAGACGGCGGTTATTGAAGTCGAAGGGCAAGAAAGGGACGCAGAGGTTGGGGAGGGAGTAAGACAGGGTTGTAGCCTTTCCCCAATGTTGTTCAATCTGTACATTGAGCAGGCAGTGAAGGAATGGAAGGAGAAATTTGGAGAGGGCATTAAAGTGCAGGGAGAAGAAATAAAAACATTGCGGTTTGCCGATGACAAAGTAATTCTGTCAGAGACCGCAAAAGATCTGGAAGAGCAATTGAATGGGATGGACAGTGTCTGGAAAGGAACATTAAGAAGAGTAAAACGAAGGTAAAGGAATGTAGCGTCAGAAAGTCAGGCGATGCTGAAGTAATTAGATTAGGTACTGAGACAGTAAAAGTAGTAGATGAATTTTGTTATTTGGGTAGCAAGATAACTTCTGATGGCCGAAGTAAAGAAGATATAAAATGCAGAATGGTAATTGGAAGAAAAGAGTTTCTAAAGAAGCGAAACTTGTTAACATCCAATATTAATTTAAATGTTAGGAAGTCCTTTCTAAAAGCATTTGTCTGGAGTGTAGCATTGTATGGGAGTGAAACGTGGACAATAAGGAATTCAGATAAAAAGATGATAGAAGCTTTTGAAATGTGTTGCTACAGACGAATGATGAAAATTAGATGGGTAGATCACGTAACTAATGAGGAAGTGCTTAACTGAATCGGGGAGAAAAGGAGCTTTGGCATATCCTGAATAAGAGGAGGGATAGATTGGTTAGACACATTCTGAGACATCAAGGAATTGTCAGCTTAGCATTAGAGGGACGTGCGTGGGGTAAAAATCTTAGAGAGAGACCAAGGGACGAATATAGTGAGCAGACTCAGAAGGATGTAGGTTGCAGAACATATTCTCAGATGAAGAGACTTGCACAGGACAGGGTAGCGTGGGGAGCTGCATCAAGCCATTCTGCCGATTGAAGACCACAAGACTTTGAATAAGCTGTGCTGTGCCGGACATGACACACGGAGAACATACTCCAGAAGGAGGGGAGCTAGCGAGCTTAAACCTCCTGCTCAGAGCATATGCTTCGAAGCTTTTCTCATACGAAATCGAGAACTTACTCATACGGCAAGGTGTGGGAAACACTGTCACTTGTATCACCAGAATCGAAATGACGGCTGTGACAATGCCCCACACACGCCGCTGCCTCTTGACTTAGGTCAGCTGATTGTGTGAAGCCTGGGCTCAGTTTGGCGTCGCTCGGCGCCCCTCTGGCGCGCTGCGGCGGGCGGAGCCGCGGCCCGTATCTGCCCCACAGCGGCGGCGGCGGCGGCCCGCGCACGCATGGCTGGCCGCCCCTATCGAGGTCTCGATCAGGTATCGATCGCGGCCGCGACCGCGGCGGCTGCTGTCGACCCCACGGCCGCCCGCCCCAGCCGCACCCTCAGACTACTGTAAGCACCGCGGCGCAGCTGCCGGCGCCTGGCTCACACCTCACCGCTCCCTGACAACACGCCCCGCGCCAAGTACTGTGGACCGTCGTTTTTACTACGTGCGTTTATTGATTCATCTTTATCGTGCTCCACAGGTCCCAACAGAGGAGCAAGTTTCCATGATAACAGAACGAGACACTACATGAAATTATTATGGAACAAATTTTTGTTCCATACAACTTACAAATTACATACGAACAAGCTAACACTAAGGACGGCACAAATATCCATGCCCGAGGGGGGATTCGAACCCCCGACCGTAGTGGCTATGCAGACTGTGACTCACGCGCCGCAGTCCCCTCGGCCACCGCGGCTGGCTCCTGACTAAGAGAAGGGAAATTTTGATGGGGCACATTCTGAGACATGAAGTAAACGTGAACTAGGCATTAGAAAGTAGTGTATGGGGTAAAATCGTAGAGGGAGAAGGGAAGCGAAGCTTAACGTCCCGTCGACAGCTTCGTTATTATAGACGGAGCTAACGCCCGGAGTTTTGGGTAGGGCCGGCCGCGGTGGCCGAGATGACTGAGGCGCTCCAGTAACGGTCAGCACGGCCACTACGGTCGGGGGTTCGAATCCCCCCTTGGGCATGGATATTTGTGCCGTCCTAGTTCGTAAGTAGTTCATAAGTAGTTTGTAAGTTTAGGGACTGATGACCCGGTAGTTAAGTCCCATAAGCTTTACAAACATTTGAACATTTATTTATTTATTTATTTATTTATTTATTTTTTTTTTTTTTTTTTTTTTTTTTTTTGGGGTAGGGATGGGAAGAAAGTCGGCCATGCCCTTTGAAAGGAACCATCCCGCCATTTGCGTGGAGTTATTGAGGGAAAAACCTAAATCTGGATGGTCGGAGGTAGATTTGGACCACTGTCCTCCCGAATGCGAGTCCAGTGCGTTACCACTGTGCCACCTCGCTCGGTCGTAGATGCAGACCAAGGGACGAATACAGAAAGCAGATTCAAAAGGATGTAGGTTGCCGTATGTATTCTCAGATGAAGAGACTTGCACAGGACAGGGTAGCATGGAGAGCTGCATCAGTCCGTCTGCGGGCTGAAAACCACCGCAACAACACTCTTCATTAGTTACGCGATCTACCCACCTAACCTTCAGCATTCATCTGTAGCACACTATTTCAAAAACCTCTATCCCCTTACTAACTATTAATCATCTAAGTTTCACTCCAGTACAAGGCAACACTCCACACAAATGGCTTCCTAAAGAACATCCTCACGCTTAAATTAATTTTTCTCTTTTTCCCATTGTCTTCTGCATTTTATATCCTCTGTACTGCGAGAATCATATGTTATTTTACTGCCCAAGTAACAAAACGTATCTTTATTGTTTCGCTACCTAATCTAATTCCTTCATCATCGCCCGATTTTTGACTGCATTCTATTACCCTTGTTTTTCTCTTCTTAATGTTCATCTTACTCGCTCAACACTCTATCAATTCCATTCAATTGTTCTTACAGCCCCATTGCTGTGTCCGACATAATTCCAATGTCATAAGAAAAACGCAATGTTTTTATTTCTTCAGCCTTAACTCTAATTTCTTCTCCAAACTTCTCTTTGCTTTCCTGTATAGCTTGCTCAATGTACAAATTGAATAAGACTGGAGAAAGGCTACAACCCTGTCTTACTTCCTTCCCAACCACTGCGTCCCTTTCATGCCCTTTAACTCTAATCCTGACCCTCTTTCCACCGGCCTCCACTTATCCCTATTATACTTCAATCTATCCATTTCCCTTTTTTAAATTTTTTAACCTTCAAACCCGATTAAGCATCTAACATTCCACGCTTCGACCTGCAGAATGCCAGTGTTGTCTTTCCTGATGCCGACATTCTCCTGAGTAGTCCCCGCCCGGAGATCCGAATTTTGGTCGGTTTTAGCTCCGGAATATTTTTCCCGAGAGGATGCCATCATCATATATTCATACAGTTGAGCTGCATGTCCTCGAGAAAACTAACGCCTGTAGTTTCCCGTTCCTTTCATCAGTTCGCAGTAACTCTATTGACAAAGCCACATTGGCTGACGTTACAAGGCCAGATCAGTGAATCATTCAGACTGTTGCCCCTGTAACCACTGCTGCCCCTCTTCAGGAACCACACGTTTGTTTGGCCTCTCTACAGATACCCCTCCGCCGTGGTTGTACCTACGATACGGTTATCTGTACGCTGAAGCAAGCAAGCCACCACACTTCGGCAATGTCTCTGATTCATAGATGTGGACATACAAGTAAATAATAATAATAATAAAAAAAATAACCCTGAAATTAACTTATTTTTAAATTTTTTCCAGGAACAAGGTATCGTTTCTATGTTTTATAGGCCTAGTATAGACTTATGACCGTGTTACTAGGAGGAAGGTACTGTTTCTTCTACAAGATAACAGAATAAGAAGCAAACTTCTGCAAGCAATTAACGGTTTTTCCGTAGATTGTGAGGCAGCAGTTAGAGATGATGGTCAATTGAATTCATGGTTCACGTTAGTTTCAGGGATAAGACAAAGCCGTAACCTCTAACCACTATTGTTCATAATTTTTATGCATCGTATGTTGAAAACAATAGATAGGCAGGATGAGCGTAAAATAGGTGAAAACAAAACAAGTAGTCTCGCATACGCAGACGATTTAGTTGTGATGGCAGATGAGATTGAAAGGTTGTAATCTAATATTTCAGACCTAGATAAGAGTTTTAAGGGTTGTGATAGATCAGCATCTGCAAAACGAAGGTAATGTCTGTGAGAAAGAGATTTAAACAGTTTGAGTGCGAAATAGGAGGAACAAAGTTAGAACAGGTGGACAGTTCGAAGTACTTATGTTTTTCTCAGAGGATGTCAACATCGTGAACGAACTGGAATAAGGTGTAGCAAAGCTAATGCACTCAGTGCCCAGCTAAGATCTTCAAATGTTCAAATGTTTGTATAGTCTATGAGACTTAACTACGGGGTCATCAGTCCCTAAACTTACAAACTACTTATGAACTACTTACGAACTAGGACGGCACAAATATCCATGCCCGAGGGGGGATTCGAACCCCCGACCGTAGTGGCCGTGGAGACCGTGACTGGAGCGCCTCAGTCTCCTCGGCCACCGCGGCCGGCAGCTAAGATCTGTTCTATTCTGTAAGAAGGAAGTCAGTACCAAGTTAGAGGTACACCGCACAATCATTCGACCAAATTAGTTGTATGGGAGTGAAAACTGGTTTGATACAGGTTACCTTAGTAATAAGTTTGAAGTTACACATATGAAAGTAGAAAGGATCATTGGAGGTACTAATAGATGGGAACAATGACAAGATAAAGTCTATAATGAAAAAATGAAAGAAAAACTGGGAATGAGCACGATAGATGAAGCGGCTAGAGCAAAAAGGCTGAGATGGTGGGGTCACGTTACACGCATAGGGGAAAGTACTTCAAACAAGAATGGTTCTGACATAAGACGAGGCATCAATGTTAGCAATGTTTAGGGGATCATGGAGGAATTTTATTAGGGGCCTATGCTCCAGACTGAACGCTGAAAGGCGTAATCAGTGTTTGATGATGATGATCCAGGAATTCCTCGACAGAATAGTCAGCCACTAGGAAACTCTCCTGTTTAGAAATGAAAGTGCGTGGATTACTACTAACATTTGTTAATTCTTGTGGTACCTCTTTGAAAATTTGGTACAGCAAAATACTGCGCACGTTTCTGCACAAGTGTCAAGGAGGTGTGATCCAAATGCAGATTCGGTCTCCGTCTAGTATAACTGAATGAAGGCTGCTAACTCTCGGTAATAACTTTTTAACTACAAATGAGATCGAAGAAAATATGTATTGACAGGCCAGTGTCAGAATTCCCGCCTACTGAACAGGGTTCAACGAGAGGTTCGCGAGCTTTCTCCCGATATTGCTCTAAACTCCCATTTCTGCCTCAAAAATACTCTTATTGATCCAAAAGAGCTTCAACTAAAGTAACACCATACGTCATCGGCGAATGAAAATAACCAAAGAAGGCTACTTTTCTTGTTTAACCATCACTTCAGATACAGCTCTAATGGAAAGTAGCGCAGCATTTAGGTTTCCAACAAGATCCTGAATATAGGCTTCCAGGTAGCTTAACGCCTAAAAATTTGAACTGCTCGGTCTTACTTACCATATGCCCATTTTGTGTGATCAAATATTTTTATCTTCCAGTGCTCTGTCATACTGTTCTTTCGGAATAATATTGCCTATTGCGTCTTCATCTACCTCTTCCATTCCGAAAATATTGTCTCGAAGTTAATTTTTTTTTTTTTTTGGTCTCCAAACGTCTCTTATATTTTCTTGTTGGCTGTAACTACCTTTCACCTTGTAATTTGTACTCTAGGCCTTCTGCTTTCCATTTTGCACTCTCTGTCATTCTCATTTTTCGTCATCTGTACTCCACTGTGCCTGCTTCATTAATTGCATTTTCATATCTTCTCCCCCCGTCAATTAAATTTAGTATTTCCTGTGATATCCAAGGATTTTTTGTAGCTCTTGCCTTTCTACCTACTTGGTCCACCGTTGCCTTCACTATTTCATGTATCAAAGTTGTCCATTCATCCTCTACTGTTTTTCTTTCACCGCTCCTGTCAATTGTTGTCTAAAGCTCCCTCTGAAACTTTCGAGAACCTCAGGTCCCTGCAATTTATCCAGGTCTCTGAACTGTATCGGCTCAGTTGTTTCCTGTTTTACTTCTTGTGTATTTTCCTATGCCTCCTTTTGACTTACTGCCTCTCCTGATTCGACAGTTTTCATTTTCCGCCGTTCGATATTCGAAATCAGACGCCAACCACGTGTTGCCCTGCTATCTATTCTGCTTCGATATCCCGTCGATATATTTGCCGAGTAGGGCCAGGTGAGCAGAAGCGGGAGTGGCAATTGACTTTCAGAGAGAGAGAGAGAGAGAGAGAGAGAGAGAGAGAGAGAGAGAGAGAGAGAGAGAGAGATGAATGAAGGGAAGCCACTGTGCGGATGACCGAGAAGGACAAGACTGCGGCCAGTGTCCTTGCTTGTGGTTGGGTTGGTGGGTGGGTGGGTGGGATTACATTCTCAGAAGTCTGTCACCCCGGGTACGAAATGGGGCGTCGGTACCTGTCATGATTAAATTACCAACAGCTTAAGGTGACTCCCTGCTGAATATTTGAGTCTCTCTTGAATATTCTGCTGTGAGTCTGCCCTCTCCTGAAACTAGTTGGTAGTGTGGCACGCATCAAGTCGGAGAGTTTCTGTTTTTTCGGCGTGTTGTTGTGTTTATCGAGCGGGAGTGATTTATATGTTGCGGATCTTACAAAGCCTAATGCTGTTTAATTGGTGAAATAGCCGATTTCAATCGTGTAAATCAAGCTACTTTGTGAGAGTTCTTTTGTCCGGCTTGTACCCTCTCATGTCTTTGATACTATTCAGCGTGCGGGAGTAATTCGAAAGTTTTCTGTCTTGTTAATGCTCTTTTGACTGCTAAGAAATCCTGTTGTCTGGTTTGTATCCTCCGGTGTACTATTCAGCATACGGGAGCAATCTCTAAATACACAGTTTTCTCTATGTTGTTAATGTGCTTTGATTGGTGAGAACTTTGTTGTCTGATTTGTACCCTCTCGTGTCGTTGTTGCTATTCAGCCTTCGGGAGTAATCCGAGAATAGTAAATTTTCCAGTGTTATTAAATTTAATTGTATGCGGTCCACCACAATTCCTTTGCGCTGGAATTAGTCGGACCGTTACCGTCAGCTGTTTCAATAGCATTTCTCTCCGGTCGCCAGGAGCTTGTAATTCTGCCTTCTCTGCTCGGTGCATATGCATCCCGATTTCCATCTTCGTGGAGAACATTTCCAGATAGTGGCATCCTCCTCTTTTGTATTTGCTGTGACTCTGTATCCGTTGCCCCAAGGTTAGGTATGTAAAATGAAATAACTAAATAAATAAAATATAAAATCCACAGTAACGGATACCGTCATGCCCCATCATCGGGAGTGCTGCATAGAAAATTTATATGTAGCCTTTGAAATAGACTCTGCACATAACTTGTTTTTTATGGACTGTAGAGTAAAACTTATGAGACTGCAAAAAGGTAGAAAATGCAGGTGATGGAATCTGGACACATTAAAGGAATCAGAAGTAGTTGAGAGTTTCAGAAGGAGCATTACGTAAGGATTGACCGAAACAGGGGAAAGCAAAAAGGTAGACAAAGAATAGGTAGCTCTGAGAAATAGTGAGGGCTGCAGAGAATCATATAGGCAGAAGGACAAGGCCTGATATAAGTCCCTGGATAACACAGGAGATGAAAGGAGAAAATATAAAAATGCATCAAGTAAAGAAGCCAAAAGGGATTACCGAAGTCTGAAAAATGGGGTTGATTGGTTACGCAAGAGTGGCTTGAGGAGAAATGCAAGACTTACTAGGTAGAAATTAAACTGACACAAGTTAGTAAATTACCAAAAATGGACTTACGTAATTGTTAACTGTTAAATTTGTCAGATATTCGTACCGCGTAGAATAGACATTGAGCTGGCTTAAATATATTCCTCTCACCCACTTGAAATTTTCTTTGAAAAACATACGTAGGTACACCCTTCGGGCAGCAACAGGAAGCACAATATCAACGCAAATCCCCGAAACCCCCTGCGGCAATGTGGCCTCTACGCACTGAGGTCTATTGTGTGTCTCATTATAATCATGACACCGTTTAGCCCGCAGGAACTGGGCGGTGGAACATTAAATTTGGAATCGTAACGAACGGCGCCGAGTTCTTTTCACAGATGAGTCAAGATTTTGTGTTCATTTGGACGATAGTCTTTCCCTCATCTAGAGAAAACATGGAATTTGGAAATATAAAAACAACGATGGGTACGCTACAAGCTATCTTCGAATCACATGACACTGTAAGCAGAAACCCCTCCTAACCTTACGCATGCGCATACGCCACTCTCCGCCACGTCTTTTCAAACAGTTAAATATTTAATCAAAAGTCCGTTGTACACTGTAGACCGCCAGTACACCCGTGGATATTTTGATTATCAAATACGCCGGGAGAAAATCAAGAACCACAGTTAAATACTTGTTACAACGAAGAGGCTAAATTTCAATTTCCCTCAAAATCGCGACACATATGCTAAACCATCCATAGATATGTAGCAAGTAACAATAAAAAAGTCATTGTTGTTCCCATAACTGTTAAAAAGAAGATTGTGTTTAAAAAAAATTCCCTGCAGACGGTCTCGAACCTGCTGCCTCCGACGGCGGAACGCGATGCCGGTAACCACGCGGCTATTCTTGCTAGGTGGAGAGCACTGACTTCATTATTGTTCATGATCGGTTCTTCTGAAGGTTTTTACAGTTGGTGCATCTTTAATTTATAGTTAAAATATATTTTACGGAATATGATGTGTTTTTTTATTTATTTTACTTTATGTTATTTATTTATTTATTTCATTTCTATGTGCCAAAAACAAATATGAAGGACGGGTGTTGACTCCATGGAGGATTTGCCGTTGCGTAAGGCGAGATGCGCAGTAGTTCCATTGTCTTTGCTTCGGGACCATTTGTGTGTAACGCCAGAGCGAGTAGCCAGGAGCTGGCGTCTTTACCAGCTCCAACGCCAATGTAAAAAAAAAAAAAAAAAAAAAAAAAATAAAAAAAAAAATAAAAATAAAAAAAGGCGTTTTCCATCGTCCCTCCGTGCCGCGGGAGCGCCCAAATTCTGCCTCCAGGGGGTTCAGAAGAGTATTTGAACCTCAGTCGCGCATGCGCATGGCAGCGCTGCTACTCGTATACGTCCTGTCTCAGCGACGTAAAATGTTTCTCATGCGATAAAAGTACTTTGTGCATATAAAAGTATGAGAGAAGAACGAAACGAAGAATGATAGTATAAATAAATTTTTATGTAATTTATTTATTTACTCTTCTTTCACGACGAACTTTTTTCCGGGGGTTCACTGAACCCGTACGCGCCGCCACTGCTTGTTGGAGAGAAACATTAGCTCGCAAGTCCACGAGATCAGGCATGTAAGAGGAAGCCAACCGCCAATGCCGCACTTATTTGTGGGGCAGTGCAAGTGCTTGTGGATCTGGGGACAGGATTCATTCCTCCCAAACTTGCACAATGGCCTGCAGGTACCAGCACACAGCCCTCCCAGCTGTTTCCGGCCTCACGTGTCAGTCTACGGCAGATCGCTTAACAGTGAGCATATTATACTTTGTGCTTGAAGTTTCAGTGAGTAGAATGTAACTTCTGAAAGGTAACACTTTCGGATTTCAGAAATTGTTGAAAAGTGGTGCGGCGTGATTAACGTACAGCAATAAGGGTTGCAGCAACTCTATTAAAACAATTTCTATTGAGGAGCTTGATGTTGTGGACATTCAAGAAGTCCACAATCACGCATAATTACCTTCCAAGAAAATTCTGAGGCAAAAATTAATTTGTAATACGAAGAGAAAATGCAAGGAAGAAAGTTGGGGGGGGGGGATGATGGCCATTGCAGTTTTGTCCCCCTAAAACACAAAACAAACCGAAGAGAGTTGTGTTACTCATAATACATATCCTTGAAAGTCATTAAGGTGCATTTCCCATTTTCCTATTGCCCATTCAGGTAAATTTTCTTAGAAACTTCAGGTTTTCTTAACTTGCTTCTATTCATGCAATTTTGGCCAATTTGATGAGATTCGTACCCTGCCCTCCCGCTGAAAGTAGAATTTCTTCTTGTTGTTGTTCTCTGTTTACTATTCGGCGCTGTATCAGTCACACTTGTGTACCAACTGCTGAAAATGCTGCACGGATTTATTAATTGCCAGTAAAACGTAACCTTTAGATGGTAAGAACCAAAGTGATACTACTGTATATTTACTCTGACCGTAAAGTTTACTGGGAGTTCATTCTCACTCTACTGGACAACGTAGTAACAAATGCTTGAACATATGCGTGGCTGGAGTATTCCCAAAGGGCTGGCCTAAACTCTGGTCTCGGTCCGTCACAAGCTAGCTACCTGCTTAAATAAAACGGGTCACGGGAGCAATGAGTCCCGTCCATTTCCGGATCCTTGCGGGCTCTGTAGGAATGAGTCCCATTTTTGTGACCGCGGGAGGAATGGATCCTCCGCTCGTAGATCTTGGGGGAGGGAGGGGGGAGAGGATTGTTTCAAAACACATAGGGCGCGCCGCCATTGGCTGAAAACGTACCTCTTGCCGTCGCATGGTTGGGTCGCCTGGGCAGAAATGTTTACGAGGTGTTGTTGTTTTCTGTTTGTCAGTTCAAATCAAATGTCCATAAACCTAAGGGACCAGTCTGCTTAGGTGATCGGTCCCTAAACTTATAAACTACATTAAATAACTTATGCTAAAAGCGACACACGCGAACATGCCCGAGTGACGACTCGAACTTCTGTCGGAAGCGGCCGCGCAAATCCGTAACATGACGCCCAGAACACGCGGCCATTCGCGCGCGGCGTGCGTGTTGGTCGCTACATGTCAATGACATCTCATATCTAAACTGAAAACGTATTGGATCCTGCCGTTTGCTTGGCATTCACGATGACACGGCCGTCACGCAAGTGATATTTCGAACCTGTATTTCAGCTCCTTGTGATTTACTGTTCGTAACTTAAATTTTGCTATTGATTATTGAATGCCTCAGTTGGGCATGCGATATTTGTGCTTACAGTAATAAGTCTGCCTGCACTTCACGTGCACCTGCCACATTTGTCGTTCAAGTGACTTACTAAAGTTTCGTTTGCTGCATGCCTACCGCCTGGTAGGACGTCCCAGCCGATTAGCGAGCGCTTCTGACTGCCGGAGTGTTCGGTCGGTTACAACGGACCCTTTGGTGCCCGCACAGGCAATCACCACACAGGGAGTGACACGCCATAACAGTGACAAGAGAGCTCTGTATTTACACCCTAAAGCATCTAAACAGCAGGCCTTGAGAAAGAGTTACTACTGTATTTGAGATCTTAGTCGGTATTCTAAACTGCTGAAAACAATAAGGGGATCAGGTGAGAAGTCATACGCTATACATATATACGGTAAAGTTATTAAACATAAAGAGAGGTATTGAATTAAAATTTGTGCTGTGGCCGGGATTCGAGCCCTGAACCTCCTACTTTCTAGGTAGGCGCTTGAGACCATTCAGCTAACACAACATCGCAGCGAAAACGACTACACGGACTGTCTTAAAGCACGTCTCCCTCCACACCACGTTTCAATTCTGCCTAATGTTCTCTGTGAAATGCGTATCAAATTGCCAGGGTCTCCTACATTGGAATAGCACCCCTGCAAAGAACGCGAATGGGAACAATCTCGCCTTGTTCCTCAGGCCGAGGTGATATAAATATCAACAAATAATACAATTCCTTGAGACAACGTTGTCTCGTTATACCAAAGGTATGAAAGATAAGGAGAGGCATTGAATTAAAATTTGGGCGGTGGCTAGGATTCGAACCCGGGACCTCCTACTTACTAGGTAGGCGCTTTAGACCACTCAGCTAACACAGCATTTCACAGGGAACATGAGGCAGAATTAAAGTATGTGGTGTGGAGGGAGACGTACTTTAAGACAGTCTGTGTAGTCGCTTTGGCTGCAATGCTGTGTTAGCAAAGTGGTCCAAAGTACCTACCTAGTAAGTAGGAGGTCGCGGGTCCGAATCCCGGCCACATCACAAATTTTAATTCAATGCCTCTCCTTATGCTTAAGACCTTTGGTATAATGAGACAATGTTGTCTAAAGCAATTGTATTGTATGTTGATATTTATATGGTAAAGTATTTTATTCAGATATTGGTTACCGTTGTAATTTGTGTGTGATACAGTACGATATTTTGTTGTCTCAACTCTTTACTTGCGGTTTACAAAGCGTTTACTTAGAGCGAGGTACCATGGGGCAAAAGTGAGAAATTCGTTCTCTTTGCCCTCTAATACGGTATGTGATCACCTCAGATGGCCAGTACAGTTGCACACATGCGTAGTATGGACATTATTGGAATATCAGTCAGCTCTTGAGTCTCATTTGGCCATTCTTGCATGAGTGCAACATCCAGTAAGGCAACTGTTGTGGGAGGTGCTAGTTTGGCTGCAATGCGTCTGAACAAGCTGTCCTGTCCATTCGTTCAATTCTTTCACCTTCAAGCATGCTGTCCATCAGTGCACTTCTGTGGAAAAGTGCGTTATTATCCACCTGAAGAAACCCATCTCCTATGGCGCTAGCGCAGGACACAACTTCTGACCAGTCACAGCGCTTTTCTGAACGAAAAAGAGTTTCGTACGTCCACCAATACTGACTCCTGCCCACACCATTCTCCCACCGTTCCTGCACATAAGCAGACCTCGTGTCTGGACTGTGTATTTAGCATTCTGTCTGCATCTGTACGCGGTAACTTGTGCACTGAAGGTGCCTACTGCAATCTATTGCAATGCAATATGGCCCCCACACGTTTGTATGTGGAATTACTTGTCTACGCAGGCTTTATCCAGTTTGAGTAGCCGGCCGCGGTGGCCGAGGGGACTGAGGCGCTCCAGTCACGGTCTGCACGGCCACAACGGTCGGGGGTTCGAATCCCCCCTCGGGCATGGATATTTGTGCCGTCCTTAGGATTAGCTAGTTCATAAGTAGTTTGTAAGTTTAGGGACTGATGACCCCATAGTTAAGTCCCATAAGCTATACAAACATTTGAACAGTTTGAGTACACATATGGGTTCCCGCCACGTGCGATATAAGCTCGCCTGACGACGTTAATGACATTTAAGAGTCATAATATTGAACCGCGCAACGGATAACATTACAAACGCATCTGAAATAATTAAGATCCAATATACATACTCAAATGGAACGGATGCGTTACTCTGATATTTATGCTCCAATGCACCATTGCAGGCCACAGCAAAGACTTTAAGAATGGGATTACTAGTGCTGAATAGGGTCATATGAACATTTAGAAATTGCTTTGACACGTTTGTGGGATAAAATCATTATTTATTCACAAATTCTTTAAGATAAATAGTATGTCATGTTAATTTAAATGCAAATTTTTAGTATTAAAGAGAATTTAAATGCAACCTTTTGTTACTATCATCTGAATGGGCCTCCTAGCAGGTTCTAAGACATGGAAGCAAGGACTTTTTTCAGATTCCCCGCTATGATTTAACACATTCACACAAGGCATGCAAAGGAAGATTTACTACCGAGCCATCAAATTTGAATCCGCGCGGCCGTTGCGATCAAGGGGCAGCAAAAATATTAGTCGAGAATGGGATTTGAATTACTGATCTGCTGATTACTACTACAACATAGGGATGGCGGTTATCGCTGAAACAACCGGTTTTCGGTTATACCGGTTCTTTTCATCTCCAGTTTAACCGCACCGTAAAAGTTGCTCAAGATAACCGGTTTTTAAATAACCGGTTTTCGATTTTTTATTGCTATTATTTCCAGGAGAGTTCGACCGACACATATTTTGCGACCGAAACAGAAACCGTAATAGAATTTTCGGTTCTTCTAGTTTCGGCCGAAACAGAAACTTACGAAATTTAGTTAAAATTTAGGTACATTTACGTTATAAGACAAATCACTTGTTTGCCATATTTTGCAAGATCCCCTCCCAATACTACGCCTAGTTAGAAGTCCGTAGAAGACGATATACGAAGCATACAGATTTACTGGCCTAGTATTTCCATCCGGCAGTTGCGAATATTGAGCCGACCACTCCGTAAGTTGGACTTATGAGACAGCGCATACGAATATCTCGTTACATACTATATATATATATATATATATATATATATATATATATATATATATATATAAGTTACAGTCAGTAAATAAACTTCAATTAGTGCTGCAAAAGTATTTAGAAAAATAATATCACAGTTCCGACTAACAGTATGATTGTTGTCAGTGTAAATTTACGCAAATTGAACTAGGAAAGCTCTGTACCATATGATCAAAGAATGTTCAAATGGACGTGAGTTCTTATGAGACCTAAATGCTAGACCATACAAACTACTTAATCTAACTTAAACTAACTTACGCTAAGGACAACATACACACCCATGACCGAGGGAGGATGGAGGACTCGAACCTCCGACTGGAGCAGCCGCGCAGTCCGTGACATGGAGCCTCAGGCTGCACGGCTACCTCGCGAGGTACCATATGATTAATGTTACCTAAACCCATATTGGTTATTAAAAAAGCCCCTCATTTTCAAGGAATCACATTAATAAAACTTGTTAGCATAACAATATGATAATACATTAAAAGTTATTATTCCAAGCTTAGAGTACATCACTTACGTAATAGGTATAAGACTCGAATTTACCTTCTCTTCCAAGAAACATTTTGGATGCTTTCTCCTTAAATGACATAGCATGTTTGTAGTACCTCCACCCGTTTTCAGCTTTTTAAAGCAAATGGAGCATTGTATCCCACTGCTCCCGTACTTCTTCAAGTACTTCCACACTCAGGATGGTGCCATTTAAGACACAACCGATATCTGGCGACGACAGCAAGGAACTGCCGCATGACCAGACGGATGCAAGTCTTGTACACTGCCGGTGCACACGCGTCGTCTAATAGACCACGCCACACGGCAACAGGTGCATCGGTGCCTCAATAGCTGCCACGCGTTTGTTGCGCGTTTCTGATTGCCAGGATTGTACATAAATTATCACTGATCGCTTTTCTTAGTTACTGCGATATTTCACAGCAGTGGAAGTTTTAGGAATAGCCCTAAATATTGGGGTCTACTAGTATTAATTTTTTTTAATTATTTACAAAAAATAACACATTTTGAACCACTACTACAGGAAGTAGTCGTGCCGGTTTTTTTACCCGGTTCTTGGCAATAACTGGAAAAAACTGGTTACAACCGATACCAAATAAATACCGAAAAAACCGGTTATTCAAAACTAAAATACCGGTATCGGTTTTAACCGGTCGGTTTTTCCCATCCCTACTACAACATGACAGGGGATCACAAAATACCCGTCTAAGAGGTGAACGTATGCGATCAGTGTGGGCCCCACACAAAACACAAGTTACTGAAATTTAATTTAAAATAATTATCACCACGCTGAATCTACTCCTACTTATACGGATTTTGGGTATGATTACTTGAATACTTCACGTCTGACAACATTATTACTAACCCGTGGGCCTATCATCATAGCACACAATCATTACAAAGCAAACCTAACAAAATTTACGAAAATCTGCCAGTTAACACTAAATTGTACGTAATCACTATAATACTATTGCATGAGCACGGTAAGCACTTGCAACAGACCCTCTGTTACCAGACTTACTATGTACTGGCCACAACGTACACCCTGATCACAAAGAAAACCGTCATAATTCCGAGATTAATCCTCCACATTTATGCATTAAACAAATCGAAAACACACGAGGACCAAATTATGACTAATAAAAGACCACCATTGCACCAACTGAACTCACAAACTACAAGTTACCCATTTCGCGCACAAAGTCCTAGTTACAAAGAAAATCGCTGTAAATTTGAATATTGACCCTCAAAATGAATATGTACCCGAAACAACTACAAAAAACCCTTAAACGAACTAATACTTCCCATGATAATGCAACAAATAACCGACTTAGCAGCAACTTTAACCCACGACAAAGCACACACCATCTCGATCTGGTTCTATCACGTGAAATAATAATAATAATAATAAAAAGGTTTAAAATTGATACCTATTGATTACATCCCATAACAACCGGTGGTGAAAGCGTCACCATGAGCAACATTGCTGAAGATTCTCACCAAATCGTTACCAAAACCTCCGCCACACCAACAAGCAGCTCTCACGTCCGCACTCCACTAGGCCAGGAACCGTCCCCTCTTCAAATTCTCGGGGGCGGAGCGGCCTGATTGGCTGGACACCGACTGTCCGTTGCTCCACCGCCTTCAAAAATCTCTGGCTTGACCAGATCGACCCTCTACTCCAAAACTGAAACAAAAGCTTTGCTGCTAGGCAGTTCTTGCCACCACTAACTACATAGCCACAACCAAAGATTACAATATTGCCCATGTTACCAACACCCAAAGATATATTATTACATTCCACTCGCACTCCCTAGCACATAAGGATGGGGAAAATAGGAGAGTGACTTATGACAGGAAAGATATAAAATAAAGTGTACACCTTTGCCATCTCAGTTTCTACAATTGCTTTAACAGTCAGTAACACCTGCCACAAAGTGTTGAAAGCCATTCACAAGTGAATCAATTCAAATTTCATTCGTTAAGTTGACATAATGAGACATAAGCGCAATGAAACGAAATGACAGTCTCGTTTCAAGCTTGTCTCTTTATCGTAACAGATACATTTCGTTACAGTCACTTAACAGTGTAATCGGTTACTTACTGTGTTTTAGTGTTCATATTCATTTTTCATTATTGAAGAAAAATGAACAACGTTCAGTATCTTTTAGAAACTAATTACTCAGCTTTAAGCTTGGAACGAAAGTATGAAATAAAGAAGCTTGGTAGGCTGACGCCTAAGTTCGAGTTGAGGCAAGCGGAAACAAGCCGTGGTAAGACATTATGCAGATATTTTAACTAAAATATATCGAAAGGGGGGGGGGGAGGCAAACCTGGCGCGCTTTCAAATGTTCAAATGTTTGTTAAGCTTAAGGGACTTAACTACGGGGTCATCAGTCCCTAAACTTACAAACTACTTATGAACTACCTACAACTAAGGACGGCACAAATATCCATGCCCGAGGGGGGATTCGAACCCCCGACCGTAGTGGCCGTTCAGACCGTGACTGAAGCGCCTCAAGTCTCCTCGGCCACCGCGGCCGGCGGGGCGCTTTCCCCTAGCGCCAAGCGCCACTCTCAGAGGTGCGCCAAATTGTCTCTTTGGACGTGTTCTTTGAAATAGTGCCACAAATTGCCAAGGCTCTCCATGCTAGGGGTGCGGTGGTATAGTGGTAAGACGTCTGCCTAGTAAGCACGAAGGTCCGGGTTCGATTCCCGGCAGCATCACAAATTTTAATTCAATGATTTATCTTTAATGTCTTCGACGTGTTCGAGACGAAAACCAGTCTCAGGGTTTATAAATTTCTATTTATATTAATAATTACGAACAACTTATATTGGAAGGAACACACCGAAAATATTGTAGCGAAGGAAAAACCAAAGACAACCTGTCACTGTTAGAACAGAAGATGCAACAGTTCTACTGAAGAAACCTCCTACACGACACTTGTGCGTCCTGTTTTGGAGTATTTCTGTGCATTGTGGGATCCATACCAGGTAGGACTGACTGACAATTTAGAGAAAGTTCAGAGAAGGGCAGCTCATCTTTTATTATCAAGATAGAGGGGAGAGAGTGTTACGGAAATAATGCAGGAGTTGGGGCGGAAATCATTAAAAGAAAGGCGTTATTTGCTGCGGCAAGATCTATTTGAGAAATTTCCTTCACGAAATTTCTCTTCCTAATGAGAACATACATTGTTACATCTACCTACATAGAAAGACATGTTCATCATAATAAAATACATCAGGTCGAAAACGAAAAGATTTGGGTGTTCCTTTTCCCCGCGAGCTATTACAGAATGGAACTGTAGAGAAATATCATAAAAGTGGTTTGGTTGAACCCTCTGCCATGCACTTGATTGTGACTAGCAGAGTATCCATGTAGATGTAGATGTAGAATGCATGACTGAAGGAACAGACACTACCTCTGTGAAATGGAATACAAGAAATCTATTTACAATTACGAATATGAATCAACATCAGCTGTACATCGTCTTGCACATTTATTGCATTAATTTAACAGATGCAGTGACTACAGTGCCTTAAGGGCATTTGCATTTGTCCCATTGAGAAACACGGACACTGCATATCGTATTGAAAATTCCTAGCCGAGCACATTGAGGCACTATGCTCCGATGCGCAAGGCCGTTCCGTGTCGGGGGTTCAAATCCTTCCTCGGGCATGGATGTTTGTTTTTTTCTTTAGTATAAGGTAGTTTATAGGTAGGTTGTAAGTTTAGGGACTGAGGACCCCGCAGTTAAGGCCCATATAATGACACGTTTTCCTTTCCCCGATATTATCAGAGAAAGTTTTGTATTTTTATATTATTTCGGCATGTTAAAATAATTATCTATGAAAGTCAGAGAAAGAAAATTTAGGAACAACACTTTCAATTTTTTTTGTAAGAAAGAAGACACTCTTGCTTTGTACTTCGTAGCGATAGCATCTTGCAGACTGGAGCTGTACTTTAGTATTTTTTATGTGGCCGCTATTATGTACATTCAGGTAAATATATGTGATGTGCGCGTATCTTAAATTTATAAATAAACCCTCCACCTCTCACTTAAATTCGCACTTATGAATTTTTATTAATAATTTTGCCCTATCCTCCCTCCGCTCATAATGTCTTTTTTCAGCCTTGTTGAAACACCGCAACAATGGATGGCATAGTTTTTAGTTAATATTGAATGGTGATATTTCGTGTAGCCTGCCAGTCTTGTTTAAAAAAATTTATTCCATAATATTATCATTTACTGGCAATAGAACCTGCAGTCGATTTTCTTGTAAATTTTTAGAAGTCCGATGTATTTGACTTACGTAATATTCCTATCCGATTTACATCATGTTACTTATCTTACTTTACTGTTTGCTACACGAGTCGTAGTTTAATATTGACGAACTGCCATCCACTGTTCGGCGAGTGGTTATCATATTATTAAAATTTCATCTACAGCCAAATTTCAACCACCGATGGATCTCTTGTTAAAGGTAACTGCTCGTCGATTCTTTTGTAATGTTCTGCCTGCACAACACTCCACCGTTAATTAGCTTGCCATTTCATTTAAATGCATGTAATAATTTTTCCAATTTTTCTTCCGTAATTTACTGATTGGGATCTTTCATAGCCTCTAACTTCAATCCACTTCCTTCTGTAAATTTGTTAATCTCCTAAATTAATAGCCAGGCTGGAACATTATACCCACAAACTTAGCAAATGTTTGAACATTTTTGAAAATTCCTGAAAGTCGAAGGAGTAGCAAATGTGTCTCAAGTTCAAACTTTGTCACAACCTAGCACACCGGAGGAGAGAGGCAGAAACGCCCGGTCACGCGAGACTTCTTAGAGCTCCTTAGGCAGCATTAGAATACACCAAAATGCAAAATTAAACAACACAGAGTATGATATTTCCATTCAACATTACTATTTGGTCATCCTTAGATGAAACCAAACACGTTTTGCAAGGCAAACAACATCTAGAACGAATAACTTCAAGAAGAATAACACAAGGTACAAATAAGCAAACTAGCATTAGGTATCGCCTTAGCCCAGGTTCGTATTTATTCCGTTCATATATTAGTCCATTTCATTCTCTCTCCCCCCGTCACTCGTCTCGTGCCCCATAAATTCGTGTTCATACAGCTCAATCCTTATGACGTCATTTCTCCTAAATATTATGTCTTATTGTAACGGAGTCGATTGTTCTATGGCAGGAGTTGCTAAGTGTGATAGTTCTAAATTAATATATATATATATATATATATATATATATATATATATATATATATATATATATATATATATATTTAGGACAGCAATTAATTATCTTGGGTCGCCACCATATTTATCCAAAATATGGAAAATTAAAATGTTACTGATCAGCTATGATGTGATCATATATTCAAACATATAATAAATATTCCTACTCTAGTGCAGTGTATTAGTTGTACCAAACAAAAAAAGTACTTAAAATTATTGGTAAACTGTGGAATTTAACTATTCTGTTTCCCCTCCAAAATAGTGAGAAAGGAACGTTCTTAAATGAAAGACGATCTGCTCAAAATCAATTTATTATAATTAAACATTCAGATGACATTTCCTATCATGTAAAGCAGATAATGGTATTCACACAATTTTTTACAAATGTTAAAACATAGAGACACAAAAAATGATTGGCTGAGTCAAAGGTCGGAGGTTTTGCAAAACAGAATGCTATTAGATTGGTTATACAGGGACTTGAAATTATCGTTAACCCTAAGCTCCCCAGAGTAAATAGATAGATCTCAAAAGAATAAAATAAGGGACAGAATCCAACAAGTCTGATTCATATAACCCTCCAGCAAGTGCGTCACCTTACCCACACAGATGATCATTGACGG
This sequence comes from Locusta migratoria, assembly GCA_026315105.1. NCBI lineage: Eukaryota > Metazoa > Arthropoda > Insecta > Orthoptera > Acrididae > Locusta > Locusta migratoria. Next base: position 102,694,420 of record CM048750.1, on the reverse strand, counting down.
CAGCGTCTCAGGCTCGCAGGCAGCAGGCGGTGGGAGCGGATGAGCTGAAATTTTTATCCGACCGTAATTGCTGCGACCTGTTAAGCAGGGTCGACGTGTAACTTAACACAGCGTCACTGGCGTCGGCATCGCTAGGCAGGTGCTGTGCGATTCTATCACGCTAGTAGACTAATCAATATTTTGCATAAGTGACACAAAGGCCACTTGGCACAAATCGATCAGTCACTTGCGTAATAAGATCTGTAAAAACAATGCCCGATTCCCAAAGGCGCGTATGCTCAAATAGAGACTTCTAGCAAAACGAAAACTAAACTGTGGCCGCTCACAGCGTAACCACAGGACAATGTAACGTCCGCGAAATAAACACAAGTTCTACAAGGTCCGAATCTTCTGAATCACACACAAGTCTAACCAGAGGACCGTTTAAGACGATGTCCCCGCGAATCTAAACGGAGTATTCCGTGTCTCCCGAGGTCCGTACACTTCGGACACTCAAACAGGAGACTAGCGAGGTCCGTACACTTCGGGCGCTCTGCCGCAGCTCACGGCAAGTGACGGCGGCCACACCCACGCGCGAAAAGACGCACAAATATCTGCTAGCGGCTAATAGTCAGCCCAATCGGATGGCGTAGCGCCGTTGACAAATTGTTTAGCTGTCATTCTAAAATGATTTGCCGAATCAGGACGCGTTCTCTGCGGCTGCCAAGAGGCTCCGCCCACGCCACCAAAGCTTCCCGCGGATTTCACCGTTCCCAGGGTGAATGCTCTGCAAGGAATTTCAGCTTGCTCCTAGCTACGGTCACACGACCTAAAAATGTTAACGTTGTGCTACATATACAGCCGCTGGAACCAAACCCCTGGGTCGCCAGACGGGCAGAAAGCTTTCCTCTCAACCTAACCATTTGTCAAACTCTGCTGCTTTCTAGGAAGTTATTTTTAGATAACGCCTAAGGGCAATACGTCTCCATAAACAGCCCAGGGCCCAGAGCACTCTGCTATTGTTTGTATCCGGCAAATTCCTCTCTTGGGAAACGGCCGAATGACTAAAAAGGCACTCCCCGCTATCGCCCACCGTAAACCGCGGGCCAGCAGTGTGTAAAGCGTTCCACACACTCTAAAAAAATTCTGCCAGGTATACTCCGCCGCCTGTAACGTCGGCGCCAAACAGGTCAAGCCAGCCCCTCTCGTCCTTCCCCGAAGGCGATCGAAAGTTGGTGGGAGGGGGAGACCCCCAAGAGCATCTCTGCTCTGCGTGGCCTGACCGTGCCCAACACGTAAAACCACTTTTTTAGCAGCAAAGCTGCGCCAATAAACATTAAAATCCCGAAATTTTCATATAAACATAAAATGTACTACAATCCCAGGAGCCCATCGCCCCTGATGTGTCCCCAAACGCACAGAAGTAAAAATAAATAAAGATCTACAAAGAAAAATGTTACATATTTCAATAATTAGCGTAAACAGAAAGGTACAGTACCACAAGGTTAGTGTGAAAAATAGAATAATTACAGCCCCCATCTCACATTATAATAATATAATTTTGTACGAACTTAGAGTGGGATGTTAGGAAAAGGTCTCAGAATGTGTCGTGAATAGAATTTATAGCAGCGATGTAATAAATTACATTGTCATGCCTTATGAATTGGTTTTTCATACATTTCACTGGTTGTAATGTCATATCCCTTGAACTATGTCCCATAATGTGATATAGAAGAGAAACTATATTCAGTACCACATATGTATGTTGCCTGTAGAAAGTCTCACGAACGTTAAGTGTAGCAGTAATAAATTGCGACCCCATGCGGTATTACGTAGTTCTACTGCATAACAGCCTGGAAGTAGTAATTAATGAACTTTTTCACAATCATCACATTGTTGAAGTTGTCAGGCTTCTTAAACATTTGAATATATCTTCAGTGTTTTCTCCAATCCGATAGGTGCTCTCGTTCTCAAACAGTGTAGACTAAAATCTCGTTATTCACGCGTTGTATGATCTGACAGGTTTTTGTGACTCGTACTGTTTATGGCGTCATATCTTCTTAACGATGTGTTTCAGGCGGATTTTACCTCGATAACGATTATTTTCGGACGACAAAGAGTAATCGTATCAAATTTGGTTGAAATTGGTCAACTAGTTTGGGAGGAGAGGTAGAACATTGTCGCAGAATGTTGATTTTTCTTTCTTTCTTTCTTTTGGATATTTCATTGTTCATGACGTCGTATCCCTTGTGTATCGTACGTCCTGGCACTCATTCAGGACAATTTTTCAAATCTACCTTCGACCATCCAGATTTAGTTTTACTGTGATTTCGTTAATCAGTCGAGGTAAATGTCGGGATGGTTCCTATGAAAGGACACGGCCAATGCCTTCCCAGTGCACGACCGATTCCTTTCCTATTCTTATACATAAATCCAGCGTGAGCTCCGTCTCTAATGAGCACGATGTCGACGGGGTGTTAGAAAGGAATATGTGGTAGTAAGGAATATGTGTATCAAGTTTGGTTTTAATTGATCCAGTAGGTTGAGGTGTGGAACATACATACATACATCGATCGATACAGAAATAAATTTATATAAATAAATTATAATGATGTATTGGGATGAAAAACCTTCACGGGCATTGAGAGCTTACTGCTTTTCTTAACCAGAGTGTCATTCTGGACAGCAGCTAACGCAAGGCATGCTGTCAGAGAACATTTAATTCTGCGGTCTATAAATGATAATAAGCTTCACGATTAAACCTATCCAACCGCCTTTCAAAGTACAAAGCAGGACTAACAATTACAGGTAAGGCATTCGGAAGGATGGTGGTTCAAATCCACCTCTGGGCATTCATATTTAGGTTTCCCGTGATTTCCCTAAATCACTCCAGGCAAATCTACATCTACATCTACATACATACTCCGCAATTCACCGTAAGGTGCGTGGCGGAGGGTACACTGTACCACTACTAGGCATTTCCTTTCCTATTCCACTCCCAAATTGAACGAGGAAAAAAAGAATGCCTATATGCCTCCGTACGAGCCCTAATTTCTCTTATCTTGTCTTTGTGATCTTTACGCAAAATGTAAGTAGGCGGCAGTAAGATCGTACTACACTCAGCTTCAAATTCCGGCCCTCTAAATTTACTTAACAGAAATTCACGAAAGAACGTCGTCTTTCTTCCAGCGATCCCCAATTGAGTTGCCGGAGCATTTCCGTGACACTCGCGCATTGGTCGAACCTACCGGTAACAAATCTAGCTGCTCGCCTCTGAACCGCCTCTATGTCTTCCTTCAAACCGATCTGCTGCGGGTCCCAAATACTTCAGCAATACTCAAGACGTCGTCGTACAAGCGTTTTATACGCGGTCTCCTTTACAGGTGAAGTACATCTTCCCAAAATTCTCCCAATAAACCGAAGTCGGCTGTCCGCCTTACTCACAACTGTCCTTACATGCTCGTTCCATTTCATATCGCTCTGCAATGTTACGCCTAGATATTTGAACGACGCGACCGCATCAAGAAGCTCACTACTGAGGCTGTATTCGAACATTATAGGATTGTTTTTTCTACTCATGCACATCACCTTACATTTTTCTACATTGAGAGCTAGCTGCCATTCTTCGCACCAACTAGAAATTTTGTCTAAGTCAACCTGTATGCTATTACAGTCAGTTACAGACGACACCCTCCCATACACCACAGCATCATCAGCAAACAGCCGCAAATTACAACTTACTCTGTCCATCAGATCATTTATATAGATAGAAAATAATAGCGGTCCTATCACACTCCCCTGGGTCACGCCTGACGATACACTCGTCTCTGATGAACACTCGCCGTCGAGAACAACGTACTGCGTTCTATTACTTAGGAAGTCTTCCAGCCAGTCACAAATCTGTGAACCTATTCCATAAGCTCGTATCTTCGTTAGCAGTCTGCAGTGTGGCACCGCGTAGAACGCCTTTTTGAAGTCGAGAAAAACACAATCCGCCTGTTGCCCTTCGTCCATGGCTCGCAAGATGTCATGTGAGAAAACGGCCAGCTGAGTTTCACATGAACGATGTTTCCTAAACCCGTGCTGATTCATGGAAAGAAGCTTTCCCGTTTCAAGGAAATTTACTATATTCGAACTGAGAATATGCTCCAAAATTCTACATGAAACCGATGTCAACGATATTGGCCTGTAATTGTATGGGTCAGTTCTCTTTCCTTTCTTATACACGGGAGTCACCTGCGCTTTTTTCCAATCACTAGGAACTTTGCGCTGAATTAAAGATTCGCTATAAATGCAAGCTAAGTAGGGGGCCAATGCCGCTGAATAGTCTTTGTAAAACCGAACTGGTATACCATCCGGACCAGCAGACTTTTTCGTATTTAGCTCTCTCAGCTGCTTCTCTACACCGGAAATACCTATTGCTATGTCCCCCATTTCGGAATTAGTACGTTGATCAAATGATGGTATATTTGTGCGGTCCTCCTGCGTGAAAGATTTCTTAAAGGTTAAATTTAGAACTTCAGCTTTCCGTTTGCTTTCTTCTATTACTGCCCCGGAATGATCAACTAGTGACTGGACAGTGGGCTTTGACCCGCTTATCGATTTTACATAGGACCAGAATTTTTTCGGGTTCTCGGAAAGATCTTTTGCTAAGGTATGGCTGTGATAATTATTGTATGCTTCACGCATCGATCTTTTTATAGACGCACGAATCTCTACTAACTTTTGCCTGTCATCATTTGCGTGTTCTTTTTTGAATCGAGAGTGCAACAGCCTTTGCTTTCTCAGCAGCTTTCTAACATTATTATTATACCACGGTGGATCTTTTCCATCCTTAATCGTCTTTACTGGCACATATTTCTTTAACCCTTCATTAACAATGCATTTAAATTTAGTCCACAATTCCTCTACATCCATAGTCCCAGAATTAAACGATGCCCATTCATTTTCTAAGTGCGATCGTAACATTTGCTTGTCGGCTTTTCCCAACAAAAACACGCTCCTAGCCTTCTTGACTGGTTTATGAACTTTGGTCACCATCGAAGCTATGACGATATCATGATCACTAATTCCTGTCTCTACACAGACATCGTTAATAAGGTCAGGCCTTTTTGTGGCTATAAGGTCTAGAATATTTCCATTGCGCGTGGGTTGCCGGTTTAACTGCTCAAGACAGTTTTCGGCAAATACCGGGATGGTTCCTTCCAAAGGACACGGCCGATTTCCTTCCACTTCCTTACGGAAACCTTCCGATCGTAAGCTCCGTCTCTAATGATCACGCTGCCGACGGGATGTTAAACTCCAAGCTTTCAATTACAGGTAAGGCAATATGCGGCAAATCCAAGGCAACATATCTCGTTATCATGTCATATAATGTTGGTACACCCAGAAAGTTCCTCACATCAGCCTCTGATAGGTTACATGACGTTTAGAAAATAGCAAACTTATCAACAAATATCGGTCACTTACTGTAATTTTAGAATTTGAAGGAAACCTGGCAACAGTTTTATATTTTTGATTGTCTTTATGCACTTGTATAAATTGGAGGTGGATATGTTTAACGTACATTGATATACAACTAGCTAAAACCCGGCGTTGTCCGGGTATTTATTTATTTCTGCCATTTTTCAGGTATATATTTATTTGTGTAAGGGCTGTTTGTCTGTAAAATCTCTTGGGAATACAATTAGTAGTAAAGAAGTAATAGATTAAAATTTGGTGTGTGATGTGGCGGTTTTCAATGAACGTTACTGTTTGTGACCATATCTCGTGAACTATATGTCGTACTGTGATGCAATGTAGTAGGTACACTCAAGTACATGCCTATATATTGTCTGTAGAATTTCCTGCGGCTACAATTTGTAGTGTAGAAATTATAAATAGTAACGTCATACCGAATGCCGTAGTTTTAGTCCCTGACCAGCGGAACGTTACTGTTTACGTTCTCATATCTCATGAACTACGTGTCGGAATGTGATACATTTAGAAGGTAAGCACAACTATATACATGTATACTGTTTGTAAAATTTCCTGTCGCTACAATTTGTAGTGTTCAAACTATAAATTGTAACGTCATACCGAGAGCCGTAGTTTTACTCCATAAACAACGGAAAAGTAGTAAGCGAGAAACTTTTCTCCTTTCATCATTTTACTATGGTTGCCAGCGAGAAAAAGTTTAATAAAGGTTTGAAATTATGTTTAAAGTTTGTTGCAAGTCGCTAAGTACTGTCATTCTCATACAGTGTACTTCGAAAGTCTCGCCGCATTATATGGCATTTTTTGCGATTTCTACTGGTTATGACGCCATATCTCTTGAACCATGTGTCGTATGTGGTTCTTACTCTTATGACAATTGTTATCACACGTAAGGAATATGTGTGCCAAATACGGTTGAAATCGGTTCAGTAGTTTAGGAGAAAATGAGCATCATTGTCACTTAATGCAGCAGTTTTCCGGGAATCTCATTGTTTATGACGTAATATCTCGTAAACTATGTGTTGCACGTAATTCGCACACTTACGGCGACCGTCCTCATGGATTGAAGCTTACGTGTACAAAATTTCATAAATATTGGAACAAAACTGTAGATTTGTATGTAACACGTACAAATATACGGACACTCTGCTTTATATATTAGAAGATTTGTTAATATATAATTTGCATATTACTACCAATGAATTGGTAGAAGTCATTTCTGAAGAGTACGTACAATCCTTCATTCAGTTACCTCTACCAGAAATTATCCTAGCAGCAGAGTTTTAAAGAACTAACGAAGTCCGATGAAATTCAGGTCAAGAGCTACAGCAAGACATACAGGTCAAAAGAGATATCTGGTCATCTTGTGGAAATATCCAAAGAAGTCGTGAACGTACAGCGCAGAATTACAGACGCTACCCATGTGTACGGAGAATATTACGTTCTACAGTGCAAGTAAGACTTTAATGTCTCATGTAGATGAAAAACGACCACTCTCAGAGACAAGCGATAGCGTATTTGTAAGCGTTAAGCGTAAGGCAGTATAAAAATGGTCAAATGTTTGTACAGCTTATGGGACTCAACTACGGGGTCATCAGTCCCTAAACTTTCAAACTACTTATGAACTAGCTTATACTAAGGACGGCACAAACATCCACCGCGGCCGGCGTCAGTATAAATTTGAAAACTCAGTAAATCACTGAATAATGTAGGTAAATAGGTAGAAATTTGCATACATGCTTGGAATGACATGGGGTTTTATTAGAACCAATAAAGATAACAATAATAAAACAAGGTATTGCTAGACGCGTGAAAGATATCTTGCGCGTGTTGTTTGGTAATGATCGTGTGCTCAGCCGGCACTTTCGTCATGCTTGGCCTCCCAGGTCTCCAGACCTCAGTCTGTGCGATTATTGGCTTTGGAGTTACCTGAAGTCGCAAGTGTACCGTGTTCGACCGACATCTCTAGGGATGCTGAAAGACAACATCCGACGCCAATGCCTTACCATAACTCCGACATGCTTTACAGTTCTGTTCACGACATTATTCCTCGACTACAGCTATTGTTGAGGAATGATGGTGAACATATTGAGTATTTCCTGTAAAGAACATCATCTTTGATTTGCCTTAATTTGTTATGCTAATTATTGCTTTTCTGACCGGACATTTGTTGAACTTTTCTTTGTTCTAATAAAACTCTGTGTCATTACAAGCATGTGTGTCAATTTTTACCTATCTATCTACATTATTCCGTAATTTATTAAGTTTTCAAATTTTTATTGACTTTTTGATCATCCGGTATATATAATGTGTAAATCAGTTCTTGAGGGTTAGTCCCGCTAAAATAAATGATTTGAACAGTCTGAATATTTCTTTTATGTTTATTTGATTTGATACAGTCTTACTTAGACAATAAATAAATAAATAAATAAAAAGGAAAGGAAAAGAAAAGAAAAGAAAAGAAAAGGGAAAACCTAATGGAGCAACTGAAAATGCAAACAATGGAATGGTAATTTTGGCATTGCCACTTACGATTAGATTCATATTTTACGCATTACCATGCCGTTCATCCGAATGTCATAAAATTTTGCACACTTAACATTCAATACAAGCTGCACCGCGCTGTCTACATAATAATTCGTACGGTTCAAGGCGGACGGGAGGATATCTTGCTTTAGAATTTAATGCCGTTTGATCGATAAACACGAAAGCTGGCATAAATATGTAATTTTTCACATATAGGGGAGGGAGACAAGAGAAGAGGGTTGCAGACAGCGGGGAAGGAAGAGACAGGGTTGGGTATAGAACGAGAGAGAGAGAGAGAGAGAGAGAGAGAGAGAGAGAGAGGGAGGGGGGGGGCAAGGAGGAGGAGACAGAAGGAGATCGACAGAGACAAAGAGAGTAGGGGAAAGTACACAGACTAACCGAATATTGGACTGAATCAATACTCGTGCAAGGCCAGAGTCTCATTTAATACAGAGAGAAGATTACGATAGTGAGAAGATTAGATAGAGGCATATATGTAAGAGCATCACTTCAGACCGGTTCATTTTTATGTTGTGTTCGTAATTCTCAGGACAAGGTTGGTATGAAAGAATTTTTTTTTGAAAAACCTACATAAAATTTGAGAAATACTGAAAGTACGTCTTACATTGTGATTTTGAATGATCTCAATAGTGGAATATAAACACTTTCTATTCAAGCTACTGCGAGAAAGAACATGCAAACCTGTGCTGTAAAAGTGTGTGGTTTTGTTTTTCTTTACGCAGTCATTTGTAACAGAGAGCAGCGAAGATGCATTTAAGGCTAATTTTATAGTCCTACCTGTTCGTAGATTAGAACCGTACAAAATATGGTCGTAAACATTACTATCTTTTCAGATACCGCAGCTTGAAAGTTCTCTCTAAAACCCCGTGCAGTTATGATACCAACCGATTTACCCACTCGTTTCGACTTCTGTTCCCAATTTCCTTTTAATATTATAGCAAATAAAGTCAGAGGTGGGGGAGGGGCACAGAAGAGGGCATCAAATGGTAGTAAGGAAAAGAGGGCGGCTGTAGACGTAAATAGAAGGAGGGGGGAGACGGGAGATTAGAGATAGAGAGAGAAAATTAGGAGAGGGGTGTATATCCAATTCCCACACGTCCACGGTGAACTATATGAAATAAAATGGGCGTAATATCTGAACGGTTTATGTTAGGACGTCTAAACTCCATGGATGGTCGCGGTGTATGGTAGGAATTACTATTCTCCTGCGCACATGAATATGGTTCCCTTTAGCGATGAAGTGTATTCTCATTTGGGTGAGTTCGACAATAGGAAAAATAGGCGCATTTGCTGGAAGTGGATTCCGCATTTCTCGTCGGTAAGTTTCTTCACCCTGAAGGGGTGATTGTGCGATGTGCAATGCCCACTCATGGAATAATCGGTTGCGATACTTCTTGATGGCATGGTGACTACCAAACGGTAAGTGAAAGTGCTGGAAGAGGAATTCATCGTGAAACGTGTCCATAAAAATGATTTTTGTTAGAAAATGTCTAATATTGTGCCTCCTGTTTTGTATCGAGTAACTTGCTTGCAAGAAAATGTATAATATCGCTTCTACTGTATGTATCGATATGTGTACTTAACTCTGTGAAGTTTCATCTTTGGCAAATATCATGTATTGCATAGCATTGTAGCTCGCACTGAGAGAGAGTAGCACTAGTGGTTCAGCTCGCTTAGATAGCGGTTGAGTTGTGTGTATAGCTCCGATGTAGAGCAGAGGCTGCTTTGCCAGCAAGTCTGAAGTTGTATTATGTAGGTAATGTAATGCTGATTATTAATAATAAGTAACTTGACCTTTCTTTCCTGTTTCATTTACGTAGTTAGAAAATTAACCTACTTCCTTCATTTGATAATTAGTTATTAGTGGATTTAAAGTGCAGTATTGATTTAAATAATATTGTTGAACAGATTTCGTTATTGGTGCCACAGTAAATGATAGTTAATTGACTATGATACTAAATTTCAATAATCAGAAACTGATCTGCATAAAAATTCTCACGGTCAAGCATTAAGTAAGTGGTTTGTGGTTTTTTTTAATATCTTTCTCGCAGTCAAAATTTTTGAGTATAGTCAGTGTCTGTTTCAAATGGTGACTTGTCACAGTTGTTTTGTGTTTGAAATATCCGTTGCGCACATAATCAGTTATCATATCAGGGCCATAATTAAACCAAATTGCAGTGTTAATGAACAATTTGTTGTCTGATTTAACGATAGGTTCAACATCCACAATACACACACAGCTTTTATCTGGCGTCCCTGCCAGGATTCGAACCTGGAATCAGTCTGTTGTGCTTAAGCAGTATAAGCACTACTGTTGCTCGAAATCTTTGTGGATTGTGTAGTGTGAGGATACGTTGAAGATGACTATCGTTTGCAATGTATGTGAACTTGGAAAGTCGAAATATAAATGTCCGGAGTGTCTGATTCCTTATTGTTCTCTTGACTGCTGGAAAACTCATAAATCGTCATCAAGCCTGTTGTATACAAACAACTACAGCGTCGTATTAATTTGGTACATACAGCAAGAGAAGATAATTCTGAATCAACATCAGAAGATTCCAGGTTCGAATCCTGGCAGGGTCGCCAGATAAAAGCTGTGTGTGTATTGTGGATGTTGAACCTATCGTTATCAGACAACAAATTCTTCATTAACACAGCAATTTGGTTTAATTATGGCCCTGATATGATAACTGATTATGTGCGCAACGGATATTTCAAACACAAAACAACTGTGACAAGTCACCATTTGAAACAGACACTGACTATACTCAAAAATTTTGACTGCGAGAAAGATATTAAAAAAAAACCACAAACCACTTTCTTAATGCTTGACCGTGAGAATTTTTATGCAGATCAGTTTCTGATTATTGAAATTTAGTATCATAGTCAATTAACTATCATTTACTGTGGCACCAATAACGAAATCTGTTCAACAATATTATTAAAATCAATACTGCACTTTAAATCCACTAATAACTAATTATCAAATGAAGGAAGTAGGTTAATTTTCTAACTACGTAAATGAAACAGGAAAGAAAGGTCAAGTTACTTATTATTAATAATCAGCATTACATTGCCTACATAATACAACTTCAGACTTGCTGGCAAAGCAGCCTCTGCTCTACATCGGAGCCATACACACAACTCAACCGCTCTCTAAGCGAGCTGAACCACTAGTGCTACTGTCTCTCAGTGCGAGCTACAATGCTATGCAATACATGATCTTTGCCAAAGATGAAATACACATATCGATACATACAGTAGAAGCGATATTATACATTTTCTTGCAAGCAAGTTACACGATACAAAAAAAGGAGGCACAATATTAGACATTTTCTAACAAAAATAATTTTTTATGGACACGTTTCAATCGTCACTCTCCAAAGTAGTCTTGATTTCGACAAGAGGTGGTTTATGCAGGATGGAGCTTTACCCCCCCCCCCACCACCACCCCCCGGCCCCACTTCATCACTTCATCGAAGGAACTATACTGGAGGAGCGTTTCGGGGACCATATTCTATCTCTGGAATACCCAGAAGCGATGGGCCATATTCCCTGTATCTGAAGACATGATTTTTTAAACTGAATAACACCCAAATTTATTTATTCTCGTTAGTCTTAAAACTTTTGTCGTTTGACGCCTCGATGTACAGAAAAAAAACCGATAAATAAAGCAGCTACTGGTGTTATCGAAATTGAAGTTCGCTCATAGCATATGGTGACTTTAAGGAATGGCACAGGTAAAGCTAGAGTTAACACTGTCTGGTTAGGAAGCAGAGAGAAGTGTTGAAGTTCTTCAAAGTGACGAAATCAGTAGTAGCCAACAGAAGCCGAGCAAAGAAGATCCAGAGTCCAAGAGAGTTCTTAGCTGCAGGGAGGGTAATCTTCTTCCGAATGCGGGTCCTCTCAGTGGCATACGGAGGCGAAATGACGCTGTTTTTTGTTTTCTTTTTATTTTTCTTTAATATGCTTCACGCTCCTGTGGGGCAGGCTGGCAGCCGCCTCGGCGCCGCCTTAGTAGGAATTTTTAAATAAAACTAAAAATAAAACAAAATAAAAACAATAAAAAATGTAAATAAAAATCTTTAAAATATTTATTATCATGTATAGACCACATTTACTAAACTGACACGTTCCACATCATTACAAAATGTCGTATATATGATCTATGGAACAAGTATTAATCTAATTAATCTAATCTAATCCTTACAACCGAACGATTGTACAAATAGCCGAGGAGAAACATTATATACACAAGGTGATAAAAAAACGTAGATAGCAAACGTACAAAAGGGATATAGGCGAAAAAACGAGTTAAAAACGGCGCAAAGTACATACAGAGTCAGTTAAAACGGTGCCACAGTGAGTAAAAGCAATGAAGTAAAAACCAACACTGAAACGGTGACGAAAACAGAGACACTGAGTAAAGTACCACAAGCAACACTGGGTCTATCGTGTAACAGCGATTGCAGACACTTAAAGAAACCACTTAAGACACTAACACCACATTACTGTACACTGATATTATGTCGCTGGGGCCGGCTGCTTACCTAGATATAGTCAGCTGCAGCCAATCAGGTGCGAGAGTAGTGACACTTTGTGCAGTGCTGTGTTGTAGCAATGTCTGTTTGCTTCTAGCTCCACCTGCAAGAAGTATTGCACGTTAGATATGTTGATGTTGTTGTTATTCTTGGCGTACCCGGAAATGGCTAGACTTCGTGTTTGGATGTGTTCAGCTTGAGGTACGCCTTCGGTGTAGACTGCCAGGAACACCTATCCGTTAAGTGGTTTGGTGACCTATAGGGGCTATTCTGGAGCCGGCGTAACACATGCGACTCATTTTTGTGCCTATATAAACTCCTTAATGCCGACTGTTCCAAATTCATATCATACCGTTATGGCTGTTACATATGGAATAACGAGTGTTTTCGTGCGCGAGTGCCGGTTGAAGCAGATTCTACGTGACCAGTTCCAGTACGTGTGAAATGTGATGGCGTCTACTGAGTGTTGACTGTACTTGTACGACGACCATCGCTTACTGTGTACGTATTATGATCAAGTTCCCGAGGTTGCGATCATTCTTTCGTGAAATACCACTAAATAAGTTTCATTCTGTAAATCATATATCGTTTTCCTAATATCTATTGTACGTTGAAATACATATGTAGGTGTGATAAAGTAGATAAAACTTTCAATGAACGCGAATATACTGTTTGTCCGAAATATGCATCATCAGGAACTTAGGAACATTTATGGGAACGTGCAAGAATTGAAGTAAATTGTAGACAGTACGACAGTTACCATTCATCTTTACTGCTGACGTGCGTCATTTCCAGATTGTATTTGCAACTGACATTTTTGCAGTTTCATTTACAACAATCATCAATGGATTCATGTGGCCAATATGGTTCATCGCAATTTTGTTTGATTACATTTCACTAGTGGCGTGTTCGGAAGTTGTAATGAACTGTGAGATTTTAACTTTTCCCGGCGTAATGAATGTTCAAACAACTTACGGGTACGGTGCCGGTTGACGTCGTCGACAACCGCCGATATTTCGACAGGAGCACACCCTGCCATTCTCAAGACACAACCGCACTTAAGGAAGCAATGTGCAAGCGTATTTAATACCTCGGTTTGCAAAGGGTAAACAAGGAAGATAACACACACAGTACAAGTCACAGGACTGTGGAAGACCGGTGTATTGAACATAAACCTTACACGCACTTACAACAGCCAAACAAATCCTCTGTTGCAGAACACTGTCTTGGCACCTGTCATTCTATGGAATACAACAACACGGAGATGTTGTCATGCACTTCCACCTCTTGGGATAGTGTTATAAAGGAAGCTGTTGAAATTAAACTAGCAAGCGACCTTATAAACAGAGATGGTGGTTTTTGTTTGAATTCTACTTGGAATCCGGCACTGTCTCTCGTCAGAAAACAGAGGGACAAAATTAATGCTGCCTCACCTGTTGATTAAGTCACTATCGATATTTTTGATGTTTGGTCATCTTTGGTTGTGTTGACTCTGCTGTGACTTGTACAGTGTGTGTTATCTTCCTTGTTTACCCTTTGCAAACCGAGGTGTTAAATACGCTTGCACATTGCTTCCTTAAGTGCAGTTATGCCTTGAGATTTGCAGGGTGTCCTCCTGTCGAAATATCGGCGGTTGTCGACGACGTCACCCGGCAGCGTACCCGTAAGTTGTTTGAACATTGTAATGAACTGTTGTTACTGTGTACGGTTAGTTCGATGTGAGAGGAGGGGATCCTGGCAGGTATCGCCAAATGTAAGGTAAGTGGGGATGGGATCTTGATAGGGTTCGCAAATGTAAGGTTATTACGGGGAAAGGAATGAAATTGACAGGGACAGCTGATCCGCGTGTAAACTGATTCTTGGTTTACTGTTGATTCTCGATCTAAATAGAGTCTATGTCCAAAAATTGATCTCAAATAACGCTATCTGAAACACTTCAAAAACCCATCAAAAATAATGATTGACGAGGATCTACTCTTATGAATGATGTTCTCGTTACACAATTCTTAGATAATCAATTTAATCTATCATTTGCTTCGTAAACAATTAGTCAGATTAACATAAAATTAACGTATTAACTTGACAAGAGCCTAAACGAAAAATATTTGAATAATAGACAAAATTCTACTTCAGTGTTACATGAATGTGACGCACCAGGTGGAGACCGACCATATCATAAACATGTTCGATGAGCTACATGTCTGGCAAATGCGCAATCCAGGGAAACAATGGCACCCGTCACCCTTAGAAGAAGGCCTGTACATTCCTTGCAATATGTGGCCGGGCATTGTCCTGTTAAAATTTGGCCTGAGGGGATACCTGAATTTGGGCGAGTACCTCAGGCTCCACAACCATCTTTAGATATGGGTTGCTGTTCAAAGTGCCCTTTCAAGTGCTATTTTCAAATTTCAGTGACTGGCAAGTCCTTCCCCGACTCCCCAGTGACTGAAACAAATCTAACGACACGATGACTATATAAAATGCGAGGGCTGAATATTTCGGTGCGGTCCCTAAGCATTATTATTCTCCACAAGTTCGTGACCACGTCACAGTTCCTCTCAGACACAGGCAAATGCTGGCGGTACGTTACCAAACCTGAAGCAGAGGTGTGTTCTCTAAGTACAGCTGAGGTGGCGCCTGATGGCTGACTGCTGAAAATATTCGCGGCCGCGGAAACAATGATTTGCTTCGCAACAAAGAAGCTATTACTCCTACAGTACCAGCCGCAGTAAACTCGATAGCTCGCAGTGCCCAACGATCTCGGTGATTCCGCAAAGTCTATGCTCCTGAAAACTGCGTGTATTGCTGCACTAGTATTTATTGGAGGCAAAGGTGACTCCAGAATCCCGAGAAAATCGGCTCCTGTGCAAACGAAGCACCAGATAAGGCAGGCTGGCCTTATTAATGGTCAACCAGAACTCACACAGTATGCGGACTCTGAAGGCTGTACAAATTTATAAGTCTAAGTTGAACACGTAATAAGATCATTCCTTTCTCTCCCTCCAACAACAATGTTCCTAACCCCAGACCACCCAGAAGCAACCCCTTAGTCACCCAGTCCCATCCTGGTCTGGAATGCCTCAACAAATTCCTCAAACAGGGCTATGACTTTCTCAAGTCAAGGCAGGGCCACATGCGAGACAACACATGTCATATACCAGCTGACATGTGTCCACTGTTCAGTCTTTTATGTTGGTATGACTACTAACAAATTGGCTGAGCGGATGAATGGGCACAGACGGACTGTTCGCCTGGGGGACACCCAATATCCTGTGATAGAACATGCCCTCCAGCATAACTCCGCCGGCCCCGGTGGCCGAGGGGACTGAGGCGCTTCAGTCACGGTCTGCACGGCCACCACGGCCGGGGGTTCTAATCCCTCCTCGGGCATGGATATTTGTGCCGTCCTTAGTTGTAGGTAGTTCATAAGTAGTTTGTACGTTTAGGGACTGATGACCCCGTAGTTAAGTCCCTTAAGCTTAACAAACATTTGAACATTTGAACATAACTCCAGGGACCTGGGCACGTGTTACACCACACGTGCCATTTGGATAGTACCAACAAACACCAGTCCCTCAGAGATACGGAGGTGGGAACTTGCCCTCCAACATATCCTCTCCTCCCGCCACCCCCCTGGCCTAAATCTACGCTAACCCCTCCCCTTCCTCCATCCTCAGCTCACCTATTCATTATCCCTTCCTTACCTCTCTCTCTCTCTCCCTCTCCCTCCCGCTCTCTCGCTCTCTCTGTCTTTCTCTCTCTCCCTCTCTCTCCGTGTGTGTGTGTGTGTGTGTGTGTCCATCCATCTTTCCCTGTTAATGAAAAACGTTTTAGACAACCCCCTGCCCCTCTTACACCCCCCAGCATCATTCAGTTCACTCATCTTCTCTTCTCTTTACTACTGATCTTTCCTCTTTGCTTATATATATATCCTCTCTGGCTTGGCTCAGTACATACATGCAGTATCTCTGACGTCCACACTCCCGAAACACCACCTTCATGACCTAGGTCGTGAATTACCTTTGCCTTCCATCCCCATCCTTTCTTCTTACCTTCTCTCTCACCTGATGAAGGAACAGTGTTCCGAAAGCTTGTCCTTTTTGTCCTCTTTTTTCTGTTTCTTCATTTGTGTTACTATCGGCGCTACAGCACAAAGGTAAGTACTGGCCAGCCATTCTATCTCGTTTCAACAATACTATTATCTCTGAGAGAAATTTTCATCATTAATCTAATAAGATCATTCTCCAGCCGAAGCTAAAAGTCCTCTCCCCATCGAAGCTAAGAAGCGAATCCTGTATCTTTTTTACAACCAGCACTCTCCCGAGACGGAGCCACGCCCCTAAGATTTACGAGAGCCAATCAGAGACGTTCGCGCGTTCTTGAACGTTCTGCCCACACAGCTAGTGATATTTCCCCTGTCGGGCTGTGTTTCTGCCTAAACAGGCGTACAAGCTCACTGTTGGAGTAATTTTCTTGCTTGTCAAGAAAGAAGGAGAGATATCGCCGATGCTATCTATCCCTCAGTGGTCAGCAAGTGGCTGCCGTCCCTGAACTAGAGGGAGTCTCAGCTTAAAACACAAAGGCAGATACCATCTCGTAAAAGAAGGTGCAATAAACGATGGAGTTCTCCAGGGTTTTGGTCCCAGGTACTCCCAGACACGACACACAATGCTGACGCCAGCCAGTTGCCCTTGGTCTGGCGAACCGTACTCCCGCTCTCGTCGCACAGGCAATGTAGCCCGCACTCTTAGGTCACTGGTTTCACTTTGCAGATAAGCTACACCATTTGAGCGTCCCAGCCTCCCGACGGCTTGCCCCCGTCTCTGCTACATGGCAGGTAGCATCGTAAAACGCCGGCCTGGCATTCACTTTCATTCCTCCATCCCTCCGGTGGAGGCCTACATATGTCTACATTTAGGCGCTTAATATCTGTTATAAAAGTAACATACATATGTTATTGTAACTTGATTCCATAACGGAAATTGTACCAGTCCACCACAATACTGAAATAAAATAAGAGGTTTCTGCTTGGTGGGCGATATGAAATATTTATTTTACAAAACTCATATCGATTTCGTTCTTGTGATAGAACATCATCAGTGCAGAATTGTAAGTCATGATGACTCTTGTACTCTGCATAAAACAATCACTTTTCATATTCATAAAACAATTAAAAGGTCTTTCTGGTACATGTCACAAGTTTAAATTGTGACATGTACCAGAAATACCACCTAATTGTTATATGAATATGACAAGTAATTGTTTTATGCAGAGTACAAGAGTCAACATGACTTACAATTCTGCACTGATGATGTTCTATCATAAGAACGAAATCGATATGAGTTTTGTAAAATAAATATTTCATATCGCCCACCAAGCAGAAACCTCTTATTTTATATATATTTTAAATTTACTGTGTTAAGTACATATAAAGTGTATGTGTCGTAATTTAAAACCATATGCCATTGCTTGTCAGTTTTAAAAGCAATCACACAACACATTGTTTCTCTCTTGTTTGGACAGTCATCTGTCGATGACAACTTGGTTTGTCGTAACCGGTTATCGGAAATAAAATATTCAACAAGCGATCTTGCCATATATATTCTCAACAGATTTTGTAACGTATTTGCTCTTTGTTTAATATTGTTCAATTATTATCACTCAGTGTTGGCAACTGCGAAGCATTGTCGGTTTAGTTAGTAATAAATTGCGGGCTTGTGGAATGTCGCACCAGTTGTGCGGTTGGATTGACAATTTCCCGTCGTAAAGTACACAGTTCGTGGGTCATCGAGTAGAACAGAAATGATATCTGGCGTTCCCCAGGGAGGCTTTATGGGTCCCCTACTCTTCCTTGTGTTTATAAACGATTTGGGGGACGATCTGAGTAGCTACCTTGGACTGTTCGCGGATGATGCTGTCGTTTATCGGTTAGTTAAGACAACAGAGGATCAAAAGCAATTACAAAGCTATTTAGACACAATTTCTACACGGTGCGAAAATTGGCAATTGACACTAAACGATGAAAAGTGTGAAGTAATACAGATGACCACTAAGAGAGATCCGCTGAACTTCAATTACAAGATGAATCAGTGAAACTTTAAGGTCGTAAATTCTACCAAATACCTAGGAGTTACAATTACGAACAACGTACACTGGAGAGGACACACAGAAAATATTGTGCCGCGGTGGAGTAGCCGAGCGGTCTAAAGCGTCTCGCTGCGGAGCGCGCGGTTGCTCGCCGTGGAGGTTCGAGTCCTCCCTGGGGCATGGGTGTGTGTATTGTCCTTAGGTTAGTTTATCTAGGTTTAAGTAGTTTGTAAGCTACGGACTGATGATCACGCAGTTTGGTCCGATAGATTTACAAACATTTGAACATTTTTGAAAATATTGTGGGGAAGACGAACCAAAGGTTACGTTTCATTGGCAGAACGCTTCGAACATGCAACAGCTCCACCAAAGTGACTGCCTCCACACTTGTGCGTCCTCTCCTGGAGTACTGTTGTGTGGGACCTTCACCAGGTGGCATTGACGGAAGACATTGAGAAGGTTTAGAGAAGGGCAGCTCCTTTTGTTTTATCACGTTACAGGGAGGAAAGCGTCACGGAAATGTTGCAGGATTTGAGGTGGAAATCATTAAAAGAAAGACATTCGTTGCGACGAAATCTATTTGCGAAATTTCAAATATCGACTTTTGCTTCTGAATGTGAAAATATTTTTCGAGCACCCACCTACATACGGAGACATGACCATCCCAATAAAGTAAGAGAAATCAGATCGAAAATGGAACGATTTAGGTGTTGTTTCTTCCCGTGCGTTACTAGAGAATGGAACGGCAGAGAAAGGTTATGAGAGTGGTTAATGAACCCTCTTCCAGGCACTTAAATGTTATTTGCCTCGGTGGAGTAGCCGAGCGTCTAAAGCCTCTCGCTGCGGAGCGCGCAGTTGCTCGCCGTGGAGGTTCGAGTCCTCCCTGGGGCATGGGTGTGTGTGTTGTCCTTAGGTTAGTTTACCTAGGTTTAAGTAGTTTGTAAGCTACGGAATGATGACCACGCAGTTTTGTGCGATAGATTTACAACCATTTGAACATTGTTGCACAGGGTAGTTTTATTGGTTCTCTGCTGTTCCTTATTTACATAGACGATTTAGGGGAAAATCTAAGTAGCGCTCTAAGGTTGTTTGCAGATGACGCCGTCATTTACTGTCTAGTAAAATCATCTGAAGATCAAAACAAACTGCAGAACGATTTGAATAAGATATCTGTATGGTGTCAGAACTGGCAATTGACTCTAGATAATGAGATGTGTGAAGTCATCCACATGAGTACGAAAAGAAATTCGTTAAACTTTGTTTACATGATAAATCAATCAAATGTAAAGGCCGTAAACTCCACAAAATACCTAGGAATTACTATTACTTCAGTCTTAAACTGGAAAGAACACGTAGATAGTGTCGTGGGAAAGCCGAAGCGGAGACTGCGTTATAATGGCAGAACCCTTAAAAGATGCAACAGAACTACTAAAGAAACTACGCTTGTCAGTCATTTTATGGAATATTGCAGCCCAGTGTGGGATCCGTATCAGGTGGGTTTGACGGAGGACATCGAAAGAGTCCAAAGAAGGGCAGCTCGTTTCGTATTGTCACGATACAGGGGAGACAGCGTTACGGAAATGATACAGGATCTGGGATGGGAATCATTACAACAGCGACGCTTATCGCTGCGGCGTGGGCTGCTTACGAAACCACAATCGCCAACATTCTCCTTCGAATGCGAAAATATATTGTTGACTCCCACTTACATAGGTAGAAATGATCATCAGAATAAAATACGAGAAATCAGAGCCCGAACGGAGAGATTCAGGTGTTCATTCTTCCCGCGCGCTATTCGAGAATGGTATGGTAGATAAAATAGTATAACGGTAGTTCTATGAACCCTCTGCCAGGCACTTAAATGTGATTTGCAGAGTATCCCATGTAGATGTAGATGTAGATTTTTAAATGTGATTTGCAGAGTATCTATGTAGATGTAGATACAAGAGGCCCAGCTGAGAGGAAAGTGCAGGTGGTACAGACGGTATTATGAGGCAGACCATTCGGTGGCCCTGACAGAGCGGCAGGGCACAGGGCACAGTGCGCAGGGCGCGGCCCACCGCCCTTCGTCGATGACATTTTTTTTTTCGCGGCGCTAACGGGACTCCAGCAGGCGGGCGGCGCGCCGGAGGGCAAATTAGCAAGTTCATTAATATTGATTAGGGGCGAGGAGGGCGGCGCGGGCCATCGCCAGAGGCGGCGGCGGCGGCAGAGGCAGCGGCGGCTGGCGGCTGGCGCCCAGGTGGGCCGCCTATCGATCCGCCGGTGGGCGGCAGGGCTGGGCGGCGCCGCCCCCGCTCACACCTGGCCTGCCGCTGGCCCAGCGGCCGCCGAACAGGTGGCAGCCTGCCGCACAACTCTCTGTGAGCGCGTTAATATACTGCACACAGCTTAGGTACGTGACAAGTAACCAGTGGCAGGAGCAGGAGTGGCTACAGGACAAATGCAGAACCGTAGAAGAATTCATAACTATGGAAAAGATAGATACCGCCTACATGAAAATAAATGAGATATTTGGAGACAAGAAAAACAGCTGTATGAATATCGAGAACTCAGACGGAAAACGAGTACTAAGCAAAGAGGGAAAAGCTGAATTGTGGAAGGAATATATAGAGGGCCTATACAAAGGAAATAAACTTGAAGGCAGTAGTCTAGAAAGGGAAGACGAAGTGGAGGAAGATGAGATAGGAGATATGATACTGCGACAAGAATTTGACAGAGCGCTGATGGACTTCAGTCGAAACAAGGCCCCTGGAGTAGATGATATTCCGTCTGAACTGCTGATTTTGTTAGGTGAGCCAGTCATGAAAAAAATGTTGAACCTGGTACGCAAGATGTATGAGACAAGGGAAATTCCCTCCGACTTCAAGAAGAATATTATAATTCCAATTCCAAAGAAAACAAGTGCGGACAAGTGTGAAAATTACAGAACTATCAGTTTAATAAGTCATGGTTGCAAAATACTGCCGGCCGCGGTGGCCGAGGGGATTGAGGCGCTCCAGTCACGGTCTGCACGGCCACTACGGTCGGGGGTTCGAATCCCCCTAGGGCATGGATATTTGTGCCGTCTTAGTCGTAGTTAGTTCATAAGTAGTTTGTAAGTTTAGGGACTGATAACCCCGTAGTTAAGTCCCATAGACTTTACAAACATTTGAACATTTTTGCAAAATGCTAACACGAATTATTTACAGACGATTAGAAAAACTTGTGGAATCTGACCTCGGGGAAGATAAGTTTGGATTTAGGAAAAATGTAGGAACACGAGAGGCAATACTCACATTACGACTTATCTTAGAAGATAGGCTTAGGAAGGGTAAACCTACGTTTTTGGCGTTTGTAGATGTTGCGAAAGCTTTTGACAATGTCGACTGGAATACACTCTTCGAAGCTCTGAAGGTAGCATGGTTAAATATAGGAAGCGAACTTATATTTAACCTATACAAAAACCAGACAGCGGATATTAGAGTCGAAGGGCAAGAAAGGTATGTAGAGGTTGGGAAGGGAGTAAGCCAGCGTTGTAGACTTTCCCCAGTGTTGTTCAATCTGTACAATACGCAGGCAATGAAGAAGTGGAAGGAGAAATTTGGAGACGGAATTAAAGTTCAAGGAGAAGAAATAAAAAGTTTGCGGATTGCCGATGATTTAGTAATGTTCTCAGAGACTGCAAAGGATCTGGAAGAGCAATTGAATGGAATGGACAGTGTCTTGAAAGGAAGATATAAGATGAACATTAACAAGAATAAAACGAAGGTAATGTAATGTATTGTCAGAAAATCAGACGATGCTGAAGGAATTAGATTAGGTAATGAGACAATAAATGTAGTAGATGAATTTTGTTATTTGGGTAGCAAGATAACTTCTGATGGCCGAAGTAAAGAAGATATAAAATTCAGAATGGCTATGGAGAGAAAAGCGTTTCTAAAGAAGTGAAACTTGATAACATCCAATATTAATTTAAATTTAGGAAGACCTTTCTGAAAGCATTTGACTGGAGTGTAGCATTGTATGGGAGTGAAACGTGGACGATAAGGAGTTCAGACAAAAAGATAATAGAAGCTTTTGAAATGTGGTGCTACAGACGAATGATGAAGATTAGATGAGTAGATCACGTGACTAATGAGGAAATGCTTAACCGAATTGGGGAGAAAAGGAGTTTCTGGCATATCCTGTCTAAGAGAACGGATAGATTGGTAGGACATTCTGAGACATCAAGGAATTGTCAACTTAGCATTAGAAGGAAGTGCGTGGGGTAGAAATCGTAGAGGGAGACCGAGAGACGAATACAGTAAGCAGATTCAAAAGGATGTAGGTTGCCGAACATATTCTCAAATGAAGAGACTTGCACAGGACAGAGTAGCGTGGAGAGCTGCATCAAACCATTCTGCGGTCTGAAGACCACAACAACAACAACAACAACCTTTTCACATCTGTTCATGTCCTTTCAGACCTACTATTCAGTACGTCTTGTGGTCAGCACGCGTTGCAATTACAGCTGCTATACGCCATAGGATTGAATCAACAGGGTTGCGATCATGTTCCTGAGGGCTTTCCCTCCACACAGTCAGTATCAGAGTCCACAGATCCGTGACACTAGTTACTGCAGAACCGTAACGCACCAGGTGGAGACCGAGCATATCACAAACATGTTCGATGAGCTACATGTCTGGCAAACTAGCAAGCCAGGGAACTAATGGCACCCGTCACTCTTCGAAGAAGGCCTGTACATTCCTCGCAATGTGTGGTCGGGCACTGTTTAATTGTGGCCTGAGGGGATGCCTGAAGCAGGGGGAGTAC
This sequence comes from Locusta migratoria, assembly GCA_026315105.1. Classification (NCBI taxonomy): domain Eukaryota; kingdom Metazoa; phylum Arthropoda; class Insecta; order Orthoptera; family Acrididae; genus Locusta; species Locusta migratoria. The sequence continues at coordinate 102,670,997 of CM048750.1, read as the reverse complement.
CTCAGGCTGTACAACCACCGTAACATATGGGTTGCTGTTCAAAGTGCCTTCAACATGGCGCCCCAAACCATCACCCTTGTTGTTCACTATGCCCTTGAGGCTACGCTCACCACTGTAGCGACGGAAACGCTTGCAGCCATCACTGTTATACACGTTGAAGCGGGACTTGTCCGAAAATTTTACATTTTGCTACTTACAAAGGGGGTACCAAAGAACTAAGATGATCGCAAAAGACAGAAGCATGGAGGTCGATGCAGTCTAAACCTGCCGTACGGCAGACAACCAAATGATGACTTACAACGGGAAAATGTCTACAGATGGGTATGTTAACCGGTCCTATATGAGTTTCTTTCCTCCTCCATGTTGCCATAGATGATGCACAACAGTTTGCGTTTGTACCGCAATGACAGTGTACGCGAGGGTTGTAGTAACTCCCCACTGTACTGTGTGAAGACTAGACACTCTAAAAGTTCACCAACCTGGCGTCTTCCTCCTAGCAACCCGACCTATTGTACCACCTGTCGTGGTTCTCACCGGCTTTTACCATCTGTCGCCTATTGGTCCTAGCCGGCTGCACTGAAGCAATACTTCGATCTTAATATGATGGCTTTAAGCCAGAAATATTACACAATCAGAGGCCCACTGACCATGTTCACGTTCCCATTGTAGTCGGAGAAGCTTGTGGTTCCTAGACAACGGAAACCGACGTAATTACTTGCATGCAACGAGTCCAACCCACAGCAGACGGCGAGGAAACGTCGATGCACACAAGTTCACACCTGTTGCAGACCTCCAGCGACGAACCAACTCTGTGGATGACGCTATATGGTCCGTTATGGCCATGCGTACCAAATTACAGGCATCCAGTGCTGTGGTCATGTTCCGTGGTCCAGATCCGTCTGCTTCCACACACGCTTCACTGTCGTAGCACCATGCCCGGCGCGAGCTGAAATGTCACTGTATGACAACCCCGTTTCCCGGGGACCGATCGTTCTTCTTCTTTTGATCTCGCCCACGTGTCGATATGGCACGTCGCCAGTCACTGTATTGTTTCCACCTCGTGTGACAGCTCTGCACCGACTACACCAGGCGCAACACCGTCGCTGTCGGACCGACATGAGAGGGCGTTGCTCGGCCTACGTGTACTCCATCTCCTGCGAAACCTATCACTTATTACTTGCACACCCGTTGCCAGTTCCACCAAGAATGGTGATATTAGGATAATTCTTTCTCGGTGTTGCACTATTAACAAGCGGCAGTGCACAACGCTTGCCGTCCAAAATACAACACTAATGAGGACATCACAGCCATGCTCATAATTTAAAATACAGTTTCACAGGAACAGAGGAACACATGGTGCTACGAAGAAACAGTTAAGTGAAAGCCTTTACTGTTTACAGAAATACAACTATGGGAGGAAAAAAAAACACACACACATGTTGCCTTTGCAGATGATATTGTCCTACAGTCCAGCACCAAGAAGGAGCTGCAAAGGATGAATGAGCTTTTACAATATGCAGCCAGCAAGTTTGCATTTCTTGTCAGTGAACATAAAACAGCATATCTCTTGATGATCCGTTTGGCAGCAGCCGGCCGCGGTTGCCGAGGGGACTAAGGCGCTCCAGTCATGGTCTGCGCGGCCACTACGGTCGGGGGTTCGAATCCCCCCTCGGGCATGGATATTTGTGCCGTCCTAGTTCGTAAGTAGTTCATAAGTAGTTTGTAAGTTTAGGGACTGATGACCCCGTAGTTAAGTCCCATAGACTATACAAACATTTGAACATTTTGTTTGGAAGCAGGCAGTATTAGTCGGGACCTGTAAATAAAAGAGATAGAGTTAAAATAATTTGGTTCAGTATTTACAGTAACGGGATCGTGTGAGGCAGAGATTAATGCCAGGGTACAGGCAGGTAATAATTTTTATGGCCTTAGCCACATACTCAAAGCTCGCAATCTGTCAACATCGATTAAAATTAGACTACGAGAGACGCTATTCGACCAGTTGTGCTATATGGATGTACAAAATAGAGCACTTGGAAACAAGACTACAAAAAGTTTCTGATATTTGAACGGAAAGTCGTGCGTAATATATTCGGTCCAGTGCAAAACACAGACTCTTCATCAACGAGCCGAAGCAACGAGCCGATTGTAGGGACATTTTCAAGAACGCTTCTGTGAAATGTGTGGTGTGTTTTGATAGTTCATGGGGCCTGTTGTGTTATCGCATAGTGGCTGCATAGGGATGGCCGAGCGGTCTGTGCCGCTCCCACCGGAGGTTCAAGTCCTTTCTTGCGCATTTTTATGTGTATTGTTCATAGTATATAGTAGTTGAAGTAGATGTAAGTCTGAGAACCCAGGACCCTAAAAGTTTGGCCCCTTAGTTTTGAAGTTGTAATCGGGCCATCTTACTGCACCCTGTTATCAACACTTCTTTGAAAATGAGCAAGCAGAAGTACTGGAAGAGATTCCTTTGGCTCCAAGACTGCATATTTTTTTCCAGCATGATAGGACTCCTACACGTTCTAGTCGTCATGTGACAAATAAGGTAAACCTAACATTCCGCAGAAGATCTACCGGTAGAAATAGGCACGTTTTCTTTTGCCTCCAGTCCATGGATCGAATCTCTTTGGATTTTTTACCTGTGGGGATGGTTCAAAGGCGAAGACTACTTAGAAAAAGAAAGCACAAGAGCCGATTTAATATTTCGGATTGTGAATAGTGCAGCCCTCATAAAAGAGCACAGATATGATTTCAGAAGGAGGAAGGAGCTCAGGATTCAGCGTGGACATTACAGAGCTCAATCTCGGATTTTGAGTAAGCAAGGGGCAGGAAACCGGCCTTGGCCTATAAAAGGAATTATCACCGCATTTACCTGGTATGATTTAGGGAAAACGCAGAAAACCTTAATCTGGATGGCCGGAGATGGATATGAACCTGAATGTTCTGTGACAACTCGCTCAGTAATCCCAGATGAATGACACATTGTGTTATCAAGAGAAGTCAAACGTACATTGAAATTGGTGGTGGAAGTTCATTTGCTTTTGTTTGGGTTTCTTGGGGCTACAAACTAATAGCTTTATTTTTACTTCCTTACTTCAAGCGATCAGGCCCAGGGGACCGAGCGTAGCTACAAGTATTTGCTTCCATCGAGATCAGTTTTTGGCTATATGGGGCCAGCTTTTCATTGCCATCACTATCGCGCTCATATCTTTGTGAGCTCCAGCGCTCCTTTCTTGCTCTCAGGGGATGAAGAAGGGATGGAAGGTGCAGAGGGGACGGACAGGAGGTGAAAGGGCGGGGGGGAGGAAAGCGCAAGGACTCCAAGTGATGGGGAAGGAGAGGGATGGCAAGCGTGGAAGGGAGGGGGACAGGAGGGGGAAGGAGAGGGGGTGTACAAATACGGGGATGGACTAGGGTTGATAAGATGGGTAGATGTCGGGCCGGCGAGCATCATCCAGGAGGGGGTGGTGGCGGAAGTTACCCTCAGAGAGGATGTTGAGAGTGTGAAGGTGAAGGGAGGGAGGGATAATGAAGTAACGGCATGGCAGAGGCCTGGATGCAACAAGAGACGGGATACTAGCGAGTGCTGGGAATCAAGTTTGCGGAATACATATCTGAGGTAGAGGTGTTCAGGGAACTTGAGCAGGATCCGTGTGGGGGAAGAGAGGCGGATGCGGTAAGCAAGGTGGAGGGTGTGGCGTGGTGTTCAAGGATCTGGAGAGATTGGTAGTCGGTGGGGAGAGCGGAAACCCAGGCGGGATGGAAACAGCACAAGACAGGACACATGATGGAACGCTAGGTGAAGACGATGGTGGAAGGGTTGTGGCCCCATGTCCGGCCAGAGAGGAGTTTACAGAGGTAGGAGAGTGCTTTATCACGGACTGTTTTCAAGTGGGGTTTCCAGGACAGGGAGCGATCGAGGGTAAGGCCTAGGTATTTAATGGTTTTTGCTTATTGGTTAGGGCGGTCATGGAGTGTAAGATAAAGATCCCGATGGCGGAAGGACGGAGGGGTGGTGTGACCTATGATGATTGCCTAGAATTTCCTGGGTTAACGGTAAGGAGTCAGTGGTTACACCAGGTGGAGAATTCGGAGAGATGGGACTGAAGGAGATGTTGGGTGAGGAAAGGGGCGAGGGAAAGGAAGGAGGTGTCGTCAGCATATTGCAGGAGGTGGACAGGAGGCTGGGTTTGCGGTATGTCATTCGAGTATATGTTAGGGGAGGGGGGAGAGGACGGAGCCCTGGGGCACGCCGGTGGAGGGGTAAAACAAAAGGGAGTAGGAATTATTGACAGTGACATAGGACGGGCAGTGGGCGAGAAAGGATGCAATGAAGCGGACATATTAACAGGAAGTGCATAGAATTTGCAAAGGAGACCAGAATGCCATACACAGTCGTAGGCCTGCAAAGCATTGAAAGCTAGGAGCGAGCTGCGGGATGGAGGTGTTGGTTCGCTCATGGACATCTGGGAAGAGGGAGTAACCAAACATGGGATGGTGAAGTGGTTTGCCTTATTGTCGTTGTCTGGGAAAGGAAGGTCATTATGGAGGAGCGGGTAGTGGGAGGTGGAGTGACTGCCAGTAAGGCAGCGGAAGGCTTGCCAGTACTTTGAGGAGTTGTGTGGGAGAGAGAAGTTAAGGCGGGTGCATGTCTGGTACCAGCTCCTTTTCGCCTTCAAGAGGTTTCTGATGTGACGTTGGATTTGCCAGTGGCGTCAGTGTGTCCCGGTCACGAGTCCACAGGAAGGAGTGGTAGGGCCCACAGGATTCTCGGAGAAGGAGTATGGTCTGTGGTGGAAGGGCAGGGCAGTGCGGGTGGATGGCTTACTGACAAACTACTTATGAACTACCTTATACTAAAGACGACACAAACATCCATGTCGGAGGGGGGATTCAAAACCCCGACGGAGAACGGCCTCGCGCTCGGCTCTAAATTTTTTCAACAGTGGTTCTCGAAAAGAACGCCGCCTTTCCTCCAGCGACTTCCATTTGAGTTCCCGATACATTTCAGTAAGACTCGCACATTGTTCGAATCTACCAGTTACAATCCTAGCCCGACGTCGTTCCCCGTCTGGAGTTCGAATCCCCCCCCCCCACGTCGGGCATGGATGTTTGTGCCGTCTTTAGTATAAGGTAATTCATAGGTAGTTTGTACGTTCATGGACTGATGACCCCGCAGCTAAATCCTTTAAGGTTAACAAACATTTGAACAATTTTTGAACAAACCTAGCAGCCCACCTCTGAACTGCCTCTAAGCCCTCCTCTAAACCGATCTGATGGGGATCACAAAATTCAAGACGATGTCGTGCAAGCGTTTTATATGCTATTTCCTTTACAGACGAAACAAACGTTCCAAAAATATCCCCAATAAACCTAATTCGACCATTCGCCTTCACCACGACTGTCCTTATATTTCCGTTCCATTTCATCTAGTTGTGCAGCGTTACTCCTAGGTTTTTTGATTGGCGCTACTCTGTCAAACAACACACTCCTAACACTGTATTAGAACATTACGGGATTGTTTCTCCTACTCATCTGCATCTTCTTATATTTTTCTTCATTTAACGCTAGTTGCCCTTCCTTACACCATCTAGAAATTTGGTCCACCACAGCATCATCAGCATAGAGCCGCAGATTTCAACTCACTCTGTCCGTCAGATCATTTATATAGATAGAAAGTAATAGCGGTCCTATCACTCTTCCTTGGGGCACCCCTGAAGATAACGTAGTCTCTGATTAGGACAAAGTACTGGGTTCTATTAGGTAAATGGAATCCACATATTTCGGTACCTATTCAGTAAGCTCGTACCTTGGTTAGCGATCTGTATCGCAGTACCGTGTCAAACATCAGAGTGAAAAAAAAGAGTAAATTATATATATATATATATATATATATATATATATATATATATATATATATATATATATATATATAAACAAACGAAAAGCTGAATAGATCAATTATAAGGACTTCATACGAGTTTTGCTATTCTTTCTTACGGTAAATGACTGACAAGTAGCTGGTTATTAACGTAATAAATATACGAAACAAACCATATTTACTGAGAAGCAGATGAATGGTAGAGAGCAATATTCCGGTACCTGATCCCTAAATAAATCGTGTTTCCAATAATCAGAAAACGAAACGATCCCTTTTGCGCACTAGCTAGTGCAAGCGGTACGTTACCAAACACTGTGAGACGGCGGTCTGTGATAGTGTGAGTTGACATCTCTATGTGACGGCCACGAAAAACAACTCGGCTTCGTATTTCAGAAGCGATACACAACTGTCAGGCTCTGTGACTTCAGTGCGCCTCAGCGTCAAACTATAGAGTCCAGCGAAACGATTAGATTAGATTAGGTTAATACTTGTTCCATAGATCATATATACGACATTTCGTAATGATATGGAACGTGGCTGATTAGTAAATGTTGTCTACACTTGACAATCAATATTTTAAGAATTTTTTATTACATTTTTTGTTGTTTTTATTTTTTTCTATTTTTTTTTAAATATTTTTTTATTAATTTTTTTAAAGTTTTATCAAAAATTCATCTACATTGTAGAAGGAGTTGCCACTCAGAAATTCCTTTAATTTCTTTTTAAATACTAATTGGCTATCTGTCAGACTTTTGATGCTACTTGGTAAGTGACCAAAGACCTTTTGTGGCAGCATAATTCACCCCTTTATGAGCTAAAGTTAGATTTAACCTTGAATAGTGAGTATCATCCTTTCTTCTAGTGCTGTAGCTATGCACACTGCTATTACTTTTGAATTGGGTCGGATTGTTAATAACAAATTTCATGAGAGAGTGTATATATTGTGAAGCTACAGTGAAGATCCCTAAGATTCCTAAATAAACGGCTGCAGGATCCTCTTGGGTGTGCTCCAGCAATTATTCTGATTACACGTTTTTGTACAGTAAATACGTTTTTACTCAATGTTGAATTGCCCCAGAATATGATCCCATATGAAAGCAATGAATGAAAATAGGTGTAGTAAGCTAATTTACTCAGATGTATATCACCAAATTTTGCAATGACTCTGATAGCATAAGTAGCTGAACACAAACGTTTCAGGAGATCTTCAGTATGTTTCTTCCAATTCAGTCCCTCGTCAATGCAAACACCTAAATTTTTTGAATATTCTCCCTAAGCTACAGATTTATATTCAAAGTCTAAATTTATTAATGGTGTTATGCTATTTACTGTATGAAACTGTATATACTGGGTTTTATCAAAGTTAATGAGAGTCCATTTGTAGAGAACCACTTGATAACTTTCTGAAAGATATCATTTACAAATTCATCAGTTAATTCCTTTTTGTTAGGTGTGATAGGTATACTTGTATCATTAGCAAACAGTACTAGCTTAGCATCTTAGTGAATGTAGAATGGCAAGTCATTAATATATATTAAGAACAGCAAAGGACTCAAGACCGAACCTTGTGGGACCCCATTTTTGATAACTCTCCTGTTAGAGGGATTACTTCTTTCATCTATATCATGTGAACTGCTTATTTCAACTTTCTGCACTCTTCCAGTTAAGTATGATTTAAACCATTTGTGCACTGTCCCACTCATACCACAATACTTAAGTTTATCTGGAAGAATCCCATGATTTACACAAGCAAAACTCTGAGCAGAAGCGACGGTGATGCTCTCAGAAGCATCCGCTCTCTTCCTTGTTCACTGGCATGCACACTCTCCTCTTCTGCTAGAGCTCTCATAAAACCAAAAGCTCCAATCGTCTTCGAGATAGCAGTGTCTAACCAATGCCAATTCGTTCTGGGGAGATGGATTGCTAAATCTGGCAGACATCGTAGAAAGACCCAATAAGGAAACGCTCGCGTTTCTGCTGGCAGAACGCCTCCCCGTGTCTCGCGTTCTCACCGAAAGAGGGAGGGAAACGCCGCAAACACTGACGCCTTGGGTGGATTTTTGAACGTACTTCTTTGCTATTCTTCATGTTGCACAGCATCTAGGCGCCAGACGCCCTTCACCAGGGGGTCTAGCCATCATAAACTCGGCAAGTTTCTCCCTGCGAGTAATAGACCGCAGAGTGCTACAAAATTTTGTATCATTGCCCTGCCCCAGACGTCTTTAATGCTGACGGCGCCAGCTTCCCGTAATTTTAAAAAGCATAATGGAGAACAGGGATCTTAAAATTTCAGTCAATATTGACTATCTTCAGATGACTAGCACTGCAAAGCGACATAACAGTTCAGAGGACATATACACTAGCATAAAACACATTATAGAGAACATCTAAAATAATAGTACAAATACAAAAAATTATGCCGATGATGGCAGGTGCTGGCGGTGGACACGGCGAGCCGTGAATATACTTTTTGTGTTTGTATTATTATTTTAGATGTCTCTCTATAATGTGTTTTATTCTACTATACAGGGTGAAAGACCTAACACTTGCACCTCAAATATTACGGAAACGCAAAGTGCGATTGATGTGCCGTTTTCACAGAATGGATTGGTAATCAAGGACTCGTATTGTTAGATATTGTAAAGTACCTAGAAAGTGTATTTTTATGCTAACATACAATTTTTCAAATAGAACAAATGTCGTTTCTCTTATACATTGAAATTTTTTCCACCAACTGTGTAAAAGAATTCTAAATGACAGCGTTAAATGACTGGCTGGTAGTCACGAGACAGTGGGCCGTGTCCCAGGGGCTAGCCACTTGACCAGTAAGCTACGCTATCGCAGCCTCCGCCCCCGAAACTTTGAACGGTTGTAGCTGCCAAACTAAACGTGATAAAAATGTCATTCAACATTCTTTGTACACAGCTGGTGTCAAAAATTCCAGTGCATGATAGAAACAAACATTGTTTCATTTAAAAAAATGTATGTTTGCATAAAAAAATACACCTAAGTAATATTACAGTCTGTTTGTTGACTAAAAATGTGAGCCCCTGACTACCAATTCATTCTGTCGAAACCCCAAATCAATCGAACTTTCCGTTTCCGCAATATTTGCAGTGCAAGTGTTGGGTGATTCACCCTGTATATATCCAAATGTTCAAATGTTTATAAATCTATCGGACTCAACTGCGTGGTCATCATCCCGTAGTTTACAAACACAAACTACTTAAACTAAGAAAAAGTAACCTAAGGACAACACAAACACCCATGTCCGAGAAGGGACTCGAACCCCGGACGGCAAACAGCCGCCAGCACCGCAGCACGGCGCTGCAGTACGCACGGCTAATTCGCCGCCGCTATACATATCCTCTGAAGTGCTATGTCCGTTTCAGTGCTAGTCATCTCAAGGTAATCAACATTGTCTAAATGCGGTCATGAAATAAAAAAAAAAAAATGTTCAAATGTTTGTATAGTCTATGGGACTTAACTACGGGTTTATCAGTCCCTAAACTTACAAACTACTTATGAACTACTTACGAACTAGGACGGCACAAATATCCATGCCCGAGGGGGGATTCGAACCCCCGACCGTAGTGGCCGTGCAGACCGTGACTGAAGCGCCTTAGTCCCCTCGGCCACCGCGGCCGGCTCATGAAATAAAAACAACAACTCTGCGATATGGAGTGTTTTAACTTTAATTTCAGCCAACTTTATGTCTTCAGGCGTCCCAAAATATGGCGAAACCCATTCATAACTCGGCTAGACGTACAGTGCCCCATACTCTCTCAAAAGACATAATCAGGTCATTCCACAGAAACTCCCCGTGTCCCCTGCGCCCCGCAAATATAGGACAATGCACTAATGACAAGATAAAAAGTAAAAAACATGGAACGGGAACTGCTAAGACCGTGCAGAATACTTATTATAAAGCGCTTTCACGTGTGGTAGCACAGTGTGCCTATGGGGAAGGAACAACTGCCCTGGCATTCTCCTGCTTATCACAAAGTAAGCCCATAATGGAATGTTTGTCCTCAGCCACAATTTCAAAAGAATAATAAAGGCAAATAGACATTACATTATTCATAAAAATCAACGTGTGATTCTCGTGAAATCTCTCGATACAACAGGTCATTGTTGGTGTTGCAGTTTTGATGGCCAATTAATTTGCTTCTGTTTCTTCATCTCAACCATTCCTCGCATTGCGGTATGGTTACTATCGATATGTCAAGTAAGTTTCATATGAATGCATGACCTTTTGCAGATATGAGTGGGTGTGGAGGTTTTCTAAATGTTTGCGAGATGGGTATTAAACTACTGGCGATTAAAATTGCTACACCAAGAAGAAATGTAGATGATAAACGGTTATTCATTGGACAAATATCTTATACTAGAAATGACATGTGATTACATTATCACGCAATTTGGGTGCATAGGTCCTGAGAAATCAGTACCCAGAACAACCACCTCAGGCCGTAATAACGGCCTCGATACGCCTGGCCATTGAGTCAAACAGAGCTTGGATGGCGTGTGCAGGTACAGATGCCCACGCAGCTTCAACACGATAACACAGTTCATCAAGAGTACTGACTGGCGCATTGTGACGAGGCAGTTGCTCGGCCACCATTGACCAGACGTTTTTCAGTTGGTGAGAGATCTGGAGAATGTTGGCCAGGCCAGCAGTCGAACATTTTCCGTATCCCCGTATCCAGAAAGGCCCGTATAGTACCTGCAACATGCGGTCGTGCATTATCCTACTGAAATGTAGGGGTTCGCAGGGATCGAATAAAGGGTAGAGCTACGGGTCGTAACAAATCTGAAATGTAACGGCCACTGTTCAAAGCGCCGTCGATGCGAGCAAGAGGTGAGCGAGACGTGTAACCAATGCCACCCCATACCATCACGCCGGGTGATATGCCAGTATGGCGATGACAAATACACGCTTCCAATGTGCGTTCACCGCGATGTCGCCAAACACGGATGCGACCATCATAATTCTGTAAACAGAACCTGGATTCATCCGAGAAATTACGTCTTGCCATTCATGTACCCAGGTTCGTCGTTGCGTACACCATCGCAAGCGCTCCTGTATGTGATGAAGCGTCAAGGGTAACCGCAGTCATCGTCTCCGAGCTGATAGTCTATGCTGCTGCAAACGTCATCGAACTGTTTGGGCGGATGGTTGTTATCTTTCAAACGTCTCCATCTGTTGACTCAAGGATCGAGACGTGGCTGGACGATCCGTTACAGCCATGCGGATAAGATGCCTGTCATCTCGACTGCTAGTGATACGATACCGTTTGTATCCAGCACGGCTTTCCGTATTGCCCTCCTGAGGCCACCGATTCCATATTCTGCTAACAGTCATTGGATCGCGACCAACGCGAAAAGCAATGTCGCGATACGATAAACTGCAATCGCGATAGGCTAGAATCCGACCTTTATCAAAGTCGGAAACGTGATGGTACACATTTCTCCTCCTTACACGAAGCATCAGAACAACGTTTAACCAGGCAACGCCGGTCAACTGTTGTTTGTGTGTTAGAAATCGGCTGGAAACTTTCCTCGTGTCAGCACGTTGTACGTGTCGCCACCGGCGCCACCCTTGTGTGAATGCTCTGAAAAGCTGATCATTTGCATATCACAGCATCTTCTTCCTGTCGGTTAAATTTCGCGTCTGTAGCACGTCATCTTCGTGGTGTAGTAATTTTAATGGCGAGGACTGTAGATCTCTTAATTTGGGTAGGGAGAAAATTTAATAATGGAAATTAATAGGTTGAAGTTATATGTAGTGGGGATTACCTGGTAGACTTTTGCACGGAACTTTATTTAATCATAACAAACACTTGTTTTACGAATCATGACAATTGGTTCTATACATGGAAATACCAGTAGACACCGGAAGGTACCAAAATTTATAATGATAAGCTGTAGCTCTGGGAACCAGGTTTTAAACTGTAAGATACCCAGGGGAGATATAGACTCTGACCATATCTCATTGATTACAAACTGTATCCCGATAATGACGCAACTGGAGAAAGGAAAATAAGATGAGACGTGATGCGTTTCAGAGAGAGTTTTAGTCAACAATTGTCAAGGAACCATAACACAGTTGAATATGAATGGGTAGCTTGGAGGGATGAAATAGTGGAAGCAGAAAAACCTACAAAAATTCGTGGATAACACAAAAAATATTGAATTGAATTATTGAAAAGAGGAAATATAAAAACTGGAATAAATGAAGCAGGTAAAATGTAATACAGACGACTTCAAAATTAGTTAGATAGAAAGTGCAAAATAGCTAAGCAGGAGTTGCTAGATGTCAAATGGAGTAAAGGAAATGAATAGCAATAACTCAGATGGAATACCATTACTCACCAATGAATGGAAATCTGAAAGGTGGAAAGAATACAGCGTGATTCACGAAGATATGCAAATTGGTACCTCGAAATTTAATTTGTTATCAGGTTGCCCTGACAAATTTATGGAAGTGGAAGAGGAGATGGAAGTAATGGATATATTTTTAAGACAATAACTTAAGATCACTAAAATCGCAATTTATTTTAATTTAAGAAATCACATGTGTTAAGGTTGGTGGCTTAAGCAGATAATTCCTTTAGTATTGGCGGAACAGTTAAAGAAAGCAAATGGTCAATTAAAAAGGAAAGCCGAAAACCAGAAGGACTTAGCGGCGCATCTGATAAAATTAGTTTACAATAACTAATGTTCAATGTTATTAAGGTACATATTATATATGATACGGCGGGCAGACCACCTTTAACAAGAATAAAATACAAATACTCTTCTGAACATTTCCAAACCATTTTTCTTTAGTAGACTTTGCACTTAAAATGATGCATAAACAACACAAGATAATCCATAAAACATTAAAATAACAAATAAAATGAAGGCTCAAGGTCTTTAGATTAAGTAAAATACAATAGTTATGAGATCAGGAGAAAATTCAGAGGTCTGTATAATTAATCAAGCTAGCAACCCAATAAGCTTAAGACAAGATGGCCCGACTTAAAACCACCACGATTACACCAGCTCTAGCCAAATTTTAAATTTAGATTTACATTTTGAACAGTACCAAAAACATAGGGTTGGAAGAGAGCGATAAAATTAAGACTTAAGACAGAATCACAATTTATCTGATCTAGTGGACGTGATAAAAATATTTGACAGGCGAATCACAAATTCTCCAGGCAGGTAAACATTTAGATATTACTGTAATAGTAAAAACATGATGGTCAGTCAAAGAAAAGAAATCCGAAAACCTGAGGGGTTGGGGCGCATTTGAAAGAATGATATAAAATTTTAGTTCTAGTCCTGGCCAGTCGACCGCCACGGGTAACAAGTATTACACAGCTTGAAAATTCCTGACAGATTAAAATTTTGTGCCGAAACCGGGACTCGAACTTGGGACCTTTGCCTTTCGCGGACAAGCACTCTACCGACTGAACTATCCCGACACGACTCACAATGCCGCCTCATAACTTTACTTCCGCCAGCACCTCGCCTCCTACTTTTCAAACTTCACAGAAGCTCTCCTGCGAACCTTGCAAGACTAGCACTCCTGGAAGAAAGGATATAGTGGAGACATGGCTTAGCCACAGCCTATGGGATGTTTCCAGAATGAAACTTTCACTTTGCAGCGGAGTGTGCGCTGATATGAAGCTTCCTGGCAGATTAGAATTGTGTGCCGGAACCGGGACTCGAAACTGGGATCTTTGCCTTTCGCGGGCAAGCGCACTACCGTCGGCATCGTGGGTCGTGTCGGGATATTCAGCCGGTAGAGCGCTTGCCCGCGAAAGGCAAAGGTCTCAGGTTCGAGTCCCGTTTCCGGCACACAATTTTAATCTGCCAGGAAGTTTCATATCAGCGCACACTCTGCTGCAGAGTGAAAGTTTCATTCTGGATTACAAAGCTTATTCAGAGTTTTACGGCAATTCTAAATGGAGGATTGGCCAAAAGGAAATAGCAATGATACCCCAGAAAGAAAACCTGTTAATTACAACCGTTCGAATATAGGTAACTCGGACGGAGGGAAAAATGCAGAACCGTAAATATACGACCACGTCGGGAAACAGTAACCAGAACGCGAAAGGGCATGGCGCCACGTAAAAACCACTTGTTCTGCACACATAAGTTTCAGAACAAGAGCCGGCCGCGGTGGCCGAGGGGACTGAGGCGCTCCAGTCACGGTCTGCACGGCCTCTACGGCCGGGGGTTCGAATCCCCCCTAGGGCATGGATATTTGTGCCTTACTTAGTATTAGCTAGTTAATAAGTAGTTTGTAAGTTTAGGGACTGATGAACCCGTAGTTAAGTCCCGTAAGCTATACAAACATTTTCTCAAAACAAGAAACACACCGCAAAGGGCACCACTGATGCAACAACGGGGCACGAAGAGACAGAAAAACTTAACTCTTCAAATCCCGGGACAGATCCTTTGACATTCCTCACAGCACACCGTTAGGGAGCCAACCAATTGCCCAAGTCGGCCGACGTCTGAAGGCGTTGACTCAAGTATGAGGAGGAAAAAGAGCCGCTACGGACTGTCAATATGCCACAGCAACTTTCCGTCTAAGCACCGGCATAAACGCACACACTGACCTCCGCACGTCAACTTGCCGAGTCTTGTGCGCGGCGGCCGCGCCGACTCGCACAGGTCGCGAGAAATGACACGTGAAACCAGGCATGTCACGCCACCCGCGGTGAAGTCAGAAGGAATATCGATATGCGCGCGACAGGTAACTGGCACCAAGACAAATAAATCGAGCCGACACGGCTCACAAGAAAAGAAACACACAAACTTAGGTCCACAAGTGAGTATATGACTTTTGTTTAACTTTTAGAAAAACATATTAATATAATTTCATATCTTAGTGAACCAAAAAGTTTATTTTACTTTTTTCATTTGTTTTACTTGTAGGATGACCTTATTAAAATAGTTTTATATCTTCGTGAATCACCCTGTATTCTTTCTACCTTTCAGATTTCCACTTTCCCACCTTTCAGCTTCCCTTCACTTGGACGATTTATAATAATTGGATGAACCTTCTGCGATGACGGACCAGATATAATGATACTGCAGCTAAATATGTGAGTTTCTTGTGGCTGGATGCAACACAACTGCAGAAGGCACCGATTTTTGTTGCTGGTGCGTCTCCCAGTTAAGCATGGCATGACTTCACTCAACGCGATAATAATCTTTTTGCACAGGTTTCCAGCCAAGGTCGCGTTTTTATTTTTAGGATGACCGGTTTCGACGTTACTCAGACGTCATCTTCTGACCGATAAACAGAAATTTTTTACAAAGTAACTTATTTATCACACATAAAAACAAAAATCTTTTTCTCTATATACCAAAAAACCTATGGGTACATACCGCCTATATCTCACAATGTCGTATCTCATATGGCTTTAACTATACCTCTCATTACAACTTTCATTGTAGAGTTCTATTCAGTAATACAAACGTGGCATACAAGCACTGATGGTGCAGTTGAATACATCATTAGATCTACAATATACATATCCACGAAGGTTGCACAAGAATCACTCCCAGTAGCTCGAGGTTTACAATAAAGAGGGGAACACCAAAAATATATTTATTGAGAAGTATGTGGCAATATGTTGGCACATTCTAAACCAACCAAGATAATACTGTTATATTTTATAGGCCTATGAAATAACCACACTACATACAGGGTGTCCAGAAAAGGGCTCCCTGATTTCAAAATTAAATATCTCGAAAACACCTCACCGAGTTCGCCTCATGGTGTAACCGGTGGCTCCTCTCCGTCAATCCTGACAAATCCCAGGCAATTATCATAGGTCGTACCACCCCCTCCTTCCGTCTCCACGATTTCTACCTTACTCTCCACAACTGCCCTATCTGCCACACCCCCACCCTGAAGTACCTTGGCCTAACCTTCGACCGTAACCTCTCCTGGACCCCCCACCTCCGCACTGTCAGACAGAAAGCCCTCTCCCGCCTTAACCTCCTCAAACTCCTCACTGGCCGGACGTGGGGTCTCACCCCTCCATCCATCCTCTACACCTACCGGTCCCTCATGCGTCCTGTCCTCTGCAGTTCCATCCCGCCTGGATCTCCACTCCCACATCCTACTATAAAACCCTTCAAGTCCTCGAGCGCCACGCCCTCCGCCTCGCCTACCGCATCCGGCTCCCTTCCCCCACGCGGATCCTGTATGACATGATCCCGTTTCCCTACCTCCTTGAATATCTCCAGCATATCCGTATCCTCTATACCACCCGTAAAATAGACTCCCGCAACCCCCTGGTCCACCCCATCCTTAGCAACCCTGGGCCTCTGCCACGCCTCCACCGTATTATACCCCCATCCCTTCATCTCCACACCCTCCATGTCCTCTCCCAGGGTAATTTCCGCCGCCTCCCCCTCCCTGATGACGTCCTCCGTTCTGACATATACCCGTCCTACCAGCTCTGATCCCCCACACAAAGATAAAGTGCCCTCTCTCCCCCCCTCCCCTTTCACTCCCCCGCTTGGCTACCCCCCTCCCTGCCCTGGAGTCCCTACGGCTCCTCCCTGCCGCCCCCCCTTTCCCCGCCGTTTTTTCCTCTCACCTATGCTTTGCTCCCCTCCCCCCCCTTCTCGGGGTCCTGGACCGACAGTTTTAACAGTGCTACGTCAAGTGTTGTGTGCTGTGCTCTAGTGAAGTGTGAGTTTTTTAACTGCGTCCACCGCAACCAGACAAGTGTCGCACCGAATATTTTAATTAGTGTCTCCGTGTACTCGCCGTCCTGTGTTATTGTCGTCCAACATGTGCTTTTTAGGTCACCGTGGCTCCTCATCTTTAACTGACTAAATCTGATTTTGTTCACCTGTCAACTGTTTGTACCTCGAATTGTCACCATGTATATGTCATTGTTCCTCCGTTGTTTTTTCGCCTGTCTTGTATTTTAATTTTTCATCTCATCAATGTATTTTATTCTCTCGGCTGAAGAGCAGCCTCTGGAACTGCTGCCAGCCTACTGGTGTCATCGCTGGTGTGAAAACACAATAAAGGAAAAAATGCGCGATTTCAATCTTTTTGCACAGGTTTCTAGCCAAGGTCGCGTTCTTAGTTTTCGTATGGTCGGTTTCGACGTTACTCAGACGTTATCCTCTGATCGATTAACATAAATTTTGTACAAAATAACTTATTCACCAAACAAAATAACAAAAATCTTTTTTCTATATATAAAAAAACCTATGGGTACTTACTTCCTATATCTCACAATGTCGTATCTCATATGGCTTGAACCATATCCTCTCATTACAACTTTCATGCTAGAGTTGTATTCAGTAATACAACCGTGGAATACAAGCACTGATGGTCATGTTGAACACATCATTAGATCTACAATATACATATCCACGAAGGTTGCACAAGAATCACTCCCAGTAGCTCGAGGTTTACAATAAAGAGGGGGAACACCAAAAATATATGTTGTCACATTCTAAGCCAACCAAGATAGTACTGAGTTATATTTTATAGGTATATGACATAATCACACTACATATGTGTCTTATATAAAAATGTATGTATTGCAAGGTCTATGTTATCTATATCTATAAATGTCAATGTCTGTTCGGTGTATGTTTATCACGTCTGTACCACAAGACGTAAAGAGCTAAAAATTTGTGCAGTTAGTAATGTTTACTCCGGGAAGGCTTTAGGTACGGTTTTATGGCGATCGGATAGGTATTTATCTATTTACACTAATATGAATGTCTGTTCGGTGTATGCTTATCACGTCCGAAAGACAAGACGCAGAGACTTAAATATTTGTACAGTTACTAATTTATACCTGAGGAAGGTTTTATAGCCATCTGATAGACATTAATAATTTGAATATAACGCGAAATGCGGAACAATAATTACTCTTTGAAAATTATATTTACTCTTTGAAAATGGTTTTATTGGTTGCATTGTTGCTTGAGGGTTGATAATAATAAAAGGGTGGAGTATATTGGGAAGGAAAGCTATCGGTGTTTGTGTGTTAATATTTCGCTCTACAGCGATAACTACATAACGCAAAAGAATGGTCTGTGTGTAATTGTTGTCCGAAGTCTCCCGTTGTACACCATAGCAGTTCCATGCTGATAGCTATAAGGGGGTGGAAGATGTGGTGGTTGAAAGCCGTCAAATATTAAAAAAAATTCGGACTGAAAGTCAGCGATGACGTTTGCGACTCTATTACAAGGAGGTTACATACAGCGAAACATAATGCCACAGACCATATCTTTGGTCTATGCGTGCTACAATGTCTTCAGCGCTTTCTCGGTAAGGATAAGCATACGAATAAGGAAATATAAGAATAAATAAATAAAGCAGTAAAAAAGAAAATTTCTTTTCATACATCTCTTTAAAAAGAATCTATTTGACGTTTCGCGCATTATCTATCACAATCAACCAACACGCGAGCGGAGCCGTGGGTTTAAGCTAGTAATGTATAATCGTTTGAAGTGTGGCATTTAGAGGCGACGATTTCAGCCTCGATTATTGTCGAGGAGACAATGCCTAGTGTGGCATGAGCCTCAGGGTCTTTGGATTTGCTGCATTCGAGTTTACCCGCTGCGTCGTGGTTCTTTGTACTGAACCGGACATGGAAACCCATGGATCGTGTGAGCTTTGACGGCGTGTCGTGTATTGTATGGCGGCCACAGGGCTGGCGGGGAGAGGGGGTGGCTGGGTAGGCAGCGGCCGGCTGACCAAGTGGTGAGCCACCGAGCCACGTCACACCGCGCGGGGTGAGCCGGAGAGAGGGAAGCCCGCGACACAACAGAGGTGGGGGGAGGCGGGGGCGGCGCGGGCGGGGGCGGCAAGCCGATTAGCGGCGTGGGCGCCCTAATCCCGCAGCTGAGAAAAGGCCGCGCCCTCATTACTGCCTGCCCGCCAGCGCCTGTCTTCTTCCGCCGCCGTCTGCGCCCGCAGCCAAAGTGTTTAGCTGGCCCCCGCTAGCCAATTACACTGCGACCAGCGCATTTCGTCACGAGGACATTTGGCCACCGTCCACAGTGAAGGAAATGCAGCCGTTCGGACACTTGCCACCCTCGCCACTTGTGGCTTTACCTGATCCCAAGGATTGCAAACCCCCCGTGTCCACCTCTTCCTGACCCCAACCGGTACTTCCAATCCATGGAAAACACTAACAAGGGTACATCCGCGGTCTCGTGGGTATTGACTCTATAGTCCACCTCCGTAGTCCAGTGAAAAGCGTGATAGACTGTCTGCCGACCGTGGTCGCCGAGAGGACTGAGGCGCGCCAGTCACGGCCTGCACGACCACTACAGTTGGGGCTTCGAATTCCCCCTCGGACATGGATATTTGTGCCGTCCTTAGTAGTTTGTAAGTTTAGGGACTGATGACCCGTAGTTAAGTACCATAAGCTATACAAACATTTTGGTAGACTACCACGCAAGGGGCCCGGGTTCGATTCCCGGTTGGGTTGGAGATTTTCTCCACGTGGGGACTGGGTGTTGTGTCGTCCTCACCATCATTTCTTCATCGTCATCATGGACGCGCAAGTCGCCCATATGGCGTCACCTAAAGACTTACATCAGGCAGACCGAACACGATCCCAGCTGGGGGTCTAACAGCCAAAAATGCCACACGAAATCATCATTGACTCCATGTTTGGTACGTACGGATCACCCATCCACTGGAGTCTACTGGTTCTCAAAATGTGCACTACAGCGCACTGGTGTGCCATAGTACGTGTAGGGGTCTGCCTTGTAATATTTTACGAAAACATAGGGCCAAATATAAAATAACATAATTAATACAGCTACTCAGTTTTATTCATATCACGTCAAATATGGAACTAGTAGTTTTGTCGCATAGTTTGATGAAACAAATAAGGTGGGTTATTCTTCTTGTAGTGTCAACATTAAGACTTCTTGTAGTGCTAAAACTCTGCGGCTCGCTAGCACAGTGGTACTGTGCCAGACTACAAATCCAACGGCTGCGGGTTCGATACCCGCCAGCTCGTAGGATTTTTATCTGTCACTTTCCACTTCTTTCGCATCTGGCAGTGTTGCTGATGTGAAATATATCGAGTAGCACCGTGGTTCGGAAGCCACGTTAAACTGTAGGTCCCCCTAGAACTGGCTGGATAAGTCAGTTCGAAGGTCGGAGGAAGGCAAGGGCGTACCACCTCCAAATAGGATCCTGCCTAGTAAAGCACTGTTGTGTTGAAACCAATATTCGGATTGTTGACTGCTTTACCTTTTTTAGTGACAACATTATTCGGGACATTTCATGCCGGCTGAATTCTCGTTATTGCGTTTCCTACAATTTGAATTAATTGTATTTTTTATTGTGTTATTTCATTTCAATACATTAATAGTAGTGGTACAGTGTACCCTCCGCCACGCACCTTACGGTGAATTGCGGAGTATGTATGTAGATGTAGATGTAATAGTTTCTCTTGCATTTCGTCTTAACAGGGTAGGAGGCAGCACGGCACTTGGCTGTCGCATTTGGTTGACAATTGTGTTTTATGAATCTCTCACATTTTTACACAAAATTACTTTTTCATATTGTGAGATGTATACTTTTTTTTAATACAAGTTGTAGCTTCTGTTGCCCGGACATGAAATTCAAAGTAAAATGTCTTTATTTTTATTTTATTGCAGTATTTCTTTCCTGTATTGACTGTTGTAAAATATTCTCTATAAATGTGTATATAGTGCGCTCACAATTATTTGCAGCCTCTTTAATGCGTCAAAAAATTTGAGAAGCACTAAACTAGAAGGTAATAAGGCACATTTCAGCTACTCACCCGTACAGGTAACAGACCGTCAGTTGCAGGTAATCCGTGCGCACGGCAGTGTAGTGTCTTGGCAGGGCTACAGAAGTGTATTTGCATTTGTATTTGAGTCATATAGTAAATCCTGCTGACCTATCTGAAAGAGAGACTTGTGATTTAGAATTTCATGCTTGCATGTAAGTGGACGATGAATGGACCTGGAAGATTTTGTGGCCACACGAAACAGAATTTCATATAACAGGATATGTCAGTACATGGAATTCTCGAATGTGGTTAACAGAAAATCCACACGAGTGGTGCGAGTTTACAGCATCATTTATCGTTCAAATGTTTGTATGGCTTATGGGACTAAACTACGGGGTCATCAGTCCCTAAACTTACAAACTATTTACAAACTAGCTAATACTAAGAACGGCGCAAATATCCTTCCCCGAGGGGGGATTCCAACTCCCAACCGTAGTGGCCGTACAGACCGTGACTGAAGCGCCCCTAGTCCCCTCGGCCACCGCAGCCGGCCATTTATCGTTCAGCCTCGTGTTTTTATTTGTATCTGTACCGTGCTTATGAGAATTGATGCAAACAATGTGTTACAGGTTTAACACCTGATTGAATTAACATTTCACATTATGTGAAATTCATGGGGATTTTAACTGAACTAAAACTTTCAAAATGCTGTAAAAATAACACCACTGGTCACAATGACGTCAAATTGCAACGGAATGTTATCGGAGAAGAGGAAAGCGTGTGGCTGAAGAAAAATAAGTAGTGTGAAAATTGACCAATAAAAGGCAATTTATGTACCATAATATGTAAATGAAAACACCTGCCATGCGTACTACCCATTGAAGCCAGATACACGGGTTCTCCTCATTTCGCCTCTGAGACGTTCGCCATAACTATCTCAATGCGTGATCGCGCTCAACATGTAAAGCTGTTTTACAAGAATGATGAGTGTGCACAAGTCGCTCTGCAAAAGTTACGGACACTAAAGAGTTAAAAAAAAAGGCTTTGGTCCGATGATTGGTTGGTTGGATGGTGGTTTGGGACATGAGGACCCTGGTGGGAAGGAGTTAGGACAGGGAAGGAGGGGAAGGAAAGGAAATGCAGCTCAGAAGAAAGAACTACTGCATTAGTTCGGGGCCCCGTGCTCGCCAAACACGTTCTCACGAAAGGGGGTTGGAACACTTGCGCGGAGTGACAGTTGCGCGGAGTGACACTTGCGCGGAACCCGGGACCAGAGGCGTGCAGCGAGCCTGCGCTGCTCGCCCGGGCTCGTAGCCACGCCCCCCGGGCGGGCCTGGCCACGCGCTGCCCGCCCTGCCGGCACGAGCTCCTCCGGACGGTGTCGGGCAGCGCGGGTACCCGAACTACCCGAAGAGTGCCGGTCCGCCCGGCCGCCCGTGCCGCTCTGCTGCTAGCCGGGGCACGCGCCCGCCAGCCGCTACGCTCTTAGCGGGAAATACACTGTTCCGATTTTCACACTGTAAAAACTGTTGACGTTACAAACGAACATCCCACATCGGCTTATCAACTTAGTTTTTCCTTACAAACTTTACTTTCCTTGGAAAAAGTAACATGTCTGCGTTTCATTCCGCGTGAGTTTTTAGTTTCATAATGCTTTTCACTCGATTCTGAAGAAACTATAGGGTTAAAAAATCTAATTTTAGGACATCTGATAGTACAGCAACTTAGCTTTCTAACAAAGCATTAAACTTTTCATTTACAAATCATGTATTGAAAAAGTTAGATACTGGGCAGCTTACTGACCGATGCATTTTAGAACACACATTAACGCGAGTGCAATAGAGCTGTCTCAATCATGAGTAATTGCTAGTTAATGAGCAGCATCAGTGCTACGTTAGCAAGTATACGCATTCAGCGCGTGTTCGAACAGCGTTTCTGTGGACATTTCGCAAAATTACTTGATGTTTCCTTGCTGCTAAGAAAAAAATAAGTAAATAAATAAAAGTAAGAACAAACGATCAGTTGCAATCGAGGTCATTAGAAACGATTAACTGGTAGAATGTTAGAAGATACAGCTTACGCTTAACCACTCCAAGGAAAGTAAAATAATTACTGTTCCACGATCAGGCGTGTGGACCATTGTTGTCGTTTTACTTTATTTTATATTTCCCCCTTTTCCCTTTGGCTGGGGGTAGCTGAAACACAGCCGCGGTGGAGTAGCCGAGCGGTCTAAAGCGTCTCGTTGCGGAGCGCGCGGTTGCTTGCCGTGGAGGTTCGAGTCCTCCCTGGGGCATGTGTGTGTGTGTTGTCCTTATATTAGTTTACCTAGGTTTAAGTAGTTTGTAAGCTACGGACTGATGACCACGCAGGTTGGTCCGATAGATTTACAAACATTTGAACATTTTGTAGCTGCAGCGCCAAGGGAGTCACCACTATTCGAGCGGTGACATTCAAGGTCGCAGTTATCAGTTTTGTATCGCTGGACAGTCTCTCGTATATCTTGTAAACACTTGGGATTTTTCCTCACTGACTTAATTGTCAGTGTACTATCAGTTGCGAGAAAAAAAAGTAGACGTGCGCATTAATGCACCTGGTAAGAGCAGAACGTCCAATTTTGTGGTGCAGAAGCAAAACGGTAGCCGAATCGGCTCACGCCTGAAATATTAAACATGTTGAAAGTCGTTGGCTTCGCGTTAGCCGGCTCCAGCAAATTTGTAGGTAGTTTTATACTTTGCTCAGTATTTACTTACACTGTGTTTCACTTTCACTTCATGTTAAACTAAGTGATGGCTCTAACATAAAGAACAAGATTATTCCTTAAATCTCTTCAGTCCCTTGTTGCTAGCAAATCTACGTATTTCATGTATGTGACAAAAAATTATATGCCCTACGATGATGTGATATTTAATTTTGTTCAAGGTTGTCCAACTAATAATCTAGCTAAAATTCTGCCAAGGTAAACAGGAAATCTTTTAAAAAGCCAGTAGTCTGCGAATTGTATTCGTCTGCTATTCTTTTTACGTTCCTAGAAACTGTTGGAGGATGAGGAAGAACGTCTTTGGCACTTGCAGTGGGGTACTGTGCTCCTATCTCCATCAAAGTCTGTGCGAGGTCTCGAAATCCTTCTCCCGCAACTGTGCTGAAGGACCGCAAATCTATTGCACACATTCTTACTTATTTCTCCAGCACAAAAGATTTAGCTGACCCTGGATTATTGCTACAACCGTTCAAATCAGTACTCAGATAAGCTTTGCAGCTATTCAGGTGCCATAACAGCGTAGTGGTACTGCCATCACGGAACGACAATAATCTACGGCAGCCATTACACTCTACAAAACCCACAGTTTTATTTTCATTACCTAGAATCAACATAAAATACTCCCATACAATGCTGTCTCCAGATATCTTTAAACGCGAGTTTCCTGGAAAGATCTTTTTTTTTTTTTTTTTTTTTTTTTTTTTTCTTTCTCGGATCGTCTACTTCTTGCACGTTGGTACGATCTGTCCTGTTCGCTATTTATTTCAGACATAACGATCGATAACTTATAAATTGCTATGTAGGTAACACAAAAGGTGCGTGAAGCCTACGCTGTATTACAACGTCTTGCTCAGAACTGTCTGCATTCCCCCGCTCGCAGCGC
Source organism: Locusta migratoria (assembly GCA_026315105.1). NCBI lineage: Eukaryota > Metazoa > Arthropoda > Insecta > Orthoptera > Acrididae > Locusta > Locusta migratoria. Next base: position 102,646,707 of record CM048750.1, on the reverse strand, counting down.
CTTGTGTAGCGCTGTTGCACGGGCCTGGCGGGTACCCGCTCGCCCGGCGAGTGTCGGGACTCGACGGCGCATCGCAGCTCGCTCGCTGTGTATAGCGGTGCAATGGAGCTCGACTACCCGCGGTGCGGGCAGCAGAGCGCAGCGGCCGGGCGCAGGCGAGCTCGGGCGGGTAAAAGTGGCGCGCTGCACGGCTCTGCCCGGGACCCTTGGGGTGGCTAATGGCTTTTCCTGGGTACAGGCACACCAACAAGTCTAGCACTGCTGTTGTCGAGTTTCCACACTGTCAACGTAACACGAAACTCAGTGAAATTGCACAACTCTTTCAAAGCTGAAGAGCAATATAGTAACTTGTTCTAACTACATATGAATTGGTTGAGTGTTCCTCCTGAAAACAAAAAGGTATTTTAACAGTGATAATGTTTGAAGAGTTTTTAAGACATTCTTTGCTACTACAAGACGATGACTTTCCACAGTCATACCTCCTAAAAGCATATTATTCAGAACACTAAGCATATCAAGACACCTGCGCAAGCAATAAATATATTAGGCATCCTGCACAGATACGCTGATGTAACTGACCACTATGTAGTTAACCCCACTATCACGCAACCTCCATCTCTTTAAAAATACCTACTATGCTTTTTAATAGGAGACGCAACCTCAAACCTTCAATTAAAAAACGTTAATAATAAATGAGTATTTTACATACTTGAAGCGTTTATTCGTAGACCCCAAAAAGATTTGGCTGTATTCGAATTAGAAATACATCTAAAAAATGTAAGGGAATGTCACACACCGAGAAATGCTAAAGATAAATTCTATTTTCCATCACCGTAATATAGACCCATTTTTACTCCGAACTTGGCATAAACCAACAGGGAGAAACAAGTTGCAAGACTTCCAGGAAAAATGAAGCGAAATTGACAGTCAATAGTTGGTTATAAATTACATTGCCTGTTAACTGTATAAATATAAATTACGGAATACGCGGGACTCCTGTTCAGTACAGTCAAAAAGGTCTAAGGTACTAGGCAGTGGTTTACAATCAGATATCCGTATCACTCTCCTCCTCAAGAAGTCTGTGTGAAGATTTATATTCAGAACATTCAAGAAAAAGGTGTTGAAACTACAAGAAGCAGCTCATTTACTCAGGAAGGGAATACGTTATGGTGCCCGTAAATTTGAATGGCTGTATCTCTTGTACTAAAATTCATTTTTTGATAAAATTCTAAAATCCAATATACCAGAATTTTGTTATTCTAAACTCAGTGCCAACTTTTTTTGCCGAAATATTTGCAGGAAGTAGTCTTGACGTGATTTCATACTTCTATGCCTTAATATTATCGAATATGTAATTTGTGTCACAAATTGCGCGGCCGGTCCGGTCGGATGTTCGAGTCCTTCCTCGGACATGGGTATGTTTGTTTGTACTTTGCCTACGTTATTTTAAGTAAGATTAAGTAGTGTGTTAGTCTAGCGACCGATGACCTAAGTAGTTTGGCCGCATAAGACTACACATATACACGTAATTTATTTATTTCATCACCACATTTAAGTACTAATAATTAAAGAAACTTAAATGTAGAAATTTGAAATAAACATTGAAAACAAATGATCGGTATTTCTCATAAAATGAATGCACAGAACGGCTGAATTATGTCTTGTGAATGTGCCTACAAAATCTGCCATATGAAAATTGTAGTGTGATTCCCAAATTTATTTTTTAAGTAATAACATTAAAAACATATTAAAAATTGAGAACTCGAAAACCAGTGAAGTTATGGACTTGAAGCGTTTTGTGTTGCTAAATCTTTACATAGTAGACACGATTTTAAAATTTGGTTGCTATCGCCAAAGTAGACGAAACGTTAAATTTTTTGGTGTAATCTTCGCCGTGTAGACTGTATGTTGTAGAAGTCTACGTCGAACCTAATTAGAATCATACCTCTGAGAAGAGAACGTTGTTTGCACTTCTCCTGCGTTTCCAGTCGCCGTGCTGTGCTACGTAACGACATCGTACCGTTTCACTTTACCGAGAGCTATATATGTATTGGTGTGATGTTTGTTCTTTCGAAATAAGACATCACACCAATATATGTATCATTTAGACGAAAAGATTCTGGGTTCTGTTTTCATCGCTAATGGGACTAACAACGTTAGATCTCGTGTGTAAACAGTTAAAGGTTATGAGTGCCACTGGAAAAATGCGTAAGTAACTCCTGTTGTTTGAGAATTGAAGCTGACCTGTCGGCCGCGGTGCCCGAGGTGACTGAGGCACTCCACTCACGGTCAGCACGGCCACTACGGTCGGGGGTTCGAATCCCCCCTCGGGCATGGATATTTGTGCCGTCCTAGTTCGTAAGTAGTTCATAAGTAGTTTTTAAGTTTAGTCCCATAAGCTTAACAAACATTTGAACATTTTTGAAGATGACCTGAAATTAGCCGAAATCGATATCTCATAATAAACATAAGGTGTAGCTGTCTATATTTCATAATGCTATTCCTAACATGTTTAAAAGCTGTTTAAAACCACCTACAAAAAACCTTTATAATGAGATTGTATATAATTAAACGATCAAATTGTGTTTTAGTTATTTGTAGTAATACACCCAAAGATCTGCCCTTGCTTTTAGTGCCTTGATCAGCTGTTTATTTTTAGAGGTATTACTAGGGACAGGAAAAATTCTCATTTGCGATAAATGCGAATATAGATGCGAATTCTGACTCAAAATGCAGTAAATCCGAAATTGTAGTTAGCAACGGTTGCGCTCAATTCCGATTTCATCACATTCCTCTTCACAAGGTGCTGTATTGTAACTCGAGTGATATTTGTATGACGAATTATCTCCCTGTTGAATGATGCTGTGATATCTCCGGGCCGTTACTACAGCTCCACCTCGCTCGGTGGGCCTTTCCCTGAATACGGCACAGGTAGCGGCTGGAGGGCGTGGAGTATGGGTGGTGTATCCCTACTTCTGGAACACCCTGTTCACTACCTGCAGCGTCCGGGTCTCCGCGCAAGTGTCTACAAATTCCCTTTCCGCGCAAGTGTCACTCCCCGCAAGTGTCACAAACTCTCACGAAAGAACCGCGAGCCCCTTTGTGTAGGGGACGGTCCATGACTGCCGTCGGTCTGGAGAAAATGATTAGGAAATTCGAAGAGATGGGTACCTTTGGTGTGCAACCTGGTCTAGTGAGGAAACGAAATGATTCGACGTCGGTAAAACAAGTGGCCACAGCAAGGTAGGAGGAAACGACTGGTAGTGTGCAAACATAGAGTGCACGGAGAATTGCCCCAGCTATGCACAAACCTGTGAGCGAAGTGGGTAAAATCCTTCTAAACGTCGTTGTTTGCTATCCATTCAAAATTACCCATGTTCACAAGCTGCTTCCTGCTGACCTAGCAGCAAAAAATACTTTTGCTATAGAATTTCTTGCTTCCATGTAGTGGACGATTAATGGCAACAAAAAATACACACGCAAATCAATCAGTACCGCTTCATCCTGAAAAGTTCACTGTCTGTTGCGGGTTCCCGGCATCATTTATCATAGGGCCATACTTTTTCGAAGATACACGTGCTTCCGGTCCTGTTACTTGTATCGTCACTGGTATACGCTATGAGTGTGTTTTGCGCAACCACGCCATCCAGCTTTCCAACAGTGTGGATGTATGGATTGGACAATTTTTATGCAAGATGGCGTAACTCCGCATATTGAAAGACCACGTAAGCAGCTGCTGATTTTCAGAAATGCTAGGATTATCAGCCGCTGTTTCCGTACAGCTGGACCGTCCCGATCACCTGATGCCGGCCGCGGTGGCCGAGGGGACTGAGGCGCTTTAGTCATGGTCTGCACGGCCACTACGGTCGGAGGTTCGAATCCCCCGTCGGGCATGGATATTTGTGCCGTCCTAGTTCGTAAGTAGTTCATAAGTAGTTTGTAAGTTTAGGGACTGATGACCCCGTAGTTAGGTCCCATAAGCTTAACAAACATTTGAACATTTTTTTTTTTTTTGATCACCTGATTTTAATCCGTGGGGTTATCTGAAAGGAGTTGTGTTCAGTGCGAAGTTAGCTGCATTGAAGGGACGCATTGTGCAACACATTTTGAACCTGACCTCGGAAACATTTCGACCAATTATTGAACATTCCGTTTCTCGATTTCAACTTGTTGCAGAAAACGGTGGAGAGCATATTGAACATGTTAATGCGTCGAACATACGAAAATTAGAAATTGGATTTGATGTTTTGATTGATGCTTTTTATGCGGTTTTTGACCTCAGGTAAAAAAAAAAAAAGTGCTCTACAATCCGAAAATTTGTTTGATCACCACTAGGCGTAGTCCTGTTTGGAAGTGGTATGCCGTTGCCTTCCTTCGAAGTTAAAACAGACTTACCCGGCCTGTTATAGGTGGGGGAGGGGGCGGGGGACCTACAGTTTAACGTGGGTTACGAACCACGCAGCTACACGATGTGTTTCACTTCAGCAACGTTGTTAGAGGTGAAAGAAATGAAAACTGACAGATATAAATCCTAGGACTTGGTGGGGATCGAAGCCACGGCTTTGGGATTCATAGTTTGAAACTCTACAACAGTGCTACCGAACCGAAAGCTGATTTTTCCCATCCGATGTAGAATGACCTTGCTGTGGTGGATGTTGTAAGTGACAGTATCAGACCTGTACATCCATAAACTAAATAGTACAGTTTGCGTAACGTCTTAGTTATATCAAATGTTCAAATGTTTGTAGAACTTATGGGACTTAACTACGGGGTCATCAGTCCCTAAGCTTACAAACTACTTATGAACTAGCTAAGACTAAGGACGGCACAAATATCCATGCCCGAGGAGGGATTCGAGAACCCCAGACCGTAGTGCCCGTGCAGAACGTGACTGAAGCGCCTCAGTCTCTTCGGCCACCGAGGCCGGCTTAGTTATATCTTACGCATTGTTGTATGATGAATTTGTCATTATCATGATGCTTACACTGCCATCTATTGATCATTTTCACACTATTTACTCTCTTCTCCACTGATATTCCGTTCAAAATAGACGTCATTCTAAACAGTGGAGTTATTTTTACAGCGTTTTGAAAGTTTAACATTAATTATAACCACCATGTACATGTTGCAAGATGATCTACTGCAAATGCCTTCCGAGGGAATTACTGTTTTAGAACCAATTTCTGAGCCTTTAATGATGAAGTAGCTAATGAATATGTTCATTTTGAGCATAGCAAGAAGGTAACTGAAACAAAAGAGTAAGGCTGGATGCTTAAAACAATGATGCATCACTTCAGAACAGTCAAGGACAAGAACAACCTATCTCGTTATCGAATGTATTTTGAATAACAACGAACTAAACATGAGAAACTCAAAGTAATATTGGAGTATGTTTAGTTTACATATCAAGAGACAAGAGCTAATCTCGAGGCTGTGCCTCATGTTGATGTAAGGCAGTGGGCATGCACGGAAACTAGGCCACTTTGACTGACTCGATTCGGAGCTGAATCTATCTGGACGTGGAAGTTTAAGGTAGTTCACAAAATTTTGAGTCGCGATGTGACGCTGTTGATAATGTACAAACATGGTCAAGCGCTACAAGATACAGACAACTGTGCAACTGCACTTGCTGTAGAATTCACAGTCACTATAGTTCCTGTTTATGAAGAAACTGAAATTCTTAATACTGACTATTCTGGAGTTAATTAATTTACAGAGACCGCACACAACCTAGTACGGTTGAAAGAGTTACGATTGTCGAAGTGAAAAATGCTTCCGGAATATCACAATCGCATATAATTTAGCCGTTTATTTCGTTGGAAGTTAGACGTGTCTCTGCTCTACTCAGGGTCTACCGTGAACTACGTGTCACATTTGGCCCGCAAGTGCTAAAGCAGATGTACCTGTAGCTGTTACGACTTTCGTTACTCGTCAAGGTACGAAGTTGTTAGAATTAATAAATCTGCTTAACTTTTGCTCTCCAATTAACAGGTAGTCGTACCTTAGAATCTGCTGCTGCGATGAACGTGGTTAACATCGAGCCTCCTCTTTTCTGTCAGCGGTTTCTTTTTGTTATTTATCGGATAAAAATGGTAGGAACAGGGGAAGACTACAGACCAGATGTCGGACGGTTCAATTAAAATAAATGGCCACTGTATTCTGAAATTGGCACATTAAAAGGTGAGGTACCCTGTTACACTTGATAATGCATCAAACAACAAGATGTAAAATCTGATACTGAGAACATGGAAACATACTGGTGAAAATGATGGTTCTATTAATTCGTCCAGCACTTAATGAGAGTGTACTTAGACATAATATTGGAGTTTTCTTTCAACCAACAGAATAAAATTGCAGCTTCATGGCCGATGTCTGGCGTCAGCGGATTGCGAGGTCCGTACACACATGTCTTAGCAAGAAATATTGCTTTACGTCGTCCCAAACATTTCAACTTCTCACTACACATCTGCCCCTTCTTTGGAGGACTCAGAGACTTCTCCAGTGCACTATGAATTCAGTTCAGTGCACCCTGGTCCACAAAGAGCAGCATGGGACGATAGACCCATCAGCCGTCCTTTCCCTGAATTCGAACGCACCGATCTGCCGTGGTTCCTAGCTCAATCTCTTCGACTAACTACTAGCTCCACTCGCTCGATCTCACAATATTATTTCTACCTGCTCCCCTTGCTAACTACATCTCGGCACTGTCGCAATCGTATGTCCACTGAAACTAGTGCCACTCCTCTCTCTCTATTCTTTTAGTCGATTCCGACTCTTCGTGACCCCATGAACCAAAGCAAGGCACTTCCCTCTGTCCTGCACTTTCTCCCGTAGATCTTCCAGTTTGGAACACGTTGTTTCTGTGATGCCATCGATCCAACTCGTCCTCTGCTGTCCTCATCTTCTAGCGCCTTCGATCTTCCCCAGCATTAATGTGTGTGTGTTTTTTTTTTTTTTTCCCTGTGAGGCATGTCTTCGCATTATGTGTCTAAAGTAGGTCAGCTTCTGTTTTAATATTGGACCTTTCAGAGAGCAATCTGGTTTTATTTGCTGTAATATAGATCTGTTGGTTCTTTTTGCCGTCCATGGAATCCTAAGAATTTTCCTCCAGCACCACAATTTAAAGGAATCAATTCTTTCTAATGGTCCAGATCTCGCATCCATACATTACAACAGGGAAGACCATAGCCTTCACCATGCGTATCTTTATTGTTATAGTTACATCTCTGGACCTGATAATCTTTTCAAGGTTTGACATCGCCTTTCTTCCGAGCAACAAGCGTCTCTTGATTTCGTTGCTACAGTCGCCATCATCAGAGATCTGGGAACCGAAACAATTGAATGTGGACACCACCTCCATGGATTCTCCTCCTGTATCCCACGAATTAATAGGTTTAGTTGCCATAATTTTGGTTTTCTTTACATTTAGCCTGAGACCGGCCATTTCACTTTCGTTTTTTTACCTTCAGCAACAGTCTTAACTCTTCTTCACTTTCTGCCAAAAGTATGGTATCATCTGCATATCTGAGGTTGCTTACATTTATTCCAGCTATTTGAATTCCTGTCTCTTCTTCATCTATCCTGGCATTCCTCATAACTTGCTCTGCAAACAGATTGAATAACAACGGAGACAATATGCAGCCTTGCCGGACCCCTTTCTGAATCTTTATCCATTTTGTTGTGCCATACAAAGTTCTCACTGTGGCTTCTTGGTCAATGTATAAACTCCGTATCAAATGAATGAGGTGAACTGGTACTCCCATTTTACTGATTACGTCCCATAATTTGTTGTGATCGACATAGTCAAAGGCTTTGGCATAAGCAATAAAGCAAAAGTATACATCTTTCTAGAATTCGCTTGCCACTACGCTAATATTAAAGTTTCCATAATCAGCATGACGAAATTATAAATCAGGTTTCTGTCACTAATTCACATGTTCGCGTCTTCTGTGAACTATTTATTCTCAGTAAAGTGAAAAGGTATCTAGAGAGCAAAACTGTTATCTTCCGCTGTTTGCTGATGACTGAGGCAGCAAAGATCTTGGAAGAACAACTGAAAGGAATGGACAGTGTCTTTAAATAAGAATATAACGTGAACGTTAACAAAAGGAAAACAAGGGTAATGGAACGTAGTCTAAGAAAATCAGACGACGCTGATCAGATTATTACTTGTTCCATAGATCATAAATACGACATTTCGTAATGATGGTGTCTATACATGAGACAAAATATTTTAAAGATTTTTTATTTTTTAAAACTTTTTAAGCGAAATTATTTAGCTTTATCAAAAGATTTATCTAAAGTTTAGAAGTGTAGAAGGCGTTGCCATTCAGAAATTCTTTTAATTTCTTTTTAAGTACTAGTTGGCTATCTGTCAGACTTTTGATGCTACTTGGTAAGTAACCAAACACATTTTTGGAGCATAATTCGCTCCTTTCTGTGTCAAAGTTAGATTTAATCTTCTATAGTGAATATCACCCTTTCTCCTAGTGTTGTAGCTATGCACACTGCCAGATTGTTAACAACAAATTTCACAAGTGAATACATATATTGTGTAACTACAGCGAAAATCTCTAGATCCTTAAATAAATGTCTCGAGAATGATTTTTGGTGGACTCCAGCAATTATCCCGAATACACGCTTTTGTGCAGTGAATACTGTTTTACTCAATGTTGAATTACCCCAGAATATGATCCCATATGTAAACAGTGAATGAAAATAGGCAAAGTAAGGTAATTTTCTGAGATTTTCTGATATCAGCAAATTTTGCAATGGCCCTGATAGCCTTGGCCTCACCCTGAATCACTCCCTTTCCTGGAAACCTCACCTTCAAACAGTCCATAAAAAAACCCTCTCCCGTCTCAACCTCCTCAAGCTCCTTTCTGGCCAGACATGCGGACTTAACGTTTCCACACCTATTGTTCCTTGATGCATCCTGTATTTTTCAGTTTCCATCCCGCTTGGATATCCACCTCCCACACCTATTATAAATCCCTCCAAATCCTAGAAAGCCACACCCTCCATCTCACTTACTGAATCAGTTTCCCTTCCCCCATGCAGATCCTCTACAATCTCATTCCTTTCCCTCACCTTCTAAAGTTCCTCAAGCATATCCGTATCCTCTCCACCTGCAAAATTGATTCCAGTCATCCTGTTGTCTCTCCCCTTCTGCTGAATTCCGGGCATCTGCCACGCTGGTACCAGAATATTCCTCCCTCCCTACACCTTCACACTCTCCACATCCTCTCCCAGGGTAACTTTTGCCATCTGCCTCTCCCAGATGACGCCCTCTGTCCTGATATTTACCCATCCTATCTCCCCTAATCACTCACCTCCCCATAATCCACCATCCCTCTAATGGATGTAGAGGAATTGTGGACTAAATTTAAGTGCATTGTTGATAAAGGATTAGAGAAATACGTGCCAGTAAAGACGATTAAGGATGGGAAAGATCCACCTTGGTATAATAATAATGTTAGAAAGCTGCTGAGAAAGCAAAGGCTGTTGCACTCTCGATTCAAAAAAGAACACGCAAATGATGATAGGCAAAAGTTAGTAGAGATTCGTGCGTCTATAAAAAGATCGATGCGTGAAGCATACAATAATTATCACAGTCATACCTTAGCAAAAGATCTTTCCGAGAACCCGAAAAAATTCTGGTCCTATGTAAAATCGATAAGCGGGTCAAAGCCCACTGTCCAGTCACTAGTTGATCATTCCGGGGCAGTAATAGAAGAAAGCAAACGGAAAGCTGAAGTTCTAAATTTAACCTTTAAGAAATCTTTCACGCAGGAGGACCGCACAAATATACCATCATTTGATCAAGGTACTAATTCCGAAATGGGGGACATAGCAATAGGTATTTCCGGTGTAGAGAAGCAGCTGAGAGAGCTAAATACGAAAAAGTCTGCTGGTCCGGATGGTATACCAGTTCGGTTTTACAAAGACTATTCTGCGGCATTGGCCCCCTACTTAGCTTGCATTTATAGCGAATCTTTAATTCAGCGCAAAGTTCCTGGTGATTGGAAAAATGCGCAGGTGACTCCCGTTTATAAGAAAGGAAAGAGAATTGACCCATACAATTACAGGCCAATATCGTTGACATCAGTTTCATATAGTAAATTTCCTTGAAACGGAAAAGCTTCTTTCCATGAATCAGCACGGGTTTAGAAAACATCGTTCATGTGAAACTCAGCTTGCCCTTTTCTCACATGACATCTTGCGAGCCATGGACGAAGGGCAACAGGCGGATTGTGTTTTACTCGACTTCAAAAAGGCGTTCGACGCGGTGCCACACTGCAGACTGCTAACGAAGATACGAGCTTATGGAATAGGTTCACAGATTTGTGACTGGCTGGAAGACTTCCTAAGTAATAGAACGCAGTACGTTGTTCTCGACGGCGAGTGTTCATCAGAGACGAGTGTATCGTCAGGCGTGCCCCAGGGGAGTGTGATAGGACCGCTATTATTTTCTATCTATATAAATGATCTGATGGACAGAGTAAGTTGTAATTTGCGGCTGTTTGCTGATGATGCTGTGGTGTATGGGAGGGTGTCGTCTGTAACTGACTGTAATAGCATACAGGTTGACTTAGACAAAATTTCTAGTTGGTGCGAAGAATGGCAGCTAGCTCTCAATGTAGAAAAATGTAAGGTGATGCGCATGAGTAGAAAAAACAATCCTATAATGTTCGAATACAGCATTAGTAGTGAGCTTCTTGATGCTGTCCCATCGTTCAAATATCTAGGCGTAACATTGCAGAGCGATATGAAATGGGACGAGCATGTAAGGACAGTTGTGAGTAAGGCAGACAGCCGACTTCGGTTGACTTAGACAAAATTTCTAGTTGGTGCGAAGAATGGCAGCTAGCTCTCATTGTAGAAAAATGTAAGGTGATGCGCATGAGTAGAAAAAACAATCCTATAATGTTCGAATACAGCATTAGTAGTGAGCTTCTTGATGCTGTCCCATCGTTCAAATATCTAGGCGTAACATTGCAGAGCGATATGAAATGGAACGAGCATGTAAGGACAGTTGTGAGTAAGGCAGACAGCCGACTTCGGTTGACTTAGACAAAATTTCTAGTTGGTGCGAAGAATGGCAGCTAGCTCTCAATGTAGAAAAATGTAAGGTGATGCGCATGAGTAGAAAAAACAATCCTATAATGTTCGAATACAGCATTAGTAGTGAGCTTCTTGATGCTGTCCCATCGTTCAAATATCTAGGCGTAACATTGCAGAGCGATATGAAATGGAACGAGCATGTAAGGACAGTTGTGAGTAAGGCAGACAGCCGACTTCGGTTTATTGGGAGAATTTTGGGAAGATGTACTTCATCTGTAAAGGAGACCGCGTATAAAACGCTTGTACGACCACGTCTTGAGTATTGCTCAAGTATTTGGGATCCGCAGCAGATCGGTTTGAAGGAAGACATAGAGGCGGTTCAGAGCCGAGCAGCTAGATTTGTTACCGATAGGTTCGACCAATGCGCGAGTGTCACGGAAATGCTCCGGCAACTCAGTTGGGGATCGCTGGAAGAAAGACGACGTTCTTTTCGTGAATTTTTGTTAAGTAAAATTAGAGGGCCGGAATTTGAAGCTGCGTGTAGTACGATCTTGCTGCCGCCTGCTTACATTTCGCGTAAAGATCACAAAGACAAGATAAGAGAAATTGGGGCTCGTACGGAGGCATATAGGCATTCTTTTTTTCCTCGTTCAATTTGGGAGTGGAGTAGGAAAGGAAATGTCTAGTAGTGGTACAGTGTACCCTCCGCCACGCACCTTACGGTGAATTGCGGAGTATGTATGTAGATGTACATGTAGATGTTACGTGCCCTCCTCCACTCTCACTCCTCTCCCTTCCTTTCCCTGCTTGGATCTCCTTTCCCCTCCCTCAGAGTTCTTATGATTTCCTTTCCTCCCCCCCCCCACCCTTCCCCCTCCTGCCCCTCCATGCCTCCATTCCTTCCCCTCTCCCCCTGCAGGGTCTCAATGCTTAACTTTTAATAGTGTTTATAACAGTGCTCTGTGCTAAAGTGTTGTGTCAGTGTCAAGTGGTGAGCGTGATTTTAAGACATCAATAACCGCTTCATAGGCAGAACAATGTGTTTCCAAGATTTTAATGGTCTCTCTGTTGTCATCACCATTCATTAGGCAAAATCTGTGATTTTAGCCACCGTTTTTTAATATTGATTATGTGTGTTTTAAGGCCTTCATTTCATTTTATCTCCTGTTTTAAGCCACCATTACCGCCTGTAAAACACATATGTACACTGGGCTGAAGAACAGTGTACGACGCTGCTGCCAGCCTGTCCCACAGGAGATTAAAATACAATAAAGAAGAAAAAAGAGTGAGTAAGTTTCCACCAGCCTGGAGACGAAAGTTTCCAGGCCAACGAAGAACTGGTCACTTGCCAATTTGTGGTTGTTTTCGATGCATATCCATGCAAGCCAGTTACATACTCTTGCAACGGCTGATCTTTTGCGATTTCTGTCATGTTGCTCCTTTCCTATCCAGTAATACGCTGACCCCTAATTGCTGGTCATATTGTACACATATACACATGTACATATTGAGGAAACATAAAGAAAATCATTGGTATTGCCAGAAGTATATACTGTAATTGCACTAATAATTATTTAGGAATAATCAATCCACACACATGGAAATGATCTGATAGCCTCCTTGTGGAGAGAATGATGACTAAAGCACCTAAAAATTCTGATAATAGATGGATGTAGCGTTCACTCCTTCCATCTCACCCTACAGGCCTTCGTTACACCTCCCACTTCACTATCTACCCCTCTCTCTCGCTCTCTCTCTCTCTCTCTCCCTCTCTGTCCCACAGTCCCCAGGCCAGCACAAACACACACACACACACACACACACACACACACACACACACACAATATTCTCTCGGCCAGCTACATAAAACAAGTCTTACAGTCCCATCGACGTTTGCAACCAACAACACGAAAAATTGTACAGAAGCAAGATAAACTTAAAATGCGACAGAGCGATCTCTATCTCTTTTTAGGATGAATCAAGCTACCGAGCACAAAATTCACATCACAACCAAACGATTCATATCCTAGTATGACTCCAACTAGTTATCTAAATTATGCTTTTGAGTGAAATTTCTAGGCGAAAGACTAAATAACCTTCATATGGGTGAGAGGTACAACGCATCCTTTGATTTTAGATAGATTTTAGTTGTAAAAAACTTTACACTGTGTATGTTACAATGGATTGTCTATTTGTTCGTGTGTTAGTGGTGTTTAATTTACGACAGGTGCCAAATGTTTGCGATGAAAAATTATTGCTGATCTTTTAAATCACATCTGCGTAGTAAATTCGACAAGTTCGTCATTGCAAGCCATGGAGACAAGTCGAAGATACCATTTCTCTTACCTGGCGGCGGTGATGTGAGAGCACTCAGAACACTGGAGAAACTCGGCTAGAAAACACTGAAAAACATCTCGAGGAAATCATGTAGCTGTACCTTATAACGTGGGACCAGCCAATCTTTAAGTAGTTGTTGTAATGGAGTATCTTCCATTTATACTACAACAGCTTCGTGTATCGTCAAACAGTGCAAGAGGATGGTGCAAGTTAAACATCCACTATATTCGCCGGATCCCAATCCTCCAGAATTCTTCCTTTTCCATCGACTCAAACTTGATTCGCAAAGAAAGAGATTTGACGATATTCCTGACGTGCCGAGGCTATTGAACACCATCACAAATGAAGACTTCGTGCAAAGGTTCCAGCGGTGCATAGTTATGGGAAGGACATACGGTAACTGTAGTTCATGCTTCATTTACGTTAATGTTACAGGCCTATTAACCGAACTTTATTGTCAAAGGTTGTTTCTCCAATTACAAGTGATAAATTCTACATCTACATATACATAAAAATTTTGAAAATCACATTGAGGTGCATGGCAAAGAGTTTATCGAACCGCTGTCATGATATCTCTTTACCATTCCATTCTCTAATATCGAGTGTAAACAGGAAATACCCAAATCTTTCTGAATTCGATGTGATTTTTCTTGTGTTATGATGATCATGTCTCCCTAACTAGGTGGGTCCTAAAAATATTGATTAAAACACAAGGTATTTCTGTTACCAGTCACTTTGTTTATTGTACCAACTATGCTTCAAGGATTTAAACCGCTATCATCAGGTGGAATAATATTATGCTGTGTACATCTTGGTTAGGTTGACCCGTTACACTGTCTAATTAGAAAATACTATAATATCCGGCACTCAAAGAAGTGAACCCCCGTCATCTGAAGCACCAGTCGCCACTGCTAACAGCAATCCACGAAAGCGCTCACTATAATTTAAACGGCACAGTCCCAACACACACTAGGTGTTTGTGACACTTGCTCAGTGGAACACTGGGAAATTGTTGACACTTGCCCGGAGCCCCAGACACTGCAGGTAGTGGACGCGGTGTTCCACAAGTAGGGTACACACGCCTGTTTGCTGCAGATAGCTTTGAGCTCGCTCGCTTTCTGATTTGAGAGCTCGCTGTAAAATGGATCAGTCCGACTGGATACACAGGAGAAATTCAAACAATGTGCTGTGTTCAGAGGAATGATCAAAATTAGGTTCAGCGAAGACTGATAAACTAAGAACCTGTACATACGTCGAAGTACATAAAGGGAGACTCCATCCAAAATTTAACGTATCTTCTGCACACACACACACACACACACACACACATACATACACATATATATATATATATATATATATATATATATATATATATATATATATATAAACATTTTGTCTGTTATGTAAAGATGTAGCAATGCCCAAAGTTTTAAGTCGATAACTTGATTGGTTTTGAGTTCTGGATTTTTAATTTATTTCATTGGTATTCTAGAAAACCAAATTTTGGTACTTTCAAAGGACAGATTTTCTAGGTCCATTCAGAAGATATAGTTCAACAGTTCTGTGCACTCATTTTATGAGATGTATTGATCATATGTTTTAAGAGTTTATTTCAAATTTCAGCCTTAAATTTTCTTTAATTATTGGTACTTTAATGTGATCATAAAATGAAGATGTTAGATGTTCGATAATATTAATGCATAGAAGTATGCAAACATATCAAGACTACTCCCTGCAAAAATTTCATTCAGATTGATTAATACTGACGATAAAAACGTTTGCACCGACTTAAAGTAATAAACTGAACAGCATGTGGTTCTTGCCTGAGTCTCGGGACGTGCGCTAGCCGCGCGTTTCGCGTATTTCAAGCGTCAACTTCTCGTCGGAATATCTCGGGATGTAATTGGAATATTGCGATGGAATCAACGCAATTGTTTATGTAATTTGTCATGCTATGGATTGCTGAAGAAAAAATATAGGGTGTCCATTAAAAAAACATAAGTTTGTGTTAAAAAACACATTTGCTTTCGTTTTAGAATGTTTTCAAATATGTACATTCATGTGCCCCAGCAGTACATTGATACCGGTGAAAGTCGTTTTGCAATAGCTGTTATTGTTCCAGAGATATTTTGGGTGGACAAGTTAG
Organism: Locusta migratoria; assembly: GCA_026315105.1. Classification (NCBI taxonomy): domain Eukaryota; kingdom Metazoa; phylum Arthropoda; class Insecta; order Orthoptera; family Acrididae; genus Locusta; species Locusta migratoria. Next base: position 102,631,157 of record CM048750.1, on the reverse strand, counting down.
TTGGGACACCATATATATTATAGCTAGGCATACACGGCTTAAAATTACCTTGCACCATAACGTCTCCCCTTGCTGTTTATATAAGGCTACTTCTCATAATCTCGTCACCTGTGTTTGCTTTCTTTTTTTTCTTGAAATGTCTGAATAAACAGACTTTCTGAGGAGGAGCAGTGGTTCGGATATCTGATTGTAAGCCTCTGTCTATTTCGTTAGAATTCTTTCATTGTGCTGAATAGAAGTTCCGTGTATTCCATAACACAGCCACACAAAGAAATTATTATGCAAAGATTGTTTGCCAGTTAATTGCTTCAGTTTTCCTGGAAATCTTCCAACTTGTTTCTTCCTGTTTAAGTTTATACCAATTTCTGATTAAAAATGGTTCTGTTTGGTGGTGACAACAAAAATCATAAATTAATTTTGGCATCTTCGGATGAGCTACAGTCTCTTACACAGTTCGTATTTGAAATATTTCTTAGACATATTTGTATTTTGAATACAGTCAAATCTTTTTGAATTTAAGAGTAAACACTCCAAATATATAAAATAATTTTTTTTTCTTTAATTGTAGCTTTAGGATGGATACTTCGGTAAAATGAAGAGTATCTGTTTTTAAAGCGATGAAAGTAGCTTGATAGTAGGGTTAGACACATCAACATATCTGTCGAGGACGTCTTACATGTTTCTTGTACGCTTAGTGTTCTAAATAAAATGCTTTTAAGAGGTATGACTCAAGAAAGTCATTATATTTTAGCAGACATATGAACGTCTCAATCACTTTCCTTTTTCACTATGAAAATATATATTTGGTTACAGGAGGAACATTCAACGAATTAATCTGTAGTTAGATGAAGTTACTACTGCTCTCCAGCTAGCAAAGGGTTATGCAGTTTTACTGATTTTCGTATTATGTTGATAGTATGGAAATTTGTCTACAACTAGAACTTACGCACCTTCTACGTTAAGTTTGCGTTATTAGCTTCAGAACAAAATTAGTCTTATAGGCTTCTCTTTTCTCAATGTAAATTTGCAGCTACGATTGTGTCAATGTTTAGACTTGCTTGTACGTGCTGATTTTTTAGGCATAGCGCAATAAAGTCACAGAAGCTCAGTGGCAGATTTCAACTTAAGAGCTTTTCTTCGAGTTAGCTTTACTGAAAAGGTGGTATCATTGTACCTTTGATGAAAAGCAAAATAAATAATATTAATTGACATTCTGTGTTTTTATGTATAATGTTCCCATTAAAGGCTAATGATATACAAATTTATCATTTTAAATTTCGTCCTACTACAGCAATAAGATTGTAACAGTCGTAAGAACTACGATGTTTCGTACTTGGCTGGCATTGGATCTCATCATTAAAATATTAGAAGAGATTATGAATTTCATCGTCCGTTCTCATATGTTGTATTTCATAGACTGTTCCCATTACTACATCAGTCTTTTAAAAAAAATGGCACAATACGTGTTAATGAGCCACCTTAAAGCGATAAACGGTTGCTTACTTCTGTGGTCTGAGGGTCAACTAGCTCGCAGAAGCGGCATTGCTGAACTGCTGGACTTATTAGTGCACTTGTACCTGTGAAAAGCCAAGTTATTCCGGCAAGAGCACTGGTCTCAGGGCAAGTGTCACCCCATGTAAATGTTCTTCGGGGCAAGTGTTCCAACCCTGAACTCATGGACACATTTGCCCCGGCTACTTCGTTCCGTGTCCACTGTGGTTGGTGACGGTTGCCTCAATCGTACTTGTCGCTAGCCTGGCGAAAGAGGAAAAACACCCTACTTGTCAGAGGCAGTTCAGAGGTGGGCTGCGAGGTTTGTAACTGGTAGATTTGATCAGTACGTTACCGAAATGCTTCGGGA